>CM062804.1:1334173939-1335483739 GCA_031772625.1 Pinus tabuliformis | reverse complement strand
GGGAGAAATTTTGACTTAAGCCTTTGGGCCCCATGCATGACACTTCCTCCCTGCAACTAGAACCTAAAGGTTAATTTTTTCAATTGACCAAAGTTTTCGCACATTGATTGCAAAGTTCAATAGTTGAATACAAACAGTGACAATTGACTACATGTTATTGAATAAGGGTTTTTTTGGATTATTAGCATGGTTGGGTTCATCTTATGGATGTTTTTTGGTTGATTGGATTCTTTTTAGTTGATATTGTTGTTAAGTTGTATGGATGAATATATGGATCATTATACTCTCTTTTGTTAACTAATTCAATGACAATCTAATAAGAAGAAGAATTTGGAAGGGTTCCCCCATAGTGGGTTTTGCCATGGTCTCTGATCAATCCTCATGTCTCTATCTGTGAATGATTTTTTTCTATTATTCATTTATGTCCCGCTGCATTTATGATGATATTGTTCTTTCTACATAGGTTCATATGTTCTTGAATAATGATATGATGCTATGGGGTGAATTTAAATATGGAAATAGCGAAACATAATTATAAAATGAAAGAAAAATATAGGCCTAAGAAAAATTAACATAACATTACCCTTCTCCTAATTAGAAACATTGTGATATGATTTGTTTTAATTATATGTTCAACCAAGAAAAGATGAAGGGGAATATGTTTATACACAAGGTAAGTGGGGAAACCATAGTGATCTGAACGATAAACCAATTCTCCCATAGGAACTAGACCTTGCACAAAATATTTGACCAAGGAAAAGAAGTTGGAATTCAACGAATGTGTCGCCAAGTGTTGTAGTTGCTACAACACCCTCCAAAATTGTGGCCTACATCCAATTTTAGAGCATAATTTGACTTTACATGTTTTTGTCGCAAGTATTAAGAGTCATCACATGTGTTTTATCTAAGTATTATTCTCCCATTTAGAAGAAAGTCAAATTGTTGTCATTTAGCATGGAAAGCGTCGCACATCGCATATGTGTGGTTTTGGTTTTCTTCAAGCGGTAAAATTTGTGTTAATGCGTCATTATTACCATCTAGACATGTATTGAAATCATTCTAAGAGTTTCAAACATTAATGCACAAGTGTTGTGACTGTGGTCACAAAATGTATCTTTGGTGTCGCACTGAGGGTAAGTTGTCGTCATGTCGTCACATTGAGAGAAGTATGTTTCTCATGTGTTCTGAATGATCAATGTTGCATTTTCAACTGTTCTAAGTGTGTGATAATAATTAAGTTTTATCATTTTTCCTTTTGTCTCACTTATCCCACACTTAGCCAAATCTAGAAAACATCGTGCCTGAGGAACTTGGTCTCACTCAACTTCCCTAAACTGTGTACTGCATAGTCTCAGTCCTCAAGCTTCAAACTTTCCTCTTGGCACTACGCAATTCACATTCCATACCTTCTAGAACTACACACTACACAGTCTCAATACTCAGTCTCAACCCTTGAGCTCCAGAACTATGCAACATCTTCCTCCAACCATCCCTTTTGCGCATTGTGAAGTCTCAAGAATCAATTCTCAACCTTGACCTCTTGAAATATGAAAATTTATAATCCCTTGGCCTCTATCCCTTTGCAATTACACAATGGGAATATTTAAGCCCCAATCCCTAATCCTGGCCTCTTGAGGCCCTCAATTGTGCATATGACTATCCATGGCCTGCTTGAACTATGCACTGCACTATCTCAAAGCTCAATCATAGCCCCTGCCATCCTGAACTATGCAACTATGCAATCCTTGAGCTTCTCTCCCAGCCTGTCACCTAGCTCCAACTCAGTTAGTGGTCATCATGAAGCATGTTACACTAGGGGATTTATCGAAACAATGTCGTATTGTAATGAGTTTATTGCCATTGAAAGTATTCTATCATGTTATGATAGGATGATGATGAAGGAGATGCAGAAGGTGACCCTCCTAGAAGACATATTCGAAGCTACAAAAACAAGTTAATCAATAAAAAAAGATGAAGGGACACCAGATTGTGACATTAGTTGGAGATCAAGAATATATTGAAGATTCCTTATCTTCAAGCCATATCAAGGAGGAAGAAGAGGAGCACATTTCATCTCTCAAGAAGACACAAGGAAAGAAACAACAAGGAGTGGTTTGACATTGCCATGTCATCATGCAATTCATATCTTTAGTGTCATGTCATGAGTCATCATTTTCCACATCATTTGTGGATTAAGTAAATTCAATATTAGAGAAATGTAATGTAAAGTTGAAGTCCAAGAGTCATCCATAGAATGTGAAATGTCATGAAGGAGTCAAAGAGTCATATAGAAGTCAAATAGTTATGAGGATAGTCCAATAGTCACAAGGGAGGTGAATGGTCACCTGTTTTGTTATCTATACACCCTCATAGCTCATGTAAAGGACTTTTGACCTTAGCTCCTCCTACCATGCATTAGAGAGGAAAATAGTTCTTTTGGAGGAGAAAGTGGTTATTTTAATGCTCCACTATTGGGGCTATTGGTGTTCACTCTCTTGATGTATCTTGGAACTTTTGCTTAATTCAAAAGCTCACTGAACCAACACACTTTCATGCATATGTTGTAAATATTGTAAGACTATTCTTTGAATATTTGTGATGTATTTTGTTTTCATCAATACTAAGGAAATTTAACTATTTCGGTATCTTTGGTATTTATCTCGTGGAAGGTGTCTTATATGTGTTTTAACAATTATTGCTTCTATGTGAACTATTTCGCTAGTTGTCTAATGATTCATTCATATGTACATGCTCATGTGTCTTTACTAGATTAATACTATTACTTGTCTTTTAGAGGCTCATTTCTCTCTCCCCTTTCAATAAAAGAGCCTTGATACATTCCACAATTGAACATTCCACAATGCATACTCACTTACTAATCCAAAAGAACCTGTGCATTACTCTCTCCTATTGAACATTGTAGCCAAGGAATATCTCTGAGAATACATGACAATGAGGCCTTAGTTTTGGAGGGGATCCCACACAAAACAGTGAGAAGTATAATTTGGATGTTTCATTGGGGAGACCCCTTTGCATGTTGGCAGTATCCAATGTTGTCATCAAGTCCTTTTTTCTTCTCTATTCTTCCACTTTCCTTGCCCACCACACATTCTAAAATACTTCGTTTTCTTCACATTCTGGTGTCAATGGATTATTTTGTTAGACATGGTGTCTTTGGCGTGAAACTCTATCATTTTTCATGGGCCTTCAATTGTTTTGGGGTAGCAGAGAAAGTAGTGTGCCATCTAGTATGATCAGGACCAGGTAACAACACCAGTGAGAGTCTTAATGAAGACTACCCATGGGTTTTGTCCTAGACTTACTTTATACGTTGCATGGGTGTTCCAAATTGAGAGAACAAAACATAATAATAAAACAGAACCAAATTAAAAATAGGCAACCACAAATAATAGTTACACTTTCTTAGTTCTTTATTTATTTGGTTGCAGATACCTAGTAGAATTCGTTGCCAAATTTCTAAACCTAATGTGCACAATTTCATTAGGTGCATTGTACGCACTGTTATCGGGAAATGTAGTGTCTATGCAGAGCTGCTAGTCCCACTAAGGCTGGTAGCTACCTTAGAAAAAAACAAACTAAAACCACTTTTGTTTTCCTTTATGAGAAATAGATAAGAGGGGAAAGAAGGAGACCAACCTCTGTCTTTCGCTTGGTTCCTTGCTTGATTCCTCTCTCTTCTGATAGATCTTTTCCACTCACTTCCTCGTCTACCCAACTTCAAAGAGCACTTGTAGAATCAAGGTAGCATAACACTATCCAAGAACATAGATCTACTATCATAAACAATATAGGACTAGATATATATTGACCACACAAATGCATATATCATCAATCATACATGAATGTGGAGGAAAAATTGAATAGCTTTATTAATAATCAAGAATAGCAAAGAGGATTACAACCAATTGTTCTGACCCAGCATCATCCTCTCAGCAAGAAAGCCCTTCTTCACCTCATGAAAAGCTTAGATCACCCAACACTATGATGTTACACCAAGAAACCAGCAGCACTTCCTTACAAGATACAAAATTCCAGCCTTTGGATCTCTAGGATGAGGGATCCATATATAGATGTTTGCAAGGGGGGTGAGTCAGCTTTTGAGATTTGATTAGTGTCCTCTCTCCGATAGTTCTTGATTCCACTTGGAGATTGATGATCTCTTACTCATCCCTGGGCAAATGTAGAGAGGCAAGTGTCACAGGAGAAGTTTTTGGAAGATTCCATGATCTTCCACCTCACAGATTGACCTTGCCATTTGTCCACTCTCGCCCATTGCACCCCATAGAAGGGCTTTTCAGTATGCATTGCACCTCCCGTGTGTATTTAGGTGGGATGCAGCACACTTTGATCATGGAGCAGATGAGATGGTTCAGTTTTGACCAGTTCTAAGTAGTTTTTCATGGAGAACTTCTGGGAGAAGATTTAATTAGTTGACCTTGTTCTTTTAGAGGTTGGAACGACACTTTTAGGGACTTAAGAGCCCTTGGTTTATGGACATTTATGATTGGGGTTGCAGTGCCCAAAAATGTCTATAACAGTTGCCCCCTAAAGCATGAGGTTGTTAATCTGTTGATGTCAGGTGAAATGATTTATCATGAGGATCTGAAGTTTTTTCGAGCTGGAAGGCGACCTGTAATAAGATACAATACAATACATTATCTTCATAATATTTTTCATGATCTAGCTGAGGCGGGTGTAGAGCTATAAAAAGGGTCTCTTTCACCTCTAATTACCTCACATTAATATGTCAATCCGGGAACGTTTGGTTATTTCAAAGAGTGACTCAATCCGAGGCTATTTGTCAGAGTAATGCAAGTAGTAAAGCGTCCTACAAAATACAAGAGTAAACTGATGCTTGTCTATAACTAAGTTCCTTCACATTACTAAAGTACACACTCTCAAAATATCAGTCAAGCGTCCGACAGCAGTAGTCCATCCCTTTGGAAACTGATGGAAAAGGAAACTAGAGCATAGATCACGGGTCTGGGAGCAAGGCAGTAAATGCAGAGGCTCACTACAGCCACAGATCGTCTCTCACACCAAATGCGAGTAAATGAAACAACAGATAGAAATGGAATGGCAAATAGGAAATTAAACAGTAAATCTAGAAAGGAACAGCAATGCTTAAAAT
This sequence comes from Pinus tabuliformis, assembly GCA_031772625.1. NCBI lineage: Eukaryota > Viridiplantae > Streptophyta > Pinopsida > Pinales > Pinaceae > Pinus > Pinus tabuliformis. The sequence continues at coordinate 1,335,478,587 of CM062804.1, read as the reverse complement.
GGAACAACAATTCTGAAATGGAACAGCAATCACTAAAACTAAACCTCGCGAGTAACAATCACACTTTATACTATCAACTCAAAAGCTCTTATCGTAATCAAAACTCCAATCTTTCTTTCTCCAAACGAATCACGCAATCTACTAAAGGAACAGTAATAACTCTCAATTATGGAACAACATGTGAAAGTCATACACACATAATATTCTAAGAAAGTAATCTGAATTTAATCTCAATCATCAACAGGAATTATAACTGTGTTTCCAAATGGAACAGCATGGATTCTGAATCATAAAGAACACACCTTTCGGATAATTACCTTAACGCACATACTCAGCCTAGAAGCTTCATAACACAAGGATAATACTGTTAAATCTAATAGGATTTCATCCACTCCGAAAGTATTGATAATATAACGCAGAGTCGATGGAAAGATCATTAATGAATGAATCTTAGCAGAGCATGTAATGTAACTTATAAAGCATATCAGATTACCAACTAGTGACGATAAGCAAACCACGCAGAAATCAAATCGTAGTGATACAGAAGCAAGTGTCCTCCAGGGCCGGGCCCTTAGCCTCAAGGGTACACCGCTTTAAGCTAATCCAGATGCAAAGATGAGATAATCACCAAGTTTATATTAATGCATAAAACAAAAAGTGCAATGAGCCAAGTTCAATGAGACTCGATGATCAAAGTTAAGTCTTAACAAAAGTTACATAAAAAGTCTCTCTCCCAGACTAACAGTGCCACCCCTTTATATAAGGATAACGGCGAAGATGTCTAAGTGGTAAGATAAATAAAGCAGCGATCCCTCAGGATCAAAGATCCTGAGGGATTCGCAAAACTGTTAATCCCTAATCACTTCTTTCTCTTCCGCCGAGCTGGTGCCTTTTCCTCCTTTTCCGGACCGGTTTGCTTCAGCTTACTTTGCCTCGTCTGCACTCGGTCCTTCGTCAAAGGGACAGCAGTTACCCTGTTCTTATCTTCTTCTTTGGAGCAGCAGCTCCTTGTTTCTACCCTTTCCTGCACAGGAAAATGACAATTATCAGCGGATAAGTCTTTGCATACTAATTCCACGTATTCTACCACAATTCACTATTGTTTTCCTCATTCATGATGTGAAAGATTCATAAGTCCTACTGAAAAGCCACTAAAATGATCATTAAAAACATACCTTTTTAGTACTCCACACACCCCCCTGCTTACCCTGTTTCATGCCCTCATGAAAACGTTGTAGTTGACATGTAAAGCAGTGAGAGAGTAGGCTGGAGAAGGAATCTCATGTGGAGGCCTACAACCATGGTGAGTGACTAGGTAGTCAAAGAACTGGCCTGTTTGACCCTCAGGCATCTCATATAGGGCTTGATATCCGGGTGCAGGGTGCCAGATAATTGGACTGCAGAATCTATATCCTAACCAGGATGGCCCTGCCCTCAAAATGCTTTCGCCATAGAGGTTCAAACGATTGGCGGCTAACTGAAAATTCTCATACTTAAATGGCTCCCTGAGCTGGATGTTTGGATTAGAGGTTCGGTACCGGAATTTGGCTACATCAATGGCGAGGTCTTTGATAGAAAGAAAATATTCTAAACTTTGTCAAATGAGTGCCTCGTTCATGGATCCTAATGTTTCAATGACACCCAGAGTTCTCATAAGGTTTCTATGTGCTCTCCATAGTTGTGCTGGGTCCCTAGGCTTAGCCCTTACCCACAACTCTAGGCCATTTTCCCGTCTCTGAAAAGTGTTATAGGCTTTGAGCCATTTAATCTGATTGACCTCGAATGAGATGAATGCTTGCAATTGAATGTCCCCAACAAAAGGGCCAGGGTTCAACTCAATTTCCTGATCTAGCACGAGGTTATGCAAATAGAATTCACATAGCAATCTCTGGACCTTCACCCCATAATGTTTACAACAATCTATAAAGTCATTGACAATATTAATTTGTATTAGGGCACCTGCTTTAATAGCCTTTATCTTTAATTACAAGTATCGCTCCAATAAAAACAAAGCATAGTTTTCGGCAGGGGCCCTACATGCCAAAACGTCATTGTATAAAGAACACAAGGTATCCATCTGTTTGATAACAATATCTAACCTATGGGTTACCTTTGCAGCTTTCTCCTGTTCTTTTTGCCACCCTTCAAAGGCCTGGCTTTCAGATTGATTAACATTCCGTAGTTGCTGTTGGAGTTCTTCATACTTCTCATGAGGGACTGTCTGCTCTCTAAGCCTCTCCATCTCTTGCTGAGCCTCTTTCAATCCTTTGTGCAGGGTCCTTGTCTTTGGATCTCTTTTCCATGCATCAGTGGAGGCCGGTATTTTTACCTGAACTTTCTTATTTCATTGATTTGAGTTCAGAACCCTTATCACCCCTGAGGGTGGTGCCTTTGTTTGAATCTCCTTGTTGTCTTTTTCTATTTTAACACGAATACTGGCTGGCAGCTGTTCCTTTTCAAATGGAACAGTAGTCTGTCCCTCAGCTTTATTTGGAACAGCAGCTGAACTTTCAGCTTCATTTGGAACAGCAGCTGGGCCTTCAGCTTGATTTGGAATGTCAGCTGGGCCTTCGGCTTGATTTGGAATGTCAGCTGGGCCTTCGGCTTCATTTGGAACAACAGCTGGGCCTCCATCTTCAATTGGAACAACAGTTGGATTTTGGGCAGGGTTTTGATCAACAGAGCGATTTTTAGTCCTCTGTCGTTTTATCCTACGGTTTCTTACTGTAGTGGTCATCTTTTTCTTACTGGTGGTCTTCCTTGTCCTCTGCCTTGCTTTCAGAATCCTGATCTGCTGGTGGAGCTGGGCTATTATGCTCAATAACCTCCACTGTTCCTTTCGTAATTCTCTAATTTCCAATGTTTTGTTAGAAGGAACAGCAAGATTTTTGCTGCGTTCTGGGCCTTGACTAGTCCCTTGATTTTTCTCCTGGGGTACTTCTTCACTATGTTGTGCTGGCTGTTCCGGGGTAAGAACCCTAGCTGATTCCGTGGCTTCGCTTTCTACTTCTTCTGGAATTTCTTCTGGTGCCGTGGGAACAGATTGTTCCCTCTCGGTATCTCCTATCTCTTTTCTGGGAAGATTTCCTTCCTCTGCCTCCTCTGCATGTGGTTTTTCAGGTGCATCTTCTTCCTGGGGTTTGTCACAGAGGTATGGTGGAGTGGAAGGTTGGCCATACTCACCCATATTGGCTAAGATTGCGGCCAATTCCTCTTCTCCTACTGGGTCCTGTGGTGGGCTACCTACCTGCTATCCCATTTCCTCCTCCTGCCTGGATTGTCCATCTTCTGCCTCAGGATGCTCAATTTCTATTTCAGGGTTCTCAGCTTCTATCTCAGGGTGTTCAACTTTTGTCTCAGGGGGCTCGGCTACTTCATTGTTTTCTTCTTCAGATCGCTTAGCCTTCTCGGCCTCCCCTTCCTTTTCTCCTTCAACTTGTTCTTCTTCTATCTTTGGTCGTGTGGGTTGTTCATCCTCAATTACCACTGGTTGGCTAGTGCTTTCCTGGAGTTTTTCCAGCCTTCCTCTTACTCGGGCTAACCGGACTGATTTTCTGCGTTTCTCTGGCTGTTCCGGTGTCTCAGTGTCATGCTTCCATTTTACTGACTCCTGGCGGGTTTCTGGTCATTCGAATGTGCTTGCAACAGGTTTTTGTTGTCTTAATTCTCTGCGTTTTTCCTGACGTTTTGGTGTGCTTAGAGTATGTTTACATTTTGGGGAAGGTGCTGTCGCTCTCCCCTCAATTATTGCAATTAATTCTTTCCAGCTACTTTGCTGCTGGGTAAGACTATGACTAACTATTAATCGGATTAATCCATGGTGGCTGACAACTGATTCTACATGCTGTGCCTTTTTCAGGCTTCGTGCGGCGTCATGGAGTAAAGAATTCAAAAGTGCAGGAAGGTTTACAGAGCATTTCTGTTTTAAAACAGCTAAGAGTTTAAGGTGTCGTGGCCTTACCACGTCTTTTCTCCCCTCGCAGGTGATGTAGCTTTGCACTGTTCTCGCTAGTTCTGCCCAGGGTTCTCCTAGCGTTGCTGGCAGGACTCCCTTCCCTTTAACTGTTAAGCTCTGGCCTTCGTCCTGGAAAATTTCCATGATCTTCTGGAGTCTTTCCTTCTTCAATGTCCATACAGGTCCGGTGGCTGGTAGTCCCGAGACTTTGGCAATTATGTCGTTGGTGACTGCTATTTGCTTCCCCCGCACCATGGAGTGATCCTCCTACAGATTCTGCAGAAATTCCATTGCTACTGTTTCATTGGACTCCTTAAGGCGACTGAGATAAGTCAACCACCCTGCTCCTTCCAGGATCTCTCGAGCAGTAGTGCAGACTGTCAACTTTTGTGGTTCGCTTCGAACTGCCCTGCCTCCCATGGTTTCACTGTGGATTCACAATGGAACAGCAGCTGCTTGTGCTGTTTGAAACACAGAGAGAGTAGTGATCGTCGGATTTGGAAAAAACACAGAGTATGCAACATAAATGAGTTATGAACAGCAACTTGTATATAAAAAAAATAGAAATGTCATGCCGTTAAACCGTGCCATTTCCTGGTATGCTATCTTTCCCGAATAATGAGCTGACACATAACCCGGGGAATCATGAGGTGAACCTCCCCCCCGCAATGCGATAGGCTGCCCCAGTCGTCAAAGAAAGGATCGGCACCCCGATCTATAACCAAGTCATAAAGGAACAGCGTATGAACATATGCCATGTTTAGAAAAACAACAGTTTGCCGAAATCGAGGCGTAAAGTTGGATCGCATATTACGTAAGAGGCTGCTGTGATATGATGCGAGGCCAGGGATAGGATGTCTGTCATACTTGCCAAATCTCAAGTGGTCATTGTCACCTCCTTTGCCATGATTGGTGTAATAAATGTCCATGCGGTATATAAATCGGGAGATAATATATGATTAGTGCCTAGGATATAAGAAAGAAAAGAGTATTAGTATCCTGCCTATTGGGGTAATTAATGTGACCTCGATACCATACAGGTGTCCAGAACCTTGGCAGAGTTGTTTATTTCACCCGCGGAACCATGATCCTTTGTGTGCATATTAAGGAATGCGATGTCAAAGTGTAGGTCATTATGTTGGCTTGGTAACCAGGTAGCCATAATGCCATTCACGAGGAGGGGGCGAAAAGTGGGCAGGCCAGCTCGTGATGAGACCTCCTGTTCCAAGGTTTTTTCTTTTACTATACCTTTTGGACCATATCCCTGGTGTGGTGGCCATAGTGGGAATGCCACTTCGCTTCCATCCTCATGATCATGGTAGGCTAGCTCTTGATGAGACCCCCTATCCTGCATTTGACAATTTATAATTCATTTGCTTTTTCTTTCTCTTTTTGATAAAGTACTATTCCTTATATATCCACAAAGGGTGGTTCAACACTCCTTAAGAGTAGGAATGGTGGAAGAAGTCTTATCATCTCAATAGGAGGATATAAACCCTTTGCTCTTATTCCTGAACAAAATCAAAGAAAAGAATGGCATGATAAAAGATAACCAATCAGGGCAAGATTAGTAAGACAATGATAGCAAAAGATAAGTACATCATTCCTTCTGTCCTCTTACCAATACATAGCCTTATAAAGATAGCGATTTATAATTGCCTGATTCCAGTGTGTTGTGATTTGGATTCATTGCATAAGTGCATTGCTTGTCTCTAAAAGACTTTGAAAGAATAGGGGCAAGAAGCATCCTTACTTAGACCAGCAAGAGGTTAGCTGTGTCACAAAGAGAGAAGAAGTATACTAGATGAATAAAGGAGCATGAGTTCAAAAAGTGCAAATGCCATTCCTTTTGAAAAAGAAACAGCAGAACACAGCAATGTCGTCCCTTTTGAAAAAGGAACAGCAAAAATCAAAATGTGTTGTTCCTTTTGAAAAGGAACAGCAGAAAATCCAAACGTGCTGTTCTTTTGAAAAGGAACAGCAGAAAATCAAAACGTGCTGTTCCTTTTGAAAAGGAACAACAGAAAATCAAAACGTGCTATTCCTTTTGAAAAGGAACAATAGAAAATCAAAACGTGTTGTTCCTTTTGAAAAGGAACAACAGAAAATCAAAACGTGCTGTTCCTTTTGAAAAGGAACAGCAGAAAATCAAAACGTGCTGTTCCTTTTGAAAAGGAATAGCAGAAAATCAAAACGTGATGTTCCTTTTGAAAAGGAACAGCAGAAAATCAAAACGTGCTTGTTCCTGTTGAAAAGGAACAGCAGAAAATCAAAACGTGTTGTTCCTTTTGAAAAGGAACAACAGAAAATCAACAAGTGTCGTTCCTTTTGAAAAGGAACAGTAGAAAATCAAAACGTGCTGTTCCTTTTGAAAAGGAACAACAGAAAATCAACAAGTGCTGTTCCTTTTGAAAAGGAACAACAGAAAATCAAAACGTGCTGTTCCTTTTGAAAAGGAACAGCAGAAAATCAACAAGTGCTATTCCTTTTGAAATGGAACAGTAGAAAATCAAAAAGTGATGTTCCTTTTGAAAAGGAATAGCAGAAACATGCAAATGCCATTCGGCAGAAAAATTGAAATCTATGTATGCACAACAAGTTTGAAAAAAAAGATTATGTACAAATTGTGAAAAGAAATAAATTCCTTAATGAATTACAGATGAGGAAGATTTCTCTTCCTCCCCTAAGATCTCCATATCAGCGTCTCTGCGTAGCTGTTGGCAGAAGGATTCCCGAGTGAGTGGTTTACGATAGAGACAAACCCGGTGGCCATTCACTTTGAAGGTGTATCCAGACCCGTCAATGGTAGTTAAAGTGATGGTCCCATTGTCATGTACCTTCTGGATTTCGTATGGTCCTAACCAACGAGTCTGGAGTTTCCCAGGGAAATCCTGAAACCGAGAGTCATATAATAGGGCCCAATCTCCTTCATGAAAGACTTTGTTTTTGATAAGGGCATCATGCCATTTAGCTCGCTGCTGTTGAATCAATGCTATATTTTGTAGTGCGGAGAGCCTGATTTCGTCCAATTCATTGATCTATTGTAGTCGATTAATCTATGCCTCAGTTAAATCTAAGCCGACTTCCTGTGTTGTTCGTAATGTTTGGATTTCAAATTCTATAGGGAAAATGGGTTGTTTTCCAAACACTAGTTGATAAGGTGAGTAACCAGTGGTGCTTCTCCATGTTGTTCTATAGGCCCAAAGTGCTTCAGGTAGTCGGGCAGCCTAGTCACGCCTATGTGAGGCAATGGTTTTTGTTAGGATCGATTCTATTATCTTATTGCTGCTTTCTACTTGTCCGTTGGCCTGTGGGTGATATGGAGTAGTGATTTTGTGCTGGACATGATAATTATTAAGTGTTGCTGCTAATCTATGGCCAGCAAATTGTGGTCCTCCGTCTATGATTATTTCCCTTGGAAGGCCATAACGCACAAATAGATGGAAGAGGAACTGTATAACAGAGTCTTCTGTGGCCCTGGGCAATGCTTCTGCTTCAACCCACTTGGTGACATATTCTGTTGCCACCAAGATATATGTTCTCTGATTTGATGAGGGGTTGATGGGTCCAACGAAATCAAGAGCCCATCGCTCAAATGGTTCGATGACTAACTGAGGTTTAAGGGGCATCTCATCAGCTTGACTAGGACGTCCTGCTCGCTGGCAGCTGTCACAGGCTTGGACAAATTTCTTTGCATCTCTGAAAATCGTGGGCCAGTAATATCCTGTCTGTAATACTTTGTGTCCCGTTCTACGCTCAGCGAAGTGTCCCCCACATGGTCCATCGTGACAGGCTTTTAGGATGTCAAAGATTTCATCTTCTCGAACACATCTCCTAATATGCATGTCTGCCCCTGTATGAAACAAATAGCCCCCAATCCAGGAAAATCGAGTACTCTTCTGAACAATCTGTTTTCGCTCATTAGGGGTTAAGTGTTTTGGTAGTTTACCTACTGCAAGGTAATTGGCAACATCGGCATACCAGGGCATTCGAACGGCAACAACAAACAGATGTTCGTCTGGAAATTGATCTTCAACTGCTACTGCATCAACTGGCTTTGGCATTCTTGAGAGAAAATCGGCTACAGGGTTCTCTTTGCCAGGTCAGTCCTTGATTGTGATATCGAATTCCTGCAATAAAATCAACCATATAGTTATTCTGGCATTTGTGACAGGCTTATTTGCTAAGTATTTTATGGCGGAATGATCCGTATACAAAATAACAGGATAGCCTGTAATATAATGTCTAAATTTATTGACAGCATGTATTACAGCTAGGAATTCCTTTTCAGTAACAGTGTAATTTAATTCAGCAGGGTATAAATTTTTGATGATATAATAGATAGCATATGGTTTTTTATCTTCTTCCTGCCCAAGGACTGCGCCAATGGCTGTATCTAAGGCATCAGCTGATATTTGAAATGACAGGTCCCAGTTTGGTCCTCGCAGGACTGGGGCTATAGATAAAAGCTTCTTTAAATCCTTGAAAGCACGTTCACATTTGTTTGTCCAAAGAAAATCAACGTTGCCAGTTAGTGCATATAAAGGTGCAGCAATATGTGAATAATGTTCTATAAATCGTTAATAATATCCAGAAAATCCAAGAAAGCTGCGTACCTCTGTTTGAGTAGTAGGAGTGGGAATAAGCAAAAGTATTTGGATCTTGGTCGGGTCTACCTGAATGCCGGCTGCTGAAATGTAATGTCCTAGAATAAGTCCTTCAGTCATCATCATGTAACATTTTTCGTGACTTAAGTAGAGCCTGGTAGCTATACAGCGTTGTAGGACTTTTTCTAGGGTATTTAGTGCTGGATCAAAATCATCTCCATAGGGTGTAAAGTCATCCATATACACTTCAAGTCCATCATTTATTAGATCTGCAAAAATGCTAAGGATAGCCCTTTGGAATGTGGCAGGAGCATTACATAGGCCAAATGGTAGGACTCGGTAGGCAAATGTCCCCCAATGTTATAGACATTTTTGTGCCTTACAGCATTGAGCATGAAATGTCCATAATCAAGGGATCCAAAGTCCCTAAACATGTTGTTCCTACCCCTAGAGGAACAAGGCCAACAAACCACAGCAATTCGCAGAAGTTCTCCACCTGAAAACACTCAAAAACAAGCCAATTCTGGATCATGTCAACTGCTCCACTGAGCATCTGCGCTGAATTTCAACTGCTCCACTGTCTACCTGCGTTGAATGTCAACTGCAACAAAGGCTACCTGCGCTGAGCGTAACTGGACAAGTGGCAGGCTCATTTCTCAATGTGTCAATGCCCAGGAAACTTCCAAAATGACACTTGCATCAAGGAATTCGACTGGTGATGAGTAAGAGGTTCCAAATCTCCAAGTGGAAGCAAGAACCTCCAAGTGGACTCAAGAACTGAGAGAGGGAGAGGACACTAGTTAGTTTCATACCAGCCTCAAGCTGACTCATCCTCTCTCCAAAAGATCTATATATAGATCTCTCCTCCATGGGAAGAGGAGGCTGGAATTTTGTTATTGCAAAGAATTGCTGTTGGTTTGAGACTGGAATCATTGGGTGTTTAATGCTTTGAAGGGAGGTGAAGATAGGAATTCCATTCTTCTGGGAAGGAGATGCTGGATTGGAGCCCTCTGGGTTGTATCTCTTCCTAAACCTTGTTATTTATCAATAAAGCTATCTTGGTTTTCTCCTATATACTGATGTATCTTTGATGTATGATTGCATTAGTGTATTTGATTTACATCTAATCCTGAATCGTTTATGAATATGAATATCTGCCTTTGTGTTATGTTCTTCTCTTGTCTCAAGTAGCTGTTCTCTTGTCGCAAGTAGCTGTTCTCTTGTGATCTTGCAGGAAGGCAAGTAGCTGTTCTCTTGTGGTTTTGCGAGGAGGCAAGTAGCTGTGAACATCCAAAGGAGAAGAGGATCTAGATCGAGGGACAAACGGAAGACACCGGTAAGTCCATTGATCTCTCTTCTTTCCCATTTCATAAAGGAAGAAACCAGAATAGCTGTCTCTGTTTGTTGCTAAGGCACTGTCACACCTTAGGTGGATAGGATCGTCCTGCATAGGCATTTTTCCCCACAACAAATTGGCGACTCCACTGGGGAGATTTGTTTTAGTCATTTTATTTGTGTTTACATCATTGTTTACCTCATAGACTTAACAGCAACAATCGAACTACTTCTGCAAAGAAGACTGTTGCTGCCTTGATCCTTCACTGGATTTTGTCTATGATCTGAACAATGGACTCACAAATGACTTGATGATCCTTTGTGATAGATCTTAGTACCCTCTCAAAGCATCCCTCTGATTATACCTTGCTTGTGTTTCTGATTTGGCCTGAAACAGTTGATTTTTGAGCATTTTATGACCCAGAACCCAGAGGAAACGAGAGTTTCTTCTTCAGCGCAACTGTTGTGAAGGCAGTCTACATTTCAACGCAGGTCCCGTGAAGGCTACCTGCGTTGAATGTCAAACCCACAGTGTTGGACTTGCGCTGAACCAGTTTAGCCTTGTGCAGCTGGGGTTCTCTGTTGTCTGTTGCCCTGTTTTGATCTATGTTTTTTGCAGCCTTTAACCAGCATAGGTACCAGTCTGATAACTCCTTTTCTTTGCTTAGATTCCGCCTCCTTTTGTACAAAAGACTGTGAGTGTTTTTACGTCATTAACAATTTTCCTTTGCATGAGTGAAATAATCATCCTGTAGCCCTTGATTCAGATCTGATTGACTGTGATCTTAGGAGAGAGTTCATTGGCTGTTTACAGTTGATTATACATTTGCTTTTGCTTATTGGTTTGAGTTTGTCTCTTTTAAGTGTCGAAACAAGTATTCATTTCGAAAGTCGCAAAGTGATTGTAATCTCTTCTACCCTTGATTGATTTCGAAAAAACAAACTTGTTTGTATCTGTCATTTAAAAGAAAATTCAAAGTTGTACAAAAAGCTTTCTTTGTAGGCATCAATACTAAGAAAGCGGAAAACAAACACCTGCATTGTGCATTTGCATTTTGATAAGTTTTCATGCTTGATTTAGGAAGAGTGCATTAGAGTGTGCTGATTGCTCTTTGAGAAAAGATGGTGTCTTTCTTTTCCCTTAGTAGCTAGGATTTTCAAAGTTGAAAAGATATAAAGCTTGCTTATCATCTTTAGACTGCATTTAGGAATTTGTATCATACATCTCGTGGTGAACCTTGAAAGGCAAACTTCTAAAAAGATCAACTTAAAATAAACTGAATGAACCTAACAACGCTTTGCAACATAACACACAACATAGAGGTCTAGGCCAGAGACGTGTTCCGGCGTCGTTAAGCCTAGTGACTGTCGATCTCGTAGAAGGTGGGTGATTCCTCCTGAGGGATGATAGCACTAGTACGGATTGTGCTCCCACGTACCGTCGCGTATATATTGGGAGACCCCTATAGGCATATATCCTTTATCCTTAGGAAACCGTGTCGGCCGCCCTACTGATCGCAATGCAGTGAACACAGCATTCACGAAGATCGACCGCCCGTACCCTAAAAAGTATTCTGCGGTTTTCCGAAAAGTTTGGCACACCCTCTGCCTAGATCTCCAGAGCAGTTTCTTTTGGCCTTTTTCAGACTCTATAACAGAAAAATTCCATCCGAGCATTTGTCACTTCAGGCTCGTTAACACATCGAAGGAGACTAGAGTCATCTTTAGCTTTTTCTCGACTCTTTAAAAGTGAAAAAGCAAGTTGTGTCTAAAGCGTCGTTAACAATTTATTTTAAACGGAACAATCACCCATTATTCCCGCGTTGATCTTTAGGTTGAAAAGATGGAGCACACCAACCAAGGAATTCCCCTTGGTGGAAATCCTAGTCCCTTCTCCTCTTGGGGAGATGTTGGTGCGCCCCACATGGCCACATTGTCGCTTCCAGGACTGACAATTGGCCTACTAGTCTGGCTCTTTTCAACCAATGTCGTTCAGAATACCACCATTCCTGAACAGTCGAGTCAACAGTTAGATCAGACAAGAGTTGCCTCCCAGCCTTCTACTTCATCTTCCTCTCCTCCTTCCTCTTCGCTTGACGGAACTGGTAAAGCAAAAAATCGAGTTCCTAAGGAGAAGAAGGAGAAGAAGAAGAAAGAGAAGAAGAAGAAGGAGCCGAAGGCGTCTGGGGGCAAACAAGTGTCGTCTGACAAGAATCCACACACAGCACTCGTAAGGCCTAAATCGCCATGCGTCATATGCAAGGGAGACCACTTCCACCGAGATTGTCCCTGTATCCCTCGGATACTAAGAGACTGGTCCCCCCATTTGCACAATTCGGTAGCATCGACCTCTGATAACCATGTCGATTGTTCACCGTCAACTAGTGGGAGTGAAGCCCCAGGACAGAGTGGGAAAGCTAAATTTCCCTGCAGACTGTGTGAAGGCGATCACGCCATCCACCGTTGTCCCTTCTTAGACGAGGCAAAAAGAGTTCTGGAAGATCGCCCGATTTTACGAGCGCATCTTCCTCCTGGATATCAAAAACTCTTGCCAAGTCCCTCGCTAGTTGAGAACCCGGCTGACCCGCCCAGGTGGTCAGCCGAAGCACCTGTCATTGAAGATGAACTGTCTGAATCCATACCTGACGAAAGTCTAAAGGTTGAAACGGCAGTTGACCCGGTTTGCCCTTCAGAGGCTCTATCTTCGAATGACATCATCACAGAGGAGAATAAAGACGACACCATCCAAATTCTCTTCATTAGCACTGGCTCTGATGATCAAGGGGGCAATGCCACCATTCCTTTATCGCAGGAAGGAAGTTCATCAGAGCGATATCCGGCCGTCTACTCGGTCCCACCACCAAGCAACCTGGTTGTGTCCTTTGACTGGAACCAACTAGGCAGACCCCGCTTGCCAGCTAGCATACCATTCAGAATTATCGTCCAAATATACAAAATGGTAATGGCTGGTACAGTTATTGATGAAGGGGCATCTGTGAGTATCCTTTCCTCTATTGCTTGGAAAGTGCTTGGTTTGCCTGCGCTTTTGCCTGAAATGAGAAATCTATCAGGCTTTGATAAGGGAAGCAGTCGCCCTTTAGGGATCCTCCCCAATGTGCCCATAACATTGAAAGGGAAGACCGTTCAAATGAACGTGATGGTCGTTCAAGGACCCTTGGATTATAACCTACTCCTTGGACGAGACTATATATATTGCATGGGAGCCATCGTCTCATCACTCTTTAGAGTAATGTGTTTTCCGCATGAAGGAAGAATGGTCAAGCTCGTGGACCAACTTTCATTCCCCGGATCATGCATCGCAAATAGTCATATACCATCCCTAAATGGTCCATTCACGCAAGAAGTGTCTCAACCCACGGTCCGTCCTCCTGATGAGCGCGAGTAATCCAGGAAGATATGACTGGAACCCAGGGGGCATGCGTCCTGGTCTGCTTCGGCAGAGAACTTTGCGTATAAGGTAGGATTCTGCGGGAGAATATGACTAGTCTGTACCCCGCCCATGCTGGAAGAGGGTTATTCTAGAACAAGATTCTTTTGTCAAAGTTATGTGAGTTGACAGATGGAGTCTCTCACCGTTGTCTATTTCGGTAGACATCGCTGAAGAAGTGTTTTGTTTGAAAGATTAACGAGACAATCTTTGGGTAACCTGAAAGAGGTAGGCCTTTCCTGGTAGAACAAATGTTTTATCTGCAAATTGAGGGGTAACCTTGAAATTGTACTTTATGCCTGGGGGCATGCAAACCTTTTGGAGTGCAAGCAAGGGGCGGCTATTTATTTTTTAAATTTTTAGGTCCTCCCTTTAAACCTGTAGGTCTAACCCTTTAAACTCGTAGGATTAGTCGTTTCCGAACTTGCATAACGAAACGATGCGGGGCATAGCTTTGGTAAGGCGCAAGCTCCATAAAAAATGGAATCTTACATGAGACATTCTTATCATATGACTGGTATAAACGAGCAGTTTTAACGCGGAATTTATGCTCGTTAAAAAATAGAAAAGCGATATCGAGCAGTTTTAACGTGGAATTTATGCTCGTTAAAAAATAGAAAAGCGATAACGAGCAGTTTTAGCATAAAGTTCATGCTCGTTAAAAAATAAACGCAAGATCCGAGCAGTTTTAGCGCATAGTTCATGCTCGTTAAAAAATAAACATAAGTTTGAGCAATGTTTTGGCGCATTCAAGCTCTTTAAAAAATGAACCCATCCCGGTAAATAACCATTGTGTATGTAACCTTATCTGCCATAAAAGCCTTGGTCGTGTTTGCACCGTCACCTCCACTTTTCATTTGGCCGATCGTTCACCTCCATATGATTGTTTACCCATTTTGAGGAACAGCTGCGAAGAGTGATTTCACCTAGCCATCCTTGTGACACTGCTGTGATTGGAAAATTCCAACCTGTACCTGGAATCAGCTGCTAACCCTGTTCATCACTCGTTCCTCAAAAGACGAGTTTTCTTTAAGCTCTTTTCAACTGACTCGTATTTTATATGAAAAGATTTCCGAGTTTTGGCCTTCCAGCTCGTTAAAGCGACCGGAAGAGCTATCCCTCCTCTAGATTTTAATCTTTTTGGACCTGAGGGATTATTGCACAAAAAGATCGAGCGCTTGTTTTGTTCGGCTCGTTAAAACTATCAAAAACTCATCCCTTCTGTATTGTTTTATACTTTTTCGGACTTAAGGGATTAGATGACGAAAAAGGAATTTTGGAGTTAACTTTACGTACCTTTTCAGACTCTCTAAAAATGAAAAGGGACCGAGTTGTCTTTGTCGTTAGACTCGTTAAAATCACTAAATAGCGACAAACTTGTCTTTAGACGAGAACGAGTTTCACTATCGCTAGGCTCGTTAAAACATAGCGATGGGCTTGCTCGAAGGGCAGGTTATAGAACAAGCATATGTTATCCTCCTCAAGCTTGACAAAAATAAAGAGGTACTAGTCAGCAATGACTGGGGAAAAATTGGGAGAAAACTAAAGAAAACTTTGATGGTAGCAAGTCGCTCTTGAACATGACACTTTTCCTCCGTACCACAATCGGGTTGGGTTGTTTCATTCACTGGTCACATCACCATGGTCTCGCCATACCATCCATATTTGGGGTAATGCTACCGATCCATCGCATCAGTGTCGCCATATGTTCAAGAGAAGTCGTTCAGAAAGAGTCAACCGGGTCCCATCCACTGCCATACATTATCCTTCATCCATTCATGACCGCCACCCTGAATCATATGTCACAGATCGTTTTCACCTCCATTAAAATCATTAGCTCCGTTCCGTGTCACTGATGTGGGATTCATTAAGGCCTTCCTTTGACGGATCGCTTCTTGTCGACATCAGCTCATTATCCAAGAAGTTGATCTAGGAACACACCCTCAGTACTTTGAAGTTTGCATGCCTCAATGGCAAGTTTCTCACTTCCGGCGACAGGTATACATCAATGACCTTCGACCAGAAGATTTTGCGTGGTGTTCGACGCCAAGTCCTTTATTCACACCACGTGAATTGTACTGCAGTACCTTGAGGGTCATTATCATTATCGGTGATTCCTCTCGCACTTGTTAACGGTTTACATCATTGACCGGTAATCAAGCAATGTCCTTCAATGTTCGACTTCAGCGCAATTCTCACATGGATCGACTTGTACTTAGAGTGAAGATCGAACGAGTTTGAAGACCCCGGATCTAGTTTCATCGATCCGGGCTGCGATATATATTCAGGAAAGATAAAGACATTTGACATGTACATCATTGCAGCAGATAATCATCCTACTCAAAGGATGATAATTTCACCAAAATTATCAGTCTACCATCAGACGATTGTCTGTGCTATGTACAAAAATGAATTTATAAAGCTGAGCATGGGAATACCCGCCTCAGCTAGATCATGAAAGCAGTATGAATCATAATGTATTGTATTGTATCTTATTACAGGTCTCCTCCCAGCAAATGGATGAACTTTGGACCCTCCTGGATAAAGCATTTCACCCGATAAACGACCTCATACTTTAGGGGGCAACTGTTATAGACATTTTTGTGCCTTACAGCATTGAGCATGAAATGTCCATAATCAAGGGATCCAAAGTCCCTAAACATGTTGTTCCTACCCCTAGAGGAACAAGGCCAACAAACCACAGCAATTCACAGAAGTTCTCCACCTGAAAACACTCAAAAACAAGCCAATTCTGGATCATGTCAACTGCTCCACTGAGCATCTGCGCTAAATGTCAACTGCTCCACTGTCTACCTGCATTGAATGTCAACTGCAACAAAGGCTACCTGCGCTGAGCGTAACTGGACAAGTGGCAGGCTCATTTCTCAATGTGTCAATGCCCAGGAAGCTTCCAAAATGACACTTGCATCAAGGAATTCGACTGGTGATGAGTAAGAGGTTCCAAATCTCCAAGTGGAAGCAAGAACCTCCAAGTGGACTCAAGAACTGAGAGAGGGAGAGGACACTAGTCAGTTTCATACCAGCCTCAAGCTGACTCATCCTCTCTCCAAAAGATCTATATATAGATCTCTCCTCCATGGGAAGAGGAGGCTGGAATTTTGTTATTGCAAAGAATTGCTGTTGGTTTGAGACTGGAATCATTGGGTGCTTAATGCTTTGAAGGGAGGTGAAGATAGGAATTCCATTCTGCTGGGAAGGAGATGCTGGATTGGAGCCCTCTGGGTTGTATCTCTTCCTGAACCTTGTTATTTATCAATAAAGCTATCTTGGTTTTCTCCTATATACTGATGTATCTTTGATGTATGATTGCATTAGTGTATTTGATTTACTTCTAATCCTGAATCATTTATGAATATGAATATCTGCCTTTGTGTTATGTTCTTCTCTTGTCTCAAGTAGCTGTTCTCTTGTCGCAAGTAGCTGTTCTCTTGTGATCTTGCAGGAAGGAAAGTAGCTGTTCTCTTGTGGTTTTGCGAGGAGGCAAGTAGCTGTGAACATCCAAAGGAGAAGAGGATCTAGATCGAGGGACAAACGGAAGACACCGGTAAGTCCATTGATCTCTCTTCTTTCCCATTTCATAAAGGAAGAAACCAGAATAGCTGTCTCTGTTTGTTGCTAAGGCACTGTCACACCTTAGGTGGATAGGATCGTCCTGCATAGGCATTTTTCCCCACAACACCCAAGGACAAGTGAAAGTTGTTTTGTCCTGGTCTTCAGGGGCAATTTGAATCTGATTGTATCCACTGAAGCCATCCAGGAAGGAAAAGAATTTTTTCCCTGCCAGAGTATCTAGCACTTGGTCTATGAATGGGAGTGGAAAGTGGTCTTTTTGTGTTGCTTTATTGAGTTCTCTATAATCCACACAAATTCTCCATTTCCCATTCTTTTTTGTTACTACCACAAGTGGAGAGACCCATTTACTGTCAGAAATAGGATAAATAAAATTAACATCTAACAGTTTCTGAAGCTCCACTTTAACCACATCTTTTAAATGAGGATTGAGTCTTCTCTGCGGTTGATGGACAGGTCTAGCATCTTTTTCTATATAAATGTGGTGTGTACACAAATGTGGGTCGATTCCTTTCATATCAGGGTAATCCCATGCAAATGCCTATTAATATTTTCTTAATACATGGATGAGCTTAGTTTCTTGTTCAGGTGTGAGGTTGGCATTGATATTTAAAGTTTTTCCCGGTTCAATTTCCACAATTTTACTATTTGCGACAGAAGTAACAGGTATTGTTTGATCATGTGTGTCTTTCAGAGGATCTTCCTCTAATTCATTATCAAATGCTACTTCTATCATGTGACATTGTGTGCAGGATTCAAGTTCAGTTTGACTGATAAAATTATTAATGGCATCATCTTCTGTTTGATCTTTAAAATCAAGTGCCTCTTGCAACGTCAATGGAGATCTAATGTTATCAGTAAGGTATGATACAGGATACTTGTTAGTTCTAATTATTGTGAGACTTGGCTGCGCTGGAGGGTATAGAACCAAATTCTCAATATTAGGTCCTTTAGTTATGGTCATATTTCCTTGCCGGCAACCAATGTAAGCATCGACAGTGGCAAGCCAAGGCCTTCCTAGGATTAGCGGGTGTCCATCAAGTCGGGTTTTTGGATTAATTATCAGGAAATCAGTCGGATATTCCCAGGAGTCTACAGAGACCATGCCATCGTGTAGAGTACCTTCCAGTCTAATCACAGATCGGTTAGCTAATTCTAACAAAGTAGAGGTAGGTTCTACAGATGTAATGCCGAGCTTTTGACAGGTGGTGGTTGTTAAAATATTGATTGCAGCTCCTAGATCAACTAAGGCTTTAGACAAGGTCTGACCGTAAATTTGAACAGTTACAATTAGATTTCCTGGGTCTTCATATTTGATGGGTGTTTCTTTCCCGGATAAGAGATCAGATAAAGTGCCGACTACTTGGACTCTTGGATTAATTGTTATATTCCTCCTTGGTTTCTTTATGCAAAATTCTTTAATAGTTTTTGCATATATAGGAATGTCTTGAATGGCTTGGAGGAACGGGATTTTTATGTACAAATTTTGTAATTCCCCCAAAATGTCAAAGTCAGGGTACTGTAAAGGTCGAGGTATGACTAATCGTTCTGGGAATGGGGGAGAGGATGTGGTTACTTGATTATGAAACTGCTGATTATTTACATCCTCTCGTTGCAATTGATGTTCTCTTACTAACTGATCTTCATTATGAACTGTTTTATCCCCCTCATTTTGAATGATACGTCCAGATCGTAATTGAAGATCATTACACTCCCGCAGATCAGGTCCTATTTCTGGTGATTCAATGATTTGAAGAGATTGGACTGGTCTGTTATTTGGATTGGGGTTGGGTTGGGCTGGGAGTTGCAGTCTCAAATTAGACTAGGGATTTTGTTGTAGAGCTGGCAGAGTAGGTTGAGGGAGCGGAATAGTTCCTACTTGCTGTTGCATCGGTCTTTGCCAGTTTGTCTGCCAGGATGAACCTTGTGAAGTAGGGGGAGTCCATTGCAGAGGATATGGGCTATTTTGCCAATATGGTGAATTATAAGGGAAATTCGGCCAACTAGATTGATTTGGATGATTCAGCCATGGGTTTGAAGAAGGAAACGGTGGTGGTGACCAATTTGGGAATGGGGGTGGGGGCTGATTTTGCCACATATTATATTGTTGAGCGTTATATTGTGGAGGCTGAAAAGAAGAGGTTGGGTCTGAAAACATACCGGATTGTCTTTGCTGCCACTGGCGGCGCTGGTTGATCAAGTACACTGATTCTGGTTCTTCCTCTGCTTCCTTATATACTGCCTTTAATCCAGGAAGTGAGGGGCAGCTTTCCGTAAGATGATCGTTTGTACAGATGGCACATGTTTGGACTATATCCAGTGGACACTCCTTGTGGCTATGTTTTTTTCTGCATCGGGGGCAGAAGATTTCCAAATTCTGTTCTACCTCCATCTGCTTCTGCTTGGCCTGCAAAATATCAAGTTGTGTAGTTAGTGTCCATAGAATATCAGTTTTAAAATTTTCTAATAAATTTCCAATCTCCACACGCGTTACTCCTTCTGTTGCTATCTTATTGTCTCTTGCAAACCAATCATATTCTGCTGGTTTTATTCTTGTGCTGCCTCTCGAACTCCTGATACATAGATCAATAATGTCAGCAAAATTCTCTTGATAAATATCCCCTTTTCCCATAATGTTTAATGTTTCGATCCACTGTTCTTTCATGCCCCTTATCAATGCAGTTTTTAACACATTATCAGGTAAAGGTAGTGATGCATAAGGAGATCTTTGTAAATTATATTGAAAACGTTCCACATATTCTTCTAATGTTTCGTTTGGTTTGGCTGTCATTTGAAATATTTCATCTTTCAATTCTCTAGACCTACAATAATCCTGATATTTTTTTAAGAAGGATTCTTTCATCTGATCCCAATTGTTGATGACCCCACCACCTAGTCCCATAAACCATCTTAGAGCAGCCCCTTTTAATGTTGAGGGGAATAATTTCAATTTCTGGGGATCGGTGGTGTAATCATATCCCCTACACAACACATCAAATTCGAATAAAAATGCATCCGGATCTTCTGATGTAAGACCGTGAAAGGTTGGGATATGTTGAAGAGGGATAGCTTTCATGGGTGCATTTGCTGCAGAATCCACTATAGGATATTGTAATGTAGAGGTTTGAGTATTTGGCTGATTCTGAGCCATCGGATCAAATATGTGCCAATAACCTTCTGGGATATCTAGGAGGGTATGCCTAGGTTGAGAGGGAACGATTTTAGCAGGGATAGTTTTAACAACACTTCCTTTATCTGGGACAAGATGAATACCTGATGTTTGAGGGGATTGAATTCCTTCAACAATGATTTTCGCAGCACTCCCCTTATCTGGGCTGTTTACTGGCTGATTTGTTCCAATAAGAGATTTTGGTTCTTCTGTTTCCCCTGTTTCTCCTTCTCCTTCACAAAAGTTATTGAAATTCCCTTCCTGCAATAGTTCTGGAGTAGAATTTTCAATTTCCTGAAAGTCCTGCTCTTCAGTTTGACTATGCACCTCAGCAAAGGCTACAGATGGTGATCCTGTGGCCTGAAGGGAACTAGTAGGCTGCTTAGAAAT
Source organism: Pinus tabuliformis (assembly GCA_031772625.1). Classification (NCBI taxonomy): domain Eukaryota; kingdom Viridiplantae; phylum Streptophyta; class Pinopsida; order Pinales; family Pinaceae; genus Pinus; species Pinus tabuliformis. Next base: position 1,335,458,092 of record CM062804.1, on the reverse strand, counting down.
GGTTTTCCTAAAACCTACTGATGGCTGAGATTCTATTTTCTTATAGATTTCGTCTATGAAAGTTGTTCGGCCCAGGGTCATGGCCCCTTGCCTTTTTCAGGTTTGGATGGAAGCTTGATATTCTTTTCTGGTTTTTTCTGCTTAGACATGCACTCAAATAAACTGCTAAGTTCTAATCAAAGCAAAAGCAAATTTGTTAGGAAAGCGGACAATGGAGCAGGACTTTTACATGCTCCGTACGCAGGTTCTTACCTTTCGTTTTTAAAATCCAACTCTTTCCCAACAGGTTCGTACACCACTTTGAGGAAACAAATGGCTACACTCTTTCCCCGGCAACGGCGCCAAAATGTAGAGCTGTAAAAAGGGTCTCTTTCACCTCTAATTACCTCACATTAATATGTCAATCGGGGAACGTTTGGTTATTTCAAAGAGTGACTCAATCCGAGGCTATTTGTCAGAGTAATGCAAGTAGTACAACGTCCTGCAAAATACAAGAGTAAACTGATGCTTGTCTATAACTAAGTTCCTTCACATTACTAAAGCACACACTCTCAAAATATCAGTCAAGGGTCCGACAGCAGTAGTCCATCCCTTTGGAAACTGATGGAAAAGGAAACTAGAGCATAGATCACGGGTCTGGGAGCAAGGCAGTAAATGCAGAGGCTCACTACAGCCACAGATCGTCTCTCACACCAAATGCGAGTAAATGAAACAGCAGATAGAAATGGAATGGCAAATAGGAAATTAAACGGTAAATCTAAAAAGGAACAGCAATGCTTAAAATGGAACAACAATTCTGAAATGGAACAGCAATCACTAAAACTAAACCTCGCGAGTAACAATCACACTATATACTATCAACTCAAAAGCTCTTATCGTAATCAAAACTCCAATCTTTCTTTCTCCAAACGAATCACGCCATCTACTAAAGGAACAGTAATAACTCTCAACTATGAAACAGCATGTGAAAGTCATACACACATAATATTCTAAGAAAGTAATCTGAATTTAATCTCAATCATCAACAGGAATTATAACTGTGTTTCCAAATGGAACAGCATGGATTCTAAATCATAAAGAACACACCTTTCGGATAATTACCTTAACACACATACTCAGCCTAGAAGCTTCATAACACAAGGATAATACTATTGAATCTAATAGGATTTCATCCACTCCGAAAGTATTGATAATATAACGCAGAGTCAATGGAAAGATCATTAATGAATGAATCTTAGCAGAGCATGTAATGTAACTTATAAAGCATATCAAATTACCAACTAGTGACGATAAGCAAACCACGCAGAAATCAAATCGTAGTGATACAAAAGCAAGTGTCCTCCGGGGCCGAGCCCTTAGCCTCAAGGGTACACCGCTTTAAGCTAATCCAGACGCAAAGATGAGATAATCACCAAGTTTATATTAATGCATAAAACAGAAAGTGCAATGAGCCAAGTTCAACGAGACTCGATGATCAAAGTTAAGTCTTAACAAAAAGTTACATAAAAAGTCTCTCTCCCAGACTAACAGTGCCGCCCCTTTATATAAGGATAATGGCAGAGATGTCTAAGTGGTAAGATAAATAAAGCAGTTATCCCTCAGGATCGAAGATCCTGAGGGATTCACAAAACTGTTAATCCCTAATCACTTCTTTCTCTTCCGCCGAGCTGGTGCCTTTTCCTCCTTTTCTGGACCGGTTTGCTTCAACTTTCTTTGCCTCGTCTGCACTCGGTCCTTCGTCAAAGGGACAGCAGTTACCCTGTTCTTATCTTCTTCTTTGGAACAGCAGCTCCTCATTTCTACCCTTTCCTGCACAGGAAAATGACAATTATCAGCGGATAAGTCTTTGCATACTAATTCCACGTATTCTACCACAATTCACTATTGTTTTCCTCATTCATGATGTGAAAGATTCATAAGTCCTACTGAAAAGCCACTAAAATGATCATTAAAAACATACCGTTTTAGTACTCCATAGTGGGCATTCCCATGCTCAGCTTTATAAATTCATTTTCATGTACATAAGACAGACAATCGTCTGAGTGTAGACTGATGATTCTGGTAGAGCCATCATCCTTTGGCTTGGATGATTATCTGTGCAGTAATGATGTTCATTTGATGTCTTTATTTTCTTGAATATATATCGCAGCCCGGATGGATGAAACTAGATTCGAGGTCTTCAATCTCGTTCGATCTTCACTCAAAGTACAAGTCGATCTATGTGAGAGATGTTCTGGAGTCGAACATGGAAAGACATCGCCTGATTACTAGCCAATGATGTAAGCTGTTAACAGGCGCGAGAGGAATCACCGATAATGATGATGACCCTCAAGGTACTACAGTACAATTTATGTGGTGTGAATAAGGGACTTGGTGTGGAACACCATGCAAAATCTTTCAGTCGAAGGCCATTGATGTAAACCTGTCGCCGGAAGTGAGAAACTTGTCATTGAGGCAAGCAAGCTTCAAAGTACTGAAAGGGTTGTTCCTAGATCGACCTCTTGGATAATGAGCTGATGTCGACAAGAAGAGATCCGTCATAGGAGGGCCTTAGTGAATCCCACATCAATGACATGGAACGGAGCAAATGATTTTAATGGAGGTGAAAACGATCTAATGATATAAGGTTCAGGGTGGCGGTCATGAAAGGATGGAGTGTAAATGTATTGCAGTGGATGAGACACAGGTGAATTCTCTGAGCGACTTCTCTTGAACATATCAGCGACACTGACATGATGGATTGGTAGTGTTAACCCCAAATATGGATGGTGTGATGGACCCATGGTGATATGACCAGTGAACGGAACAACCCAACCCGACTCAGATGCGGAGTGAAAGTGTCATGTTCAAGAGCGACTTGCTACCAATAAAGTTTCTTCAAGTTTTCTTCCCAATTTTTCCCCAGTCATTGCTGACCAGTACCTCTTTATTTTTGTCAAGCTTGAGGAGGATAACATATGCTTGTTCTATAATTTGCCCTCTGGGCAAACCCATCGCTATGTTTTAACAATCCTAGCGATAGTGAAACTTGTTCTTGTCTGTATGGACAAGTTTGTCGCTATTCGGTTTTAGCGAGTTTAATGACAAGGATAACTCGGTCCTTTTCAATTTTAGAGAGTCTAAAAAAAGGACGTAAAGAAAACTCCAATAATCCTTTTTCGTCATATAATCCCTTGAGTCCAAAAAAGTATAAAATTATACAAAAGGGATTAACGAGCCGAACAACACAAGCGCTCGATATTTTTGTGTAATAATCCCTCAGGTCCAAAAAGATTAAAATCTAAAGGAGGGATAGCACTTCTGGTCACTTTAACGAGCTGGAGAGGCCAATTGCTCGGCAATATTTTCATATTTTACGAGTTAGTTGAAAAGAGCTTAAAGGAGACTCGTTTTTTGAGGAATGAATGACAAATTTGGGTAGCAGCTAATTCCAGGTAAGGTTTGGAATTTTCCAATCACGGCAGTGTCACAAGGATGGCTAACAGGATCACTCTTCGCAGCTGTTCCTCAAAAAGGGTAAACAATCAAATGGAGGTGAATGATCGGCCAATACAGAGTGGAGGTGATGATGAGAACACGACCAAGGCTTCAAAGGCTGATGATAATAGATTCACGATGGTTATTATTGGAAATTGGTTCATTTCTTAATGAGCTTAAACTTTTGGGGAACATTTTCTCATTGCTTACGTTTATTTTTTAACTATCTTGAATTCAGTGTTAAAACTGCTCGATCCAGTCGTATAATAAGGATGTCTCATTTTAAAAAAATGGCATTTTTTCAAAGCTTTGCCCCACATCCTTTCTTTAGGCAAGTTAGGAAATGACCAATCCTACTAGTTTAAAGGGTTAGAGGACCTACAAATTTAAAAAATAAATGGTCACTCTTCGCTTGCATGCCAAAAGGTTCGCATGCCCCCAGGTATAGTGAAGTAGAGTTTCCAGGTTACCCCTCAACTTGCAGACAAAACATTCGTTTTATCGGGAAAGGCCTACCCTTTAACAGAGGTATCTTATTCTGGTCTAACCCCATTTTCCTAAATGGATGGGTGTGTCAACCAGTCATATATCCTTCGCAGAAACCTACCCTATACCCAAGGTTTTCTTGTCGAAACAAGCCAGGGTGCATGCCCCCTGGGTTTCAGTCATATCCTCCGAATCACTCGCGCTCATCAGGAGGACGGACTGGGGATTGATGAGACATTCCTTGCATGAAAAGACCATTCAGGGATGGTATATGACTATTTGCTATGTGTGAACCGGGGAATGAAAGCTGGTCTACGAGCTTGACCACTCTTCCTTCATGCGGAAAACACATTACTCTAAAGAGCAAGGAGACAATGGCTCCCATGAAATAAATATAGTCACATCCAAGGAGTAGATTATAATCCAGGGGTCCTTGTACTACCATTACGTTCATGTTAACGGTTTTCTTTCTAAATGTTGTCGGCACACTGGGAAGGATCCCTAACGGTCGACTGGTTCCTTTGTCCAAGCCTGTTAGATTTCGCATTTCAGGCAAAAGCGATGGCAAACCAAGCGCTTTCCAAGCAGTTGAGGAAAGGATACTCACAGAAGCCCCTTCATCTATGATGGTACCGGCCATGACCATTCTATATATTTAAGCAATGATTCAGAATGGCACACTAGCTGGTAAGCAGGGTCTGCCTAGTAGATTCCAATCGAAGGAAACAACTAGGTTGCTTGGAGGTGGGACCGAATAGACGGTCGGATACGACTCTGACGAACTTCCTTCCTACGGTAAAGGAACGGGTAGACTGCCCTCATGTTCATCAAAGTCTGTGCTTACAAAGAGAATTTGGACAGTGTCATTCTTGTTCTCTTTGGTGACTGTATCATCTGAAGATGGATCCTCTGAAGGCAAGACTAGGTCAACTGTCGCCTTGACCTTTTGACTTTCGTCTGGTTGGATTCATATGGTTTATCTTCAATGATAGATGCTTCGGCTGACCATAATGGCCTGTCAGCCGGATTTTCAACTAGTGACGGACTCGGCAAGAGCTTCTTATATCCAGGAGGAAGGCGTAACGGTGAAACCGGATGGTCGTCCAAAACTCTTTTAGCCTCGTCTAAGAAGGGACAATGGTGGACGACGTGATCGCCTTCACACAGTTTACAAGGAAATTTACATTTTCCTTTCTGTCTAGGGGCTTCACTTTCACTAGTCGATGGTGTATTTTCAACATGATCATCAGAGGTTGATGATACCGAATTGTGCAAACGAGGAGACCATTCCCTTAAGATCCGAGGGATGCAAGGACAATTTGGATGATAGTGGTCTCCTTTGCAAATGACACATGGCGATTTAGGCTTGGACGGTGCACTGTGTGGATTTTCTCTAGACGATGCCTGGTCGCCCCTTTTCGCCTTTGGCTTCTTCTTCTTCTTCTCTTTCTTCTTCTCAATTACTTGATTTTTGGCTTTACCAGCTTGATCAAGCGAAGAGGAAGGAGGAGAGGGAGAATTGGACGAAGTAGAAGGTTGGGGGGTAACTTTGGTATCGTTTAGTTACTGACTTGATTGTTCAGGAATCACGGTGTTCTAAATGACAGAGGTTGAGAAGAGCCATACGGGCAAGCCGATTGTCAATCCTGGAAGCGACAATGTGGCCATATGGGGTGCACCAACATCTCCCCAAGAGGAGAAAGGACTAGGATTTCCTTCAAGGGGAAATCCTTGGTTGGTGGACTCCATTTTTTTCAACCTAAGACCAACGTAGGAAAGGTGATGTTTATTCCGATTAAAATAAATTTTAGATGCTTTGACACAACTTGTTTTTTCAATTTTTAAGAGTCGAGAAAAAAAAAAGATGACTCTAGTCGCCTTCGATTTTTAATGAGCCTGAAGTGACAAGTGCTCAGATGGACCTTTCCCTTTAAGGAGTCTGAAAAGGAACAAAAGAGACTGCTCTAGAAATCTAGACAGAGGGATTACCAAACCAATCGCAAAACTCCAGAATACTTTTTACGGTATGGCAGTCAATCTTCCTGAATGCTGTGTTCAGTGCATTGCGATCGATAGGGCGGCAGACACGGATTCCTATGGGTAAAGGATAAATCCTATTGTGGTCTCCCAACGTATACTCGACGGTACATGGGAGCACAAGTCCGTACTAGCACTTGTCATCTCAAAGTGGAGGAATCACCCAACCAGAAATGAAACAACAGTTACCAGGCTTTACGACGTCGGAATACGTCTCTAGCCTAGACTTCTAAATGTTGTGCGTTAGGTTCCAAAGCGTTTTTAGATTCATTAAATTTATTTTACAGTTGATCTTGCTTAAGAAATTTGCCTTTCAGGTTCACCGCATGATGTAGATATACAATTCCTAAAATGCAATCTAAGATGATAAACAATTGTTTAATCTTCTTTTTTGCAATGAAAATCCTAGCTACTAAGGAAAGAGAGATGACATTCTTTCAACGTAGAACAGAGAGCACACACTATATGAACTGTCCTAAATCCAACCAACAAACAGTCTAAATGCAAATGCACATGCCTGTATTTGTTTTCAGCCTTCTTAATGTGTGAATGATAAAAAGAAAGCTAAGTGCAAATCTGAATTATTTTTCAAAGCGACATTACTAACAAGTTTCTTTTCAAGACAAAATGAAGACAATGACGACACTTTGTGATTTGGAATTGAAAAATTGCTTTCGACACTTGAAAAACTACTAATTCAAATCAAGTACAAGAGTAACAGTGTAATTGACTATCAAGAACAATTGGATTCTCTTCTATGACTGAAAACGACACTTGCGACACTTTCAAATCAAGAAATGACAGTGCAATTACGCTACTTATTTGTAAAAGAGAACTGAAAATGGATCACAATACATAAAAACATTTAAAGTTCTTTGCACAATGGAGGCGGAATAATGGTAAGGAAGGGGGTTTCAATAGAGGTATACTGACTACAGACAACAAAACTCCTTAATAGAGCTGAAAAGAGTGAACACAGAAACCAAAATCTAAGAGCATAGGAGGTCTTTTCTAATCAGCGCACCTGTAACATAGGGAAAGTGAGATGCAGTGCACCTATTACACTCGAGAAGTGCGATGCATCTAGATTCCAAAGAAGAGACAGTGCGATGGTCCAGGGACGAGACTTCAACTGGGTTCCGGGTCACAGTTTGCAGCTCATTTCAGGGATTTAAGCCGAGCAAGTGGTAATCAGTAAATAAATCATAGGGGTAGATCTAAGGAGGTTACTAGAGCCACCACAAGGGCAATTAGAGAGCTTGTAAATCGATTGTTCAGTTTATAAACAAAACCCAGAGATAGACTGAAGCCGCATTGATCTACTTTGCACTTGCATAGCAAATGCAGTTCGAAGGCTAGCTAGCTTGATTTCAGGCTTCGTCTGTAATTTTATAAAGTAAACAAATATAGAAAAACAAAAAATCTATTCACTCCCCAGCAGAGTCGCCATTTTTTTATCAGGAAATCTAGTGTCTATGCAGAGCTACTAGTCCCACTAAGGCTAGTAGCTACCTTAGAAACAAACAAACTAAAACCACTTTCTTTTTCCTTTATGAGAAGTAGATAAGAGGGGAAAGAAGGAGACCAGCCTCTGTCTTGTGCTTGGTTCCTTGCTTGATTCCTCTCTCTTCTGATAGATCTTTGCCACTCGCTTCCTCGTCTACCCAACTTCAAAGAGCACCTGTAGAATCAAAGAAGCATAACACTATCCAAGAACATAGATCTATTATCATAAACAATATAGGACCAGATATATATTGACCACACAAATGCATATATCATCAACCATACAAGAATGTGGAGGAAAACTTGAATAGCTTTATTAATAATCAAGAATAGCAAAGAGGATTACAACCAATTGTTCTGACCCAGCATCATCCTCTTAGCAAGAAAGCCCTTCTTCACCTCATGAAACGCTTAGATCACCCAACACTATGATGTCACACCAAGAAACCAGCAGCACTTCCTTACAAGATACAAAATTACAGCCTTTGGATCTCTGGGATGAGGGATCCATATATATATATATATATATATATATATATATATATATGTTTGCAAGGGGGTGAGTCAGCTTTTGAGATTTGGTTAGTGTCCTCTCTCTGATAGTTCTTGATTCTACTTGGAGATTGATGATCTCTTACTCATCCCTGGGTGAATGTAGAGAGGCAAGTGTCACAGGAGAAGTTTCTGGAAGATTCCATGATCTTCCACCTCACAGATTGACCCTACCATTTGTCCACTCTCGCCCATCAAACCCAATAGAAGGGATTTTCAGTATGCATCACACCTCCCGTGTGTATTTAGGTGGGATGCAGTGCACTTTGACCATGGAGCAGGCGAGATGGTCCAGTTTTGACCAGTTCTGAGTAGTTTTTCATGGAGAACTTCTGGGAGAAGATGTAATCAGTTGACCTTGTTCTTTTAGAGGTTGGAACAACACTTTTAGGGACTTAAGAGACCTTGGTTTATGGACATTTATGATTGGGGTTGTAGTGCCCAAAAATGTCTATAACATGCACTGCAATTGTTGATCTTCAAACACATTGTCACTGACTTGTTCTTCCTAGACTGTTCAATCACACTCTGGCTCTTGCAAGATAATCGACTTCTCAATATAGTTGAAAGACAACTTCATGTCTCAAACCTCATCAAGATAATGATCTTAACAATGGAACCTTATTCTTACTGTGCATATGAATGTGAAAATTTCTGTTTTCTCTGTGCTTACCTTCCCAGCTTCGTGCACTTATTTTTTTTTTATCATGTAGTCCTTCCTTCACAACACATTCCATATGTTTCATTGCAAGCCTTTCTACCTGCAGGTAGAATTTCTAGTCAACACGCCTCCCTCCATATATTATTCTAGTATATACACCAGCTACAACACTCTACTTGGATCCCTCCTTTCCCATCTTCTTAAGCATGTGCTCCAGATCATGTCTTGTCACTTCCTCTTTTCCATAAGTCTCTTTAGCAACCATGTGCGAATCACCCATAGTAGGCGAACGATCATTGAAAAAACATCATTGAGTTTTATGGCTAATAAAATAGACTAAGAAAATATCAAACGAGCACTCACTTGACACAAGATTCACCTTGTACGCCTAGAAATAATAAACCTCATAGGTGCATTAGAGCAGGTCTCGCATGTGGACTCTACTACATTTTCTTTCAACTAGCCTTTGCCACTTGTACCTTGGCAATTCTAAAAGACAAAAAATATAAGTGCCCTTTGTATAAATGGGATTCAAAGATTCCTTTGACTAGAATATCTCTGTTCCACACTATCATTTTAGTGTATCCTTGTCATTTATGATGTTGCCTCCATTGACTACGCATCAATCGATCATGGTTAGCAACAAAATTAGAGCCATCCCGGTGTTGCACACCGCTTTTCTCTTGTGCATGCCATATTGTCACTACACAATCCTGCACTCCATCACGTTGATTACAGGCTCATGATCGTCAACGTATGGTTACTCCATGGCATTAAATCCAAATATTTTAATACACTACATCTATTGATACCCTCCTTGATGTAATCACAATGTGTTTTCATACAACCCCTTGCCACTATGTCTTCCCATTTCATCCTCTTGTCACCGCGTATTCCCACTATGTGGTTGGCACAATTACGTTTTAATTTCAACTCTGTGCTGCTATGTTGGGATCTAAATAAAAAGCTTTGGAATGACTCCTCAAACTAGCAAATGGGGAAAGACCACATCCATCCCCGTGACCATTCTCACCAGGAGTAGATCACAAATAATCTACTAGGATCCTTTTATTACTTAAATCCATTATTACACAACTTTCATTCCTATCTCCGAGCATTCTTGGAGGTGGTATATTTCTCAAGCATGGCCATCAGTTTTACCATAACTTCTATGACCCTTCCAACCATTTTAGTTACCTCCCTTCCCACAATGGAACCACCACAGGAGGCCCATGGAAGAGCTACAAGACCACATAGAACCCAGAAAATTTTTCGCTTGAAAACAATATATTTTGTGTTCTTATTGAAGTTGTAGGTTGGTCATTCCCACAACCTACATCATACCACAAGTTTATTTTCCTAGCCTTCTCTCCACGAGTTCTACCACTTGGTTGAAGAGGGGGACCGTGTATGTAGCACCTTGTACTGTTTGTTGGCACCTCTTGCTAGGAGGGCCAACAACATAAAAATAAAATAAAACTAAAAGTTAATTGTAGCCATAAAAAATTCTTAAAAAAAAATGCACCTTACATTGACATCAACAAACGAAACTAGCAAGTTGCTTCATGTTACACAGTGTTTCAAACCCATAGAAAACTAGTACAAATAAACTACTGCAAATATTAAACAGCTAAGTGAATATCACAATAATTACTACACATATGGAGTTGCACAACTAAACCTAGAACCAACAAATAACATACACAAAACTATTGTAAATAAAAGGACAATGAACAACACAAGAACTTGTTGCAAAAACACATGAAGAACGAGTAGAGACTGACACTTCAAATCTTGAATCAAGTCAGGGGGCATCTTCCCGGTGTTCCTTGGAGTTTCCAGCCATGAACCAAGTCAAGTCTTGGGATTCTAATACCAAACTTTCTAATAACTTGTCCAACTCCTTACCACCTATAGATGAGTGTCTTGTCCCCCCTTTATGTCTTGCTCCTCCCTTGCGTCCTCAAGTTAATTTCGAGAACATGACTATGTTATAATGTACCTGGAATGGTCAACCTTTCAGTGTTGGACAACTTGATTTCCTTTTGCATGGCCACACATTGGTGTGACATATGGTTCTCCACTCCTTGGTGAGTTCAGGTATAGAAACCCTTGGCTTGTGCCTAGCTGTGGGCACACTTTAGCGTGACCTACTAAACTGCATTGTGCTTGTACATATTGTACATAGGAGTGTGATCCTTTATCTCTTTTTTGGTTTGGATTGTGATGCAAGTATTTTTCATTCCTTATTTATGCCAAAACCTCAAAAAATTATAAAATAAAATAAAAAACCAAAACAATATATGGTCTTGTTTTTACCTCATCCATGCTCTTCATTATGTGATTCAACCATGGATCTAGTCTTTCTAGATGATTTTTATAAGATAGGATGGTTTTTCTACTACGACATCCATTGGAACTTAGGTGTGTTTTTCTTGAACATGGCATATAGGGTTAGGTCATTTTCCCCAATTCCATTGATTTTTTATTATCAGTGCCATATTCATGCCTTAGGGCTGAACCCATCATGTTATGACTCTAGCCACTTCCTTTATGCATGTCTTAGCTTGGCTGTAGATCTTACCTGATCATGGATACCCTAGCTAGCACCTCTTTTCGTTCTTGGTGCCCATGAAGTCATTTTTTACTCCTTTTCGAATCCCTCCTTCTGACCTACCATGAACTAGAATCTGAGCCTCATGTCCTCTTCTTTGTAATATTTTTGGCTTTACCCCAAGAGGATTCCACCACTTTTAACCCTTGCGATTGCCATTTTTTATCAGCCTACGTTTTTAGGATGAGCATTGATTTCTCTCTTCCATCCTCATCATCTACGTGGCCTATTATTCGATTTCACATGGTGTTTTACCATTTCTTGGAGGAACCCCTATAATGATTGGTCCTATTAGCTAGCCTCTTGTCCTTTATTTTTATGTCATGAGTAGTTACATCATTATCAGAACCAGTTTCTACCCTCTATACTACTCATTCCTCCAAGAGGAGTTTTCTTTAATCTCATTTTAGACTCCTTAATTTAGGAAAGATTATCTATTGAACTTGTCTCCTTCGCGCTCGTAAAAATACATGGAGGGTTTCTACCAATTATAAGTTTAACCCTATTCTAGACTGGGCTAGGCTAGGTACAAAAAAGGAATACCTTAGTCTACTTCAACTAGGAGGTTCCCCATTATATACTTTTAGGTTAGGAACATTTATTTAGGTTAGTAATGAAATGGCAGTGTCAGTTGCGTCACCCATGAACATGGCACGTGTCTATTTCATTGTCTTACAGTTGAGTTTTAGCTTACCTAGGAGCCATACCATACATATGAGTTTGTCTACTCCTCTAGCTAGTTACTCTTCCAGTGAGATGGGGCATGCTTCAATGCCTCCTACGTGATTGCATGATATCACATGGTGCTCATTAGTCATGCTTCCAAATCACTCTTATGTCATGCCACTATGTGTTCAAGGGAAGTCTCAGCCTGTGTCGGCCATCTGCAGTAGCCTGTTAACCTTTCTGAGTTGGCCATCCCTATGTCAGTTGTACTTTACCACTTCATGAATTCATCCATTCATCACATCATTCTGGTTTGTTCCATGTTGATTGACAGGGGATACATTAAGGCCCTCCTTTGATGGATATTCTCCTGTTGACTTCAAATCATTATCGAGGAGCTTGATCTAAGAACTGATAGTACCTTAGAGCTTGCAGACCTTAATGGAAGACTTCCTCGTGATAAATAGTGGGTTTACATCATTGGCTCCTGATTGGTCAAGTTAACTGGTTTTCAACATCATCATCTATTCACACTTCGTGGACTATACTAGGTACCTTGGAGTCCATTTTCCTCATTGGTAGATTCCCTCGCATATATTATTGGTTTACCTTATTGGCTAGTAATCAGGTGGTTTCTACCATGTTCGACATCAACTCATCTATTCACATGGTGTAGATTTGTACCATTAGGTTTATGTCGAAGACCTTGGGTAAGGTACATCTAACTCTTATATGGAACCCTTCCGAGGTTGCATTGGAGTTATGTATCATTGATTTACTTTGAGGGCTATCTTGAGACACTTCTCTATTCCATAGTCCTACTGATGCATATTGTGACACAGATCCATGATTGTATTTGTTGGTGGCTATGCTCTATCACTTGAGTCACATGGATCCGATGTGTATGTCTTTCATGGCCATGTTCTTGCACTTCATTCCATGGATCCACAATGAATTTTATGGAAGACATGTTCAATGTTTTCTTATGACCAAGCAAGGGTATGCCCACCTCGGGGATGTTATCAGCACAGATGAGACTTCAGCTCCAAAGTTGTCTGATCTGCAGTACTGGTTTTGTTTCCTCACTCCCATCAGGACCTCTGAGTTTTATCATAATGTATTTCAGCCATCAGCTTCTATTCTGGCCTCACACATTATGGGCATCTGTTATCAGCCTATTCTACCCCTCTAGGTCAATGACTCTTAGTACTTGAGTTTGGATGATGTTTTCTAGACTCATGACTCTTTTTCAAAGAAGCCTATGGGAGTGATTGTAGACCCAAAGTCGCTTGAAAATAAGCCTATGGGAGTGACTGTAGACCCATATTTGACCTTAGACCCACTCTATGGGTGCAACCAAGGACTTTTTACCCCCTTTCAGTGCCAATGACTAGGGATTTCTTCTAGAGTGCCTTAGTCCCTAGGAGATGAGTTCGACTCCTCATCTATTCGAGTTGGCTAGGACTTATCTATTAGAAGTTTATATGACTTCTCTCTATCCTGAGAAGCTAGATAGATTCTCTCGAGACCTCTCTTCTGACGATATATACTAGAAAATCTAAAAGGGTTAATGAGATTTGGAGTTTTTGAGAGCTCGTGTCGAGATTCTGATCTAGGGATTATGCTAATATGAGCTTGTGAGGTCCTTCTTCACTAGCCTACTATTCTTCATGATCACTTATTGGATATAGTGGGGAAACTCTATCGGGTTGTGGAGAAGAGACTTGGAAGTGAAACACCATCATTGTATTATTTCTTTATAATAAATGGAAATTTGTGTTCCCTTCCTTATATGAGTTTATTTTCAGCATGTTATATATCGATATATATTTCTTTTGATCTAACGTTCTTTCGAGGAAGATCACATGTCATCTTCATTTTTTTCATGACTATGTGCAGGGATAGAGATTTGTTGCAGACGTGTTGGATCACTCGAGTGGAGCGCAAGATCTGCATCGAACTCAAAATCCTTCCTCGACATGTGAGGATTCCAGGTGTGGTCGCTCATCTTTATAGAATAGATTTGATCGTTTGCTGCAGGATTGGGAATTTGGGTCGGGAATTATATTTAATCCCATTGATTTTATTCTGCTCTATCTAGTGATTTGTTCTGGACAATTGATCATAGAGCAATAACTCCTTGCAGATTTATTTGAAACACACTGATATGATGGGATATCAAAGATGAAATGCTATGTGTTTTAGCATTCCTATATGAAGATAAGAAACAAAACTAAGGCTATTACAAATATCCTATTATAAAATTGATTTCATATTTGTTTGATGGTTTAGATTTTGCCCTAACAGTTGTGATATTAATCTATATTTCAAATACATTTATAATATCCATCTTCTCAATTTTCGTAGTGAAGAGTTAGACATAATTAAAGTATATTTTGTTTTAATATATATTTCATATCGCACTAAGAGTACTATGAAAGAAACTTGGGGAACCTTAGGTAAATGAGGTGAAATTTTATACTTATTCTAAAGTGAAATTTTCCAAAATATCCACACCATGGATCATGGACTATGGCATAAATGATCAAACATGAATCATGAAATAACATAAATAATGAATCACAAACCCTTAGGGTCATGGATGGGACAAGACTACACCTTCATTCAACCAAGTGAGGTCCTCATCTAGGAAACTTGGATCATTTTGTCTTCACAATCAAAAATGATGTTGGATCAATCTCATGATCCTAAAAGCATAGGTCATAATAGTTGGGAACTTTTACCTTGGGCAGTAGCATCTCCAAAGTTAAGGAATAAGACTCTTCTAGGACAAGAATCAAGGATATTTTTTACACTTATGTTTTTTCTATCGATCCTCCTTAATCAGACATAACTATGCAACCAAATTTTTTTGACTTTCTACATTATCCTCATAATACTTATATCAACAACAACCCACCCAACAAGAACAGGTATTGTGAATGTTTTTAGCCATTGTGCCTCATGTTATTTCATTCTGATGGATTGATTATATTGTAGGAAACTAATCTATTTATTAATGGTAGCTTCCTAGAAGATATTGATATTTTTTTTTAATTTCTGTTGCCAAGTGTCAAAGATGAATACACCCACTATTGACTTATGTTATGACCTTGATTATGGCTTGATATTATTCTATGTTTGTGCAAACCAACTAGCCTTTCTATTTTATGCATTCTATGATAGATGGTACTTTTCTGATGGCTATTTTATTTTCACATCATTCACCTTGTGGCCTCATTAGAAGTCTTGTGATCTTATTATATGCTGCTTTTTTTTTTCCATTTGTTTTCACAAGTTATCTACAACTTGAGCTTTTTAACATGTAACTTAGTTGTCATGATTGTGCCTAAGTGTTTCCTGAAGGTTGAATAGTAAGTTACAAAGGTGTTCTTTTCTATGGTGATATTTTATTTTCTTTGTTTATAGAGGTCATCTAGGTACATAGTGGCCACTATTTCCCAACTAAAGAAAACTTATTCAAGTTTCTAGATTTTATGGGGAGAATGACATTGACTTTGTTGATGTTGAGGTATATGTCATATAAATCCTTTATAGTCTACTTTATTTTACCTTCCATTGTTCATCGTCTTTCATGTCTTATACTCTTCATTATATATTCTTTCATTTTCAAAAGAGGGACTCAATATTGATGGTAAGAAGTAGGAATTGAAGAAAGAGGAGAACAATAACACTGGAGCAACAAATGCAGAGAGTGAGAGAGAAGAGAACCAGTGTAGTGATACCCTTAAAGGCAATATCTCACATGAGATAGACACAAACAAACTAATGGTCAAGTCTTTAGAGTTGATGAATTCACCCACAATGTCTTCGCATCACAATGTAGTGTTTTGAAGCGATGAAACAATATTTCATGTGTAAATTGTAGTCCAGCGAATATTAAGTTGGAAAGTCATATTGAAATGCTTGACATTTCATATAATATAATTTCCGTGTTTGAAATTATTTATAGCGGTACTTGATATTATTGGTATTGTTTAATTAACATATGTTAGTTTTCATTTTCATATTAGATGAACATGCACATTGTATGACATTTTTTTAAATTTAGTTGCAAAATCATACTTATTAATTTATGCTGATTAATAATGAACGCATAAATTCAATCTAAAATTACCAAATTTGTAGTTTATATTGACTAATGATGAACATAAATGAAATGAATATATGACTAAATTAATTATTTATAATGATTATGAATGAAAGTAAACGAAATGAATATAAACTACTAAATTAGTTGTTTATATAAGGAATATGAAACTACCAAAAAAAGATAAATGACTATTGTAAATGATAAATTTGTGATTGCAAATGATGACTAAATTTTGTATATATACAACTATTAGTAGCTAATTTATAGCATCTTATAACACAACCGATAGTTAGTCATATTTCTTTGGTCATTAATTGGTTTCAAATGATGACTAAAATTTGCATATATATGACTATTAGTATCTAATTTATAGTATCTCATAACGCGACCAACATTTTGGTCATATTTCTTTGGTCGTTAATTGGTTTTCTTAGGTGATCATGTAGTAGTATATTTTCTTGTGTGTTTGGTCATTAATTGTGGCAATCAATGACTAAATCACTCACTAAACTAATGAGCAAATTTATGATTAAATATATTACTGGATGATAGAATTGAAACAATCAATTAATGACTAAGCTAAATACGACTAAAAGTTGTTCATGTTATAAGATACTATAAATTAGTCACTATTGGTCACTGACTGGATATTGGTTGTTTATATACAAATTTTAGTCATTTTTTTAGTAAATAATTAGGCGTTTTGTACTAGTTTATATATATATATATTGGTTGTTTATATACAAATTTTAGTCATTTTTTTAGTAACTAATTAGGCGTTTTGTACTAGTATATATATATATATATATATATATATATATATATATATATATATATATATATATATATATATATATATATATATATATATATATATATATATATATATATATATAGAGAGAGAGAGAGAGAGAGAGAGAGAGATGGTGCACTCGATAACTAGAATAACCAACCAAATTTATACAACATGACATTTAAATTAAAGTACAAAATCTATTGGATAAATTGGGCTTTAGAGCAAGTTTTGGAGAAATGGAGTATCACTACAAAAGCTTTAACATTATGATATATATAGTTTTTATGATTTTGTGGCATAATCTAATAAAGGCTATCTATTGGTGTATTCAACAAATGGAATAAATTGAGAAAGAGGTGGACAAATACAGTTGTATTTTTCACATAGATATTGGAGAGAGTTACAATAAATTGCCATACAAAACAATGGCCTTTTTCAAAGATGTGTTTTGACTCTCTGATGCTAATTTCCACATTAAACCTGATGATGACATTTATTTATGACCAAACCAACTTGCAATACTACTGGCAATGGAGCTCTCTTCTCCTCAAACATACATAGGATGCATGAAAAAGGGTCCAGTTTTAAGAGATCCTAAAGTAAAATGGTATGAACCTTCGATAGATATGCTTGGGAGTGAATACTTTAGGTACGTTTGTGGGCCTATGCTTGCTCCTTCTACAGAAATTCTGGCAAGTTTATCAATATTATAAATGACAGATTTTTTATTAAAAGATAAAAGGGACACAATGAATGGAGAAATGGCATGTACAAAAGTCACTTTACACTAGTAGAAAATGAGAAATTAGTGACCAGGTGATTAGAAAAGTTAGTCACTACAACTTTTCCAAGTGAAATACTACTAAAATGATAAAAAATTAAGTGACCCAACTAAAACTAACTATATAAATTACTAATTTAGCCAAAGGTTAAAAATATATGACTAGCTAATAAGTAATACAACTAAAAATTACTAACATGAATGACTAATTTAGTCTATGAAGAAAAACATGATTACTTAACAAGAACTAAAATAATATGGTTTAGTTGTTTATGTTATTCATTTTAATTGTGTCACTTTAACAATCTAAACTTACAAGTGATAGGGGATTCAAAGACTGTTATAGATTGCCTGAAAGATTATACTTCCTTAAACATGTATCTTTTTGATAGGCTAACTTTGTAGTTGAGCTTCAACATTTTGCAGACTCATATTGAATTTAAAATGTCATATGTTCGAATCTTAAAAAACAAAGAAAAAAACTACTAAACCAACATAGAAGTTGTCCATCATTTTAATAAAATGATTAACCTCAAAACATATTAACATGGTCAATATTCTTGTCGTAAATAGAAATTGTAAGATATACACACACACACACACACACGATTCTTCTTAACAACTATCACCACGACCGCATTTTCACCCTAATTTAATTTTTAACAATTGGATATATAAGAATACTTAAAATGAGAAGAGATGTGTATTAATGCAGAATAAAGACTTGAACAAAGGGAAGTCGTCCATTTTCACAATTTGAAAGAACATAATAGAATCTAAACTAATCAAATAATTTCATCTAGTTATATGAAATTAACAATTTACAAGGTGCAAGGTGCTAGTCCTTACAATCTCTTAGGTTGAAAAGGAAATTGACAAGGGTAACCTCAAACCACTTCAGCTCAGTAGCTAGCCCTACTGAGCATGAGAGGGATCTCTCTAAGTCTCTTATCAGTTATATGACTTTAAAGCAAAAGAATTTTAGGCTAGATATGAGTATTCGTTTGTTTGTTTGTGAAAATTTGGTTTTTTTAAGGATTTGCTAAACTTAGGGTTTGGAGCCACAAGTAGGTCTTGGTTGTGGGAATGCAGGAGCAAACATAAGAAGGAGCTAGATATCAGAAGCCATGGTGTAATTTGAGTATTTGTCAGTGTAGTATAGAGGATATAGTGTGGAAAAAACTAATGAGCATAAATGAAAATGACTTCATTAGCTTAGGAAGACAAAACACATAACCATGAAAACCAGATAACGGAGCTTGAAAAATAAGAATTTTGAGTACTTTATCACAAGGCATTCATAGAAAGAAGAGATATAATGTAGATAAATATGTTTAGACCACGAGAAAACAAAAACAATGAAGTACAAGCACCATGAACTCACTGGGCTAGAGTTCCTTGAAAATAGCTGCAACCTGTATCTGTATTAGCTGAAAGATGATTACAATGCAAGCCTCCTCACAAATAGTTCAACCATCTTCTCCTGAAGTGAAATGATAATTATAGACTCTTCTAGACCACTTTCCCACCTTCAGGAGTCAAATTCCTTGGTGGAGGAACTGACCCCAAGATTCTCTCAACCAACAAGCGAGAGTGAGAAGGTGCAACTCAAACACTTCATGAAGAGTTTGTTTAGGAGTTTGCTTCTTTTATGAGGCCTTATAATCATAAAAAAAAAAAAACCTATGATGTACATTTATTCATACCTACATCACCTAGCCTCGTAACTAGTTCCATTACATAGAAAATCTTGACTTTGACCAAGTCAGACCGAAAACTAGAAATTTTACACAGTGAAATTTTCCAAATAAAAACATTGAAAGTGCAGAAGTGCAGCGCTGACTTTGAGCTGACTTTTAGGTGCCTTCCAGGGGTCAAAATGAAAATATGAGAGAACAGTCAACTAACCCTTCCAGTCTCATTTCCAGAATAGTTTGAATTTATGAATTTGGAGCACAGGAAGACCTTCAAAAATCCATTCTCCCAAGGTCACTCCAGAAGCGCAACGCCTGTCAAAAAATGGTCAAGAATGCTAGTTTTTTGCCACTTTTTTGCATTTTTCTCCAAAACTAAGCCACCTCTACAAAATATGGGCAAATGGTTTTTTATAGGATGGAAAGACCTTTCCAAAAAGTGTATACCCTTCCTCAAATGGAGGCCTAAGGAAAAAGCGCAGTGCCAAGGCACTGCCCTTCTAGAACAGCTGAATTTATGAGTTTAGACCAATATTTCTCAAAAAACTCAAAATGCTCAAAATTTTCTCAAAATTGGAGTGAAGGCGTAAAAACAGGTTTTTGCTTCAGCAAGCATCTCCAAGTTTCCCTCATCCTTTTTGTCTTTTTTGGCATCCTTGAGCTCGTTTTCAAGTTGTTTTACCTTAACATTGGCGATCATGTTTTGAGCTTGATAGTGGTGCGCCATGTGTCTGAGAAACTGATTGTCTCTGTTTTCCTTCACAAGGAGCTTTTCCAAATGTTCATTCACCCTATTAAGTCAATATTCTTTATCTCAATGAACCTCTAGGGTGATCTTATCTTCTAGGTCAAGATCCTCATTAAGAAGAATTTGTTCTTGTTCCTATTGCAAATATATCTTAGGGCCTATTTTTCTTGGTCTTTTCCCTTTTCCTCTTAACTCTGATGCTTCAGGCTCGCTTGGTGTCATTATCTCCTTACCTTTTCTGATTTGTTGCATTAAATTAGCTTTTTCCTTTTCTAGTATCAACTCCTTTGCTTTGAGTTGACTTTTTTCCTTTTCAAGGAATGATATAACATACTTTTCCCTTTCCAAATTTATCACCAGCTCCTTGACTTGGTAGTCCTTGTCCCTGATTTTCTATCTCATGTTTGTGGTTTGATCCTCAGCCTCTGGATCAATTAGCTCAAACTCATGTTCCACTGTGTCCTTATCCTTTACTGTCGTTTCCTACTTTGTCGATGAAGAAGGCTTGGCCCCTTTCTCTTTGTGAGAAAAAAACACAAGCCTCTACCCTTTCTTATACACTTTCGTCACCTCAGTTTTGGGTATTTGAGTCTTCACTATTTTGCTAGATGACCCCATCTCTGTTTGTATGAAAAATAAACTGTGAGGTATGAATGGAAATTAAGTGATGTGAACGTGGATTGCGACAAAATGATAGAGGAGGTTTGAAAATTGTGGATATGAAATTTTGAAGCTGATGAAAATGAGCGAATAAACAGTGGAAGAGTGATCTGCTTGGAAGGAGGAAAAACAGGGTTTGTAACGAAAAATGCCCAAAAACCTCTAGGAATGAGCTAGGGTTTTACTTTTTGAGGGTTTAAACTTTGTTTTGAGGTGGGTAAAATGGTAAAAATGGCTCATTAAACATGTATGCAGGTGTAGGATATCATTTTACATGTTTTTCAAATAAAAAATAATGATGGCCATTTTCACCCTAACATTTCCCATGCAAATTTTGCTACAAACCCTAACTTGGAGAATCATGGACATGAGATGAAATTGGGAAAGCGAAAGATGGAGGAGGATGGTGTACATACTTTTTACTTAGCTTAGAAGTCAATAAAATCAAGCTTGCAAGTGAAAATTTTATATTTGGGAGAGTTTTCAAGGATTTCTGGGTAATATGTCCTGCACACAGTGCATGTTCCTACGCGCAGCACCAAAGTGCAACGCAGTTCCAGAAGCGCAGTGCCATATTCCAAACCACTTTTGGAGGCCTTAAACAGCTCCAACGTGAGATCTTGATAGCTCTTTGGACATCTCTCGAGGTCTGCTATAATATGGACACCTCAAGCATGTACTTTGGATAATCCCTGAGGAAGAAAAATTGATTTTCCCAAGGTCACTCCAAAAACTCAAGGTTTCTCTAACAAAAGAGAAGCTCCAACTTGTAGAGAAATTTTGGATGCATTTCACTAATCCAAATCATGATCTGAAGGTGCCATTGGAAATCATAGGATGTCAGCTACACAATAGAGTCCTTACAAACTTCCAACACTTGCTCCAAACCGCTGAAACATTGTCTTGAAGGCAAGATGCCCAGAAGTGCATTAACTCTCCTATAGCAAGTGGATTTTGGGAATTTCTTTCAAATAATAACACCTGTAGATAAACTAAAGGAGGTATTTGTTCCTTGGACTATAGTGGACAAAAACCTATTTCACTTTTGTAAAATGATTCTCCATTTGGTCAGAAACCTATTTTGAATCAAACATATCCCTATGAGGAATGATGAGGTGAGATAGTGTACTGCAACATTGTCTTATTTGAAATTAAATATTGCCTTTACCTTTGTTTTGATTTCCCTAAGCTGCTAACTCCATTTACTCACTTAATCACATGATGGAAATGTTTTTTTTTTACATATGGTATCATGATGACACTTGGAGTGAAACCCTAGACCATGACCTAAAATGAGGAATTTAACCATTTCATGACCCAAGACACTTAAATGAAGATATGATACCTCGAAGAAGACAATGACCATGATGAGTGATGAAGACCATGAGTAAGTGAAGGGAGCAGAAGTCAAATAGACACAATAACCAGTGACCAAACTTGTATTTGAAGACTCACTGAAATGACAAAAATTTGACTTGACACCCTAACAACACCTTGTAAGAGCATATTTGATCACTGGTGACAAGCTGAACTGACTAACACTAACATTGGCTCCAACTAGGGATGGAAGCTCCTTGGAGGTGTCAAGAACATCGTAGACCAAGTAGCCTTATCCATTGGGCATGGAGTCATAATGCAAAGACTAAACTCAAATTGAAAATTGACTCACTAACTGACTAACTTGACTATAAAAAACATATTTCCTGAACTTACGTATGGTAGCAGACCATTGAGATCTTAGGGCCTTCACCTCGGGCTTCAAATCCTGATGATAACTACCCACCTGCTGAAGATGTATATACAATCATGTGTAATGATCCCTCCAGTGTAACCAATCCAACAAGTGGCTACTTACTTGAATTCTTCTTGTACTTTACTTGAGTAGGTAGAACAAACAAAAGCTAGGGAACTCTGAGTGTCCACTGAATATGTGCTCATGATTCACTAATACAAGAAAATTCATCTTTCCATATGGCTACAACAAATTGGAAATAGGGTCTATAATAATCTGGAACATTAGCATATCTTGAAAGTAAGAAGAAATACAAGCACACTCTTCGTTTTCTGAATCTGGAGGAAGATGATCATATGTAGGTGGCTCTAAAACAACCTCTTCTTTATCGTTGCTCTCCTCTTCATAATTTGCTTGTAATTTTTTATGATTATTCTCTGCCATAATTACCTTGTCCAAAACCTTCACACATGCCAATTTAAAATTATGATTTGCATGAATCTACCCTTGAAATAGTGCTTCAAAAAATGGATGAGCTGGAGAGACATATGAATGGTGAGTGTCTAGAGATCCTTGATCATACATTTCATCAGAAACCTCATCTTGGACTTCACAGACCTGAACTTGAAATAAAACCTCAGAGAAAGAAAAATCTGAAAGAACAAGTGAATGACTATCTTCATACCTCTCATCCAAAAGATAGGGTTTTGGATGCTCATGGAAAACTTTAAATGCAGCAACCACTTCAAGTATATTTGATTCCTCAAGTGGTTCAATAGGAAGAATATCAATTTGACAGCCACAAGAATCAAGGGAAACAACTTCTTGTTCACTATTTCCTTGCAAAAGTAGATGATCATTGTCATTAGATGGTTCACTGCTTAAGTTTTCTATACATGCAATTTCAGAATTCTCATTTGGACCAATTTCATCTTGACTGTTAGGATGCAGATCCATTTCATCTTCAAGCAAAGAAGGAGTTGATGTGTGTTGTGAATGATCCTTTGTATCAAAGCAACTAATCTCTGTTATTTTTTGTTGGGAAGAATATTCATAAAGGGCCTCTATGATCTCATAATCTAGACATTCTTCATCACCAAAAGTTTCTTCAAGGTATTGAATGAAGTTTTCATAGGATTCACAACAATCTTCGAACAAAAAGAATGAATGATGATATTTTCCATAAAAACCAAAGAATGTTGTGTGGAATTCTTTAAGAGAGAATAAGCTATATGGCTTCAATCCTTCATACCATGATCTTGCTTTTCCTTCTAGGGTAGCCATAAACATTTTCACAAACAATCCTCATGAAACTTAATCCTGAGCTTATGTATATGCCAATGAAATTTGATTAGATGTAGAATAGCCTCATCCCCATTTCCATCGATTAATTTGGGCAAATTAGTTTGCCAATCTATACAAGGAATTTGATTCGAAAAACCAGGAATATGAGCTCAATTCATAGGAGCATATCTTCAAGAAGTTGAATCCATCTTGAAAACAATTAAGACACCAAGAAGTTCTTCAAATTACTAGTTTTTGAACAGTGGAGTCGACATGAAAAATCTGAACCTTTGGATTCTTTGACACTGGAGTCGCTAGGTGAGAGATGCAAAGCCTTTCTTGTGTCTGATCACTGTTGACCATCAACAATCAAATCTGATCCTTGTAATTATTTCCCATGGAAGATATGATCTTTCATTCCCCGGCAACGACGCCAAAAATGTTAGTGCTTACAATGTCCTAGGCTGAAAAGGAAATCAAAAAGGGTAACCTCAAACCACTTCAGCTCAATAGCTAGCCCTACTGAGCATGAGAGGGATCTCTATAAGTCTCTCATCAGTGATATGACTTTAAAGCAAATGAATTTTAGGCTAGATATGATTATTTGTTTGTTTGATTGTGAAAATTTGGTTTTTTTAAGCATTTGCTAAACTTAGTGTTTGGAGCCACAAGTAGGTCTAAGTTGTGGGAATGCAGGAGCAAACATAAGAAGGAGCTAGATATCAGAAGCCATGGTGTAATTTGATTATTTGTCAGTGTATTGTAGAGGATATGGTGTGGAATAAACTAATGAGCATAAATAAACATGATTTCATTAGCTTAGGAAGACAAAACACATAACCATGAAAGCCAGATAACAGAGCTTCAAAAACAAGAATTCCGAGTATTTTATCACAAGGCATTCATAGAAAGAAGAGATATAGTGTAGATAAAGATGTTTATACCATGAGAAAACAAAAATAATGAAGTACAAGCACCATGTACTCAATGGGCTAGATTTCCTTGAAAATAGCTGCAACCTGTATCTGTATTAGCTGAAAGATAATTACAATGCAAGCCTCCTTCACAAAAATTTCAACCCTTTTCTCCTGAAGTGAAATGATACTTATAGACTCTCCTAGGCCAGTTTCACACCTTCAAGAGTCGAATTCCTTGGTGGAGGAACTGACCCAAAGATTCTCTCGACCAACAGGTGAGAGTGAGAAGGTGAAACTCAAACACTTCATGAAGAGTTTGTTTAGGAGTTTGCTTCTTTTATGAGGCCTAATAAACATCAAAAACAATATATGATGTACATTTATTCATGCCTACATCACATAGCCTCATAACTAGTGCCATTACATAGAGAATCTTGACTTTGAGCAAGTCAGACTGAAAACTATAAATTTTACACAGTGAAATTTTCCAAATAAAAATAGAGAAAGTGTAGAAGCGCAGTGCTGACTTTGAGCTTATTTTGGGGTGCCTTCCAGGGGTCAAAATAAAAATCTGAGAGAAAGGTCAGCTAGCACTTCACATCTCGTTTACTAAACACTTTGAATTTCTGAATTTGGAGCTTGGGAAGACCTTCAAAAATCCATTCTCCCAATATTGCTCCAGAAGCACAGTGCCTGTCAAAAAAATGGTCCAGAATGTTAGATTTTTTCCACTTTTTTGCATTTTTGTCCAAAACTAAGCCACCTCTACAAAATATGGGAAAATGGGTTTTTAGAGGATGGAAAGACCTTTCCAAAAATGTAGACCTTTCCTCAAATGGAGGCCTGAGGAAAAATTACAGTGCAAAGACGCTGCACTTCTCGAGGAGTTGAATTTATGAATTTAGACCAAAATTTCTCAAAAAACTCAAAATGCTTAGAATTTGTTCAAAATTGGAGCAAAGGTGTAAAAATAGGGTTTTTATAGCTTCATGGAGGCTTCAGAAAGCATCTCCAAGTTTCCCTCATCCTTTTGGCCTTTTTTGGCCTCCTTGAGCTTGTTTTCAAGTTGTTTTACCTTAACATTGGCAATCATGTTTTGAGCTTGATAGTGGTGTGCCATGTGTCTGAGCAACTGATTGTCTATGTTTGCCTTCTTAATGATCTTCTGAAATGTTCATTCACCCTATTAAGTGAATATTATTTATCTTGATGAACCTCTAGGGCGATCCTATCTTCTAGGTCAAGATCCTCATTAAGCAGAATTTGTTCTTGTTCCTCTTGCAAATATTTCTTGAGGCCTCTTGTTCTTGGTCTTTTCATTTTTCCTCTCACCTCTGATGCTTCAGGCTCGCTTGGTGTCATGATATTCTTACCTTCGCCGATTTTCTGCATTAACTTAGATTTTTCCTTTTCTAGTATCAACTCCTTTGCTTTGAGTTGATTGTTTTCCTTTACAAGGAATGATATAACATACTTTGTGCTTTCAAAATTTATCACCAGCTCCTTGATTTGGTACTCCTTGTCCTTGATTGTCTATCCCATTATTTTGGTTTGATCCTCAGCCTACTCAAACTCATGTTCCACTCTGTCCTTATCCTTTGCTATCGTTTCGTGCTTTGTCAATAAATAAGGCTTGGCCCCCTTCTCTTTGTGAGAAGAAAACACAAGCCTCTGCCCTTTCTTATAAACTTTGGTCACCTCAGGTTTGGGTAGCTGAGTCTTCTCCACTATTTTGCTAGATGACCCCATCTTTGTTTGTATGAAAAATAAACTGTGAGGTATGAATGGAAATGACGTGATCTGAAGGTGGACTTCAACAA
Source organism: Pinus tabuliformis (assembly GCA_031772625.1). Lineage (NCBI taxonomy): Eukaryota > Viridiplantae > Streptophyta > Pinopsida > Pinales > Pinaceae > Pinus > Pinus tabuliformis. The sequence continues at coordinate 1,335,431,547 of CM062804.1, read as the reverse complement.
AATGATAAAGGAGGTTTGAAAAAGGTGGATATGAACTTTTGAAGCTGATGAAAATGAGTGAATAAATAGTGGAATATTGATCTACTTGCAAGGAGGAAAAATAGGGTTTGTAATGAAAAATGCCCAAAAACCTTTAGGAATGAGCTAGGGTTTTACTTTTTGAGGGTTTAAACTTTGTTTTGAGGTGGGTAAAATGGTCAAAATGGCTCACTAAACATGTATGCAGGTGTAGGATATCATTTTACATGTTTGAAATAAAAAATAATGATGGCCATTTCCCCCTAACATTTCCCATGCAAATTCTGCTACAAACCCTAACTTGGAGAATCATTCACATGAGATGAAATTGGGAAAGCAAAAGATGGAGGATGATGGTGTAATTACTTGTTCCTTAGCTTAGAAGTCAATAAAATCAATATTGTAAGTGAAAAATTGATATCTGGGAGAGTTTTGAAGGATTTCTGGGAACTTTGTCCTACGCACAATGCAGAGTTCCTACGCGTAGCGCTAAAGCGCAGCGAAGTTCACAAAAGCGCAAGGCCATCTTCCAAACCACTTTTGGAGGCCTTAAATGGCTCTAAAGTGAGAGCTTGATAGCACGTTAGAAAGCTCTTGAAGTTTTCTATATGATGGACACCTCAAGCATGTAATGTGGAGACTCCACGAGGGACACAAAATGATTTTCCCAAGGTCACTCCAAAAACTCATGGTTTCTCTGACAAAAGCGAAAGCGCTAACTTGCAGAGCACTTTTGGATGCCTTTCACTAATCGAAATCATCATTGGAATGTACCATTGGAAATCGTAGGATGTCTGCACTACACAATATAGTCCTTAGGAACTGCCAACACCTGCTCCAAACCACTGGAAAACTGTATTGAAGGCAAGATGCCTAGAACAACATTAACTCTCCCGTAGAAAGTGTATTTTGGGAATTTCTTTCAAATAACAAAACTTGTGCATAAACTAAAGGAGGTTTTTGTTCCTTGGACAATAATGAACAAAAACCTATTTCAGGTTTGTAAAATTATTCTCCATTTTGTCAGAAACATATTTTGAATCAAACATGTCCCTATGAGGAATGATGAGGTGAGGTAATGTACTGCAACGTTGTCTTATTTGAAATTAAATATTACCTTTACCTTTATTTTGATTTCCCTAAGTTGCTAACTCCATTTACCCACTTAATCACATGATGAAAATGTTTGTTTTGACATATGGTATCATGACGACACATGGAGTGAAACCCTAGATCATGACCTAAAATGAGGAATTTAATCATTTCATGACCCAAGACTCTTAAATGAAGATATGATACCTTGAAGAAGACAATGACCATGATGAGTGATGAAGACCATGAGTAAGTGAAGGGAGTAGTAGTGACATAGACACAATAACCAGTGACAAAAGTTTTATTTGAAGACTCACTGAAATGACAAAAATTTGACCTAACACCCTAACAACACCTTGTAAGAGCATATTTGATCACCGATGACAGGCTGAACTGACTGACACTAACATTGGCTCCAACTGGGGATGGAAGCTACTTGGAGGTGTCAAGAACACCATAGAACAAGTAGCCTTATCAATTTGGCATGGATTCATAATGCAAAGACTAAACTCAAACTGAAAACTGATTGACTAACCAACTGAATTGACTATAAAAAACATATTGGTTGAACTTACTTATGGCAGAAAACTATTGAGATCTTAGGGCCTTCACCTTTGGCTCCAAATCCTGATGATAAACACCCACTTACTGAAGATGTATATACACTCATGTGTAATGATCCCTCTAGTGTAACCAATCCAACAAGTGGCTAATTACTTGAATTCTTCTTGTACTTTCCTTCAACAGGTAGAACAAACAAAAGCTAGGGAACTCCGAGTGTCCACTGAATATGCTCTTATGATTCATTAATGCAAGAAAATTCATCTTTCCAGATGGCTGCAACAAATTTGCAATAGGGCGTATAATAATCTGGAACATTAGCATATATTGAAAGTCAGAAGAAATACAACACACTCTTCGTTTTTTGAATCTGGAGGAAGATCATCATGTGCAAGTGGCTCTAAAACAACCTCTTCTTTATCGCTGCTCTCCTCTTCATAATATTCTTCTAATGTTTGATGATTATTCTCTGTCATAATTACCTTTTCCGAAACCTTCACACATGCCAATTTAAAATTATGATTTGCATGAATCTGCCCTTGAAATAGTGCTTCAGAAAATGGATGATCTGGAGAGACATATGAATGGTGAGTGTCTAGATATCCTTATTCATACATTTCATCAGAAACCTCATCTTGGACTTCACAAACCTGAAATTGAAATAAAAACTTAGAGAAATAACAAACTGAAAGAACAAGTGAATGACTATCTTCATACATCTCATCCAAAAGACAGGGTTTTGGATGCTCATGGAAAACTTTAAATGCAGCAACCACTTCAAGTATATTTGATTCCTCATGTGCTTCAACAGGAAGAATATCAATTTGACTGCGACAAGAATTATTGGAAACAACTTCTTGTTCACTATTTCCTTGCAAAAGTAGCTGATCATTGTCATTAGATGGTTCACTGCTTAAGTTTTCTATACATGCAATTTCAGAATTCTCATTTGGACCAATTTCATATTGATTGTTAGGATGCAGATCTGTTTCATCTTCAAGAAAAGAAGAAGTTGATGTGTGTTGTGAATGATCCATTGTATCAAAGCAGCCAATCTCTGTTATTTTTGTTGGGAAGAATATTCGTAAAGGCGCTCTACGATCTCATAATCTATCACCAAAAGTTTCTTCAAGGTATTGAATGAAGTTTTCACAGGATTCAGAACAATCTTCGAACAAAAAGAATGAATGATGATATTTTCCATAAAACTCAAACAATGTTGTGTGGAATTCTTTAAGAGAAAATAAGCTACATGCCTTCAATCCTTCATACCATGATCTTGCTTTTCCTTCTAGGGTAGCCGTAAACATTTTCATCAAACAATCCTCATCAAACTTAATCCTGAGCTTATGTATATGCCAATGAAATATGATTAGATGTAGAACAGCCTCATCCTCATTTCCATCTATGAATTTGAGCAAATTAGTTTGCCAATCTATGCAAGGGATTTGATTTAGAAAACCAGGAATGTGAGCTCGATTCATAGGAGCATACCTTCAAGCAGTTGAATCCATCTTGAAAACAATTAAAACACCAAGAAGTCCTTCAAACTGCCGGTTTTTGAACAGTGGAACCGCCATGAAAATTCTGAACCTTTGGATTCTTCGACACTGGACTCGCCAGGTGAAAGATGCAAAGCATTTCTTGTGTCTGATTACTATTCACCATCAGGAATCAGATCTGATCCTTGTTGTTCTTTCCTAGGGAAGATATGATCTTTCATTCCCCGGCAACGATGCCAAAAATGTTAGTCCTTACAATCTCCTAGGCTGAAAAGGAAATCGACAAGGGTAACCTCAAACCACTTCAGCTAAGTAGCTAGCCCTACTAAGCATGAGAGGGATCTCTCTAAGTCTCTCATCTGTGATATGAATTTAAAGAAAATTAATTTTAGGCTAGATATGAGTATTTGTTTGTTTGTTTGTGAAAATTTGGGCTATTTAAGGATTTGCTTAACTTAGGGTTTGGAGCCACAGGTAGGTCTAGGCTGTGGGAATGCAAGAGCAAACATAAGAAGGAGCTAGATATCAAAATCCATTGTGTAATTTGAGCATTTTTTAGTGTAGTATAGAGGATATGGTGTGGAAGAAACTAATGAGCATAAATAAACATGATTTCATTAGCTTAGGAAGACAAAACACATAACCATGAAAACCAGATAACAGAGCTTGAAAAACAAGAATTATGAGTATTTTATCACAGTGCATTCATAGAAAGAAGAGATATAATGTAGTTAAATATGTTTAGGCCATGAGAAAACAAAAAGAATGAAGTATAAGCACCATGAACTCACTGGGCTAGAGTTCCTTGAAAATAGCTGCAACCTGTATCTGTATTAGCTGAAAGATGATTACAATGCAAGACTCCTTCACAAAAAGTTCAACCCTCTTATCCCGAAGTGAAATGATACTTATAGACTCTCCTAAACCACTTTACCACCTTCAAGAGTCGAATTCCTTGGTGGAGGAACTAACAGCAAGATTCTCTCAACCAATAAGTGAGAGTGAGAAGGTGCAACTCAAACACTTCATGAAGAGTTTGTTTAGGAGTTTGCTTCTTTTATGAGGCCTAATAAACATCAAAGACAACCTATGATGTACATTTATTCATGCCTACATCACCTAGCCTCATAACTAGTGCCATTACCAAGAGATTCTTGACTTTGACCAAGTCAGACTAAAAACTAGAAATTTTACACAGTGAAATTTTCCAAATAAAAACATAGAAAGTGCAGAAGCGCAGCACCGACTTTGAGCTGATTTTGAGGTGCCTTCCAGGGTGTCAAAATAAAAATATGAGAGAATGGTCAACTATCCCTTCAAGTCTCATTTCCTGAACAGTTTGAATTTCTAAATTTGGAGCTCGAGAAGACCTTTAAAAATCCATTCTCCCAAGGTCACTCCAGAAGCGCAGCGCCTGTCAAAAAAATGGTCAAGAATGCTAGTTTTTTGCCACTTTTTTGCATTTTTCTCCAAAACTAAGCCACATCTGAAAAATATGGGAAAATGGGTTTTTAGAGGATCTAAGGACCTTTCCAAAAATGTATAGCTTTCCTCAAATGGAGTCCTGAGGAAAAAGCGCAGCGCCAAGGTGTTGTGCTTCTGGAGCAGCTGAATTTATGAATTTAGACCAAAATTTCTCAAAAAACTCAAAATGCTCAGAATTTGCTCAACATTCAAGGGAAGGTGTAAAAATAGGTTTTTTATAGCTTCATGGAGGTTTCAGCAAGCATCTCCAAGTTTCCCTCATCCTTTTGGTCTTTTTTGGCCTCCTTGAGTTTGTTTTCAAGTTGTTTTACCTTAACATTCACGATCATGTTTTGAGCTCGATAGTGGTGCGCCATGTGTCTGAGCAACTTATTGTCTCTGTTTTCCTTCTCAATGAGCTTCTCCAAATGTACATTCACCCTATTAAGCCAATATTATTTATCTTGATGAACCTCTAAGGTGATCCTATCTTCTAGGTCAAGATCCTCATTTCGTGTTCCTATTGCAAAGATTTCTTGAGGCCTCTTGTTCTTGGTATTTTCCTTTTTCTTCTCACCTCTGATGCTTCAGGCTTGCTTGGTGTCATGATCTCCTTACCTTTGCTGATTTGTCGCATTAACTCAGCTTTTTCCTTTTCTAGTATCAACTCCTTTGCTTTAAGTTGACTGTTTTCCTTTTCAAGGAATGATATAACATACTTTTCCCTTTCCAAATTTTTCACCAGCTCCTTGATTTGGTATTCCTTTTCCCTGATTGTTTGTCTCATGTTTGTTGTTTGATCCTCAGCCTCTGGATCAATTAGCTCAAACTCATGTTCCACTCTGTCCTTATCCTTTGTTGTCGTTTCCTGCTTTGTCGATGAAGAAGGCTTGGCCCCTTTCTCTTTGTGAGAACAAAACACAAGCCTCTGCCCTTTCTTATAAACTTTGGTCACCTCAGGTTTGGGTAGCTGAGTCTTCTCCACTGTTTTTCTAGATGACCCCATCTCTGTTTGTATGAAAAATAAACTGTGAGGTATGAATGGAGATGAAGTGATGTGAAGGTGGATTTTGACAAAATGATAGAGGAGGTTTGAAAAAGGTGGATATGAACTTTTGAAGCTGATGAAAATGAGTGAATAAATAGTGGAAGAGTGATTTGCTTGCAAGGAGGAAAAACAGGGTTTGTAATGAAAAATGCCCAAAAACCTCTAGGAATGAGCTAGGGTTTTATTTTTTGAGGGTTTAAACATTCTTTTGAGGTGGGTAAGATGGTCAAAATGGCTCATTAAACATATATGCAGGTGTAGGATATCATTTTACATGTTTTTGAAATCAAAAATAATAATGGCCATTTTCACCCTAACATTTCCCATGCAAATTTTGTTACAAACCGTAACTTGGAGAATCATTGACATGAGATGAAATTGGGAAAGAAAAAGATGGAGGATGATTGTGTACTTACTTTTTCCTTATCTTAGAAGTCAATAAAATAAAGCTTGCAAGTGAAAAATTGATATTTGGGAGAGTTTTGAAGGATTTCTGGGCACTCTGTCCTGCGTGCAGCGTAGTGTTCCTACGCACAGCGCCAAAGCACAGTGCAGTTCATAGAAGCACAACACCATCTGCTAAACCACTTTTGGAGGCATTAAATGGCTCCAAATTTATAGCTTCATATCTCGTTGGAAATATCTTGAAGTCTGCTATATGATGGACACATCAAGCATGTAATTGGGACACTCCATGAGGGAGAAAAAATGACTTTCCCAAGGTCACTCCAAAAACTCAGGGTTTCTCAGAAAAAAGAGAAGCTCCGATGTGCAGAGAACATTTGGATGCCTGTCACTAATCCAAATCATAATGTAAAGGTACCATTGGAAAGCTTAGGATGTCGGCTACCCAATGCAATCCTTAATAACTGCCAACACCTTCTCCAAACCCCTGAAAAATGGTCTTGAATTCAAGATGACCAGAAGTGCATTAACTCTCCCATACAAAGTGTATTTTGGTAATTTCTTTCAAATCATAACACCTGTGCATAAATTGAAGGAGTGTTTTTGTTCCTTGGACTATACTGGACAAAAAGATATTTCACTTTTGTAAAATTATTCTCCATTTGGTCAGAAACATATTTTAAATCAAGCATGTCCCTATGAGGAATCATGAGGCGAGGTAGTGTACTGCAACATTGGCTTATTTGAAATTAAATATTATATTTACCTTTATTTTGATTTCCCTAATCTAATGACTCCATTTACCCACTTAAGCACATGATGGACATGTTTTGTTTTGACATATGGTATCGTGACGACACATGGAGTGAAACCCTAGACCATGACCTAAAATGAGGAATTTAACCATTTCATGACTCAAGACACTTAAATGAAGATATGATACCTCGAAGAAGACAATGACCATGATGAGTGATGAATATCATGACTAAGTGAAGGGAGCAGCAGTGACATAGTCACAATAACCAGTGACCAAATTTTTATTTCAAGACTCACTGAAATGACAAAAATTTGACTTGACACCCTAACAACAACTTGTAAGAACATATTTGATCACTGGTGACAGGCTGAACTGACTGACACTAACATTAGCTCCAACTGGGGATGGCAGCTCCTTGGAGGTGTGAAGAACACCGTAGACCAAGTAGCCTTATCCATTGGGCATGTAGTCATAATGCAAAGACTAAACTCAAACTGAAAACTGATTGACTAACTGACTAACTTGAATATAAAAAAAATATTGGCTGAACTTACTTATGGTAGCAGACCATCGAGATCTTAGGGCCTTCACCTCAGGCTTCAAATCCTGATGATAACCGCCCACCTGCTGAAGATGTATATACAATCATGTGTAATGATCCCTCCAGTGTAACCAATCCAGCAAGTGGCTACTTACTTGAATTTTGCTTGTACTTTCCTTGAGCAGGTAGAACAAACAAAAGCTAGGGAACTCCAAGTGTCCACTGAATATGTGCTCATGATTCATTAATACAAGAAAATTCATCTTTCCAGATGGCTGCAACAAATTGGCAATAGGGTCTCTAATAATCTGGAATATTAGAATATCCATAAAGTCAGAGGAAATACAAGCACACTCTTCGTTTTCTGAATCTAGAGGAAGATCATCATGTGCAAGTGGCTCTAAAACAACCTCTTCTTTATCGCTGCTCTCCTCTTCATAATCTGCTTGTAACATTTGATGATTATTCTCTGCAATAATTACCTTGTCTGAAACCTTCACACATGCCAATTTAAAATTATGATTTGCATGAATCTGCCCTTGAAATAGTGCTTCAAAAAATGGATGAGCTAGAGAGACATATGAATGGTGAGTTTTTAGAGATCCTTTTTCATACATTTCATTAGAAACCTCATCTTGGACTTCACAAACCTAAACTTGAAATAAAACCTCAGAGAAAGAATGATCTGAAAGAACAAGTCAATGACTATCTTCATACCTCTCATCCAAAAGACATGGTTTTGGATGCTTATGGAAAACTTTAAATGCAGCAGCCACTTCAAGTATATTTGATTCCTCATGTGCTTCAGTAGGAAGAATATCAATTTGACTACCAAAAGAATCAGGGGAAACAACTTCTTGTTCACTATTTCCTTGCAAAAGTAGATGATTGTTGTCATTAGATGGTTCACTGCTTAAGTTTTATGTACATGCAATTTAGGAATTCTCATTTGGACCAATTTCATCTTGACTGTTAGGATGTCGATCCGTTTCATCTTCAAGCAAAGAAGGAGTTGATGTGTGTTGTGAATGATCCTTTGTATCAAAGCAGCTAATCTCTGTTATTTTTTGTTGGAAAGAATATTCATAAAGGGCCTCTATGATCTCATAATCTAGACATTCTTCATCATCAAAAGTTTCTTCAAGGTATTGAATGAAGTTTTCACAAGATTCACAACAATATTCGAACATAAAGAATGAATGATGATATTTTCCATAAAACTCAAAGAATGTTGTGTGGAATTCTTTAAGAGAGAATAAGATACATGGCTTCAATCCTTCATACCATGATCTTGCTTTTCCTTCTAGGGTAGCCATAAACATTTTCATCAAACAATCCTCATGAAACTTAATCCCGAGCTTATGTATATGCCAATGAAATTTGATTAGATGTACAATAGCGTCATCCTTGTTTCCATTATGAATTTGGGAAAAATAGTTTGCCAATCTATGCATGGAATTCGGTTGGGAAAACCATGAATATGAGCTCGATTCATAGGAGCATACTTTCGAGCAGTTGAATCCATATTGAAAACAATTAAGACACCAAGAAGTTCTTCAAACTACCAATTTTTGAACAGTGGAGTCGCCATGAAAATTTTGAACCTTTGGATTCTTCGACACTGGAGTCGCTAGGTGAAATATGCAAAGCATTTCTTGTGTCTGATCACTATTCACCATCAGCAATCAGATCAAATCCTTGTCATTCTTTCCCAGGGAAGATATGATCTTTCGTTCCCTGGCAATGACACCAAAAATGTTAGTCTTTACAATCTCCTAGGCTGAAAAGGAAATCGACAAGGGTAACCTCAAACAACTTCAGCTCAGTAGCTAGCCCTACTGAGCATGAGAGGGATCTCTCTAAGTCTCTCATCAGTGATATTACTTTAAATCAAATGAATTTTAGGCTAGATATGAGTATTTGTTTGTTTGTTTGTGAAAATTTGGTTTTTTTAAGGATTTGCTGAGCATAGGGTTTGGAGCCACGAGTAGGTCTAGGCTGTGGGAATGTAGGAGAAAACATGAGAAGGAGATAGATATCAGAATCCATGGTGTAATTTGAGTATTTTTCAGTGTAGTATAGATGATATAGTGTGGAAGAAACTAATAAGCATAAATAAACATGATTTCATTAGCTTAGGAAGACAAAACACATAACCATGAAAACCAGATAACATAGCTTGAAAAACAAGAATTATGAGTATTTTATCACAAGGTATTCATAGAAAGAAGAGATATAATGTAGATAAATATGTTTATACCATGAGAAAACAAAAATAATGAAGTACAAGCACCATGAACTCACTGGGCTAGAGTTCCTTGAAAATAGTTGCAACCTGTATCTGTATTAGCTAAAAGATGATTACAATGCAAGCCTCCTTCACAAAAAGTTAAACCCTCTTCTCCTGAAGTGAAATGATACTTATAGACTCTCCTATACCACTTTCCCACCTTCAGGAGTTGAATTCCTTGGTGGAGGAACTGACTTCAAGATTCTCTCAACCAATAGGTGAGAGTGAGAAGGTGCAACTCAAACACTTCATGAAGAGTTTGTTTAGGATTTTGCTTCTTTTATGAGGCCTAATAAACATCAACAACAACCTATGATGTAAATTTATTCATGCCTACATCACCTAGTCTTGTAACTAGTGCCATTTCATAGAGAATCGTGACTTTGACCAAGTCAGACTGAAAACTAGAAATTTTACACAGTGAAATTTTCCAAATAAAAACACAGAAAGTGCAGAAGCGCAGCACCAACATTGAACTGATTTTGAGGTGCCTTCCAAGGGGTCAAAATGAAAATATGAGAGAATCGTCAACTATCCCTTGAAGTCTTGTTTCCTGAACAGTTTGAATTTCTAAATTTGGAGCTCGGGAAGACCTTCAAAAATCCATTCTCCCAAGGTCACTCTAGAAGCGCAGCGCCTGTCGAAAAAATGGTCCAGAATGCTAGTTTTTTTCCACTTTTTGCATTTTCCTCCAAAACTAAGCCACCTCTGAAAAATATGGGTAAATGGGTTTTCAGAGGATGGAAATACCTTTACAAAAATGTAGACCTTTGCACAAATGAAGGCCTGAGGAAAGAGTGAAGTGCCAAGGCGTTGCGCTTCTGAAGTAGCTAAATTTCTGAATTTAGACCAAAATTTCTCAAAAAACTCAAAATGCTCAAAATTTGCTCAAAATTGTAGGGAATGTTTAAAAATAGGTTTTTTATAGCTTCATGGAGGCTTCAGCAAACATATCGAAGTTTCCCTCATCCTTTTGGTCTTTTTTGGCCTCCTTGAGCTTGTTCTCAAGTTGTTTTACCTTAACATTAGTGATCATGCTTTGAGCTTGATAGTAGTGCACCATGTGTCTAAGCAACAGATTGTCTCTATTTAAATTCTCAAGGAGCTTCTCCAAATGTTCATTCACCCTATTAAGCCAATATTCTTTATCTTGATGAACCTCTAGGGAAATCTTATCTTCTAGGTCAACATCCTCATTAAGAAGAATTTGTTCTTGTTCCTCTTGCAAAGATTTCTTGAGGCCTCTTATTCTTTGTCTTTTCCTTTTTCCTCTCACCTCTGATGCTTCAGGCTCACTTGTTGTCATGATCTCCTTACCTTTTCCAATTTTCTGCATTAACTTAGCCTTTTCCTTTTCTAGTATCAACTCCTTTGCTTTGAGTTAACTGTTTTCCTTTTCAAGGAATGATATAACATGGTTTTCCCTTTCCAAATTTATTTCCAGCTCCTTGATTTGGTATTCCTTGTCCCTGATTGTCTGTCTCATGTTTGTGGTTTGATCCTCAGCCTTTGTTGCCTTTTCCTTCTTTGTCGATGAAGAAGGCTTTGCCCCTTTCTCTTTGTGAGAAGAGAACACAAGCGTCTGCCCTTTCTTATACACTTTGGTCACCTTAGCTTTGGGTGGCTAACTCGTCTCCACTATTTTGCTAGATAACCCCATTTCTGTTTGTATGAAAAATAGACTGTGAGGTATGGATGGAAATGAAGTGATGTGAAGGTGGATTTTGAAAAAATGATAGAGGAGGTTTGAAAAAGGTGGATATGAAGTTTTGAAGCTGATGAAAATGAGTGAATAAATAGTGGAAGAGTGACCTACTTGCAAGGAGGAAAAATAGGGTTTGTAATGAAAAATGCCCAAAAACCTCTAGGAATGAGCTAGGGTTTTACTTTTTGAGGGTTTAGACTTTGTTTTGAGGTGGGTAAAATGGTTAAAATGGCTCATTAAACATGTATGCAGGTGTAGGATATCATTTTACATGTTTTTGAAATCAAAATAATGATGGCCATTTTCACCCTAACATTTCCCATGCAAATTTTGTTACAAACCCTAACTTGGAGAATAATTGACATGAGATGAAATTGGGAAAGCAAAAGATGGAGGATGATAGTGTACTTACTGTTCCTTAGCTTAGAAGTCAATAAAATCAAGCTTGCAAGTGAAAAATTGATATTTGGGAGAGTTTTGAAGGATTTCTGGGCACTCTGTTCTGCGTGCAACGCAGTGTTCCTACGGGCAGCGCAGTTCACAGAAGCGCAGCGCCATCTTCCAAACCACTTTTGGAGGCCTTAAACTGATCAAAATTGAGAGCTTGATAGCACGTTGAAAATATCTTGACATCTTCTATAATATGAACACCTCAAGAATGTAATTTGGACACTCCATGAGGGAGAAAAATTGATTTTCCCAAGGTCACTCCAAAAACTAAGGGTTTCTCTGACAAAAGAGAAGCTCCAACTTGCAGAGAACTTTTGGATGCCTTTCACTAATTCAAATCATGATCTGAAGGTACCATCGGAAAGCTTAGCATGTATTCTACACAATAGTGGCCTTAAGAACTGCCAACACCTGCTCCAAACCCCTAAAAGACTATCTTGAAGGCAAGATGCCTAGAAGTGCATTAACTCTCTCGTAGCAAGTGTATTTTGGGAATTTCTTTCAAATAATAACACCTGTGCATAAAATGAAGGAATTTTTTGTTCCTTGGACTATAATGGACAAAAACCTATTTGAATTTTGTAAAATTACTCTCCATTTGGTCAGAAACATATTTTGAATCAAACATGTCCCTATGAGGAATGATGAGGCGAGGTACTGTACTGTAACATTGTCTTATTTGAAATTAAATATTACCTTTACCTTTATTTTGATTTCCCTAAGCTACTAACTCTATTTACCCACTTAATCACATGATGGACATGTTTTGTTTTGACATATGGTATCATGACGGCACATGGAGTGAAACCCTAGACCATGACCTAAAATGAGGAATTTAACCATTTCATGACCCAAGACACTTAAATGAAGATATGATACCTCAAAGAGGACAATGACCATGGTGAGTGGTGAAGACCATGAGTAAGTGAAGGGAGCAGCAGTGACATAGACACAATAACCAGTGACCAAAGTTTATTTGAAGACTCACTGAAATGACAAAAGTTTGACTTGACAGCCTAATAACACATTGTAAGAGCATATTTGATCACTGGTGATAGGATGAACTAACTAACACTAACACAAGGGATATAAATCTTCCACCATGCATGCTAGTATCTTAGGGTCCACTCCCCATGTTACAGTCTCACTTGTAATCTTTTCCTCTTGTAATCGTTTAAGAATTTATTTCCACACCTCTATATCATCTATTAGTCTTTTGTTTCTTAATCATCTTAGAAAGAAAGAAAAATATTTTTAAAAAATTAATAAAAAATAGAAAACTATTAAGAAAAACCTGATATGAGTGATCTCTTCCTTCTAACCACCTATACCACCCTCTTCCAAGCAAAGGACTAGAAAAATGACACCCTTTTCGAAACAAAAGATTAGAAAAATGGCTCAAAAAAATAAATACTTATATTTAGAAGTCATCTAATGTGTAAAATATTTCTTATTATAACCTCTAACATTCTCTTCATTACCCATTTCTCACCCAATTAAGAATTTCCCGCTTCAATTTTTTTTTGATCACTTTTATTTTATCTTTTATATTTCCCTCGCCATTTATTAATTTATTAATTTGGTGGGAAATAGTTTTTTCTTTTATATTTCCTTTGGGCATTTATTAATTTGGTAGGAAATAGTTAACAGATCTAACTTTGTTTCCCTCTTCAATATTTTTTTATTTAGACTTTTCTTTTTTATTTTATATTTCCCTCTACATATTTTTTAATTTGGTGGGACTTTAACATTTCATGGTTTCAAAGTTTGTTCTGTTGTTGTTCAATGGTTGGACAGGTAGTCAATCAAACTCTGTGCTACCGGACAGTAAGGTAATCATCCCAATGGTTGAATCCCAAACGCTGGATGAATTTGCTAGATTTCGATTAGACTTTATTTTGAATGTGGTGTGTTCTAATATTTTTTTAGCCAAGTTCCCAGAGGATTTAATCCATTTTTGGCATCGTTGGTAATGGCATTCAGTGGGGTTACTATAAGATTTAATTTTGGAAATAAGTTTGTAACCATGCTCATGTGTTTTCATTTTGGTAACATAGGGTTGTGAAGCGGGGAAGTACACTGGGGTTGTTTGTTGACACATAATCACAGGGATTGGGTGAACAACTATAATTAATGTAAATAAATAATAGAGAAGATAAAGAGTCATCGGGAGATGAACCGAACAATCACTCCCTCTTGTATATAATGATGAACAACCTGAATGAATAATATAGAGTTATGATTTGAGGAGTTACCTCCTGGTCTGACATGGTATCAGAGCAGGTGCCATTTTTTGGCTTTCTTTTTAATTTATAACACTTATTCTGTTTTTCCTTTGTTTTGCATCTTTTGTAGGCTGACATCTCTGTGAAATCCCTGCGAAATCTCATTTATCGTTTAATACATTCGTTGAAGTGCGTTGCATTGGAACTAGCTGTTGAAGCCAAAGGCGCTGTAATGACTTGGATTTCCTCTTGCTCTGAGAATGGTATATATACCCTTTCGCATTGAAGAAACATATATCCTTTTTCGTATTCACATATATCCTTTCTCATATTCCCTTGACCCGGATCTCAAGTATTATAAACCCATATATATAAATATCATCGGGTCTGCTTTTTAATCACATATCGCAAATCTCTTGCCCTGATCAATACTGCTGCACATTTTCAATGTGATCATACCCTTCATTAAACCTACTTAGACACAGTTCCTGAGGTTTCACTTTATCTTGCTCATTCTCTACCGTTGATCTCAACCTCCAGATCCGATGGTTGACATTGATTTCGGGGGGGACCACTTGCACGATGGTTACCCACCCAAATAGTGCCTTTTAATCTCCACCGTTGATCATCACCTCAAAATCTGACGGTTTATAATGATTTCGGGTGCATTAGTTGCATGAGATTTACCCACCCGATACGAGCAGATTTTCTCTCTCCCCTAGTCGCTACGTGTCAACTGCTTAGTGGAATCGAGTGCTCCCCTCTCTATACCACTTACCATTTTTTATCCGCCCGAAATCCTGCTTATAATCCGAAATTTTCCTTTAGCCGTGGTTATCGCTCCCACTTGTTTTGCTTGTGATAACCGTTGATCGCTTACCATCGACGACCCTCCTCCATTCATCTCCGCTGCTCATCTCTGTCGTTCATCTCCACCATACAAAGCAACAAAATAACTACAGCTACAGTCAGACTCTAATGTTCGGGTGAACGTTGAATGTTGTTAAGTTGAACATTGTTCGTATAATAATCATTTTACGAGTAAAATTTTGCAGCAGCAATATTTTTCTCCACTGTACAAAGATTTTACAATGCATTCAATTATATCTATTGTGGGAGTAGTTCTCAATGGGAAGGAGAATTATCCTGAATGGTCGTGGAAAATCCAACACACTCTCACTTTTAATGAGCTATGGAAAGGAGTGTGTGTTGGAGAAGGAGAGAAAGAGCTAGTCCAGCCTACCTCAGACAAGGAGCTCTTCATTTGGGAAAATAAGAATAGCAAAGCCTATGCATTGATTGCAGCATCAGTTAGTGAAGAGGTAAGCTGACACATTTCACCATTTTCGAATGCATTTGAAGCCGTAAAAAAGTTGAAGGAACTCTATGACTCACACTCTGCACTTAAAGTTGTTCAACTCATGATTAAACTCTTCACCCTTGAATTACAAAATAATGATCCTCTTGCTCTTGCATCAGAAGTAAAATCTATAATGCATGATATCAAAGTCACTAATGTTGACCTGGATATTCCTCTGATAGCTTTTCTCAAGGCACTTTATCCCACTTACTCAAACTATCTTGAGTCATTGCAAGCAAATGGAAACCTCAAAGATATTACCTTTGATTCCCTTGTGAAAAAATTTGCTAAAAGAGAGAAATCTTTTGGGAAGAAGACAGCGCCTGAGTCTTCTGAAGAGGCTGTGTGCCTTGCTCATAGAGAAAAGAATCTTGCTCAAGATTCTTCCAGAGGAAGAGGTGGTCAAAGAGGAAGAGGAACAAATTTCAGAGGCAAGGGGGGCAAACACTCTCAAGGAGAAAAGTCAGATTTTCACTGCATACGATACAAAAGAAATGGATCACATGATGCCTCCACATGCAAGTTACCTTGGGACAAAATTGAGCAGCAAAGAAACCAACCCAAAGGTAAAACTAATGACACAGACAAAGGTAAAGCACCTGAATCCGCTCATTATGTTGTGGCACGATGTAATATTGGAGTAAATGAAGACTTATTTAATGCTTCACTTGCTTCTTCGAAAAATGATTGGTTGCTTGATTCAAGAGCAACTTGCCACATCACTCATAGAAAATATTTTTTTGAAGAATTTACTGACAATGTTGATGGAGTAGTATACTTTGTAGGCCAATCAAAATTGAAGCCATCATGGCTTGGCACAATCTGGATTAAATTGCCTGGTCTTCCAGAATTTCTTTTGCATCATGTTCTATATCTCCCACAGCTGAGGAGAAACTTGTTTTCGTTGGTCCACATCCACCAGCAAGGTCACTCCATTCATATGTTTTATGGAAAGCTTGAGGTGAGAAAAACATCTGACCACTTACTTGTCATGACAGGAATAGAAGAAGAAAGGCTTCTCAAGCTCCAGGGTACCTCTGCTCGTACACAAAATTTCTCATATAATTCTCATTATGAAGAAGGTACACTTCCATCAAGTTTATTATGGCATGCTAGATTTGGACATTTGAACTATGACAGCCTCCGCTTGTTGAAGAAAAATGGTGTTACTGGTTTGCCTACAATTCCTAGGAAGCTTAAGAAATGTGATGCTTGCATTCTAGGAAAGGATAGGAAACAGTCCTTTCGTGATTCACACTCTAGAGCACATAGAAAACTTGAACTTATTCATTCAGATTTATGTGGTCCAATGCCTGTCTCTTCTGCAAATGGAAATAAATATATGACGACATTTATTGATGACTACACCAGAATGTGTTAGGTTTATTTATTGAAGAACAAATCTGATGTTTTTCAAACATTCAAGAACTTTCATGCATGGATTGAAAATGATGCACAATATCATATTGGTTCCATTCACACTGATAATGGAAAAGAATACACTTCAAATGAATTTGAAAACTATCTTCGCCAACATGGGATCAAACATCAAACAACTATTCCTGATAATCCCCAACAGAATGGAGTAGCTGAAAGAATGAATAGGACAACTTAAATATCGTATGCTCCATGTTGTTCTTCAAAAATGTAAAAATGATTTTTTGGGCTGATGCAGTTCTATGTGCTGTATATATAAAGAATAGATGTCCATCTAATGCTATCAGAAACAAGACTCCTTATGAAATGTGGTATGGGCACATTCCTTCGGTAAAGCATCTCAGGGTCTTTGGTTCCACCTGCTATGCCTTGATACCAAAGGTACATAAAAAAAAACTTGGTGCAAGAAGTTGTAAGTGTATCTTCCTGGGTTATTCAAACACCTCCAAAGCATACTGTCTCTATGATGAAGTCAACAAAAGGTTTGTTGTATCTAGAGACGTAATCTTTCTTGAATCATCCAAAATTGACAATGTTGTTGAAAGGAAAATTGATCGCTTGGATGGATTCACAAATGCAAAATCATTTCAAGAATTTGATAATCAGATTCCACATCTTGAAGGGGGGATTCCTATACTAGATCAACCTATGGAATCTTCTTCTGAAGCACTCTCTCCCCTGCATGAATCTCCAACAACAGATGATACTTTGAGTGATGTGATTGACAAAATTGGGTGAGTCAATCTTGATTCAGTCCCAACTCAATCAACGGAGCAGCCTGGACCATCTGAGAAAGGCCCCCCAAAGTGGCTGACAAAGACACTTGAAAGTGTTCATCCTGATGAGGTTGGAAAGACAGGAACTAGAAATTCAAACCGGAAAAATGGAGGTGATGTAGATGACTCTGATTCACTTGTTGATGTGGATGTTTCTTATGATTGTGAATTGAATTTGTCTACAAATTTTGAACCAACTTCCTTCAAAGAAGCTTCTTCTCATGATGAATGGAAAGAAGTGATGCAAAAGGAGTACGATGCCCTGATAAAGAGTGGCACTTGGAAGGTGGTTGATCCTCCACTGGGAACCAAACCAATTGACTGCAAGTGGGTCTACAAGAACAAGTATAAAGATGATGGCTCACTTGACAAGCACAAATCTAGGCTTGAGGCAAAAGGTTTTGCATAGAAGGAAGGGGTTGATTATGAGGAGACTTTTTCCCCCATAGCAAAATGGGCTACCATCCACACACTCTTTGCCCTAGCAACTCAAAACAGTTGGAAAGTCCATCAAATGGATGCAAAAATTGCTTTCTTGAATGGAGATCTAAAAGAAAATGTTTTTATGTCCCAGCCTGAAGGATTTACTGTGAAAGGACATGAACATAAAGTATGCAAACTCGTGAAATCCTTGTATGGCCTCAAACAAGCACCGCAAGCCTGGTATGAAAAATTAACTGAGCATCTTCTGAAACTCAATTTCAAACATTATGATCTTGATGATGCAACTTTGTTTGTCAAGAAGGTTGGGAAAATAGTTGTCTATCTTGTTGTATACGTAGATGATCTTTTGATAATAGGGAACAATGAAAACTACATTGCATCCATAAAGAAGTAATTGAGGAAAGGTTTTGAAATGACTGATTTGGGCTATGTTCATTACTATCTTGGTATTGAAATAACTCAACATCCGAAGTCCATATTCCTTTCTCAAAAGAAGTACATTGGAGATCTGTTGAACAGGTTTGGAATGACTGAATGCAATCCTATGACTACTCTAATGGAACAAAACTTAAAGCTCATATCCATTGAAGGAAAAGAATTTGAGGATGCAACAAAGTATAGACAGCTTGTAGGAAGTCTCAATTACCTAACTACTACTAGACCAGACATTTTGTTTGCTATTGGAATCCTCTCTAGATTTATGCAAAAGCCATGTGAGGGACATTGGTATGCTGTAAAAAGAGTTCTAAAGTACTTGAAGGGAACTCAAGACTTTGGAATCAAGTATACGTAGGTGGGTGACTTTAGCTTGATTAGATACTCTAATTCAAACTTTGATGGAGACAAAGAAATTGGGGTATCTACTTCAGGTTATGCTATGAGTCTTGGATCAGGAGCTTTCTCCTGGAGATCATGCAAATAATCAGTTCCATAAGATTCCACAACTGAGGCAGAATATGTGGCAGCGACTGAGGCAACAAAAGAAATTGTGTGGCTCAGGAAAATTCTTGAATATTTGCAAGTAAAACAAATGCAATCGAATCCACTCATGATTGATAATACCTCTGCAATAAAGTTGGCCAAGAACCCAAAGTTCCATGATCGAAAAAAGCACATCAATACTAAATATCATCTGATTCGACATCGTGTTGAGGCCAAAACAATCCATCTCCACCATTGTTCCACTAATGAGCAAATTGTAGACATCTTCACCAAAGCACTTGGAAGAGAAAAGATTGAAAGATTCAGAATGATGCTTGGACTCACCAACATCCCTTCAGATTAAGGGGGGAATGTTGACACCTAATCATAGGGATTGGGTGAACAATGGTAATTAATGTAAATAAATAATAGAGAAGATAGAGAGTCATCGGGATATTAACCGAAAATTCACTCCATCTTGTATATAATGATGAACAAATTGAATGAATAATATAGAGTTCTGATTTGAGGAGTTATCTCCTGGTCTGACAGTGTTGAAGGCTCTAAAGAGTGGAATGGGTCCAGCTATGGTAGGAACAAAACCTCAATTCGCTCAGTCTCAGATAGTATCTGAATGCTGGAAGAGAGTGGGGATGTTGCAGGCAACAATGAGCACTCACATAAGCCATTAACTTCAACGCCAATGGATCAGTGAGTCATTATTCAATGAGCCGTCATTCAATGAGCAGCACTTCTAGTACCAACCCTACTTCTACTTCTTCTCTTATTCCTGTCTAGTCCCCTTCGTCCTCATAGCTAAGAAGGTTTCAAGGGAAGGATGTGTTGTCATATGTTAATATACTGTAATTGAGGAATAAGTTTTCAGATGCACTTGGTCTCTATGAATTTTTTTTGGAAATGGAGCCTATCACTGTCAAAGCTCACATTGGAAATGGAATTTGTCTCCAAATACAATTTCTCATTCCGAAAACATTTGAATGCATTATAGAAGCTCTTGTGCTTGATTGACTGAATGCTTGTTCTCACATGCACTATGGAGTTTTGTACAAAGATGAAGGGCACTTGCTAGATGTAGTAGAGGTTTATTTCTCACATCTGACGCTATTTGTGGGTTTTTTATTTTCTGTACTTATTTTTTTGTGTTACTTGTTTGTTCAAGCTTCTATATAGTAGTAAGTTTTTAATATTGTATTTTGAAACCAAATGCATTTGAATATTACTGGGACAACCAAAATATAACTACAGTAACCATGGCATCAATATAGAAATGTGAAAATTACATTATCTTAGTTTTGAAAAGAAAAAGAAAAAACTATGTCAGTCCTTATACATTCCATTGACAATTTTTGGGATGGCACCGATAAACTTGTGAAGTTTCACCAAAATCAACTTTTCAAAAATTTATTGTTAATCTACCAAACCTTTTTAAGGAATCCCTACCTGTTATCATATCAATCATTGCTGATGACATGGCATGGACATCTACTAACTGATGGGGTCACACTTCTATGACCGTATGTTACAAAGAAACCTGGAACATAATTGATAGAATTTTGAACTTGTTGCCCTTTCATCAAATAGGCACTCTTGAGTCTTTGGCATGACATCCTGACAAAATTCACACTCTGGGTTATTTCAGACAAAGATATTTCTTGTAAAGTATCGGTACATTTTATAACTGCCCAAATGAATGACTTTGTTTCAGGGATAAAGATATACCCTCTTTAAGTTTCAGGGATAAAGATATACCCTCTTTAACCAATAGATCACATTGGATTCATTTTCTTGGCAGTTTACCATATTTATTTATTTATTTAATGTGGCATTCATTGTAGATTTTCCACAAAATTCTCATCTGCTATTATGAACAATTTGAAAAAAATTGTCTTTCACATAGACACATAATTTCTCTACCAAATAGCAATGGAGTAGAATAGAAATAATTTCACAAAATTTACACAATAAACACACAATTTTTCTAGGGAACCTAACAGGGAAACCCTTTCTTGCTTCATAATTTTATTAAAGAAAATTGAGAAGCAGATCTGATCCACATACAAGTTGGTTCTAATCTGAAAATACAAGAATTTTCCTACCTGTCCTACGCCTCAAACTTCTACTTGATAGTTGACCTGCTTACTTCTCCTTTAGGCACTAGAGGCTCTAATTTTCCAACACAAAACTTTAGGAAATAATATGTTATTTCCTATCATTGGCTAATATCCTATTAAATAAAAGGACTAGGATTCTTCTCCATTTCATCTTCCAAGATAAAATTATGCAAATAAAATTCACAGAGTAAATGCTGAACTTTGACTCCATAATGTTTACAGCAATTTATAAAATCATCAATAGTTTTTAATTCTATAGGCTTTCCTTCCTTAACAACTTTAATTTTTAATTGCAAATATCTTTCTAATAAAAACAAAGCATAATTACTGGCAGGGGCCCTACATGCTAGGACATCTGTATATAGAGAACAGATAATATCCATTTGACTCTTGATTATGTTTAGTCTATTTGTTACCTTTTCAACCTTTTCCTCTGCCCTCTGACATTTATCGAAGGCCTCACTCTCCGATGCATTGATGTTCTTTAATTGCTGCTGTAGCTCTTGGGATTTCTTCTTAGGAACAGTTTCTTCTTCGAGTTTTTCTATAGTCTGTTGAGACTATGCTAGCTCCTCTTGGGGTTTTACTACCCTAGGGTCATTATCCGTCGAAACTCTTTTGGGTTGAAGATCTAGTTGGATCTTCTTATTGCGACATCTGGTTCCTACAGTCTGTGTCTCTTTATCATAAACTGTCTGGTCGGTCGTGATGCTAGAGGACAGTGCCTCTATCTGGACGTCCTTATCACATACTGGTGTATCTTCTATTTGGGCCGCTACGTTTGTAACAGCCACATGCTGTTCCTTGCTGTCCTGAATGGATATGGGCTCGGCTTGAGTCCTATGGCCTTTATTTTATGGGGTTTCATTCGGGTGGCCGCATCTCTTGTTCTTGGAGTTCTTTTTGAGATTTTCCCCATTTTTAGGGCCCTTATCTATTGTTTGAGTTGTTTTATTACATTTAGTAGCCTTTTTTGTTCCTTTCGCAGCCTCTTGATTTCATTTATCTTCTTCTTCTTTTTCCTGGGAGGAACAACTGTTTCCTTCACTAGACTTGGCTTCTCAGCTAGGTTTTGTTCTTGAGGGACTGTGCCCTCACCCTGGCTTGTTTCCATATTTTCTATTTGGAACACTTCTTCAGTGTTCTCGTCATCCTGATTAGGTCCTTTAGGGGATGTAACCCTAGTTTTATCTGCCACTTCATGAGTGACTTCTGCTACTTCTTCTTCCTCGTCATTCATTTCCTCGAATGCACTCTTACTATGAACAGAGTATTCCTGTGATTGTGCTTCTTCTTCTTCCTCATCATTCATCTCCTCGGATGCACTCTTACTGTGAGAAGAGTGTTCATGTGATTGTCCTGCCTCAATATTGAGGTTGAGCGAGCTCTGGGGTTGAATATACTCACCCATATTGGCGAAAATTTGGGCCAATTCATCTTCCTGCAATGGAATTTGTAGTGGACTTGCACCAGAGCACTCAGTTTCTTCCTCCAATTCCTCTTCCAATTCTTCTTCCAATTCTTCTTCCACGTTTTCCCCTCCTTCGAGTTGTGGGGGTTGCTCATCCTCGGAGCCCTGTATTTCTAAGGGTTGGCTACTGTTACCTTGGAGATTTCCCAACATTCCCCTGCTTCTCCTCAATCTGGAGGGCTGTCTGCATTTCTGTGGTCTAGTTGATGTGCTGGTGGTTCTTTTTCTTTTCGAGGCTGGTAAGGCCAATCCCCCGTCTATTGAAAATATCAATTCTTCCCAACTAGTCTGCTGCTGAGAAAGACTATAACTGACAATTAATCGAATTAAACCATGATGACTTACTACCATTTTTGTATGACGTGATTTCCTTATGCTCTGAGCAGCGTCATGCAATAAAATTATTAAATATGTAGGCAAATTTACAGCATATTTCTGTCTTAATACTGCTAATAATTTGAGATGGCGTGGTCTTACCACATCCTTTCTCCCATTGCATGTGATGTAGCTTTGCACTATTCTAGCTAATTCTTCCCATGGTTCTCCCAGGGTTTCGGGCAGGAGTCCTTTTCCTTTGACGGTAAGGTTCTGTCCTTCATCCCGAAAGATAGCTATGGTGTGTTGAAGTCTTACTTTTTTCTGGGTCCATATTGGTCAAACAGCTGGTAGTCCAGACACTTCAATAATTACCGCATCTGTTACTGTTATTTGCCTTCCCCTCACCATGGAACAATCTTCCTGCAAATTCTGCAGAAATTCGATGGCCAACATTTCATGGGACTGTGGTAGTCGGTTAAGGTAGGCAATCCATCCTGCTCTCTCTAGAATTGCTTGTGCAGCATCAGAAATTGTTAGCACCTGTGGTTCGCTGCGTACTGGTGTACCTCCCATTTCGTCTAAGCTTAGCACACTGTTAATTTTTACAGAGCAAAACACAGAAATGACAATGGAACAACAAAGCTGTGCATATTGGAAAATATCCATACCGTTAAACTTGTTGTTTCCGAGATCTGATGGAATTGTAGTACCTCCAAATAGGGAATTGACACATATGCTGGTGTATTTTGGAGGTCACCCGCGCCCCCCGGAAATATGATAGGTCGTCCTTGACCGGCAAATGGAGGAGCAGCATACTGGACGACGATTGTATAGTAAAAAAGAAGGAAAGGTGTATAGATCCATGACATGATTGCAAAAAGTAGCCAATTATTGAAATCGAGGTTTATGATGAAAATCTCGAATAGATATGGAAATGCTATGAAATGATGCGAAAAATAGGGAAGAGGACAACTGTCATAAGTAAAAATGTTTATGCAGTCATTATCAACTTTAACCATTATGATTGATTTTCAAACAATATTTCATGTGTAAGAGGTTCGAAAGGGTTTTAAAACATAATTTCATTTGAAATCAAGATAAAGATATAAGAAAAGGGTTTATAATGACTATTGATGTGTAAGAAATATGACTTCAATACCATCAGCAGAGCTCTGTTGCCCACAGGTGTTCATAACCTTGACAAAGTTTCTTTTTCACCCTTGGAACCATAATCCTTTATGTATGCCTAGGAAAGAGCTTTTTGATGTCAGAATGGAGGTCATTGTGCTAGCTTGGTAACTAGATGAATCTCAATGCCATTCACCAAGAAGGATTGAAAGGTGGGTAGGTCGGCTCGTGATGAGACCTCCTGTTCCAAGGGCATGTTTTTATTTCCTGATGTTCCTCTTGGATCATATCCCTGGTGTGGTGGCCATAGTGGGAATGCCACTTCACTACTTCCTTATGATCATGGTAGGCTAGCTCTTGATGAGACCCCCTATCCTTCATCTGACAAATCATAGAATTGTTAGTAATCATATAGATATATATTTTTTCTTCTTTTTTTCTTTTTCTTTTATATAGCACTTTCCTATTTATATACAGAGGATGGCTCAACACTCCTTAAGAGTAGTGTTGTGGGGAAAAGTATCCGACTCGGATGACCCTATCCCTACTCTAAAGGTGACAGTCTTTAGCAACAACTGAAAGTAAAGCTTTAATGTTTTCCTTTATGAAAGTACAGAGAGAAGGAAGAAAAGATTAACCAACCGGTGTCTTTCGCTTTTGTCGATCCTTATCCTCTCTCTTTGTCTCTTGTTCCCAGCTCCTTGCTCCCTTTGCCGGTCCAGCTACACACAGATCCTGCACAACAGAGAGAAGAAAACTACAAGATACATGTACTCATAACTGATGCATGGATTAGAGTGAATCAAATATACAAGTAAATACAATACATCAATGCAATACAAGTATATAGGAGAACATTCAAAGCTTTATTGATAAAAGTAATAGGGTTCTGAGAAGGTTACAACCATCAATGGCTCCAATCCAGCAGCACCTCCCCAGCAGCAAGAAATCTCCTCTTCACCTCTATAAAAGCAATCACCCAATAGCTCTAACTGTAAACCAACAGCACTTCCTTGCTTTGCACAAAATTCCAGCCCCCTTAGACCTCATAGAAGAGCTCTATATATAGGATAGAAGAAGAAAGGATGAGTCAGCTTGAGACTGACATAAAGCTGCCTTGTGTCCTTTCCCTCTTCAGTTAATCTTCAGTTCTTAAGTCCACTTGGAGATCCTTGCTTACACATGGAGATCAAGTACCTCTTACTCATCACAGGGCGAATTTCTTGAACCAAGTGTCAGTTTGGAAGCTTCCTGGGCAGTTGACACCTTGCAGAATGACTGTGCCACTTGGCCAATCTCGCCCAGCGCAGGTAGCCTTCATTGGTTTTGACTTTCAGCGCAGGTACAAGGAGGAGCAGTTGCATTCCAGCGCAGATGCTCAGTGGAGCAGCTGACATGATCCAAAAATAGCCTGTTTTTGAGTGTTTTCAGGTGGAGAACTGATGGGAAGTGCTGTGGTTTGCTGACCTTGTTCTTCTAGGGGTAAGAACAACATGTTTAGGGACTGAGGATCCCTGTAATTATTGACATTTCATGCTCCATGCTGCGAGGCACAAAAATGTCTATAACAGTTGCCCCCTAAAGTATGAGGCCGTTTATCGGGTGAAATGCTTTATCTAGAGGGTCCGAAGTTCATTCCAGTGCTGAGGAGGCGCCCTGTAATACAATACAATACAATACATTATTTTTCATTCTGTTTTCATGATCTAGCTGAGGCGGGCATTCCCATGCTCAGCTTTATAAATACATTTTGGTACATAGAACAGACGATCGTCTGATGGTAGACCGATAATTCTCTGCTGGAATTATCATCCTTTGAGTAGGATGATCATCTGCTGCAATGATGTACATGACAAATGCTTTTATATTTCCTGAATATGTATCGCAGCCCGGATGGATGAAACTAGATCCGGGGTCTTCAAACTCGTTCGATCTTCACTCTAAGTACAAGTCGATCCATGTGAGAATTTCGCTGAAGTCGAACATGGAAAGACATCGCTTGATTACCGGTCAATGATGAAAACCGTTAACAAGCGCGAGAGGAATCACCGATAATGATAATGACCCTCAAGGTACTGCAGTACAATTCACGTGGCGTGAATAAAGGACTTGGCGTCGAACGCCACGCAAAATCTTCTGGTCGAAGGTCATTGATGTATACCTGTCGCCGGAAGTGAGAAACTTGCCATTGAGGCATGCAAGCTTCAAAGTACTGATGGGGTTGTTCCTAGATCAACTTCTTGGATAATGAGCTGAAGTCGACAAGAAGCGATCCGTCAAAGGAGGGCCTTAATGAATCCCACATCAATGACACGGAACGGAGCTAATGATTTTAGCGGAGGTGAAAACAAACTGTGATATATGATTCAGGGTGGCGATCATGAATGGATGAAGGATAATGTATGGCAGTGGATGGGACACGGTTGACACTTTCAGAATGACCCCTCTTGAACATATAACGACACTGATGCGATGGATCGGTAGCATTACCCCAAATGTGGATGGTTTGGCGAAGACCATGGTGATGAGACCGGTGAATGAAACAACCCAACCCGATGCGGAACGGAGGAAAAGTGTCATGTTCAAGAGTGACTTGCTACCATTAAGCTTTGATGTTCTCCCAATTTTTCCCCAGTCATTTCTGACCAGTACCTCTTTATTTTTGTCAAGCTTGAGGAGGATAACATATGCTTGTTCTATAACCTGCCCTTCGGGCAAGCCCATCGCTATGATTTAACGAGCTTAGCGATAGGGAAACTCGTTCTCGTCTAAAGACAAGTTTGTCGCTATTTAATGAATTTAACGAGTCTAACGACAAGGATAACTCGGTCCTTTTCATTTTTAGAGAGTCTGAAAAGGTACATAAAGTCAACTCCAAAATTCCTTTTTCGTCATCTAATCCCTTAAGTCCGAAAAAGTATAAAACAATACAGAAGGGATGAATTTTCGATTGCTTTAACGAGCCGAACAAAACAAGCGCTCGATCTTTTTGTGCAATAATCCCTCAGGTCCAAAAAGATTAAAATCTAGAGGAGGGATAGCTCTTCCGGTCGCTTTAACGAGCTGGAAGGCCAAAACTCGGCAAACTTTTCATATTTTACGAGTCAGTGAAAAGAGCTCAAAGAAGACTCGTCTTTTGAGGAACGAGTGATAAACAGGGATAGCAACTGATTCCAGGTACAAGTTGGAATATTCCAATCACGGCAGTGTCACAAGGATGGCTAAGTGAAATCACTCTTCGCAGATGTTCCTCAAAAAGGGTAAACACACAAATGGAAGTGAATGATCGGCCAAATGACGGTGGAGGTGACGGTGCACAAACACGACCAAGGCTTTTATGGCTGATGAATTTACGATCTCAGAAGGGTATTTACCGGTTCATTTTTTCTGAATGAGCTTGAACTCTAAAGGAAAGCCTGCTCATAAACTTATGTTTATTTTTTAACGAGCATGAACTATGCGCTAAAACTGCTCGGATCTTGCGTTTATTTTTTAACGAGCATGAACTATGTGCTAAAACTGCTCGATGATAAGTTTGCATGCCCCCAGCATAATAATGCAAATCGAGGTGCATGCCCCCCAAGCTTCATTGCATCCAACCCGGTGGTTGGAATGAAGGTTTACCTCGGGGATTTGTTTCATTTTTTAATGAGGTTGACATAGTAAAAGAACTATCCTCATGACTCTTTGTTTCATTTTTTAACGAGGTTGACACGAGATAAGAACCGTCCTCGGGGCTTTAGATCCATTAGAAACAGAAAGTTTCATATTCCATCGTAGCCATTTCTGCCAGATTACTTGGAGGCGGTAAGGCGAAAGTGCCCATCGACGGAGTGTTTTTTAGGAAGATGAATCCGATATTTTGGAGAGAACAATTGTTCCCATGGATCATAGGAATGCTTCCCGTAGTAAATGGTGGCACAACTTCTGTCGAAGTTGTCGTCGAACTGCTTGGTTGATCATTTCCTTTACTGTTCGACGACTGCGGATTCCCGCAGTTTTTGCACTTTGTCGAAATCAAAGCATCATTTTGTTGTTCAGAGGTCGACACCATTAGTACCTGGCACCGGGAAGTATCTCCATTATCAACCAGATTTTGACTTGGTTCGGGAAATGGATCAGTCAATACAGCTGGGGTTTGTGAATTCTTTAAGAATTTTTTAAACTCGGCTTTATATGGACAATCTTTTGTCCAATGATCCTCATCACATATCTGACACCCCGAAGGTGGTTTCCCTTTTCCAAAAGAAGTTTTTCGAGGAGACGAATCTCCTTGTTTTTTCTTCTCTTTGTTTTGATTTTTCTTGCTTCCTGGTTGATTGGAGTTTTTGCCTTTATCCGTAGATACAGCATTTACTTCCGAAGCAAGAATTTCTTGATTTGCTTTTTGATTCGAAGTCTTACGGGCTTTCTTATTTGAATCCTTTGTCGACTTAGCGTTTGCAGTTCCAATCACGCCATCACCGGCATGAGAGTCACTATTCGATCCGGGAGGAGGAGGGATTGAAAATTCCGGTCTGGGGGCGTCGGGTATCTTATCATAGAGCGTGCCCGACTGAGTATATACTAAGTCCAAATATTGAGCACGAGCAATAACTTGCTCCTCTGTTACAACGCCTCCCTTGGCCACATCTTCTGTTATAGCAGGAAGAAGCGACTTTATAAACCACTCAGCTAATAGCTGATCTGGAACATAGGTCTTTACCATTCTGCGACGACGACGCCACTCATGTATATGATCTGATATATGTGTGGCCGTTGTCTGCTTGAAATTGGTCAAGATTTCTGTTCCAGTTTCGTACCTTATAGGTAACTGAAAGTGTGTTAAGAAAGTCGTGGCTAGGGAACTAAAATTGTCGAAAGAGGCTCTAGGTAATTCAATATACCATTTAGCCGCCAGACCAGTCAATGTCCTCTGGAAAAGGCGAAGCCTTATCGAATCATCATTCAAGGTATTCGACGAACACCACAGATGGAATGTCATCACATGATTCGACGGGTCTTCGCCAGGATTTCCATTGAATTTAGGAATGTCCGAAGGAAGTTTGTGAGGAATCGCTGGCCACCAATGGGCATAGGCGATTGGATCGTTCGTCAATCGATGTAAATCTGGTAATTCTAGAGTTGCCACGAATGGCAACTGCTGACTCAGGTTTGGCGAGGCGTACCCAGGATACGATGGAATCGCCTGAGCAGTAGGCCTTTGCATACCAGCATAATGCAACTGATGTTGATATGACTGATAGGGCTGGTGGGCTTGGCCACTGTAAAGTGGTTGATTTAACTCGTTCTGAATATAGGGTTGCCCACTATTTGCAAAGATCTGTTGTTCAGATCCCTGGTACACCTGTTGAAACTGAGGTTGTTGGTATTGCACCATCCATGGTTGCGAAGCCATGTTTTGCTATGCGATACTAACCGACGGACCAAGATGCGGGGTTATGGTTCCCGTTTGTGTCTGTGTCGTCCCGGCAGTTGGCGATTGTGGTTGTGTTGCAGGTTCAATGGGCTGTTGCATTACAACTTGGGGTTGACATACAACAGGCATCGATTGAACTTGCGACACGGTTACAATCGCTGGCGTCGTCGGGATACTAGACATAGGTACACACTGTTGCATGGAATATACAACTCTTGGTTGTTGGGGTAACATAGGTACCCAACCACTCGTCGTTACTTCAGTCAAACCTGAATGTTGTTGAAAACTGCCGTATGGGTATCCCCCCGGAAGGGGAAGTGAAAGGGCATATTGCCCCCCATATGGTAACAATCCGGAACTCAAGGGTATAGATTGCCTTTGAGGACTGGATGGCCCAAACTGATTTCCAAAGGGATCAATTTGTCTAGTTTCAACATAAGAATTATCGGGCATTATACCGGAAGAACAAACTGGAACAGACCAAGTTGTCGTAATAGTCCCTGGGTGGACTCCTTCTAGCTGATGAGAGCTAGTTGGGACAGCTGGTATGTCGGCAAACATCGTTGGAGTGACAACAGGAGTTTCTGCTGTCGCTGTGTCATTTGGCACAGTCCTAGATGTCGACGGTTGTTCAGACATTTTAAGTCTATCCAGCAAACTGCCTAACGATTCTACAGGAACTTCCTGTGGCGATGGACAAACTTCTGATGCAGAAGGAAAAAGAGTGGTGCCTACTCCAAAATGAGTTGGAGTATTTGCTTGCTGGTCCTCTACGATTTCCTCTATTGCGATCAGACCAGGAGGAAGAGGAAGACCGTCAGGTCCGTAAAAGATTTCTGGTGCCGAAGAAGGGGTTGCTTCGACAGCGACAGTTGTTTGAACAACAAGACTCTGTGGACCGGTTTCAAATGGAACTGGTTCAGTTATGCAAGTACTTGTCTTCAGACTAGGATCAGTACAACTGTCCCTCTGTTGCTGT
The DNA here is from genome assembly GCA_031772625.1 of Pinus tabuliformis. NCBI lineage: Eukaryota > Viridiplantae > Streptophyta > Pinopsida > Pinales > Pinaceae > Pinus > Pinus tabuliformis. Next base: position 1,335,401,104 of record CM062804.1, on the reverse strand, counting down.
TGAACTTCTTCAATAGAGGCAGGGATTCCAGAAATATTAGGAGTGACCAGAATCTCAGATGTTGTCGGAACTGTTGTTCTAACTTTAATGGGAGATTTTGACCCGGTCAAGCGAGTTTGCTTCATCCGTACTATTCTTGATTCCGGAGACAAAGACGGTTGACTCGCGAGTCCCCTCGAACGACGGAGTTTTAATTGACTTTCCTCCACGGTTGCGGATTACTTGATCAACTAAAATACAAAAAGGGGAATTATGTTTCCGTATTGAATGAATTTTATTAGACGCTTTTAGACACAACTTTGCTTTTTCATGTTTTAAGAGTCGAGAAAAAGCTAAAGATGACTCTAGTCGCCTTCGATGTATTAACGAGCCCGAAGTGACAAATGCTCGGTTGGACCTTTTCAGTTATAGAGTTTGAAAAGGGCCAAAAGAAACTGCTCTGGAGATCTAGGCAGAGGGTGTGCCAAACCTTTCGCGAAACCACAGAATACGTTTTACGGTACGGGTGGTCGATCTTCGTGAATGCTGTGTTCACTGCATCGCGATCAGTAGGGCGGCCGACACGGCTTCCTAAGGATAAAGGATAAATACCTATAGGGGTCTCCCAATATACGCGACGGTACGCGGGAGCACAAGTCCGTATTAGTGCTATCGTCCCTCAGGAGGAATCACCCACCTTCGTAGAGATCGACAGTCACTACGTTTAACGACGCCGGAACACGTCTCTACCTAGACCTCTATTGTGAGCGTTATGTTACAATGCGTTTTTAGATTCATTCAATATATTTTAAGTTGATCTTGTTTAGCAGTTTGTCTTTCAGGATCACCACGAGATGTATTGGTACAAATTCCTAAATGCAGCTAAAATGATAAGCAAGCTTTACAATCTTTTTAGCTTTGAAAATCCTAACTACTGAGGGGAGAGAAAAACACTATCTTTCCACACAGAGCACAAAGCACAAACTAATGCACTTTCTCCTAGATCAATCAGGCAAACTTATCAAAATGCAAATGCAAGATGCATGTATTTCTTTTCTTTTCCTTTAATGTTGATGTAGACAAAAAGGAAATTGTCGTGTAATTTTCGAATTCAATTTGAAGCGTAAACAAACAAGTATTGTCTAAAATCAAAAGACGCTTTACAGGTACTTGTTTCGACACTAAAAATATATGAATTCAAACCATAAGATGAAAAACAAACAAACTCAAACAGCCATGAACAGTAATAAAACTAGCTCTTAAGATCACAAAGACACTTTTACAGTTCAGGATCTAAGAGGCCACAACTATACTGGTTTGCTTTTCACAATGGGAAACTGTAACTGAAGTAAGAAATACTGAAAGAACAATCACAGTTTCATCACACAACTGAGGCGGAATAATGTCAAGGAAAGCTGGTTTACAGCAAGTACAATGACAAGCAATCAGCAGCAAAACAACAGTGAAAACAGGGCTAAAAACAGTGGGAAACCTCAGGAAGACATAGCCTAACTGGATCAGCGCAGGCTCTGGTCTGTCAGATTGACTCTCAGCGCAGTTCCCGAAGGGAGTACCTGCGCTGGAATGCAGACTGCCTGTGGACAGCCTGCACTGAGACACGAGAGTTGCGTTTACAAGGATTTCCGGGTCATAAAAAGCTCAAAAATGCACTGTTTTTGCTGAAATAAAAAGCTATAGGTCAAGTACAAGCTAAGGGATGATCAAGAGGATGAAAAGCTATCACAAAGAGTACAAGAGTCTTTTGTAGATCAGCTCTTCAAATCATGAATCTGCTCAGAAAATGAGCAAGAGTAGCAGCCCCTCTACTTCGCTTTTGATATAGTCAAAAGCTTTTCGATTTGGTACTCTTTTCTTCAAGAAATGAATAGCAAAATACTACAAACACCAACAAGATACTAGGTTCCCCAGCGGAGTCGCCAGTTTGTTGTGGGGAAAAGTATCCGACTCGGATGACCCTATCCCTACTCTAAAGGTGACAGTCTTTAGCAACAACTGAAAGTAAAGCTTTAATGTTTTCCTTTATGAAAGTACAGAGAGAAGGAAGAAAAGATTAACCAACCGGTGTCTTTCGCTTTTGTCGATCCTTATCCTCTCTCTTTGTCTCTTGTTCCCAGCTCCTTGCTCCCTTTGCCGGTCCAGCTACACACAGATCCTGCACAACAGAGAGAAGAAAACTACAAGATACATGTACTCATAACTGATGCATGGATTAGAGTGAATCAAATATACAAGTAAATACAATACATCAATGCAATACAAGTATATAGGAGAACATTCAAAGCTTTATTGATAAAAGTAACAGGGTTCTGAGAAGGTTACAACCATCAATGGCTCCAATCCAGCAGCACCTCCCCAGCAGCAAGAAATCTCCTCTTCACCTCTATAAAAGCAATCACCCAATAGCTCTAACTGTAAACCAACAGCACTTCCTTGCTTTGCACAAAATTCCAGCCCCCTTAGACCTCATAGAAGAGCTCTATATATAGGATAGAAGAAGAAAGGATGAGTCAGCTTGAGACTGACATAAAGCTGCCTTGTGTCCTTTCCCTCTTCAGTTAATCTTCAGTTCTTAAGTCCACTTGGAGATCCTTGCTTACACATGGAGATCAAGTACCTCTTACTCATCACAGGGTGAATTTCTTGAACCAAGTGTCAGTTTGGAAGCTTCCTGGGCAGTTGACACCTTGCAGAATGACTGTGCCACTTGGCCAATCTCGCCCAGCGCAGGTAGCCTTCATTGGTTTTGACTTTTAGCGCAGGTACAAGGAGGAGTAGTTGCATTCCAGCGCAGATGCTCAGTGGAGCAGCTGACATGATCCAAAAATAGCCTGTTTTTGAGTGTTTTCAGGTGGAGAACTGATGGGAAGTGCTGTGGTTTGCTGACCTTGTTCTTCTAGGGGTAAGAACAACATGTTTAGGGACTGAGGATCCCTGTAATTATTGACATTTCATGCTCCATGCTGCGAGGCACAAAAATGTCTATAACAAGTAGGGATGGTCGAAGAAGTCTGAACATCTCAATAGAGGAAAATATGCCCTTATTCTTATTCAATAATAATGATCAAAGAGAATTATTAAGATTAGGGAAGAGCCAACATGATAAAAGTAATCAATCAAATTAGTTTTAGTGAAAATAAAGATAGCAAAGTGATATAAATAGTTGTGTCCTTTCCCTTTTTTTTCTTATCGATACAAATCAATTTCTCTAAAGATAACGATTTTTCTTTAGTTTGCTGATTTCAGTATCCTCTATTTTTTGTATCCTTGCATAAATTTATATCTGTGCCTTAAAGGGATCATGAACAGTGAACCATCATTCACAAAAATTATCTAAACGATGTTCTTTAAGAAGCACACATACAAAAAAATGCACTCAAAAAGTGTTGTTCCTTAGATGGAACAATTGTTGCTCCTTAAGAGGAATAGCAAAAAGAAAATCTATAGGCAAGACTGTGGTTCCTTTAAGAGGAATAGCAAACAAAAGAAAAAAAATACACTCAAAACTGTTGTTCCTTAAGAGGAACAACAATTGTTCCTTAAGCGGAACAACAAATAAAGCAAGCACAAAATAAAATACCGATCCTTCAGTGGAACATCCTAAAAACATTCCAAATCGAAACTATTTTTCCTTCAGAAGAAATGGCAAAAAATAAAAATATGTGAAAGGGGTTGTTCCTTTGAAAGGAACAACAAAAACAATCTGGCAGAAGTGTTGTTCCTTTAAAAGGAACAACAAAAATAAACGCACAGAAGTGTTGTTCCTTTAAAAGGAACATCAAAAATAAACACGCAAATGTGTTGTTCCTTAAGAGGAACAACTGTTGTTCCTTTAAGAGGAATAGCAGTTGTTCCTTTAAAAGGAATAGTAAAAATAAATGAGGGTGTGGAAATTCTATTCCTTCAGAGGAATAGTAGCTGTTCCTTTGAAAGGAACAACAAAAATTGTGAAATACGCAGAAATCTTGTTCCTAAAGAGGAACAACCATTGTTCCTTTAGAGGAACAACAGTTGTTCCTTTAAAAGGAACAACAAACAAATGTAATCACTCAAAATTTTTGTTCCTTAATAGGAACAGTTGTTGTTCCTTCAAAGGAACATCAACTGTTCCTTAAGAGGAACAACACGAAAAATACAGGCATGCAAAATTGTTGTTCCTTAAGAGGAACAGCAGTAACAATCTGAAATAAACAGTTTATATAGGCAAAATTAAAGAGAAAAGGTTATATACAAAATTCAGAAAAAAAAGAATTATTCAGTGAACTACTGCTAAGGACGGGTTATCTCCCTCAGCAAAAATCTGCATAGTGGAATCTTCCCGTAATTGCTGGTAAAAGGATTCCCGAGTTAGCAGTTTGTGGTAAAGTCACACTCGATGACCATTTTCTTTGAATGAATGTCCAGATCCATCAATGGTAGTCAATGTAATGGTGCCATTGTCGTGCACTTTCTGTATCTCATAAGGTCCAAGCAATCGTGTCTGGAGTTTTCCTGGGAAATCCTAAAACCTGGAATCGTATAGAAGTGCCCAATCTCCTTCATGGAAGATTTTCTTTTTGATAAGGGCGTCGTGCCATTTTGCTCTCTGCAGTTGAATTAATGCAGTGTGTTGAAGAGCCGAGAGCCTAATTTCATCTTGCTCATTGATTTGTTGTAATCTACTAGTCTAGGCTTCATTTAAATTCAAACCCACCTCATGTGTTGTTCTTAATGTTTGTATTTCGAATTCTATTGGGAAGATGGGTTCTTTTCCAAATACTAGTTGATATGGTGAATGGCCAGTGGTATTTCTCCATGTTGTTCGGTATGCCCATAAGGCCTTCAAAAATATTGAACCCCAATTACGCTTGTGTGATGCAACTGTTTTTGTCAGTATTGCTTCTATAACTTTATTCGTGCTCTCTACTTGGGCATTTGCTTGTGGGTGATACGGGGTGGTAATTTTGTGTCGAATGTGGTAATTTTTTAATGATGCAGTGATTTTATTACCTACAAACTGCAGTCCTCCATCTGTGATTGTGTCCCTCAGGAGGCCATATCGCAAAAATATTTGGAAAAGAAAATGTATTACAGAATCCTCTGTAGCTCTTGGAAGTGCCTCTGCTTCCACCCAATTGGTAACATATTCTATTGGTACTAGAATGTATGTTTTCTGATTTGATGATGGGTTAATCGGACCAATAAAATCAAGTGCCCAACGCTCAAATGGCTCGATTACTAACTGTGGATTTAAAGGAATTTCATCGGACTGTCCAGGGCGTCCCGCTCTTTGGCAACTATCACAGGCTTGCACAAATTTCTTAGCATATTTAAATATTGTCGGCTAGTAATAGCCTATTTGTAAAACCTTGTGACTAGTCCTGCGGTCTGTGAAATGTCTGCCACACGCTCCGTCATGGAAAGCTTTCAGACTGTCAAATATTTTGTCTTCGCGGTTGCATCTTTTGATGGGCATATCCGCCGCTGTATGAAATAGGTAGCCGCCAATCTAAGAGAATTGGGTACTATTCTATACTATCTATTTCTGTTCATTGGGTGTTAAATGCTTGGGTAATTTACCTACTACTAAATAATTTGCAACATCAGCATACCATGGTGTCCTGACAGTAACAGCAAACAAATGTTCATATGGGAATTGATCTTCGATTGTTGCTGCATTTGCTGGCTTTGGCATTCATGAGAAAAAATCAACTACATGATTCTCTTTTCCAGGTTGATCCTTTATTGTGATGTCAAATTCCTGCAATAAAATCAACCATCTTATTACTCTACCATTTGTAACAGGTTTATTTGCTAAGTATTTTATGGCAGAGTGACCTGTATATAAAACTAAAGGATACCTAGTTATATAATATCTAAACTTATTTACAGCATGTATTACAGCTAGAAACTCTTTTTCAGTTATAGTATAATTTAGTTCAGCAGGAGATAGATTATTGCTAATATAATAAATTGTGTATGGCTTTTTATCTTCTTCCTGCCCAAGGACTACTCCAATAGTTGTGTCTGAAGCATCAGATGAAATTTGGAATGGCAAATCCTAATTTGGCCCCCTTACCACTAGGGCTATTGATACAAGCTTTTTCAGATCCTCGAAAGCATGGTCACGCTTATCTGTCCAAATAAAATCAACACTCCCAGTGACTGCGTATAGAGGTGCAGCTATTTGAGAATAATGCTCTATGAATCTCCTATAATAACCAGAAAAACCCAGAAAACTGCATACCTCTGTTTGTGTTGTAGGAGTAGGTATTCACAAAATTATCTAAATTTTAGCTGGATCTACCTGTATTCTAGCTACTGAGATATAATCACCTAAGATGAGTCCCTCGGTCATCATCATATGACACTTTTCATGGTTCAAGAAAAGCCTGGTGGAAACACATCTTTGCAACACCTTTTCCAATGTGTCTAGTGCTAGCTCAAAATCATCTCCATACGATGTGAAATCATCCTTATATACTTCGATCCCTTCATTTATTAAATCTGAAAAGATGTTGAGGATGGCCCTCTGAAATGTGGCAGGGGCATTGCATAGGCAAAAGGGTAGGACTCTGTAAGAAAATGTTCCCCAAGGACAGGTAAAAGTAGTTTTAATCTGATCTTCAGGGGCAATCTGAATATGATTGTATCCACTGAAGCCATCTAGGAAAGAAAAGAATTTCTTTCCTGCTAATCTATCTAATACCTGATCAATGAATGGAAGGGAAAAGTGGTATTTCTGGGTTTCTTTGTTAAATTCTCTGTAATCTACACATATCCTCCACTTTCCATTCTTCTTTGGCACCACCACTAGTGGAGAGACCTACTTGCTATCAGATATTGGGTAAATAAAGTTTACATCTAAAAGTTTTTGTAATTAATCTTTCACAATATCCTTAAGATGAGGGTTTAGTCTTCGTTGGGGTTGGCGAATGGGTCTAGCATCCTTTTTTGTATAAATGTGGTGCGTACATAGCTGGGGATCAATTCCTTTCATGTCCAAGTAATCCCATGCCAAAGATTCCTTGTATTTTCTCAGTAGTTGGACTAGCTTTTCTTCTTGTTCAGCAGTCAGGTTTTTGTTAATGTTCAAGGTTTTTCCTACCTCAATCTCTATAGTTTTTTTGTTTGAAACAGACGTAGTAGGTATTGATTGATCATGAGTGTCTTTGAGGGGATCTTCTTCTAGTTCATTATCAAATGTTGCCTCTATCATGTGACATTGTACATGTGACTCCGACAAGGCAGTATGACTAGAAGGAGTAGGAATGGCCTTAACAACACTTCCTTGGTCTGGGATAATGAGTGTTCCTTGCTAAACTATTATCTGGGGGGATTTTGGTTCTTCAGGTTTGTTTTGGATGATCTTGACAACACTTCACTTATTTGGGCTACTTACTGTTTGAACTACTCCAAGAGGGGATCTTGGTTCTTCTATTTCCCCTGTTTCTCCTCCTCCTTCATAGAGATTACCAGAGTTCCCTTCTTGTAAATAAATTGGGTGAGAATTCACAATTTCTTGAAAATCTTGCTCAGTTTCTTCTGTTTTGGCTATGTACCTCAGCAAAGGCTACAGATGGTGATTCTGTGGCCCGAAGGGAGCTACTAGGTTGTCTAGAAGCAACTTTTCTAGGGCTATTGATGGCTGAGATTTTGCTTTCTTGAGGATATCGTCTATAAACGTCGATCGACCAAGGGTCACATGTCCCTTAGATTTATCAGGTTTGGGTAGCGGTTTTGGATTCTTTTCAGGCTTTTTCTACTTAGTCATGCACACAACTCAAATACTTATTTCTACCCAAACTAATCAACAAATCTGTAGGAAAGTAGGCGGGGGAGCAGGGTTGTTACATGCTCCGTACATAGGTTCTTAGCTTCCGTTTTTAATACCCAATTCTCTCCTAGCAAGCACTTATCAAATGCACACTACTGTTCTTAAAAAATAAATTGCTACACTCTCCCCGACAATGGCACCAAAATGTTGAGGTATAAAAGGTGTCTTTCGAACTCTTATTTATCCTACATTAATTATCAATCCAAGTACGATTTTTTATTTCAAGAGTGTACTCAGTATGAGGTGGAAATTTATTTCAAGAGTAATGTTTTCTAATTTGCAATATAGTTCTAAATACAAGAGTAAACGGATGCTTGAAACAAAATCTAATTGTAATCAAAAGAAACTTAATGCTCTAAAACTTAAATCATTCACTCAGAAAACTATAGCAATTTATCAGTCAAGAATGTAGTAGTGATAACTCTTTTCTCTGTTAACTGATATAAATGAAATCAAATATAAACAAGATCCACAATCTGAGAACTTAGGCAGCGATAACCAATGTCCTTTACAGTTGTTGATCTTACACTCCACACTAAAGCAATTAACTGGAAATGATAGATCACTAATGCTGTTAATAGAAATGTAGTAAAAACGCTCACTGCAAAATACTTAAAAGAAAAACCAAATACTTGCAGGAAAGAAATAACACCTATCTAGTATGAATGAACAGCAATGCTAACTCAATGGAAATGAACAACGACGCTATCTTAATGTAAATGAACAACAATCTGTAATGAATGGCAGAGTCTGGAGTGAACAACAAAGCTTTATAACCAGAATGAATAGCATAACAATTTAAGTGTAATGAATACTAATCTTGTTATGGTGGAAAAATAGCAACACAATCCAATTACGATTTCATGAAAATGTAAAGGAATAGGAAATTAGAAAGAAATGTAATTCAAAGCAATGAAAAGTAAATCAAACCATCACACAACTAGAACTGTGAAATAATGGTACAGGTAGCAAGTGGATCCACCAGGGCTAGGCCCTTAGCTGCTAGTGAAGCACCGCCAGGCTAACTCAGTAGAAAGGAATGGAACGGTGACTGATTTATGTATTAATCATGTATAAATAGTTTACAAGAAATCGTATTCTGTTTTAACCACAAGAGTTGATGATCAAAGTAACAACACAACAGTAAGTTCTACAAAATGATAATACATGCCCCCTGGGCTACAAGCGTTGTCCCTTTTTATAATGGCCAGGCAGATATATCAAGAGTATAGATAAGTTTTGAAGCAGCAATCCCTCAGGATCAAAGGATCTTGAGGGATTCGCTCTATCTTTGATCTCCAGTTTATCGTTTTGCCTTCTTGCGCTGATGTCGTGATTTCCCTTTCTTCTCCTGGACTATGCGCTCCGACCTTGATCTCCTTGTCTGGATATGGCTTCTTGGGGAAGGGACAACAGTTACTTCTGCTTTGTCTTTTCCTCCCAAATAGTGGTTTTCCATTTCCTTCATTTTCTGTATAGAAAAAGACAATAATCAGTTATTTTGTATCAATCACAAATCTCCTTAATTCTACCATAATTATTTAACATATTACCATTTTAGAATGTAAAGGAGTTATGATTCAAAGGAAAATATAAGGAAATAAATGGCGAATACATACCTTTTCCATCACTCAACATTGACAAAGTACATCAACAATCCACTGAGTTACCTATATACTCTAAGATCTACTTGCTATTTTGTAGTAGCACCCACCTTCCTCCAATTTGTGACTAGAGGTGTGGCCATGGGCTTTCAATCTTGCACATGAAATTTCTAAATAAACTTTGTTGTGTACTTTCCCTATCCCACAAAGATCTCACCATCACCTTGCCAAACCTCCAAGCCAAGGAAATAATGCTCAAGCCCCATATCCTTCATCTCAAAATCCTTTGCAAGGTCCTGCTTGCAATCTTAGATCAAGCTCTCATCTCTAGTCAATATAAGGTTGTCAACATAGAAAACTAGAATGAGCAGAAGCTCTCCAACCATGATGTAGTATAGGTTGGCATCTGCCTCTTTCTTAGTGAAGCCCAATCATCAAAGGTCGTTGTCAATCCAAGTGTACCATGCTCTCAGAGCTTACTTGAGCCCATAAATAGCTCTCTTCAACCTGCACAAATGTGTGCCTCTGTTGAACTAATCAAACCCTCTGGCTGCTCTATATAGATCTCTTCCTCAACAAGGCCATCGAGGAATGATGTCTTCACGTCCATCTAGTGGATCTTCCACCCCATCTATGCTGCAAGTGCTAGAATAGTTATGATGGATAAATATTGTGCTAATGCAGAAAAGGTCTCTTCACAGCCTATGACCTTAATCTGTGAGAATACTTTGGCCACAAAGTTGGCCTTGAACTTCTCCACACTCCCATCTTCTCCATATTTCAACTTGTACACCTATCTAGATCCAACTATAGTTTTCCCCTCAGGTCTTGGAACAACCTCCCAAACATCATTCTTCATGATAGAGGAATACTCCTCCACCATGGCATCCTACCAAAACTGTTGAGAAGCTGCCTCCTCATAAGAATAAGGCTCAGTGTCCACCAACTTTGTCATCAGGACATATAACCTGTGTACCTCTATGGCTATTTACTCTTCCTAAATATGGTGCTAGGAGCCTCGACTTGCCCTTGAGCCTCCTGTATCAACCTCTTGACCCACTTGGCCTTCTTCCTCCTTGTGGTGGCTAGATCTAGCTAATATATTTGCTCTTGGCTTGGTTTCTCCTCATCCTGTTGTGCTACCCTCTTGCCACTAAACTGTGCCCATGGTCGACTTTGAGGTATTGGTTGTGCCTCCTATTTGAGTGCGAGTAGCTCCTCCTTAGGTACTCCAATATGATCACTCTCTAAGGAAACTCTTAGAGCCTAATCTTCCTGGCATCTCATATCTCTCTTAACAATTATTGTCTTGGATTCTGGAAGATACACCCTGTATGCCTTGGATATCTCACTATAGCCCACAAAGATACCTTTCTTTGTTGTGGCATCCAACTCCTTCCTATTATCTTTGGAAACATGATAATATACCTTTGTGCCAAAGATTCAGAAGTGTGACACATCACGCTTCTTGCTTGTGAAGACCTCCTCTGGTGTAGCTCATCCAAGAACCTTGTGTGGGATTCTATTCTATAGAAATATTGCAGTGTTGCATGCTTCTGCCCACAAGAACCTAGGAAAATATCGATCATGCAACATAGCTCTAAGTGTTCCAACAATACTCTTGTTCTTCCTCTCAACCACCCCATTCTGTTAAGGGTTATGAGGTGCTATCAACTCTCTCCTAATACCTTCCTTGGCACAAAAACCCTTAAAGGCATTCGAGATATATTCTCCACCATTGTCACTTCTCACTACCTTGATTTTCTTCCCAGTTTACTTCTCTACCACGGCCTTAAACTCCATGAACCTGTCTAAGACCTCATCTTTCTTTTTCATAAAATATATCCAAGTTTTCTAAGAAAAATCATCAATGAAAGTAACATAGTACCTGTATCTCATTAGTGATGGAGAAGGGAAGGGACCACACACATTTGAATGCACCAACTCCAAAATATGTTTGCCCCTGCTGTCCTGACCATGGAAGGAAGAGTTGACATACTTTCCAAGTGTGCATCCCTTGCACAATCCACTCTTGTCAAGGCCTCCTATTGGTAATCATGTGGCAATTTTCTGAAGAATCTTCAATGCCCCATGATGCAAGTGTCCCATGTGCCTATGCCAAAATTCACCTACATCTTGTTAATTTTATGTTAAAATGTTCTTTGGTTAGGTAAATTACTTCAACGATCCATATGAGGCCAAATTACATCTTCATTTCAAAGACTAATTGAAGAAAGAACATAAACTAGATATGCAGAAGACAAGCCAAGACATGAGAACACAAAATTGGGACAAGCCAGGGAAAAACCCCAAGATGGGGAAAACCCTTGATCAATTCTTCTTATCATCAATATCAAATGTTCAAAGAGAGAGAGTACAATATTATTTCCCTTAGATAAGAAGATGAACCAAACAATAATGCAATTCTATCATTTTGTCAACAACAAACAAGTGTGGGCCTTGTCCAATAATCAACGATGGTCATCACATGGGACTAGTAGCCTCTGTTGAGCTCGGATTTGTTCAATAGTAAACAATATCCTGGTTAGGGTTTATTTGCTGAATGCTACAATTACTCTACTTATCTTCAAACCTCCTTTGAGGACAACGGCTACTCTTCTAGAATTTTGTCCATAGTCAGAGGTTGATCTGGGCATGATTTAACCCTTAAGCTAGCCACAAGACCCATATGCTAATTAACACAAAGGTTGCGGTCTTCCCTGAGTAGACTCTTGCCCTTTTTACCATTGACCAAGCTAATTTAGGCTTGCGACCTGCCTATAATAGTCTCCTAGTGTTGCGTCCCACCTTCACAATGGAATCCCTTCACAAAAAAACCCACAACCTTCCTCCAAATAGCCCCTAAGCCTGTGACTTCCTTTCTATAGGGTCTCGGTCTGAAGAAGAAGAAAAAACAAGCTACCTAAACAGAGCTCAAACTATCCCAGACTAGTCCCAAATAGCCTCGGCCTCTGGAATGGTGATAAGCTATCCATTCCTCCTTCAGTAGTTCCCCCTCCTTAGGGAATTAGCTTCCTACATGTGGGGAAATGATGAACCACATCCCACTGACATGTCCACACATGACAACCAACAAATGTCTATTTTTATCTTTAAGTGAGGTGTCTGTAGGAGAAGGTGAATCACTCATCCTGCTTATATGCCATAGGAGAAGGTGAACCACTTAACCTACACACATGTGTCATCAATCGTAGGGGAAGGTGAACCACTCAACGTATGGTCACTCATAGCTCAAGAAATACCCCAAGCCTCTAAGAGATCCCAGAGCTCAATGTTAAATCAATAGGGAATTGTGCCATGTTGCTCTTTGAAAACTAAGGCTAGATATTGATGATAATATTGATGAATGGTTCATTAATAAGAGCCTCATTGCTCCACCCAGAAGCATATAGATGTATATATGAAGGTATACAACTCACTAAATAGCTTCTACAGACATACTGACTTACAACTAGCCATTGTAGCAGCAAAGATCTTATCAGCACTTACCAATGTTTTGTCTTTTTCATATTCATGATACTAAATACTTAGTTGTTCTTAATCCCTCTTGCTCAGGGTGACCTAAGCTTATCTTTCTAGAGTTGGTAACATTTCATATGATTAGAATTTCCCTTGTTAAGATGCAAGGCATTCATTGAGTTTGTAGATAATTGATCAAAGTCATGATCCTGGTAACACATTCCCATAAACAAGAATTTTCTATGCTATACTTGCGGGGAGGATTCAATAGATAAATCCCTCTGAGATTGAAGAGATGAGGCATTCACGTTAGAGGTAAAATATTCATAAAACCAAATGTTTTTCAAGTCTTGAATATGTAATAATTCATTTTTCCTTTAGAACCTGATGGTAGCTTCAAAAGAGCTTCATCCTTAGTTATAAGCATCAGTAATCAATAGAACCTTATCACGATCTTACCCTTTTGGGTAGGAAATCAGAGAGTCTTCAAATATTTCTCCAAGGTTGAGATTTTGCCTTTTCTTCAAGTACCATTCCATTCCTATTGATCTGTATTCATTATCAACTGTCTGGGCTATACTGTAGTTGTACCAACATTTGAGTACTGGAATGGCTATAAGGATTCAGAGTGAGGTCTACATGTACATAGGCTCTTATTAAAATTACATCTAACCAAGGTCTATAACATTTTTCATGTATAAACTGAATTATATCGGTACTTTTGGAATATGCATAGACCATGGCTTGAATTATGGGCATCTCCTTCTGACTTATTTTTTCACCCAAAAAGCATCCTTCATTTTCTTCATTTGTCCTGAATGTTCATAGCCTCTTGACAATAAAGAATAAGAAGATTTATTGGACTTTATAGAGCATACTTCTACCTTGGGAAAGTGCTCTTGATTTTATCTCACATCCAAGAAGACACAAAACCATGAATGAGTATGTTATAAGTATGGACAGTGGGAGAGAGCCTTGCATCCTTAATTTCTCAATCAACCATTTCCATCGAATGCCCAAGTGTAGATAAGAGTATAGTGTAGGTTTCAATAGTGGGGATACGATTTGCATCCCTCTTCATGTCTTTGAATAATGATAGCAGCTTCTTTGTGAGACCATTTCATATATAACAAGTCATTAGAGGATGGTACACTCAGGTTACCCTGTTAGTTCTTGGAACTTTGCAAACAATTAAATCAACATTCTTTTCTCTTTCAGAAAGAAGAATCAATTTGGAGTACTTCTCTAGATCAACTAACATGTCATATTGTGTATACCTTTCAGTAGATTCCTCATTGGCTTGGGGAGATGGATTTGGCCTCTGCCCACTATTAGTTTGATTCAAAAAGAGTAGAAGAAGTCACCAAGTGGTTTACTAGGGAGACAAGTCATTTTCAGAGCCTCTTGATTCATCTCTCCTCTGAAACATTTACTATGAAATATGAAAAGAATATCGAAACGGAAACAACACATAATCAGAGGCAGTACTCTCAGTACCTCATGGATTCAATCTTTTTCAAAATGTTGATCCCAAAATCACCAGCTTCTTTTATACATTCCTTAGATATTACCCAACTTCTGCTCTTTACATAGATGAGGATTCCATAGTTTCAATTCTTTGCACAGATGGAAGAGGCATCCAATCTATTGGATCTTCGATTAGGCAAAAATTTTATGGCAGCTTACGATGCAAGAAGAAGCCATTGTCATAACAGGATGAGCAGAGAGATTCTCGCCTCTAAACAAAACAAGCTCTATAGAAATTTTCAGAGGACTACTAAGAACCTGTGATAAAATTTCCATTCCAACAAAGAGCACCCTTGTCTTCACTTAGAAACATAGTGAACCAATACGCAGCAAGTAGACTTATAAGAACGGAGTAACCCTAGGGAAAAATTACAGAAAACACTCCTACCATAACAAAATTAGGTAGCACAATGCCAAAAGTGATAATCGAGCTTGCACTAGTAGCACAACTATACTACCACCCATATTTAGTAACAAAAATGAATGCGAGAGAGATCATGGTGAGGCATGCAAATGTAATAAGGCATTGAGAAGAGTACCATTATTTTTCAAGATCAGATTGGTTGAATTGCAACTTTAGGTGGAATAGTATATTTACCTGATCCTTTATCATAAAGTAACTACACCATGTTGTCAATGGATTATGTTCTAAATGGATTGGTTGTGATTCCTTTTTACCTTGTAACATCCATATTCAATTTTGGATTTACTTGGAAAAAGATGGGACCCCATTCTTGCTGAGTGTTGAGGACGGAAAATGAGAAAGGATGAACTTTTCATTCCTAAAAGAGGAAATCACGGGAATAATACTCTGTCTCAATCTGTTCGATATTTGTGGTAAGTTTCATCAGCAATTTCTCTTCATTTCCATGCTTACTGACAATAATTATAGTTTTTGATTAGAATGTCAGTCACCAAGATCTATTCAACATGTAGTGCCTAAGTAGATCTTCAATAAATAGGGATGACATACATATCTTTTTCTCCATAGGATCAGTGTCACGATATCTTTGAAATGATATCTCAACCAGACCTTAAATGCAAGTGATATAGCTCTGAAATGGAGGGTTGAAAATGCAATCAAACCTTATTGTGAGGAAGGCCGAGAGACCTTCAAATCATCATCAACAGATATATTACAAGTGGGCAGAACCAGATGCTCTAGATATACACAAGCCGTTGTTGAGGTGATTGAAACTAAGGTCGAGCAACCTTTAGTTGTAAGTTGTAGAGGTAACATAGATCTTTGACGTGTGGTACAAAATCCATCATGGACAAAGACCTTTGCTTTTGCAAAGACCTTTGCTTTTGCAAATATTGTGCCTCTAAAAAACTATAGTCATCACAGCCTTTAAATTACTGAAAGAATACCCATAAAAATCATAGATACTTCATCCTGAGAGAAATGCATAGTAGATTAGGTATTGCATTTTTCTTACTCTAGCTTGGGATTGTCCTCACCTAACTCCAATATACCATGTTAATTTTAGGATAACATGTTCTTTGGTTTGGTTAATTACTTCAATGATCCATATTATCCCAATTTACATTTTCATGTCAAACTGTAGCTGAAGAAAGAACATAAACTAGATACATAGAAGACAATCCAAGACAAGAGAACACAAAATTGGCACAAGCTAGGGAAAAACCCCAAGATGGGGAAAACCATTGATTAATTATTCTTATCATCACTATCAAAGGTTCAAAGAGAGATAGTACAATATTACTACCGTTAGATAAGAAGATGAGCCAAACAATAATGCAATTTTGGCATTCCATTAACAACAAACAAGTGTGAGCCTTGTCCAATGATCAATGATGGTCATGGCATGGGAAAAGTAGCCTCTGTTGAGCTCAGACTTCTTCAACAGTAGATAGTATCCTGGTTATGGTTTATTTGCTGACTACTACAATTGATCTACTTTTCTTCAAACCTCCTTTTAGGACAATGGCTACTCTTCTAGAAATTTTGTCCATAGTTGGAGGCCAATCTGGGCATGATTTCACCATTAAGCTAGCTATAGGACCCATATTCTGATTAACAAAGAGACTGTGGTCTTCCCTGAGTAGAATCTTGCCCTTTTTACCCTTGACCAAGCTAATTTAGGCTTGCAGCCTACCTGTAATAGTGCACTCCAAAGAGAAAATTGCCTTCCCAAATAATACGCATAAGGAACATTTGGCTCATTCCTCCACAAGCTTTGTTGCTCACAAACTCATGCTCAAGAATTGATTTATTAATTTTGTGCATTCGATCTCCTTATAAGATTTTTGATTAAGCTATTGTTAGTGAGTTTTCTAGATTAGGGGTTGAACTGGAACTTTTCTAGTTAACAAAAGTCGAGACACTTTAACTAGATCCTCCTAAAATTTAGGAGTCTAACTCCACTTGTTCACTCAGTTGCCAATTTAACTCACACTAGAGGACATATACTCATCCTCCACATACTTGCACTAGTCAAACTGCTTCTTGAACTCGTCCTGATCGCTAGAACTCGTACATGACTAAGAAGATCTCCAAATCGATTGCTTGAATCAAGGTACAGATCAAGGAATCCATTCCTTCAATACTTTTCAACATTCATAGTACCATAAAATTTGTGGAATCCATGTTAGTATCTTCTTTCCAAAATGCCACATTGCAAAAGCAAAACATGTATATTTGGCTCTTCCTACTCAAATGCCTCTGTTACTACAACATGCATCAATGCATAAGAAACTTCAGCAAGTGGATTTGCAACAAAAAAGAAGATAAATCACATGGAAAACTTCTTTTTTAATGGAATTTGTGTCATGGAAATATTGATCAAGGAAGTAAACAATAAGAACATAGTTTTGAATTTTGAAAAACATACAAATCTCATAATGCTTTCTTTTTTTCGATTGAATAACATATAAAGCTCAAATTGCTTTCTTTTTGTCCAATCAAATTGTTCACCATTTCCCCCATCCAAAATAGTTGTAATCCAAACTTTTTCTACTTACAGCGATTTGGCTTTTTTGTCCACTTAGATATCTAAATGCTAAAAGATAGATTTTTAAGTTTTTTGTCCATCTTCAAAACCTCTAGGACATCATTCTAGATTCCAACCCTAGCAATTCAGATGTAATACAATATTCTATTCATGGGAGTATTATTGGATATTTTTCATGTGTTGTTATTTAATCCCTTTGGAGAAAGCCTGGAATTTGGCTTTTGAGGCTCAATTTCATTGGAGCCTCCAAGAACAATTTGTCATGGGAAAAATTTGGAGGGCATAGTAGAAACCTATATGTTGGGTCCCTATAATACTAGTGATTACCCCATTACTATTTTAGTTGTATCCCTTATTAATATTGTTGTGCCCCTATTTTCCCCATATTGTTATTACTGTGCCCCATAGAATCCCTCTATTGTTATTTTTGTGGCTTTATATTATTATTGTTAGGTCGGCTGGGTTATATTGTGACTCCTTAGACTCTTATATATAGAAAGGAGGTTTGTTCATTTGAATCATCCAAGAATTATTCATTTGTGTAATGTAAAGGAGGTTGCCCCCTCGAAGAGGTTGAATTCTAAGGCATGGATCTGTCTTTTATATCTTTTTCTTGAGCTGGTTCATAGCATTTGGTATTAGATCTTTGGTTTCTAGGGTTTTGTTGCTCCAAACAGGTAATCGTGGAATTTTCGCTATAACTTTTTTTCTGCGACGTTTTAGAAGCTAAAAAAAAAACCATTTGAGAAGACATCGCGCTGAATCTCGGATCCGAATTTCAGATATTTTTGCGCTATATTTGCGGAGATATGATATGAGGAAGTTGGTCTTTTTGCAGACTCCTGAATTACATTCCAAACAAGTGACCTGGGGAAAATCATCATAACTTTCTCTCTAAGCATCAGATGAAATTTCGTAAGAAGGTATAGAAAGAGGATAGTCTGTAGTTTCTTGTACATCGTTTTCAAAGCCAAAAGTCAAAACAGAGACACGTGGCACATCATACAAGTTTGCTCTACTGAACTAGTCTATAATCAGGTCATTGTGGGAGATTTCACATAACTCTTCCTTGGAGAATCCAATTGGGATCAGATTGGTGGCATTAGAAAGAGAAGACAGAGGACTACTATAGGTTGCAATTTCAGAACTAGATGATCCGAAATTACAGAGGGACATCAGAGGCAATATCGAGCTCCTACAAAGTGAAAAACGGTGTGTAGATTTTTTTAAAATTTTTGCTTAAGCTTGGTTTGAAAAATTATTTTGAAGGAATTCAAAGGGCATAGTAGAGCATTGTTATCGGTAACTGATGCCCCGAGGAAAGAAAATGCAAACACCTAGTAAGCAACTTGAAAGCCCTAGCATGACTCATGAAGAAGAGGAAGAAATGTTACATGATATATCAAAATTACAAGACCAAGTGCAACAAATTTCACTCTCACAAAAGCTAACAGAAGCTAAGATAAATGGCGTGGAATCTAATATAAAGGGCGTGGAAGCTAAGAGTGATGATTTGAAGACAGATTTGAAGAGAGACATGGCAGATTTGAAGACAGTTTTGACAAGCTTTCTACAAGAAATATTTACTAACGGTGAAAAGGTAGTAAAGGAAAGTCATGATGCTAACAAAAGAAATGTTAATCATGATTTCATAGACTCTAATGTGGGATCGAAGACCCACCATATTCCAAAAATTGATATAAGGAAGTTTGATGGCAAGTATCCCGCAACATGGATATTATAGATGGAGCAACTTTTAGATCTCAATAATGTGCAAAACACACAAAAGGTACGTATTGCAACTTTATATTTGGAACCAAATCAGTTTGTATGGTATCAATGGCTTTTCTCTCGAAAACAAATTATCACTTGGGCAATTTTTACGGAAGAATTGAGAGCACATTATGAGGATACAAAAAGAAACACTTTTTTTAGCCAATTGGTAAGTCTCAAACAAAAGGGTTCAATAATGGAGCACATTGAGGAGTTCCAAAAATTTAACATAAGGGTAAAAAATATTCCAGAGGAGCATAGGATTGATGTGTTCATAGGGAATTTAAAGGATAATATCCAACATGATGTTCGCCTTTGGGAACCTGATTCATTAGAGAAGGCATTCAGGTTAGAAAAAGAAATGGAAAGCAAAATTA
The DNA here is from genome assembly GCA_031772625.1 of Pinus tabuliformis. Lineage (NCBI taxonomy): Eukaryota > Viridiplantae > Streptophyta > Pinopsida > Pinales > Pinaceae > Pinus > Pinus tabuliformis. Next base: position 1,335,381,555 of record CM062804.1, on the reverse strand, counting down.
TGGCAACCAGGAAGCATACCACTCACAACTATAAAGATGGAAGTGTTTTTGCCCTAGTCTTCCACAACCTATAAGGTTGACACCACAACAATTGGAAGAAAAAAAAGAGAAAAAGGGCTTTGTTACAGTTGTGATAGCAAATACACTAAAGGTCATAAGTGTGCTGAGAAGAAATTATTCTACATAGATTGTGAAGAGGAAGAAGAAAAGGAGCAAGAAAGGTCAAAAGAAGAGGATATACTCCAGGAACAAAGCCTAGATAAAGAAGAAATGAATCCAACCATATCTTGTAATGCGTTGGCAGGAATTACCACTCCTCAAACCATCAAGATAGAAGGACAAATCAAGAAGAAAAAGGTAATAGTGTTGATTGATTCAGGAAGTACCCACAATTTTATTCATTTTAAGGTAGCAAAAGAATTGAATTGCTTCTTATATCCAGCACCAGAGTGTCAAGTGATGGTTGCAAATGGAGGAACAATAAATTGCTTAGGAAAGTGCCATAATATCAAGCTATCCATGGGAGAATATGTATTGACTAGCCCAATGCTTTCCATTCCAATGGGAGGTGCTGATGTTGTACTAGGAGTCAAATGGCTACAATCCTTGGGTACAATAGCTTTTAATTTTCAAGAACTTTTCATGAAATTTTCTATGGAAGGAAAGGAAGTTGAATTAAGGGGTATTGTAGGGAAACCGGGAAAGATAATCAGCTCTAACTGTATGACAAAGCTTCTAAAAAAGGAACAAAGAGATGTAATTGCACAATTATGTTCGCTAGATGTTTCCACATTGGAATCATCTATTTCTCCAGATCTCCAAAAAGTCTTGGACAATCATTTCAAGGTATTTGAGACTCCCAAAGGTCTCCCATCTATTCATGATCATGATCATGCTATTCATCTAATTCCAGGAAGTGTTCCTCCACACATTACGCCATACAGATATCCCTATGCTCAAAAGAGTGAAATTGAACGCATGCTTGCAGAAATGCTAGAGGCTAGTATAATTCAACCGAGTCAAAGTTCTTTCTCTGCTCCAGTAGTATTGGTGCACAAGAAGGATGGATCATGGCGCATGTGTCCAGATTATAGGGAGCTCAACAAGCTCACTATTAAAGATAAGTTTCCCATTCCTGTCATTGATGAATTATTGGATGAATTGCATGGATCAATTTACTTCACCAAGTTGGATCTTCCTTCAGGATATCATCAAATCAGTTTGAAGACTGAAGACATTCCAAAAACAACATTTAGAACTCATGGGGATCATTATGAAGTTTCGGTCATGCCTTTTGGCCTTACCAATACACCTTCAACATTTCAAGGTTTGATGAATTCCATTTTCAAACCATTCCTTAGAAAATTTGTGTTAGTATTTTTTGATGATATACTAATCTACAACAAGTCTTGGAAGGATCATGTTGAACACGTTGACAGGCTGCTACGACTATTGGAAGAGAAACAATTATATGCAAAAAGATCCAAATGTTTCTTTGGAGTACAAGAGGTGGAATATCTGGGTCATATTGTATCTCATGAAGGAGTTAAGGTAGACCCTAGCAAAATTAAAGCCATTAAGGAATGGAAAATCCCCACATCCATAAAGCAACTGCGAGGATTTCTCGGGTTGACAGGGTATTATCGCAAGTTTGTTAAGAATTATGGGAGAATAGCGGCACCTCTAAGAACATTATTGAAGAAAGATGCATTTTCATGGACTCCAGCAGCAACAAAGGCCTTCGAACATCTTAAAGAGGCAATGTGCCAAGCACTGGTCTTAGCTACACTGGACTTCACAAAAACCTTTATTGTGGAATGTGATGCTTTAGGAAATGGAATTGGTGTTGTTTTAATGCAAGATGAACGACCCATTGCTTTTGAAAGTTGTCCAATCAAGGGAAAGTTTTTACACAAAGCTATTTATGAGAAGGAAATGTTAGCAATACTCCATGCACTTAAGAAGTGGTGACCCTACCTAGTGGGAAGACACTTCAAGGTAAAAACGGATCATGATAGCCTTAAATAATTTTTAGAACAAAGATTATCCTATGAAGAGCAACAAAAGTGGGTCACAAAGATGTTGGATTATGACTTTGAAATCATCTACAAAAAAGGGAAGCAAAATGTGGTGGCAGATGCACTCTCAAGAAAGGATGAGGATTTGGAAGCGTTGTTGTGCACCATTTCTATTATCCAACCAAATTGGATAAACGAAGCAAGGGAGGAATGGAAGAATGACGAAGAAGTGTGGGCACTTATTCGAAAGTTACAACAACATTCCAGTATGTCTAATACATTTAGCTAGAAAAATGATTCGTTATGGTACAAAGCTCACTTATACCTCTGTAAGAATTCCCAGCTAAAACAAAAGATTCTTATGGAATTGCACACTTCTCCCTTAGGAGGGCACTCAGGATTTTTAAAAACTTACCACAGGGTTAAGAAGGAATTTTTTTGGGATGGCCTTAAATTAGATAGTCAAAATTTTGTGGCAGAATGTTTGGTTTGCCAACAAAATAAAGTTGAAACAATTAAGACATGGAGTCTATTACAACCTTTATCCATTCCAAGCCAACGTTGGGAGGAGGTTTCAATTGATTTTATCACAAGTTTACCCAAGTCTGAGGGAAAGGGTGTCATCATGGTGGTAGTTGATAGACTTACCAAGTATGCACACTTTTGTGCATTATCACATCCATTTAAAGCCAGTACAGTTTCTTCTACATTTATGGAAACAATTCAAAAGCTACATGGAAACCCAAAGACTATTGTAAGTGACAGAGATCCCATTTTCACTGGAAATTTTTGGACATAATTATTTTCTTGTCTTGGTACTCAGTTAGCTCATAGCTCATCTTATCATCCTCAATCTGATGGGTAAACTAAGATAGTAAACAAATCTTTGGAAGGATATCTTCGTTGCTTTCTATCTGATAAACAAACACAATGGGTCAAATGGTTGCCTCTGGCTGAATGGTGGTATAACACTTCTTTCCATACAGCAACAAAAATGACCCCATTTATGGAACTTTATGGATATCAACCACCATCCATCACATCATATTTAAGAGAAAATTCTAAGGTTCAAGCAGTGGAACATCACATCGAACATCAACAACAAGTCCTCCAACCCTTAAAGGATAACCTCATGTTGGCACAGAGTAGAATGAAACAACAGGAAGATCAACATCGCAACGAAATAAGTTTTGATGTAGGTGATTGAGTATTCCTACAGCTACAACCATATAAGCAAATGTCCATCAAGCAAGCTAAGAAGGATAATAAATTATCACCAAAGTATTATGGTCCATACAAGGTGTTGGAAAAGATTGGTACTATGGCATACAAATTGGATCTTCCTGCAGCTTCTCAATTGCACCCAGTTTTCCATGTTTCATGTTTAAAGAAGGTTATAGGTGACAAGCTCCCAGTTCAAACAATATTTCCAGAACTTGACGAGGAAGGAAAAATTATATTGGAACCAACATCAGTCACAGAAACAAGAACTCGACAGCTACGGAATTGATTAATTTCGAAGTATCTTATCAAGTGGAAGAACTTATCCACTGAAGATTCCACATGGGAGGATGAGAATTTTATACAGAAGCATCCAAAACTACTCAAGCATTGAGGACAACACTTTTTTGAAGGAGAGGGGCATGTTGGGTCCCTATAATACTATTGATTACCCCATTACTATTGTAGTTGTATTCCTTATTAATATTGTTGTGCCCCTATTTTCCCCATATTGTTATTATTGTGCCCCATAGAATCTCTCTATTGTTATTTTTGTGGCTTTATATTATTATTGTTAGGTCGGCTGGGTTATATTGTGACTCCTTAGACTCCTATATATAGAAAGGAGGTTTTGTCATTTGAATCATCCAAGAATTGTTCATTTATGTAATGTAAAGGAGGTTTCCCACTCGAAGAGGCTGAATTCTAAGGCGTGGATCTGTCTTTTCTATCTTTTTCTTGAGCTAGTTCATAACACTATATTACATGGGATTTCACTTGCCCCTCTTGTTCTTGTTAAGGATATGGTGCTGTAGGAGTGTGTGATTGAATTGGGAAGCTACACATCCAAGTGCTCCCAAGAATGTTCCTAGCACTCATGGGAACACTCCCCACATGGTTGAAAGATGACTAACTATTTTCCTTTTTCTAAAAATATTGTGGACAATGTGAAGGCCCGAGTAGGTCCCAAATGCTATGGAGGATGGTTTAGAGCTTATAAATCCTGGAATCCATCTTCTTTGCTTTTCCAATTGTCATTGACTCATTTTATTCATTTCTTATTAGTGTTTTGAGAATGTATCATGGCAAGAAAAATAAAGAATAGATAGTAGATTTGTTTCTGTTTTTATTTTTAGTTTTTATTTCATTACTTGTCATAGACTTCAACTCTATTTAGTTTTTTAGTTTAAAATATCTATTTTATAAATTAGGCACATGGCCTGTCTTGTAAACATTATTCTATACATGCTATAACTCTTTGGTGACAATCACCTATTACATTTCATATTCCACAACTTCCAATCTGGTTCATAACTTTTTTATTTTCTAGATGGATGATGTTATTTTCTTCAATTTCATTTCCTATTCTACTTCATATAGTTTCTTTTCACTTTGTAACTTTTAAATAGTTTACCACTGGTTACAAATTCTTTAGACTTATACTAAATCCTTGATGTTCTAATCTACTATGAATCACATTTGTAAGCTCTTAATAATATCATATTGCCTATTATTAGCATTAAAGTCTACATTCTCCACAACTAATTTGGCATTCTATACATTTTTTTGAAGGTGTTGGCACTAATGCTAGGAACTCTATTTATCATAGTATTCATTCCATTTGCACAAATATGGTGGATTATAAGGGGCTAACATGTTCTTTTCTTTTTGGTAATTAGGTTGGGTAGGGTGGGGGAAATATTACCACCCTTGCTTTACCAATGAGTTAGGTCCTATTGTACAAGCCCATTTTAATTGAAAATGTATGCATTATAATATATAAAATGTAAATATATGTGTATAGAATGTCCCTAGGAATGCTTCGCTCCCAAGTCTTTTTTGTAAAAGATTTCTTTAAGAATCTTGCAAAGTTTGAAGGCCTCGTGGCTTTGCATGATTTATAGATTTGAAAGTAAAGGATGCTAAAGTCAGTATACAGTTCACAGTCAAGAAATTGAGTTGCTTTGTTAATTCATTGAGGTTGATTACTATTGGTGGTTGTTGTGCATGTGTGTCAATAGCCTTGTGACCATTTGGTACTAGTCATATAGATTTTTTCTTAATTTTGATTATCTGGGCCAGGTAGAATAATTGAGATACATTGACCTTAGTCATATAGATTTTTTGTTGATTTTGATTATCTGAGCCCAAGGTAGAATAATTGAGATACATTGACCTTATTCTATGTTATGGTCTTCCTTCATTTTGCATGCATACATATAAATCACAAGAGTAAGTCTCTTTTCTTTCTAACTCATGCTATTTGCTTAGTTTGAATTTTGTATTTTTGCTTAAACCAATTGTTCCCACAATTGTTGATTCTTGACCTCTTTGAGTGTTTTGAGTGTGAGAGTCTTTGAAGAACCTTTGATAGAACACTCTTATGACAAACCTGTTTGGGAGCACTCTTTAGGGTATGAAGAAGTGTTCCATGCCTCCATGGGAGGCACTCTTAGAAGTGCACTTCTCTAGTGCTTTTGGAATGAACACGAGGAACTTAAAGCACTCCCTAAGTGAGCCTAGAGGTTTCCTTGGGTGACTGAGAGTGCTCTCACCATTAAAAAAATGCTCATGAAGCATTCTTATGCTTAGTGAAATTTATTTTACAAAATTTCACATTTGTATGGTTTTTTTCATTAGAGGCCTAAGGGAGGGTCTTAATAGCCCTGCAACTCATGGATATGGTTTATGAAGAGCTCGAAGGGGAGTTTAAAGGATACCATAATAATTATTGTTGAATATATGAGAGGCAAGGTATATGTCTACTCTTGCTTGTCTTTTTTTCCCTTTATGTTGAATTCTCTATTTTCATACTCTTCTCATTCCTTTTCCTTCATTCTGTTGCATGTTTTTATCAAGAAACATGTTGGGTATATGTTTTATTCTTCCATATTTTAATGATGGTGTCTATTGGCAATATCAATTATAGGAATGGATTTGAGTATCTTCATGGTGAGGATGTCCCATTCCGTGGAGAGGGACTTTTGGCTTTGTGATATATTTAATTCCATCATAGAGGTATTTGATTTTTTGTTGACCATGGAATGGAGGAAACTACTCCTAGAAGATGATATATTTCATTTTCGGCCAAATGGTGCTAATTGCAATCAGATGAAGAGATCTATGTTCTTATAGATTTATCTTCAAATCATTTCTTTTTTACAGACTAACTAGGATACCTCTTGCCAAGATTCTTAACCTCAAGCTAGTGGAAGAATAGCCTTTGAGACCTCCTTGGTAAAGGATAGATTCATGATTGAGATCAAGGACTGGAGAGAGTTTGGAAATCTACCTAGATCAAGGGGATAAAAACAATAATTTTTTCCACCAGTTTATGAATCATTGCAAGAACATTAACATTGTTTGGAAAATTTCAAAGGCAGATGACATGATCATTTTCTTCCATGAGAACGCTCAGGGCACTGATCATTTCACACATATTTATGAAGAATAACAAAGGGTGACTATTGCAGAAGTGGTGAAAATGAAGACACTTTTTTCCCAGTTTTGTCAATGTCCTTGAGCTTCTTTGATTAAGTGAGTCAAGACAAAGTCTCTGTTTTTCATGCTAGAAGTTGTTTGTATATCATTGATAAACATTTTTTGGTCTTCAAAGAAGGTCTGGGCATGGGAAAAAAAATTATGTTGAGCTTCCTGCATTGAAGTTCCTACTAAAATTGGAAGCAAACTGATAATTTCAGTCTTTGCAGCCTTCCACCAGTGATCAAACATGCTCTTACAAAGTGGTCTTAGGGTGTCAAAGTCAAATTTTGTCATTTCAGTGAGTCTTCAAGTAAAATTTGGTAACTAGGTATTAGGCCTAGGATTGTTTTCACTCCTTCCAAAGTTTTCCAAGTATTTTTCCATGTCACCATTTAGCTAAGTGTACCATCATTCAAAGAGTTTTCATCATTATTTCAAGTTCCAATGGTCATTTTACACCTTGTTTGTGCTTCAATTGTGCTTAGGTAAGGCTCATTTCTCTCTCCTAGTGTTTTGAAGGTAATTTTTCTTGGATGGTCAAATCATCAACAAAACTTGTATCCTGATGATCATACACCTTCCCCTATCTTTAATATACCTTATTAAACACTTCCCATCACTGATATCCCTCAAATTCATCATTTTCCCACAAACCCTAACCTATTGCTACAATTTGACACTTTTCTAGGTTAGGCCTATGTTTTTCCCTTTTGGACCCCTTCCCCTCACTCAATCCTTGAAATTCCACTTTTCCCTACTTCCTAAAATTCCTCCCTATTTCCCAAAATTTTCTCAAGAATTTATAAGCCCCTCATCCCCTTCATTTCCCTTTATTTCTACAAATCCCCTGTTCCACACATTGGGATAGGTTTTATTCAAATGATGTTTTTGAGAAAGAAACGATGAATGTGACAAAAGTAAGAGAGGTTTCTTTCCATCATAGACTCGAGAAAAAAATCCTCCTTCAGTTTTTACATAGGTCTCATGGTTTGGGAGAAATGTCCAAACAATCATTTGCCATAAGAGAGTTGCTGCCCTTCTAGAGTGACCTTGGTACAATCAATTGCTCTCCTAGATGGAATGTCCAAAAGACTTTCTTGATGAGTCAAATACAAACTAGACACAGAGATATTTTCAATGAGCTATCCTGAGCTCAAGTTAGAGTTGAGGAAGACCTCCAAAAGTTGACTGAAACAACACTCTGCATTTTGGCAGCCTCATTCTTCACATATTGACTAGTCTTGTGATATTGAGATCTTTTCAGGGAAAATGAGCTCCAAATTGAAACATTCAAGATGTTCTAGAAAGTAGACTTGACAATCTTTCCAACGAGCTATCCCACACCCAATTTAGACACCAGGAAGACCTCCAAATGTGGCCTGTAAAAAGTGCTACATGTTGAGGGAGGGCGCTATGCGTTGGGGAAATTTTGCAGTCTATTTTTACACTGCGCTGCGCATTTAGGAGTGGTGCTATGCTCCTGTAGGGTGTGCTGCGCATAGGGCCAACGAGCATCAAAACTCATAGTCCATCATCCAAAAACCATTTTTGTTGTTTTGGACCCTCGGAAAAGTAAGTACCTTCCTTCTTCTATCCTCTGGCATTTAGTTTGTAATTCTAAAGTGGTTGGTTGTTTGTAAAAACTTTTCAAACCCTAGGTTCCAAATACACTCCTCCACTCATTCCCCATATCCTAATTTCCTCAAATTCCACTCATTCCATATACTCTAATCCCCTCAAATAAACACTTCCATCTATCCCTCGCCCCCTCGAACCCTAAAACAAATTCATCCCTTGAACCCTCAAACCCTAAAGAAAATTCCTAAAACCCTCATAACCTCTTTAGCACTCTCACAAGCTCACTCATAAGCTCAAACCTAATGAGATCACCTCCCCTTCCCCTACCCCTATTGACCATAACTCATTCCTCAATTACCTTCTCTAGGGTTTCAAGGCTTCAAAACTCAACGAACATGGACACAAAGGACAAAGACTATGAGGAGGAGGAAAACAGTGGTAGTAAAAGCATGGTAGATGAACCTCAGCATCATGGAAAACCACATAAGGTAGGAAAACATATCAGAGGGGCACAAGGAGATTGTTTGCAGCTGATAGGCAAGTGTTTACTCCACATGATGTGGAAGGGACCTTGCCTTCTTCATCAACTCATAGGAAAATTCTAGCTCCATAGGATGTGGAAGGGGCTTTGCTTTCTTCATCAACACAGCAGGTACAGGTGCAGTAGCTGCACAAAGGGAAATAAAAGATGCTAGAGGAAAGTTTTGATGACGAGGAGGTGATATGAAATCACCCCTAGGTGACCTCAGGAAATTAATGAAGGTATTATAGACTCGTGCTAGTGTGTGTGTCTATGTTATCTTAGGCAACAGATCGATAAGATTGCAAAATAAATAGACAGTTGAAACAGTAAGAGATCACAGTAAGAAAAACAGAAACACATCAAAATTTAATAAGGAGTTCACCCAATCCTCCTGGGTTATGTATCCTCGTCCAGCTTTCAGTGGCGGCCTTTTTATTATGTTTTTAAAGAAGAGTCTTACAATAAGGAGCTCAATCTGAGTCTCACTTGACAGAGGATGATCAGTAGGATGGCACTTGGGATTCCCAAGTCCTTAGAGTTCACAGACTCCCCTTACTGAATTTTGACCTCAATTGATCTTTGTCTACTTGATGTTGCCCTTAATCTGATGGTTAGCTCAGCTTCTCTATTCTCTGCAATTTTTCCTTTCTTTCTATGTCTCTCAGCCTTCGGCTTCTTCACTAGTTCTTTGCCTCACTGTCTCTCTGTCTTGTCTCTGTCAGCTCGTGGTTTTAAAGCCAGTTCGTTTCTTCAACTGTTCGCTTCTTCTTCCTAGCTCTCTGAATCGCCTACCTCTGTCCGCTGGGACTCCCCTGCCCTGCATCATCATTGCTGCGTAATGCTTCACAAAGAGGTGGCCACCTGTCTTCTTGCGAACTGAGTGTCAATTCTTCTTGAACGGTCATTTTTTCTGTTATTTCCCAAATGCCTGTGAAACAGATCATTCTATCGACTCATCGGTCAAATCAGACTTCAAACTTTGTGTGCCATAGCTTATTTGTCCCTCAGGTCCAGTCATCCATCGGGTTGAACCTTCGCCATTTGATCTGGAGCCCCTAGATCCTATGGTCTTCGCTTATATCGTGCGGTTGAGTTACTCGACCGTTATTCTGCGATGTAAGTGGTTTTTCTCTCTCCCTACCAGACACGTGTCACTCGGTGTATGGAATTGCTGGGTCTTCAGCCAAACCCACTTACCACCCGAAATGCCTCTGATATTCTACTGGTTTTGAGCACGGGACTCGCCTGTCAGTTTTAGCACTTTCCCATGGTTTTCTGGTTTCCCTTGTGACTAAGTGCTCGGGGCTTTTCCTTCTTGAGAGGTTTTGCCCAGCGCTAATCGCGTATCAGAAACAGCCTTTGTTTCTCAGTTTGAGCTTCCCAACTGCCATTTTTGCACCATGCACAGTCTCCATGGGCCAATGGTCAGTGTGGTTTGATTGAAGGTCCTCATTGCTCCATGTTGGTTGCAAATTAACATTATTTAGAGGTTATGTCTGATAGCTATAAGATTTCTTAAAGTTTGTCATTCATTCTTAACAATCATGGAATTGTTTGAGGATCCAATTTGGATCACGGCCTTCCCACTGAAAAATCTTTTGGACCACCAAAAGTTGGTTTTCAAGCATAGACTAAGTGACGATACAACTTTCTCACTTGTCCAATCTCTATCCATTTTGCACTGCTTGGCTTTGAACCCCTGAGCCCAATTATGAGGTACTCAACATCTCCCTTGCACGTCGTTCTCACCTTCTTGTCCAGAAGTGTGTCTTCCTGCAATTCATTAAGATATTTAGGTAGCAAGTCATCAATAGAAGGAAATTTAATCTATTCTACAGGATCTTCAATTAACGAAGGTTCAAATAGTCTCAAGTTGTCTGCATTGACGACTGAGTAGATGTGCGTATAAGCTGGCAAATTAAGGCGAAAAGCATTCTCACCAATTTTCTCAAGGATCTTGAAAGGTCCATACCTTATTGGTTTCACCTTTTTACCTTCACCTTGCATCATGTCCTTGCTGATATACAGCCAGGCTTGATCACCAACTTGGAAACTATGCTCCATCTGATGCTTGTCATGCCTTGCCTTGTATTTGGCCTGGCTCTTTTCCAGCTGTTCCTGTACTGCCTGATGGATCTCTTGGATTTGTTCAATGAACCTAGTTGCCTTGTCCACATCGTTGTGTCCCTCAACTATTGTGTCCTTACCAAAGACAAAATCCAAGGGAGACCTTGGTGTGAAACCAAAACAGGTCTCAAAAGGAGATCTCCGTGTGGAAGAATGTTTGGCTCGGTTATAAGCATTCTTCACATAACACAAATGTTCATCCCAAAGCTTAGGATGCTTGCTACAATATCCCCTGAGAAACTGGATCACTGTCCTGTTGACTACTTCTGTCTGGCCATCGGTTTGTGGATGGAAAGCTGTGCTTTTCTTCAGTTTGGTGTCCATCAGTTCCCATAGACTTGACCAAAACTTTCCCACAAATTGGGTGTCTCAATTAGATATAATGGAAGTGGGTAATCCAAAATGAACCCATACATGTCGAAAGAACAGTTTTGCAGTTTGTTCAGCTGTAATCTGCTTATTACAAGGTATCAAAATACACATTTTTCTGAACTTATCCACAACAACATACAAATAATCATGACCTTCCTAGATTTAGGCAGTCCTCCAACAAAGTCCATGGAAACACTTTCCCAAGGATGAGAAGGAACTGGTAATGGAGTGTACAAGCCTAGTTTTCTATTGCTGGGCTTGCTTTTAGCACACATAGTACACCCTCTTACATATCTAGAAACTGTCTTCTTCATTTTTGGCCAATAACAAAATCTTTGCAGCTGTGCAACTATTTTACTTACCCCAAAGTGACCTGATATTGGAGAAGTGTGTGCTTCTTGAATTATCTTTACTCTTTCAGTTTGTGGAATGCATAGCTTCCCACAATGATATAGGAGTTGGTCCTTAATATGATAATCCAATTCTTCTACTCATTTGCCTCGAGTTAAAGTTTCATAAACATCTTTAAAGTCTATATCTTGAGCATATTATTCAATGTAGCTCTCATGTAACACAGAATTATTCTTAAGTATAGTAGATGCATTTATAATGGGTCTAGATAACATATATGCAACTTTATTGTGTATGCCCTTTTTATATCTGATGACTAAATGAAACTATTGTATAAAACCCATCCATCTAAAGTGTCTTGATTGCTGCAACTTAGTTTGGGAGTGTAGATATTGAAGTGGTTGATGATCAGTATCTATAACTATTTCTTTGTCCATTAAGTAATGTTTCCACTTTTTCACACTCTGTACTAATGCATACAATTCTTTATCATATGTGGGATAGTTAACTACTGCAGAATTAAATGTCTCAGAATGATAACATATGGGTTTACCGTGTTGTATCAACACTGCTCCCATGGCATAATCACTGGCATCCATTTGGATCTCAAACGGTCTTTGAAGATCTGGCAGTGCTAGTACTAGTGTTGTACTAATCTTTTCTTTCAAGGTGTCTAAGGCTTTCTGCTATTTGCCTCCCCACTAAAACACCTTGTTCAATCCTGTTAAAGCATGTAAGGGAGCTGCAATTAAGGAAAAGTTAGAAATGAATTTTCTACAATATTGTGCTACTCCTAAGAAGCTCCTAACTTGTGTAGCAGATTTGGGTTTAGGCTAGTTTACAGACTACCACCTTAGAGGGATCTATCTTCAATTCACCACCCCCTACTATATGTCCCAAATAATTCAAAGATGTTTTGCCAAATCCAAATTTTGAGAGTTTAACATAAAATTTTTCTCTTTTCAAAACATCTAGTGTTTGCTTAACATGCTTTAAATGTTCTTCCCATGTTTTGGTAAATATAAGAATGTCATCCAGATATACAATAACAAAATCATCAAGAAAAGGTCTGAGTACATCATTCATTATTCTCATGAAAGTAGCAGGAGCATTAGTTAAGCAAAAAGGCATAACCAACCACTCATACAATCCCTGCATTGTTTTGAAAGCAGTCTTCCATGCATCTTGTTTTGCAACTCTAACCTGATGATATCCACTATGCAAGTCTAACTTGGAAAAATAAACTACTTCTTTCAATTAATCTAATAGATCATCTATGCGAGGAAGGGGATAACGATTTTTTATTGTTATCTTATTCAATGCTCAGTAATCAATGCACATTCTCCATGAGCCATATTTATTTCTCACCAAAACGATTGGAGATCCACATGGTGATGTGCTAGGTCTGATGAACCCCTTCTCGAGTAACTCCTGCACCTGCTTCTCGATTTCTGCATTCTCTAAAGCGGACAACCTTTTATACCTGTGGCTGTAATGGTTGTTTCATCTCTTGAGTCCAACCCCAAATCTTTTTGAATCGCTGCAACAGTCTTCTTCTTCTTGCCCTCGAACTTCTTTGGTCTCAGCTCCGGATGCAGAATCCAACAGTGCTCATCATCATGCACATCCTTCTTACAGTAAGTGCATGAAGACTTTCTTTTCTATGCAGTGTTGGCCTTCCTTGCTTTCTATTTCTGTTTTCTTTTCTCCTTATTCTTGCTTGTAGTGGGTTGGGATGATCCCCCAACTTCTGGGTTCCCATTCTTTCCTCTAGCTTCTAGATGCATAGCTTGAACAGATACCTCATCTATACTAGTGGGATTAAACATGAGGATAGTGTGCCTCATGTAGCTATATAGACGACCGATGTACTTCAACAAAGTCTCAAGTTAGTCTAATGAGATTCCTAGAATCAATGCTCTCTTCCTAAATTCTTGGGTGTAACCTTCTACACTTTTCCCTTTCAATTGTCGAAGAGTTTTCCAGCTCATCATGGCTTGCTGCATGTAGGCCAATGGATAGAACTACTTTTTGATTGCAGAAACAAATTCACTCCAGACAGAAAGAGTCTTACCATGTCTCTTCATGTTAGCTTGGGTCCTGCCTTCCCACCAAACCAAGGCAGTGCCTCCAAGGCATAGGCTGGTCAGTTGAATCTTGCTCTTGTTTGAATCAATACTCTGCACTCTGCAATAAACATCAATTTGTCTGATTCAATTGTCCAGCTTTTCTGCATTCAACTCTCCATCATATATTGGTAAATCAAATTTAACATCTAGTTTAATCAAAGATGTCTTCTTTTTATGTTCAGGGCTATTAGGAGGTGTGAGCAAGTTTTCTTCTTTCCCTTTTCCTTTTGATTCGTAATGGAGGAGGGACTCTTCTTCTCCTCTATCTTGTTTGGAGCCTGATGAATCTTAATCTTTATGTTTTCTAAAGTCCTTATACATTTCCTCTACCATGGACATTATGGCCAGGAAACTATCTATAAATTGAGGGTCTGGCCCTGCAGAACCTTCCTCCGACATTGTCTTCTGAGGACAGACTCTTCCAATTTCAGGATTAGTTTTGACCAACTCTCCTTATCCTAATTTGAGCTTTCATCTAGTTAGCATTCAACAGCTAAATCTAGCACAATCTTGTCTAACCTTAACAACCTATAGCTCTGATACCACTTGATCTGAAATCACCCCTAGGTGACCTTAGGAAATTAATGAAGGTATTACCGATGCATGTGCTAGTGTGTGTGTGTCTATGTTATCCTAGGCAGTGGATCGATAAGATTGCAAAATAAAAAGACACTTGAAACAGTAAGAGATCACAGTAGGTAAAACAGAAACACAACAAAATTTAATAAGCAGTTCACCCAATCCTCCTGGGCTACGTCTCTTGGTCCAGCTTTCAGTGGTGGCCTTTTTATTATGTTTTTAAAGCAGAGTCTTACAATAAGGAGCTCAATCTGAGTCTCACTTGACAGAGGACGATCAGTAGGATGGCACTTGAAATTCCCAAGTCCTTAGAGTTCACAGACTCCCCTTACTAAATTTCAACCTCAATTGGTCTCTGTCTGCTTGATGCTGCCCTTACTCTGATGGTCAGCTCGACTTCTCTGTTCTCTGCAATTTTTCCTTTCTTTCTGTGTCTCTCAGCCTTCGGCTTATTCACTGCTTCTCTGCCTCACTGTCTCTCTGTCTTGTCTCTATTAGCTCGTTGTTTTAAAGCCAGTTTGTTTCTTCGACTATTCGCTTCATTTTCCCGGCTCTCTGAATTGCCTACCTCTGTTCGTTGGGACTCCTCTGCCCTGCATCATCGTTGCTGCGTAACGCTTCACAGAGAGGTGGCCACCTATCTTCTTGCGAACTGAGTGTTAGTTCTTCTTGAACGGTCATTTTTTCTGTTATTTCCCAAATGCCTGTGAAACAGATCCTTCTGTCAACTCACTGGTCAAATTGGATTTCAAATATTTATGCGTCGTAGCTTATTTCTCCCTCGGGTCCGGTCATCCATCAGGTTGAACCTCCGCCGTTTGATCTGGAGCCCCCATATCCTATGGTCTTCGCTTATATCGTGTGGTTGAGTTGCTTGACTGTTAGCCCACCATGTGAGCAGTTTTTCTCTCTCCCCGCCATACACGCGTCACTCGGTGTATGGAATCGCTAGGTCTTTGGCCAAACCCACTTACCACCCGAAATGCCTTCGATATTCCGCCAGTTTTGAGCACAGGACCTGCCTGTCGGTTTTAGCTCTTTCCAGTGGTTTTTCGGTTTCCCTTGTGACCGAGCACTTGGGGCTTTCCCTTCTCGAGGGGTTTTGCCCAGCGATCACGTATCAGAAACAACCTCCATTTCTAGGTTTGAGCTTCCCAACTGCCATTTTTGCGCCATGCACAGTCTCCATGGGCCAACGGTCAATGCGCTTTGACCAAAGGTCCTCGTTGCTCCGTGCTAGCTGCGAATTACCATTATTCAAAGGTTATTTTTGATAGCTATAATATTTCTTGAATTCTGTCATTCATTCTTAACAATAATGGAATTGTTTTAGGATCTAATTCAGATTAGGAGGAAGAGAGAGATTTTGATTTGACAGAGCATGATGAGTCGGAGCAGCATTATACTCAAACAATTGACTTAGAGGCTCAGGATGAAGAAACAATAAAGGACATTATCATACTGGAAAAGGAGGCTCAAGTCCAAGCGTTGATAGACAATTTGGAGAGAGCCAAGTATGTCATCACATATTTGGAACAAGAGAACAAGCAGTTGAGTGACAAGTAGGTCTTCATGGAGCTGGAACTTCTCTAGGTAAAACGACAAGGTGACAAGGAGGCATCGATCACTTTGTCTCCTATTGAGAAGGAAATTGAGGATGATAGTGAAACTTGGCTTGAGAGAGTCAATTTTCACTTGGAGAAGCTATTGTAGAAGGCCAATAGGGACAACCATATCATCAGGCACATGGCCTACCACTACAGGACCCGAAACAAAATTTGCAACATGAGGGTCAAACAGATGAAAGCTAGGCTTAGGTTGCTTACTAAAGCTTCCTTGGCTCATCAAGATGCTTGATGGTGGTGCTGCTCACCAATTTTGGTCAGGTTTGGAGGAGATTTTGTTTTTTGCAAATTTTGGAAATTGCACACACAGAAAATCTAGCTCAACGCGCAGCGCCACTGGCGTTGCGCTTCTCCTATGGGAACCCAATGCACAAATGGTTTGTATTTTTTGATTTAGAGCGATTCGTACATTTGCCCTATGGATTTTCTAAGTTTTTGGGGCAGAACTGGTCCACCAAAAGGTGAAAAAACACCCTAAAAATGACCTTTCTACCACTTTTTGGACACATAGAAGTAGTCTTGGGAGAATCCACCTTTGAGGGGTCAAATGAGCCTCAAATGAATAAATTACAGGTGTTTTGGAAAGGACACTTGAAGACCTTTCCAATGATCTATCATGAGCTCAATTTGGATGTTGAGAAGGTCTCGAAAGGGGACCTGAAATTGGAGTTGCGCGTTGGGCCAGTGGCACTGCACGTATGGCAAATTTTGCATAGGATGGCCACTTTTATAAGTTTTGGTTGTTTTGGTGGATTTTCTCTCATGGAGGATGTTTTACTGATGTAAATGATCACTTGGCTTGTAAATATGATGGATAATTAGTAGTAGAGGGTAGATTCATTACATTAGAAATCAATTTGAGCTCAAATGAATCAGTTTTTCACTTTTCGGGGCAAGTTGTTAAGATGCCTATATTCCTATTTCTTGTTCAGTGTTGGTTAGATTAGCTCCTCATCTTAGGGATTCGACCCTTGATGATGGGAGGAGGTTGAAACAAAGCCTATATCTTCTTCTTCTTTCTCATTGTAAAGGGTTGGACTCAGCTGGATGCTCATACCTTGATTGTACATCATTTTGTAGCAGTTTAGCAGGAGATTAATAAGAATTGCAGCTATTTTTCTACGATCCATATGGTATGGAGTTTTAGTACAGTTTCTTCTCTTGTGATCATATGTTAATATGTTTTGTGTACTTCATTAATCACTTCATTACTTCTAAGTGAATGTTTTCAGGTTGGTAGGCAAAATCCATAACATCACTACTCTGCTTTGTGGAAATATTCACCATTATATGTTTTCTACAGTCTAGAAAGGATCCATGGTAATCACATGCTCTTCCTAGCCTCTCACCGGTCTTAAAACACCTCACCCATCAAGCCCTAGAGTGCTAAAACTTATGCCTACCTTGCCCCATTGAACACCCTGCAATTTTGACTTAATTCCCTAGCCCTAAACTGTCCATCTCCTGCTAATCCAGCGAAACCCATTCAAAATCCAATCAAAACTTTGTGCTACTATACCTAGCCTAAAATCCATTTCCTGATCCAGTCATCTTGGCTGAGATCCTTATGGAGAGAGCCCTCTACTAGCATAGTAGGGCTAGCTACTTGGCTAATTGTGGTTTGTGGTTACCCTGGCATTGCCTTCCTTCAGTCTAAGGTTCAATCCAGGTGATAACACAAACAAAGGGATCCCCAAGCTGGAGGTCTATGTGGATTCTAAGATGACACAAAAATGTATAAAAGGAAGCTACAGGACAAGAACCTGAAACTGCAACCAATTCTGGAA
Source organism: Pinus tabuliformis (assembly GCA_031772625.1). Classification (NCBI taxonomy): domain Eukaryota; kingdom Viridiplantae; phylum Streptophyta; class Pinopsida; order Pinales; family Pinaceae; genus Pinus; species Pinus tabuliformis. The sequence goes on along the minus strand of CM062804.1, from coordinate 1,335,363,762 downwards.
CAGGTCAAGCTCATGGAACATAGTTTCTCTAGCATATCATTCCATCACATTGATAGGGGAACTTAATATATATGCATATGAGCTTTCAAAAGGGGATCTGTAGCTGGTAGTCAACATTGAATATATATTTGAGTATCAAAGAGACATATTACAGGCTGAATCTAAGCTGGTAATTGACATCTAATTTTATTTTTTGAAAGCACCTGTAGGAGACATAAATTTACCTCTCATAATGATGACTCCGCAGATTGTTGCATAAAATCAGTGGTAATTAGGGGTTATAGTGGACCTTTAGGATATGGTATTGAAGTTTCTGAGAACATTTTTGCCAAGAATTCAGTGAAGGGTTTATCAAATAAATGAAAGAACTATTTCAAATAATTATCTTAATTTATAACAAGAATTGAAGTATTTAGTTTCCATAGGACTCACAAAATAGTTAGGAATCTTTTGGGATATACTTTGATACAACTTCTTGCATGCTTCAAAATTATTTTCTAAAATTATTATTAGCATCAGTGTCGGAGGCCTAAGAAATACAAGACAGTGCCATGACTTTGAAGTTTTTTCAACCAGATATGTTGTTGGCATACTTTTGAGAGCTAGAGGGCAATTGTTTACTATTACTTTAGATTCCTTTGGGAAGATTACTAATGTGAGATTGGGCTCACCTAATGTGCAAAGATCAAGTGCTTGGATGTCTATTTGAAGACTCGATGAACAACTAAGATTCTATTATGGGAATTTTTGGAATTTTGGTATGTGGGGAGGAGCCTTAGTGGAAAAAAATCTAAAAACTTGGTGCACAAAGATGTCTATTAAAAGATAAACACTCTTCCTTTCTTAGTGGCATGGGAAGTCAGGTTGTCCTGAAATTCTCAATATTAATTACAAGAGGTGCATATCTCCCTTCAACATGTAGTGCAGAGTTTGGAGATCCTTGATCTTTGTCATGAAGATATTATAAAATATTCCATAATATTACTATTTCTTGATTTGCTTTGATATAATTCTTTTACCTCTCACCAAAACTTCTAGTCCTTGGCACCTACTTTTCAATATATATATACTTCCTCTATTTCTATGTGTCACCAAAAGAAGAGTAAGAAAAGTATATTAGAAGCGGTTGTTGAAACTATCGAGCTGACTTCTAGAAGGTTGATAATGCTTGCCTCTGGTGGTTCTACATTGTTTCCTACGTCTCAGGCGGTAGTGTTTCAGGGGTCAATTCTTGTTGTTTGAGATAGTCATGATGATAAAATTTTAAATTATTTCTTGACCGTAGGGACGGAGCACATAGTCATTTTTACTGAAGAAACAAAAAGTTGTATAGAGCAGGCTAGATTGTATTATGAAGAGGCTGCTTCTTTCCCAGCAACTGCAGTCAAGCACAATCAGTTGATTTGGAGCCATATAGTTTCTCAAAGAGACTCTAGAGTGAGTCTTGACTATGGAACAAGGCTTGCATCCTCTGTCACTACAACATTTGTACCTGTTGTAGTAACAAAAGTAGTAGCAACAACAACAAAGGTTGCACATGAAGTTTCTCTTTATTTTCTTTTGAAATCTTAATGATATTTACCACTGCTATTTATACTGACATCTAAATGAAACCTCTTGCCTATGGTGGGTCATTTATGATAGGGTGGAAAATATCATGCAAACGCTCGATATGTTTTCACATGCCTGTCACCAATAACATGCTTCTTGTTCACAAAAGAGGATGATGTACTCTTGGACTACTTGAATGAAGATGGACCAAAAATTGAACCAACATGGTAAGTAGTTTGATACAGAAGGATGATAAATTGTTGTATTCATAAATTCTGCATAACTTTATAAGAAGTTATAGAAGGATGACGAATTGTGGGATTTAGGTATTCTATATAACTCTGTGGAGTCTTGTACATTAGGATTTGTGTTATATATATGTCTTACTGCAAGCATGGGTTTTCATTGGTATTTTGTCTATGGCTCAGGTATGTGCCAATTATTCCAATGGTCCTTGTGAATAGAAGTGAAGGAACTAGAACTGGTTGGAGTTCCTTTGTGCCTAACTACAACCCAAGGGATATTGCTGCAAATATAAGGTGCATGCTTAATGATGAACCCTTGAAGCCAATGAATCCTTGGTACAAGGGTTTTAAGGTAATATTTTGTCCATTATTCAATAAATATATTTGTAGAATATTTTACAAATTTGAGGTGCACACTCCAAAAACTTCACTATTGATTATGTCATTAGTTTTAGCTAGCACTATGTTTGGAGGTGGTATGAGGACTGTTAGCCATGCCATGATTTTCTCTAATTCAGGAGTTATGGGCATGAGGTCAGTTCACATGGCAGCTGCAAAATGTCATTATTCAGTTAGTAGATTGGAAAGCTCTCCTAATATGGACAAGGTTGGGTATATGGACAATCCATCAGCCATTTTGAGTTTACCATCTCCATTTAGGTCACCATCTCCTATATGGAGTATGTCAACTCCCATTCATGAGGGAGTTCAACTAACCAATGTTGCAAGGAACCTTTACACTCTCCTAAAATCACTCCATCAAGGCATATTTCTCTAACCCCATAGTCTGAAATGTGTGTAATGGGAAAAAAAGCTTATTAAACTTCTTGCAGTCCATCATTAACCTCGGTAACTCCTCAAGCAAAATCTAAGTCTAAATTGTCATTTTGTCCCTTTGTTGTGCCCAAACCTATTCATGGAACCCTTAATGATGGGAGTTTGTTAGAACTTTTTGTGCCTTATAAAATGACCAGACCTCTGACTTATTTTGTTTCTTCTTCTATGACTAGAACTACTATTTCTTGGGTTGGCACTAATGATAAGATGGATGCCCAAAATGGTGGCATGAGAATTGAAGGACAATTGAGCATTGAGCAGAGACACAAAAAGAAGAGGAAGAGAAGTATATTAGAAGGGATTGTTGAAACTATCGGGTTGACTTCTAGAAGGCTGACAATGCTTGCCTCTGGTGGTTCTACACCTTTGCCTATGTGTCAGGTGGTAGTGTTTCTAGGGTCAATGGTTGTTGTTTGGGATAGTCATGATGATGAAATTTCAAATTATTTCTTGACCATAGGTTCAAGTATGCCATTTGTACATTCTCCTTCTTATTATCAAATCATATGAAGAAGAGGGGAAGAGCACATAGTCATTTTTACTGAAGAAACAAAAAGTTGTATAGAGCAAGCTAGATTTTATTCTTAAGAGGTTGCTTCTTTCCCAACAATTGTAGTCAAGCACAGTTAGTTGATTTGGAGCCATATAGTTTCTCAAAGAGACTCTAGAGTGAGTCTTGACTGTGGAGCAAGGCTTGCATCCTCTATCTGTTGGCATTATGATTCGGGTTTGGCGCTATGGCACAGGTGTTGTACTTGATGGCAACCCAATCAAGTGGCAAATCTCTGTTCAGGCTCTCAAAATGATAGAAAGTAAGGGGTTCACAGGTACAACATTCAAAAGGTGCGGGCCCGCAGGCACGCCATTCACAAAGTGCGGTCATGTCCGCAGGTTATCCGAACAGAAGGTGTGGACCCCAGTACACGCACTTTCATGCAGAGAAAAGCGCTCGCACGTGGGAAAGCCTATGGTGGTCCATAGTATTTAGTCTGGCATATATGATCATATGGTTTTGGTCCGTGGTATAGGATCTAAATTATTGAACCCCGATTTTGGATCCCTTGTATTGGTTTTCGATGGTTTTGGTCCATGGTTTGAATAAGGGCTTACCTATAAAAAGGAAAGGAGATCACTTGGCTAGGAACTTGTGAAATTTGAATATCTTAAGATCTGAAATTTTGGGAGATTGGTTTGAAATGCTAGATCTAAATCAAGGTGTAATCTATAAATTGTAAGGCGGATCTATTGATAAGTCGTGATCTCTCTCGCGCATGATCAGATCTGTGGATCTGACTGTCTATGGCACATTGGAGGACTGTTAATTTGGCTCTATTCGGAGGTCTGTAGGCGATCCATAGCGCAGGTGCGGGGGTATGCAGTGCAGCAGAAGGCGTAGGTGCGGGGGTCCACAACCCAGCAAAAGGCGTAGGTGCGAGGGTCCGCAGCCCAACAGAAGGTGCAGGTGCGGGGGTTTGCGGCCCAGCAGAAGGCGCAGGAGCGGGGGTCTGCAGCGCAACAGAAGGCGCAGTTGCGGGGGTCCGCAACGTAGTAGAAGGCACGGGTGCGGAGGTACGCAGAGCAGCAGAAGGCACAGGTGCAGAGGTATGCTGTCGGGTAGACAGTGCAGGTGCGGAGCTGCGCACTCCAGACATAGAAAAACTGTGGATATTCACAGGTTTCTATTGGTGAAGTTGCAGACTTTTCTTAAAATATTTGTTGGCTGCCTTTTATCTATTGCTGTAGAGTTCTGGGTTTAGATTACTGGTATTGCTTTTCTAGTTACTGCATTCTGAGAAGTTATTGGTTGATTCATTGGGTGATTGTAAAAGGAGATTGGTTGATTCACATGTACTTGATGATTATTTGATGTTTATGTATCCAGTTTGAAAATTTATGAAAAGTGGTCCTTGGAAGAAAAGAAGTAGGTCAGCACCTATGTACTAGTAGATCACCTAGTACAAGAGCTAATGGGGTTGTAGCTCCCTTCCAGGAGAGACTGGAAAACGAGAGAGGGTTGTAGCTCTCAGCAGGTTGCAGCCTGTGTACTGGTAAAGGACTGCACCAATACAAAATCATTGTAAAAGAAGTTTCTAATTGAAAGAAGATAGAGACATATTGCAGCAGGTGGTTTTCACCCACATTGGGTTTCCACCTTATATCTGGTGTTCTTTGGTGCGACTATCTGCTTTTCTTGTTCTTTCTCATTATTATATGGTACTGACATACAAATTAATGATCAATATCTGAAGAATAAATTAAAGTATAAATCTGGTAGATATATTGAAAAGAATTTGATAATACTGATTCACCCCCCCTCTTAGTATTATTTCCAATAGTTGGTATCAGAGCAGGTCCTTCTGAAGAAGCTTGATCGCTTGAAGGAAGATCCATCACCATGAGAAACCACGAGAGAGAAGCATCTATCAGGCCACCAATTTTCGACGGGACAAACTTAGTATATTGGAAGGTAAGAGTTACTGCCTATCTTCAATCTCTTGGTACAGAAGTCTGGGACATCATAGATACAGGGTACACATTTCCATCGGCAACTCCTACAGATCCGGCTGAGAAGAAGAAATATGAAACAAATGCAAAGGTTGTCAATACTCTATTAGGATGTCTATCTCAATCAGAGTTCGTGAAGGTTATGCAGTATAAATCCGCAAAAGAAATATGGGACAAGATTGTTCTGAGCTATGAAGGAGATGAACAGGTAAAACGAGCAAAACTTCAAACCCTCAGAATTTAGTATGAAAATCTCAGAATGCACAATGATGAATGTGTGGCTAACTATTTCCTTCGTGTAGATGAGATTGTTAATTGTATGAAAAATTTGGGTGAATAAATAAAAGAGGTTGTTGTGGTTGAAAAGGTTCTAAGATCTTTGTCCCCTAGGTTTGAATCTAAAGTTTCTGCAATAGAAGAGAAAGAGAATCTACGGAACCTTACCATGTCACAGCTGCACGGAATTCTGACTGCTTATGAAATGAGGAAAGGAGGACCATCAGACAGGAGAGAAGTTGCCTTCAAGGCTTCAGGCAAAAGAGATTACTATGAGTCAGGATACGTGTCAGAAGAAGAAGAAGAATCAAATTTTGTCAAAAACCTTCAACAGGGTGCTGGACAATTCCGAGGTAAGTTACCTTTCAAATGCTTTACTTGTGGAAGAGTCGGTCACTATGCTGCCAAATGTCCTCATAAGCATAAGATTGACAAGGGGAAGGAACCTGTTAGATGGAACAAGAAACAAAATGCAAATAAGAAAAGCTATTACACTCATGAAGATAGTGATGGACTTTCAAATAGTGATGAAGATGAACGAGGTAATAATTATAAACTTTTAATGGCTTTTGAAGATGATGATTACATGGATGCTATAGATGAAGAAGGTCTTTATGAAGAGATTTCTAAACTCAAAATTTGTTTAGAAGAGAAAAATGTGATTATTGATTCTTTGCAATGTCAACTGGCTGAAAGGGAAAAACATCATGAAAAATTGGAATGTGAAATTGTTGGTCTTAGAAAAGAGATTGAGAAAACAAAAGCTCTTAATCTTAAATTTGTTAAAGGATCTGAAACTCTGGATGAGATTATCAATGTGCAGCATTCTCCACTAATCAAGACAGGTCTGGGATATAATGGAGAAGCATCTCAAGCATCCACCTCTAAAATTTATCTTGATGCAGCAAGGAGGAGTGAGCAAAGGCCTAATAGAAATCATCAAGTAAATCAGGGACAGGTTACCTTAGGAATGAACCAAGACTATCAAGAAAATCGGGGGAAATCTACCTTAAGGACAAACAGAAGCCTCAACCAGCCACAGGTAAAATCTTCCCAATTTACCTCAAGAATGGGTGTCAGTAGAAACTACAATCGGTTGGTTGATAGATTTGATAATCGCAGGAGTTTCTTCAAAGGCCAATGTTTCTCTTGCCATAACTTTGGTCACAAAGCAGCTCAATGTGTTGCCTATAAGACAATCATGACTAGAGAAGCTCAAAAACAAAGAAGTATGACTGGGATCACGAAAAGGACCTATAACAACTTTTCCACCGTTGAAAGTGAAATTGAATGTTCTATTTGTAATAACTTCGGTCATGAAGATTCTGAATGCAGGAGTAGGTTTCGGAAGACAACTCAGAATGAACAAACCTCAAATGCCAGAACATGGAGAATGAAGGAACTACAACTAGAAAGATGTGGGATAGCTTTATATGCTGAAGGAAAGGAAAATCAATGGTACATTGACAGTGGATGTTCGAAGCATATGACAGGCGATAAAGAAAAACTTCAATCATATAGTTCTTTAGAAAAAGGAAAGAAAGTTTCTTTTGGAAATGATACCCCTGCAGTCATAAAAGGAAAAGGCATTGTTCAGTTGAAAGAAAAAGTCAAGGCTAGAAATGTTTTGTATGTTGATGGCTTGAAGCATAATCTACTAAGTGTCAGTCAGATGTGCGATCAAGGAACTGAGGTAATATTTCGATCAAATGGATGTAGTGTTCGTGATCTTGATACAGGAAAAACAATGATCAAAGGCATAAGAACTCCAAATATTTATACATATTTGAAGAAGGACAACAACAATGCTATTTGAGAAAGAATGATGAACATTGGTTATGGCACCAGAGGTTGGGGCATCTAATCTTTTCACAGATAAGGAAAGCATGCAAATACCAGGCAGTTCGTGGTCTTCCACACATCAGAATTCCAGACAATACAATATGCAAATCATGTCAGTTTGGTAAGCAAACCAGAACTAACTTCCCTGAGAAGGAAGGATCAGCTAGCAGGCCTCTTGAACTAGTCCATACTGATGTATATGGCCCCTCTAGGAAAAGGTCACCTCGAGGAGAAGAATACTTTATATTATTCATAGACGACTTCTCCGGGATGGTTTGTATAGGACTTATGAAGCACAAAGACAAAGCCTTCGAAAAATTCAAATCTTTCAAAGCCTTGGTTGAAAACGAATCAGATCACAAAATTAAGTGCCTCGGGTCTGATAGAGGTGGGGAGTTTACCTCAAATGAATTTTTTGATTTTTGTGAAGAACATGGAATAAGAAGGGAATTCTCTACAGCTAAGACTCCTCAGCAAAATGGAGTAGTGGAAAGGATGAATAGAATGGTTCAACAAATGGCTCGTGCTATGCTTGATGAGTCTGGAACTCCCGCAACCTTCTGGGGTGAAGCTGCATTTGCTACAGTTTTTATTCTCAACAAAACTAATGTCCGGGTGAATAGCACTCAAACTCCTCATGAACTCTGGTATGGTGAGACTCCTTCGATAAAACATTTCAAAATATTTGGAAGAAAATGCTATATTAAGAATAATGATGAACATCTTGGCAAGTTTGAACCTAGAGCAGATGAAGGCATTCTCCTTGGTTATTCTCCTCACAGCGAAGCATATAAGTGTTACAACAAAAGACTTGGAAGAATAGTTGACAGCATTGATGTAGTGGTTGATGAAGAAGGAAACATTCCTAGGCAAGTAAATTATGAAAATATCGAAGAAAATGTAGACCATCCTTCAAATCAGACTGATGATGAAGAAGAACCTCAAGAGGCACCATAGGAATAGATAAGGATAGAAGAGAAGACTCCATCCAGGTATGTCCAAAAGACTCATCCAGAATCTCAAATTTTGGGGCAAAAGGAGCCAAGCGTACAAACAAGAAGAACAATTGCAGAAGCTTCAAGCTATTTGGCATTACTCTCCTCCACTGAACCCCAAAATGTAAGAGAGGCATGCAAAGATGAATGCTGGGTCAAGGCAATGTATGAAGAACTTGAGCAGATCGAAAAGAACAACACTTGGGAGTTGGTTCCTAGACCAAAAGATAAGAATGTCATAGGGACAAAATGGATCTTCAAAAATAAGCTGAATGAAAATGGGGAAGTGATTAGAAACAAGGCTAGACTTGTTTGTAAAGGGTATTCTCAAAAAGAAGGAATAGACTTTGAAGCAACTTTTGCTCCAGTTGCTAGACTTGAGGCCATCCGAATGTTCCTTGCTCTCTCAAGCTATCAGAAGTTCAAAGTATTTCAAATGGACGTAAAATCAACCTTTCTGAATGGAGACTTAGAAGAAGAAGTGTACATTGAGCAACCAGATGGTTTCATTCTTGGGAATGATCCAAGTCTTGTATGCAGACTAAATAAGGCTCTCTATGGTCTTAAACAGGCTCCAAGGGCTTGGTACTACCATTTGGAAAAATATCTTCATCAACAAGGTTTTTCAAAAGGATTAGCAGATAGAAATCTTTATATAAAAAGTAAAAACGACAAATTGCTAATACTTGTGTGTATGTAGATGATATTATCTTTGGTAGCAATGAAGAAGCTATGAGTCAAAGCTTTGCCTTAGTGATGCAGAAAGAATTCGAAATGTCTTTGCTTGGAGAACTAACATGTTTTCTTGGATTGCAAATCCAACAAAGTGAAGGCGGTATCTTTTTGTCTCAAACCAAGTACCTCAAGCAGATTTTGAAGAAGTATGGCATGGAAGATTCAAAACCAGTATGTACACCTATGGTTACAGGATGCAGCCTCAGTGCAAATGATGAATCTACAGCAGTGCATCAACCAACCTATAGATCCGTGATTGGAAGTCTGCTTTATTTGACAGGTACCCGACCAGATATCATGCACACAGTGGGAATAGTTGGAAGATTTCAGGCAAATCCAAAGGAAACTCATCTTCAGGTAGTTAAGAGAATCTTCAAGTACCTTCAAGGAACTCAAAACTATGGCTTATGGTATCCTAGAGATACAGATCTCACACTTCATGCTTATATAGATGCAGATTGGGCCAGAAGCGTGGATGACAGGAAAAGCACTAGTGGGGGTGCATTCTTCATGGGTTCCAGATTAGTATCATGGTTCAGCAAGAAATAGAGTTCAATTGCTTTATCTATAGCTGAAGTAGAGTATGTGGCTGCTGCATCTTGTTGCACACAACTTCTTTGGATGATGCAGACCTTGCAGGATTTTCAAATCACTTGTACACCACCTATCTCCATCTTATGTGATAATACAAGTGCAATCAACATTTCAAAGAACCCAGTCATGCATTCAAAGACCAAGCACATACTGATCAAGTATCACTTTCTCCGGGAACAAGTGTTGGAACAAAAGGTCAAATTGGAGTATGTTCCTTCTAAGGAACAAGTTGCTGATATTCTCACCAAACCACTACCCACGGAGACCTTTGAATACCTCAAGAAAAAGCTGGGGGTAGTTGATGCATCATCTTGTTGTTGAATCTTATCTGTTTTAGAGATTGTTGATTGTAGGCGAGTTTCATATGGGGTATACGCGTACATTCGTTAGTTTATGGATTGGTCAAAGACCATCTGGCATAGGTTCAAGGGCGTCATTTATTCTTCTAAAAATACATTGTTGGCATTATTATAGAAGATCTTCGAGGAGAAAGTTCAGAAGGATGCTGATCTAAATATTGCTGCTAATGTTTTGTCTCTATCTCAAGATCATTTATGGTGTATGGTGGATCATGGTTCTTCTCGAAGAAATTTTCTTTTACAGATCTGGCCTACAGTTAGGGGGAGCATGATCAGCACAACAGAGTAGAGTTTTCAGCATGTTCTCAGGGGGAGCATAACCCTTTGCCCTTGATGACAAAGGGGGAGAATGACTTTAAGGATCTTGGGGTTGCCATCAAGTCCAAAGGGGGAGATTGTTGGCATTATGATTCGGGTTTGGCGCTATGGTACAGGTGTTGTACTTGATGGCAACCCAATCAAGTGGTAAATCTCTGTTCAGGCTCTCAAAATGATAGAAAGTAAGGGGTTCACAGGTACAACATTCAAAAGGTGCGGGCCCGCAGGCACGCCATTCACAAAGTGCGGTCATGTCCGCAGGTTATCCGAACAGAAGGTGCGGACCCCAGTACACGCACTTTCATGCAGAGAAAAGTGCTCGCACGTGGGAAATCCTATGGCGGTCCATAGTATTTAGTCCGGCATATATGATCATATGGTTTTGGTCTGTGGTATAGGATCTAAATTATTGAACCCCAATTTTGGATCCCTTGTATTGGTTTTCGATGGTTTTGGTCCATGGTTTGAATAAGGGCTTACCTATAAAAAGGAAAGGAGATCACTTGGCTAGGCACTTGTGAAATTTGAATATCTTAAGATCTGAAATTTTGGGTGATCGGTTTGAAATGCTAGATCTAAATCAAGGTGTAATCTATAAATTGTAAGGCGGATCTATTGATAAGTCATGATCTCTCTGGCGCATGATCAGATCTGTGGATCTAACTGTCTGTGGCACATTGGAGGACTGTTAATTTGGCTCTATTCGGAGGTCCGCAGGCGATCCACAGCGTAGGTGCAGGGGTATGCAGTGCAGCAGAAGGCACAGGTGCGGGGGTCCGCAGCCCAGCAGAAGGCGCAGGTGCGGGGATCCGCAACCCAATAGAAGGCGCAAGTGCGGGGGTCCGCGGCCCAGCAGAAGGCGCAGGTGCGGGGGTCTGCAGCGCAACAGAAGGCGCAGTTGCGGGGGTCCGCAGCGCAGCAGAAGGCACGACAGCAGAGCTACGCAGATCAGCAGAAGGCACAGGTGCAGAGGTACGCTGTTGGGTAGACAGTGCAGGTGCGGAGCTGCGCACTCCAGACACAGAAAAACTGTGGATATTCACAGGTTTCTATTGGTGAAGTTGCAGACTTTTCTTAAAATATTTGTTGGCTGCCTTTTATCTATTGCTGCAGAGTTCTGGGTTTAGATTACTGGTATTGCTTTTCTGGTTACTGCATTCTGAGAAGTTATTGGTTGATTCATTGGGTGATTGTAAAAGGAGATTGGTTGATTCACATGTACTTGATGATTATTTGATGTTTATGTATCCAGTTTGAAAATTTATGAAAAGTGGTCCTTGGAAGAAAAGAAGTAGGTCAGCACCAATGTACTAGTAGATCAGCTAGTACAAGAGCTAATGGGGTTGTAGCTCCCTTCCAGGAGAGACTGGAAAATGAGAGAGGGTTGTAGCTCTCAGCAGGTTGCAGCCTGCGTACTGGTAAAGGACTGTACCAATACAAAATCATTGTAAAAGAAGTTTCTAATTGAAAGAAGATAGAGACATATTGCAGCAGGTGGTTTTCACCCACATTGGGTTTCCACCTTATATCTGGTGTTCTTTGGTGCGACTTTCTGTTTTTCTTGTTCTTGCTCATTATTATATGGTATTGACATACAAATTAATGATCAATATCTGAAGAATAAATTAAAGTATAAATCTGGTAGATATATTGAAAAGAATTTGATAATACTGATTCACCCCCCCCCCTCTCACTATTATTTCCAACACTGTCACTACAGCATTTGTACCTGTTGCAGTAAAAAAAGTAGCAACAACAACAACAAAGGTTGCACATGAAATTTCTCTTTATTTGCTTTTGAAATCTTAATGATCTTTACCACTGCTATTTATACTGACATCTAAATGAAACCTCTTGCCTATGGTGGATCATTTATGATAGGGTGGAAAATATCATGCAAACACTCAATATGTTTTCACATGCCTGTCACCAATAACATGCTTCTTGTTCACAAAAGAGGATGATGTACTCTTGGACTACTTGAATGAAGATGGACTGAAAATTGAACCAACGTGGTAAGTAGTTTGATATAGAAGGATGATAAATTGTTGTATTCATAAATTCTACATAAATTGATAGGAAGGTATAGAAGGATGACGAATTGTGGGATTTAGGAATTTTGTATAACTCTATGGAGTCTTGTACATCAGGATTTGTGTTATATATATGTCTTACTGCAAGCATGGGTTTTCATTGGTATTCTGTCTATGGCTCAGGTATGTGCCAATTATTCCAATGGTCCTTGTGAATAAAAGTGAAGGAACTGGAACTGGTTGGAGTTCCTTTGTGCCTAACTACAACCCAAGGGATATTGTTGCAAATATAAGGTGCATGCTTAATGATGAACCCTTGAAGCCAATGACTCCTTGGTACAAGGGTTTTAAGGTAATATTTTTTCCATTATTCAATAAATATATTTGTAGAATATTTTACAAATTTGATTCAACTTGTGTTTTCACCTTTAATCTTGGGTGTGTTCAAGTGAACAAACAATTGTAAAGGATAATTGTGTGACTTACACGATTAGTGGAATCATAGAGGAAATTAGTGAGACCACATTGAGAATTATAGAGTTGCATGTTCGCAAGTGGACTTAGGATTACAAGGAATTTTTGGAAGCATTGATGATTGGGAATGATAAGATTACAGATCCTTTCATAAGGGTAGGTTGCTATCATTCATCTAAATAGGTTATGCCTAAGAATTTTTAAATATTGTGAAATTATTTTCTAATGAAAATAGTTTTCTTCCAAGACTACAAGGAATACAATATTGATACCAAGGTCCATTTTTGAGGTGTCACTGTCTAAAGAGAATATGAAGATTGAACTTCAAGGAGGTCTTTTAAATAAATTCAAACTGACTACTACAGTTAGTACAAGTAACATGCATATTTTTTACTCAAAGGAAATCATTCATAAATATGAGACCCATGAGCAAGGCACATTCCTGAAACTCATCATTATTTGGTTTTCTGGTAGGTTTCAATTCTTGTCTTTAAATGTACAAGTTAAAGAATAGTTCTAGATTGGATTACCTCATAAAATTGCAGTTCTCGATGAATTATATCATATTTGACTAGAATTCTATGAAAAGAGAAAGGTAGGTGTTTTATTTATTGTCCTCTTTTGCCCTGGGTCCTCCTTTTCAGCTGACCATTACCAACACATTTGTTTTCTGCCATTTCTATGCCTGCTCTCTTTGTTGTATTTTACCCGTTGGATTTTGTTGCCTTGACCCTTGATATTGTTGCTATCAGTTTGTATTGAATTATTAGTGTAATTTGTGTCCAAGGACTTGTTTTAGCAATGCCTCTTCAAAAGTTACCATGGGTTGAAAATTTGAAAGCCAAACAAATTGTATTTTTGTTTCATATAATGAACAACAATTTTTTTGGATCAACACTCCTAACATTGAATTGAAATTGTCAATTCAGAAAGTCCAATTAGACAACCTTCAACTTGATTTGCTGAAATTGGACAATAAATTTAGATTCATACTGGAAGTTGTAAATGGACAAATCATAGTGAACAACTAAAAATGTGTAGATTTGTTGCTTGAATTTAGGAACAAAGGTTTCACTCCAACTCCGAAGAAGGGGAAACCTATTGAGGAAACTATTTCTTGGGAAATAAAAAATGACAAATAGTCTCCCACAGACAACATTGAGGCAACAAAGGGTGTTTGTGTTGGAGATTATGAATATCTTATATCCATGGAAATATTAACATTGAATTTAGAAAAATCCAGCAATTAGGTGTTGAGAGAGACAAGTTTGAGGATGATGTTGAGGAGCTTAAAAAAGCAACACCCAAATATCTATGGTGCAAATACCTAGATAACTTTACAAAGGAGTTGGATGTATGTTCTGCATTTTTTGACACTTTTGGTAGATTCATATTTTTGTTGACTCTTCCTATCTGAGAAGCGAGTTGCTTCATCCATTCTTATGGCTTTTGGTATATTTGGTTTCTCATTTGTTTGTAAATTTGGTAGGATAAAGAAGTTTAGGAGGCCAAGGATGATGAATATGAGTTAAGCAACATGGGAAATGACACTGCTAGAATCTTCAGACAAGTAGACAAAAACCAGAGAAAAAATACCAAAAAAACTATAATTACCTTTAACTCATATTACCTTCGTACCTTACTAATGATTTCACACAAGGCTTAAAAGTCTGGCATCTCTATTTGATTGATGTAGTGAAGAATTAACAAGCAATTTTTTTTACTTGCAGGTGTAAAAGATTAACCTACATTGTTTTTTGTATATTGATTATGTTTATGTTTCTTCCAAGATATTTATGATGAATCCTAATCTGGTGAAAGCGGAGAGGAGATATTTTACCTACTTTATTTCTGAAGTTGTTTGTGTGTTTCTTCTCAGATATTCATGCTCAATTCGAGGTTGGCTACAGTAGAGAGTATGCCACATGATGTCATAAGGGATTTTCTAGGAGTTAAAATGCATATAAACAATTATGTTGTGAGTTCTCTTCTAAGCTCATAGGCTTCGTTGATTTGGTGTCAACAAAATTATTATTATTTTTCTCTAATATTTATGTCATCTACTTCTATGCTTTCCTATTAATCTGTACTAGATAATAAACAAGTACAAAATATAGAAGAAAAAACTCAGTGTCAGAATGAAGAGTCATAGGAAAAGGTTTGTCTACTTATGTAACAGTTTTCAAAGCACTTCAATGAGAAATTTCTGAAACTATTTACTTGATTATGATGGGCAGGAACAAGAAGTGCAGAAGCTAAGAATCAATTGAATGATTTAATTGAAGAAAGAGAGAGGTACCTGCATGTTATTATTTCTTAGACTTGGAAATATAGTAGAATAAGTAGAATGGTAGAATAAGAAATCTTAGATAACATGCCCATATATATATATATATATATATATATATATATATATATATATATATATATATATATATATATATATATATATATTTTTAATAAACTATGTTTCTGTTGTTTTGAATGCTACATTATGGATGAACATAATCATTGCACTAAGCTCTTGAATTTGGTTGGACAACTGGCTTGATGAAATTAATTGTAGACAAGCAGAAATGGTGGCTTGATCCCACACCATTAGCAGAGAAGAAACCATCTGATGTATCTAAAAATTTGGACAAGATGGTGCATGAGGTCTCTGAAGAACTTGTTTATAAATAGAGGATGTCAATACAATAACTTCATATTCACCTCTTGGTCTAGATTTGAAATCGGAGGCTGTGAAAATGTGAGAATTTCTATATTTCTGGAAATATTTCTTTCAATGGAAATAATTTACATAGTTTTGCTCTGTAGGGAACTAAGATCTTTAATTTGTTATGGCAGGCTCCAGTCTCCAAATATTCTACCATGTCATTTTTCCTTCATTTTGCTTTATTCTATTCCCTTCTCACAAAATATCGGTGTACAACATTTTTTTAATTCTAATACAGTAATTCTAAAATGCTTCTTGCTTGTTGTCATTGTTGATAAAAACAAGGATGAGATGGAAAAATGGAAGATGATGCAAAGAGATGTTGTGTATCTACAAGTTTAAACTAAGTCATGACTTGATAAATAGAAATAATTTTAGTATCATAGTGGAAATTTGGATCTTATTTATATATCAAAATGTTTCCATTTTATTGATTTCAATTTGTAACTTTTGTATGTTGAATTGTAGATTAGGAGGAGGTTAATTTCTTGAGGAAGAGTAAAGATATTCTGGTTGTTTGATGTGTGCAAGTGTCTTCAAGCTACTAGTGCTAGATGAAACTCCTCCTACTGCTATCCAACCATTGCCTTAATGAGAAGATTGTTGGAGAAAAAATGTAGTTTATATCTTGGTTCTATTTCTAGGTAGCCAACCACCTACTAGAGAAGGTTTGACACACATGTGTGTAAAGCTCCTCCAACAGTATTGTAATATAGGCTATAGCTCTTTCTTGGATTCCACAATTTCACTGTTTGTATCCTTTTGTGGCTTTTGGGATTGAATATCATTCCTGAGATCAAAGCCACAACTATTTATTATAAACTCTTCCTTCAACATTTTTTCCCTAACCTGTTGTATTTCCTTTTCTAGAGGGTTCATTCTTTTTGTGTCGATAATTCTAATAGAGTTTTTGAAGAGGTGAAAGAATAGATTCACCAAGAATTTGTTATGAAACCAGCTCAAGAAAAGATAGAAAAGATAGATCAACGCCTTAGAATTCAACATCTTCGAGGGGGAAACCTCCTTTACATTACATAAATGAACAATTCTTGGATGATACAAATGAAAGTACCTCCTTTCTATATATAGGAGTCTAAAGGGCCATAACATAATCAGAGCCGACATAAAAATAATAATGTAAGGGCACAATAATAACAATAGTGGGCTTCTATGGGGCACAATAGTAACAATATGGGCACTACATGGGTACATCAATATAATAAGTGGGTTATACTAATAACAATAAGGGGTTACACTAGTAGTACAGGGGCCTAACATGTCCCTCCCCTTGAAAAAGCGTTGTCCTCAACGCTTGAGTAGTTCTTGATGCTTCTGTATAAAATTCTTGTCCTCCCATGTGGAATCTTCAGCGGGTAAGTTCTTCCACTTGATGAGATACTCTGAAATTGATCGATTTCGTAGCTGTCGGGTTCTTGTTTCTGTGATTGCTCCAGGTTCCAATATGATTTTTCCTTCCTCTTTAATTTCTGGCAATATTGTTTGAATTGGGATCTTTTGCAACTTTTGAATAAGTGGCCATACTTTTTCGTCCTTCTTCCATTCATCCCTTGCTTCATTTATCCAATCTGGTTGGATAATATAAATAGCACAAACCAATGCTTCCACATCCTCATCCTTGAAGAGTCTTACCATTCGGTAAGGTCGCCATTTTTTAAGTGCATGTAGTATTGCCAGCATTTCCTTCTCATAAATAGCTTGCTTGAGATGTAGCAGTAAAAATGCCCAATCACCTACATCAAAACATTTTTCACTACAATGTTTATCTACCTGTTGTTTCATTTGATTTTGCACCGAAGTGGCGTTATCCTTTAAAAGTTGGAGAACTTGTTGTTGATGCTCGATGTGATCTTTCACTGCTTGAACCTTTTTCTTCTTGATATGTCCTTCTATCTCTAGAGTTTGAGGAGTGGTCATTTCTTCCAATCCTTTACAAGAAATGGTCGGATTCATTTCTTGATGCTCGATGTGATCTTTCACTTTTTGAACATTTTTCTTCTTGATATGTCCTTCTATCTTGATAGTTTGAGGAGTGGTAATTTCGAACAATGAATTACAAGATATGGTTAGATTCATTTCTTCTTTCTCGATGTGATCTTTCACTTCTTGCACATTTTTCTTCTTGATATGTCCTTCTATCTTAAGAGTTTGAGGAGTGGTAATTCTTTCCAATGCTTTACAAGATATGGTCTGATTCATTTCTTCTTTCTCTGGGTTGGGGTCCTGGCGTATATCTTCTTCTTTTGATGTTTCTTGATCCTTTTCTTCCTCCTCTTCATATTCTATGTAAAATAATTTCTTCTCAGCACACTTATGACCTTTAGTACATTTGCTATCACAATTGTAACAAAGCCCTTTTTCTCTTCTTTCTTCCAATTGTTGTGGTGTAACCCTTGTAGGTTGTGGAAGGCTAGGAGAAGTAACATTTCCATCTTTATAGTTGTGAGGGGTACGCTTCCTGGTTTCCATAATTTTTCTTTCCACTATGTCACAAAGCCTTTTTACACTTTCCAATTGTTGTGGTGTTGCTCTAAAGAAAGTGTTGCTCTTTGTATCCTCATAATGTGCTATCATTTCCTCCGTGAAAATTGACCATGTAACAAGTTGTTTACGAGAACAAAGCCCTTCGTACCATAAAAATTGATCTGGTTCTAAATATGAAGATGCAATACATACCTTTTGTAACAATTGTACATCATGTAGATCAAAATATTGCTCCATCTGAAGTATCCAATTTACCAGATCCTTGCCATCAAACTTTCTCATCTTGCTTTTTCTTGATTTTAGGAGCTCGACCTTGAAATGATTATAACTCTGTCCTTTTAAATTGAGACCTATAGTAGCTCTCTGTGTCCTCTTTCCAATGCCACCAATCTGATCCAAATTGGATTCACTAAGAAAGAGTTATGTACAATCTCCCAAGATGACCTGATTATAGACCTTTCTAGAAGAGCGAATTTGTATGAAGTGCCACGTGTCACTGTTTTGACCTTTGGATCTGAAAAAGATATAAAAAAAACTACAGTCCGTCCTCTTTCTGTACCTTCTTATGAAATTTCAATCCGATCCCCAGAGAGAAAGTTACGATGATTTTCCCCAGGTCACCTGTTTTGAATGTAATTCAGGAGTCTGCAAAAAGACCAACTTCCTCAGATCATATCTCCGCAAATATCATGCGAAAAGCTCTAAAATTCAGACCCAAGGTTCAGAGAGATTTTGTCTCAAATGGGTTTTTTTCTTTACTTCTGAAACATCACAGAAAAAAGTTATAGCGAAAATTCCACGATGACCTGTTTGGAGCAGCGAAACCCTAGAATCCAAAGCTCTGATACCAAATGTTATGAAACCAGCTCAAGAAAAGATAGAAAAGATAGATCAACGCCTTAGAATTCAGCCTCTTCGAGGGGGAAACCTCCTTTACATTACATAAATGAACAATTCTTGGATGATACAAATGAAAAGACCTCCTTTCTATATATAGGAGTCTAAGGGGCCATAACATAATCATAGCCGACATAACAATAATAATGTAAGGGCACAATAATAACAATAGTGGGCTTCTATGGGGCACATTAGTAGCAATATGGGCACTACATGGGTACATCAATATAATAAGTGGGTTATACTAATAACAATAAGGGGTTACACTAGTAGTATAGGGGCCTAACAGAATTTGATATGATACCACAATCTTCTTGGAATATGCTTTACAAGGTAGCTAAAAGCATACTTTGTGGACAAAGGATCTCAAAATGAGATTCATTTTGCAAGACTAATAAAATGAAAATAGGAATGGATGTATCATTTCACATTAATCAATATTCTTGTTTCCTCCATAGGCAACTTCCCTTTTGGTCTTGATTCACAATCACAAATCCTTTTAGAGAAGTGAGATGAGGGTTTAGATGGCTACATCCATCCACTCCTAGATAAAATTCTTTCAAAATATCATATTGGCATTGAATGCCTCTTCTTTATTATTAACCAGTTCCACTTGAGCCTTCTTGTAGTTCTCATCTTTGGTATCACAACTTATTTCCAATTGAAAGCTTGTTTTATAAATCAAGAGCAAGGAGTGCAATTTTCACCTTCCAAATATTTTATTGGTATAAATATTTACCTTGTTTGGAGTATTTATTATTTTTTTTTTTGTTTTTCAATTTTGGAACATCAGTGGTACTGAATCCACTATGTGCATTGTTTTTTTGAGGACTTAAGTGAGACAATTTCTTTTGCATCCATTTGCAAATGCAGAGGGTGCTAACTAGCAGGCTATGATTGAACTTCTAAAAGAAAATGGTGCAGAATCTTTAGTAAGCTTTTTGATGCAGTGAAATTTTTTTGAAGTACATATTTATTATTGACAATTTGACCCTTGATATGTGTTATGATTCCCAATTAAGATCTTCCATCCTCTCTCTTTCACTTTTTTTTTTTATCATTGACATCAAATTATTCTATTTGACATCCGAAGGCAAACTTTCCCAAGATTAGTTTGAAATTCTAAAAGGGGTGTAACATTAGAGGACTAATCCTATATTGATAAATCCAACCAACGTGAACTTTTTTTTTGGGCTTTGACCCTTATGTTGGGACACCTTTGTAAAACCTAAAAATATATTTGTTGAATATTGGATATATGTGATTTAGCCATTGCATTATTATTTTATCTTGTTATGAAATTAAACATTGATGCCTGAGCAATTAATACTATAAACATCTAAGGTATCTTTCATTCCAATTTTTAAAATTCACTTGTTGCCTTGTAGTGCAATTTATTACAATTTATACACATTGTCTCATCCCAATGGGATATTGTTTATATAACACTTCTGTTTCAATGAAATGAGTGCTCAAAAATATCTAGTGATTGGAAAAATGTTTTTATTTTTTCTAAAACAATAATCTGAGTTCTTCATCAAATAATTACATAGATCTTTGTTTCACATTTTTATATTTGTGATAAAAAAGGCATAGTGAAACTTTTCAGATTACCATATTTATTAGATTTGCACAAAACTATTTTATTAACCTCTTAATGCTTTGAATGTATCATCATTATTGAACACAATTTTATATCCTTGGTTCTTGTGTTGTTTTCTAAATATTTGAATAATATGATGTGTAAGGGAAATCATGGTAGTTTTTTGGAGGCCAAGATGCAACCAATCAATCATTATGTTAGTAGGAGGTTTACTTCCTCTAGACCCTAAGGATCATGGCATAATGGGGTAGGTTACCCACCCATATGTATGGGTAACCATAGGATAATTTTTTTTCTTCTATGATGCAATTTGTCAGCTAGATGTCATACATTATTTATTATATGTTGTTTTTTTCTTTCCTTTTGTTTTCACAAGTTATTTACAGCTTGAGATTTTTGGCATGTAACTTAGTTAGCATGATTGTGTCTAAGCTTTTCCTGAAGGTTTAATACTAAGTCCTAAGGTGTTCTTTTCTATGGTGACATTTTATTTTCTTTGTTTATGCAAGTCATCTCGCCACATAGTTGCCACTATCGCGCAACTGAAGAAAACTTCTCCAAGTTTCTTGCTTTTCTGGGGAAAAATGACATTGACATTGTTGATGTTGAGGTATATGTCATATAAATTTTTTATAGTCTACTTTATTTTATATTTCAGTGTTCATTGTCTTTCATGTCTTATACTTTGCATTGTATCTTCTCTCATTTTTAGAAGAGGAACTCAGTGTTGATGGTAAGAAGCAAGAATTGAAGAAAGAGGAGAACAATAACACTGGAGTCACAAATGCAGAAAGAGAGAGAGAAGAGAACCAGTCTAATGATACCCTTAAAGCTAATATCCTGCATGAAACACACATATAAAGATTGATGGTCAAGTCTCTAGAGTTGGTGAATTCACCTACATTGCCTTGGCAACACAATGATAATTTTTTGAAGTGACGAAACAATATTTCATGTGTAAATTGTAGTCCAACCAATATTAAGTTGGAAACTCATATTGTAATATTTGACATTTTATATAATATAATTTATGTAGTTGAAATTATTTATAGTTTCACTTGATATTATTTAGTATTGTAATTAACATATGTAATTCTGTGTTTTCATATTTGATGAACATGCACATTATATGACATTTTTTTTGTTAATTTAGTTGCAAAATCATACTAATTCTTTTATGCTGATTAATAATGAATACATAAAATCAATATAAAATTACTAAATTAGTAGTTTATATTGATTAATGATGAATACAAATAAAATGAATATATGAATAAATTAGTTGTTTATAATGATTATTATGAAAGTAAATGATATGAATATAAACTACTAAATCAGTAATTTATATAATAAATATGAAACTACCAAAAAATGATAAATGACTATTGCAAATGATAAATTTGTGATTACAAATGACGACTAAATTTTGCATATATATGACTATTAGTAGCTAATTTACAGTATGTTATAACACGACTGAAATTTCGTCCTATTTCTTTGGTCATTATTTGATTTCAAACGATGACAAAATTTGCATATATGTGACTATTAGTAGCTAATTTACAGTATCTTATAACAAGACCAACATTTTGGTCATGTTTCTTTGGTCATTAATTGTTTTTCTCATGTGATCATATAACAATATATTTTGTTGTATATTTGGTCATTAATTGTGGAAATTAATGACTAAATCAATGACTAAATTAATGACTAAGTTAAAAATGACTAAACGTTGGTCGCATTATAAGATACTGTAAATTAGCTACTATTGGTCACCAACTAAAAAATGGTCGTTTATATGCAAATTTTGGTCCTTTTTTTAGTAACTAATTAGCTATTTTCTACTAGTGTTATTACAAGTTTTAGTATATTTAGCAATGAATACCATGAATATAACAATCATATCATCAACTTCTCCTGAGTGTATGTCAATTAGAACTCTACATACGCAGAGCCTCCTTCTAGATTTGAGGCAAGCACTTTAGCTATGTGTGAGGCCATAGGACTGGAGAGAGCAATAGAATACTAGTTGGGGATTGGAATGCATGGATTCATGAATTTGAGCTAGAGTTGGAAAATTATTTTTATGAGATCTTCTCAAGTATCTCTAATGTTCAGAATTATGGACCTATTCCAAAAATAAATAGAGGACTTGCTGCACTTTGTTCTTTTATGATGGAAAATGTTCATCTAATATTTTTCTTGATCAATAGCATCATGTCGCAGTTCGCTCTGGACATCATTGTGCTAAACTACTTCATTATTACTTGGGAACAAGTACAAGTTGTAGAGGAAGTCTCTATTTTTACAATACAAAATATGAGGTTGATGCTTTCATTAAGGGACTTAAAGATGCAATTAGTTTGTTTACTTCATTTCAGTGAACCCATTATTGGGTTATGATCATATTATTTTAGGATCATGGCTATACACATTGTTACAAAGAATGAATGTGTTATTTGATAGTGATTACCAGAAGAGCAGTATGAGGAAGAACTTGTAGCAATTGTCCAACCTCTTCTAGATGGTGATGATGATGATTTCGAATAGCTTTGTTTAGATGTTTTTTCATATTTTTCGATTGGAGGATTCAATTAGTTATGTATCATTAGAGTTTTCTTTTGAGTTATGACATCTAATTTTGATTATTATAGAATTACTGCCTTTGTGATATGTTTTGGATACTGTGTAGATGATTTCATTGACAAAGTCGACTATCTCAGTTCAACTGGAAACTTAGATATGGATGTTTCCTTTCTCAAAACATTTATAGAAATAAGGAAAGATATGTATGATTCATCTTGTTAATGACATATGGTGTGCTGCAATTGATGGTGAGTTTACTCTTTGACAGTGTACGGAAACCTGACTATAAAGAATGCTTATATATCCAAAGATCATAAGATTAGATATGTCTATGGAAGTGTTGAGGCCTCGAAAATCGTTGCAACAACAGTGGGGAAAACCTCCCAGTCCGTACCTTAAAGCAGTTCCTTTTGTGTTTGGAATAGTGGTTGTGAATGGTTTAACTAGGTCTAGTTACCTTCTCCCAACCACTATCATTTTTATATATGTCTTCAATTGCTAATAGCTAGGGCCATCAGATCAATTATTTGATCTGATCAAGTAAGAAGAATTGATCCTTAAGTTGTTTTTTGGTGTTACTAAACCAATCTAAAGTTTTTCCTCAAAATAGGACTTCTAGAAATGTAGAATTAATCTAAATGAAAAATAATTCTAAAATGCAAGAAAAAAGGAACTAAATCCTAATCCTATCTCAGTTAGGTAGATATAGATCTAACCCAACTCAGAGAAAGATATTTAATTGATTTTGGATTTAAATATGTTTGTCTTATAATGAAAATCAAGCTAACGAAATAGTTCAATTAACTGACATATTGAATACCAAAACATATTCCATTTAGAGACCTCTTAATTGAAATAATCAACCAATAACATTTAGGAAGTAGTTCACAAAATGGTATTGATTGTTAAATCAATAATTCGAATGATTAAACACGAATATGAGGAAATAGTTCACAAAATATCATTATTTTTTAAATCGGTATTAAAATACATATTTCTGAGTAAATAGTTACTTAGCAATCATAATTCAACACATAAGAGCAAAACTAAATAATAACATATGATTGAGACAAATTACTCATACCGACAATAGTACAGAAATATGAATAAAATCACACATTCCTACTATTATAAAATTCAAAAAGTATTTAAAACAATAGTATTAAAATTTACCAATTTATTGAATGCATTTCTCTGGCTCTCGTCTCCAACAATCTTTTACAATGCATGAACTTATTCTTTTAAAACTAGAGTTCTAATAGTACAAACTCTGCCCATCAAAACATAATTCAGAGTGCAAAATAAAAATCCTCAATAATCCCTCATATCTGAGTATTGTCCTCTAACCTACAACTCGAAATCCTTTATACAGTAGTGCCTTCAAAAATTCGTGAATTGCAGAGAAGAGTAGAAATACCATGTAATAACCAATCTGAAAAGATAATTTCACTATATATTTATGAACAAAACAGAGGAAGAAAGATAGAACTACAAGATGCACATTTCTCAGTTAATAAAATGAATAGAAACAGTTTATTCCTTCTCACGAAGATGATTTCAGGAGTCAAGAAGTCCAACTTCTCAAAATTCTTTATGAAAATTTGTAAACAATGTTCCATTCATTCTATTGAGAAAAAATGTGAAAGTAAAGTAGTGCGAGATTTCTGGCCTTTCATCATAAAATTCAAGACCTGTATTTCGTACAACAAGTAAGATTAAGTAGAAGAAAACAACTAAATCTATTGTGCAGAGCTTTGAGGGAATTTAAAAAGATCCCTTCAATACGCAAAAAAAAAATAGTTTTTTGGTAGCAATGTTTTGAAAGTGATTTGATGTCTTCATCAGCTTTGCTTGTTCCATCAGATTCTCTGGATGTTTGTTTGTCTGTTTGAACTAAATTGACACTTATTAGCACAACTTTCCTCTTCTATCATGAACTTGGACAAGAAAAACAAGAATCAATACGCTTGAAATAAATGAAACTGATAAGCGAGTTTTATTTGAAACAAATCACTTTTGCAAGAAATTAGGGAAAATGTAGAGTCGTAATACATTCTGAACACAACCATCTCGAAGAGTCATGCAGAGTGAGGTCTATGGTAAGAGAAGTCGAACTTTTATGGTTTTATGGCAATCGGAATCGCTTTTAGACTGGGGTTGAATTATCATCATATTTCAAGAAAGGAGAATCATTATTTGAAATAGATGAAAATTCAAATGAGACCAAATCGCAATCAGACTGGGTAGAGGAGGAATGTCTTAAGGTACGTGATTTTTACAATTGCATGCATGCAGGAATTTATGTACTTCATTGTATAAACCTTGCAGGTCTGTATATATCGCGTATCACAATAACTGAGTGGTACAATACCAACAATCTTGAAAGATTCACGATTTGTGATATGCAGGATGATGTAAGGGATGACATCATGGTGAAGTCACTATGATGTCGTATCTCACGTGGAGAATGACATCCCAGATGATGATAGGGATGACATGGCAGATGGCTTGGGCCTGATCGAATATCACAATCGCTTTTAGCAGGAGTCTTTGGAACAAGATGTATGGCTAAAAGAACTGTGATAGCCACGGATGTGATATTTTTATGAATTTAAAATAATTTTTATTGAGTCTGTGGCTTACTAAAAATCGCAATTGCCATGCAAAAAGTTTTAGACTATGATTCTTGCATCTACACAGATGTTGGGGATTTATGAATAGGTGTGAATAATCCCACCGGGTTCGGGGCTTTATCGCAATCGCAATCGGCATGAGGTAGAACCCTTTGGTAACTGTAATAGCTCCGGATGTGGGGTTTTATGGTATGCATTTTATAATCTCGTCGGGTCCGAGGCTTTATCGCATATCACAATACATAGTGTAGAGGGGTTTTAACGTTATGTTGATTTATTATGGGATATTCGATGCGGGGTATGGATGTGATATGGGGTATGACAGAGTGTTGGAGTTTGTAAAGACTTCAACCTTCGGGAATCTTAAAAAATCTATTTTCTTTTATTTTTTAATCAAATAACCCATAATGTTTAATAATTAAGCCTAAGTATAGTTTGTGTTTGGAAGCTATTTAATTTGGTTTTTTGGATAATCAAAGACTTTTCTAAAATTGAAGGGTCCATATTTTAATATAATAAATTCATGGATATTTATCATATATTAAAATGGTGGTTGTTGAACAGTATAACAATTAGCGATTCACTGGAGAACCATTTATCTCTGATAAATGAAATTTTTCAAAAATTCAGTAAAAATAATCTACGAAGTAGATTATTTCGAAACATTTAGATAAATAAAATTACTCTAACTATAAAACTCATTAAATTGTAATTTTTGATAAAAACCTTTTTTGAATTTAAAACTCGTATTTACTTGTATTAGTCATTAATTAGTTATAAAAATAAAGTAGGGGGCCTTTTACGACTTAGCTTATAATGTACTTGTTCATCATAGGTAGAGCCACTGCTGCTAGTGGGTGTTCATGTCCTCGACATGGTTATCTCTTAACCAACAACAATCCAGTATCCCATCCATTTAATAGTGAAATAATTACATATATATATATATATATATATATATATATATATATATATATATATATATATATATATATATATATATCTATAAAATTTTTGGATGCTAAAAATCCATTGTCTTGGTTTGGTGGCCAGATAACGACAATTCGATTCACTGGCAATAATCAAACTAAACAAGTTGGCTCGTGATGAGACCACTTGTCTTACAATGAAAAATCATAAGCCGTTACCCTGATTTGGTGTTCAATGTGGTAATGTTAGTTTAATTGATTCCCTATGAACACGGTAAGTAGGCTTGTGATGAGACCTCTTATCTTTTAGATTTTTTATATTTTAGAATTATACTCTAAAAAATTCATTTTTTAATGGATGGGGAGGATCATTGACTCCTTAAGAGCTCTAGATGACAAATCTAAGTTGAAAGTGTTTTCGTCGTAAGACAGTCTTTACTTTTTAAGGATAAACTTTTTTTACTGAAACTAGAGTAAAAGGATATAACTTTTTAAGGTTTTTTAAAGATTTTACAACTTAATGGAAAAAATTCCTACTTTCATATTGAAAAATCATAAAATGGTTTTCAAGAGATGTTGATGAAAGGCCAAGAGTATGTCATTTACCATTATTATCTAAAAGAAACAAGTAAGTGTGATATGATAATTGAATTCTAAAGATATAACCATTCACAAGTATGATGACAAAATCATTCAAAACTAGATCTAAAAGAAAAACTTTACAAAATTGTTTATGCAAATGTCTTAACAAAAGCGGAAAAAGATAATGAAGAAAACATTTCTTCTTATGTCTAAATCTAGATAAATCGAATTTTCAAAGTTAAAAGCATTTAGTGATGATTCAATTTGAATGAGGAAATTTGCTATTTATTTATCTTTTTCAAATGCAGAACTTGTAAAAAGCGTTATTAACCATTTTTTAATCAGAGTAATGCTTTTGAAGAAAACGATTAAGATTTAGAACTTCCCCATTTTGTTGATTCGATGAAAAATAGTTACTTCTTCTTTAAGCTCGCAGTTTTGATCTGGTGAAGGCATAAAAATGTTTGTGAAGATATGCAAAAGAGAGTTATATATCAACAGAAAACAAGGAAGCAAAACTAAATCTGAAAATTAAAGAAGTGAATGAAAGTGAGTATAAGAGACTTACCATATAAGAATTTCATTTAATATTACCGGAAAGATATGACTTTCTCCAATGCAAGGCGATTAACACAAAATCATTATTTATTGAATCTAATATAAACTAATCTAATCCTAATTCTAACTTAATGAAGGAAACATGATTATATATAATCATAATTCCAATGTAACCATTCTCTCATTTTATTACCTACATGTATGTACAAGTCAAACGTTAGTAACAAGATAACGAAAACAATCAAAATGAAACAAAATATATTTTTTACATCTAATGCAAAATTATGTACAAAAGTAAGTTTATTTACAATTAACCTGTTAGTAAACCATCTTTTTATGAAAGTATGCTCTAAACAGATATTAATGGGATCATAAAATAATGGATGTATATTTGTTAGAGAAAGAAAACATTCCAAAGGAGATGATGGCGAAGCATGTTGTGAAGGAAGAATGCTCTCAAGATTTAAATTTGACTGATGATCAAATGGTTGGAATGAATTTGTGAATGTCAAACTAAATTGGAAACGAAATAGTTTTTTATATTTAGGATTGTGAGAAACCAATTCATCATTTTCACTTAATGATTCTCGATGATATTCAATATTGAAAGATTTAACATGCTTGCAAAAAGAAGAGAAAATAAAATAAAAGGATGGAAAAAAAAATTAAATTGTTGTGAAAGCTAAAATTACAAAATAATTTTACAAGGCAATTTTGGAACCTATCATGGATTTTAGTCAAAGAATTACCACCAAAAGGACATTCCCTAAAAAATTTAAATACATTAGAAACTCGCATTATTAACTTATCAAAATTCTTAAAACTAAGTTTGTGTGCAGGAGACAAAATTAAAGCATGTGAATCTTTACAAGATAAATTAGTTTTCAAAATTTGTGCATTTTGTACAAGATGTGATTCTTTGTCATCATCATCATGATAATCATCATAAATTATCTTCTTCTTATGAAAATCAAATGATTGATGTGAAATAACATAATCAGAAAATACAAAAGAAGAATATTTTGCAATTAAAGGATTATCATTCAAATGATTTCTAGATGTAGAATTTTTAGAACAAGTACTAGGAAAATTATCAATTGAAATATTAGTGTGATTATGTTGGAAATAATACTGAGAGGGGGGGTGAATCAGTATTATCAAATCAATAAAACTTTTTCATTCCCATACTTAGATACATATACGCTACTTCAGTTAATGGAACCCGCGTGTATACGCAACTGTGTCCAATGCAACTAGCGTATATCCAGAATACTTATGATTCAATTAATCCATTAAATGTTGATCTTTAGTTAGTGCATCAGAACTTCATTAACCATATGTACAGTAAGCAGGTGCAGTAAAACAAAATAGATCATCACACACAAGAAGCACACATGAACACCATGATATAAAGTGGAAACCCAATGTGGGTGAAAACCACCTGCTGCAAGTCGTCTCTATCTTCTTTTAACAAGAAACTTCATTTTATAATATATTGTACTGGTGTAGTTTTATACCAGTACACAGGCTTCTACCTGTAGAAGGCTACAACCTTCTCTCGTTCTCTAGACTCTCCTGGAAGGGAGCTACAACCCCCTTAGCTCTTGTACTAGTCGATCCATTTACTAGTACGTAGGTACCGGCCTACAGAAATGCTCCAACCTTTACTCGTTCTATAGCTACTACTGGAAGGGAGCTACCACCCCCTTTTCTCTTGTACTAGCTAATGTACTAGTACGTAGGTGTCAACCTACAGAAGGCTACAACCTTCTCTTTCTTCCTCCAGGTACCACGTTTCATCAATTTTCAAACTGGATACTCCTGAAGCACAACACAATAATATGAAGGCCACATTTCATCCCATTTTCATACCGGACCCATCAATATCATTGAAGCACGAAAACAATCAATACTAGCATCATCAATCTCTGAATCACTGAAACACACAAACCCTGTCAACAACACAATCACCAGAACACATAGCAGACAGCAGAACTATGCAATAACAATCAGACCCAACTGCAACTTCAAATATTATACTTCATAATGTATACGCTACTACAATGAACCAAACCCGCGTACATACGCGCTTTCACCAAAGCCAACTCGCGTACAAATCTACAAATATTCTCTCATAACTAGCAGCTATTCCAGACATCAGTCATACCCATAACATTTACAGAACATTACATGCGCCAGTATATAGATCTAATGTAAACAAGATCAAACTGTATAGAGATGATTCATTCCAAGCCATTAGATCCCAATCTATCCTTAGATCTTTTTCTCCATCAACTGCCGAGATTCTTCCTTAGCAAAACATCATGAACCCATAATCAGCATACTGTATCTCATCCATCATCAGATATTCAAGACTTTCTCCATTTTTTTTCCCTTGCCTAATGATATTCTTATCCCTTTATAGTCTTAGGACTTACTCAATACCATGGTCCAAAACCATAACGAATCAATACCATGGACCCAATACTTGGGATCAACACTTCTGACGAGATACCATGGTCCAAAACCATAGGTTCAAGTACCAAGGACTAAATACCACGGACCAAAAGTAAGTTCTCCCACATGTACACACCTTTCCATGCATGAATGTGCTTGCATACACATACATGTCTTTTGGTTAGCAATATCGCGTGTATACGCGCTTTTGTATTAGTGAACCTGCGTATATACTTTTCTCTTCATTCCTGTAGTCTGATCATCAATTCCTCGCTACTAACCTGCTGCACTATGATCTATCATCTGTGTGATTTTCCATCAAGCACAACACTTGTCTCATAATGCCAACAATCTCCCCCTTTGGACTTGATGGCAAAGCTAACTTGTCATACTGAGAACTGTCATCTAATTCCTTTGAGCTGTCTGGCATCCTATGCATTTAGTCACATCTGATATCTCTTCTGTAAATTCATCTAGTCATAAATAAGTGAGATGTTCTTCTACGAGTGGGTTGCCATCAAGTACAACACATGCATCATAATTCCAACAATATCCCCCTTTGGACTTGATGGCAACAACACCAAAGCACTCTCCCCCTTTGACATCAAGGGCAAAGGGCGAACCAAGATATTCTCTTTCCTTAATAAAAATTCCGCTGTCCATACTCCCCTTGAGTACTTGATGAAATCTCTGAATGATCTCCCCCTTTGTATATGCCAAGGTGTACCAATCTAACCATGCTCCCTCTAATTACATGCTGAATTGTGTTGTTCATACTCCCCCTGACTGTAAGCAAGGTCTACAAAAATATGTTCTACAAGAAAGAACATGACTCTATACATCATAAGTGACCTTCCTAGCACCAAGGACTCATAGATACATCCATCTCCCAACCAAGTGGGGATATACTAGAATTAACTCATCTACCCAACCAAGTGGGATACACCAGAAGTTTACATATGACAGATAAGTACATTACATTATTCATCCCAGGCATAGCGGGGAAACCAACATAGGTCGTTGCATGATATAGAGACGAAATATTTAAAACAATTCTATGAAAGTCATCAGCAGCATCTGTCAATCATCATTCAGATCAGCAACCATGTTCTCCTTCTGCACCTGTTCCACCTGAAATCAAACCAACATATACGTGACTGTATCCACAGAAACAGGCATATATATGTAGATGTTCTTCATAAAACTCGCATACAGCCACTTCCAGATCAACAACCTATAAATGTCCTGTAACAAGATATGTCTGCATATAGATATCAACTCATCCTTTTTCACATTATATCATATGTGAAAAACACCATAGTCATCTCATCATCATCAAGATCTGCACGATCCAAGTATCATCACTTTGGGAACATCTGCATCACTCAACATATGTAAGTATCAACCTATCATCATATAGGTAAGAACTCATCATCATCCTGTCTCCAGCAATTCAACTTTGAGTAATCATTCATGTATCCAGCACTATGTATCTTTGTTAAGACTTCTTTATATCATCAACATCAACAATCCTCATCCACATGAGCGCCAAGAATTATAGGAATCCTGCATCATAACTGTATTATATGATCTTTATGCATATGACGACAACAACATATGAGTGACTCATCATCAAGTAATGAAGTTGTGTATCACCATGTAAGCACCATATATGCATCCACAAATCATAATGCCAACAATGTATTATTCAAAACATAAATTCCCCCTGAACCTATGCCATCTGTTTACTGTCAGATCTGATCATGCATATATCAGCAAGAAGTATCACGACATCATCATCATCAAGTTAGGATCAAAACACTTTAAACACCTTACAAATGTCAAGGCATTTCCACACATCATTAGCAGATTCTAACTATTATCAAATAGAGCAAATAATGGACTGAATCATATCAGACTCTTTTTCTGAACCTGTCCCTACTGCTTTTCCTCAGACTGACATATACGCGACTATGAAGTGTCTAACTCGTGTATATACACGACTTCCCTTTATGAAACTTGCGTATTATATTTAGGACACTGAAGTTGTACACTTTCAGCTCCCCCTGAGTCTGTTATGTCTGTGTTGTGTTGTGTCTGAGTATATTGTGCGGTGCCACATCTTTCTGACTGAACTTCCTTCTTCTTCCATATCTCCAAGCGAGATGATGTTTTCTCCTTTTGGTGTGGTGCCCATACCTTGTTCCTGCATTCATTTGCTATATGTCCAAGTTTGTTACACGCATAACATCTCATATGTTTCATATTCCTTTTGTAGCAATCAACAGCTTTGTGACTAAACATATTGCAAGAAAAACAATATCCCTTAAAGTACCTGGAACGTGATGTTCTTTCTGTGTGATGGTCTTCAACCCTTCTACTTCTGCATCTAGCTGCAACGTGTCTGAGATTATGACATACATAACATTCAACATTATTCATCGGAGGAGTAAAATATTTCCTTTGAAGAGTTTCTTTCCCTGGTTCCTTGTTGAGCATTTTAGATTTTGCATTAAATTCCCTTGTCTTACTTTGTGAACTAGATTCTTCTTCAACAGATTCATGAAAACCAAGACCAACTTTGATAGCAGGATATCTTTGACTACTAAGAATATCATCCAAGATCTTAGTACTATCTTGAAATCGTAAGAGCTTATCTTTTTCTTCTAATTTATCTTTTAGAATATTTACCTCAACCTGATGTTGCTCTTCCTTTTCAAGATACTTCTTCTTCATGTTTTCTTCAACATTTCTTCCTTCTTCCAACTGATGTCTTAGATCAAGAACTTCATTTTCTTGTTTTTGGAGTAGTTCTTTATTCTGCTTCTTTGATTCTTCAAGATCTTCCTTTAGCGAGAGGATTGTAGCTTCAAGCCGTTCATAGTAACTAGATCTATCTCTAAGTTTCTTGATTGTTGTGCTTCTTTCATTTACTTCATTTCTTAATGATGTCACTTCATCTTGCAATTTTTGATATTTTTCCTTGAATAGCTTCCTTACCTTGTGACCTTCCTCTAGTTGAGCTTTTAGTTTGGTAGCTACTTCCTTGAAGGCACATTCCCTTTTGTTCAATAGATCTTGTTGATCTATAATTTTGTCTGTTAGCCTTTTAAATTCTGCCTCTATTTGATATCTTTCTTGCTCACCCATAAGAGCAAATTCAGTTGTTTTGCTATCGCTTTCATCGTCTTCAAATGGATAAATAGATGTATCACCAGAGGATAACAAATTCATACCTGATAGATCTTCATCTTGAAGTGATTCTGAATCTGAAGTGCTTCTTCCACATATTCCCCAATCGATGCTCCCACTGTCATAGTCCTTCTGAGATGTCTTCTTCTTCTTAGGTTCTTTCTTCTTAAAATTCTTTCCCATTGTTCCACAGATCTCCTTCAAGCGATCAAGCTTCTACCAAAGGACCTACTCTGATTCCAATTGTTGGAAATAATACTGAGAGGGGGGGGTGAATCAGTATTATCAAATCAATAAAACTTTTTCATTTCCATACTTAGATACATATACGCTACTTCAGTTAATGGAACCCGCATGTATATTCAACTGTATCCAATGCAACTAGTGTATATCCAGAATACTTATGGTTCAACTAATCCATTAAATGTTGATCTTTAGTTAGTGCATCAGAACTTCATTAACCATATGTACAGTAAGTAGGTGCAGTAAAACAGAACAGATCATCACACACAAGAAGCACACATGAACACCATGATATAAGGTGGAAACCCAATGTGGGTGAAAACCACCTGCTGCAAGTCATCTTTATCTTCTTTTAACAAGAAACTTCATTTTACAATATTTTGTACTGGTGCAGTCTTATACCAGTACATAGGCTTCTACCTATAGAAGGCTACAACCTTCTCTCGTTCTCCAGACTCTCTTGGAAGGGAGCTACAACCCCCTTAGCTCTTGTACTAGCCGATCCATTTACTAGTACGTAGGTGCCAGCCTATAGAAATGCTCCAACCTTTACTCGTTCTCCAGCTACTACTGGAAGGGAGCTACCACCCCCTTTGCTCTTGTACTAGCTAATGTACTAGTACGTAGGTGCCGACCTACAGAAGGCTACAACCTTCTCTTTCTTCCTCCAGGTACCACATTTCATCAATTTTCAGACTGGATACTCCTGAAGTACAAAAAAATAATCTGAAGGCCACGTTTCATCCCATTTTCATACTGGACCCATCAATATCATTGAAGCACAAAAACAATCAATACTAGCATCATCAATCTCTGAATCACTGAAACACTGAAACCCTGTCAACAACGCAATCACCAGAACATAGAGCAGACAACAGAACTCTGCAATAACAATCAGACCCAACTATAACTTCAAATATTATACTTCATAATGTATACACTACTACGATGAACCAAACCCATGTACATACGTGCTTTCACCAAAGCCATCCCGCATATAGATCTACAAATATTCTCTCATAACTAGCAGTTGTTCCAGACATCAATCATACCCATACCATTTACAAAACATTACATGCACCAGTATATAGATCTAATGTAAACAATATCAAACCGTATAGAGATGATTCATTCCAAGCCATTAGATCCTGATCTATCCTTAGATCTTGTTCTCCATCAACTGCCGAGATTCTTCCTTAGCAAAACATCATGCACCCATAATTAGCATACTAGATCTCATACATCATCAGATATTCAAGACTTTCTCCATTTTTTTCTCTTGCCTAATGATCTTCTTATCCTTTTATATTCTTAGGCCTTACTCAATACCATGGTCCAAAACCATAACAAATCAATACCATGGACCCAATACTTGGGATCAACACTTCTGACGAGATACCATGGTCCAAAACCATAGGTTCAAGTACCAAGGACTAAATACCACGGACCAAAAGTAAGTTCTCCCACATGTACACGCCTTTCTGTGCATGAATGTGCGTGCATACGCATACGCGACTTTTGGTCAGCAATATCGCGTGTATACACGCTTTTGTATTAGTGAACCTGCGTATATACTTTTCATTCTTGTAGTCTGATCATCAATTCCTTGCTACTGACCTACTGCACTTTGATCTGTCATCTGTGTGATTTTCCATCAAGGACAACACTTGTCTCATAATGCCAACAGATTATCATTAACTATACTCTAATTTGAAAATACATGAGGAAAATGAAAACAATTCATTCCAGAATATAATGACAGCTGAAATGAATCATTTATAGAACTTGCTATATTATAATCTAGGTTTAATGAAATTCTTTCAATTGTAGTTACATGTTCTAAATTTTCTAATGTTGCCTTCAAAGACGATAAACTAATGTGTTTGTGTTTCAAGTCTTGTAGATTGGATTTTATTGGACCTACTGATTGATCACATACATTATTAAAAATTGTTTCAATTGCATCTTCAAAAAGAAAATGAGAATTGAAATTTTCTAAATAAGAACATTGTGATTCAATTACAGTTTCAGGTTTGGGTTCCATAAAACTATTTATTGATTCAAGACTAGTTAATGAATTAGATGTGGCTTGTTCTTCATTAATTGATTCATTATTTTTAGTATGGGAAGAAACAAGAGAAGTGAAACATTCAGTGAAATATTCAACTGAAGGAAAATCATCTAAATGAAATATATAACAAAATGACCAAAATCTATTATAAAAATCATCTAAAGATTCATTATCATACATGTAAAGATTATCTAATTCTAAACACAAACTATTGTAATTGTAATTTTTATGTGGTTTGAGAAATACATAGAAAAAATGTTTCATTGAATGAATCGACTTCTCTGCTAGCACCAAGGACTCGATCTGCTTCTTGGGCACATTTCTCCTTATTAACGTGAAAACCCTACAGATCTCATTATCAATGATTATATTAAAATATTTACATCTATTAACAAAATCATAAATATGATTTAATGTAGACATATTACTCTCACCATCGAACTTTAATTGTGACAAGGACTCGATCTGCTTCATGGGCATCCCTCATGTAGGCTTAGGTGAACTGAATGCATGACCAAGTGTAGGAATGCATATGGGAGCCATTGTTAGTTAAAAAAATGATATAAAAACATTTAAACAAATAACTAATTCAAGGCCCTCCTTCTAGCACCAAAAATGCTGATGCCTCGAAAATCACTGGAACTACATTGGGGTAAACCACCTGGGTGCAGACCTTAAGGTAGTTCCTTTTTCGTTTGGAATAGTGGATCCAACTGGTTTATCTAGGTCTAGTTACCTTCTCCCAACCATTATCAACTTTAAATATGTCTTCAATTGCTAATAGTTAGGACCATCAGATCAATTCTCTAAGCTGGTTAGGTAAGAAGAATTGATCCTTGAGTTGTTTTTGTGGAACAACTAAACCAATCTAAAAATTTTCCTCAAAAGAGGAATTCTAGAAATGTATAATTAATCTAAATACAAACTAATTCTAAAATGCAAGAAAAAGGAACTAAATCTTAATCCTATCTCAATTAGGAAGATATAGATCGAATCCAATGGAGAGAAAGATATTTAATTGATTTGAGATTTAAATATGTTTGGCTTATAATGAATATCAAGCTAAAAAAATAATTCAATTAACTGACATTATGAATACCAAAACATATTCTATTTAGAGACCTCTTAACTGAAATAATCAACCAATAAAATTTAGGAAGTAGTTCACAAAATGATATTGATTGTTAAATCAATATTTCAAATGATTAAACAAGAATATGAGGAAACAGTTCATAGCGTATCATTATTTGTTAAATCGGTATTAAAAGATAGATTTATGAGCTAATAGTTACTCAGAAATCAGAATTCAACACATAAAAGTAGAGATAAATAATAACATATGATTGAGAGAAATTACTCATACCGACAATAGTGCACAAATATGAATAAAATGACACATTCCTACGATTATAAAATTAAACCAGTATTTCAAACAATAGTATTTATTGAATGCATTTCTCTGGCTCTGGTCTCCAACAGTCTTTTACAATGCATGATCTTATGATTTTAAAAGTAGAGGTGTAATAGTACAAAATCTACCCATCAAAACATAATTTGTAGTGCAAAAGAAAAATCCTCAACAATCCCTTAGATCTGAGTTTTCTCCTTTAACCTACAACTCAAAATCATTTATATAGTAGAGCCTTCAAGAATTCGTGAATTGAAATACCATGTAATAAGCAATCTGAAAAGATAATTTCACTATTTATTTATGAAAAAAACAGAGGCACAAAGATATAAATACCAGATGCACATTTATTAGTTCATAAAATAAATAGCAAAAGTTTTTTCCTTCTAACAAAGATTATTTCAGGAGTCGAGAAGTGCAACTTCTCGAAATTCTTTATGAAAATTCCTAAACATTGAGAAAAAATGTGAAAGTATAGTAGTGCGAGCTTTCTGGCCTTTCTTCATAAAATTCAAGACCTGTATTATATACAACAAGTAAGCTTAAATAGCAGAAAACAACTGAATCTATTGTGCAGAGCGTTGAGGGCATGTAAACAGATACCTTCAATACGCTTAAAGAAAAATAGTTTTTTGGTAGCAATGTTCTGAAAGTGATTTGTTGTCTTCATCATATTTGTTTGTTCCATAAGATTCTCTAGATGTTTGTTTGTCTGTTTGAATTGAACTACCGCTTATCAGCACAAATGTCCTCTTTTGGCATGAACTTGAACAATAAAAATAGGAATCGATAAGATGGAAATAAATGAAACTAATAAGTGAGTTTTATTTGAAACAAAACACTTTTGCAGGAAATTAGGAAAAATGTAGAGTCGTAATAAATTCTGAATAAAACCATCATGGAGAGTCATGCAGAGTGAGATTTGTGGTAAGACAAGTTGGAATTTTACGGTTTTATCACAATCAGAATTGCTTTTAGACTGGGGGTTTAATTATCGTCATATGTCAAGCAAGGAGAATCCCTATTTGAAATAGGCGAAAATTCGAATAATACCAAATTGCAATCGGACTGGGTAGAGGAGGAATGGCTTAAGGTCCATGACTTCTGTGATTGTGCGGATGCGGGAATTTATGGATTACATTGTATAATCCCATTAGGTTCGTCTATATCGCATATCATAATAACGAAGTAGTACAATACCAACAATATTGAAAGATTTGTGATTTGCGATATGGGGGATGATGTAAGGGATGACATCATGGTGACATCACTATGACATGGTATTTGGTGTGGAGAATGATGTCACGGATGACGATAGGGATGACATGGTAGATGGCTTGGGCCTGATTGCATATCATAATCACTTTTAGCAAGAGTCTTTGGAACAAGCGGTATGACTAAAAGAACTGGGATAGTCGCGGATGAGATATTTTTATGAATTGAAATATAATTTTTATCACGTCTGAGGCTTACTGTAAATCGCAATCGGCATGTGAAAAGTTTGAGACTATGATTCTTATGATTGCGCAAACACGGGGGATTTATGAATTGGAGTGAATAATCCCATCAGGTCTGGGGCTTTATCGCAATCACAATCAACATGAGGAAGGACCCTTTGGTAACTGCAATATCTCCAAATGCGAGGTTTTATGGTATGGATTTTATAATCTCATCAGGACTAGGGCTTTATCGCATATCAAAATACGTGGCGTAGAGTGGTTTTTAAGTTATGTTGATTTATTATGGGATATGTGATGTGGGGTATGGCGGAGTGTTGGAGTTTGTAAAGACTTCAACCTTCGGGAATCTTAAAAAATCCATTTTATTTTGTTTTTTAATCAAATAACCCATAATGTTTAGTACTTAAGTCTAAGTATAGTTTGTGTCCCGGGGGCTATTTAATTTGGTTTTTTGGATAATCAAAGACTTTTCTAAAATTGAACGGTCCCTATTTTAATATAATAAATTTCATAGGAAATGTATAATATATTAAAATGGAGGTTGTTGCAGAGTACAAAATGAAGTATCAATGAGAAACTACAACATTGGATCTCTTATTAGTGCTTTTACACATGCTCGTTGTGCATTAGTTTCAATTTCTAAGGTGCTTTGAAATATTTGATACAATTTTTCAAAGGCAATGCCAAGATCATTTATTCTTTATTAAGTTGGATTATCATTGAGGCAACAAAATATTATAAGAAATACTATTTTTGAATTTTTTTTTTCTTTCAAATTATTGCAACCTCAACATGCAAGAAAATTCTTGATGGGTAATAAATCTAAACAATGAAATTGACTAGTGGACTATTGTAAAGTTGATGGTGATATTGTTTGTTGACAATGCATGAGAGGCTACACATTTGGAATTTTTACAATCATTAGATATGTCCATGTTAAATTTTCTAATCAAAACCCCTTGCCATTGATGCAAAAGTGCGAGGTAAGAAAATATGAGAAGAGATGATTCTTAGGACAAAATGGGGGAGGATCATAGTATTGTCATCAGTGCGAGAGGGAGAGAATGTCGACATTGTTGTCATTGATGGAAAAGGAATAACAAGAGTAGTAAGGTATGTTGTAGTTGATTTTTAACAAGTTATATGTTTGATATGTCATGTTGTTGAATCAAATAAGGAGGTTTCCAAGGTATATGCTTGATATGTCATGTTGTTATAGAGGTATGCATGTTAACGCTTGTTATATCTAAGAACAATGATATGTGTGTGATGCTTGGTATGATGTGGGTATGATATGTTTGTGTTTCTTGGTATGTTTGGTATGTTGAGCTAGAAAGTTGCAGAGAATAGAGATATGGGATTGGATAGTGAATGCATTGAAGATTTTGTGACATAAATGCTTGCATTTGTTTTGTGTAAGGTTGATTTGAAGACTAATTTGTTTGAGAAGATTATTGTGATGCAAGGAAAAGGAAAATGGATGAGCAATGTTGTGATGCAATGATCTGAAAATCACCCTTGAGTGACCTCAGTTAAATAATTTATGAATGAAGGTATTACAGACTCATGTCTTGGTGTGTGTCTATGTTATTTTAGGCAACAGATTGATTAGATTGCAAAATACACAGACACTGGAAATATGGAAAATAGCAAGAGAAACACAGTAAGCAAATACAAGAACACAAAAAATTAATAAGGAGTTCACCCAATCCTCCAAGGCTACGTCTCCAATCCAGCTTTCAGTGGTGGCCTTCTTTTATTGTGCCTTTAAAGCAGAGAATTACAATGAGGGGCTCAATCTGAGTCTCCTAAAACAAAATTGCTTGGCAGGGAGGTTCTTAGATTCCCCAAGCCACT
Organism: Pinus tabuliformis; assembly: GCA_031772625.1. NCBI lineage: Eukaryota > Viridiplantae > Streptophyta > Pinopsida > Pinales > Pinaceae > Pinus > Pinus tabuliformis. Next base: position 1,335,323,304 of record CM062804.1, on the reverse strand, counting down.
AGAGTACACAGACTCTTTTCCTTACCAACTCTTGACCTCTATGGTCTTTAATGGGAGGAGCCCAATGTGGTGCTCAGTTCTTAACAGATCGTCTCAGGGATTGCTCGATGTTGCCTTATGCTGCAGATCAGCTCGACTCTCTGTCTGTTTGCTCTTTGCTTCACTATCTCTTCTTTCTCTGTATTCATCTTCTTCTCTCCCTCTATGTATTTTGTTCTCTGTTCATGGCTTTAAAGCCAATCGATCTCATGACTTCCCACTTCGTCTTCCTTCCCCCGTCAGATCGCCTGTTACTGTTCACTTGGAATTCCCTATCTCTGCATCATCATCAATGGCTTACAGGAAGTGGCCACTTGTCCTTTCGCGAACTGCGCCAACTCTTCCTCATCAGTTCGGTTTTTTCGGCCTTGTCAAATCCAGTTTCTCCATCAGGCACGATCTCAGTAGTTAGATCTGGAGACCCCAGATTCTACGACATTCGCTCATTTCGCGTGGTTAACTTGCTCAACCGTTAGCGTGCAATGAGCAACGGTTTTCTCTCTCCTCCCCCTGCCATGTGTCAGGTGCTGAGTGGAATCGCTCGTTTTTCTCCAAATCCACTTACCACCCAAGGGTGCCCCCAATATACCACCAGTTTTGTAGCGCAAGTCCTGCCTTTAGCCTTCAGCACTTTCCCCATGATTTTCCTGGCTTCCATGCAACCGAGCGCTCGGGGCCTTTCCTTCTCAAGGGGTTTTGCCAGCGATGTGTGATTAGTGCTTTGAAATGGCCTCCATTTCCCGATCTAGGCTTCCAAAGTGCTAGTTTTGCCTCTTGCGCGGTCTCCATGGGCCTCAGTCAGCACGCTTTGATCGAGGTCCTCGTCGTTCCTCATTGGCTGCAACTGCCACTATCAGAGGTCTTCCTGATTGCTCTATGTTCATTAATTTTGAAGTCTATCCTATTTTGATACAGTCATGGCTCCCTGATTATTTTCATGGATCTAATTCAGATCACGGCCTTCCCACTGAAAAAGCTTTTGGACCACCAAAAGTTGGTTTTTAAGCATTGACTAAGTGAGGGTACAATTGTCTCACTTGCCAAATATCAATCCACTTTGCACTGCTTGGCTTCGAACCCTTGAGCCCAATTCTGAGTTACTCAACATCTCCCCTGTGCATTGTCCTCACCTTCCTGTCCAAAACTGTGTCTTCCTACAATTCATTAAGATATTCAGGTAGCAGGTCATCAATAGAAGGAAATTGGCTCTGCTCTTCGGGATCCTCAATTAGTGAGAGTTCAAACAATCTCAAGCAATCTACATTTACGACTGAGTAAATGTGCATGTAAGCCAGTAGATCAAGGCGAAAATAATTTTCGCCAATCTTCTCAAGTATCCTAAAAGGTCCATACCTGATAGGCTTTAGCTTTTTACCTTCACCTTGCATCCTTTGCTTGTTGATATACAGCCAAACTTGGTCACCAGCTTGGAAACTATGCTCCATCCGATGCTTGTCATGCCTTGCCTTGTATTTGGCTTGGCTCTTTTCCAGCTATTCCTGTACTGCCTGGTGAATCTCCTGGATTTATTCAATGAACCTAGTTGTTGGCTGCTTGAATTGTTTATTGATTAAACAGTCGAGTGCCACATTAATTTGTCAACCCGGGAAAGTCCTTTTATTTCAAAGGTGACCTCGTACTGTATGTACTTAATTCTAAAAGCTTTAAAAGCTGTAGTATACATGATTCTATTCTCTGTCAAACTCCTTACTCTACGTTATAAAAGTTAAAGTATATTGCAGAGATAAAATGAAAGCAGTTGACTAAGAATACAAATCTACAAAGAGAAATAATCGTTGTTCTGTTAGCAGAGGATCAGGACCCTATCCTCAGGGTAAGGATGCTCAGCACCTGCCCCTATAACCAGGTTGCTAATACACACTGCAATTCCAAATCACCAGTGAAGTATTCTTTTACAATATCAAGCAATTAACAAAACAAAGTATCAGCAAAAAGGAAATTATCAGAGTTAATGCTACAGAATCCAAACAGAATACCAGCAAAAGGAAATTACCAAACACACTCACACACTGACAGGAAATAAATGGGTGAATCTTGTGAAGAAGGTGGGCCCTGTCCCTCTCACAAGATTCCCCAGAACACAAATGCTAGATTAGGTGCTCAGAACAATCTTCTATTCATCTGCCAAAATGTCCAGTTACAATAAAGATTCAGACTTGCTGTTTGTCTTTCAAAATTTCCCTTACAACTTGTTTCCTTTTTTCCCCCCCTTTCTACTGTAGATATCTCCTCTTTATAGAGGAGACATCTATTACAATAGACCGTCATAGTTCATTCAGTTAAACCTTTTTGTCAAAAATAAGAAATCCATCCTTGTTACAGGATGTCGTTACAACAGTGTGACGGTGTATTCCTTCTTGGTCTCTTACTGTTACACAGCTGGTAAACAAACTTCAACCGTCTTCTTGGAATCCTCGTACTATCCTTTGCCGCTTCATTGTTGCTGATTTAGTAAACTCATGCTGTTCCTGGCGTTTTAGCAACTGTAACTGTGTTTTACCCTTTCTGGACAGTTGCTGGTCGTGTTGTGTCAGCATGGAACTCTGCCGAACTTCTGATAGTTGTTGTTTGTCTTTTCCGGTATAACGTTTTCCCTGCTTTAGATAGTTGTTGTTGCTGGTGTTGCAGCAACTGCGTAGTTGCTGTTTCTGGTGTTGCAGCAACTACGTAGTTGCTGTTTCTGGTGTTGCAGCAACTACGAATTATAATTTCTGCAGACTTTAGACAGTTCAACAGTTACTTAGCAACTTGGTTAACTTCTCCAAAGATAATTATAAAGATAACATGAATATGTAATGAATATGTAATGAATAATTAAAAATATAGTAATGTGGAGAGTTACTTCATACCTTGGAATGATTGGGTCATTATATAATCAAAGCTTTCAACTTATGGACTGAAAAAGGGTAATATTATAGCAAAAATACAAGGTCAAAAATGGTCAATTTGGAGTCCTAACATCCCCCCCAACTGAAAGGGTTGCATGTCCTCATGAAATGCTTACTCTGAATCTGAGTCGGAGTACTGGGATGAACAGTGTAAATCACAGAGATAGTAGCTATAGAAAGTGTTATCAAACTTATCTCTGAACCCACAGACAGTCTCTAGTTGCCTCCATGCTGCCGCCTCTTCCTTTTTGGATAATCCAAACTGACCCTTGTATTGCTGACCAGATAACCATAAGAGGGGAAATTTAAATCTGTAGCCAATCCATTTTTCAGCACATTGTTCCATACATCTAACATAGTAAGGTACCCTTGAAATTGCTGCCTGTAGATTAGGTGGATTATAGGGATGATACTCCTGCCTTTCCTTGGGACAGTTTTCCCAGAATAGGTTGTTGGTTTTAATAGCCAAAGGTGCTTTCGTTCTCACATAGTGTTGGCAATCTCGCAAGACCACTGCTTGTAGTTGCCTAATGTGATCATTCATTCCAGGTTCACTTAACATTCTTTGGTGCTGTGCAATGAAAGTAGCTGCATTTTGAGGTTCAGCCCTAATCCAAACGAGGCAGTTCTGTTCATTATGTTGTGCTGAGACGAAGGTGTTTTTCCAAGTGAGTTGGTTGGCTAGAAAGGAAATGAAAGCTCTGAGTTGTATGTCGCCAACAAGAGGGAGTATATTCATTTTTCTGTCTTCAGACATGGCTTCGTTGTGGAGATAAAGCTCACATAACAAATTCTGATCATTTTTTGGTGCCTCTGCAAAGGTTTCAATAAATTGTTCTGATGTAATCACTTGATGAGGTCTACCATCTCTAACTGCCTTTATCTGTAAGAATGTTAGTCGTTCCCTCAAAAATGCTGCATAGTTGAAAGAGGGTTTTCTTGTAGCAAGTATTCTTTGAACCAACTCAAAAATCTGGGACAGTCTAGCTTTTAGTTCCTTAATTTCTTTGTACTGAGCTCTAGACTGCTCAAGTGCTTCCCAATTCTTATATGCATAACTGAACCAGATTCCCTTTTGCTGTTGGAATGCTTTCCCTTGTGACAGATCATATTCTCTCCACCATTCTCCTTTTAATTCTTGAAAGCTAGCGGTCTCTATGCATGCATCACTGACAGTGGGAGGTTCAGTTTGTGTAAAGGCATCAACAAGAATTTTCTGCTCTGTGATAATTGGAGTAGGCCGGGGTGATTCGATGTCTTCTTTTCCATTTCCAGCCAATGTTTCTTCTTCTTGTTCCATAACAACTTGGGTAGGCTTGGGTGATTTTATGTTTTCTTCTCCATTCCCTGTTGATTCCTGTGAAACAGCCAATGCTTCTTTTTCTTGTTCAGCTTGGGTAAGACGGGGTGACTTTATGTCTTCTTCTTCATTTCCTGTTGATTCCTGTGAAACAGCCAATGCTTCTTTTTCTTTTTCCATAACAGTTTGGGTAGGCTGGGGTGACTTTATGTCTTCTTCTTCATTCCCTGCTGATTCCTGAGTTACAACAAGTCCTTCTAGTTCTTTCTTTACACTTTTTGGAGATCCTGCTGGTTCTTGTGTTACAGCAGGTTGCTCTGTTTCCACCTGTATAGTTTTTGGAGAACCTGGTGGTTCTTGTGTTGCAGCGGGTTCTTCTGTTTGCTCCTGCACCGTTTTTGGAGAGACTGCTGGTTCTTGTGTTGCAGCAGGTTGCTCTGTTTGTTCTTGCACCGTTTTTGGAGAGCCTGCTGGTTCTTGTGTTGCAGCAGGTTGCTCTGTTTGCTCTTGCACCATTTTTGGAGAGCCTGCTGGTTCTTGTGTTGCAGCAGGTTGCTCTGTTTGCTCTTGCACCGTTTTTGGAGAGCCTGCTGGTTCTTGTGTTACAGCAGGTTGCTCTGTTTCAGCAGAGGGTTGTGGTGGTTCTGTTTTTGCTTCTGCAATTTGTGTAACAACAAGTTCTTTCATTTCAACTATAACAGAAGAAGGTTCTGGAATGACTCCAGTCATTGTTTCTGCAACTACCTTGTATCCTGCTTGAGTGTATATCTCACCACAAATGGCACACATATATTCATTCTCTTTACTCTTCTCCGCTGCAGATGTTACCCGTGCTAAAATGTGCAGGTTACGTTCATTTTGATAAGCTTCTTTGACCCTTATTATTTCCTCCTGATAATCATGAATTTGGGATTTCAGAAATTCAATTTCTTCCTGCAGGGCAAATATGGTAGGCTGAGCTTGTGGAGCGGCAGGTTCCAGTGGAGGCAGAGGTTGTGTTTTAGTATTGATTTGAACATTTATACCCTCAACAGGTGGTTCTTGTGTGTCACCTGGTGGGGTAGTGGCTATTTCTTGTGTTGCAACCACTTGGCCAATATTACCTTGGGTGTCGGCAGCTAGTTCTTGTGTGACAGCTGCCTCAAAAGATAATGTCATGACACTGTGAACACTCTGCATCTCAGCCCCAGAGGGTGAGGGAGGGGAGTTCCCAGGGCTGGTGGAAGTACGAGTTTTTAACAAGATGGGTAGGGGACTGGGGAGAGTTGGGCTAGGGGATTCAGCTGTTACAGACGACCGAGTCCTTGGCTTGGGTAGAAAAGCAGGGAATTCATATATTTTTCTTTTTCAGCTAGCTTTCTTTAAAATAGGGGCAGTGGCGGAAATAGCAGCTGCTTTAGCCGAAGCCCTAGTTCTTCTTCTTTTCGGTGGGGTTCCATTTTTCTGCTGCATTTTTGTTTGAGAAGGGTAAAAGGGATGTTATCATTAGAGTCATCGGTAGAAATACCAAGTATAGGAATGAATGGGTCGGTTTTATTGGGGGATGGGGTTGTTTCCGTGGGTATTTCTACTGCTTATTGTACATTTTCAGCAACTTGTGGGGGCGTTTGCTGGAGGATTTCTTCGGGCATTTGCTCTGGAATATCGTCTGTTTGGTGAGGGATTTCTTCGGGTATTTTCTCTGGAATGTCCTCTGTTTGCTGAGGGATTTCTTCATCCTGCTGAGGTATGTCCTCAGCTTGGTGAAGAATTTCCTCTTCCTGATGAGGAATTTCCTGCTCTGGCTGAGGGATTTCTTCATCCTGCTGAGGTATGTCCTCAACTTGGTGAGGAATTTCCTCTTCCTGATGAAGAATTTCCTGCTCTGGCTGAGGGATTTCTGCCTCTTGGTGGGGATTAATGAGGGGAGGGGGGTTATTTAAGGCAAGGCCTTTATTTATCAATAATTGAGCTAGACGGTGGTGTTTCAAGGAATGGAGTGGACACTTTGCATTGACAGTGTAACGTGACATATTTTTAAGACATCCCAATAGATAATATGGCATATTTATCAACTGACCATGCCTCAAGTGATTCAACAAGACGAAATTGTGCTGGTAAATTACCTGGTACCGGCCTTCGCACGTCAGGTATTGCTTTACAAATTCAACAACTTTCGACCATGGTTGAGGCAGTGATTGAAGTGCTACGCCTCTGCCCTTGGGTTCCACCTGCTCGCCTGGTTGAAGAAAATCCTGCTGCGCATTGAGGATCAGGTGCTTCCTACTGAACCATCACGTACCATTAGCTGGTAGCCCGGTAACTTGGGCTATGACCTCCTCTGTGACTGGAATTTGAACTCCCTGAACGACGGAAAACCCCTCTGTTAAATTGCATGCAAACTCAAGGACTTGCTGTGCGTCGAAATCTGGAAGTCTCCTAAAATAATCTAGCCATCCTGCTTGCAAGAAGATTTGATAGGCTTCAGGATAGAGCTCAAGAAGTGTTGTTGTACCAGGTTCATATGTGATGAGATTTCCTCCCATAGCTGCTGTTTCAGTGAAAATTCTCAGTACAGAGCCGAGCTTCCGAGTTCAGTCCAAAGTAAATCGTTGCAAATGGTAACATGCCATGATGAGATGACTTTTACATATTACCGGGAGAGTTAAGGGCGGCGGCAGTTGGTGTGCTATACAATTATGACAACGCTTTGGTAATCCCCCCCCCAAAAAGCTATGAGTAAGTGATATGATTGGAAGTACAATTATTCGGTAGTCCTATCAACGTCTCCACATTAACTATTATTTAATGTCCATACATAATCATGCGTACCTTTATGTTTTACCTTTTTGGTTGCTGCGTCGAAAAGTCTTGTCTTGTCTTTTGCTGGATTCATAATGATTAAAGCGGGTCTAAAAGTATGAGAATACCGGCAATTTTTAGTAATGACGGGAAGTAATAGTGGAGAATTGTAATCATCATAGTGTATGGCTGGTTCTTTTCGTAGGAAATGGTATGTTTTATGCAAATAATAATTCATTTCTTGGGAGCTGAAGTGGAGAGGCTGGTGCTTTTATAAATGAGATAAATACTGAAAAAGGCATTACGGGATCGGGAAGTGGTGTTATAGCAACGGGAGTTGGTGTTGCAGCAACTGGAAATGGTGTTACAGCAACGGAAAATGGTGTTTCAGCAACAGGAGTTGGTGTTGCAGCAACGGGAAATGGTGTTGCAGCAACGGGAGTTGGTGTTGCAGCAACGGGAAATGGTGTTGCAGCAACGGGAGTTGGTATTGCAGCAACGGGAAATGGTGTTGCAGCAACGGGAGTTGGTATTGCAGCAACGGGAAATGGTGTTGCAGCAACGGGAGTTGGTGTTGCAGCAACGGGGTTCCCAAGTCCGCAAAGTGATTCCTTTGAAGCTTTTGTTCTCAGCCATTTTCCAAAGCTAAAATCTGCAAAATAATGAAATGTAATATGGCAACCCTTGGCAAGGATTATTAGTTGAAAAGAATATCTAATCTAAGAAAAATGCATAAATAAACAGCGATTTAAGTGCCTTGAGGGACAGCAAGTTCCCCTAGGGAAGCATAGTGTCTATTTGCCATGCAAGTAGCTTTAAAATCTTCTTTAGAAACAGGCCGCTGATATAAATGGAGTCGATACCCATTCACTAGTAGTGGTGTTCTGCTATCATTAATCGTTAAAAGTCTGACTATCCCATTTGGAAAAACAACATCCACTTCATAAGGCCCTAACCACCTTGTTCTTAACTTACCTTGGAAATTCTCGAAACGGGAGTCATAGAGTAGAGCCCAGTTACCTTTCTGGAACTGCTTTTGCTTGATGGTTCTGTCATGCCACCTGCTTCTTTGTTGCTGTATCATGGTTGTTTGATGGATGGCATCCAGTCTCTTCTCGTCCAATTCCTGAAGTTGCTGCAACCTGGCTGTCTGTGCATCAGTGAAGTCAAGGTTAACAGCTAAAGCAGTTCTTAAATTTTTGATTTCAAACTCTACAGGGAAAACAACATTTTTTCCAAAAACTAACTCATAAGGTGAAAAGCCCGTAGTATTCCTCCAAGTAGTTCTATAGGACCATAATGCCTCGGGCAACCTTTGAAACCAGTCCCTTCTATTCTCCTTTATTGTTTTTGTCAAGATGGCTTCTATGACTTTATTGGTGCTTTCTACCTGCCCATTTACCTGGGGGTGATAAGGTGTAGTCATTTTGTGCTTAATATGATATTTCTGAAGTGTATCCTTGAAGCCATGAGAGTTGAAAGGAGGTCCTCCATCCGTGACTAATTCTCTAGGCAATCCAAACCTAACAAAGATCTCTTCAAATAAAAATGTTAGTATTGCTTCTTCATTAGCTTTAAGGAGTGCCTTAGCTTCTACCCATTTAGTCATATAATCTGTGCATACTAATATGTACACTCTTTGATTGGATGGGGGATTAATGGGACCTATAAAATCTAATGCCCATTTCTCAAAAGGTTCAAGAATTACCTGGGGATTGAGTGGCATTTCATCCCTGTGATTAGGCTGGCCCATTCTTTGATAGCTATCACAGGCCTTCACATATTTCCTTGCATCTTTGAAGAGTGAGGGCCAATAATAACCCATTCTGAGTACCTTGTGTGTTGTTCTTTTGTCTGCAAAATGCCCTCCACAAGGGCCATCGTGGCAAGCCTTTAATACATCATAAATTTCATCTTCACCAATGCATCTCCGGATTTCCTGATCGATTCCTGTGTGGAAAAGACACCCGCTTATCCAGCTGTACCTAGCACTTTGCTGGATGATCTTTCTTTTTTCCCTGTGTGATAGGTGTGACGGTAATTTTCCTGCAACTAAATAGTTGGCAATGTCTGCATACCAAGGTGAGTGAGCAGATACTGCAAATAAATATTCATCAGGAAAAGAATCATCTACTGGAATGTTTTCATCAGTTTTTAATCGAGAAAGGAAATCAGCAACTACATTTTCTTTACCTGGCCTATCTACAATTGTGATGTCAAATTCTTGTAATAATAATAACCATCTGGTAACTCGAGCATTTGTAACTGACTTATTCATTATATATTTAATGGCCGAGTGATCAGTATGCACAAAAGTAGTGTAGCCAGTAATATAATGTCGAAACTTATTGATAGCATAAATGACTGCTAGGAATTCCTTCTCAGTGACTGTATAATTTAGTTCAGCTGGTGTCATGTTCTTATTGATAAAATAAATTGCATAGGGAAGACTATTTTCTTCTTGGCCCAAGACAGCTCCAATTGCCGTATCTGAGGCATCAGAGGATATATGAAAGGGTAGTGCCCAATCAGGTCCTCTCAAAATGGGAGCTGTAGACAACTGATGTTTAAGTTCATTAAATGCTTTTTCAGAATCATCAGTCCACTTAAATTCAGCATTCTTTGTTAATAACACAAATAGAGGAGAAGCTATTTTGGAAAAATTCTTGATAAATCTTCTATAGTATCCAGCATGTCCTAAAAAGCTTCTTACATCAGTTTGTGTTTTGGGGATAGGGAGGGTCTGAATTACCTGTATTTTGGCTGGATCGACTTGAATTCCTAGGAATGAGATGAAGTGACCCAATACAATACCTTGATTCATCATCATATGACATTTTTCAGTGCTTAAGGTGAGGTGTGCTTCTACACATCACTTAAGTACTTTTTCAAGATTCTGCAGTGCATCCTCAAAAGTCACTCCATAAGGAGTAAAGTCATCCATAAATATTTCTAAGGAATCATTTAGCATATTAGAAAAAATCCCTATCGCTGCTCTTTGAAATGTTGCTGGAGCATTACATAGCCCAAATGGAAGAACCTTGTAAGCAAAGGTCCCCCATGGGCTAGTAAACGTGGTCTTGTCCTGGTCTTGGGGTGCAATCTTAATCTGATTATATCCACTAAATCCGTCCAAAAATGAGAAGAATTTCTTACCTGCCAAATTATCTAATACCTGATCAATGAATGGTAAAGGGAAATGGTCTTTCTAGGTGGCTTTATTAAGAGCTCTGTAATCCACACATACTCTCCATTTTCCATTTTTCTTGGGTACAATTACAAGTGGGGAAACCCACTCACTATTAGATATAGGGTATATAAATCCTGAATTCAACAGTTTTTGAAGTTCCTCCTTCACAATTTCCCTTAGATTGGGATTCATCCACCGCTGGGGTTGACAGACTGGGCGGGATCCTTCTTTAATATAAATGCGGTGAGTGCATAGCTCAGGAGAGATCCCCTTCATGTCTGTATAATCCCATGCAAATGCTTCTTTATTTTCCCGGAGTAACTTTATTAACTGTTGTTTTTCATTATGAGTTAAGTTAGGATTTATATTTAATGTTTTGCCAGGCTCAATTTCTATTGTTGTACTTTTGGAGGAGTTGTCTACTATTGTCTGAGATAAATTTTTAGTTTTCAGGTTCTGCTGAGATTCAAATTCCAAGATTGCAGTGAAGTGATTATACATTTCTGGGCTGACCGAAGAAGGTTCAGAAATGAAGCTGCTGATTAATTCATCTTCGGTAGAGTCTTTGAAAGTTAAAGCTTGTCCGATAGTCAAGATAGGTTGGGTTTCTTCATCCTCATAATCTACCCATACAGAATCGTCATTATTAATCATGGGTGTAGCATGAGGATAAAGGGTAAGCTGTTTGGTTTCCTGCCCATTAGAGATGGTCATTGATCCTGATCTACAGCTGATGAAAGCATCCGCTGTAGTTAACCAAGGTCTTCCTAGGATCAGTGGATGACCTCCCAACTTTGTCTTAGTTTGTAACACCACAAAACCAGCTGGGTAATTCCAGGATTCTACAGAAATTATTAGATCTTCAATGACTCCTTCAGGTTTAATTGTAGAGCGATTAGCCAGCTCTAGAATGGTTGGAGTTTCCCTAATAAAGTTTTTTAACTGTAGCAGTTGTGATGTTTCAAGTGTCATAATGTTTATTGCAGCACCTAAATCTACTAGAACTTTAGAGACAAAAGTTTTTCCAACCTGAACTGTTACTGTAGGGTGACCAGGGTCACCATATTTCACAAGAGGATCTTTTTCTGTCATTAAAGCAGTCAGCTCACCCATCACATGAACTGTGAGGGGGTCCTTAGTTTTTCTTCCAGGTTTTTTTATGCAAATATCTCTAACAGTCCTAGCATAAATGGGAACATCTCTTAGTGCTTGCAACAATGGAATTTTAACATATAAATTCTGTAGTTCACCTAAAAGGTTAAAAGCAGGTTGCTCAAGTGTTTTGGTGAGAGCCAGATGTTCAGGGAATGGCGGATCCGCTGTTTGATCATTGTTGTTAGATGCTAATTCAACTATTTCAGCATTATTGTTAGCTGGTTTTTCTTTTCCAACTTCCTCTTTATCAGAGTCAGTAATGTCATCAATGATTGGTTCAACAACTCTCCCTGAGTGAAGATGGATATCGTTACATTGCATGGGGGAGACAAGCTGATTTTGAATATCAATTGCTTGCAGAGCTTTATTGTTATTTGGGTTGGGGTTGGGTTGCACAGGCAGCTGTGGTTTAATTGCTTGGTTATTCGGAGGAGTATTGGATGGTAAGGAAAGAGACTGTTGATGCTGAGGAAATGGCATCTGCTAGGCTGCCCAGTTCGGATTCCATTGATTAAAATACGATTGCTGGGGAGCCCAAGGATTCCATATGGTAGGATTAGGAAAAGGAAGACTTGGTTGCTGTATGGGTAGAAAATTCATCGTATTAAAGGGTGGGTACTGCATTTGGTTCATGGGTGGGTAATTTTTTTGAAAAGGAGAATGATTATTCCAACGACTAAATGCTGTGTTAGAATTCATACCTTGTCTTTGCGGCCATTGCCTCCTCTGTGTCATCAGGTACACTGCTTCAGCCTCTTCTTCAATTGACTGCAATGCTGCTTTTATTCCAGGCAGAGAGGGGCATTGCTGGGTCTCATGGTCCTTTTCACAGATCGTGCAGATTGGTATCTTATCTAGTGGGCATTCCCTGAGTGGGTGTTTTTCTCTGCATTTAGAACAAAAAATAGCTAGGGCAGCTTCTGCTTCTGCCTGTTTCTTTTTTACCTGCAGAGCATCAATTTGTGAAGCAAAGGAGCTTAACATCTCAGTTTTAAATTATTCCAACAAATTACCTATTTCGGCCCTTGCTGCTCCTCCACTTGCTGACTTCTAGACTCTTGAATATACGTTGTCCCTGCTTTTTGATCTGCTTACTGCTCCTCTTGAACATCTCATGCAGAGGTTGATAATTTCATCAAATGGTTCCTTGGAAATGTTCCCTTTTCCTAGCATATTCAACATGTCCAAGCAGTCATCTCGTACCCCTTTCAGTAATATTGTTTTCAGAATATCTTTACTCATGGTAGTGTGGTCAGACCGCTGCAGATTATACTGCAGTCTTTCCACAAAGTCCTCCAAATTCTCGTCCTCCTTCTGAACCATTTTAAACAACTCTTCCTTCCTTTCTCTTGTTCGGCGGTAATCCTGATATTTAGCCAGAAAGCTTTCTTTCATCTAATCCCAGGTAGTGATTGCCTGAGCTCCTAAGCTCATAAACCACCTTAACGCATTCCCTTTCAGTGTTGCTGGAAACAGTTTTAGTTTCTGATTAGGGCTCACATAATCATAACTCCTACATAGTATATCGAATTCAAAGAGGAATTCATCCGGGTCTTCAGAGGATAACCCATGAAAGTTGGGTAATGCTGAAAGTGGAATGTTCTTCATAGGGGTTGCTCCTCTCGGGAGCTCCCCAATAGAGAACTCTAGGGTAGAGAGTGAGTTTTCCCCCCTTCCTTCTGTTCTGTTATCCTCCATTGGTCTTTTTCCTGAATCGCTTGCTTTATCTTCTGTATCTTCTATTTCTTCAGGTTCTTCTACGGTTCCTCAGTGTATTCTGGTACTTCCAACTTCCTTTCAGGTCCTAGTACTCCCTCCATTTGTCGATCTGTTTGTGAGGAATACTGGATCTGAGGTCTCCGGGAACTTGTCCTCTGTGATGTCTCGGCCTTTGATATAATTTCGTCAATAAAGGTTTTTCTTCCTCCTCCGCCTTTGCCGCCTGTGAAATTAGGTTTCATGCGTCCTCTCATGCACCTGTTATTATTAAAAAGAAATCATTAATGCTTTTAAAATCTCTAGTCGCCTTCCCCGGCAACGGCGCCAAAATGTTGGCTGCTTGAATTGTTTATTGATTAAACAGTCGAGTGCCACATTAATTTGTCAACCCGGGAAAGTCCTTTTATTTCAAAGGTGACCTCGTACTGTATGTACTTAATTCTAAAAGCATTAAAAGCTGTAGTATACACGATTCTATTCTCTGTCAAACTCCTTACTCTACGTTATAACAGTTAAAGTATATTGCAGAGATAAAATGAAAGCAGTTGACTAAGAATACAAATCTACAAAGAGAAATAATGGTTGTTCTGTTAGCAGAGGATCAGGACCCTATCCTCAGGGTAAGGATGTTCAGCACCTGCCCCTGTAACCAGGTTGCTAATACACACTGCAATTCCAAATCACTGGTGAAGTATTCTTTTACAATATCAAGCAATTAACAAAACAGAGTATCAGCAAAAAGGAAATTATCAGAGGTAATGCTACAGAATCCAAACAGAATACCAGCAAAAGGAAATTACCAAACACACTCACACACTGACAGGAAATAAATGGGTGAATCTTGTGAAGAAGGTGGGCCCTGTCCCTCTCACAAGATTCCCCAGAACAAAAATGCTAGATTAGGTGCTCAGAACAATCTTCTATTCATCTGCCAAAATGTCTAGTTACAATAAAGATTCAGACTTGCTTTTTGTCTTTCAAAATTTCCCTTACAACTTGTTTCCTTTTTTTCCCCCCCTTTCTACTGTAGATGTCTCCTCTTTATAGAGGAGACATCTATTACAATAGACCGTCATAGTTCATTCAGTTAAACGATTTTGTCAAAAATAAGAAATCCATCCTTGTTATAGGATGTCGTTACAACAGTGTGATGGTGTATTCCTTCTTGGTCTCTTACTGTTACACAGCTGGTAAACAAACTTTAACCGTCTTCTTGGAATCCTCGTACTATCCTTTGCCGCTTCATTGTTGCTGATTTAGTAAACTCATGCTGTTCCTGGCGTTTTAGCAACTGTAACCGTGTTTTACCCTTTCTGGACAGTTGCTGGTCGTGTTGTGTCAGCATGGAACTCTGCCAAACTTCTGATAGTTGATGTTTGTCTTTTCCGGTATAACGTTTTCCCTGCTTTAGATAGTTGCTGTTGCTGGTGTTGCAGCAACTTCGTAGTTGCTGTTTCTGGTGTTGCAGCAACTACGTAGTTGTTGTTTCTGGTGTTGCAGCAACTACGAATTATAATTTCTGTAGACTTTAGACAGTTCAACGGTTACTTAGCAACTTGGTTAACTTCTCCAAAGATAATTATAAAGATAACATGAATATGTAATGAATAATTAAACATATAGTAATGCGGAGAGTTACTTCATACCTTGGAATGATTGGGTCATTATATAATCAAAGCTTTCAACTTATGGATTGAAAAAGGGTAATATTATAGCAAAAATACAAGGTCAAAAATGGTCAATTTGGAGTCCTAACACTAGTTTCCCTGTCCACATCACTGTGTCCCTCAACTGTGGTGTCTTTACCGAAGATAAAATCCAAAGGAGACCTTGGTGTGAAACCAAAACAGGTCTCAAAAGGAGATCTTTGTGTAGAAGAATGTTTTGCTCTATTGTAAGCATGTTGCACATAACACAAATGTTCATCCCAAAGCTTAGGATGTTTGCTGCAATATCCTCGGAGTAACTGGATCACTATCCTATTAACTACTTCTGTTTGGCCATCAGTTTGTGGATGAAAAGCGGTGCTTTTCTTCAGTTTGGTGTCCATCAGTTCCCATAGACTTGACAAAAAATTCCCCACAAATCAGATGTCCCGATCAAATACAATAGAAGTGGGTAATCCAAAATGAACCCATACATGTTCAAAGAACAGTTTTGCAATTTGTTCAGCTGTAATCTATTTATTACAAGGTATCAAAATACACCTTTTGCTGAACCTATCCACAACAACATAGAGATAATCATGACCTTTCCTAGATTTAGGCAGTCCTCCAACGAAATTCATGGAAACACTTTCCCAAGGGTGAGAAGGAACTGGTAATGGAGTGTACAAGCCTAGTTTTCTATTGTTGGGCTTGCTTTTAGCACACATAGTACACCCTCTTACATATCTAGAAACTGTCTCATTCATTTTTGGCCAATAACAAAATCTTTGCAGCTGTGCAACTGTTTTACTTACCCCAAAGTGACCTGATATCAGAGAAGTGTGTGCTTCTCTAATTATCTTTACTCTCTCAATTTGTGGAATGCAGAGTTTCCCACAATGGTATAAGAGTCGGTCCTTCACATGATAATCCAATTATTCTACCCATTTGCCTTGACTTAAAGTTGCATATACATCTTTAAAGTCTATATCTTGAGCACATTGTTCAATGTAGCTTTCATGTAGCACAGAATTATGCTTAAGTATAGTAGATGCATTTATAATGGGTCTAGATAACATGTATGCAACTTTATTATGTTTTATATCTGATGACTAAATGAAACTGTTGTAGAAAACCCATCCATCTGCAGTGTCTTGATTGCTACAACTTAGTTTGGGAGTGTAGATATTGAAGTGGTTGATGATCAGTATGTATTACTGTCTCTTTGCCTGCCCATTAAGTAATGTTTTCACATTTTCACACTCTAAACTAATGCACACAATTCTTTATCATATGTAGGATAGTTAACTACTGCAGTATTAAAAGTCTCAGAATGATAACATATGGGTTTATCATGCTGTGTCAACACTGCTCCCATGGCATAGCCACTAGCATTTGTTTGGATCTCAAATGGTCTTTGAAGATCAGGCAGTGCTAGTACAGGTGTTGTACTAATCTTTTCTTTCAAGGTGTCGAAGGCTTCCTGATGTTTGCCTCCCCACTGAAACACCTTGTCCAATCCTGTTAAAGCATGTAAGGGAGCTGCAATTGAGGAAAAGTTAGAAATAAACTTTCTCCAATATTGTGCTGCCCCTAAGAAACTTCTGTAGCAAACTTGGGTTTAGGCCAGTTTACAATGACTGCCACCTTAGAGGGATCTATCTTCAGTTCACCACCGCCTACTATATGACCAAATAATTCAAGGATGTTTTGCCAAATTCACATTTTGAGAGTTTAACATGAAGTTTTTCTCTTTTCAAAACATCTAGTGTCTACTTAACATGCTTTAAGTGTTCTTCCCATGTTTTACTAAAAATCAGAATGTCATCCAGATACACAATAACAAAATCATCAAGAAAAGTTCTGAGTACATCATTCATTAATCTCATGAAAGTAGCAGGAGCATTAGTTAATCCAAAAGGCATAACCAGCCACTCATACAATCCCTGCTTTGTTTTGAAAGCAGTCTTCCATGCATCTTGTTCTGCAACTCTGACCTGACGGTATCCACTGTGCAAGTCTAGCTTGGGAAAATAAATAGCTTCTTTCAATTGATCCAAAAGATCATCTATGCGAGGAAGGGGATAACAATTTTTGATTGTTATCTTATTCAGTGCTCGATAATCAATGCACATTCTCCACGAGCCATCTTTCTTTCTCACTAAAACGATTGGAGACCCACATGGTGATGTGCTAGGTCTGATGAACCCTTTCTCGAGCAACCCCTGCACCTGCTTCTTGATTTCAGCATTCTCTAAAGCAAACAACCTATACATTCCAATGTTAGGCAATGGAGAATCTTGTTGCAAAATAATACCATGTACTATTTCCTTTTTGGGTGGTAGACCTTTAGGTTCTTGAAACAAGATATCATACTCTGAAACAACCTTTTCTAAATCAGCTTGCTGTTTAGTATTACAACCCTCAAATACATTGGTTTTTTCAGGTTTCTTTTCCTTTACAACCATCAGTAAGAATTGTTTGCATGAATTTATCATTCTTTTCATCTGCCCTGAGTTTATGAGAGTATAATTATTCTTGAGCTTATGAGATCTTACAAAGTATTCAATTCCATCTTTGACAAGTAGATACTTGTTCTCAGCTCTATAGAAAATAGCTTTCCTATCATACAAGTAAGGACTTCCTAAAGCAATTCCACATATATCCAAAGGAATTATGTCTAACTCAACCTCATCTACAAATGTTGACCCAAAAGAAAACTTGAGTTTGCACTGTCTAGTCATTTGTAGTTGTGATTTATCATTCAACCATCCTAATGGGTATGGTTTCTTGTGAAGTGTAGTTGCTAATCCCAACTTCTTTACAATTGCTTTAGAAATTAAATTTACTTGTGAGCCACTATCAAACAAAGTATCAATTTTTTGATGTTTGGAAATAACTCGAATATGGAAAAGCTCATGT
Organism: Pinus tabuliformis; assembly: GCA_031772625.1. Lineage (NCBI taxonomy): Eukaryota > Viridiplantae > Streptophyta > Pinopsida > Pinales > Pinaceae > Pinus > Pinus tabuliformis. The sequence continues at coordinate 1,335,305,643 of CM062804.1, read as the reverse complement.
CTTTTCCTCTCATTTTCTTCATCAATAATAGATTGTGCAGAATTACTACTAGATGCTTCAAAATTCTTACCTTTTATACCTATGGCTGCAATGGTTGTTTCATCTCCAGAGTCTGACCCCAAATATTTCTAAATAGCTGTAGTAGTCTTCTTCTTCTTGCCCTCGAACTTCTTAGGTCTCAGCTCTGATGCAGAATCCAACAATGCTCATCATCATGCCCATCCTTTTTACAATGAGTGCATGAAGCTTTTCTCTTCTATGCAGTGTTTGTCTTCCTTGCTTTCCACTTCTGCTTTCTTTTCTCCTTGCTCTTGCTTGCAGTGGGTTGGGATGGTCCCCCAACTTCTAGATTTCCATTATTTCCTCTAGCTTCTAGATGAGTACCTTGTACAGATACCTCATCTATACTAGTGGGATTAAACATGAGGATGGTATGCCTCGTGTAGCTGTGTAGACCACCAATGTACTTCAACAGAGTCTCTGGTGAGTCTAATGAGATTCCTAGAATCAATGTGTTGAGCCGTAAAAAGGGTCTTTTTCACCTCTAATTACCTCACATTATCTTGTCAATCCAGGAACGATTTGTTATCTCAAAGAGTGTGCTCAGTCTGAGGTGGTCGTTTGTCAGAGTAATGCTAGTAGTATAGTGCTCAAGAAAATACAAGAGTAAACGGATGCTTGAAAGAAAATCTACTTACAACAAAATACCTTAAAGCCCGAATCAATCATTCAGAAAACAAAGCAATTTATCAGTCAAGGGTCCAGTAACAGTAACTCATCCCTTTGGAAACTTATGTAACTAAAAGTAATCAAGGAACATGTCATCAATCTGGGGACGACACAGCAAATTCCAATGCCCACTACAGTTTCAGATCATTCTGCACACTGAAGCAATGGAATAGCAACTAAGAAATGGAACCGCGACTAGAAAATGTAACAACAACTAAGTCTGAGGAACAACAACACCTTAATCTACAGAAACATGTATAAAAAACTTATCCTACAGGAATCAAATATCAATCTTTACTCAAAGGATAAATTGGACAGTAGATAGAAATGGAATAGCAACCAAATAACAATGAAATATAGAACGGCGTATAGTACCAATCGTAGATACACGGTGCCGGAATAGACAGTACACACAGCACACAGAAATATTAGGGAAAACAGTAATCTGAGTCTGATAGCACAAGTATTGATCTTAGCTACCAGGAATAACAATTGTAATTCATAATGGAACACCAATGTCAATTGAATCGCAATCACAATCAAATGTAAACCATATATGAATGAAGCGATATAAATGTTACATCACAATTACTCTGTAGTTGAACAGTAACAATATTCTATAAAGACTAGCAATATCTTATCAACAATTTAAGGTGTTAGCCTCCTATTGCAATAGGTTTCATATTTCATGATTGACTATTTTACATGCCAAATATGTCATCTTTTCATGCTGCAAGGTTCCATATTTCCATGAAGTTCCATTTTGAAGAATCATACCATTTTTGAAGAGTTTTACAAATAAGGCAAAGCCAAACAGCTTAATCTTGGCTTCCCTAGGTTTAAATTGCTTGTTTAAGAAGATAGAGAATGAATATATGTCCAAACAACTTAAGCTTGGCAGATCAATAGCTAGGTAGAGAAATAAAGGAGCCCAACTGCTTACTCTGGGCCCTTGGAAGATATAAGGGTACATCTAGATAGGAGGGCAGTCAAAAGAAAAGAAGATAATTAGGGTCTGCAAGTCTAAGTGCACCCAAACCAAAAGGAAGAAAAAATGTTAGATAATTAGGCTAGGTAAGTAGTTTTGAGGTTGCAGAATGAATAAGTGTGATCAATTTTGTGTTTCAAAGTGTTATGTTACTTCAGATCACAAGTGCAAGGCAATTTTTCCTTGGAGCAGCTCAAGCGAGGCATGATTAACTTCCCTTTCTTCCTTTCCCCCAAATCATTCACTAAATTCCCCTAAAGGTGTTAAGATCTGCTTGATATCTTTAAAAAATTCATCATATTCCATAGCATTTTCCTAAGCAAAGATCTGCTTTGCTTAAGGATGCTTATATTTCTTATACAGGTCCTGTTTCCCCTTTAAAGCCTAGGATTTCTATCCTTAGCGCTTTCTTCACAAAATTCATATTAAATCCTAACTCTATTATGTAAATCCCTCCTTATTTCCCCTTCCCATACTAAAAAATATGGTAAAAATCCCCATTATTTACATATCCCCTCCTTTGGTTGAAATATAACCATAAATATTGCTTGGGAATTACTAAGTTTTCCTGAAACTTAGTAAGAACCCTCAGTTTTGCTTCTTAAACTCCCTCAAAGTGTCTTTGGACTCCTTCCAAGGCATGAAATTCCTCTTTTTTGGTTATTGGACCCCTTCCGAGGCCTCAAGAACCCTTCCAAAGCTTTAAAAATCCTTTTCCGATCACATAAATCATCCTCTGATCGCATTAACCCTCTTCTGATTGAGTGTTTCCTCCTCTAATGAGTTTTCCTCCCCTCCGACGCGATATCGTTTTCGGAGGTCGCAGCATTCATTCATCGGCCCCCTTTTATAACTCCCCGATATCATTTCGCCAATGCGATTTCACGATCGACAGTCGCAAGGTTTCAATACCTATATATATGCCCCCCTCTCATCCATCGACGCGATATTGCTATCACACCCCAAAGCATATTGCATCGCGATCCACTCATTTTCACAAACGCATCATTTATCCATATATACCTCTGCTTCCCCGTAAACTTGGTTACATTGCAAAACTTAAGTTTTTACCACTAACCTCATTTTACCCCAATATATGACATTTCCGTATTATTTCCATTTTCGCGCAGCCGCACGCCTTATCGCTTTTTCGATATCGGCGATCGCTCCCATCGCATCGCATATATAAAATCCATTGCCCCCTGTCCCCACCGATTTTCGATCGCCGATTTAATCCCTGTCGTACTGCCACGTCACTGCCGTACCGGGACCCACCGCTAACGTCATGCTGACATCATCACTGAAAGAAGGCGCGAAGGGCGAAAATTGCAGCAAAGGAAGCTTGAAATGAGAAACAGAGGCAGTTTTCGATGCGCGATTAGCGCCTAGCTAATTGCGCATCACTAAGAAAAATTGGTCAAAATGGACTGCGTCTCATTGCTCGGCTACCAGCAGGCCCAAAAATTCACGATTTAACAGGATTTCTTCATATATGTTCATATTCAAATCGGCCAGCGCCAATAGCATTCCAGAGGCCACGAAAAGCATTTGCAGCAGCCATTTTTGCCTTGATAGGGCAGAAAAGGGGCGATTTGATAGTTTCAAACACATCAAGGGGGAGAAAGCGGCGCAATTCAACTGTAAAAGAGTATCAGAGGAAAGATGAAGCCCAGATCAAATTGAAGAGTATCAGTGAAGCAGCAAAGTGTATCAGATCGGCAATACCAAAGCGGGTGAACATTAAAGGCCCCCAAGCAAAGTCAAAGAAAGCGGTGAAGCCATTTAAAGGATCTCAGATCACAGTTAATGCACATCAAAACCACTCGAGAGCAGGGGATCAAAGCCCAAACCACATTTATGGCTAAATGAACAGCATAGAGCCATAAGGACACCATATTAACTCATTTTGATACAGCTGCCTCCAGCGCAGCTCAAAGATATTTTCTTGCATTAATTTCAGGACAAAATTAGGTTAAAGAACTCATTTCCCTCAGACCTGTTTAAGGTCTACTATAATAGATATTTTTGGATATTTTACCTATATAAACCACCCTAATTCATTGTTTAAAGGGTTGGTTGGTTGATAATCCTCATGTTGGACTCGCATTGTATGTTTGAGAATTTCTATAATCAAAGACTGCTGAAAAGCTTGGAGGATGGACTGTCTGTTGTGTTATTAATGGCTGAAGAGTGAAATATAGAATTCTTGCGCTTCTTCAGGGCCCAATAAGTGTTTCTTACCTCTGTTTTCAATTTCATATAGGTTTATATCATACCTATATCACCATCTAAGTTACAGAAAGAAAGATTAGCTTAGAATTTGCTTGGCTGCACTCTATGCTCAGTTTCTGTGACTTCTATATGTTTTCTTCTGATTTAGGCATAAATATGAATTCCTCATGGCTCATATTTGCTCTATTTCATTCATGTGTGACTGTTATTTAGGAATTCTTGACTGCTCCTAGATATAGTTCACTCACCTTCCCTCTGTTAAGTTGAATGAGAGATTCTTAGTTGCCTTTCATTCCTTAGCCTTCATTTCATCCTTTTTAGCTTGAATGATTGTTTCATGTGTAGCTATCCTGCTCTATATTCCTCTTGTGACCAAGAAAACGCACCAGCAGCCCTACTCCATGACTCCATGCCCAATGGTTTGAACCTCTCACACTATGCATGCATCCCTACTTGAAAACATCAATCATCCCACCAAAACTTAAACAAAACCCATGTACACCATAACTAGCCTAAAGTCAACCCAAAACAAAGTTAAATCATAAGGAGAGAGCCCTCTCTGACTGCAGGTAGGCTAGGACCTGCAGCCCAAAGATTGGTTTGTGGTTACCTCGGCCGTATCCCTTAAGGAGCCAAGGGACAACCTGAGTGTTAACATCATTGGCGACTCCACTGGGGATCTTATTCAGAAAATTCCAAAAAAAAAAAAAAAAACATGTTAGAAGTTGGCTCCCAAGAAGAAAACACATAATACTAGGTCAAATCCAGACCCAAATCCACCAGCTATTTTTGAAAATCCCAATTTAATCTCTAGAAACCTTAGCAAACAAAAACAAGAAGAGGTAGCTGATTCTAGTCCTAAAACAGTTCAGCCAAGCTGTTTTCCAACCCCTGTTAAAGTTTTGTTTCGTTCAAACCCTACTTCCCCTTGTTCATCATCCACCTCTCCAAGCACCTTTTCCACACCTCCATTCACTACGCATACTACCACTACCACCACTGTTATTACAACTCTTCCAGCCGTTCCAGTCGTTCCACTTATCCCTGTAAATATGGCTAACATATATGCACCTTTACAGTTACCTGCAAATCCAGGGGCTATGCCTCAGGATTATCAAACCAAAATCACATATTTTTATGCTACTGGTTCTGGCACAACCCTGCAACATACCAAGAAAATGTAGGACTATTTTGAGAGTTATGAAATAGATGATGATAGTGTAAGAATGAAGATTTTTGTCCAAAGTTTAACAGGAGATGTAAGGCCTTGGTTTAGAGCACTTGTTGCAAATTCCATAGCTGACCCAGAGGCCCTTTACCAAGTATTTATCAACAGATTGAAGAAGAAGAAATACCCTCTGCACATATTATCTGAGTATGACACTATCAAAAGAGGCCCTCAATAGGCTGTCTTAGACTATTGTGCCAGGTTTAACAATGTTTATAACGCCATTCCACAAAACCTTAGACCTCCACCTGATCTTGCTTTATACAAATTCCCTGATGGATTTGATTCAGACATGGCTTATCAGTTAAGGGAAAGAGCCCCTCAAAACTTAGCAGACATGCAGAATGTAGCTGTTAGCGTGGAGGAAAATCTGATTGCCAAGCGAAATAGAGCAAGAGCTGAGAGAAGAACCACTTTCAAAGATGAACCTTCAGCCTTTGAGAAAAAATTGGACACAATCATCAAAGGTATGGACACCTGTGAAAATAGAATGGGAACTATTGAAAGAAAAGCTTCATGGGAAGGACAGCAAAACAATCCTATTAGAAATCCAAACTTTAGAAAAAATTATAACCCAAACGTTGGAAGGGCAAGTCCTGACCATGATATAAGACCTCCTTTTCATGAAAACTATGCTGAAGCATCCACATCTAGTGAGCAGATAGAGGACACTCACATAAACTTGATGGGTTTGAAAAGTAAACAACAAGTATTTCTAACCCAAGAAGACCAAGATGACCATGATATAGATCAATTTCAGACCAAGTCTGGAGAGTCATTTGACTTCAAACAAGGCTATGATTCAGCTGTCTACGAAGTCCATAAACAATACAAATTGAGAACAAGAACCATCGATGTGTCTGATCCCATCAAGCCAAAGGATGCCAAGAAGCCTAAGAAAGTAAAAGACAAGGCCGCTATCATCGAATATAAGAAAAACCGTTCAATTTAGAAGCAGAAATTGGTAAATTAAAGATATCTATTCCTCTCTCTGAGCTTACCAAACATGATGTATACAGACAGCAAATCAAAAGATCACTGTAAATGTGAGAGAACAGGGATGATGTTAATGTCTTAGATAATCGACCTGAATTACTTTTTGGTCCTGAAGTCAATGGTAAATCAGAACATGGAGCTGTTCTACCCTTTTACGTCAGTTTACACATTCATGATAAAGTGTTGCACAATGCTATGTTTGATTCAGGTGCTTCACACAATCTAATGTCCAAAGCTGTAATGGAGAAGCTAAACCTTGATATCACTAGACCCTACAAAGACTTATTCTCATTTGATTCTAGTCAGGTCAAGTGTTTAGGCTTAATCAAAGACCTTTGTGTGTCTTTAGTCCAATTTCCCAACAAAACGATCCTAATGGACGTGGTGGTTGCTAACATTCCACCAAAATATGGCATGCTCTTATCAAGATCTTGGGGAGTAAAACTCCAAGGATCTCTCCAACTAGACCTCTCCTATGCCACTATTTTAGTCTTTGGGCAACAAAAGAGACTGTATAGAGAAACACTGATGAAGTATGTGGTAAGTAGTGAGGAAAAACCCCAAAACGTTCCCATTTACTCAATCCATTCTGATATGGATTCCTTTATATTGTTCAATGATGAAAGCTGCCCTCCCACTGATGAAAAGCCTTTGCCTTTAGAACAAGAAACATGCATCAATCAACAGTCAGTTGCCCATACCCATGAAACTGTCAAACAATTAGTGCAACCAGCATACAAGAAGAACCACATGAAGCACGAAACCTAGCTCCACCCAATCCTAAAATGACTGAAACTCTTAATACTATCCACAAGCAAGAAATCACATCGTATTTAGAGTTTGATGGTTCTGTTAATAAGCTAGGAGCAGGGGCAGGAATATGGATTCACAATACACATAATAGCCATGCAGAGGGTCATGCTTACAGACTAAACTTCAAATGCACCAACAACATGGCAGAGTATGAAGCTCTCTTTTTAGGCCTTAAAATGTTCAAAGCTCTAGGAGCTGCAAAAGTGTCCATTCTAGGTGACTCCGATTTGATCATTCAATAGATGAAGGGTAACTTTGTTACTAATGACAGTAGGCTGAGAGCTTATAGGTCTGCTGCCACAGAAATACTCAATTCCTTCACCGAATCCAAGCTTGCTAAGATTGCTAGAAACCATAACATGCATGCTCATAGTCTAGCTACTTTTGCTAGCACTTGCAAGCTACCCTTTGAGCCCAATTACCACTTTACTGCTGAGATAAAGCACAGGCCTACTGTGCCTAACAATATCAAAGATTGGCAAGTGTTTGAGGATGATGCTCAAATCAACAATTTTCTTACCTTACAACAAGAATTCTCAGGCTCAAACATTGATGAAGATGCCATGGATGACTCACAACAGCAAAAGAGCCAAAATGAGCAAACTATAACAGTTGAAGCAGCAAATCAAATGCTGCACCCAACCATTTTTGATGAGAAAAACATGCAAGAGCTGAATCAAATGCATTTAGATGAAATAGCTGAAGAAGAGGCCGAAGTGATTGATTTAAAAGACAATTTTCTACCTGCTGGCCTCACTCCACTAGAAGACATATTTGATTCAAACGATGTCCCGAAAAAGCCAAAGATGCAGCCGTTAAATGCTGTTGTAGAAGACTGTAATATTGGGACAGCAAAGAAGCCCAAAATGATTAAACTGTCCAAGTCTTTGCCTCCCGATCAAAAACCAAAATATGTTGATTTATTTAAAGAGTTTCAAGATGTATTTGCCTGGAGTTATGAGGACCTTAAGTCCTATGACACCTCTGTTATTCAACATACCATTCCCTTAAAACCAAATCAAAAGCCCTTCAAATAGAAACTAAGGAGAATCAATCCTATGCTTCTCCCTTTGATTGAGAAAGAAGTGAAAAGAATGTTTGAGGCTGGTATCATAGCACCCATTAGATTTTCAGAATGGGTATCCAATCTTGTTCCCACAAGGAAGAAAACAGGGGAGATTAGACTATGTGTGGATTTGAGAAATCTGAACCAAGTATCCCTTAAAGGTCACTACCCACTGCCAAAAATGGACCACATTCTACAAAGAGTAGTGGGGTCATCAAGAATTTCTTTGCTAGACAGCTTTTCAGGTTTTAATCAAATACTTGCTGACCCGGATGACCAAGACAAGACAGCCTTTACAACACCGTGGGGAACATTTAAGTATGTGAAGATGCCTTTTGGACTAAAGAATGCAGGTGCTACCTTTCAAAGGGCCATGGACATTGCATTTGGCAAAGAAATCCATGATTTCCTAGTGGTTTACCTTGATGACATTACTCCTTTCTCAAAATCTGATCAAGAGCACCTAAAACATTTGAGACAAGTGTTCCTAACATGCAGGAAATATGGCATTTACTTGAACCCCAAGAAGTCTTTATTTGGCCTTGAAGAAGGCAGGTTACTAGGCCATATCATTTCAAAAGATGGGATTAGAATTGATCCTGAAAGAATTCAAGCCATCCTTCAAATCCCTTATCCAAGAAACATCAAAGAATTGCAAGCATTCCTAGGAAATATCAATTTCCTAACGAGATTTATCCCAAACTTGGCCGAGCTGATACGAATGCTAAATAAAATGTTAAAGAAGGATTCTAAGGTAAAATGGACTTTAGAGGCCAAGCAAGCCTTTGAGGGCATAAAATCTGCCTTAACCCAAGCCCCAGTCCTCACAAGTCCTCAATTTGATAAAGATTTCATCATTTTTTCATTTGCATCTGAACACACCATTGCTGTTGTCCTTTTGTAGAAAGATGATCAGGGAGATGAAAAGCCAATTGCATTTTTTATCCGAGCCCTTAGAGATGCACCCTTGAAGTACCAAATCATGGAGAAGCAAGCATATGCCCTTGTAAAAGCAATCAAAGATTTCAGAATTTACATTTTATATTCACATGTGATTGCTTATGTACCAAATGTTGTTGTAGAAAACATATTAACTCAGGAGGGAGTAGAAGGCAAAAGAGGCAAATGGATTTCCAATATCCTTGAGTACGACATTGAGATAAAACCCACCAAGCTGATAAAGGGACAGGGTTTAGCCAAACTGATGTCCGAAACCAATTTCCGAGCCTTTGACATTAATCAACTGGACAATGAGTAGGAGCTGGCGACTCCATAGATCAGTCAAGCTTTTTTGCAATCCCCATGGTATGCTGATATATGTTTTATATTTTTAAACCTGTGTGCTCCTCCAGGGTTTTCCAGAACCAAAAAGAGATTTTTAAAGATGAAAGCATCAAAGTTTTGTGTCTTAGATAGTGCCCTGTTTTGGAAAAATCATGAAGGAATATTGTTGAATTGTCTAACTATGAATGAAACTGATAGTGTCATGAAAGAATTCCATGCAGGGGACTATGGAGGGCACTTATATTAGAAGTCCACTGCTGATAAGATATTCAGGGCTGGTTTCTATTGGCCATCTTTGTTTGTTGATGTGAGAAATTTTGTTGTTTCATGCCACAAATGCCAAATCTTTGAAGGCAAAAGAAAGCTTCTGCCCTTGCCCCTTAAGCCCACTTCAACCGAGAAGCCTTTTCAACAATGGGGTCTTGAATTCATTGGATAAATCCATCCATCCTCTTCTGGCCAACATAAGTGGATTCTAACAGCCACAGATTACTTTACCAAGTGGATTGAAGCCATCCCATGTAGGCAAGCCAATGAATCCACCATTATCCAATTCCTTGAAACCAACATTTTGTCTAGATTTGGCTGTCTTGAGAAGATCATTACAGATAACGTTGTTGCCTTCAAATCCAAGAAAATGATCAGTTTTTTCCACAAATTCCATATTACCTTAGGTCACTCCACAGCCTATTACCCTCAAGGTAATGGCTTGGCTGAATCATCCAACAAGAGTCTGATTAACATCATTAAGAAAGTCTTGGAGGAGAACAAGAAGAACTGGCACAAAAAGCTTGTAAATGCCCTATGGGCAGACAGATTATCAACCAAGAGATCCATTGGAATGAGCCCATATGAGTTAGTCTATGGCATGGAGGCCAAGTTCCCCTCTTCTTTGGGAATTCCTGTTATCAAATTGCTGCAATAAGTGCAGGCAGAGCCAAATGATATCCAAAGAAGAATAAACCAAACCATCCATTTGCAGCAAACAAGAGAGCAGGTGTATGATAGAGCTCACATTTTACAAGAGAAGCTCAAGAAAATGTTTGATAAAAGAACCAAGGCTGAAGATTTCTACATAGGCAACAAAGTCTTAAGATGGGATTCAAGAAGAGAGGACAAAGGAAAGCATGGAAAGTTTGATTTCCTGTGGAAAGGCCCCTTTATTATTTCTGCTGTTCAAGGTAACAACACATATTTTCTGAAGAGTTTTGGATGGCAGCACAGCTGAAGAAGTCCCTGTCAATGGCCGAATGCTAAATCACTATCATGATCCCTTTTGTTGAATGCAACATAGCTCTGTATGCTATCTGTACATTAATATTTGTATTTTCAGCACTTTTCTTATAGCAGGCCAATAAGAGGGAACAATGCAGCAAGTTTTGAAGGAAAGATCAAAGAAAGATCTATTTCAGATCTCTATTTTTGAAATAATAATTCCAAAGAAGTGCTCAAGCAGATTTCAATATGTTTACAAGCGCCCAAAAGGCAAGAAGCAGAGCTGTAATGTTTCGGCAATTCAGCTCGAAAGGATACATCATATCAGCTTATGAGAATTCAGTCAAAGGCATTGACAAGAAGGAAATTTTTAGTTTACAGCAACAAGTGAAGATCAAGGCATTCTGACCTGCTGTTCTTGGCTTTTAATCCTGAAAAACCATCCCCAAGTGGAGCCACTGTTAGCCTCCTATTGCAATAGGTTTCATATTTCATGATTGACTATTTTACATGCCAGATATGTCATCTTTTCATGCTGCAAGGTTCCATATTTCCAAGAAGTTCCATTTTGAAGAATCATACCATTTTTGAAGAGTTTCACAGATAAGGGAAAGCCAAACAGCTTAATCTTGGCTTCCCTAGGTTTAAATTGCTTGTTTTAGAAGATAGAGAATGAATATCTGTCCAAACAGCATAAGCTTGGCAGATCAGTAGCTAGGTAGAGAAATAAAGGAGCCCAACTGCTTACTCTGGGCCCTTGGAAGATATAAGGGTACATTTAGATAGGAGGGCAGTCAAAAGAAAAGAAGATAGTCAAGGTTTGCAAGTCTAAGTGCACCCAAACCAAAAGGAAGAAAAAATGTTAGATAAGTAGGCTGGGTAAGTAGTTTTGAGGTTGCAGAATGAATAAGTGTGATCAATTTTGTGTTTCAAAGTGTTATGTTACTTCAGATCACAAGTGCAAGGCAATTTTCCCTTGGAGAAGCTCAAGTGAGGCATGATTAACTTCCCTTTCTTCCTTTCCCCCAAATCATTCACTAACTTCCCCTAAAGGTGTTAAGATCTGCTTGATATCTTTAAAAAATTCATCATATTCCATAGCATTTGCCTAAGCAAAGATTTGCTTTGCTTAAGGATGCTTATATTTCTTATACAGGTCCTGTTTCCCCTTTAAAACCTAGGATTTCTATCCTTAGTGCTTTCTTCACAAAATTCATATTAACTCCTAACTCTATTATGTAAATCCCTCCTTATTTCCCCTTCCCATACTAAAAAATATGGTAAAAATCCCCATTATTTACATATCTCCTCCTCTGGTTGAAATATAACCATAAATATTGCTTGGGAATTACTAAGTTTGCCTGAAACTTAGTAAGAACCCTCAGTTTTGCTTCTTAAACTCCCTCAAAGTGTCTTTGGACTCCTTCCAAGGCATGAAATTCCTCTTTTTTGGTTATCGAACCCCTTCCGAGGCCTCAAGAACCCTTCCAAAGCTTTAAAAAGCCTTTTCCGATCACATAAATCATCCTCTGATCGCATTAACCCTCTTCTGATTGAGTGTTTCCTCCTTCGACGAGTTTTCCTCCCCTCCGACGCGATATCGCTGTCGGAGGTCGCAACATTCATTCATCGGCCCCATTTTATAACTCCCCGATATCATTTCGCCGATGCGATTTCACGATCGGCAGTCACAAGGTTTCGGTACCTATATATATATATGCCCCCCTCTCATCCGCCGACGCGATATTGCTATCACACCCAAAAGCATATCACATCGCGATCCACTCATTTTCGCAAACGCATCATTTATCCATATATACCTCCGCTTCCCTGTAAAACTTGGTTACTTTGCAAAACTTAAGTTTTTTCCGCTAACCTCATTTTACCCCAATATATGGCATTTCCGTATTATTTCCATTTTTGCGCAGCTGCATGCCTTATCGCTTTTTCGATATCGGAGATTGCTCCCATCGCATCACATATATAAAAGCCATTGCCCCCTGTCCCCGCCGATTGCCGATCACCGATTTAATCCCTGCCGTACTGCCACGTCACCCTGCCACATCACCCTGCCACGTCACCCAGCCACATCTCTGTCGTACCGGGACCCACCACTGACGTCATCACTGAAAGAAGGCGTGAAGGGCGAAAATCGCAGCAAAGGAAGCCTGAAACGAGAAACAGAGGCAGTTTTCGATGCATGATTAGCACCTAGCTAATCGTGCATCACTAAGAAAAATTGGTCAAAATGGAGGGCATCTCATTGCTTGGCTACCAGCAGGCCCAAAAATTCACGATTTAACAGGTTCTTCATATATGTTCATATTCAAATCGGCCAGTGCCGATAGCATTCCAGATGCCACGAAAAGCATTTGCAGTAGCCATTTTTGCCTTGATAGGGCAGAAAAGGGGCGATTTGACAGTTTCAAACACATCAAGGGGGAGAAAGTGGCCCAATTCAATTGTAAAAGAGTATCAGAGGAAAGATGAAGCCCAGATCAAATTGAAGAGTATCAGTGAAACGGCAAAGTGTATCAGATCGACAATACCAAAGTGGGTGAACATTAAAGGCCCCCAAGCAAAGTCAAAGAAAGCGGTGAAGCCATTTAAAGGCTCTTAGATCATAGTTAATGCACATCAAAACCACTCGAGAGCAGGGGATCAAAGCCCAAAGCACAGTTATGGCTAAATGAACAGCACAGAGCCATAAGGACACCATATTAACTCATTTTGATACAGCTACCTCCAGCGTAGCTCAAAGATGTTTTCTTGCATTAATTTCAGGACAAAATTAGGTTAAAGAACTCATTTCCCTCATACCTGTTTAAGGTCTGCTATAATACATATTTTTAGATATTTTCCCTATATAAACCACCCTAATTCATTTTTTAAAGGGTTGGTTGGTTGATAATCCTCATGCTGGACTCGCACTATATGTTTGAGAACTTCTATAATCAAATACTGCTGAAAAGCTTGGAGGATGGACTGTCTGTTGTGTTATTAATGGCTGAAGAGTGAAATATAGAATTATTGCGCTGCTTCATGGCCCAATAAGTGTTTCTTACCTCTGTTTTCAATTTCATATAGGTTTATATCATACTTATATCACCATCTAAGTTACAGAAAGAAAGATTAGCTTAGAATTTGCTTGGTTGCACTCTATGCTCAGTTTCTGTGACTTCTATAAGTTTTCTTTTGATTTAGGCATAAATATGAATTCCTCATGGCTCATATTTGCTCTATTTCATTCATGTATGACTGTTATTTAGGAATTCTTGACTGCTCCTAGATATAGTTCACTCACCTTCCCTCTGTTAAGCTGAATGAGAGATTCTTAGTTTCCTTTCATTCCTTAGCCTTCATTTCATCCTTTTTAGCTTGAATGATTGTTTCATGTGTAGCTATCCTGCTCTATATTCCTCTTGTGACCAGGAAAACGTACCAGCAGCCCTACTCCATGACTCCATGCCCAATGGTTTGAACCTCTCACACTATGCATGCATCCCTACTTGAAAACATCAATCATCCCACCAAAACTTAAACAAAACCCATGTACACCATAACTAGCCTAAAATCAACCCAAAACAAAGTTAAATCATAAAGAGAGAGCCCTCTCTGACTGCAAGTAGGCTAGGACCTATAGCCCAAAGATTGGTTTGTGGTCACCTCGGCCGTATCCCTTAAGGAGCCAAGGGACAACCTGAGTGTTAACAGAAGGAACAACAATGCGTTATAAAGTCGATATGACGTTTCTGTATCGGAAAATGATATTACCCAGTCTAACATAAATCAAATGTAACAGAGCTGTAATGTAAAATAACAGAACATATCAGATTACCAGTCAAAGCTGATAAGTAAAACCACACACAAACCAAAACTAATAGTATAGGAGCAAGTGTTCCACCAGGGTTGGGCCCTTAGCCTCCAAGGATACACCACTTGAGAATACTCCAGGATCAAGGATGAAACAGTAACCAAGTTTGTATTAATGCATTAAACAGAATTACAGCAAATCACTTCTCAACGAGAGTTGATGATCAAAGTCTCAAATTCAAGAAAAGTTACATAGAAAGATCACACACTATCCCCCGGGCTAACAGAGCTACCCCTTTTTATAATGGCAAAAGCGGAGATGTCTAGGTGCAAAAATAGTTAAAGCAGCGACCCTCAAGATCAAAGGATCCTGAGGGATTCGCCAAACTATTAACTCTCAGTTATCCATTTTCTTTCTTGCGTCGAGTCGAGATCTACATTTCCTTTCCCTCGCTGATATGCTTTAATTTGGATCGCCTTGTTTGCATATGGTTCCCTGCCAAAGGGACAACTAAAAATTTGGCCCTATCTGTTTCCTTGGAATGGCAGTCTTTTGTTTTTCCCTTTTTCTGCATGAAAGATGACAATTATTAGTATTTTCGTATTGCACCTTAATCTTACAAATTTTGTCATAATTTCCTATTATCTACCTAGTTCATGATACAAAGATGTTACGAGTTCTAAAGAAAGGATGAAAAAATGATCAACAAAAACATACCTTCTTCAGTACTCCACACACCCCCCTGCTTACCCTTTTTCATGCCGTCATGAAAACATTGTAGTTGACGTGTAAGGCAGTGAGAGAGTAGGCTGGAGATGGGATTTCAATTAGTGGTCTACAGCCATGATGCCTAACTAGGTGTTCAAAAAAATGGCTGGTCTGACCCTCAGGCATCTCGTACAGGGCTTGGTACCCAGGTGCAGGGTGCCAAATAATTGGACTCCGAAACCTATATCCTAACCAAGATGGCCCTGCTCTCAAGATAAATTCGCCATAGAGGTGCAAGCAATCGATGGCTAACTTAAAATTTTCATAATTAAATGGTTCCCTGAGTTGGATATTCGGATTAGAAATCTGATATTGAAATTTAGCCGCATAAATGGCAAGGTCTTTAATAGTAAGAAATTATTCTATTCCTTGCCGATTGATTTCTGTATGAATGGGCCCTAATTCTTCAATCACGCCTAGAGTCCCCATGAGGTTCCTATGTTCCCTCCACAACTGCACTAGATTCCTAGGCTCAGCTCTTACCCATAAGTCTAATCTGTTTTCTTGTCTTTGGAAAGCATTATAGGCTTTAAGCCACTTAATTTGATTAACCCCAAATGAAATAAATGCCTGCAATTGGATATCCCCAACAAAAGGGCCAGGGTTCTGCTCTGTCTCCTAGTTTAACACAAGGTTATGTAAATAGAATTCACACAATAATCTTTGAACCTTTACCCCGTATTGTTTACAAAAAATTATAAAATCATCAATGGTATTAATTTTTATAGGGGCGCCCACTCTGACAGCCTTTATTTTCAATTGCAAATATCGTTCCATTAAAAACAAGGCGTAATTCTTAGCAGGGGCTCTACATGCTAGGATGTCAGTGTAAAAAGAACATAAGGTATCCATCTGCTTGATAACTATATCTAACCTACGAGTTACCTTCGCAACTTTTTCTTCTTCCTTTCGCCATCCTTCAAAGGCCTGGCTTTCGAATAAATTGACATTCCTTAGCTGTTGCTATAATTCTTCATACCTTTCCCAAGGAACCGTTTGTTTTGCGAGTTTTTCTGCTGCTTGCTAAGCTTGCATCAAACCCTCTCGTAGGGTTACTGTCCTCGGATCATTATCCCACATGGTACTGGTGAGCGGGAGGTTCACTTGAATCTTCTTATTGCATCGTCTTGTGTTTGTGATTCGCATTCCTTCAGAGGGCTATGCCTCTGTCTGCATTTCTTTGTCATAGGCCAATATAGCATCTGTTTGGACTTCAACATGGGTAACAGTTGAATGTTGTTCCTTTTGATTTTGAACAGCAGACTGCTCCTCAACGAGGTTTAGAATAGCAGACTGCTCTTCAACCAAATTTTGAACGACAAACTGCTCCTCTACAAGGTTTGGAACAGCAGGGTGCTCTTCAATAGGGTTTTGAACAACAAGATGGACTTGAATCCTTCGAACATTTTTCTTGAGGGGTCGTGCTAGAGTGGTTGCATGTCTCCCTCTCGAAGTCCTTTTTACCTTCTTCCTCATTTTCAAAATCTTGATCTGTTGTCGAAGTCTAACTATCACATTCAATAGTCTTTGTTGTTCTTTCCGTAATCTCTTAATTTCTTCCATTTCCTTAGAAGGAACAGTCGTCTGTTTACTCGGGCCTAGACTATGATCTCAGTCAATTCCCTGTTTTTCTCCTTGGGGTGCTCCTTCGTTTCTCTGCTCGGGTTGCTCAAGGGCAAGAACCCTAGCTAGTTTTGTTATTTCCTGGTTGACTTCTTCTTCCACCTCCTCTTCTTCCTGGATTTCCTCCGATGTAGTCTGGCTAGGAACCAATTGTTCCTCCTTTGTACCACTTTTCTCTCCTGTCACACTTTCATCATGAACAGGCTGACTCCCTTTTTCTACCTCCTCGTCATGTAATTCTTTAGGTGCATTTTTATCATAAGCAGAGTGTTCTTTTGGTTCCTCTTCAACATGGAGGTCTGGTGGGCTGAGAGGTTGGGCATATTCACCCATATTGGCCAACATTTTGGCCAATTCATCTTCTTGCAATGGATTCTACAAGGGGCTATCTTCACATTGCTCTTTTTCCTCCTCCTACTCAGGTTGCTCAGTTTCTTCCTCCATTTATCCTTCCTCATTTCCTTGCATTCCTTTCTCATTTTCTTGTCCTTTTAATTGTGGGGGTTGCTCATCCCCTGAATCATCTATCTCTACTGGTTGGATAGTATCCCCTTGGACATTCTCCAACCTCCCTTTAATCCATGCTAATCGGATTGATTTCCTACGTTTCAGTGGTCGTTCTCGTGTACTAGCGGCATGCTTACGTTTTGGGGATGGCGTAGTTAATCCTCCGTCTATCATGGCAATTAGCTCTTCCCAGCTGCTTTGCTACTGGATGAGGCTATGGCTAACTATTAACCATATCAATCCATGGTTCCTTACAACTGATTCTACATGCTGTGCCTTTTTCATGCTTCGGACAACATCATGAAGTAATGAATTTAAAAATGCAGGTAAGTTTACAGAGCATTTCTGCTTTAATACGGCTAAAAGTTTAAGGTGTTGTGGTCTTACCACGTCTTTCCTACCTTTGCAGGTGATGTAGCTCTGAATGGTCTTCACCAATTCTGCCCACGGCTCTCCTAATGCTACTGGTAGAACCCTCTTTCCTCTGACTGTCAGGTTCTGGCCTTCATCCTGGAAGGTTTCTATGATCTTTTGCAGTCTCTCCTTCTTTAACATCCACACAGGTCCAACGGCTGGTAGTCTCGAGACCTCTGCAATTATGTCATCGGTAACTGCTATGTGTCTCCCCCTTACTGTGGAGTGATCCTCTTGCAAGTTCTGCAAGAATTCTATTGCTACGGTCTCATTGGACTCCTGTAAATGATTGAGATAAGTTAACCATCCTGCTCTTGCCAGGATTTCCCATGCAGCATCTCAGACTATCAATACTTGTGGTTCTCTTCAAATCGATCTTCCGCCCATGCTCTTGGCTTCCCTGTAAAATCTCAGAAATGGAAATGGAACAGAAAGCTGTTTAAACTGTTATAACACAGAGAAACTAAGAAAACAGTAGGGCTCGGTCAAATCCTAAAGAACTTTACTGATTGCTGTAGAGCATATTACGAAAGTGGCTTAGGAAAAACAAGCCATGAAAAATGAATAATAATAAAAAAAATAATATATCGTTGAGCCCTGCTATTCCCAAGTACACAATTTTCCGAATAGTAGTCTGACACATATACCGGCGAATGATGAGGTTAACCTCCCCCCTCGTAATGTGATAGGCCGTCCGCGGCCATCAAATAAGGGAGCGGCGTGCTGATTGGCCCTGGGACAGAGTCATAACGGAATAGTGTATGGCAACATGCCATGTTTACAAAAGTAGCAGGTTACCGAAATTGAGGTGTATAGTCGAATCGCTTAACAAGTAAGACACTGTTGTGATATGATGTGAGGTTGGGAGGATAGGATAGCTGTCGTGCACACAGGGTATAATGCGGTCATTGTCAACTTTTCTGTCATGATTGGTGATAATAGATTTATATGCATTTAATGGTTTGAGAAATAATATACATAATCTTATGTGATTTATTACAAAGGTATAAGAGACCGAAGGGTGTGGATGACTACCTATTGGTGTATATGTAATGTGACTTCAATACCATTAACAGAGCTCTGCGGCTGACAGGTGTCCATAACCTTCGCAGAGTTGTTTGTTTCACCCCTGGAACCATTATCCTTTGTGTATGCCTAGGAAGTGTTGTCCGATGTCAAAATGTAGGCCATTATGCTGCCTTGGTGACCAGTTAGCCATAATGCCATTCACCAGGAAGAAGTGAAAGGTGGGCAGGTCGGCTCGTGATGAGACCTCCTGTTCGAAGGGCTCTTTATTTTTTTGATGTACCTCTTGGACCATATCCCTAGTGTGGTGACCATAGTGGGAATGCCACTTCACCTTTTTCCTTATGATCATGGTAGGCTGGCTCTTGATGAGACCCCCTATCCTGCATTTGACAACTTATATAAACAAGTCATAAAAACATCATGTTTCTCTTCTTTTTTCTTTCTTTGTAAAGTACTTTCCCAATTATATACAAAGGGTGGTTCAACACTCCTTAAGAGCAAGAATGGCAGAAGAAGTCTTAACATCTCAATAGAAACATATGGACCCTTTGTTCTTATTCTTGAATAATAATCAAAGAAGATTGTGAGAATTTAAAAGGAACCAACATGATAAATATAACCAATCAGATCAGAATTAGTAGAATAATGATAGCAAAAATAATAGGTAAGTGTGTCCTTCTCTCTTTACTCTTACCAATTCAGAGCAATTCCTTGTAAAAATAGCGATTTTATATAATTCACTGATTTCAGTATGGTGTCATTTTGTATTCATTGCATAAGTGCATAGCTGTGTTCCAAAAGACTTGAACTAATAGGGATAGCAGGCATCCTTAAATTGGAAGAACAAGGGGAACAAGCATAAGTATAAGGAATACGAGGATGTTGTTGTTTGAAAAAGGAAGGGAAAAGGAATTCAAGTGTTGTTCCATTGAAAAAGGAACAACAAAAATTGAAAGTGCCTCTCCTTTAAAAAAGGAACAGCAAAAACCGAACATGTCGTTCCTTTAGAAAAGGAATAGTAGAAAACCAAAAGTGTCATTCCTTTGAAACAAGAACAGCAGAAACACAAGTGTTGAAAAAGTGTTGTTCCTTTGGAAAAGGAACAACAAAAAAAAACGCAAATGCCATTTCTTTGGAAAAGGAACAGCAAAAACCAAAAAGTGTCATTCCTTTGGAAAAGGAACAGCAGAAAACCCATATGCCGTTCCTTTGAAAAAGGAACAACAAAAAAATCACAAGTGTTGTTCCTTTGGAAAAGGGACAACAAAAATCACAAGTGTTGTTCCTTTGGAAAAGGAACGACAAAAATCACAAGTGTTGTTCCTTTAGAAAAGGAACAGCAAAACACTCAAATTTTGTTCCTTTGGAAAAGGAACAACAAACCACACAAATATCGTTCCTTTGGAAAAGGAACAACAAAGATCAAAAGTGTTGTTCCTTTAGAAAAGGAACAACAGAACACTCAAATGTCGTTCCTTTAGAAAAGGAACAGCAAAATGAAAAAGAAAAATAAACGGCTAAAACAAAGTTGTTGTTCTTTTGAAAAAGGAACAACAAACAAAAATGTTGTCTCTGTAGGGAAGGAACAGAAAAAGTGACAAAAGTGCACACAAATGTTGTTTCTTCAGAAAAAGAACAACAGGAAAAACAATGGAAATACCAAAATATATATAGAACAAAGAAATTATGTACAAAGTATAAAAATAAAAAAGTGAATCACTTAATGAATCACAGGTGAGGAAGATTGCTCTTCCCCCTGTAGAATTTTCATATCGGAGTCCTCACGTAGCTGCTGACAGAAGGATTCCCGAGTAAGTGGTTTGTGGTATAATCAAACTCAGTGGCCATTTACTTTAAAGGTATGTCTAGATCCGTCAATAGTTACTAGAGTTAAGGTTCCATTATCATGTACCTTCTAGATTTCATATGACCCCAACCAACGAGTTTGAAGTTTCCCGGGAAAATCCTGAAACCTGGAATCGTATAAGAGTGCCTAGTCCCCTTCATGGAAGACTTTGTTTTTAATGAGAGCGTCATGCCATTTAGCTCAATTCTGTTGGATTAATGTGGTATGTTGAAGGGCAAAGAGCCTGATTTCATCTAATTCAGTGATCCGTTGTAGTCTATTAATATGTGCCTCGTTTATATCTAGGCCGACTTCTTGTGTTGTTCGCAGTGTTTGGATTTCAAATTCTATGTGAAAAATTGGTTGCTTTCCAAACACCAATTGGTATGGCGAATAACCAGTAGTGCTTCTCCATGTTGTTCTGTAAGTCCACAAGGCTTCTGGTAGTCTTGCAGCCCAATCGCGTCTATGTGATGCAATGGTTTTTTTCAGGATTGCTTCTATTATTTTATTGCTGCCCTCTACTTGGCCATTTGCTTGTGGGTGGTATGGAGTAGTAATTTTATGCTAGATATGATAGTTTTTAAGTGTTGTAGCAATCTTATTACCAGCAAGCTGTGGTCCATCGTCTATAATTATATCTCTTGGAAGGCCATAGCACACAAATATATGGAACAGGAACTGTATGACAGAATCCTCTGTAGCTCTTGGCAATGCCTCTACTTCAACCCATTTGGTGACATATTCTGTTGCCACCAAAATATATGTTTTCTAGTTTGAGGATGGGTTAATTGGTCCAACGAAATCAAGGGCCCATCGCTCGAATGGTTCGATGACCAGTTGTGGGTTCAGGGGCATTTCATTGGCCTGACCAGGGAGTCTTGCTCTTTGACAACTGTCACAACCTTGAACAAACTTCTTTGCGTCTTTGAAGATCGTGGGCCAATAATACCCTGTTTGCAGCACCTTATGTCCAGTTCTCTTATCGGCAAAGTTTCTGCCACACAACCCATCGTGACAAGCTTTCAAAATATCAAAAATTTCATCCTCCTGGACACATCTCTTGATGTGTATATCTGCTCCAGTATGGAACAGGTGGCCCCTAATCCAGGAAAATCGAGCACTTCTCTAGACAATCTGTTTTCGTTCATTGGGGGTCAGATGTCTTGGTAATTTACCTACTGCTAAGTAATTCACAACATCAGCATACCAGGGTGTTTTAATAGTGACAACAAACAAATGCTCATCTGGGAATTTATCTTCAACTGCCGCTGCATCCACTGGTTTTGACATTCGTGAGAGAAAGTTAGCTACATGATTTTCTTTTCCAGGTCTGTCCTTGATTGTAATATCAAATTACTGCAACAAAATCAGCCATCTAGTTACTATGCCAGTTGCGATTGGTTTATTTGCTAAATATTTTATGGCAGAGTGATCTCTATATAAAATAATAGGATATCCAGTAATGTAATGCCTAAACTTATTGATAGCATGTATTATAGCTAGAAATTCTTTCTCAGTAATAGTATAATTCAATTCAGCAGGGGATAAATTCTTGCCAATGTAATAAATTGCGTATGGTTTTTTGTTTTCTTCTTGCCCAAGGACTGCTCCAATAGTTGTATCTGAGGCATCTGACGAAATCTGGAATGGTCGGTTCCAATTTGGTCCACGAAGGACTGGAGCTATGGAGAAAAGCTTCTTCAGATCTTGAAAAGCACGTTCACATTTTTCTGTCCAAAGAAAGTCAACATTACCTGTTAGTGCATATAGAGGTGTAGCAATATGTGAATAATGTTCTATAAACCTTCTATAATAACCAGAGAATCCAAGAAAATTGCATACCTCTGTTTGAGTTGTAGGGGTGGGAATTAGCAAAAATATTTGAATTTTAGCTGGGTCTACTCATATGCCAGCTACTGAGATATAATGGCCTAGAATAAGTCCTTCATTCATCATCATATAGCATTTTTCATGGTTTAAATAGAGCCTGGTGGCAATGCAGCACTGCAGGAATTTTTCCAGTGTGTCAAATGCCAGATCAAAGTCATCTCCATATGGTGTAAAATCATCCATATAGACTTCAAGCCCTTCATTTATTAGGTCTGAAAGAATGCTGAGGATAGCTTTTTGAAATGTGGTAGGAGCATTGCATAATCCAAAAGGTAAAACTCTGTAGGCAAATGTTCCCCAAGGACAAGTAAAAGTAGTTTTCTCTTTGTCTTCAGGGCAATCTGAATCTGATTGTATCCATTGAAGCCATCTAAGAAAGAAAAGAATTTCTTTCCTACCAATGTGTCTAATACCTGATCGATGAATGGAAGGGGAAAGTGGTCTTTTTGTGTTGCTTTATTTAATTCTCTATAGTCTAAAAAAATTCTCCACTTCCCATTCTTCTTTGGTACCACAACAAGTGGAGAGACCCATTTACTATCGGAGATAGGGTAGATGAAATTAACATCTAAAAGCTTTTGGAGTTAAGCTTTTACAACGTCTTTTAGATGAGGATTAAGTCTCCTTTGTGGTTGGTGAACAGGTCTCACATCCTTTTCTATATAAATGTGGTGTGTACATAAGTGGGGATCAATTCCTTTCATATCAGGGTAGTCCCATGCAAATTCCTCTTTATGTTTCCACAGTAATTGGATGAGTTTCTGTTCTTGTTCTAAAGTCAGGTTGGCATTGATGTTTAAAGTCTTTCGTGGCTCAATTTCCACAATTTTTCTATTCGAGACAGAGGTAGTAGGTATTGGCTGATCATGTGTTTCTTTAAGAAGGTCCTCTTCTAATTCATTATCAAATGCTGCTTCTATCATGTGACATTGTACGTGGGATCTGGGTTCGTCTTGGCTAATGAAATTATTAATGGCATCGTCTTCTATTTGGTCCTTGAAATCGAGGGCCTCTTGTATGGTTAATGAAGATCTAATATTTTCTGTAAGGTATGATACGGGGTGCTTGTTAGTTTTTATTATGGTGACACTTGGCTGCACTGGGGTGTATAAAGCTAGATTCTTAATATTTGTCCCCCTAGAAATGGTCATATTTCCTTGTCGACAACCAATATAAGCATCAGCAGTTGCGAGCCAAGATCTGCCTAAGATCAATGGGTGTCCATCAAGTCGGTTTTTGGGGTTTATTATCAGAAAAATTGGCTGGATATTCCCAAGAATCAACAGATACAATGACATCCTATAGTGTGCCCTCTGGCCTAACTACAGATCGATTAGCTAGTTCTAATAAAGTGGAAGTTGGTTCTACTGAGGTAATGCCTAGTTTTTGGCAAGTAGTGGTTGTTAAGATGTTAATTGCATCTCCTAGATCAACTAAGGCATTTGAGAAGGTTTGGCCATAAATTTTCACTGTTACTATTGTATTCCATGGGTCTTTGTATTTAACGGGTGTTTCTTTTCCTAATAATAAGTCAGATAAAGTGCCAACTACTTGGACTCTTGGATTATTTGTTATATTCCTCCTAGGTTTCTTTATACATAGTTATTTAATAGTTTTTGCATATATCGGGATGTCTTGAATGGCTTGGAGGAATGGAATTTTTATGTACAAGTTTTTAATTCTCCCAGAATGTCAAAATCAGGATATTGTATGGTTCAGGGTATAATTAAGCATTCTGGGAATGGAGGAGAGGATGTGGTTGCTGGATCATGAATTTGTTGTCTGGGCACGTCCTCTTCCTGTAACAATTGTTCTATAGGTAAATGATTTTCAACTTGAACTGTTTTATCTCCCTCGGTTTCGATAATACGCCCAGATCTTAGCTAAAGATCATTACACTCCCTCAGATCGGCTCCTATTTCTGGTGTTTCTACTATTTGGACAAATTGGACTGGTCTGTTATTTGGACTAGGGTTGAGTTGGGCTGGGAGTTGCGGCCTTAAATTAGACTAAGGATTTTGTTGTAGAGCCAGCAGTGTAGGTTGAGGGAGCGGGATAGTTCCAACTGGCTGATTCATCGGTCTTTGCCAGTTTGTCTTCCACGCTTGACTCTGCGAGGTAGAAGGGGTCCATTGTGCTGGATATACATTGTTTTGCCAATATGGTGGGGTATAAGGAAAATTTGGCCAATTGGGTTGGATTGGTTTATTTGGCCATGGAGATGATGAAGGGAATGATTGTTGTGACCAATTCGGGAATGGAGGTTGATTTTGCCACATTGTATTATATTGTTGAGCATGATATTGTGGAGGCTGAAAAGAAGAAGCCAGATCTGAAAACATACCTAATTGTCATGGCTGCCATTGATGGCTCAGATTGAGTAAATACACCGATTCTGGCTCTTCTTCTGCTTCCTTATATACTGCCTTCAATCCGAGAAGTGAGGGACAACTTTCCGTAGCATGATCTTTCATACAAATGGTGCAAACTTGGACTACATCTAATGGAGATTTCTTATGGCTGTGTTTCCTCCTGCACCAGGGACAGAAGATTGCCAAATTTTGTTATGCCTCCACTTGCTTTTGTTTAGTCTGCATAATATCAAATTGTGTTGTCAGTGTCCCTAATATATCAGTTTTGAAATTTTCTAATAAATTTCCAATTTCCACACGCGTTACTCCTTCTGCCGCAATTCTATTATCTCTTACAAACCAATCATGTTCTGCTGGTTTTAGTCTTGTGCTGCCTCTCGAACTCCTGATACATAAATCAATAATGTCAACAAATTTTTTTTGATAAATATCTCCTTTCCCCATAATGTTTAATGTCTCAATTCATTTTTCCTTCATTCCCCTAATTAGTGTTGTTTTTAATACATTATCAGGTAAAGGTAATGATGCATAAGAAGATCTTTGAAGATTATACTAGAATCGTTCAACATACTCTTCCAATGTTTCATTTGGTTTAGCTACCATCTGAAATATTTCATCTTTTAATTCTCGAGACCTGCAATAGTCTTGATACTTTTTTAGAAAAGACTCTTTCATTTGATCCCAATTATTTATAACACCACCACCTAATCCCATAAACCATCTCAAAGCATCTCCTTTTAATGTAGAATGAAATAATTTCAGTTTCTGGGGATCGGTGGTATAGTTATATCCTCTACACAGCACATCAAATTCGAACAGAAATGCATTTGGATCTTCCAATGTAAGGTCATGGAATGTAGGGATATGCTGAAGAGGAATTGCTTTCATAGGTGCATTGGCTGCAGTGTCCATAATGGCGTATTGCAGAGTAGAGGTTTGGGTGTCAGACTAATTCTGGACCATTTGGTCAAATATGTGCCAATAGCCTTCTGGGATATCTAGTAGGGTATTCCTAGGTTGTCGAGAGGGAATGCTCTAATGGGAATGGCCTTGACAGCACTTCCTTTATCTGGAATGATGAGAGTGCCTAATGTCTGAGGGGGTTTGGGTTCTTGAATTTCGTTATAAATGATTTTCGCAGCACTTCCCTTACTTGGGCTTCTTAATGGCTGAATTACCCTAAGAGGATATTTTGGTTCTTCTGCTTCTCCTATTTCTCCCCTTCCTTCATAGATATTGCTAATGTTCCCTTCTTGCAATGATTTTGGGCTAGAGTTTTCAATTTCTTAAAAATATTTCTCTTCGGTTTGACTATGCACCTCAGCAAAGGCTACAGATGGTGATCCTGTGGCCTGAAGGGAACTAGTAGGCTGTCTAGAGATAACTTTTCTAGGTCCTACTCAAGGCTGAGATTCTGCTTTCTTGAGGATTTCGTCTATAAAGGTCGATCGGCCAAGGGTCACCGACCCCTTAGCTTTATCAGGCTTGGGTAGAGGTTTGGGATTCTTTTCTGGCTTTTTCTGCTTAGTCATGCACACAAATCAACTGCTAGGTTCTACCCAAACAAACAGTAACAAATCTGCAGGAAAGCGGGCAGGGGAGCAGGGATTTTACATGCTCCACACGTAGGTTCTTATCTTCTGTTTTTAAAACCTAATTCTTCCCTAGTAGGCTCTTACACTACTTTGAAAAAGAGACAAATGGCTATACTCTTCCCCGACAACGACGCCAAAAATGTCGAGCCGTAAAAAGGGTATTTTTCACCTCTAATTATCTCACATTATCTTGTCAATCCAGGAACGATTTGTTATCTCAAAGAGTGTACTCAGTCTGAGGCGGTCATTTGTCAGAGTAATGCTAGTATTATAGTGCTCAAGAAAATACAAGAGTGAATGGATGCTTGAAAGGAAATCTACTTACAACAAAATACCTTGAAGCCTAAATCATTCATTTAGAAAACGAAGCAATTTATCAGTCAAGGGTCCAGTAACAATAACTCATCCCTTTGGAAACTGATGTAACTAAAAGTAATCAAGGAACAGGTCATCAATCTGGGGACGAGACAGCAAATGCTAATGCCCACTACAGTTTCAGATCATTCTGCACACCAAAGCAATCAATAATGCAAATAACCAGAAATGGAACACCAACTAAGAAATGGAACAACAACTAGAAAATGTAACAGCAACTAAGTTTGAGGAACAGCAACACCTTAATCTATAGAAAGGAGTATAACAACCTTATCCTACAGGAATCAAATATCAATATTTACTCAAAGGATAAATCGGACAGTAGATAGAAATGGAATGGAAACCAAATACCAATGAAATATAGAACAACGTATAGTACCAATCATAGATACATGGTGCCGGAATAGACAGTACACACAACACACAAAAATATTAGAGAAAAAAGTAATCTGAGTCTGATACCACAAGTATTGATCTTAGCTACGAGGAATAACAATTGTAATTCGTAATGGAACAACAATGTCAATTGAATTGCAATCGCAATCAAATGTAAACCATATATGAATGCACTGATATAAATGTTACAACATAGTTGCTCTATAGTTGAACAGCAACAATATTATGTAAAGACCAGCAATATTGTATCAACAATTGAAGGAACAACAATGCGTTATAAAGTCGATATGATGTTTCTGTATCGGAAAATGATATTACCCAGTCTAACATAAATCAGATGTAACAGAGCTGTAATGTAAAATAACAGAACATATCAGATTATCAGTCAAAGCTGATAAGTAAAACCATGCACAAACCAAAACTAATAGTACAGGAGCAAGTGTTCCACCAGCATCGGGCCCTTAGCCTCTAGGGATACACCACTTGATATTACTCCAGGATCAATGATGAAACAGTAACCAAGTTTGTATTAATGCATTAAACAGAATTACAACAGATCACTTCTCAACGAGAGTCGATGATCAAAGTCTCAAATTCAAGAAAAGTTACATAGAAAGATCACACACTATCCCTCGGGCTAACGGAGCTGCTCCTTTTTATAATGGCGAAGGCAGAGATGTCTAGGTGCAAAAATAGTTAAAGAAGAGATCCCTTAGGATCAAAGGATCCTGAGGGATTAGCCAAACTATTAACTCTCAGTTATCCATTTTCTTTCTTGCACCAAGTCGAGATCTCCATTTCCTTTCCCTCGCTGATATGCTTTAATTTGGATCGCCTTGTTTGCATATGGTTCCCTGCCAAAGGGACAACAGTTAATTTGGCCCTGTCTGTTTCCTAGGAATGACAGTCTTTTGTTTTTCCCTTTTTCTACATGAAAGATGACAATTATTAGTATTTTCATATTGCACCTTAATATTAGAGATTTTGTCATAATTTCCTATTATCTACCTAGTCCATGATACAAAGATGTTACGAGTTCTAAAGAAAGGATGACAAAATGATCAACAAAAACATACCTTCTTCAGTACTCCACACAATGCTCTCTTTCTAAATTCTTAAGTGTACACTTGCACACTTTGCCCTTTCAACTGTCAAAGAATTTTCCAACTCATCATGGCTTGCTGCATGTACGCCAGTGGATAGAACTGCTTTTTGATTGCAGAAACAAATTCACTCCAGACAGAGATAGTCTTACCATGTCTTTTCATATCAGCTTAGGTTCTGCCTTCCCACCAAACCAAGACAGTGCCTCCTAGGCATAGGCTTGCCTACTGAATTATGCTCTTGTCTGAGTCGATGTTCTGTACTCTATAATAAACATCAATTTGTCTAATCCAATTGTCCAACTTTTCTGCATTTAACTCTCCATCATATATAGGTAGGTCAAATTTAACATCTAGTTTGATCAAAGATGCTCTCTTCTTGTGTTCAGGGCTATTAGGAGGTGTGAGAAAGCTTTCCTCTTTCCCTTTTCCTTTCCAGTGGTCATGGAAGTGAGACTTACCTTCTCCCTTGTCTTGCTTAGAGCCTAATGAATCTTCATCCTTATGTTTTTTGATGTCCCTATACATTTCTTCTACCATGGACCTTATGGCTAGGAAACTTTCCATGAATTGAGGGTCTAGCCCCATAGAACCTTCTTCTGACATTGTCTTCTGAGCGTAGATTCTCCCAAGTTCAGGATTAGTTTCGACCAACTCTCCTTCTCCTAATTTGAGCTCTGATCTAGTTAGCATTCAATAGCCAAACCAACACAAGCTTGTCTAACCTTAACAGCCTAAAGCTCTGATACCACTTGATCTGAAAATTACCCTTGAGTGACCTCAGTTAAATAATTTATGAATGAAGGTATTACAGACTCATGTTCTGGTGTGTGTCTATATTATTTTAGGTAATGGATCGATCAGATTGCAAAATACACAGACACTAGAAATATGGAAAACAGTAAGAGAAACACAGTAAGAAAATACAAGAACACAACAAATTAATAAGGAGTTCACCCTATCCTCTAGGGCTACGTTTCTGGTCCAGCTTTTAGTGGTGGCCTTCTTTTATTGTGCCTTTAAAGCAGAGAATTACAATGAGGGGTTCAATCTGAGTCTCCTAAAATAGAATTGCTTGGCAGGGTGGTTCTTGGATTCCCCAATCCACTAGAGTACACAGACTCTTTTCCTTACCAGCTCTTGACCTCTCTGCTCTTTAATGGGAGGAGCCCAATGTGGTGCTCAGTTCCCGACAGATCCTCTTAGGGATTGCTCGATGCTGCCTTATGCTGCAGGTCAGCTCGGCTCTCTGTCTGTCTACTCTTTGTTTCACTGTCTCTTCTTTCTCTGTCTTCATCTTCTTCTCTCCCTTTGTTTCTTCTGTTCTCTGTTCATGGATTTAAAGCCAATCGATCTCGCAACTGCTCACTTCCTCTTCCTTCCCCCATCAAATCGCCTGCTGCTGTTCACTTGGAATTCCTTTTCTATGCGTCATCATCAATGGCTCACAGGGAATGGCCACTTGTCCTTTCACGAACTGCGCCAGCTCTTCCTCGTCGGTTCGGTTTTTTTAGTTACATTGTGAAATAACTTGTCCGCCACCTCAGCGGTCAAATCAGACATCAAACTTCTCTCTGTCGCGGCTTAATCCCCTGTGGAATCTGATTCTCCATCGGGCGCGATCTCAGCCGTTAGATCTGGAGCCCCTAAATCCTATGACATTTGCTCATTTCGTGCGGTTGACTTGCTCGACCGTTAGCGCGCGATCAGCGGAGGTTTTCTCTCTCCTCCACCTGCCACGCGTCGGGCATTGAGTGGAATTGCTTGTTTTTCTCCAAATATGCTTACCACCCAAGGGTGCCCCCGATATACTATTCGTTTTGGAGTGCGGGTCCTCCCTTTAGCCTTCAGTGCTTTCCCCATAGTTTTCCTGGCTTCCATGCAATGGAGCGCTCAAGGCCTTTCTTTCTCAAGGGTTTTTGCCTAGCGATGCCTCTGTTTCCCAATCGAGGCTTCCCAAGTGCCAGTTTTGCCTCCTGCGTGGTCTCCATGGGCCTCGGTCAGCGCGTTTTGACCGAGATCCTTGTCGTTCCTCGCTGGCTGCAACTGCCACTGTCAGAGGTCTTCCTGATTGCTCAATGTTCATAAATTTTGAAGTCTATCCTATTTTGATACAATCATGGCTCCCTGATTATTTTCATGGATCCAATTCAGACCATGCAAGGTAAAGACATGAATAATATTGTGTTGCAAAGGCTATGGAAAAGGTAAATATGTGTAGAACATAATTGCAAATTTTTTTCCTTGCATACATTTTATGTATAAAGCTCATTAAAAGTTGATTAGGACTTTGGTTGTTGTAATATTTGAAGGTGGACTATATTAATGCATGTTATTTGAATATGCTTAAATTTATTTTATTGACATGAAAAATATGAATCAATGTTATTTGGAAATGTTGAAATTCGTTTTATGCATTTTAATATTCAAGAGATGATATAGTTTTGGAATTGAAGATGTTAGAGCCTAGATCGACCTCAGACTGAAGGGAGGCAATCCTAGGTTAACTACAAACCAGACTTAACCTGGTAGCTAGCCCTACCAGATCGAGAGAGGGCTCTCTCCTTGTCAATCTCAGTGAGGATAGTTGCAATTATATGTTGAGATGAATGAAATGAATGCTAATTTTAGGCTAGGTATAGTAGATTAGGGTTTCTAGTTTGATTTTTAGGCTTTTGTTGCTAGATCAATTGGAGAAGGCAGATTGGGTCCAGGAAATCAACTCAGGGATACAGTCATGTTCTATGGGGCAAGTTAGACAAGGGTTTATGTACTAGAAATGGATTGAGATGGTAGTTTAAGACATCTAAGGAGTTGAGGAGGGTATAAGGAAACTATGAATCCTCTTCAAACAGTTGAAAACATTGAAAACCAAATGCATTCCCAAGACAAAGCACAGTAGTGTATTTTGTCTATTCACCTTGATTCATTTAGTTTTAGAAGAGAAAGGTAGAGTTGGATACATATAAAACATAATAAAAAAACTCATTACAAAGAAGAAATAATACATAAACTCACTGTCATAAGAATCCCACAAAAATAGCTGTCAAACCTGGTTTTATTCCTTGCCAAACTGCTGTAGAGATATACAATAGAGTTCAGAGCTTCCACAAGAGTCCAACCTTTACAAATGAATCAAAAAGTACATGATATAGGCAAGGAAACTACTCAAGCTAGCTATCAAGGGTCGAAACCATGAGAAGAGGAGTGGTTTCAACCATATCTAAACTAGGAACACAAAAGTAGGCAGTGGAATAGCTTGCCTCTAAAACTTAGGAAACCAATTCATTGATCATCAAAACCACTTGAAACTTGATGTATCTACCCTATGAGGTATTTTTCATCCATATTTACATCAATTTCATCATTTACCATGCATACATTTACCAAGGAATAAGGAAAAATTCGATTTCCAAGAAAACTAGGAAAAAACTGGAAATTTAGGCAAAACTGGAAAAATCAGTTTAATGCGCAACGCCAAAAATTTAATGCATAGTGCCATTTCAGGGCTAGTTTTGGAGGCCTTCCTCGTGTCCAAATTAGGGGCAAGTTGGCTTGTTGGAAATCCCTACCTATCTAGTTTCTGGAACAATTTGATTTTTCTGATTTGGAGCTCATTTTCCACTCCAAAAGTTGATTCTCCCAAGACTGCTTCCTGTGTGGCAAAAAAGTGGCAGAGAGGGCATTTTTTGGGATTTTTTTGCCCTTTTGGTGACCAAGACGTTGTCCAAAATTTCTCAATATT
This sequence comes from Pinus tabuliformis, assembly GCA_031772625.1. Classification (NCBI taxonomy): domain Eukaryota; kingdom Viridiplantae; phylum Streptophyta; class Pinopsida; order Pinales; family Pinaceae; genus Pinus; species Pinus tabuliformis. Next base: position 1,335,273,612 of record CM062804.1, on the reverse strand, counting down.
TGTGAGTTGACTTACTTTTCCATGCTGATTCCAAATATGTAAGCCATTTTTCAAATATAGGTCCCCATCAAAAGCATAGCGCCAGTGGCGCTGCACACCTATTGGAAAAACCTATTTTTCAAATTTCAAAATTCAAAAATGACGAAAATTGCTCAAAATTTCCTGAAATTTGGCATGAGGAATCCTTGTTAGGTTCTTTGCTGAGCTAAGGAAGATTCAGCCAAGATTTTGAGTTTATCATGCTCTTTTTTCCTTCTTAAGGCCTTTTCCAACTTAGCCTTAAGCCTCTTCATCATACTGTTAACATACTGTCCTTTGATCCACTGTTCACCAACATTTGGAATGCCTGTTGCTTCTGCGATGGTGGTAGGTGACAAGGTGAAGGAGACACCAGCAAGGTTCACTTAGCCATTATGTAGATGAGTGACAAACAACTGGGCAAGCTCATGATGAAACTTTACCCTCTCCACCATTTCACAAAACTCATAGTAAGAATGATGTCAAAAACAAGATATATCAAGAGGACAAGTAAGCAACTCTGTGAGACTGATAGGTTCCTCCCGGATGATATTTCCCCTTTGTGTGGCTTTCTTGGCACATGTGCTTCTCTGGAAGTGTGACTGAAAGTTTCCTCCTCAATCTCATAGTCTATGTCTCCCTCCATGGGTTTTTAAGTGATGTGATAGGTGATGTGAAATGAAGGTTTGTAGTGATAACAAGATGAGTATGAAGAGATTTGTTTTATAAGGTAAGTGAGGTGTAAGATGAGGGTGCGAATGCTTGAGGTAGTTAGGGTATAGAGTTTGATAAGGGAATGGGGGATAGTGGGAATTTAAGAATTGGGAATTAGGGTAAGTGAATAGTGTATTAGGGCTAGGGTTTGATTTAGAAAGTAGGGTTTAGTGAAATGAAGCTTGATGACTAATGGATAGCGAAAAAGACTTGGTAAACTAAGTGTAAATGAAGGAGAAGAGCAAAAAATTACCCTTGGTGGCTTATGAGAGGTAGTTTTAGCTTATTTAGGGTTTATGAGAGAAATTTTCAATGCCAATAGCGTTTGCTATGAAATGATGCCAAACACACTCAAGAAATCAAGCACACTTATTTCTCAACAAGGAGGAATGGTAAACTTACTTGGCACAAGCATCAAAGTGATTTTTGAGAAGTTTGAGGGAGATTTGAAGAAATTTGGTCTTCCCCAACAGGTGCACAATGCCAATTTAATGTGCAGCGCCAGTGTTATTTTGCACTGAGAGGAACCATCCAATGCGCAACGCCTTTTTTCAGACCACTTTTGGAGGCCTTCCCGGAGTCCAAATTTTCCGTGGGATAGCTCGTTGGAAATCGTATTGAGTATACTTTCCAAAACATCTTGAATTTTTCAATTTGGAGTTCATTTGACCTGCCAAAAGTCAAATCTCCCAAGATTGGTCAAAATGTGCAAAATGAGGCTGCCTAAATGCAGAGCGCTATTTCAGTCAACGTGTGAAGGTCTTCCTCAACTCCAAATTGAGCTCATGATAGCTCATTGGAAAGCTATTTGTGTCTAGTTATCATTTGACTCATCAATCAAGTCATTGGGCCAACCGGGCTAGGAGAAATATTGATTTTACCAAGGTCACTCTAAAGGGGTAGCGACCCTCCTGAGGCAACTATATTTTTGATATTTCTCTAAAACCATGACACCTATGTAAAATGTGAAGGATTTTTTTATTTCTTGGCCTATTGTGGACAAAAACCTCTCTCACATTTTCCAGATTCATTTTGTCTTGCTCAGAAACAAAAACCCTAGGAGAGGGAAATGAGCCTTACCTATGTACAACTGAAGCATGAACAAGGTGTAAAATGAACCATTGGAACCTAAAATGATGATGAAAACTCTTTGAATGATGGTACACTCAACCTAATGGTGACATGGACTAATATTTGGAAAACTTTGGAAGGAATGAGAACAAATCCTAGACCTAATACCTAGTGACCAAATTTTACTTGAAGACTCACTGAAATGACAAAATTTGACTTTGGCACCCTAAGACCACTTTGTAAGAGCATGTTTGATCACTGGTGGAAGGCTTCAAAGACTAACACTAACAGAAGAGACACCCTTGGAATACAAAGAGACAAGTTTTCTCATTTTAAATTTGAGCGTGTGGAATACTAGTAGCCATCGAAGTTCATTCATAAAAGTGTATGAGGTTGGAGTGTTGTTTGGTTAGAGAGTTAGAGAGTTTGTGAAATTTGATTGAGTTATTGTTTGTGAGTTACGTGGCACACATGAAGTTGATGCGATGCATATTTGAAGAGGAGAAGATGCAAAGATAGAGATGGAGGTATGCAAAATTGAAGACTAGGTAAACCAACATGTTATTTTTTATATATATCAGAGGACTGTAATCTCCTTTCAGGTTGTAGCTTGATAAGGAATAACTTGTAGAATTTTGAGGTAGGAGCCTCCTCTCAGTTGTAGCGCACAAAAAACTTATGGGAGTTAGAACTTCCTTGCATGTTGTATATTGCAGAAGAAATTGAGGTAGAAACATCTTATACATTGGTGCCTAGAAAAAATCAGATGACATAATAAGGGAGTAGGAGCTTTCTTTCGCATCACAATAATAACAAATCATGGTTTTCTCCCTTTATGGGTTTCCACTTATATCTAGCCTCCATATGTGTTGTTGTTTTATGTTGATGTCATGTTTTGGGTTTACATATTACTTGTTGTTCACATATTAAATTTATTTTTCATAATGTGTTAAGTTGCTCATTTAATAGTTCGGTCAACTGTTGTGAACAAAAGCAATTTATATCACAAGGGATATAGCACAATAGGGTTATATCACATAGGATATTTAATAATCTACTACATGTACCTTCATTTTCCATCAATCTCCTTTCCATATATTAGATCACCCATTTAGATATTGACAATTGAGTGTAAGTGACACTTGATTCAATAGTCATTACATACATTTCTGATGGAGCATAGGTTGCAAATCATTAATCTTGGTTCTGAGATTTGGTTATGAGATTGGGAGCTCGGAAATTGCACAGTCTACATTTTTAAGTCTACGTTTCGAGTCTAGAACGAGACTCATCTTCAAGGCTAAATCTACAAAGAAGAGAAAAGATAGAGGTTATAAATATGGGCTATCACGCAGTTAGGGTTAGGGAGGCGACTAGTTAAAGAGATTTTTTTATTTTAATTAAGATTTTTATTTTAATTTATTCATTGACATTATAAGTATATGATTTTTATTTTGCTTTTGTTTTTATATTTATTTAGTAAGTTTTATTTTAACTTAATTGTAGTTCTTATTTTGACATCTAGTATACTTGTTTGAATTTTAATTTTTATAAACTAATGAATTAGATTATGTTAATAAATTATAATATAGATCCTATTTATACTTATTATTTTAATATAATTCATATCAATTCCATATTCTAAAATAGATCTTAAGCATACCCATTATAAGTATTTGACTATAGAAATATTTTTATTAAGCTAATGTTATTAATGTGATAGCTTTATGATAATGTATTTTAATATAAATTTTTATTCCTACTGAATTTAAGAGATCACGTTATTAGAGGATAAAAGTGATATTAATTACTTCTTTAAATTTATTCCCAAATATACTTCTACCATAAGCACATTGGGATGAAATATGTAGGTTGTGACATGAAGTATTTTTCCACCTTAACTATCACTATTTTTGAGAAATTAGTGAGCAAGGTATGGTATTAAGATTTCTATACATTAATTATTCAGATGCTATATGTTAGGGTTACACTCTTTCCAAGCATATAGAAGCAAAATTGAAAAGGGAAAGGCACAAGCATCCTGGTCAACTCTTGATATTATTCACAACGATATTGCAAGTGAATTTCCAATACCATGGATAAGTATGTCCAAGATTGTTTGACCTTCATTGATGATTGTTCAAAACACATCAGTATACTTCCTTAAGAAGAAATTAAAGTCATTTGATTGTTTTTAGGAGATCAAAGATCTTGCAGAGATCATCCAAAAAACATAATTAAAATCCTTCATATATATAATGTGAGGGAGTATATGAACCAAGATGTCTAACATGGTCTGACATCTACTTATTGAGATAAGCATCGTGTTTCTGCACTCACTACACTAAATCCTTTTATAGATCTACAAATTTACCAAATACATCAGTAAGGAAAAGTTCATAGAGTTACACATTCATTTTCGAGTAAAGGAGTGATCTATATATTGGTATGCTCCACATTGTCCTCTTTGTTTAACGAGTAGGGTGGGGGGTGGGATGGTGTGTGTCCAATCCACTTTTTTCCCCTCTTTCCTCATTCTTGTGGATAATTTAATGTACTTGGATGCCTAACATGGATTCATATTACTGAGACACAATTTTTTCATGCATCATACTCTCCTAAATTAGGCTTAAGGGGGGGTGCAGGTGTGCATGCATCATTTTACATCACATGCATATCTTCTCTCTCCTATAGCACACTTGGGAATTAATCATAATGTCTAGGGTGGTATCTTTATCCAATTCCATTTTTCTAGGGATATGAGTACTTCTTTCCATAATTATAGAGTGAGAAGCAATATTATAGAAGCCAATTTCCTATTTTTTAGGTTCAAGATTGCTTATCCCCATAATTGTAGGGTGATATCCTATATTTTAGAGCCTTATTTCTATTCTCTAGGGATAACTGCACATATGAGGAATACTTAGAGACCAACTCATTAAGAATGAAAGTGTGTGAGCTATTATTCCATTCTATTGCATTAAATTGAATTTCACTTTTTATTATGATAAAATGGTACACTCATTTGTACACAGCAAAAGATATATAGAGTCAATGAGAAACATGAACAAAGGATACATTTTCAGATAGAAACATTATTAAAAGAAAAAATAAAAGGACTTTCCTAAGGTTGACTTAAAAACCCAACCCTCGTGGGTGCTCAAAAGATCAAAATTCACTACATCGTGATTTTTTGTTCAATAGTTGTGGGGGTTGTTAGAACCCTAGTTGACACCCCAGGACGTGAACTTGCTTGGAGAAAACTCAATCCCTTGACATGATGGGCTTACCATTCGATCCTTGAGCCCCGAGAAGCCTTAATGGCAAGAGGATGGTATCTATCATCTCATTTATGAGGCAAACAACCTCATTGATGAACCAAAGGAGAGAAGGAGTGTTCAAAATTTCTATAAATGCAAGAGCATGGAGAGTGAAAGGAAGAATAATTTTTGCATTTTTATTCTACCAAAATTGCTCCAAAGCAATACAGCATACCATTTTGAGGATAATTTGATCACTATAAAGATTTTTCTATGCTTCTTTGAGAGATCAAGAGCTTGCAAAAGAGATTGAGAAGAGGAAATCCTTGTTGATAGCTATTGAGTACAATTTCTTAAGAAACTCCCTTCAAGTGTCTGTGCTACTTATTTGTTTCTCTTCTACTACAAACACTTATAAGAACTAAGAGCTACAAATAAGTATCTCTCTCTTTTTCGTATGCCAAGGGCACGTGTCTCTGTGTTTGTACATCCAAGGGCACTTCTAAATTATTTTGGAAAGTGTACAATGATTCTCTTTGGAAAATGAATCTCACCCATATTTCTGTGTTAGTTACCTAGCGGCAGTCCTTAGTCTCCCTTGCTTATAGCTTACTCTTTACCCAACTCATACCCACACCATTTATCACTATTTTTTCATACATCTACCACGACAAGAAGAACATAGATATACCTCCCCTGGATGTCCTACAAACTCTAAGGGCATACACCTCAACACTCTTGTTTTTACTGTCGCCACTTTCGTTAGAGCTCCATCCTTGGCCAATTTTCTGTATCCCTCCTATACTTTCAATTCTCATTATCATGCCTATTGACAAACCTTACTACAACATCTTCCTTAGTTTCATATGGATTTCTCGGAATCATCTCTTAGGCGGTTGGCTCTTCTTTTCTGTCGACATTGACACCTATCTTCCATAATTGAAGTAGTGTCTTGATTTCTCCCCACCTTTTTGGGATAGTCTCGGGTGACATAGCAGGAACCATTATTTCCCATTGATGTCATTGGTCTCCCTGATGTTTGAAACAAACATAATTTTTCACATCAGGGGTGTATCATACTTTATGACCATTTCAATTCTTTCATTTAACCGAAGACCCATGCATCTGATCGTACCTTTTTAATGGTTCTTTCTATGTGATGTATGGGGGAAACTAGTTTAGCCTATTTTTCAAAGACACTCCTAAGGGAAAAAGAAATTATCTTCTACTGCTAGTAGCATGTCAACCACTTCAACATGAACCTGATAGGATGTTTCCTGTATGTTTGTAATATTTATGTCACAATCATCATAATGAGCATGGGAGATGACCACCTCATATAGACACTTTTCTATCAATATTTATTTATATCATGGCTTTCTTTTACTTCTCAGTCAAGAATATTTTCCCTAATAATCTCCATGGAAAATCTCTCTCTCTCAACAAGTAAGTAAGACTCATCATTATAACAACAAAATGTGATGTGTTTTGGCTATACATATTCTCCTAAGCTCATATATCTAGGGAAAACTATTATTATGAGAAAATGATACACTCATTTGTACACATCAGAAGACACTCAAAGTTAATGAGAAGCATGAACATAGGATACATTTTCAGCTGGAAACATTATGGAAAGTAAAATTCAAATGATTTTCCTAGGGTTGACTTAAAAATTCAATCCTTATGGGTGCTCCAATGATATAAATTCCTTACATTGCATATTTTCCTTCGATAATCATGAGGGTCACTAGAAGGCTATTGAGCACCTCAGGATGCGAAGTTCCTTAAAAAACACTCAATCATTTAACATGATGGGTTGATTGTTTCTAGCCCTAATCCCTAAGAGGCGTTAATGGAAATAGGATGGTAGCTCTCATCTCATTTATGAGGAAAACAACCTCATTGATGTGCCAAAGGAGGGAAGGAGTGTTCAAAATTACTATAAATGCAAGAGAATGGAGAGACAAAAAGAAGCATAAGTTGTGCATTATTATGCTGCTAAAATTTCTCCAAAGAAATCCATCATACCATTGTGAGGAGAATTCCACCATTGTAGAGAGTTTTCTATGCTTATTTGAGAGATAAAGATCTTGCAAAAGAGATTGACAAGGGGAAATCCTTGTTGATAGTTATTGAGCATCATTTCTCAATCAACTCTCTTCAAGTGTTTTTTATACTTATTTGTAACTCTTCCACTACCAACATGAATAAAGAGGACCCTTTTCCTACTCCTTTGTTGATTTGCTTTGCTTCACAAACTTGTTTTATGTTGTTTACTTTAGTTTTGTTTATGCATTTCTTCAATTTAATTTAATGCTTTGTTAGTCCATGTTTAACCACTAATGCCACTAATTTGTTTTTATATTTCCTTGTAGGAAGCAACCAACTGCAAGGAAGGTGTATTTGGGACTCATATGCAACCAAACGAATCATACAACATTGTATTCATTCATTCATTCTCGGATGTTTATTCTTCCTTGTTGGAACTTATTATTCCAATATTTATTCTTCTCTCCTCTCAAATTGTTTATGGTGTTGCTTCTGGATTACATTATAGATAGTCTTGTAGGTTGATCAACTTAAACAGACAAAGAGACTCTAAAGACAAAATTAAGAAAGAATACAAGGGTATATCTTAGACCTAGGCTTCTAATGAAACCAATACACAAATATTTTCAAGATGGCTATGCTCTACTCACTTAATAAATCCTCTATTACTCAAGTGGCAAATGGGAGTGCCACCTAGCATCAAGTTTTTCTTGACAATTTGGTTCTCATGGATAAGAAATATAAGGAATTATTCAAAGTGGTCTTTGGTGGTGATATCACAAGCTTTAGTCTTCAAGAAAATGATAATGTGGACATGACAGAGAAGGGAATATTTTAGGGGCTAATATTCACAGGTGGGATAATTTTCCATGTTTCTTCCAAAAAAAATATTTTCAAATTTCGTTTTTTTATACAAATTATTCACCCAAATTTTATAGTACAAAATTATTTTACCTTAAAATTCACCAAAAAAATATATAAACTAATATAAAATCATTACAAATGTAAATATTTTTACAAAAATATTACCAAACATTTCACAATTTTCATATTAGGGACTAGTAAGATTCGCGAAGGTTTCTAAATTTTAAGATAAACTTCCATCCTAAAAATTTTCCTAGTGAAAGAGCTCAGTGGGACCTTAGGACTGAGTGGAGCCCCTTCCAAACTAATCCTTGTTGAGGATGATCCCATGCCAGCAAACTAAAAGCAAAAGAAATGTCATATGCATCAATTCTATTAGGCTAGTTAGACTAACATAAATTTGCTTTATGTAATGCTCATCTAAAGAATGATACTATGCTTTTATGATTTTCAATTATTTTCTACTATCTCTTATGTTTTGTTTAAGAATATAGAGGCTCCATTGATGATAGCTATAGATATTAATATTTTGAAGAATCAGACATTGACTATAGAATTTGACTCATTGAGACCTAGTTTCTCTAGTGACAAACTAAAAAAAACATGGTTGTAACATTTTCTAATGATATTAATACAAGTAATCTTTTTGCTAAAAATATACATTTTGTATTATATATTCTCTAACATAATATATTCTTCTATCAATTTTAAATAATCAATATTTTAACATTTAATTTTATTTTAGCATTATATATACATAATTGAAAAAAAATTGAAATCATTCAATATAATCTTTTTAGGTGAAACCAAGTCTTTAACCACTATATCAGGTTGTCCCATACCTCTAAGCTAGGCTACTCAGGTTACACAATACTCTAAACTAGACCCAACCCTCATAGAATTTGAATCTTACTCAATAGTGAAGAACTCCTTACTTTCATCTGAATTTAAATCAAATCTCTTTAAATACTTTTATTACTATTTTAATAAATTTAAATATCTTTATTTAATGATAATAATAAAAAGAAATTAAGTATTTTGGGCATTTTCTTTTGATGCTAGTGTTTATTTAAATACTAATGATAAACAATGTCAATGGTTTAAGAAATTGAGAAATTGAAAGGCTTTCTAAGAACTTTATATATTCTAGTGTCTCCATCTTCACTTATGTTTTCTCTTGATTATTATTTATGTGCATAATAAAAAACACTTCAATATTTATAAAATGTTGTTTCTCTAAAAATTGATCGAAGAAGGTTTGATATTTAATGATGGGATAATTCGATTAATTGATTTAAGAAATAGTATCTAACAAATTTATAATAAGATATATAATCTGTGAAAAGTAAACGCAACTTACGTAATAACTCACATAATTGAAACTAACAACTAATAGAAACTAAACCTAAACCTCTATACTTTGGAGAACAACCGGCTCAATAAAAGACAGACTTACATATATGTCATCACATACCTCGTGTTATTTAATTTTTCCGCCTAGAGTTATCGAAAATAACCACGTAGCTATATTAACAAGTTTTACAATCACGAAAACATTCACTAAAGGAGACTTTTAAAGATTCTTGGTATATTTATTATTATGATTAATATTTAAATATAAAACGTCTGCATTTTTGGAGTTAATATTGTTAGTTTTTAAAATCAAATTTGTTTTCAATTGACTAATCACAAATCAACATACTAATCCTATGCAATGGTGGCGGGGTGTGGTGGTAATTTTAAGGTTACTTCATTTTTTTGTATTTTGAGAAATATGGTATTGATTAATCACAATTTAACATACTAATCCTATCCAATGGTGGCCGGGTGTGGTGGTAATTTTAAGGTTACTTCATTTTTTGTATTTTGAGAAATATGGTGTTTCAGGAATGGACATATATTTGAGGGTATTTAGATTTCAATTCACTGAATCATATTTAAAATTTTGTCATGGTTGGAGAATATCAAGACTCCCAATTGCCTTATTCGGGATCATTCACACAGGTTTCTTCCTCTCCTCTTGCAGTATCTCGCTAGGTATTTCGATGGTGTTGCACAGAGGAACCAATGTGGGTGTGGAGTTTGGATTCGTGTGGACTAGATTTGTCACTATAAGATACACTGGAACGGTAGCCTAGGCACAAACACGAGAGCATAAGTCCTGACATTCTGGAGACTTTTTAGTTCTCTAGACAAATGTCCATCAAATCCTTAAATGTATATGGGGACTCGTAGATGCTAAATGAGGGGATGTTGACTAATTCAAACTTCTCTCCTACCCATCTCTCTGCATGAATGTCACAGATAAAACTCCTTAGGAGGTCATTTACATCGATCGCCTTCCAACATATTTACCACGAGACAAATGGGACAACAAACTCTTGGTCAAAGAAAGGGCTCTCCGCAAACACATGATATATGCATTATACACATTTGGAATCTGATAACATTAGAGCGGAGGGATCTATTCCCCTTCCTTAGCCTTTTTATTATTATCGTCCATATTATATGTTGAACTATGGTCAAATATGCTCATCATTGCACTCTTACTTTTCCTTTGTCTGATTATGAGGTCTTATAAATAGCATAATTTTATGAAACTGTACTATGAAGTCTTACAAATAGCATAATTTTATGAAAATGTACTAAAGCATTGGATGGGATACCTGATTTTATGTTTATATATCTGTCACTTATTTAGAAGAAAAATGGTAACTCTTTGTGCAAGAAACTATTTTGAATAATATACACTAGTACATTATATAAACTAACATTTCTCCATTTAAAACAAAATCATATTCATTTTAAACTCTAAACAATTCTACCTTAACTTAAAGTTGGATTTATATAGTATTTGTAATATTAAAAATATAACTCGAAATTACGCGAATCTAAAAAAAATGTTTTAAAACAGATTTATTAAAAATGCTTAAAGAAAAATATTATTATTAAAATTAATTACTTTTAATTTTCTAAAAAGCTATCTCTAATAAATGTTGGATTGATATGACTCTTTTGTATATTATATATAAAGTTGAGAATGAAGATTTTGAAAATAATTCCGGTTTAAAAATGCCTTTCTTATAATAAGAAAATGCAATTGAACATTTGTCCAAGACATGTCGTTATCGTTGTTTCATTGTAGCTAAATTATTGCATGAAGCATTGGTATTGTGATTGTTGACTTTGTGGTTAGCTGGTGAGCTCGATGGCAATGGTATGTTGTATGTGGGTATTGTGATTGTTGACTTTGTGGTTAGCTGGTGAGCTCGATGGCAATGGTATGTTGTATGTGGGTAAAGTGCATGATACATTTTTAGATTTTAAAATATTATTCAGTGTTCTATTTAACTTCAATGCTATGTTTTATGTGGGTAAAGTGCGTGATACATTTTTAAATATTATTCATTGTTCCATTTAACTTCATGAGTTATTCACATCTAAGACTTTAATTACTAAGGATAATATTTGAAGTCTATTTGATGGGACTTCAAATATTATTTTGATGTGTACCTTTTTACGTTAATTTCGATACAGCTTTCTTTACAAATTTAATATTTTTTTTAAATATTGATCTTTCTAAATAATTAAACTATGTACTGATTTATGCTTATGTAATTGAATATAATATGTTTAATCTTGTGCATGTAATATAAGTTTATTATTTAAAAGTGTTTCGAAGTTAATTATGTGGCTTGTATTTCCTGAGATAATATAATTCGTAAAGAGAGGATTAATGTGATTGTGATGCTTGAATTTAAAAAGGCATTCAAGCCTTATGTCATTGATCCTCTTTAATTATTCGCCACATAATGGTGTGAAATCCAAGGGATTTTGTCTTTTTTATGACTTTTAAGATTGTAAATATTGATCTTTCTAAATAATTAAACTATGTACTGATTTATGCTTATGTAATTGAATATAATATGTTTAATCTTAAGTGCATGTAATATAAGTTTATTATTTAGAAGTGTTTCGAAGTTAATTATGTGGCTTGTATTTCCTGAGATAATATAATTTGTAAAGAGAGAATTGATGTGAATGTGATGTTTGAATTTAAAAAGGCATTCAAGCCTTATGTCATTGATCCTCTTTAATTATTCGCCACATAATGGTGTGAAATTCAAGGGATTTTGTCTTTTTTATGACTTTTAAGATTGTAAATATTTCAAGTTACCAAGGAGGAAAATTGAATATTCTAAAAACATCTATGTTAAAAGAGAGATAATGATGGGACACCTATCACCAATCCAGGGTTTCATTTTTCCGCATACTACAAACGAGAATTATGTATCACACTCTTAAAGTCTTCTACAACGTTATCTATGATGGGACAACTATCAGCAATCTAGGATTTCATTTTTCCGCATACTACAAACAAGAATTATGTATCAGACTCTTAAAGTCTTCTAGGCACCTGATTAGTGATTTAACCTCGATGCGACATTATTTAAAACTTTAGAAAAGGGCAATTTTCTTAGGCTATAAAAGTAGGTTGTCCTTTTATTCCTTCGACGTTTTACCACTTGCACTTGTCTTTTTATCACTCACCGTGCTTCCCGAATTTCCCCTATTTCCTCTACCCACCACATGACATCTGAAAATGATGGGTGATTTAACTGCCATAGGGATTTGCATCAAAACATCACCAATAAACCATTTCCAAGTATACCTTTATCCCAAAATGTTTAGGAAAATCTTTTGTTTAAATTTTGGTGTGAATAAAATAAACTCCAATCTAAACAATATTATTGATGAGATTTCGTATTACAACAAAAATGTTGCATCTCCCAAGGCTGCCAACTTAAATTATCAACCCGTTAAAATTTTGTATGACCAAAAGAAACTCTAACCTAAACAACATTATTGATGACCCTTGGTATTGCAACAACAATGTTGCAACTCCCAAGGCTACTAACTTAGATTATCAACCTGTGGTTTGTACAAACTTAAGAGGGGTCGACACTGTGTGTGCAACAAACACCTTCCTCTTCCTAGTTTGGCCCTCTTTGATGCAAGTGAAAGAAGACAATGAAACAACCTCAAACTAGCAAATATCTAGATACCAATCCTAAGTTGTAAAAGGTAAATAACAATAAGCAAATATATTCTACTTTTGTTAGAAATCAAATCTAAACTAATTGCAGAAATCAACATTCAAGAAGCAAACAATGTAAGAGCTAAATGATGACCTAGCCAAGCCCAAGCTCAACCAAAGTGGTCTCAGAGCATTCATAGGCTATAAATATATTTCTATCATAAATTTGAAGTGAATCTCAGCAAGGAAGATCTTGAAAACCAATAGCTACAACAATGTTACATAATTGTTATTTCTCGAGTTAACTTGCCAAATGTCCAAGCAAATCAAATGAAACTAATATGGTGTTAATTATTTTATTAATTAGGATTTCCTAGGACTCCAATCCAAGTGGAATCACTCAAATATACTGTTTTTAACATGTGCTAAAAATTAGTAGAAAATTACTACTATAAAACCTAGAAATTCCAGAATGAGTGAGCTAGTTAACCTACCAAATGTCTAACTAGATCAAGTACAGATGCTATGAGGTGAATTTTGTTATTAAGAATAATCTTATTAGGGCTCAATATAAGTCGAATCAGCTTGAAAGAGCTTTGTTAACACATGCTAAAATTCAACAGAAAAATACTACTAAAAACCAAAAAATTTAGAGCAATGAAATAGTAAGTTGATCTAAGTACCCAGATGTTTATGTTAATCAAGTGAAAACGTTGTGGGGTAATATATTTTTATTAATTTGGATATTTTTAAGATTCAATCCATGTGGAATAAACTCGAAATTATATCATTAATACATGCTAAAATTTAGCGGAAAATTACTACTATTTTGCTATAGGATATTTCCAAAAATTTCAGAATTGTGAACTAATGAACCAATCCAAGTAGCTCAATGATGAATATGACTTTGCAGAGTTCTTCTAAGAATGCATCATGCTTAAGAATCTATAAATAATCTACAAAACAACTCACTTCAGTCATTTAATCAATATAACCTACAACAAATGAAGCATGAATATTAAATGCAGAAGTGAGAGATGCAATTGAACAAGACATTTAAAGAAGATAAATAAATTATACAATAGGGTTTTGAGGCTCCTAAGAATGCCAAGCCAAAGAATAATCAGTCATATGAAGGAAATAAAGCCTTAGAAGTTGAAAATAACACCAAAAATTATTATCTGAATCAATCCAAGTACATCCCTGCTAGAAATGGTAATAGAGTTGTTAAATAAAAAGTTTGCTTCACAAGAAGACTGAGAAATACATGCCCCTAGAGGAAAATTTGAATTGGTACTTATACAAATTGATGGCGAAGCATCCTGCTTGAAAGGAGGCAGCATTCCCCTCCAAAATCGTTGAAAAATTAGATCTAGTTCCCAACAGTAGGAATCCTCATTAAATGATAGGGAGCACATTCCTAGATTTTCTCAATCACTAGAGCTCTAGAATCTGTTCAATAATTTCATAACATTATATTAATTTATTATCCAATCTTGGTTTATACTGTAGTAGGGAACAAGTCCCTATATTATCTCATTCAAAACTTACTCAATATTTTCTCAACATTCTGGAAAAATAAATAATATTAGGCACATAATATGAAATTATGTCTAAACCTTCCTAATGAACACATTATAACTCATAAAATGTCATCAAATGCAAAGAGAGAGGTTAAATGTGATGAAGGATGGTCATATGGGAGTTAAATTATATCTAATTTGAAGTCCCATCATACCCCCCTACTAAAAGTGTTGTTCATCCTTCGAGCAACCTACTAACATAATTGTGCCTCATTCATGGCTCTTATTTTCTGTGAATTAATAATTTGATTTACAATATTTTCAAAGAAAAAACATAACATTTCTCTTTCCAGGTGAACTTTGTTGGCTTGTAGAGGAAAGTGGCATATTCTCCATTACATTCACACCTTGTCCCTTGACATCCTCATTCCATTTTCAATCATTCTTCCAAAATGTGCATAGAAAAATCATAGATTTTCTAGAGACCGTTAGTCTATTTTTTTCTCCTTGTGCAAGATGGTCCCCTAAAGCGTTTTTGGCTTGGAAATGTCTTCCACATCCTTCCAAACATCATACTACTTTTTTTCACCATTTAGCCACCTCTGAAACCCTCAAAACACTCTCAGATGCAATATTGTAGAAATATAGAGCATCCTGTAGCATATTGTCTCAATCTTGTAGCAGTCTATTATGATCTTGTAACACTTCTATGCCTTCTTGTACCTAGGCAGAATCCTCTTGCAGCTATTTAGTCTTGGCTCCCTTGGTGTCTAGCTTTCTCTTTGAGGCTTTGGGCTACTTCTCCTTGGCTTGGAGGGAGGTTACTCCTTCAATTTTCTCCTTATTTCCCTCTAATTCTCCATTTTAGTGACTAGTTAATTCCTTAATTGTTGAGGGAGCTTAAGGTTTACTTTGTATAATCTGAGTGTTTTTCCTCTTCCAAAAATATATATGACCTTGCCTTATCTTCCTTTACTTAGGCATGCTTGGTGTGCCCAAGGCTTCCAAAGTGGTAACCATTTCTTTCTCAGTGTTTTTCTTTGAAACATTGACTTGATGCTCTTGCATCCTTCCTTTCTGAGGTATGGAGGTTTCTTCAATGATCTTGGAGGCTACTTTTTCCCATTTTTCTCCTCCTTTTATCTCCTCTTAAGATTTCTCCTTTGGAACTTTTCCCTTTGTTTCAGCCTCCTCTTTCTCTCTCGACCACCCTCTTCTCGCTCCTCTTCTTGTGTAGAACCATCCCTCGCTGTCTCCTCAAGTTGCAAAAGGATTTTACCTTGTGATTCTAAAAAGGTTCATCTATCTAGGTCAACAAAATATTTCCATGTCACAGGGTGTTGAATGTGTTCTCAAGATTTTTGCGAGAGAACGGTATTGCAAACTATCAATTTCAAAGCAACTTAGGGTTAAGGCAAGAGGATTCTAGTGCTTCTAGTTGATGAGTGAGGTGAAAAATGGTATGCCAATTTCAAAACAAGTTTATTCTCCTATCATAATGCTCATCCTCATAAGAAAACCCCACACTCCAAAAAAAATTTGTTCTCAAGAAACTGCTACAGGATGTTTAGTGGAGGATTTTTGCAAAAATTCACAAACTTTATGTTTGTAAGAGGCAAGAAATATCAAGTATTGACCCCTCCCTTCTAGCCTCCTTCGAAACTCTAGGGTTTTGAGGAAATTATTTTTTGGATTGGGCTCCTTTACACCTCTCGAGACAATCCTATAGCACATAGTATGTATCTTGTAGCATATAGTATGAATCTTGTAGCAACTAATATTCAATCCTATAGCCTCTCTATAACAATCTATGGACCCTTTGGTGTGGATAGCTCGACTTCCAACAATGGTATTGGGCTTCCTTCCATTTTTTAGAATGAAACTTTGCCACCAAATGAGGGTCATGCCTACATTTATGTCTTTGGTGATTAGGTGGTGGGATCAATGTGTAGCATGAGCTGCCCCCCACCTACCACTTCTAGAATTCTCCCACAAACTTATTGGCCCACCATCGTAGTCATCACCTTTTTTGAATTTGTCTTTCCTCCATGTGTGATGAGAGAGATATAATTTCAAATCACTACTTGAGGGTGGTCAAGACTTTTGAGCCACTCTGACCCTATAAAACCTTCTCTCTCATGCATTAGCAATACATTTTTAACCATGACATCATCAAAAGGAAAGGTGAAGAATAGTGCATACCTTTGCCTAGCTAGTGCTTGCTTACTAATGGTGTTGATCTAGTGGTGCTTATATGGGGTTGCTAGAATATGGATGACATTGAATTAGTTCTTTTTGAGGTTCAACTTATTGTCTTTGTTTATCCATTCTTTGTCTTGAAAACATATTTTTAATTATCCTTTCTCATTGAATTTCTTTGACTCCGTTGATAAGAAAACAAGTTCCTCCGTGGATCAGATGTTGTTGTGTTTGAGGAATGCTGATCTTGTAGCAACTTGTAAGTGTTGTATCTAGTTGGGACTAGTGTTGGAGCCTCTTGAACATCATAACACTCAAAAATCTCGGCCCAGTGCTACAGATGTGATCTTGTAGCAGCCTGCACAGTACCTTGTAAGTGCACAAAACTTCTTCCTACAATGTATCAAGATGATGGAGTCTTGAAGAAATGGGTTAACAACTACTATAAGTGGGTTTGTGCACACTTCTACATGATTATGTGTCTTCTTGTAGTAGTAACATATACCCTTCTAATATCGCATTATCATTCAAATAAAGCCTCCAAAAGAACTAGTATTTCATGATCAATCTATGGACAAGGATTACAAGCCTTTGTTGTGGTGGAAATGGTGGAAGAAGGGGTGAAAATGTGTATTTTTGATGGACACAGGTGGATATTTGGGTGAAAGAGAGCTCAAATGGTGTGGAGTATGGATGATGAGGTGTGGTAGACCTCTCGTCTTGTTCCTCTATGAAAAACCTAAGATATGAACCCGTTTTCTATGTTGATCACAATCATGTAGCAAATTTGGACAATCCTTTAGCAACACAAGACAATTTTGTACGAAAATTAGTTAATCCATATCTCCAAAATAGTAGATTGGATTCGCCCAAGATTTTTTGAGCATGTTCCCACCACCCTTATGCATCTCCCCATAAAAAATCATGGCCAATGTATACATGAATCTCAATTAAAATGGAAAATAGTTGTAGGTGATCGTGGTCAATTTGGGGAAGAGTATGCATTGGAATTTGATGAAAATCTTTATACTAGTTAAAATAATCCCTATGCATTTCCCTGTGAAATAGATCATCCAATGGATTCACATTTTTCACGATATGGTAAAAAACAATTATGCCCTGTGTTTTTTCTCAATCTTGTAGCAACACAAAAGTTTCTTGTAGAAACTATAGGACAATGAGGAAAATGAATGGGAAAGGATTGGTAATGATGGGTAAATTTTGGAAATATATGAGGATGATGGATTGACATGGCCTTGGTCCCATTGGAGAATCAGGGGAAATGAGGTGAAAACCCAAGTTTGATTTCCTTTGACTAGATTTTTGTCACCTTCTTCTTATGGTGCTAATTTGTTGTTGTTGCTTGCACAGGTTGGAGAGAACCTTCATTCACCAGAGAGAGATACCCGAGGCAAAGAATATTTTTTTCCTTTTTTTTTCCTAGGTCTACTAGCTGCCTCAATGAGGTTTTCAAAAAATAGGTATGCCTAGGCGCCTTAGAAGAGGTTCTCACATAGGATCTTATTTATTTTCTTTTCTTCCCTTTCTTCTAACCCATTCATTGGCTTATGGAGGTTTTCAATTAGTGAGCCAATCTCAGGTGCCTCAAAGGAAGTTTTCACCTAAGATTTTATTTTCTACTCTTATTTTATCTTTTCTCCCTTTCCCTTTTTATTTCTTTTTTTCTACCTTATTCTACTTGAAAAAAGAAAATATATTTCAAGTATAGAAATAATTGAAATGGATACATGTGAATAAAAAGATGATAGACAAACTCATGTGTAGGCTCAAAGATATGCTTTGACATGTACCTCAGTATGAGAGCCCAATTTCTTTGACTTTGACGTTGTTGAACACTATCAAAGAGAATGGTGCTCCTTCTTAGTGATTGTGAGGAACCAACGTTCAATATAGTTATGATGCGTTTGGTTCGCTTACTCATCTCAATCATTTTGTATTATTTCTTCTTCCATGTCATTCAAATATTCTAGTATTTTCTTATTAGTCCCTTGGACACATAAAGGATTTGATGATAAGCATAGTAAAAATTCTTCAATCTTAGGATATCCTTCTTTTGGATGTTGTTCTTCAATGACATTGGGTGAATATCTTTTTTGCAATACTCTTATTGATCTAAGATGAATATCATTCATATCAAGAGGATTTGTTGGAAGTTTTGTACCTCAACATTTTAAGTGAGTTGAGTTACTTTATTGTTTTGGTGTGGAAATGGTTATATAGGTAGTTGAGTGGGAGTGGATATTTGAGATGGATGTGGTTGTGGAAGATGTGGATGGTATAGATAGAATGGACTTGGCTATGGAGGATATTAAGGAAGATATTGAGGATATTGTGGATTTATCCCATAAGTTCCTAGCTAACCATGTTGCCAAGATCTGTTTTGCTGCTGAGATAGCCATGGTTTTCAAGAAAATGGTGCATTCCAATTATTTTGAGATGGTTGTATATAACATTGGAATTTTGAACCAGGTTCTTACATCATACCAAGTTGACTAGACTTCCATGGCCTTCTTGGAGCTACATAACAAAGTTGATTTGTTGATTGACTTGCTCCAATGTCATCCTGGTAAACTTCATTCAACCTTAGTAATGCCACAAAATATTTATTAGCATGTGATTCTACATGGATAACACAAATATCATTTTTTCTTATTTTGAATTCTTAACAATTGTACTTGTTCACTTAGTTTGCTAAGAATTTATGTTTTAATGTTTTTTCCATGTTTGACTTGACTTACCTATCTGGAAGCTAATTTACCTAGCCTTTCTCTTCCTCCTGATATGAGCTTGCATATTTCACAAATTTAATGAAATGATAATTGGTATACATCACCTCCGTTCATGAGATCAAGGAGATTAATCCACTCATCACTAATTGTTCTAAGTAAGAGGGTTTTTGGTTTGTCAAATCCTAAATGATGTAATTTTTCCCTCTTAACATTATACATAAATCTCTCTATTAGATCCTCAAGGATCTCATCTTTTGTTTGAGTCATTCTAAAAATTTATTCTTTAAGATCATGACATTTATATTTTTCTAGAAATATATTTTGCATATCATTCCATGACCTTATTGAATTAGTCCTTAAGCTTATGAACCATTTAAGAGATTTATGCTTCAATGTTTCCAGAAATAATCTCATTTTTTTAGTGTTTAATAGATAACAATAATATTTGAAAACTATTTCAAATTCGAAGAGAAAGGTTTCCAAATCCTCTACCTCGTACCATGGAAGTTGGGAATAAAGGATGGAGGTTTGTTCTTCATATTAACATTGGTATCAGTATCTTGAATGGGAAATCGAAGAGGATATTCCTCATTTTCATCATCTCCATCCATTTCTTCTACCTTCTCTCCCACCTCTTATTCTTCTACCTGCAAAATTAGATGGTGATGTCGTTCTCACTACATCACATGGCTAAATGGGGGGGTTTTGGTGTTAGAATTTTTTTTTTTTGAATAATAATTCTAATGCAATGTAATTTTTTGTCTTTTGAAATAAAATATGCCTAATGCATTTTTTTTGTTTTTGCATAAATGAATCAACTAAGGAAGAAAACAATGCATACTTTCACACCTCCCCAGTAATGGCGCCAAATAGTGATCAACTCGATATTGCAATAAGAATGGCACAACTCCGAAGGCTACCAACTTAAATTATCAACCTGACGTTCACACAAACTTAAGAGGGGTTGACACTTTATGTGCAACAAAAAACTTCCTCTTCCTAGATTAACTACATTTGATGCAAGTGAAACAAGACAATGAAACAAATTCAAATGATAAAATATATAGGTAAGATGCCAATCCTTAGTTGCTAAATGTAAATAATAATAAGAAAACCTATTCTTCTTTTGTTGGAAAGTAAATCTAGACTCATTGCAGAAATCAACATTCAAGAAGCAAGAAATGTAATAGCTAAATGGAAACCTAACCAAGACTAAACTTAGCCAAAGAGGTATCAGAGAATTCATATGCTAGAAATATACGTCAATCATGAATTTGGAGTGAATCTGAGCAAGGAAGAACTAGAAAACCAACTATTATGGGATTGCTATAGGATTGTTGTTTCTCGAGTTAACTTGCCAAATTACCAATCAAATAAAATTAGAATGAGATGGGATAAATTTTGTTACTAATTAGGATTTCCTAGGACTCCAATACAAGCGTAATCACTCTGTCATGTGGAAAGAGTCAATTTTGCAGACAAAACCGACCTCCCTAGAAAACAAGGCTTTTCTAGTGACAAACAAAACAATCAAGCACTATCTTTCCCTAAATATGCATTTAAAATAAAAGCAACCAGGTGTTTAAGGCTTACCTTTAGTTCAATGCTATTTGTAGCGGCCAAGCCTCTTCAATCCAGATGAGCTCCTCTCCTTGAAGCCTGCATACAAAAACAAGCAAACGATTACATAGCACCTGAATAACTCATATAATAAAACATATTCATCATAAAGACCAAGGAGTTTATGAAACAAATTATATATAACAACTTGTTGAGAAAAATGAACTTAATTATATTAATTGGAAACAAAAGAAACCTTACAACCAACGCCTTGGTGTTGTGCAGGTCCCTCCCAGGGTCCAACAAGAGTTCTCCTCTACTTTGATCAGCTCACCCAATTCCAAATGAAGCTAAGAAAGGAATGTGATCTCTCCTCTCAAGCTCTATAAGGGAGTCCTAATTTCAGCAGCATCTACCCTTAGGAATGTTCAGCTTTCAACCTCCCCTCCCTCTGGCCCAATGCCTATATTTATAATGCTTTGGAGGAAGTTAAACAGGTCCACCATCAATGGGATAAGCCCCTCTTTCAAAGGGATATATCCCCTCTTCATGGGATAAGTTCCTCTTTCATTGGGATGCATGAACCATCTGGAGGCGCTCAATCCACGTCAAACCATCTTCTAGAATGCTCTAGAATCGACCGCAAGTAAGTTTTTTGAAATAAAACTTGCGCCTTTTGACTTTTACAGGGGTACGCACCCACCCCTTTACAGACAGAGCGTACAAGTATGCAGGTATTATGTACTTGAGGTGCGTGCACGCAGGTAAGAGTAAGAGAAAGTGCGGAACCAGAGTTATATTGAGTTTTTAAAGGCTTTCTCTCTTTTTTGGAGTTTGACATGAGGAGCAGAGGTATAAGACTTGCCAAGGAGGACAGTATGGTTATTGATGGAGCCATACTGACTGCAAATAGTCATGGTGACAAATTTTAGTGTAACACACTCAAAAACACTCTTTTTAACATGTGCTAAAAATAAGAAGAACAATACTACTCTAAAAACTAAAAATTCGAGAATCAGTGAGCTAGTTAACCTACCAAATGTCTAACAAGATGAAGTAAAAATGCTATGGGGTAATTTTTTCTATTAATAATATTTTTTCTAGGCTTCAATAAAACTATAATCAACTTGAAATAACTTCATTAACACATGCTAAAATTTAGTAGAAAATTACTACTAAAAATTGGAAATTCCAGAGCAATGAACTAGTAAGTTGATCGAAGTACCCAAATGCCTAAGTTAATCAAGTGAAAATATTGTAGGATAAATTTTATTATTAACTTGGATGTTTTTAATACAATAAAATTGGAATAAACTTGAAATCATCTCATTAACACATCCTAAAATTTAGTATACAATTACTATTATTTTGCTACAGGATATTTCCAAAAATTTCAGAATTATGAGCTACTGAACCAATCCAAGTAGTGCAATAATGAATATGAATTTGAAGAGTTTTTATAAGGATGATTCATGCTTGTGAATCTATAAATAAATTTCAAAACAAATCACTTCAATCATTTAACCAGTATAGCCTACAACAAATGAAGCATGAATTCTAAATGCAGAAATAAGAGATGCAAGTGAATAGGACATTCAAAGAAGATAAAAAAATGTACAACAAGTCTTTGAGGCTCCTAGGTTGGAAAAGTCCAAGGATACTCAAATTCCTACGAAGGAAACCAAGACTTAGAAGCTATATTTGGCACCAAACTTCATTATTTGAATCAATCCAAGTACATCCCTACTAGCAATGGAATTGGAGCTGTAAATAACAAGTTTTTTTCACAAGAAGTCTAAGAAATACATGCCCCTAGAGGAAAATTTCAGTTGGTATATAAAAATTGTTGGGGAAGCATCTTTCTTGAAAGGAGGCATCTTTCCCCACCAAATCTCTAAAAAAATGGATCTAGTTCCCAACAATAGGAATCTTCATTAAATGATAGGGAGCACATTCCTAGATTTTCTCAATCATTGTAGCTCCAGAATCTATTCAATAATTTCATAATATCCTCTTCATTTATTATCCAATATTGGTTCATCATGTAGCAGGGAGAAAGTTCTTGTATTACCTCATTCAAAAAATATGCAATATTCTCTCAATATTCTTCAAAAATAATTAATATTAGGTGCATAATATGAAATTATCTCTAAACCTTCCTAATGAGAATATTATAGCTCAAAAAATGTCATCAAATGCAAGAGACAAGCTAAATGTGTTGAAGGATGTTCAGATGAACCTTAAATTGTATCTAGTTTGGAAACCCATCAACTAGATTGCCACATAGCCTTAATATTCCCTAAATGACCTACAAATAGATTAGATCACGAAACCATTTTCCCATGTACCCAAGTATTTTGTGTGGCACTGATAGGACATATTTTCTCTCTCACCAATGAAACTCGTATTCGTAGTTGATTCAATTTCACTGCTATGCCCATGAGAGGGAAAAATTATTATTATGACTAGCTCCCCCACTACCCAATGATTGTTGTAACCCCATCTACAAATTTCAACCATAATCACATATGGCCATTAGTTGATGGGAAGTAATATGCACCTCAATTTCTAATCCAAATCCCCATATGATTTATTTTTCATATCCTATCAAACATGATTGCTCTTTAGAATGTTTTTTGTAGATCTTGCAATGAATAATAGCCTTGCATTTTCTTTCTCAATTGTTTTATTCAATCCCATGCAAAGCCATTATTGAGATTTGGGTGAAACTAAAAATAACATGAGCTTTAAAGTAGCAACACTAAGACATCAATTAACTATACAAGTCTTCTTCGGAGATAGCCATTTTCAAGTTAATATAAATCTTGAATCCTCTATTAGTTGTCTCCACATAGGATGTTACATCTTTTAAAACTAAAAATGATAGCTTTTGATGTTGTTGAATTTGATAAGGTGTAGGATCCTGATATCGCTTTCAAGAAAGCATAGAAGGGGAAGAACACAATCATTTAAGCAAACCTAGACCTATAATAGGAGGAAAATTTATATGTGGTTGCCCTAGGGCTAATATATGATAACAAAAATTGTTTCATGGATACTAGTATAGTATATAGATGTGGGGATATATATCAATTATTCCACCAAGATGCATATCTAGTGAGCCACTCCTCCCTTTCCATGTTGTACCAAATGATGGAGTCTACCATGCATTCAAATTCTCCTAGTTAAAAAAAATGGTTCCACACCCTATTATATTCCCATCTGTAGAGTTCATAACTTTGATCATCAACCAAATTGATGTGGACAAATAGCTACTCAAGCGTGAAAATAGGAAAGTTATCACAAAATTTATTCCTACATCATACATAGATATTATAGGTTCTCAGAATTAAAGGTTGATCTCAATTTGGAATGTTTTTTTCAATTCTCTTATTCATATAAAGAGGTGATGAAGGAATGTTAAGTACTAAACAAGCCTTTTAAGGAAAGGAAAACAAAAACTTATCCCATGAGGTTACTAATGGATCCTTATAAGGTTGATGTATCTCTCCTGTGTAGACACTATGGAAATTTTTAGTAAAATGATAGAACCAATGAAGTCTAAGGGATTTAGATCTTTAAGAAAGGAAATATGTCCCAATAAATAGTTTCAACCTATAATCTATATATTTCCAACACGACTAGGTGTCAAGGGCTCTTGTTCTTTGTCATTTTTGAGAACTATTCAAAAGAAATTAAATGAGGAAAATTCATGAAGGTCACTTTCTAGAAGACTAAATGGTGTTATGTCATAGGTTTGTTGTGAACTAATTCTATCATTACTGTCTTCATTTACACCACCATAAGGTTATACTATTCAAGTGTGGACAATTATTTTGTGAATTTTATGACTTTGCATTTAATTTACTTTTATGATATTTATTTCCTTGATATGGAATATATATGGTTATCAATGAAATGTTATTTTAGTTTAATATATTCACTTGTATAATTCACTATTTATATTTTTATGCTTCTCTTTAACAACTACCTATTTTAGATGTGTAAGAAGGGATTTGCAATTAACCTTCTATTTTCTTAATTATTTTTTATCCTAGCTAAGAAAGGTTAAATAACACCTTCTTTTTTGTACATAGATAAGTCACATATTGCAAATTTCTTTCCACATTATCCATCACCACACACCGACTCATTTTTTACCAATGGTAGGTAAGTAAAAATATGGATGGACATTATATCCTATCCCAAATAATGTGGGTTCTAATTAGGAGATTATACCAAGGAGTGCCATCTTTTTTAAGGGGATTTTCCATAGTTTAACATGAGCAGAGTTACAAACATTCAACAAACTATTATTCCCTTACACTATTATAGAAAATCATAATATGGAACAAAATCTAAATTTAAAATTGATGATGGTGATGATTAACATCCTCTAATCTAATATGGTATATCACACCTTAGGGAGGTAATATATTACTAGAAACTCCTTAGAATTTTATTTCTATGCTAAAAAAACTTTAAGAGAATAATTCCAAGATGACTATAATTTTGTGAGTTAAAAATTCAACAAGGTTGGTAGTGTGACAAATATTTTGAAATTTACATCGAATTTGAGTATAAGCTAGACAATCTAAGAGGAGAGTTCTTTTCATATTCAACCCTGTCAGTGTAGCAAAGGTTATATACAGTTCCTTCCCATGGTGTTTTGGGAATGACCAACACCGAGTTTCACTCTAGAGGTCATGATAATTTCATATTGTTTTAGAAATGTTTATTTTCTTGTTTACATTATCATTATCTGAATGTTGGGATCCACCCAGAGAAAAGAAGAAATCATAGAAAACAAAGAAATAAACTTTTTTTATTAAAATAAAGGAAATTGTGCCAGCTACATTGTGTGGATAAAATATGTCCTTTTGCAAAGTGAGGCTCATTATTTATAGCCTTGTTGAGTTACAATACCATGGGTGGATGTCACTGTCCATTTTGATCATGCCCCACCCCCCCCCCAAGGAATAAACAGTCCCTATGGCGTAGAGTTCCTCCTGAGAAGTCGTTGTTGAAGATAAGCCAACGAAGAGAAGGTTCTTGTGTGGTTGATCCATAATTGTGGGTTTGTGGATGACCCAAAACCATGACGAATGAAGATTTAAGGATAGATATACCCTATAGTGCTTGTTGCCCAACTATGATATTAACATTGTGTGAACTAGAAAATGGACTTCGATGGCAAGGATTTTGTGTGGTTGACCCATAAACATGGGTTTGTGTATGACCTAAAACCATGATGAATGAAAATATGAGTATAGAGATACCCTGAAGTTATTCTGGTCCAACTGTTATACTAATAGTTTGTGCTTTAGCAAATAGAATTCAAAGGAAATTGTTTTATTTGGTTGAACCATAACCCGATGACCGAGGGTATGAGGATAGATATACCTTATAATTCTTGTGTTCCAAGTGTGAGAGTAACAATGAATGACCTAAAAATTGACCCTAAGATATTTCGCTTGTTTGTCTGCCTAGTATGAATATAGTGGCTTGTAGAACCACTACGTGAAGATATAAGAGTACATGGAGAATTTTGGAAAGGTATAAAATTATCTTCGACATTATGAGCTATGTCCCTTAAAATGTTGTAAGCCTTTACATATATATATGGAGGAAGTAGAATCTTTAAATGAGGGTGATCCCACCCCACCCCCAATACCAACAAGGGTATATTATGCCTCTAATATCATTGGAGTTCATTCTAATTCTTCCATGCGATGAATGGATATTTTCCCACTCCAAGAGCCAGTGATGGAGTCCATACATAGTTATAGACTAATGTTCCCTTATTTGAATAATATTTACTCAAATCCCCTACTACCAATTGGGAGGTTTTATGGAGATCATCCAAATCATATCTTTTTTTCACCGTCCCTACATCACCCTCTACAAAACACCAAGAGGTCAATGTTCCACCTACAATAGGCATATAGATTGTGGCCACCATGTCTTCTTTGGGCCTAGAATAAAGAATATTTGTATGAAAGCACATATTCTTTGTTTTTACCACTTTTTTTAATGCCTTGACTCTTATTTCCCTTTCCATCTTTGTCAAAGTCATTTCCTCTCGATCTGCAAAATAATACATTAGAAACTTCTTGGTTTTGTATTTCCAGTTCGCTAATGTGCTCTCAAGTTTTCCTTAGGTACCCAAACCATCAGTTATCATATCACTTTCCTCGATAATCATCTACTCTGGTTGTGATTCATCATCATGTAAGTAGTAACACTTCTCCCTCATCTTCTTGTTAATTTTTTCAATAGTCTTTGAAAAACTCTCGTTTTCCTCACTAGTGTGGTACTTCAAAAATTCATCTAGAGACACTGAGGTATCAACTGGAACCCCATTGTTTAAATCACCAACCGTGTCTAGCCACCAAGTTTGATGGCTAGGAAACCTCATTGATTTAACGAATGACAATTCGAAGGAGAAGGAAACAAGAGATGCAACATTTCCAATGGGATCCAACATTTCCAATGGGATCCTCAACTAATGATTCTAGCATGATAAGATTTTGATCATGCCCTACCCTTCCTCTCATCCTCTCAATAATATTCAATTGGGAATCATGGATTTGTAAGGGAAAATTGTTGCAGAAGGATTCAACCTGATCCAGGCGATCCTAGAGTTTATCCAAATTGGGAAAATCCCATTTCAATGATATTCTCAAGAGCAACAATATATGTGTCTTCATCTACTACAATTTAGAGATTTCTCCTCATCCTGGGAGCCTGATGCTGCATGAGAAAATCTCGTTTTGCATCATGAGAGGGTTTTGTAATAATTGAGGGCGTAGGAATATGTGAGGATGATGGAAAGAGAAATATGTGCTAAGAATATTTCCTAGAGATGATAACAATTTGCAGTCACATAGAATTGAACAAGGTGGGATTTTACAATAGAAATTTATAAGAAAACATCATGTGTGTTTTCACCTTTTTGTTTCCTAATCAGCTAAAACTCTTTGATCCAATATCAATTTGAAGCACACTCTTGATAAATAGGGTGGAACAATAACCATAGAATGTGAAAAAGAAAGTGAAGGATGGAGTGGGTTGGATGTTAAAATCCTAGATTTCCATAAAGGCATGGAATTAACATTGCTTGTTCGCAGAATTCCATTTCCAGAAAGATGGAATCAATTTCTTGAATCTGTTATATATTTCTCTAATGAAAAGCTCTAGGGGAATTACCAAAGCAGTTTCAAGAAGAATGAGCAAGAAGCCCACAAAAAAGAATGAAATCATGATTCTGTGATTTCTAGTGATGTTGACGGTGAGAAAATAAATGGCCACGCTGATTTCCATGACATTTAATGTAGAGAAGCTCTGATCTTATTATTTTTCTTCTTTCTCGTCAATGTAACAAGATACATGGCACAAAAAGATCATGGAAGTTATGCACATGATGCTCAGGATAACGGTGAGAATTAGTACAAAATAAGATGGGCTACTAGCAAAGAGGGTGGTATAGAGGTTAGTGAAAATGGTGGTTCTCAAATCGATGTAACCCTTGAGTATTCCCACAACAGGCCCTTTGCTCTTGTAGAAATTCCTCATGCACGTCACAAGCACTATCATTTTCATCCAGGTCATGTTGTTACCTCCCATGCATATAAATATTCACATCTACCAATAAGGTGGGGGTTGAATCCTATGGTTGAGCATAAGCCATTATGAACCATAACCGAGAAACCCTTTGAGAGAATCAATAAATACATAGTTCATTAAATTTGGAAAAACATTATTACAAGGACATCACTAGAATAGGGTGTTTTGGTTATTTTAAAATTCTAGATACACTATTTATTTCCAAATTTAATGAAATATATGTTAATAAGAAAAATGAGCCAAGTGGGTAAATAATTAGAAGAAAACCCTACTACAATACCAAAAAAAATTTGATGTCCTTGACAATGTTGAGGTTATTCAATTGAACTTTATCATCAGAAAAGGGTATCCAAAACACTACAAATCAGAGAAATTTATGGCAGAAAGCCACCATATCCCCTCCATAAATCCTTATAGAACCCCAATTTCCATGGACTAGTAACCTGCTCCAATACCATATCTATGCTTTTTCATAATCCATTCCTTCATAAATTCCATCACATATATTATAATTGACTAAAAAGTGCAAGAATATCTACATAGATCTGTAAAATTCTCGGCCTACAACCTTGCAATATAAATAATTCTATAGATGTTTATGAAAATATCAACTTACAACTATCACATATCATAAATTATATAGAGATCTACGGGAGTCTCAACCTACAACTCAAGGATACTACATGATCCTATAGAAGTATCCACTAATAGTGAAAAATATCACGACATGATTCTATAGATATATACACCTATAGAAAATATTTGCAATGTAGCAATGATTTACTAGAGTGGTGTACAAATGCTTCATGCAATAGTGGAAAGGAATTTCAATTAGAAATAAAATAAATAAACCATCACCATATCCAAGCATCACTCCAATTATATCTAAAAATAAAATTTCCACTTTGTCTAATATCAACAATGCCTTCAAAACCTTTAGCTTTAACTCAGATGGGAGGGAAAGGGACACAACCACATGATTTCGAATTCAAAGGCATAAGATAAGGTCATAATCAAATTTGAATGCAATTGAAGGAAGATAATGTCAAATCAAAGGTAGCCAAAGAAGATGAGAGCACATAATAATCATGTTATGACATGGTTTCTACCCATCATAATTGCATCTAAAATTTTGAAGTTATGTAAGACACCCTCAAAGTCATATCTTGAAGTTTAATTATTTGTTCCTAAAGGTGAAGATAGAAGTGGCTAATTTATGATATTCTAAGAAATGATTTGGCATGAATAGTGATTCCATTAAACTAATTTTTAGAATTATAGAGAGCTTGACATTTGCAGTTGTTTTCTTAGAGAATAAATGGTTTAACATCCATAGTCATTTTCTTTCCATAAATTTTGTATAAGGGTTATCCATCATGTCAAGGATATAAAAATAAAGATATAAAGGATAATGAAAAATATAAGGAAAGGAAACCTTCAGGACTATTTACCATAGGATAAAAAGATAAGAATGCCATGATATTTCCTTCATTTACGCAATGAAAAGGATTTTTGTATTAGAATAATAATCTTATATAAAGTAATCTTATATGGATTTCCTTTTTGACATTATAAATTCTTAATTTTAGGTATTAAAAATTGCAGGGTAATTTTAATTTGTAGTGGGTTCAAGAAAAGAAAAAAATTCTTACACTTTGAATATATGGATCTTCTTAGCTTAAACAGTGATAGAAGTAAGACTTAATGGTATTTAATACACTCACAATTATAAGTTTTATCCCAATTCTATGGTTTTTGAGATGTACAAAATCTCCAAAGTCATGTTACTAAGGGTAAAAATAAAGCACATCTAGCAATAAATAGGGGCTTGTAGATATATGTGGATGAAACAACCTTAGTAAGAATGATAGGGCTCTCCACTGGTTTAACCTAATTTATAGACGATAGATTTCCATCCATTTAAGCTAAATACGACTTCCTCTTGGCTTATGAACCTATGTAGGATATTGAGCTAGGTTTCAAGAGAGATAACCTACCAACACTTTTAGATGAGGTTCCCTTCAACCTTGTGCAATATATCACTTGCGATGGAGGAAACAAATTGTAAAAGCTAATGTCAAAACCGTAATAAAAAAATTAGGTGTCCCATATTTTTTTCCACAATCCCTCATAGAGATGAATGCAAGGGCATATGAGAAATTCCCCCAGCCCACCATGGACTAGTAGACACACTTATATAGCTTGACTAGGTAGTCATTTTAGTTTTCATGTGATACATTATTAATAATCAGTGATGGCGAATTGATAACTTCATAATGTGAAGATTATAGAAATGAAAAAATAGAACCCATGGGATAACACAGGAAGAAGAAGAAAATAATGAATAAGAAAAGTAACTACCAAAAAAAGAAGAGGGTGAATCACAAAAACGATAAAGGCATGGGAGGTAAGAAGGAATTTACCATAGGTACATAACAATTGAAGAAGGATATTGTTGTTACTCTACTAGAGATGGAATCACCTAAGAAAATCCTTAACACCCTTAAGAAATGGAGCCTATTAAGAGATAATAGGAGATAAGGAATATACAAGAGGACTAGGAGAAAATCTCAGGTGGCTAGAAAAATGTCTACCACCTTGTCCTACTATAGATCATTTAGAAGACATTTTTCCTTCAAATCTTATAATTTTGAAGAGACTCAAGAGGTTGTGCACATAGATTACAATGTAATCAATGAAAAATACCTCCTATTCTAATAACAATTAGCAATGCAAAATGCCCTTAAATAGTAAATAATTTCATTATCAAGGGAGGAATCATAAAAAGCATGTAAAAAATTATCCTTACTCTAGCATGAGCAAAGAATTTCATGTACATAGGGGGTGTTTTAGATTCTCCAAATGCAACACCAAGATACGATAAATCAACTAAAATATGGATATCTAAATTTAATAAGTAGTTTTGGAGAAACATGGAAAGGAATTGAGAGAGTCATTTTGTTTTACTACTCTATCCTAAAATAATTTGACATTAGAGAAGAGATGTGATACTTATACCCCTAGAAAGGTCTTATAAAATGTTTCTTAGATAACAATGGAATATGTTATAATTTACTAAGATTATTGAGAACATGTGTTTCGAAATGGAAAATACTAAGAGATTTTATTGATATTTATCATTAGTACAATGGAATGGATAAGAATTTAGTGAATGAATTTTAGCCCAAAAACTATAATATGCCCCACCATTTTAGGTGGGCTCCTAATTCCTATGTTAATGATATCCAACTCAAATCTTTCTAATTGTGGGTTTAGTATCAAGGAAAAATCATCATAAAGGGCAATAATATAATGATGAAGACCTCTATAATAATCAATGGATTAGTGTTGAGAAAACTATTGTTGGTGAGGTATTGACGAATCATGCACAATTGGCCTTAGATGTGGAGATAATCCCTATTTTAGAAAAAAAGAAAGAGGGAAAAGAGGTAAGAGATAAATACAATATATAATGAATCACTCAAAGGAAACTATCCTACAACTATATGAAATTAGGTGGGAAAACATTACAACTACTCTAGAAAAGGTAGAAACACATTCCATAAAAGGTCAATAGTTACTATTTTAAAATTGAAGTTGTATATAGATAAATCTCAAGTGGACTAGGTTAATATTTATATATCCTTCTCTGTTTCATCTCATTTCTTTGTGGTAATTGACAAGAGAAGTAGACGTGGACTAAGACAAAAAGATATGGAATAAAATAGAACAGGAGGTAGAGTATCACAATGAGGATTCCACTACACATAGAGGAAGATGACCTCAAAAAATAAAGTAAATGGAGTAAAATATATGATTAAAAATGAGCATGACAAACATCTCTTTTGGGTTTTTTTTTACTGCATATGGGAATCACACACGCAAGTTGAGTGACGATGATAGGGCCTCAAATTTTCATTTTATAAACCACCACTTTTCCTTAATTTCAATCCATTTTTCCTCATGAGTTTAATATGTTCCTCAAACATTAATACTTTTGATAACCAAATTAGATGTTTTTATTTATTTGTGTATTTTGGTATAATTTCTTTAATCTATGTTTCGAAAAATACTAGTGTGGGGGGCGGGGGGATGTTGAGGGTGAATCAATACTTTCAAATCATTAACCTTTTCAATTTCATGTCCTAATTTTTGTATGAGACTTTACTAAAGGTAACTTGCATGTGTACGTGACTGTTATTCATACAACTAGCATATATATAGTAAAACATATTTTTCAATTAATTATCCTTGTGTTTATCTTAAGTCAATGCATCAATATTGAATTCAACATTATATAAACAGTAATTATGCGTAGTAAGAAAAAAATAAACCATCACACATAATCAACACACATGAATAGTAGGATTTAAGGTGGAAACCTAATGTGGGAAAAATCTAACACTATTGTCATCTCTATGTTCTTTTTAATACGAATAAAAACTTCTTACAATCTTGTACTAGCACATACTCATACCAACATGTAGGCAACCAATTGCAGAAGGATACAACATTTTCTCATTCTCTAGCACCCACTAGAAGGGATCTCCAACACCCTGATCTCTTTCATCGGCACCCACTGGAAGGGAGATCCAACCCCCTAATCTAATTTACTAGCTACCACTCGAAGGAAGCTTCAAATCCCTCACTTAAGGCTCCAACCCTCAACACCTCATGGGACCATGATTCATAAATTTTCATACTCGATCCACTTGCTACAACACATCACAAGTTGTAGCCCATGTTTCATCAAATTTTCGAACTAGACCCACTACCAACATTTAAGCCCAAAACCTATCATCAAAACATAAACATATCACTGTAAGTCAACCATTGAACCAAGCAATCATGGAACCAATAGAACCAACTAATCACTGAAACCCAATCACTGAATGTACCGAATCAACTGAAACCTAAATTAATAACCTTTAATAACCAAAACAATGAGAAAATTGTAACCAAAATACCAATCAACATACTGCACATCACATAAACCAAATTATGTTACTGCAAACCCTGATCAAACATATATCAAAATATATATGATACTTTATAGTAGAAAACCCGCGTGTGTACATGCTTTCCATGAAGCATACCCGCATACAGATCTTAAACCTTTGATATCTAAAAACTGAACCACTATCACTCGGAAATAAATACTGAATCACACACAAATCTAGTGCATCATTATGAAACAATCATAGAACCTAGTCTGAACTTCAATCACAGATAAAAAGTATCTTTAACATTCTTCTCTTAGGTCCCTATACTACTAGTGTAACCCCTTATTGTTATTAGTACAACAACCTTATTATATTGTTGTGCCCATGTAGTCCCCATCTTGTTATTATTGTGTCCCATAGAATCCCACTATTGTTATTATTATGCCCTTACATTATTATTGTTATGTTGGCTCTGATTGTATTTTGACCCCTTAGACTCCTATATATAGAAAGATGGTCTTGTCATTTGTATCATCCAAT
The DNA here is from genome assembly GCA_031772625.1 of Pinus tabuliformis. NCBI lineage: Eukaryota > Viridiplantae > Streptophyta > Pinopsida > Pinales > Pinaceae > Pinus > Pinus tabuliformis. Next base: position 1,335,239,454 of record CM062804.1, on the reverse strand, counting down.
AATTGTTCATTTGTATAATGTAAAGGAGGTTTCCCCCTCGAAGAGCATTATTTCTAAGGCATTGATCTATATTTTCTATCTTTTTGTGAGCTGGTTTCATAACATTTGGTATCAAAGTTTTGGATTCTAGGGTTTCGTTGCTCCAAATAGGTCATCGTGCAATTTTCACTATAACGTTTTTTCCGGCGACGTTTCAGAAGCTAAAAAACAAATGCATTTGAGATGATATATCACTGAACCTCAGGTCTATATTTTAGATCTTGTCTTACTATATTCTCGGAGATCTGATCTGAGGAAATTAGGGTTTTTGCAAGCTCCAGAACTCCATCTCAAATAGGTCATCATGGAATTTTTTCTATAATTGTTTTTCTACAAAGGTTCAGACCCTAAAATTAAAATCCATTTGAGCCGAAAACATGGTGAAGCACGGACACAAATTTCAGATATTTTTTCACTATATTTTCAGAGATACAGTCCAATAAATTTAGGGTTTCTGCACACTCCTGAATTACATCCCAAACATGTGACCTAGGGAAAATTGTCATAAATTTCTCTCTGAGCATTAGATTGAAATTTCGTAAGATGTTATAGAAAGAGGAAATATTGTAGTTTTATTTTTATCTTTTGCAGATCTGAAGGTTGAAACAGTGACACGTGGCATGTCGTACAACTTCACTCTACTGAAAAATCATATAATCAGGTAATCGTGGGAGGTTGAGCATAACTGTTTATTGGAGAACCCAATTTTGATCAGACTGGTGCCATTGGAAACAGGACTCAGAGGGTTACCATAGGAGGTAATTTCAGAATTTTGAGATCCAAAATTACAGAGTTACAGTCGTTTCAATATCGAGCTCCTAAAATCAAGAAAAGGCGATATGATGAAGTTTGATGGAAATGATCCAGTAAAGTGGATACTATAGATGGAGCAATATTTTGATCTACATGATGTACAACTATTACAAAAGGTACATATTGCATCTTTATATTTAGAATCGAATAAATTTTTATGGTATAGGGGCTTTGTTCTCATAAACCACTTGTCACTTAGTCAATTTTCACGGAGGAGATGATAACACATTATGAGGATACGAAGAGAAATACCTTCTTGAGGAAATTGATAAATCTCAAACAAAAGGGTTAAATGGCAAAGAACATTGAGGACTTCCAAAAATTAAATATAGGGGTAAATGATATTCTAGAGAAGAAAATGATTGATGTCTTCATAGGGACTTTAAAGGATAACTTTCACCATGAGGTTCATCTTAGGGAACTTGATTCATTGGAGAAGTCATTCAGGTTGTCAAGAAAAATTGAAAGCAAAATTATGGAAACAAGTAATCCCACCACTCATGACTATAATTATGTAAGTGTTTTTTCTCCTAGCCTTCCACAACCTACAAGTTTTACACCACAACAATTGGAAGAAAAAAGAGAAAAGTGATAGAAAATACACTAAAGGTTATAAGCATGTTGAGAAGAAATTATTTTACATAGATTATGAAGAGGAGGAAGAAAATGATAAAGAAACATCAAAAGAAGAGGTTATACACCAGGAACCAACTCCATAGAAAGAAGAAATGAATCCAACCATATGTTGTAAAGAATTGGCAAGAATTACAACTCTTCAAACTCTCAAGATAAAAGAACATATATCAAGAAGAAAAAGATTCAAGAAGTAAAAGATCACAACGAGCATCAAAAGATGAATCCATCCATATCTTGTAATGCATTGGAAGAAATTACCACTCCTCAAACTCTCAGGATAGAAGGAAATATCAAGAAGAAAAAGATTCAAGCAGTGAAAGATCACATCAGGCATCAACAACAAGTTCTCCAACTTTTAAAGGATAACACCACTTTGGTGCAGAATTGAATAAAACAACAGGAAGATCAACATCGTAGTGAAATAAGTTTTTATGTAGGCGATTAGGTATTTTTACGACTACATCTCAAGCAAGCTATTTATGAGAAGGAAATTTTGGCAATACTACATGCACTTAATAAAAGGTGATCTTACCGAATGGGAAGACACTTCAAGGTAAAAATGGATCATGATAGTCTTAAATACCTTTTAGAACAAAGATTATCTTTAGAAGAATAGAAAAAATGGGTCACAGATATGTTGGATTATGACTTTGAAATCATCTACAAAAAAGGGAACAAAAATGTTGTTGCAGATGCACCCTCAAGAAAGGATGAGGATGTGGAAGCATTGTTTTGTGCTACTATCCAACCAGATTGGATAAATGAAGCAAGGGATGAATGGAAGAAGGACGAACAAGTGTAGCCACTCAATCGAAAGTTGTAGAAGATCCCAATTCAAACAATATTTCCAAAACTTGTCGAGAAAGGAAAAATCATATTGGAACCTAGAGCAGTGATAGAAACAAGAACCCGGTGACTACGAAATTGATCAATTTCAGAGTATCTCATCAAGTGGAAGAACTTACGCGCTGAAGATTCCACATGGGAGGACAAGAATTTTATACATAAGCATCAAGAACTACTCAAGCATTGAGGACAACACTTTTTGAAGGAGAGGGGCATGTTAGATCCCTATACTACTAGGGTAACCCCTAATTTTTATTAGTACAACCCCCTTATTATATTTTTGTGCCCATGTAGTCCCCATATTGTTATTATTATCTCCCATAGAATCCCATTACTGTTATTATTATGCCCTTACAGTATTATTGTTATGTAAGCTTTGATTGTATTATGACCCCTTAGACTCCTATATATAGAAAGGAGGTCTTTTCATTTGTATCATCCAAGAGTTGTTCATTTTTGTAATGTAAAGGAGGTTGCCCCCCAAAGAGGCTTATTTCTAAGGTGCTGATCTATCTTTTCTATCTTTTTGTGAGTTGGTTCCATAACATATTCACTCGGTCAATTCATATTTTAAACATTACGGTTAAGCCCAAATCATCAAGAAGACCATTGATAGATAGTAAAAACATAGAAAGATTGATTAAACTAATGATACATCCTTTTCATAAAAAACCTTAGTTTTTGTACACACTTTCCTCAAAGCATATTCGTGTGTATATGCACTTTTTAGGAAACAGACCCACATATAGATAAGAATATATACAGGACTTTCTAGAATCAAACCCATGTGTATACACATCATTCAGGTTATAAAACCCACCTATAGGTCTGCATTTACAGGCAGACATCTTTGTTTCATCACAAAACTTTAGACATACCCAAATCTGAGCATACACAGAAAAATCATGCACCGGGACATTATCAACACAAATCAAATCACCTCATAGTCACGACTGTCATCTTAGATCTATTAGATCTGATCCATCATCAAATTTTAGCTACATACTTATTTTTTAGATCAAGAAAAACATTAACAACCCATTGCATGCATACTCTCTTCAGATCTAACTATTCATAAAATATTCACCACTTTCACACTTCGGCCATGTTGATCTTCATCTCCTTATACAACTTAGCCCTTATCCAATGCAATAGGTCAAAACCATACTTCAGTTGATGGTTTTCTTAGATGAGATCAAAACATCCATTGTTGGGCTCAATACCCTAGGGAAATACAATAGTAAGGACCCCTTGGTATTTAAAATACCATGTTGTGGAAATTGTACATGCCTTTGCTTCTTCATACCCACATGTGTATGTGGCTTTGTTTCACAAAACTCGTATATACTCAACTTTTCTTCACCAAACTTGAGTGTGTACAACACTTTTCTTCCTAGAACCTGTCTATACTCAGATTTGCTTCATAGAACCTATGTATACTTGACTTTGCTTCATCAAACTTCATCTTTATCACTTCCCTGTCTGTGAACTCCTATACCTTTGATCAAAATCTCTATCACATCTGTAGACACATCTTGTTGACATTTGTATCAACTTTGTTTTCATCAGAGGAAAACTCATCAAGTTAGTTTGCATCAAGCACAACACATTAGTCATAATGCCAACAATCTCCCCCTTTGGACTTGATGGCAACCACTTTGGTGTTTGGTGACCACCACCCATGGATACTTGTAAAACACATCAAGATAAGCACCAAGTTTTTTCAAACACCAAGTTACTCTACCCCTTTGACATCAAGGGAAAAGGGTTGACAAATGCTAAATGAAGGCTTCTGTAGATCTAAACTTCTAAGTATGAACAATATACATGCTCCCCCTTAACACAGGCTGAAATTTCTGAAGGATGTACAAACAATTACATGACTCTATTACTCATATGACTTTTCCTATCACTAAGGACTCAAAATTACATCAATTAGCTAATCATAGTGGGTTTACATATTTGACATCAATATTAAATCAACTTCCCAAGCACAATGGGGTAACAAGTTACATCACATGTCCAAAGGGCTTGACCATAATAGTACATACAAGACTGAATTTTACAATGAGTACATCATAGGTATTTACATGACCCTTACATCAAATGATAGATATGGAATTTATAACCAAGATAAATACCTTAATAATACTATGGTAGTCATTAGTAACTATTATACACCACATATGATATTCACCATAAGCATCTGCTAACATCACTAAAAACAAAAACCTATAAATTTCCATCACCAATTCGCAAGATAAGACAATGTAGCTTCAATATCATCAACCTGTGACCAAGTATGGAGCAACAAAAACAAGCATATCATCATAATTTAAGATAGGGAAGTGTAGTACCATTATTCATCATCATAAAAAATGTGATGTTTCTAAGAATCATCCAGCAAATGTAGCAATAACATAATAACCATGTCTTAGCAACATCATTCTTCATACAAAGAAGAATTATTACCCCAACACCACTTCATCAAGAACTTATTTCACCAATATGCAACTCAAGCAGATATCATGATCAAGAACTTCAGCAAGATAAGCAACATCAGAAACATAATGCCAACAATTCATTATTAGAAGCATAACAAATCCTCCCCCTTAACCTGTGTCATCTCTGTAGACTGTACTTAACCAATACTAGAACCATCAAAAAAATTGGACCTTGTTTCTTCATCATACCAATATATACATGATTTTTTTAGTTTAGAACTCGCATATATATGTGACTTGTCCGTTGGCATTATGATACATGTGTTGTACTTGATGACAACCCACTTGTAGCATAAAAACTCACTGGTATATGGTAACTAGATGAATCTACAAGAGAGATATCATATGTGACAGAATGCATGGCAATTGTGTTTACAGATGTGGCAAAATGAAGGGTAGTTCAAAGGAATCAATTCAGAAGTAATGTACAATGGAAAATCTCAGTGAAATAGGTCTATTTAGAGGTAACATGACATTGGCACAGAAAAACAGCAAGATGGAACTAAAGCGTACTAATCACAATGAAGAAGTTGAAGGTAAAGGATGGTGAAAAGAAATTTAAAATGTATACGTAGGTCCACTTAGTCAAAACAACGTATACACGTTGGTTCACAGAACCAAAAGGGCATATATGTACACACGTAATTTCACAAGAAGAAAAGCGGGTATATGTTGTAAAATTAAGGAAATTCAAGAGGAGAAAATACCAAGGGTCAATACCATGATATTAGCCCATAATATTGAGTGGAGTAATGACTATTTGATCACGTCCAAGAATACCACAGGTCTTAACTGGTTTTGGTCCTAGGTTTGGTCCAAGGTTTTGGTTCGACGTATTGGTTTGAAGTTTTGGTCTGAGATTTTTGGTCCAAGGTATTGGTCCAAGGCTTTGGTCTGAGGTATTTGGTCGGAGGTATTTGTTCTGAGGTATTGGTCCTAAGTGGTTTTGGTCCAAGGTATTGAGAAAGGCAAAAACTATATAAGGAGGAGAAGATCAAAATGGCTAAGTGCAGAAGTAATGAATATGTTATGAAGTGTTAGATTTAAAGCAAATATGCATGTTGTGGGTTTCTGATGCTTTGCTTGATCTGAACTAACTATGCACTTGAGTGTTTGATGATGGATGCAATCTAATGATAGATTAGGATCACAATGACTTATCATTATGTGATCTGATAATGGATAGGCTAGATCTCATTTCTAACACACATTTTATCCTTTATATGTGATGATCTGGGTATGTCTGAAGTCAAAAATTACAACGATGTTATAAGTATTTGTAGATCTATATGCTGTTTTTCTTTGGTGAAGGTGCATATACACGCTGGTTCGTCTATTCCAAGTAGCGTATGCAAAAGAAAAGATTGACGTTTAGGGATTACTGATCTATCAAATTAGTGTTGTTGTTTTCCTGATGTTTTTCAATGATGTCTTCTTAGATCTGAAAGTAGAACTAAATGCATAATGAGATTGAGTCTGGTTGATTGATTGATTGAGAAAGAAGGGTGATCCTTGTTTCTATCTGTTTAGAACTCTGTAAAATGACATTAGATCTTCATAATGTCACTGATTGGTATAGGTTGTGGTTCAGAGGTTTTATGATTAAGTATCTTTAGAGGTATACAGACGTTGGGCTAAAGGAAGTAGCATATACATGCAGTTTGTCCTCAATGAAGACACGTATATATTCTGACACATGAATTTTGAGGTTATAGTTGGTTCTGGCCATTAATGCATTGTTATGGGTTCATATCTATGTACTTGTTACAGTGACCTATCTGTTCCAGTTGATTGGTTGAATTTGATTAAGTTTGAATGAATGGTTGATTCAGTTGTGTCAGAGGTTTAGTGATTGTTTGATTCAGTATGTCAGAGGTTTCAGTGATTGATTGATTCAGTTATCGTTGATTCAGAGATTGATGATTGGTTTCAGTTATGTCAAAGATTGATGATTGAGTTTCAGTGGTTGGTTTTGATGGTTTTATTGTAGTGGTGATTAATTTTGAGCTTCAATGTTACTAATCGGTCTAGTGTGAAAATTTGATGAAACGTGGCCTTCATATTGTAATATTTTGTTCCAGGAGTATCCAGTGTGAAAATTTATGAAATGTGGTCCCTGAAGGATACTGAGGGTTGGAGCCTTCAGTGAGGAAGTCGAAGCTTCCTGCCAGTAGTGGCTGGTGATTTGATCAGGACATTGGAGCTCCCTTCTAGTAGTAGCTGGAGAACGAGTGAAGGTTGTAGCCTTATATAGGTCAAAGCCTACATACTAGTAAACATATCGGTTAGTACAAGAACTAAGGGGTTGTAGCTCCCTTCCGGTAGAAGCTGGAGAATGAGAGAAGGTTGTATCCTTCTACAGGTGGGTGCCTGCGTACTCGTATGAGTCTACACCAGTACAAGATTGTAAACAGACTTTCCTATTATTAAAAGAAGACAGAGACAATAGTAGTAGGTGGTTTTCACCCACATTGGGTTTCCACCTTAAATCTTGGGGTTCATGTGTGTTGCTTATGTGTGATGGTTTATTCTATTATCACTACACAAGGTTACTGTTTAATGTTTAATAAAGTACTCATGCACTGATTAAATATCAACATATGATGAATTAACTGAATCATAAGTTCACTGGATATACGATGGTTGCCTGAAGAATAGTTGCGTCCACACGCGAGTTACCTTCACTGAAGTAGTGGATATAAATTTGATTATGGAAATGAAAAACTATTGATTTGTAAATACTGATTCACCCCCCCTCTTAGTATTATTTCCAACAATTGGTATTAGAGGAGGTCCTTTGGCAGAAGCTTGATTGCTTGAAGGAGATCCGTAGAAAAATGGGAAAGAAGCAAAAGATGAAAGCACCTCAAAAGAAGAAGACTTCTCAAAGGAATGGTGACAGCGGGAGAGATGATTGGCCATTATGTGGAAGAAACTCTTCAGATTCAGAATCACCATAGAATGAAGATGAACAAGAAAAAGAACTATCAGGTACGAATTTTTTGTCCTCTGGTGATACATTTCTCTGTTCATTTGAAGATAGTGAAAGTGACAATGAAATAACTAAATTTTCTCTTACGGGTGAAAGGGAAAGAAATCAAATAGAAAAAGAATTTAAAAATATCATAGACACAATTAGAGATCAAAAATATCTAATTGATAAAAGGGAATGTGCCTACGAAGAAGAACTTAGTAGGTTAAAAGCACAGTTTGAGGAAGGAAACAAAATAAGGAAGCAATACAAAGAAAAGGAAGATCAAAGTCAAAGGCTGTAGGATGAAGTGACATCATTGAGAAATGAAGTGAATGAAAAGGACACAACAACCAAGGAACTTATAGAAAGAACCAACTACTTTGAAGATCTTGAAGTTGTGTTCATTTCTCTAAAAGAAGATCTCAAAAATTTAAATAAGAAGAATGAAGAACTACTCCAAGCATTTGAAGAACAAGAAAATGAAGTTCTCGAATTAAGGCAAAAAGTGGAAGAAGGAAGAAAATTTGAAGAAATCATGAAGAAGTAGTATCTTGAAAAGGAAGAGAAATATTAGGTTGAGGTAAATATCCTGAAAAGTAAATTAGAAGAAAAGGATAAACTTTTACAATTTCAAGATAGTACTAAGATTTTGGATGATATTCTTAGTAGTCAAAGGTCTCCTGCCATCAAGTCCAGTCTTGGTTTTCATGAAGCTTTTAAAGGTGAATCTAGCTCACAAACTGAAGCAAGGAAATCTAGTACAAAATCTGAAATGCTCAACAAGGATATAAGAGGTCAACCTCATCAACAACCAAGGAAAGAAAGTCTTCAAAGAAAATCATATACTCCTAACTATGTAAGTGTTAATCGATTCTTTCCTCTGATGAATAATCTTGAATGTTTTATATGTCATAATTTTGGACATGTTGTAGCTAGATGAAGAAGTAGAATGGTTCAAGCTAATAACTGTCACATAGAAAGATCATCATCTTCCAGGTACTTTAAGGGATATTGTCTTTCTTGCAATATGTTTGGTCACAAATCCATTAACTGATATAGAGGGAATATTAAACATATAAGATGTTATGCTTGCAACAAGTTTGGGCATATAGCAAAAGAATGCAGGAATAAAATTCAAGAAACATCATCACACTCCAAGGTATGGAAGAAGAAGGAAGTACAACCAGAAATATGTGGTATAGTTTAGTAAATAGACAGAACAGACTCAGGAGAAACTGAGAGTATGAAATTTCAGTTTTCTAATTCTCATACGCAGTTATCATGAAGACAAGTCATGTATATACGTGAGTTCGAAGCTGCACAATCGCGTATATGTTGGTTTGATGAAAAGGCAGTGGAACAGACTCAGGAAAGGGGTCTGATATGGTTCAGACAATTATCAATTATCTTTTTTGACTAGATGAGTGATGACTATAGTCAGCGAATGTTTCTTAGAAGTGATTTTGACCCTCATAAGTTGTTGATGACTTGATGTATATCTGATTGATGATGATGCCTTGATGATTCTTACTGATATTTGCAATGATCAGATCTAACAGTGCATAGATGGAATAGGTTCAGCGGGAGAGTATGCTATGCTTCTAATAATGCATTGCTGGCATTATGTTTAGAAGTCCTTGATACCTAAAGATTCTTATCGATGGTGGTGATGCTTATATGTTGAGATGTTTAAATGATACATCATGCTATGATGCAGTCATGAGTTCCCTATGACGAAATATCATATGCATAAAGTTCTTATGGTGAAATTATGGTACATGATTCCCATAGTTCTTAGCTCTCACATGATATATTGGTTGAGGATTGTTGCTCCTGATGGTATCTAGAAATCTTGACAAATGACTATGAGATCATGGGTCACTAAATACATATTGCTATCTCTTTGATGGATACACATTATGCTAGATACATGGATGATTACTTAAGTTGCATATTGATAAATATTGTTGGTTGGCCAAGAGAATGTTGTTATTGTAGGTCTCATGAAGGCATAACTATTTGAAGACATGGATAATCAGAGACATGGCTTACATAGTCACATAATGATGATGACTTCTTACTCTATGAAGATAGGTTTGATACTCACATAGGTTGATTATTATGGTTGATGCTTATAAGATGTGGGATGTTCCGTAGTCATGATACATGATTGATATATTGAGGGTTCTTGTGGAAAGATCATGCAATTCTTTATGATGATGTTATGATCATAGTTGATGACTATGGTGTTTTCACATACATATGATATGATATGAATGATTCTCTTTTACTGCTTGGAGATATGACATATGCTTAATTGATTCATGGAAGGTTATGATAAGGCTCTTTCTACTAAGGAAATAGAGAAAGTTGATCTTGATGAGATCAAGAGGATGAGTTGATATGCGGCATACTTTGTCATAGGTTGATGATATTTACCTTGTCATATCTTGGGAACTGATGATGGACATATACGTTGTTGGTCTAGATGTTGCTGACAGATTCTTATGGTGCAGATCATACATGGTGTATGATAATTCTTGATGACCATCATGGTCTTGTTTAGATATTTGGTCTTTGTTATAAATGTCATGTATATCATTCGATGTAAAAGTCACATAAATACCCATGATCTAATAATATGTCTCTGTCTGTCATAGTCTTTTAATGAGTCCTTCTTGGTCATATGATGTAATCTGTACCCCCACTATGCATGGGAAGGATGATGTAATAATTGTTATATTTTAGTCATGTATAAAAAATTGGTATATCCCCACTTGGTTGGGTAGATGAGTCAAATTTGTTATATCCCCACTTGGTTGGGAGATTGATGTATGTATGAGTCATTGGTGATAGGAAGGTCATACTTACATAGTTGAGTTATAGAGTCATTTTATTCTTTTGTAAAAAAAAATTGCAGACTTTGCATGTGCTCAGGGGCAGCATGGATGGTATAGTGCATCTCAGCATGTACAAAGGGAGAGATTAATTAGAGAATTCAGCATGTGCCTAGGGGGAGCATGATAAATGTTTATATTCAGCTATTCAAATATGAAAGTCTTCATTTTGGTAAGCCCTTTACCCTTGATATCAAAGGGGGAGAGTATCTTGGTCCGCCCTTTGCCCTTGATGTCAAAGTGGGAGAGTATTTTGGTGTTGCTTGTTATCTCTAACAGTTTCTATGGCTTGCAGTAATCAACACGAACATGGTAGCCATTAAGTCGAAAGGGGGAGATTGTTGGCATTATGATACATGTGTTGTACTTGATGGCAACCCACTTGCAGCAGAACAACTCACTTGTATATGGTAACTAGATGAATCTATAGGAGAGATATAAGATGTGATAGAATGCATGGCAGTTGTTTTTACTTATGTGACAAAATACAGGGTAGCTCAAAGGAATCAATTTAGAAGTAATGTACAATGTAAAATCTCAATGTAATAGGTCTATTCAAAGGTAACATGACATTGGCACAGAAGAACAAGAAGATGGTACTAAAGTCTATTAATCCCAATGAAGAAGTTGAAGATAAACGATGGTGAAAAGTAGTTTAAGATGTATGCATAGGCCCACTTAGTCAAAACAATGTATACACGCTGGTTCACAAAACAGAAAGGGTGTATATGTATACATGCACTTTCACAAGAAGAAAAGAAAGTATATGTTGGAAAATCAAGGAAATTCAAGAGGAGACAATACCAGGGGTCAATACCATGGTATTAGACCACAATATTGAGTGGAGTAATAACTATTTGATCCCATCCAAGAATACCATGGGTCCTAAGTGGTTTTGGTCCGAGTTATTGGTGCAAGGTTTTGGTCTGACGTATTGGTCCTAAGTGGTTTTGGTACAAGGTATTGCGAAAGGCCAAAACTATATAAGGAGGAGAAGATCAAAAGGGCTAAGTGCACAAGTAATAAATATCTTATGAAGTGTTAGATGAAAAGAAAATATGCATTCTTTGGGTTTCTGATGCTTTTCTTGATCTAAACTAAGTATGCACTTGAGTGTTTGATGATGGATGAGATCTAATGATAGATCAGGATCATAATGACTTATCATTATGTGATATGATAATGGATAGGCTAGATCTGATTGCTAACACATGTTTTATCCTTTATATGTGATGATAGGGGTATTTCTGAAGTCAGAAATTGTAGCGAAGTTATAAGTAAGTATTTGTAGATCTATACGTTGGTTCCCTTTGGTGAAGGTGCGTATACATGTTGGTTTCGCTCTTCCAAGTAACGTATGCAAAAGAAAAGATTGATATTCAGGGATGACTGATCTATTAGATTAGTGTTGTTGTTTTACTATTGTTTGTCAATGATGTTTTCTTATATCTGAAAGTAGAACTGAATGAATAACAAGATTGAGTCTGGTTGATTGATTGATTGAGAAAGAAGGGTGATCCTTGTTGCTATCTGTTTAGAACTCTGTAATATGACATTAGATCTTCAAAATGTCACTGATTGGTACCATTTGTGGTTTAGAGGCTTTATGATTCAGTATCTTTAGAGGTATATGAAAGTTGGGCTAAAGGAATTAGCATATACACCAAGGTTGGCCTCAATGAAGAAGTGTATACATTCTCACACATGACTTTTGAGGTTACAGTTGGTTCTAGTTGTTGACGCATTGTTCTGGGTTCAGATCTATGCACTGATGATAGTGATCTGTCTGTTCCAGTTGATTGGTTGAATTTGATTAAGTTTGAATGAATGGTTGATTCAATTGTTTCAGAGGTTGAGTGATTGTTTTATTCAGTATGTCAGAGGTTTCAGTGATTGATTGACTCAATTATGGTTGATTCACAGATTGATGATTGGTTTCAGTTATGTTAGAGATTGATGATTGAGTTTCAGTGATTGGTTTTGATGGTTGTATTTTAGTGGTGATTTATTTTGAGAGTCAAGTTACTAATGGGTCCAATGCAAAAATTTGATGAAACGTGGCCTTGATATTGTAGTATTGTGTACCAGGAGTATCCAGTGTGAAAATTTATGAAACGTGGTACCTGGAGGATAATGAGGGTTGGATCCTTCAGTGAGGAAGTCGAAGCTTCCTGCGAGTAGTGGCTGGTGATTTGATTAGGGGGTTCGAGCTCCCTTCTAGTAGCATCTGGGGAATGAGTGAAGGTTTTAGACTTTTGTAGCTTGAAGCCTACGCAGTAGTAAACATATCGAATAGTACGAGAACTAGGGGGTTGTAGCTCCCCTCCAGTAGAAGCAGGAGGATGAGAGAAGGTTGTAAACTTATGCAGGTGGATGCCTGAGTACTTGTATGAGTCTTCACCAATACAATATTTTAAACAAATTTTATTTTTATTAAAAGAAGATAGAGACAACAACAACAGGTGGTTTTCACCCACATTGGGTTTTCACCTTAAATCTTGGTGTTCATGTGTGTTGCTTATGTGTGATGGTTTATTCTATTATTACTGCACATGGTTACTTTTTAATGTTTAATAAAGTACTGATGCACAGATTAAAGATCAACATATGATAAATTATGTGAATCATAAGTTCACTGGATATATGATGTTTGCGTTAAGAATAGTTGCATGCACACGCGAGTTACCTTCACTGAAGTAGAGTATATAAATATGATTATGGAAATGAAAAACTATTGATTTGTAAATACTAATTCACCCCCCTCTCAATATTATTTCCAACATTGTCTTTATAGGATCCTCTTACAAAAAGTGAAATGTTGAAATTTCACACCTTCAACTCCCCCTGAGTTTGTTTTTTCTCTACTTGTGCACTGTTACTACAGGAGAGGCACTGTTAGTAATATAAGAAACATGAAATTAAAAAGCAACTATGGGAGTCATCATGTATTACTCCCCTTGAACAAGAAGATTCAACAAAGTAATGAAGTAGGAACCGTTCCTAATTTATGTCTAAGATATTCAAATCCATCACGTAGAAGAGGTTTTGTAAAAATATTAGTAACTTGTTCTTTTGAGGGAACATATTCTAGTTTGACTTTTGTTCAAGCAGATGTTCTCTTAGAAAATGATATTTAATTGGAATATCCTTGGTCTTGGAGTGCGTAACCAGATTTTTTGAAATACTAATTGCATTTGTATTATCACATATAATGGAAATGGGTGGACAACAATTGATTTGAATATCTTGTAATATTTTCATCATCTAGAGAAGTCGTGTGCAGCACGATGCAACAGCAACATACTCTGCTTCTATAGTAGATAAATCAATTGAGCTTTATTTTTTGTTGAACCATGATACCAAGCGGTGCCCCATATAAAATTCTTCTCCACTAGTTATTTTTCTATCATCCACGTTTCTTGTCGAATCTGCATCTGTATAAGCATCAAGAGTAAGATTTGCATCTTTGGGATACCCTAAACCAAGGTCTTGAGCACCTTGTAGATATTTGAAGATTATTTTGACTACCTGAAGATGAGTTTCCTTTGGATTGACCTGAAATTGTCCAACAATCTCAACTGCATGCATGATATCTAGTCTTGTTCCTCTAAGATAAAGTAGACTTCCAATCATGGATCTATATTCTAGTTGGTTGACTCCGGGAGAATCATCATGTTAACTGGACTACATTCTATCACCATGGGTGTGTAGACTGGTTTGCCATCTTCCGTTCCATATTTCTTTAGAATTTTCTTAAGGTACTTTGTTTGTAAGAAGAAGATGACATTCTTTGCTTCTTGTACTTGTAAACCAAGAAAGTATGTTACTTGACCAAGTAAAGACATTTAAAATTCTTATTGCATGACAAAGTAAAACCTTTGACTCCTATATTATTCATTGCTACCAAAGATGATGTCATGCACATAAACAATAATAACTAAAAGTTTACCATCATCCACTTTTATATATAGGTTCCTATCTCCAAACCCCTTACTGAAGCCTTGTTGTTGAAGATATTTGTCAAGGCAATAATACTAGGAACGAGGGGATTGTTTTAGCCCATATAATGCCTTCTTGAGTTTTCAAACAATATTTTTATCATTTCCTTGAATAAACCCTTTAGGTTGTTCAATATATACTTTTTCTTCTAGGTTTAGATTTAAAAATGTAGATTTAACATCCATTTGATAGACTTTGAAATGATGAAATCTTGAAAAGGAAAGAAACATTCTCATGGCTTCAAGTCTGGCTACAGGTGCAAATGTTTCTTCAAAGTCTATTCCTTCTTATTGAGCATAACCTTTGCAAACGGGTCTTGCTCTATTTCTAATTACTTCTCCATTCTCGTTTAATTTATTTTTAAATACCCATTTTGTCCCAATAACATTCTTATCACAAGGTCTAGGAAGTAACTCCCAAGTCTCATTATTTTCTATTTGGTCAAGTTCTTCATTCATAGCCTTAACCGAACATTCATCTTTCTAGCTTGATTTACATTTTGTAGTTCAATTGTGGATAGTAAGGCTAGATGAATGGCAGTTCCAACAAGAGTTCTTCTAGTTTGTATTCCAGATTCCTTACCACCTAGAAGTTGAGATTGTGGATAGCTTTTCTGAACATACCTTGATGGAGTCTTTTCTAGTGCTTCTGTATTGTCACTTCCTTCATCTCATGCTTCATTGATTCTTTCCTCATTATTTTGGCTAGATGTAAGAGGATCTTTGTCATCTATTGGCGCTTCCTTTTTGATACCTGTGGATGCTTCATCAGTCACAACATTAATGAATTCAACAATCTTTTGAAGTCTTTTATTGTAACATTTATATCATTTTCTTCTAGAGGAGTATCTAAGGGGAATCCCTTCATAATATCTAGCTTAAAACTTTACAAGTTTATCATTATTATTCTTTATGGAACTCTTACTTCCAAAAACTCTGAAATGCTTAACAGTGGGGGGTTTACTGTACCAAAGTTCATAAGGAATTTTATCATTGTTGACATGGATATGAGCTTTGTTAAGAATATTTACTGATGTATGTGTTGCTTCACCGTAGAGGGTATGAGGTGTCCCAGACCCATCAAGCATGGTAGATTCCATTTGTTGAATTTTTCTATTCATTCTTTCTTCTACCCCATTTTTTTGAGGAGTCTTAGTTATAGAAAACTTCCTCTTAATTCCATTCTCTTCACAAAAGTCAAACAATTCATTTCATATGTATTTTCCTCCCCTGTCATATCTAAGACATTTGATTTTCAAGTTTAACTCATTCTCTAATAAAGGTTTGAAGACTTTGAATTTATCAAATGCTTCATATATATAGTTTAATAAACCAATCTAGCACATTCTAGTAAAGTCATCAATAAATAATATGAAATATTGTTCACCTCTGAGTGACCTTTTCTTTATTATCCCACACATATCAATATGAGTAAGTTCAAGAGGACGACTTCAAGAACCTTATTTGCAATTGAATTTTACCCGGGTTTGATTGCCGAATTGACATGATTTTCATATGATATTTTTTCGTAGAGAGATGTTTAGAAAATCACGAACTACTCCTAGCTTGCTTGAATTATGTATTTGATTGAAACTTATATGTCCCAATATTTTGTGCCATAACCAACCTTCTTCTGCGTTGCTTAAGTAACATTGTTCTAGACAATCTTATAAGACATAGAAATTACATGGAGTTCTTGTTCCATTTATTATGGTGTTTCTTGTATCGAGATTTTAGACCACACAATTCCTTGATCTGAAAACAAATTCATTCCCTTGGTCACACATCTGGCTGACACTTAACAAGTTATTCTTCAAACCCTCAACAAATAAAATATTTCTAGGTTTAACCTTTTCTTTTAGCATAACAGTTAGTTTTCCTTTTATAGTAGCAGGTGTATTGTTTCCAAAGGTTACATTCTTTTCTTTCTTTATTTCATTAAAACAAATAAACTTATCTTTATCACCTGTCATGTGTTTTGAGCATCCATTGTCAATGTACCACAAATGTTCTTGATTCCTTGCATATAAAGCTAGACCACAATTCTCAGATTCAATGGTTTTCTTCTTAGATATTGATCCCTTTTGTTTTGCATTTATATTCTTTATGTCAAAAGTTATTGCAAAAGGAGTTATTATAGTGTTTTCTTCTCATTGATGTACGAAAAAAACCCACTTAAGATCGTGCATGACAAATGATCTCAACAATAGAAATGACTGCTAAACATTGTAGATCTATAGCTATTGATAGGAACAAAATCTACCAAAATCCTGATCTATGCTGCAATCATAGTTAAACAGTAAAATGAAGAGTAATAACCCCAAAACATCCAATGGAAACTAGATTTGTAAAGAATGATTTTATTATAAAACATGTGAATGGAACAAATATATGTTACCAATCCCCCTCTATGGGATGGGTTCTTGGCAATCCTCAGAAGCATTCACCTTCTGTAGAGTCTCTCTCCTCTATAATGCATAAAACCAACAAAAATATGGTGTACGACAATGAAAATAATTAGAGTTACAACAGTGAGTGCAACAATTAAAATAATCAAAAGTGAATAATGAATGGAAAACCATCCTATTTATAAAAAAATATTGATTTATCCTCGAATAATGAGCAACAGTAAAATGTTATTGATCCCATTCTTGGAATTACCACTTTGAATATCTTATTATATTTGTTTATGAGGAAAAAAGTACTAAACTTTTATTTAGAAATAATAAATAAATAAATGATTTATTTATTATCTCAAGGAATTAGTTAAGGAGTAATAAAAAAGTGACGATTCATTTAATTAGTCCTAAGGGATTTAGTCAAACATGACAAAGAATAGTAATTAATTAATGATTGATTGGTTATTTTTAGAGAAAATTAAGATGAATAATGATTTATCTGTTTATTTTTCATGACTGAGTCAAATTTAACAATGAATAATAATAAAACAATGGTTTAATTGATTTTTCCTAGAAGAGAATTAAATAAATAGTGTTTTATTTAATTATTCTTCATGAGTTTAATATAAATTACTTAATAAAGGTGGTTTATTAGGTAATTTCTCACAGTGAAAGCAATTTTACTATGGTAAAATTGGCTTTACATAGTGTACTTCGATCCATGTAGTAAATTATGCTAGACGATCAATTTTTTGGTGATAACATATTTCCCCCCCAACGGATGAGTGTTAGGAGCAAAGTGTATGACCGAAGTATGTTCTAAAGATACAATCACTAAGCAACTGAGGGGAGTCAAGGAGAGGAAGAGAGAGAGACCATTGAAGCTAAAACTAAGATAGGATAGTGACAGAGGGGGCGAGACTAATGCAAGTATCCTTTTTTGTTGTGGTACCAGACCTCAATGAGGCAGGGGAGGCATACCCATACCCTCTGAGATATCTTAGTACAAAAATAATGGCTCGCCCAGAAATATGCAATTGACCAATAAAGTACATGTTGAATGACACGTTGGCATAACAGAGCCAGAAAATAATATAGTGTGTCCCATATACATAATGAACCTAGTAAAAACGTGAGCCAGGACTGAATATAATAATATATGAGTACATGAGAGACAATGCCCCTTCCCTCAGAAAATGGGTGGGAGAGAGGGTAGAACAACTAAAGAATCCCTAGTGAACAAGGGATGGCTCTGCAAAACTGAATGGATCATCTTGAGGAGACGTGCATGCAATGAACACATCAATTGGTAGGAACCGAACCCATCAAGTTTGCAAAATTGCATCTGAGGTTGTAGCATAGTAGGTATGCATCCGGGCATGTGGGGGGATACCTGAAGGTCCACACCTTCATGAGGTCTAAAACATATCACACATACTCGGGAATCACTTGTACAATCTGCTGCATCACTGGACCATCAAGTGTATGGATCATGAAGATGAAACGACTAAGTCAAAGGGAAATAATGGGACCCTCTACTTGATGAAAGGTGTTGAACAAGAATGGAAGCTGGAACCGAGATACACCGCCCTCCAGGCCATTCTTCTCGAATAAATGAGTTGATGACGAAAGGATAGGGTCTGTGATAGATGAGGCAATGAGGATCCTCTACTAAAGCACGAGGTAAAATAATAATGTGACTGATGGACTGACACCAAGGATAATGGGAAATGGTATTGAGGGATAAACAAATGACTTCCCTTGTCAGAGCATAAAGTGCATGCTTGACGTGGCAACAACTGACTCAACTCTGGAGGGGATGGGGATAGTATGAATGGAGGCCAAAATGGGTGACACAAGATGAATGGTATGCAAATATTGATGGAATACTGTGACATGAGATGATGGAACATGAAATAGGCTCCAAGGATGTAAGTGTGACTCATCACGGATGCTCTGATAGAGGGTGACTCGATGACATTGCCACACAGACTAGGCCTGATGGGAACCATGAAATCATGAGTAAAGGATGGTTACTCATGATGACGATCAACATATGATATGAAAAGTGTTTAGAGGAGGTGGAATTCAAAGTACAAGTGTCTGTTTATGATGAAAGTCAATTTTGAGGGGCGATGAAGTGACCTTATTGGAAAAATGGTTTCCTGGTGAAGTGTCAAATCATCTAAAACTGACCCATTTAAGAACTCAGTGATAGATTTTCAACAGTGCTGACAGTTCGTCAAATTGAGATATGGTTAGTTGCAATGGGTGACAAAAAAATTGTGGATTTTTCTATAAAAGGACGTTTTCCTTCCAATTTGGATTCATTTTCTAAGTGAGCTGTAGTAAATTTGGAGAGGAGGAAAATGCCCTAAATCTTGTGGAGATCGTAGTGGACAAGATGATCGTCGGAATCAATATCTGTGCCTTTCAGGTAGGTGGCCTTACTCATCTCTTCAATTTCAGTGCTTTATTTCCTGATTTTTTGCACATGGCAGCTCCCTCAGAGATCCTTGCCCTTGCTCACAGTTGCATCACACTTTTTGGGCCCAGAAGTGTCATCTAGCTCATAGGAAATAGTTGGAAACATGTGAACTCACACTTTCTGGGCTGAAAATTGTGATGTGTGGCTAAAGGAAAGGTTGGTTTGTTGGCCTGGTGGGGGATGTAGTCTAATTAGTGTAGTTTGTTGTTTTCTTTTCTAAACTGACAATACATATTGTGTTTTTTAGATATGGCAGAACTAAAAATCAACTGGAGTGAACGAGACTTGGATACTCTTCGATCCGAGATCCACGGGGATTAGGTGGTTCGAGGGGCATTGGCTTGTTATGGGGTTCTCAAGTTGGTAGAGAACCCACTAATGAGGGTAGGTGAGCCCTTGCTATCAAGAATTGTGAGTTATTAGGATCCAGACCAAGAGGTATTTATCTTGCAGGGGCACAAGATCGAGGTCACATTACAAGATATTTACTTCGTGACCAGACTATCTCCCATCGACGTGGTGGGGCATATTCATCTAGTGTTACCTCATGGGAGGAACATTACTAAGTTCATGGAGCACCATTGTCGATGGGGTGTTCATGTTAAGGGCACGAATATCCCTCTTATTGATCTGGAGAGGCTGGAGACATAGGTTGTTGTCACAATTGTGCTATGGGTCTTGGGTAGCTAGGCATTCCACCACATCACTAGAGGGAAAATGATGTTAGTTGAGAGTGTTCTAGCTAGGACCTACTATGGGTGGGCCCAGATGATTCTGTCATCATTGAAACGACAGTTGAGTATTTGTAGGAGGTAGGTGAATTGCGACTGCACTTTTGGTATAGTACCGTGTGCATTCTTCTTTGAGAATATACCCACTATTTGTCTTTATGTATAGGTCTAAGATGGGGGCTCACAGGAGCCCATGATGTGCCGCTTGGGGCAGCTAGTAAAAAGAGGAGTAGGAGGGGGAGTTGGATGGGTGTTCCGAACTGAGTTTTTCACACACTAGGATGAGATGCCCCTTTACATTTACAACTACCCTTATAGTGGGATGAACTATCAGGGGGATCCTGATTTGCCACTTCTACCCGGGCAAGCATGGGAACTAGATGGTAAGTGTTAAGTTGCTATGTTTTATGGTGCATTTATATTTCTGTCACATGTATGTGGTACTGAGTGTGAAATATGTTGTATGCAGACATAGCACCAGTGAAGTCGGCAGGATATGCAAGTAGAGGCACAACGCTTGGGGTTGCAGATTGGGGGACATCATCACCATAGCAAGGTCCATAATATTTTGGGCTGCTTACTGATTTGCATTGTAGTTTTGATGTACTTTTGACTGGGGTTTCAGAGCATGGATGGCATGACTTAGAGGATCGGTACATAGACGAGTGCACCCGTCATTCCTCATAGTAGCAAGGTATCGTATGATGCATGGCAATGGCATGTTAGGCAGTATGTTATCTACATGCAAGTGGACCAAAGCCTTTGGCGCGAGATCCACCGGATAGTGAATAGATGCGGGGACATATGGGTCCCTTTGATTGCGATTTTTGTAACACGCTATGGGCATGCCGAATGTAGTTAGAGCTATGGCTCCAAACACTTTTATGATACATATTATGAGGTTGCATTAAATATGACGATGATGGTTTGCCATTTGTGTGGTTATCTTTTGTGGTATACATGTGATAAATGCCAATATAGAATATTGTTTGCAATGGTATCTACATAGTGATTTTGGGCTCTGGGTACATGACTAAATGTAATGGTTTCAAATGCACGTAATAATAGCTTCACGCATTGATATTTTCTAAATAGGACTTGGTTATGCACATGATACACACCATTCAATTGCGTGACAAGTAGCAAGGAATCTAAATGAACATAAATATGAAGGATGTGATGAGCAAGGGAATCAACTAAAAAAATAATCACTACATCATATTTAGCCTGATTATTGGTGGTAGATCCAATGCACATGTTATTTGGAAGGACTAATTTATGCAAAGGGGTAAAAACAGCCCAGGCCATTGAGGTTAGATTATGGGAGAAGCGACTCGCACCATCGACATGGCCGATATATAGTGTGGATGATGGATCCATCTGAAAGGTGAAAAAGACAACAGATGACATGATGCAATCTACCTAACTATATGGCAGAAATAAAGACATTCAAATCAAAGGGATGTGTTGTGAGCAAAATGTACAGAGGTAGAGTGCATTGGGAGAACTAGGAAGGAGATGGCCTTCAAAATCCTCATGAAGGAATGCCCCCTTACTGATGTGTAGGGGTAATCAGGGGTAGACATAGCTTCGATGGTGTCCTCATTGAGCTAGGAGATGTACAGACGGGAGGAATTCTGACTACATGATGCGGCGACATCACTTGGTGCATCAACCTGAGCAATAAGGTTCACATACACATCATCTTCGATGGCAGATGATAAGCTGGTAGATGGAGGGATGGAGGGTGTATTGATGTTGAGACCTCAGATTTTGTCGAAAAAGGTTTGATCAAAATGGGCGCAGCAAACTCAAGAAGGTTTTCCAGCGAGGAACTTAAGGATGATGATAGGTAAGGAATGGGGCTTGTTGTTTGTCATCTCGACATCGGGGGAGGGGATCACAATAGAGGGGCAATATTTTCCCTATTCTAGTTGAATGGTGGTACCAAAATCCACAGGTAGAGGAATAGCAGCTATATTACGAGTGGCCTCGTATTCACGAATTTCCCCAAGGAAATTGCGAAACTCTTCGAGACGAGGGCAACAATGGGAATAGTGACCATGAAGATCACAAAGGGCACAAGGGTGGTTTGTGTGAATTTTTTTTAGTTTCTTAGGTGGGACCAGTATGTCAACATGGACTTCCGTAATATTCTGCTCAGGGAATGTTTCATGAACTAAGGGTTTTAGTTGAGGAAGTTTGGTACAATTGTTGGTGGCAGGACCAACAACTTTACACAAAGCGCACAACTTTGGGGCCTTAGGGGCTAGAGGAGCTTTGGGAGCCTTGTCCTTCAAATCTTTATTTTTGGATTTTCTCCCCTAGCCAGTTGCTTTCATAACAGGAGTTGGTTCCTGTTGAGGTTGTCATGGTACTGAAGCAGTGATTGGGGTCATGAGGATTGGTTGAACTCGGGTCAAAGCATGATATGGTCGTGGTTGACTAGGCAGAATGTTTGGAGGGGGATTGATGTACCATAATGGGATCCCAAGAGTCATGTTAAGAAGGACAATCGAAGCCATGACATGTATAGAAAAAATTCCCAGAGGGGGGAATAAGAAAGGTATCTAGCCAACAAGATAATGCCCGGTGGAATAGCTCCTGGATGGTTGAGACTTAGCGGAACTGTTTCAGGTGGGAACATAGCAGAGGAACCCACAAATAGAGGAGGTCCTAGGGGAGTGGGTCTAGAGGGTTCAGCTAGAAGAGCAACATCAGGATGTTGAGGAGCTAGCTATTGATTAGGTGTGCCAGACTGCTTAAGGGAATCCCGTGACGCTTGTAACATGCAAACACTCATGGAAGTCAGTTCAGAAATGGGATGGGGAGGACCAGGGAAGGCACCTAACAATGTGGAATCTTTATAGATTCCAGGTGAGACACTGGTACAAGGAGTGGATGACGGTTTATCAAATATTGACAAGATGATGGACTCGAGGGAGGTCACAAATGTCGGCTCGTATGAAGTCAATTGATCAATGGTAACGATCTTCCCTTCATAGGGGAAGCAAATCTTGTGGAACACTGTAGATGAGATAGCTGACATGGCATATGTGTAACTATGACCTAAGAGGATGTTGTAATCCAAAGGAGCATCAATGACTTCAATATCGACATGGATAGTCTTTCCGCAAGGGTCACTAGACAGTTGCAGTACATGCCAAGGGGCTGGGAGGAGTGTCCATCCCAAGCATGCAAAGTGATGGTGGAGGGGGAAAACATAGGTGATCTGAGTTGTTTCCAAATAGCAATGAACATCACATAGGTGGATGCGCCTTCGTCAATAATGCATCTGGAGATGACGACATTACAAAATCTAACTGATATCTGGAAAGCAATATATGAAGGTAATGGGGGGTGCTCTGATGTGTCAACCAGGAAGACAATCAAGCAATCATCAAAAGGATCCACTCAACCCAAGGCAGTTATTAGAGCCTTCTTTTGAGAAGGGCATGACCCAAGGACTTCCATTGTTGACATGGTGGTGGGTGATTGCGCCAAGTCATATACTATATTATATGTATGGACAACTTTGTTAGAAGCTACATTACAACGCGATGGTCCCTTTGGGATCTTGGGAGTGGAATCAAATTTGGGTTGAGGGATCAGTATAGGACCATTTTTTGTCTTAAGAGGCTCAACATACACTTTGGTTTTGGACTCATCAGTTGACAAAGTGGAGGGCTTGTCATAATGTTGCGACTGAGTTTGTAGGTTGATATTGGAGGGGTTACCCTCATCAGAGTTCATCATTAGGATTTGGTAGTCACTGGGACTAGAAGGTTGGCAGACGTGGGTTGCTTGACATGGATAGGGTTGAGAAACAACAAATCCTTGTTGAGGGAAATGATTTGTGAGCACAGCCGGTTCAGGTGGCGCAGGATTCAAAGGCAATTGTTGAGATCGAGAAGCTGCTCGAGCGTCGCATAGCTGGCACATCTGGGGTAAACGGGGATACTCATGTGTATAGTGGTCATGTACACCACAACATGCACAAGGCTTATTCGTACAAATAGCCTTGTTCTGATCGGGTTGGCCGCACTGTTGCTAGTTGTTGGTGTTAGGCTGGTTCCCCTGGGGTTCACTAGGTTGGTTACCATGGTTACCCTGGTTACCCTTGTTACCCTTTTGCTTATTCTTTTTCTTCAAATTTTAGGGATTGGTACCACTCTATTGTGAAAACACTTTCCCCTCGGGCGGGCGGTTGCTGGGGTTTAGGGTGCATGGTAGGTTGCGGTGCTAATTCTTGAGAGGTTGGAGCACCAGGCTATGCATAAGAAGGAGCAACAGTTTGGTAAATGGGTTGGGGCCCTAAAAACATGTTTCTATTAGGAGGGGAATAAATGTTGGAGGAACTGGTTCCCCCCTGTGGGTAGCCATTACACTACTGAGAATATAGCGAAGAGTGTGAAGTGGACCCAACAATACTGTCGGCGGCATGAGATGCCCCCGGTGCATTAGCACTACCAGGACAAGGGAGGTCTGGGATAACAATATAGACATAACCTTATTAAGCATAGATGAAATCATATCTCAAAGCGATCTAGAGAGCTTGTTCCTCTGTCTAAGGAAAAATTGGATGCGACATCTTTCCCGATGAGGGATTAAAGGCTCTTGAGAAACCAATCTAGATAAACAAGGTCTTTGAAAGATGGGGCACGACATGTGATCCTTCTTTGATGCTACTCTTGAACATGGTCAGAAAGGTGAGTAGTGGAGGATTGATGGAATGTGGTCAAAAGCTCAGTACCAGTGTTGTACCAGAGAGGTAACTAGAGACAGGACAAGAACGCTTTAGTAAGCGTCGCGAAAATGGAAGGAGAGGTGGTGGGCTGGTTTACAAGCCATTTTATAGAATCTCCAAGGAGAATGTGTTGGAAAAGCTGAAGACAAATGGAGTCATCGGTTATGGAGTTGGACGAACACCACATGTGGAAGGATCAGACATGGTTGGTAGGCTCCTCTCCAGCAATACCCTCAAACTTTGGGATGTCTGAAGGAAGCTTAATTGGCATAGAGGTCCAACCAACATCATGGTGAATGGGGTCATTTATCAACTGGTTTAGATCTAGTAGACTTAACCCAGCCATAAAGGGGAGCATGGGGGCTATCAAAATGGTTCCTAAGACTATTTTGCTTGATGTGACCATCGTTATAGCATTGGAGGCACCACTAGATTGGGGTCCTTCACCTTTTGTTGCTCCAGACATGGTGGTGATGTGTGATGGAGGTTCAGAATCAGATGAGGAATCATAAGGACCACGAGTAGAGTTGGAATGGGGACTCGAATGGCTATGAACTCGAACCCGATGGGGAGGAGTAATACGCCCAAGCGAAAACTGAAGGTGAAGGCCTAATAGTCTCTACGATTGATGCCTTGGTGGCATAATGATGGAAGGACACATGAAAATGGTGAAGGGAGATCAACAATATATCTTCTAACTCTGATGCGATGAGATAAACTTATTATGTTAAGTCTTGGCTTGGCAGTGTAAACCAAGCACCCTTATCTTAAGGTGTGCTTGTGTGTGCAAGTGTATTAATTGATTAAGCCCAAATCGTCTTTGTAAAAAAGAAAAAAGCTTGCTATAAATAATAGAAAATAAACAGAAAAATAATTAACTAAACCCCATCCAAACTGAGCTTACAAATATTGTATTGCTAGGTGGCTAAACCGATGGAAAATACACTGAAACAGTCAAGATATCAGAACATCAGTGTGACTGGGATCAAGTGACTATAAGCTACTGGAAAGTGGTGCCACAACAAAAAAAAAAACCAGAGGGGAATATTTCTGCAAAAAGATGGGGAGATGGGTGAAACACCTAGGAAAACCAATGGGACCCTAAGGGAATGACCAAACAAGTTTGAATGTCAAACTATGGATGGTAGCAACCTATATTATTAGATATGAATAAAAAAGTTACAGATCTGGAAAATGTGGCTGAAAGTGCTACAGGAACTCAAACTTCTCACTCACCTAAACTCCTCCTAGAAAGGAATAAGTGTACAAGAAGCCCTAAGGGAGGCTAAATTTGACTTCGACAAGTAAAATGGAATGGATCAAGGCCTAAGCAGGATGAGACAAAGGTCAGACACCTAGCAAACAACTCTTAGCGAAACCCAAAAACAGATCTGAGAAAAACCCTAAAACCCAGAAATCGCACATTTTGGCCTGTTTTTTTATGAAATCGCACTTTTGGGCAGAAAACTGAAATTTGGAGTCCAGGTCACACCTTTTGGGCTGAAAAATGTGATTTCTACTTTGAGACTTCCATTCTGCAAATTTCAAAAAAAAAGTGTCGCCTTTCCCGCAGCTATTTCCTATGACCTGCAGAAACGACCAGAAAGATTACGGAAGTTAGAAATTTATCATATCTAGGGTTAAAACACTAGGAAACATTACTATAAGAGAAAAAAGAGGAAACCCTAAGCTAAAAACCAAAGCTCACCCAAGGTTCTGGATCTAAAGTAGAAAACCTAGTGGAGTCGCCAATTTGTTGTAGTGTTTTATTCTCAATGATGTACAAAAAGAACCCACTTAATATCATGGATGACAAACGATCTCAACAATAGAAATGACTACTAAACATTGTATATCTACAGCTATTGATAGAAATAAAACTTGCCAAAATCATGATCTATGATGCAATCATAGTTAAATAGTAAAATGAAGAGTAATAACCCCAAAACATGCAATGGAAACTAGATTTGTAAAGAATGATTTTATTATGTCATCTGTGAAGGGAAAAAATATATGTTACCAGTCCCACTCTCTAGGAAGGGTTCTTGGAAATCCTCAAATGCTTCCAGCTTTTGTAGAGTCTCTCTCCTCTATAATGCATAAACCCAACAAAAATATGGTGTGCGACAATGAAAATAGTTAGAGTTACAACAATGAGTGCAACAATGAAAATAATCAAAAGTGAATAATGAATGAAAAGACCTCCTATTTATAACAAAATATTGAGTTATCCTCGAATAATGAGCAATAAAAAAATATTATTGGTCCCATTCTTAGAATTACCACTTCGAATACTTTATTATATTTGTTTAGGAGGGAAAAAGTATTCAAACTTTTAATTAGAAATAATAAAGAAACAAATGATTTATTTATTATCTCAAGGAATGAGTTAAGGAATAATAAACAATAATGATTTAGAGGAGGAGGAATGACCTGTTATAGAGTTTTTTGAACCTAACGTTTCAGACTACCAAGTGAGTCCATCATCAGGGGATGCATCAATAGATATTCTCAGATATTAGTGATTTATCCATGAGCTCTATAATATCTATTGACGCATCCCCTGATGATGAACTCACTTGGTAGTCCGAAAGTTTGGGTTCACAAAAATCTATAACAGGTCATTATTCCTCTTCTAAAACCATCCTCACCTGTATGGATTCATTATTTAACAATAATGATTTATTTAACTAATCCTAAGGGATTTAGTCAAACATGACAAAGAATAATAATTAATTAATGATTAATTAGTTATTCTTAGAGAAAAATAAGAAAAATAATGATTTATCTATTTATTTTTCATGATTGAGTCAAATTTAATAAGGAATAATAATAAAAAAATGGTTTTATTAATTATTCCTAGAAGAAAGTCGAATAAATAGTGATTTATTTAATTATTCTTCATGGGTTTAACTATAAATTACATAATAAAGGTAGTTTATTAGGTAATTTCTCACAGTGAAAGCAATTTTACTATGGTAAAATTGGCTTTACATGGTGTACCTCGATCCATCTAGTAAATTAGGCTAGATGATCAATTTTTTGGTGATAATAGGAGCATTCAGTTTCATGGAGAGAAGGCATTGTGAGAATATTTCTCTTTCTCTTGTTTTACTACTTCCCTAGTGATGATAGTTTTCTAAGAAACACGTTGAATATCCTGATGACTAAAATTGTGACAAGAAAAACATTGTCCATTAAAGTAGAAGTGTCTGGGAGTATAGTACCTTCTAGTGTTGTTCTTTTGATTGAACTGAGAAGATTTTACCTGGGAGGTATTTGGTCCTTTATTCTTTTTCTGTAGGATGGAGTGATGTTGACTGCTTCTTTTTACTGCATTGAGATAGCTTCTTGTTTCTGTAGAAGAATTTACAATCTTTGATGTTTCTTCATAGTAACCCAAGACCTGTACTTATATGAAGTGAGAATTGAAATTTGATGATTTCATCCAAGGTTTAAGATCCTTTAACCAATCTAAGATTACTAATTTTTTCTTTCTCAATTTCTTTCCTTAGACTGACTATTTCGCATTCTAGCTTCTCATTATGCTCTTCCTTTTATTTGATTTGTTTCTTCAAAGTTTCTTCTACTATTTTAGCTTCTTCTAAACAAATCTTAAGCTGAGATATTTCTTCAATAAACACATCCTTTTCTTCTAGGGCATCCATGAAATTATCATCAAACTCATCTTCAAATTCCATAAGTAAATGACATTCTTGATCAAACTCATCTTCTTCATCACTATCATTATTGCATAGAGAAGGAAATGGATCAAATTTAGAAAAAAATCCCATACTTCATAATGCTTCTGAATATTTGCTTGCATTTAATATTTTCTTTTTTCAAGTTTCTTTCTTCTTTTGCTTCTTTATGATTATCCTGAGGGATCTCCTTTAAGTGATCAAGCTTTTTCCGAAGGACTTGATATGATCCCAATTGTTGGGAAAAATACTGAGAGGTGGGGGTGAGGTAGTATTTTGAAACCATTAAACTTTTCAATTTCATATCCTAATCTTTGTACATAACTTTACTGAAGGTAACCCGCGTGTGTACACAACTCTTATTCATACAATTAGTGTATATCCAAAAAAACATATTTTTCAATTAATTCATATTTTTTATTATCTTAATCGAGTGCATCTGTACTTCATTCAACATTATATAAATAGTGACCTTGTGTAGTAAGAAAAAAATAAACCACCACAAATAATCAACACACATGAACACCAAGATTTAAGGAAGAAACCCAGCATTGGAAAAAACCACCATTGTTGTTGTCATTATCTTCTTTTTAATATAAAGAAAAAACTTTTTACAATATTGTAAATTGGTGCAGACTCATACCATCATGTAGGAACCCACCTACAAAAGGCTACAACCTTCGCTCATTCTCCAACGCCCATGTGAAGGGAGCTCGAACCCCCTGACCTGATTTACCAGCTACCACTGGAAGGAAGCTTCAACTCTTTCACCGAAGGATCCAACCCTCAACACCTCCATGGACCAAGTTTCATAAATTTTCATAATGGATCCACCTGCTATAACACATCACAACTTATAGGTCACGTTTCATCAGATTTTCATACTAGACCCACTACCAACATTTAAGCCCAAAACCAATCATCAAAACTGAAACTTATCATTATAACTCAACCATTGAACCAAACAATCACTGAGCCAACATAACCAACCAATCACTCAAATCCAATTATTGAATCAACCAAATCAACTCAAACGCAAACCAGTCAACTCAAATAACTAGAATAGTCAGAACACTCTAACCAAAATACCAATCAACATACTTCACATCACAGAAACTAGATTCTGTTACTGCAAACCGTGTCAAACATATATCCAAATATATATGCTAATTTATAGTAGCAAAATCGCATGTGTATTGGCTTTCCATGAACCATACCCTCTTAAAAATCTTAAACCACTGAATTTTGAATATTGAACCACTATCACTCTGAAATAAATACTGAATCACACCCATATCCACTGCATCATTATGAAACAATCACAGAACCTACTCTAAAATTCAATCACAAATAGCAAGTATCTTCAACATTATTTAATCAGTCAATTCATCATTTAAACATTACTATTAAGCCCAGATCATCAAGAAGAATTTATTGATAGACAACAGAAGCAAAGGAAGACAGATTAAACTATCTAGACATCCTTTTCATTAAAAAGAACCCTAGTTTCTGTATGTGATTTCCTTAAAGCATGTCTGTGTGTATATGATCTTTCAAGAAACAGACCCATGTATAGATCATAATATATATTTTACTTACTAGAATCAAACCTGAATGTATACACACCTTTCAAGTTATAATACATGTTTATAGATCTGCATTTACTGGCACAAAACTTCGCTACATCACAGAACTTTAGACATACCCATATATCGGCATACACATAAAAATCATGCGTTAAGACACTATTAACATAGATCAAATCACCTCGTAATCACGATTTTCATCACAAATCTATTGGATCTAATCCCTCATCAAATTCCAAGGTGCGTACTTAGTTTTTAGATCAAGCAAATGATCAACAACCCATTACATGAATATTTTCTTCGAATCCAACTATTCATAAAATATTCATCACTTTCACACTTCTTCCACTTTGATCTTCATCTCCTTATATAGCTCAGCCTTTATCCAATAGCATAGGTCAAAACCATACTTCAACTGATGGTTTTCTTAGACATGATCAAAACATCCATTGTTGGGCTCAATACCACAAAGGAATACCATGGTAAGGACCATTGGTGTTTAAAATACCATGTTGCAGAAATTGTACATGCCTTTTCTTCTTCATACCCATGTCTATACGCAGATTTTCTTTACAAAACCCGCATATATTTTACTTTTCTCAACCAAATATGAGTGTTTACACTACTTTTCTTCATAGAACCTATGTATACTCGAATTTTCTGCACAGAACCTATGTATAGTTGACATTACTTCATCAAACCGCCATATAGTTCTTCAAACTTCATCTTTATCATTTCTCTGTCTTTGAACTACTATGCCTTTGATAAAACTCTTTGTCACATCTGTAGACACATGTTGTTGACATCTTTATCAAGTAGGTTGACATCAAGTACAACACATTAGTCATAATGCCAATAATCTCATGTGGATGTAATATATGCATAGTACCCTATACGTTTTAGGATAATTACATGATTTGGGTTTTAAGCTAATATGGTTTATATGAGTGCATTCAAGTATCATGCCATTGATCCTCTTCAATCATTCACCAAATACCAATCAATTGAGTGGATGAAAACTATAAGGGAATTCATTCCCTTATGATTCTTTAAACCTCTCACACTTGAATCCCAAGCAATAAATTCCCCAAGTATTTTTATCATCTTCAATATCATAGGATTTTATTAGAAGAGGAAGGAAACTAGACCTCTTCAATAATCGATTCTAAGAGAGAAGTAGTTAGGGGAAAACAACCACGAATCGAGTATTTGATTAAGTCGACTAGTTAAGAATATTTGCATCACTTCATGTATAAATATAAACTTAGATAATAGAGTGCATGATCCTGATTAGATATTTATATACTTTTTCACCCATGTCAATGATTCTAGAATGGAAAAAATGGAGGAATTAGCTCATGGGGGGGCCACTTTGGCAGAATGTGATTTGAAACCTTTCGAGATCATTTTGAGGCATCAAATGGTGCTTTTTTGGGGTAATCTTTTTTTCCTTACTACCACACACTTTTCTCCTATTCTACGCACAACAACCTTTCTGACAGTGCAAGAAGCACCTCAATTGGAATTTGTATGAAAAGTTATGCCATTCAACAGTTGACCTTCTTATTTTTTCCCCATAATATGAGAGGATTCCATATTAGCTCCTATTATTGATGGAAAATGGGATAGACACAAGGCCATGATGAAAAATACTCTATAGGGGTCCATATTGTAACTCTAGTTAAGAGTTGAAGGAGTCAAACCTAACCACTAGTAGGTAATGAGGTTGTGTTATATTCAGGCCACTAGGAGGATAAAGGGTTCCATAGAGGAGAAGAGTAGAGGAGAGGAACATCGAAAGAAAAAAACAAAGAGTATTAATGCACTATAGTAGCCATGAGACATAGGACTTACTATTATACGAAAGATCACACTAAGATGGGGGGTGAATTAGTGTGGTGGAAATGTTATCATTTCAACACATTTTATCAATAATAAATTATGTAGTGATGCATCATAACCATTTTCATGACATAAATAAATATAAAAATGCATCAATAAGCCATAATCATATAAAAATACATCAATAATCCATTGCATCAACATAACAAGGACATATGTTTTTACGTAGAAACCCTTACAAGGAAAATATCACAAATTCTTCTTCTTGTTCTTCTTCTTCAACCCATTCAATAGATTTGCAATAAATGACCTACTAGAGGCACCCAAACCAAATATATGCAAGAAAATAATTTCAGTAAGTTATAACTTGATTAAGGAACCAACCTCAAAAATGTGCAAGCAACCACTTACGTTAGGCACCAACCTTATCAAGGCACCAACCTTGGTGATATGGAAGATTTGACTTGTTGTAAGTTCCAAACTAATTTTGGCACCAACCTTAGTGATAGGTAAGATTCAACTTGTTGTAGGCTCTAACCTAATCAAAGAACCAAACTTAGTGAATCTGATTGATGTATGCTCCAACCTAATTGAGGCACCCACCTTCGTGTTCAACTTATTATGGACCACTTATCATAATATTTCAAAGTAGATCCACCTACTCTTTAATCAATATATGTCTTCAAACTAATCATACTGCTACGATTATAATTTTGTCATCAACCTGTCATATCCTATCCATACTATGTTCCATCCTATTCATCAATCTGGTTACATAAAACCCCTCTTGAAACCTATTCTTTCTATATAAAAAAAACCAATTGAAACTTGCTCATAATACCTGAAAACATATAATACTAATCCTGGGCCTCAAAAATTTATCATCAAGGCTTTTCATGCCTCCAAATTTCTTTGAAGGCTCCCCCGACTAGAGGGACAAAACTACTTTTATTTTTCATGCTTATGTTGTATATATGCTTGATAGTGTGTTGAGCAACCATCCCTTTGCATTTGTTTGCTTGTTCTTCTCTTTTGTCTTTGTCAGGTTTCCTTCATGATTGCTTAGGGGTTCCACTTACCATTAAATCTCTAACCACTTCTTCTTATAACTATTTTTTTGTTGAACATATTGCAGGGAAAATTAGTCCTATAAAAAGAGTGGTAGAGAGGATCCTCCCCCAAAACTATGGATTTCCATGGTATTGGAGATGGATGGACTTTCTACTTGAGAGGGAAAATAAAATTCCTCAAAAAAAGGAAGTGGGAGCAGCTTCCAATGGACTCTCACCCATTTTTTTCTCCATCTACTAGAGCTTCATTATTTTTTTGGATGTGTTGATGGTGCTAGATGCCACTAACATGTAAGGTGATCTCCCTAATGTGAAGTCCCAATTAGAACTCACACCATTTCGTGTAGGATTCCCATCTAACTATACTGTCTGGCCAACGTTGAAAAGATCTCAAAGATATTTCTTGCTTACAACTGCACACAAGAGATCACAACACCTCTTTGGGAAACAAGTTTGTCAACTCTGCGAGACAGCCAACGTAAGTTTCATCGAGGAAATTCTATGATTGGTAAAAGAAAATGATCCTCTTGTTAAAAATGTAATAGTACTATCCTAAAGGGGGACCCCATAACGAAGAGAAAGTCTTGTTGATTACCTGCAAATTAGTTCACATAATAAAAAACAATCATGAAAGCATAACAACATCTATTCAATAATAACTAAATCTAAGTAACAAAATAGTTCACTAAACCTATTATCTAATTAAACCAAAATATACCACAAAAATAACAATAATAGCCCCATTACATCCACGATACATGTATGAAGAGGCTCATAAAGATTCTGATTAGGAATGAAATATCACAAGTACATGGTTACATAGATGAAACACTAGATCCATTAATGGAACATGAAGCCATAACTTGCCTCTCCAAAGAATGATCAATATCTTATGTACTACAAGGGAATCCAAGGTGAGACTCCAAGAATCCCACCCGTTAGCATGAGTTATGAGGAGTTACTTATAACTAATGACAATGAGTTTTGATCTTCTTAATGTCTCTTCAACTCCTACAACTTATGATATTATATACATGAATCTTTACATTCCATATGTGGCTATTCACATTCCATATCTGACTCTTGGACTTCATTACATACCATTTATTACAAAAGAAAATTAGATATGAGACAATGGTTTGACAAGACAAAAATGATAATAGGATAAAGTCTTATCAAATTGACAATTCATTTTCTTCCTCATGGAGCTCATTGGTGATGTATGGGTGCCATGCTCTGAACTTCGTTGAGATGACATTGACCCAAACTAGAAAGTCCCCTACATAATTCATCTTCACCTCCAGTGCCTCCGTCAATATTGTCTTGGAGCTTGATGGTACATTATTCCATAGCCATGAAAGTTTCATGTGAGCTTTGACCGGTGTGATGGAATATTATAGAATATTGTCTTTGGTGAACTCCAAGCCTTCCTGTTCTAATTCTTGCTTGATCTATTCTATACTGCCTGATCTCCTAGAATATGATTTCCCTGCCTTTGGTTTCTTCAAATGATCCCATTGTGGGAATCTCGTGTTTTTGTGCCAGAGACTCCAAACCATTGTGCATTTTATTGTAATAGGAAATAATGCTAATCAACTATTCTCCAAGACGCATGTAGTCTTGATGGTGGAGTCTCATTTGAACTCTGTCTTCCTGAGTTGCAATCCTGTCTTTTCTTTTTTATTATAGTGAACCATCTAGATACTTGGAAACCATTCTTGAAGTTTTTCAAACACTTTGTTTTCCACATTTAGAAGTTTTACCACTTCTGTGATTTCCTCTAAATGCCAACGAGACGAGGCACCACTTTTTGTATAATTATCATCTCAACATATACCCATGCCATGGTGTCAACCATTGGCCCCAATTTCTCCTTCATGGTTGAGTTCTATTATATGGTGTTAAATCTCTATGATGATAACTGTTGGTTCTCCCCAACAAGGTGTTCTACCCATTTCTTCAACGCGATGTGTTCTCTCCTTAATATAGAATTCTCTTTCAACAAATATTTAGAGTTTTCCTACGGTACTATAGAAAAATCAACATTTGCCAAAATGATTTCCTTGGGATTCCTTTTGGTATTGGCAGCTATCACCTTATTTTTAGATACTGAGACTGGGTTTTGAGGATCATTTAAGAAGTACCTTGATTCTTCATCTCTACTACACGATCCTATTCTTGTGTTGATAAAACATGAAATTACACACATCCATGACTATGTCTTCAGGTGGAGGTGTGATTCCTATTTCTTCGAATAGAAGATGACCACCTATAAGAGGAGGTTATTTTGGAGAAACTAGTTCATCATCAATGTGTTGGATGATATCGTCTTTCTCCAAATCTTCTTCTATCTCTTGATTCAACTATTATTCTTCCATTCCTTGTGCTGCTTCTTCATCTTGGGACTGCCTTTTCTATTCCTCTTTTATTCTTTTCCTTTCCTCCTCTTCTTCCTATTTCTTCCTAAGAAACTCATCTTGCTTCCTCTTCTCCTCTTCTTCTACTTCTCTCCTTTCTTGATCTACTTGAATAGCTCCTATGTTTGAAGGATCAAATTTCCATTTCCTACTGCTTTCACCTATTGAATCATACTTAATCATGTTCCTACGAGTTATACTCTTAGCTTGAGGGGTTATCTGTTCTACCTCCTATACCTGCATATTTTGAGCTGGTTGATCTTGGGGTGAACTGGTCACCATCCCTAGATATGTCTTTCTAACTACATTTTACCATTTATTTGCCTTCTCATCTTCTATAGTATACATTTATGGATACCCCCAATTGAAACTGATATGTTCACAATTCTTCATGCACACTGTCCAAGAATCATTTCCATGAAAGTATTTAGTTACAAAGTGCAAGTGATCCAAACCTTGTATTTTTGCAGTTGTTGTTGTGTGTCTCTTTAACTCATATAATATTATCCTCAAAGGGAAGGTGGGCCAAGGTTATTTCTTCCTCCTTTGAAGAACTCTTGACAACCCCTTCTCCAATTAATATGCTACTTCGTGCATGACAATGTTATTGGTCACATATCATGGCATGAGATGAAGGGAGATATGACATCCAAAAAAATGAATGTATATGCCCTCAGGTGCTGTAAACAAATCCATTATATCCTATAGTGACTCCTTCACTTCATCGGTCATGTAACGAGGATCGGTTTGGAATATCATGTGGAATATAACTATAAAGGAGTTCTTAGCAAATCTATCATATGCACCTCTAAAGCTTGACTCTGAGAACACTCTGCATTTGAAGTAAATTGGAAACTTGTTTTGAGGGGTCTGGTTCTAGTGCATTCATGGGTAAGCATATTGTGTAGAGATTCCATCTAAAAGAAATGCATACATACAAAATTTTGGTGGTTGATTCTCCCACAAAGATTCTTTTTCCTCCCCACATGATGTTGCAACTCAAATGACAATATATTTTCCCAATTGAATATCTTACCATAGCTAACCATCGTATTGAGCATTTATATCAATTTTTCCTCAAACACCTATGAGTTCTTCCACCCATGCAACTGACAACACATGGAAATAAGATATTGATATACATCTCTAGGAATCTTGTTCAAATAAAATGCGGATGAGTGGTGGCAAAACTTAGTAGGCTCTCAACATCAATATTTGATGATGTCACTTGTGTCAAGATTGGCCCATCTGATGTAGAATTCATTAATTTCATATTATGTGGGCCTAAGCATCTTGTAGTAAGTCTGCATGTCTTCTCTACAATAGGTACTGAACTAATCACCACTTTCACTATGAAGCATCAGATGTGAGTGATCAATGTGTGTAAGAATCCACTTAATCACTTCTGCACAAGGGATGACTGGGAATCTACATGTGACCCTGTGTATCCTGGACCACTTGATGTTGATGTATACTTCCAAATCTTCCAAGTTTTCAAAAAACTATTTCTTCATGAATGTGTCTTTCATGTCGCTCTATGTTACCTCAGTAGACTTATCTATGAATAATTATGTGTCTTCATATATGGAAATGGGTAGGCTTTGTCACTTCAATTGCTTCCTCAATGATTTCCACTTAAGATTATTTAGAGGTCCATTTAGATGTAGCAGGAGGCATGGTTCCTACAGATGATGAAAGAGTAACAATACTTGTAGCTCAAACAACTATTTACGGAAGAACACTCATGGTGAAAATGATTAGATTTGTGAAATCTCGTAATTAAAGAAAGTAATAACTCAAAAAATCATATTCCAAGAACCATGGAATGTAACTAAGAATGTAATCCTATCAATCAAGAGTCATAGCTACATGCATGGGCATAAAATATTTATGCAAACAAGGAGGATGCACTTCCAAAGCATGAAGGGGGTTCAAGGGTAATTTAAGGCTTTGTAGTGTGCGCATGCGCTCAAGCAAGGGAAGGAAAACCTCAAGGGAATAAGGTAATACTCCAAAGAGATAAATGAATGAGTCTTTGGGCCTTTAGGAATTCATTGTTTGATCATGTGTTCATAGAGACATAGAGGGTGCATTTGTGCAATATGAAGAGATGAAGGGATGAAACTTTGGGCCTTCAGGCCTTCAAGGTGTATTCATGCACTCAAGGATAAGGAGAGCACACTGGTGCATTCGATCATGGCATAATGCTTCATGGTGAAGGAGTGTGTTCAAAAGGAAAACTTGTCTATTATGGCCGTGATTTTTTGAGTTGATTGGGATTCGGGTTCTAGAAGTGTGATCTGCCATAGAATGGCTCAAAGACAAGTCTAGCAAAAATATTTTATGACATAAATGAGAACAAGAAATATCTATAATATTTTATGGATGTTGTCGAAATCATGATTTGAATGTGAAGAGTTAAGGAACATGAAGAGTTTCAGTCGACAACAACAAATTAACACTTCTAGAAGCAAGATTGAATAGAAATGCCAATAAATAAACTGGAAAAAAAAACGAAACTTCAGCAAGGAAAGAAATATTGACAACAAAATCATGAAAGGAAATCAATAGATTCAACATGAAAAGCTTACCTGTAATGCAGATTGATGAAGAGTTTCTTGATCCAAAGATGTGCGCCCAACCTAGAAGAGAATATTTATGAGAATGAATGATTAGCTGGGTTAATTTAAAAGAGATTATATACAAAACTTCCTCTCGCATATTCAGAACTTGCGGACAAGTGAATGAGTTAGTTGAGGGAAGCTAAGTGTGCTCCTATTTTCTTGGAGTGCACCCACATGCAACATGGAAGCTCATGCATGCATTCAAGAAGGGTGCATGTCTTCATGCTGAAGGAATGTGCTCAAGGAGGCCGCACTTACTAAGCATGAAGGAGTGCACTCAAGGAGGGTGAGCTTATTCATCCCAAAGGAGTGCGCTCAACACAAAATAAAGTCTTCACCAACTTGAAGTGTACCCTTACATTAAAGGGCACTTTTCTTGCTTTTTCTTTCATTTTGTGTGATTTTGTGTGTGTACATGGTTGTTGACAGGCGGAAAAAATCCTCCTGCAACGAGTGAGTATTTTCCCAATTAGATTCCCAATTAGACTCTTTTTCATTGAGATGGTTGTATACTCTTCGGAACTAAGGCCCAGTTGCATGTGCTAATTTAAGCTAATTGTGTTTAAAAGAGATCAAAATTAAAACAATTTAAAAATTAGGGAAAATAAATGACATATTTTAATATTTATAATTATCTACAAAAATATAAACAAATTGTTGATTAGATGACTTCAATTTGAACATCAGTTAGGATGTGGGGTAGGGGATTCATTTAAACATAATAAACCACATGAGATATTATGTCTATTCAAATCTAGTTGGAATTTGGGTCTAGCTAGCCACACAAACAGGTTTTCGGAGTTATTTTTATAAAAAAAAATCAAAAATATGTTTATCACATTTTCATCATATTCAAACTAAGTTTTTTTTTTTTTTTTTTTCTAAAATAAATATGCATCCATTAACTAGATAAAATAACAAGGAACACTCTCTCAAAAATGAGAGCAATTAATATCCTATCTCTTGAATATCAGATTTCAATTATCATACATGAATATCGAAAAGTTATCAGTTAATAAAATTCTGCTAATAATACATATATACTACAACAAATCCTAATAAAGTCTTAAACATAATAATAAATTATTTGTTCAAAATTAAAATATGTACAAGTCAAAGAACAAGACCATATGCATCAACTAACAAATTAAAAATATGACGAGACATTAGTCTCATAGCTAAAAACAAATTTGATACTGATATTGGTCTTCAAAAGAGTTGTAACTTGAAAATTCGATTTAAAAATGCAAGTTTTGAGTCTTCACAATTCCTTGACCTCTACTCCAATGTAAGAGGTTGTATAAATACTTAAAAAACAAGAGAAGATTGGTTGATAGGTAAAAACTTAGAAAATCTGAAACATTTTCTCTAATAAATAAAAACTTCTAAAAATAAAGTTTCATCATTTTAACTCATTTTTCCTGAAATGCTTTCCAATTGTTTATCTTTCTTCCTCTTCCTTGGAGTCTTTATCCTCCACGTTGCCTAGAAGATATGGTGCATGAATTTGGATGAGATTCACGTGTTCTAAATATACCTAAGTAACAATCGAGAAATGAATTGGAGGAAAGGGATTTGTGTTGATTTGAAAATATAAAATTGAACGTTGGATTGTTTTCTTCTTTTTCTAATACTTATTTTCAAATTTAGAAATGAGATTAATTTTTTTTAAAGGGAATTGTAGATATTTATGGAAATCCAGCTACATCCACATTTTGATCTTGCTTATTTCTTTTTATTCCTTGATCTTGCTTTCATTCTCCTAGAAGGAATTATTTTAGTGGTTGAGAACTTGGGAGATAAAACTCCTCAGTAAAATAAGTTCCCTTTTCCCATATTTCTAAACATTTCCCTTTGACATTTCTAGTCCATACTTTGAACTCCTTGGCCTTTGTTCCTTGACAACTTAATGATTCATGCATTATATTTCTACCATTCTTGGAAAACTTTGGAATTACTTCAGATTTTAATTCATTTTCCTAGTCGAGGATGGATGAAAATATTACCTTGATGTATTTATCTTCTTCTACTAAGGAATCAATCCTCTAATTAAGGTTTAAAATTTCTTGATAAAATATTGAGTTTTTTTCCATGTGTTTATAAAACTTGGATTGATCCTTCCTTAAAATTAAGTAGATTTGTAATGCATGTTCCTTGAAATTTTCTACACTTTGTATTGCTCCCTGATTCTGATTGAGTTGAGACTAAAGAGAATCAACATCCTCTTTTAGAGTTGTGGTCATTATTTTAGTGTTACTTTCAACTTCTTCTTTCAATATCTGAGTTTGATTCTCAAGCGTTTATTCAAATCTTGAATGTGTTGAGCATGTTTTGATTTTAATTCATTCAATTACACTTGGAATCAACTTTTAATATTTTCCATTTCAATTGCAAAACCTTGGACAAGATTTGTAGAATACATTTTCCAGTTGTCCTCATTAAACAATTTTCTCCTCTCCAACTATTTTTCTAATGCTTTAATTATTTGTAAACTATCTTCATATTATGTTGCAAGCTCAATTATATGTTATTGATTATAATTTACAAAATAACCCTAAGCCTTTGAATATTATTTGGTATTTTCCTTAACATCACCTTGGTTTTCCAACTGTATTCAATAACAGTTTCTAGAGAATCAAACTTTCTTTTCTTATTTTTTCTAACCACTGACTTGGTTTGGGAATTAAAGAAATATTCTATGAGAAAAGGAATAATATCATAAACCATTTATAATTTAGAAATAAGATTAAATATAATCTAATCCTAAGGAGTGTTAGTGGAAATATGTGTTTGAATTACAAAATATTTAACAATTTTCATTTGGTTTTATGGTGTCTCTTTATCCTTCTGAGAAAAAATATCATTAGATATTTATTTATCTTTTTCTACATCAACCTCCATTTCTTGACCTGTTATGTTCTTTGATTATTTATTCTCGGTGTCTTCAGGAGAATTGATAATAATGATCTAATGATCATGCATTATTTACTTGTTTGCTAAATTCATTATTTCTGGGTCTTCTTACTTTTTCTCAAGAATTTCTATAGTTGTAGTACCCTTTATGACATGTTTATATTTATTCATTTATTCTCTTGTGAATTCTTCTTCACATGTAACAAAAACATTTGTTATTTTTCAATTTGAATTTCTTGCTCTTCTTGAGAAAAAAAGGAAGGATCTAAAGTAATTTGTTTGAAATAAAATTGAAATATCTTAAAATTTTTATGTTCATCTACATATATATTGACAGGGAGACTTTTCTCCATTAAGAATCCTTCAAAAATAGTTTCCTCGAATTCTTGTAATTTTTCTCTTGTTTCAACATCTACGAGCTTTCCTCTATCACAATCCTACTGGAAATTGTAAATAGCCATGGAAACCTCATCGAAAGGAGGATCCTGATAAGTAAATATTTCCACATAGCTTACTATTTTATAATGATTACCAATGATTCCATGGGGATCATATTCATAATGAGGTAAAGAATACAACCAAATATCCTGGAGCACCTATGCTTCTTTTAATGCATGTTTTGAATATGATATTTATCTCTCTAAATTTAATTGGAAATACAGGCCAAATTTTCTTTTGTAGTTTACTCAATTTTTGAGCCTCGCCATACAAAGAAGCTTGATTTTCTACTTCCCTTAGAGAAAGTCTTTCAAGAATGTTTCTAGGTAAAAGGTGAGGAACAACCTCATAGCCATAATGTATTATGTAAAGAAATAGTTCTTCAACAAACTAGTGGGCTATCAATTTTAGGTCTTCTTTAAGACCTTGACTAATTCTAGGAGGGGCTTTAAAAAAAATTATTTCATGAAGAGGGATCATAATGTTATTACAAATATCATAAATATGGAATTTGAAATTTCTTTCGCAAAGGATTGGGGCATAAATCTGATTTGGGAGTTTCCAATTGCTAGGATAATTCCATTTCATTAAGGGAAATGAGACTTAGGAAATGATGATATCCATTAAAATAGAAAACATACATAATATATGTTTGTATCCATGAGGAGAAACTAATGATAATTTCAAATTG
The DNA here is from genome assembly GCA_031772625.1 of Pinus tabuliformis. Classification (NCBI taxonomy): domain Eukaryota; kingdom Viridiplantae; phylum Streptophyta; class Pinopsida; order Pinales; family Pinaceae; genus Pinus; species Pinus tabuliformis. The sequence continues at coordinate 1,335,197,100 of CM062804.1, read as the reverse complement.
TGAGTGATATTTTGATATAAAATATCGGCCAATTACGGTGCTTTGCATCATGTAGGATACTATGGATAATGGGAATCCACTTCATTTTACAATGGTATATATCCTTTTCTCCACATAGTCAGGTTAACAATTTGATAAGAAATATGACGGGTTTCTTAAAAATAGAAATGGGATATTCTTTGGAAGCTTTAAGCTTAAACCCTTCTTATTCTTCCCACAACCAACCTTCAATCACTTTGTCATAATTATCCTTGCATGGTTTGTAAACATTATTTCAGAAATTGTTGAGGAAATCAACATTGATATGGATTTAAGAGGAATTGACCTTATAAATGGTGAAGAAGACTTCTGGTTTCCACGACGATATAAAATTATTGTTGTGGTCTGACATAGTGCAGCTTGGTATGTCCAAATGTGTGAAAATCTAGGAAAGCACATCATAATAAGCGAAAATTTTAGCTCGATTAGCTACTCGATGCAATTCCATTTTCCTAATTCCTTCCAATAGATTCTTCTAAGATTTAGAAGCTCTTGCAGTTTTCAACCACTCTCTATACTCAAAGAAATAAAAAATTCCCCCCCACTTCATCATACCTACTTTTTGAGTTTTAAAAGTGGAATATGATATCATAGATGGGTTTAGGCTATATTCTACTTCTTTCAAATTTCCTTTTATATGCTCCAGTGCTTGTCTCGTTGCAGTCAATTTTCCCTTTTTTCCCATTTGATGGCCTATGAAGAAAAATAGAAAATGTGAACTATTTATGGTAAAAACTCTAGAATAAGAATGAGTAATATTATATGAATATAATATACCTACACAAAATCTCTTACACTTGGTATTTTTCTTCCTATAATGCTGGGATGGGGACCCCCTAGTCTAATTTTGTCTAAGTTTTGAGTCAATTTTGATGTAAGTTTGTAAAGTCTTGGAATTTTGAGGAGCGAAGCGTGAGGATGGTTAAGAGTCAATGGGGATTTTAGGATGGTAAAAGCAACTTATTTTGTAAAGGGATGGGCTATTTTGAGTAAAAAATGAACTCCGCACTTGGTTCGCGCACCATCATAATGTAATGTAAAAGATATAAAAGGGAGTCATCTAGGAGTCATTAGGCAGTTCAAAGCTAATGGATAATTGATGAACAAGATTTTTAGTTTTTAATTCTATATTATGGCGAAGGGGAAGGCTCCTAGAGCTGAGTGTGTGAAAACCTTGTAGCTGTGTGGGCAAGGTCAGAAGTAGTGTATGTATTGAAGATTTGAAGTAATAAATCATATTTGAAGGGAGGGTCTAGTGCAGTCTGCCAAAAAGTGACCATCGAAAAAGCTACATTTGATTTGACCATGATTTTTCCATTAAAGGGAGTGGGGCAAGTGCATTTAAGGAGAATATCTATGAAAATTTGTCACTAAATTCACATTTATGAGGAGTATCCAAAGGAATTCAAGGCATTAAAATTTCAATTTCGCTATAAATATGGCATCCGGCTCTACATTTGGACACTTTTCCTCTTGAATAAATCTGGTGAGCTTTTGCGCCTAAGTTTGAGCCAAGAGAACTGTTGCATGTCTGGTAAATATTGGCAGGATGTCTACTAGGAATTTCTCGAACGATGTTTAACAAACATCATGACTGCTACCCCTCCTACATACACCACAATTCCTTGATTGCCAAGGCTGAAGCCCACAGCTGCAGGAGTGGTGCAAACAGTGGTAGAACCAACAAAAGCAGCACCAATGAAGAAGAAGAATAAACCTTAGAAGCCACTAGTCAGAGAGTCGCCTAAGAAGGTTCTTGCTGAGGAGCATAGAAAGGAAAAGATGGAAAAGGAGAAACAAAAGGAACCAATGAAATCAGTTGAGTTAGAGGAGGAAGAACTTGGGACAGGAGTTGAGGATGTAAATGTTGATGAGGCCAAGCCAATTTCGTGGTTACCTCCATATATGACACCAAGAAAGCCAACTTCTAATATGACCGAGGACCTTGATGGAGTGAAATTTTCCATTTGTACACCTTTGCTTCCCAAAGATACGCCCTTTGAAGGATTGTTGATGGCGCAGATACCGCAACTGCACATGGAGGATTGGGGTTTGGTGGATATGGCCAAATTCCCTCATTTTGAGACGAGAAAATACCCGAATATGATATACTATGAGGAGGCCAGTGTAACACGAGTAGAACCAATGACGTGGGTGGCTGGGATTCAACGTATTGGGTTACTAAACATGTTTACTGTGCCTCATTTTGGCCACAACAACATCAATAAAATATATGTACGCCAGTTTCTGGCTTTGGTGCATGACGAAGCATTATCGCTTGGGGAGAGGATCCCAATAAATGCCATGTTGATTACGAGGATCACCACAAGACTCTATGCAGGATAATACCCTACCAATGCTTTTGTTGGCAAGTCCCTAGAAAAGAAGTTCATAGAACAAGTGAAGAAGGATTTCAATGTTGTCAAGGAGTCACGAGGCTTCGATGTTAGCTCGATTTCTAATAAGGTTGTCACCTTTGCCGCATCCATTATGGCCAGTAAAATTATGAGGAAGTACAGGGCAGATGGGCTGCTAGCCCCAGTAATTTAGTGGGGTACAATTTAATTGGGTAAGATATGTCTGCCAAGAATTTTATGATGATTGTTGCGACGCCCAGGAATATGGAAAACCATTCCATTATGCATGGTTGTTGCTATTGATTTCTTTGATAGCCTAGAGAACCCTCGAGGAGTCACAGTTCCCTAATGTTCAACTAGACTTGTGCGAAGCTGCAAGGTACACTTCGCTATGGGCGTCGAAGGATCCAAGTTGGGTAGTAGAGAGTAAACAATTTTGGGTGTTGTTTGAGATGGATCTACGCACCTTGGTCATCTAGAATCCACAAATATCATCGTTGTTACTCTCCCAATCTTGCAGAGTTGTGAACTTCAAAGCATATTTCCACAATGTACACATACATGCGAAGAAAGATGTAGAGGGAATATGGTATGACTTGCCCTCTTTGGTCATAGAGCAGGATATTTTATCTGTAATCTCTAACTAGTAAAGTGTGTGGCTTGACCCCAGCAAGGAATCTGAAGGAGACCGGGAAGGTACCAACAAACCAAAAAGTATGTCGACGGAAGACCCCAAGAAGGTGTGTCAAAAGGTCGCTGCGAACCTTAGGAATAATACCACGTAAGAGCCATAGTGCATAGATGAAGAGGAGTCAGACACGAAGGAGATAGAGTAGGGTGGAGTAGACCCACAAAAGGAGACAAAAGATAGATTCTCCATTCATACTAAAGAAGCAAAAGAAACCTGCCACTAGAGGTGCGTGAAAGAAGAAGAAATATGACAAGACTTCAGCATTGAAGCGATGGTACTCACTGAGAGGGACATTGATAATATTGGTGATACTATGTGCTCTGTCACCGAGGACATGTGAGCACACATAGACGATCAATAGAAGTCCATACTGACGCAAGTTCAACAAGGCCTCAAAGATCTACAAGTGCAAGTGAGCATGATTCAAGCGAGCATATTTTAGGTGAGTAAGAATCAAGCGAGCATGGAAACAACAAGTGTGACAACAACATTACCTTTGACTGGTGGTAACCACTGAGGTCCAAATAGTACCTGTTCCAGGGTGGTCACTATGATTTACTACCGCGGTAGATGAGGCACCAACATCATATGGAATTAAATCAGAGTTGAACTTAGCGACGCTCACCATACAAGAATTACATGAACTCCACTAGGGAGTATCTTTCGAATTTAAAATCTGAGAAGAGTGGGTGCTCTTCGTGATCAAGGACATCAAGATCCATAATAAGCAGTTAGTTGAGGAAGCTTCTAGGGTGATGCAGGATAGGGACGCAGTTGTTTCACGTAGGTAGGAGTTGGAGGACGCCATCATTCAAACTTCCATTGAGCTACCAGAGCTCCTCATGTAGACTGAAGAAGCTTCTAAAGGGAACCTCCACAAGTTGGAAACCGCGGTGAAGGAGTCCAAAGTGTAGGTTCAACAAGTCAAATTTGAGATGCAGATGCAGGTTGTAGAGTTGCATATGAAGCTACAACCAACAACATCTCCAGAATTTTGAGAGTAGTGCGAGGATGTTGTTAATGCAGATATGGAAGTACTCAAAGCTACAGTTAAGGAATGTAGCCATATTTTTTAGAACACCACAGAGATGTGGGCCTCGTTGTAGGAGGACCCACATATATAGAAGATTGAAGCAAACATCCATGACAAACAACTGCAATTCGATGAAAATAGGGCAACAATGTGGACCTTAGCACCTGTGTAACGAATCGCTAGAATACAGGAAGGAAAGGCCATTTAGGCTCATATAGACGAGTTGCGATGCAAAGAATCCATCATTTCATCAAGAACGTAGTAAGAATCATTTCAGCAAGAACAATATTCTATGAATATAATTTACCTACACTAAATCTTTGAAACTTAGTATTTTTCTTCCAGTAATTTAAATTTCTCTGAGACAAGCCTAATAGTTAGAAAAAATATGTAAATTTGAAGTGAGTGTTGGGACGGGGTCCCTTGGTATTGTTTTGATAAGATATTATAAGAGTCTCTACATTTTGAGGAGTGGAGCGCGAGTAGCTCAGGTCACTAGGAGTCAAGGGGCTTTAGGAAGGTCAAAGCCCCTTAGTTTTTGTAGTGTTTGGAGATCCTCCCATGGTTTCCGGACCATGGTATTGTAATGGGAAAAAGTGTATAAAAGTGTGTGTTAGCAAGTCTAAGGGAATAAATAAATGAATAGAATGAGATTTTGATATGTTTTGAGTCTATATGATATTTCTGTTTTTTTGGTCAAGTGCAAGGCTCGTACAGTTGAGTGCATAGAGACCTTGGCAAGTCCATAGCTGAGTGTGTGCCCTGTAGCTGTGTGTGCAAGATCTGGAAAGCTTGTATATGGAAGATCTTAAGTAATAAAGAATATTTGAAGGAATTATGTGTCCAATTTGTATACTTAAGTGTTTTCCATAGTTATTTGCACTTCAATGCTAATTATCTATATTTTTGTATTTATTTCTCCACGAAGATCAGGATCTACTATTATATGTGATTTTATGCATGATTAGAGGTTTAGACGAAGTTAATAGCTCTTTTTAACTAAAAATCATTTATGTTTTTGGAATTTTGGGGATAAGGGTTCACGAAGGTTAGATCAAACCCAAAACTAGAGAAATGTCTTAACCACACATCACATAGCCTTCCTGATGCAGAATCCTGGTTCTATCATCCCCCAATACTACCTTGAGTGAGACTGCAACCTATGCTAAGTTGTTTGTTGTCGAAAGGGCTAGTAGTGTAAGGTTTTGTTGGTTAGCATTGCTAATTATGAACCTAGGTCCAAGCCCCCTCAAGCCAACAAATGGTTATGTTGCTGGGACTGGGATCTATCTGAGGGATGTGTGATGTGGTGTGAGTGGATACAACCTAAGAAGGAAATCAAGAAGTGCATTGATCGGAAGTTGCATGAGTTTACAACTCAGGAGAATAGGAATCCAATCTTGTCAAAAGAAAAGTGGTTACAGATATATCTCTACATAGAAGTCCACAATGTTTTCTTTTCAACATTCCGTTGTGAATTACACAAATGCCTGTCGAAATTAGCGGGGAGAGAAGCTACTCGAAATCATGATGATCCCATTGAATTAGTCAAATGTCTTGAAGCATCTGATTATAAGGTTGCAAGGGTTGTTGATTACAAGATTGATAGTATCTTGGGCAGTTTCATCCCTGAATTTTCAATAGATACATCTGTGTCTTATAGAGAAGATGAAAAACAATTCTTCAAAGGATGGAGAGGTAAGCAATTGAAATCGTTAAAAACCTGGATTAAAATGTTGTTTTGGGAAAAAGGGATTATTCCTCTACCTTAATGTTTAAGAGGGGTCACACTGGATCTATGCAGAGTCGAAAGTGATTCAAAGTAGATCCAAAAAAATTCATCGAAATTGAATACAGTCCTTGATTGGGAGAGTCTTAATGTGAAGAATAAAGAACTAGCCTAGAATGCTTAGAGGTGTGATGCACACAATAGATCAAGGTACTTCTGGAATTCCACATCCATCCACTCAATCTTCGCCTTTTCCTCTACCTCATACACCCATACCTCCCCTCCACCTCCACCTCAACCTCCCTTATTCATTATGGCAAATACAATGAAAATGCATGTATTCAGGGGTCACAGATTAGAGGATTCCAATCAGTTTTGGTTCATCGCAGAGGCTGCATGGAAAGCGCAGCAGATCAATGATGATGACATGAAGAAAGCTTAACTCTTTACAATGCTACAAGATAGAGTTCTTACCTAGTACATTAGATACAGTACAACTCATCTAGCTTCTTAATTGGATAACATAAAGGATGTGCTGAATGCGGAATTTAGGAAGCTAAAGTCACAAGCTCAGTGTGTGACCGAAATCAAGGAGATCAAGCAAAGGGTTGATGAGTCTATGTGGAATATATATTAGTGACTGAAGTGCTTACTGAGTCAAGCTAACCTTCAGATTTCAGATGAACAACATCGGGAATAGTATACAGCTTCGCTATTACCTCACTTAAGATTTATGTTATCTCAAAATAATATTGGGTGTTAGGTTGAAGCGTTGGAAATTGCGTTGAAGCTAGAGGCTTCACCAATCTAGGATACGAATATAAGAGTTTTGCAGATCCAGTCGCAGCTAGAAAGCCTGAATATGGAATTATAGGATCTGAAGAAGGGAAAAGAGGTTAAGTCAAAGACACATTCTTAATTTTGGTGCATGAAGTACAAGGCTGAGGATCATCATAAGGATCAGTGCCCTGTATTCCGGGATTATATAGCTATAGGAGGTCCTAACCCACTGAAGCTAGAATCTTCCACTGGATCAAGCACTGTTGCAAGTACCGGGCATAGCATCTACCAAGTATCACGACAACATTCGACAAATAATTGTTCCCTACTACATAAATTTATACAGTCTCCAAAGAAACATTTTTGTAACCTTTGTAAATCGGTTGGTCATGATGAAAGGAATTGTTGAAGCTATGAAGTAGTGATGGACAAGACTCTGCTATATGGAATGCAGGATCAAAACCATGCACAACACGATTAAGGCTCACCTACTACTCGTGGAGGATTCTAAGTATGGGGATAGGGATGAGGAGGAGGAGATGGAAGAGGTCGGGGCTAGATTATTTGTTCCAACTGCTGAGAACCAGGACACTTTGCACGCAAATCTTAGAATTTAGTACACCATTCTTGTCAATATGGTCATCAATTTGATCATGTTATAGAATATTTCCCAGTCTTAATAGAAAACATGTAGGAGAAGAAAAACCAATAACCAACAAAAAAATTCAGATGATGAGATCGGGGTTGCGCGAAGATGATCCCAGTATCCACATAGTCATGCGAAGTGGCATAGCCACTGGTGAAGGCAAGGTCAAAGGAAAACAACCAAAATTGGATTCATGGTTTTGAAATTCTGGTTAGAAGAATGTTGGGTTTGATTTACATAGAGAAAAAGAGATATCCATGGAGGAAAGAAATAATTTTATGGATCTAGGTTCTTCTACATCTTAGGACCAGATTCCGATAGTCTCATGAAAGGAGAAACCTGAAGAAGCTACTGTGACACAGGATTCAAATCCTAGTGTGTTAAAATCATTTCTACAGACCAACATGAAGTTATTACAGGATTAGAAGGTAGTATAAGGACTGCAAGAGCTCATAGATAACTGCACGAAAAAGCATAAGTCGTTACCACAATAGTGCGTAGTCAATAAGGTGAACCAGAGCGAGAAGAGAACTAGTAGGGAGATGAGGTTGACTGCACATATTGGTGGTTTCAAAATGGACTAGGTAATCCTAGACTCGGGCTCTGATGCTAACGTATTGCCAAAGAAAACTTCGGAACGTATGGCAAACCCTAAGTTACAGTGGTCGCCAATTCAACTACACATGGTGAATCAACAAAAGATAATTCCAATGGGGTGTCTGCGTGGAGTAACTGTAGATATTGAAGGTTCAAGAGTGGTGACCGATTTTGAGCTTATTAAGATGTTCGATGACAATAATCCATACCTAGAGTTGCTCAGGATTGATTAGGCATTTAACATGAACACAATCATTAACTTAAAGAAGCAAAGCATGGTATTTGAAAAGAATGAGCTTTGACTAATTGTTCTGTTGGACCTAGATGAAGGTGCACAATACATAGAACCGAACCATGACTATTATGAAAATGAAGACAATGAGAACAATTTTAGGTTAACTACGTGAAATGAAGATTGGATCACTCCCACTGTGGATGGAAGCATCAATTGGTAGAAGTATAGTTCCTGCCAATTAGAATCAGAAGAAGAATTAGAAAACTAGCAGAATTGGTTGTATGATGTCTCTACGCTATGATGTAATGAGCTTACAAAGTCGCTACGTTGTATATCTACTAAGGTATGTAAGTAACCTTATTATGATGCTTTGGATGATGTCAATATATTTCTTGACAATTTTGAAAAGGATGTAGCAGAAGAAAATCAGTTTTAGGCCTTAGATCTAACATTGAGAGCTACACCTTCAAGATGGTGGGGTATGCACAAGGATAATTTTGTTGATTGGAAGGAATATCGTAGAATTATGTGATTAAGATTTGGATACACAAAAACCCGACTCAATGAAAAATACATAGGGAAGGATGATCCACGCGAAAATCATGCACAATAGAATAAGGCGTGGGGTGCGACACCTCAACTTCAGTGGGTGCATATATTTATTCATACCCTGGATGTTATCCCAAAGAACTGCCATTTAGAGATGGAGCTGCGACATGGAACCGCTGATTGGGATGATAAGAACGAAATTTTCTTGCTGAAATTTAGTTTCAAAGATGGGTTTGAATGTATTGATGAAGGTTCAAGAGATTAAAGTAGCAATCTTTCGAATACCTGTAGATCCTATCACATGGGTATAGCCTGACTGAAGTACGTAGCTACAACATGATTTAGAATTTTACAATGTCACTACTAAGGAAGGTGACAAGGATTCGTGAAATATTAGTGTCCCTAAATCAGAGGTAAAATGCAAAGTTGGTGGAACTAATGTATATATCGCTGATATTTCACAACCGGCACACACAAAACAAGTAAACATTGGTTCATAAGCATAACCAAAATTTGTGAAGATTGGAAACTATTGGGATGAAGATACAATGGATAAGGTTGCGGCATTATTACATGAATATCATAACTTATTTCCAACTAAGTACTGTGACTTGAAAGGGATAGTAGGAGATTTAGGTGTGATGAATGTCAATCTGAAACCTGATGTGAAGCTAGTTAAGCAGTGCCTATATCTGTTGAATGCCAAATATAAGGAGAAGGTAATGGAGGAACTCGATAAGATGCTCATGGATGGAATAATTAAGCCTATAGAAGAATTTGAATGGGTCAGTCCTATGGTGGTCCAAGTGAAGAAAACGAAGGTTCATACTAGGATCTATGTAGGTCTTTGGAAGTTGAATAATGTATGCGTACATGATCCATTCCCTACACCATTTACAGATGATGTTTTCAAGAATGTTGGTGGACAGTAACCTTATTCATTTACAGATGGATTCTTGGGATACCAGCAAATTAAGATTGTGCAAGAGGATAGAAGTAAGACTACCTTCACTACAGAATGGGGCTCGTTTCAATATATAGTCATGCCTTCCAAACTAAAAAATGCTCTTGTAATTTTCTAAAGGGTGTTTGTCGCAGCATTCAAGTAATTCATTCATAAGTTTTTAGGAGTCTACTTCAATGAGTAGACAATGATTAGGCTGGTCAAGAAATATGTCTCTAGTCTGCACCTAATGTTAGATACGTGTAGGAAGTATCAGATCTCCTTGAGCTTGAAAATTTGCATTTTTTGTGTACCTTATGGAATATTGTTAGGCCATGTTGTTTGTAAGAAATCCTAGATGGTAAACCCTACTAAGATTTCTATAATTATTAATTTGGAGCCCCATAGGAACGTAAAGAAGCCATGTGAAACATTGGGTCATACGAGGTAGTATAGGAAGTTTGTTAAGGCATACACGCAGATCATTGTGTCCATGGAGAGGCTATTAAAGAAGGATTATACTTTTTCTTGGGAAGATGATTGTCAAAAGATCTTAGATACTCCAAAGGAAAATATGGTTACAGGACCAATCCTAGTATTCCCAGATTTGAAGAAGGAATTTCATGTCCATGTGGATGCATCTTATATGGCATTTCGAGTTGTCTTAACTCAACCAAGGGAAGGAGTTATTGATCATCAGATTGTCTTCATCATTCGAAAAATATCTAAGGCCAAGAATAACTACTCAACCATAGAGCGTGAAGGATTGGCCATGGTTTATGCACTATAGAAGTTCAGGCATTATCTTCTAGGTGTGAAATTTAAGATGTCCACAAACCATTTTTCTTTGAAGTATCTGGTCAATAATCCTATGTTGTGGGGGCCGAGGGAATCTGTATATGGATGCTCCTTTTCCAAGAATATTATTTTGAAGTGATAGAGAAGCCCAGGAGGTTGAATGTTGTATCAGACCACCTTTCCTGAATCGAAAATGACGAAGAGCCTACAAATATTGATGAGGGATTACCTGATGTGCAACTCTTTGCTGTTAGGGTTGTGGATGAGAATTTTACATAAATTATTTAATTTTTATCTATTGAGGTAGCCCCCAAAGGTTATATGACACAGAAGAAGAATGAATTAGTTGTGAAGGTTATAAATTTTTCTATGATTGCAGGGCAATTATATAAGATGGGGTCGAATGAGGTTCTACGCAAATATGTGCCTAGATATGAAAGACATAGTATTCTAGCTGAAGCACATGTTGATGTCACTAGGGGACACTATGCAGGTAAGGCAACTATGTAAAATATCCTATGAGAAGGATTATACTGGCCTATGATAAATAAATATTCCAGGGAACCATGTAGTGCCTACGATGTATGTCAAAATACTGGGAGACCATCATGAAGGGATGAACTTCCATTAAATCCACAAGTTACACTACAAGAATTTGATAGATGGGCAATTTACTTCATTGGACCTATCCAACCACCAAGGAATAAGATGGGAGCATGTTATATTATCACTATGATGAAATACTTAACTAGGTGGGCTGACGCATAACATGTGAAGAATTGTAGCCCAAAAATTGCTACGAGGTTCCTATTTGAGTTTATTCTGTCAAGGTTTGGATGCTCGAAGGTTCTGATGAGTGACAGAGGTTCACATTTCCGGAGTGAGACAATTGCAACTTTAATCAAAGAGTTCCAGATGTACCATCAGAAGAGTACACCATATCATCCAAAGGAGAATGGCACTATCGAAGCATTCAACAAGATCTTGAAGAATGTCGTCACAAAGGTGTGCAATGTTAATAGGAATGATTGGGATGTGTGCATGCCAGCAGTTCTATGGGAATATAGGACTAGATGTAAGAAATTGACTAGGAAAACACCCTTTTGACTAGTTTATAGACAAGAAGCTGTAATGTCGATGGAATACATAGTGGCCACCCTAAGAATCACAACAATAACTGAGATGGTAGATCGCGATGCAATGGAGGAACACCTACATAGCTACTTCCATTAGAGGAAGACTTCTTTTTGGCTGGCTTTCATTAGCAGGTGCAGAAAGATAGCGAAGAGGTGTGGCACAATCATCACATTAAGCAACACACTTTGAAGAATGGTGTTTTGGTCTTGATGTATGACAACAGGTTTACCAAATTTTCAGGGAAGTTTCAAATGCACTAGCTAGGACCATATGTCATTAAGGATATTTCGAATGGTGGTGTAGTTTAGAATGTAAAGCTGAATGGGGAAGTATTTCCTGGTAGGATTATGGGATTAGGTTGAAGGTTTATAGGGATGATCCCCCTCCTATGCAATGACTACATGGCCGCATGGAATTCTTAGTGCTTCCGGAAGTTGAAAGAGAGTGTGGGACTATAAACTATTATACCAAGGAAAAAATTTATCATAGAAGGAAGCCTAAGTGATGTTTTGGAAGGTGGCACAGGTGGAAGCTATGATGAGGTACTTTTGCCATAAGGAGGATTGTTGCCCAACTTGCACAGAGAGTGACCGTTTGAACAACTACAGCTGATTTGATAGTGATTTTTCCATTAAAACGACTAGGGGAAATGCATTTAAGGCACAAATATAGAAATATTTACTGCCAAATTTAGATTTATGAGGAAGTTTTGAGGGGGAATGAATAGTTTGAATTCGAATTCAGTTATAAATATAGAACCCTACTCCACATTCAGACACTTTTATTTCAGAGAGCTTATGTTGTGATTTTGTGACTAAGTGTGAGTTGTGCGAATTGTTGGATGTCTGAGTGGAATTGGGTAGAATTTGAAAGGGAATTCTTGTAGACAAGCCTTGGATATATCATGACTGCTACACAGCCTGCCCATACTACATCACTGAGATCCCCTAGATGACAACCTGTTGCATCAGCAACAACATCTAAGAACCTAAACAATCTGTAGCAGACCCAGGTTCGGCAATTGCCACGAAAAATTCCAATTGAGCAGAGATAGAAGGAAAAAATGATAAGAACAAGCAACCCATGGAACCACAGGACTTGGATGTGGAGGAGTTAGTCGATGGCCTTGAAGAAATTAGCGCAGAAGACACAAAACTTGTTTCTAGGTTGCCTCCATATATTCCCTCATAGAAGTCAACATCCAAGGTCACGAAGGATCCATATGTGCTTAAATATAAGGTTTTCACTCTATTTCTACCTGAAGATGTACCTATTGAGGGCATATTATTGGCCCAGGTACCATCCCTAAGGATGGAATATTGGGATTTAAACGATCGTAGTAAATATCCCTAGTTTGAGCCTGGCCAGTACCTCAAATCCGTCTATTATGAAGAAGTATGTGTCACACACATTGAACCTATGAAGTGGGCTACTAGATTTGAGTGCATGGGTTTGTTGAACATGTTGTATGTTCCCCATTTCAGGCATAGTATCATCTACACTATTTGTGTGTGCCAATTGTTGGCATTGGTCCATGGTGGGTGCCTATGGCTAGGAGATCCCATCTCTATTGATGAGATTTTGATCAAACGAACTACCGCACTGCCCTATTAGAGGGAAAATTTGTATGATTCTTTTGTAGGAATGTCCCAAGAGAAGAAATTAGTAGATGAAATGAAGAGTGACTTTGGGTTGATCAAGAAGTCCCAAGGCTATGCTTTTAGCTCTATCAACAGTGAGGTTGAGCAATTTTCCGCCTCTATTTTGGCTGGTAAGATTATGTGAAAGTGTCACGCGGTCGAAGTGAAGACCCTTGTTGTGTCCTTAGCCACATAGTGTATCCAGGGGGCCCATTTCAACTAGGGAAGGTACCTGTTCCACAAATTCTTGGATGACTGTCGTTGTTGGGTCCCTATAATACTATTGATTACCCCATTACTATTGTAGTTATACCCCTTATTTATATTGTTGTGCCCCTATTACCCCCATATTGTTATTTCTGTGCCCCATAGAATCCCTCTATTGTTATTTTTGTGGCTTTATATTATTATTGTTAGGTCGGCTGGATTATATTGTGACTCCCTAGACTCCTATATATAGAAAGGAGGTTTTGTCATTTGTATCATCCAAGAATTGTTCATTTATGTAATGTAAAGGAGGTTGCCCCCTTGAAGAGGCTGAATTCTAAGGCGTGGATCTCTCTTTTCTATCTTTTTGTGAGCTGGTTTCATAACATTTGGTATCAGAGCTTTGGATTCTAGGGTTTCGCTGCTCCAAACAGGTCATCATGGCATTTTCGCTATAACACTTCCTTCCATACAGCAACAAAAATGACCCCATTTATGGCACTTTATGGGTATCAACCACCATCCATCACATCATATTTAAGAGAAAATTCTAAGGTTCAGGCAGTGGAACATCACATCGAACATCAACAACAAGTCCTCCAACTCTTAAAGGATAACCTCGTGTTGGCACAAAATAGAATGAAACAACAGGTAGATCAACATCGCAGTGAAAGAAGTTTTGATGTAGGTGATTGGGTATTCCTACGGCTACAACCATATAAGCAAATGTCCCTAAAGCAAGCTAAGAAGGATAATAAATTATCACCAAAGTATTATGGTCCGTACAAGGTGTTGCAAAAGATTGGTACTATGGCATACAAATTGGAGCTTCCTGCAACTTCTCGATTGCACCCAGTTTTCCATGTTTCATGTTTAAAAAAGGTTATAGGTGACAAGCTCCCAATTCAAACAATATTGCCAGAACTTGACGAGGAAGGAAAAATTATATTGGAACCGGAAGCAGTCACAGAAACAAGAACTCGATAGCTACGAAATCGATCAATTTCAGAGTATCTTATCAAGTGGAAGAACTTATCCGCTGAAGATTCCACATGGGAGGATGAGAATTTTATGCAGAAGTATCTAGAACTACTCAAGCATTGAGGACAACACTTTTTTGAAGGAGAGGGGCATGTTGGGTCCCTATAATACTATTGATTACCCCATTACTATTGTAGTTATACCCCTTATTTATATTGTTGTGCCCCTATTACCCCCATATTGTTATTTTTGTGCCCCATAGAATCCCTCTATTGTTATTTTTGTGGCTTTATATTATTATTGTTAGGTCGGCTGGATTATATTGTGACTCCCTAGACTCCTATATATAGAAAGGAGGTTTTGTCATTTGTATCATCCAAGAATTGTTCATTTATGTAATGTAAAGGAGGTTTCCCCCTCGAAGAGGCTGAATTCTAAGGCGTGGATCTCTCTTTTCTATCTTTTTGTGAGCTGGTTTCATAACAGTCACGAAGCCTAGGAGGAAGGAAAATAATTCCATTATGCATGGATATTACTTTTGATTGCGTTAATCCCTTGGAAAGAACTAAAGGGATCGTAGTTTCCTATGATGGACCCAATTATCTATGAAGCTGCTTGATATGCCTTGTTATGGACATCCATAGACCCTATAAGGGCCATTGAGAATAAGATCTTTTAGGATATGTTCGAAACAGAGCTGCACATGGTGATTAATCCATGACTGTGGTTATCACATACCCTATTTTATCAGTATCATGATTTTGCAATGTTGAAGGCCAATTTTCACAATGTCTATATCTACACTAACATGTATTTGACAAAAGAGTGGCATGCACTACCATATCTGATAGCCGAAGAACATATTTTGGTTATCATCAGTAAGTGGTTGAGTGATTGGCTCACCTCGGCTGAACCAACGATAGTAGAAGGTACAAGAAAGACCGTTGTAGAAACACAGGCTGAGAAAAAGGATCCCAAGAAGGATTCCGAGAGCGAGGCCAAGAAGGTCACAATTGACCTAGAGGAAACCACTATCCCAGAGATAGAGTGCACAGTTAGCACAAAAATTATTGAGGAGGAAGAGGGTTAGGAAGATCCTTTTTTGGGCACCGAGGACTTCGACTCTCCATTCGTTATCAAGATGCGACAAAAGCAGAGTGCTAGCGATGTGCGGAATAAACGAAAATTATACAAGTCCACAAGCATAGATCCATTGGCCCTTATAGAGGGGGATCTTGATGAAATTGGGGATAATGTCCAATCCACGATGGAAGACATCTGGGGGCACATAGAAGATAAGTACAAATCTGTCTTGATGAAGGTCCAATAGGGCCTTCAAGAATTGTAGGTATAGACGAGTGCTCTACAAGCGAGCGTGGGTCAATCAAGCACAAGTCAATCGATCCTAAAGCAAGCGAGCACGATAGCCTTACAATAATAACTTACCAAAAACATTCACACAGTGTAGTTGCTAGAGGGTTCATTACATGTTGAAACTTCAAAAGACAAGGCGCATCTCCTACATATGATGAACTTGAGCCTTAACCTAGTGGCACTCCCCATTCAGACATTGCATGAGCTGCATCAAGGAATCTCAAAATGCGTTGGGGGTTTGGGAACAATGGAAATTATTGGTTATTAGTGAAGTGAATACTAACAACCAGAAAATGTTCAAGGAAAAGGCATAGGCACTCAAGGAATGAGAAGAGGTCGTTGCACGCAGTGAACAACTGGAGGCAATAATAGTGGAGGTATGCAGTGAGCTTCCCGAGCTCTAGATTCTAGTAGAGGTGGCTTTGATGGGGAAATTGCAGAAGCTAGAAGCCACGGTCAAGGAATATAAGGCTGAGGTACGAATGGTGTAGTTTGAGCAGTAGTTGTAGATCTCTAAGCCTTGGATGAAGCTGCATCCTACCACCCCTCCAGAAGTCTGAGAGTAGTGCAAGAGTGCTATTAAAGATGATATGGAAATTCTTATTGCTACAATTAACGACTGTAGCCAAATTTTTGAAAAATAATGGAAATTTGGGCCTCTCTTCAGGAGGATCCATATCAGGTTCTTAAAATTATGCTAAAAAAACAAAGTTGCCAGAATGGTGTGGAACATGAACGAATGTGTAGCGCTCGTCATCCTGAATCCGATGAAACTCGTTTCACATGAAACAAACATCATATGCTCCCAAAAATCTGTTCTGTCTATTTTCTCAGAGAGGCAAAAACAATTGCTGAGTGCTAACTGGGTTGTTGACTGTGCATCTGTATAGCTGAATGTGTAGGTCACTAGGCTGAGTTTTGAAGCTAACTATACATATCCACTGAATTGGGTTGTGACAAGTGGCACCTTGGTACTAGTTGAAATTTCGCTTTTTATGATTGGTTGGAATGATGATCAACCACAGGCTGACACATGCCCCAGCCAGAGGCCACCACATGGTAGCTTGAGAGGCCACCAAAATGGTTGTTGCAGACTAGGCAGAGTTAGTGGAGGGTGAACTAGCGACCTCCCAACACACAAATAGAGTCGTTACCAATGCAGCAAGTGGATGGTTCTTAACATGTACTGATTGCATGTTTTATTTAAATGTCAAATGCCCCAGAGTTTGGGAGTTGGGTGGACTTAATTGCCTCGATGTGAACACTTTCGCCTATAGCCGCAACATTATGTTTAACCGCCACTTCTTGACCACCATTACCTAACCACCGAGGTCTCCGCCATGTGAACATTTTCTTGTTAACTGTCACCAGCTATGTAACCGTCAGAGGGAGGGGGCTAGCACTGAGGGATAGCTCCTAGGCGCCTGTCCCCCCATATGATTTTTCGAAAAATCTACCAAGATTTTGGAAAATTTGGTGGCCCGTTAACTGAAAAAGGATTGAAAATTGGGGTTCAGTGCTGAAGTTTGGGGAAAATGTAGAGCGAACAGTGGGAAAACTAAGAGGGGTCATAACTTCTCCAGTTTTTGACCAAATTGGGTGGAAAAAGAGGTTAGGTAGCTATCTTTTGACATTGTGGACTCATTGGAGTAGGGTTTAGAAGCATTTTATCATTGTAAACACATATTTTTACACATTTGAGCATAATAGAGAGGCCCAAGCCATTGGAAGTTAGAACAAGGAGATGTATCCCAGGAGGGGTGAACTTCTTCATCATGTTCCTGTTGTGATTTATTTATGACGATGTTATTTACATCTATATGTTTTTGTTCAGTTTCCATTTTATGTTAAAATTGTTCATAAAATTAACATAAAAACTCATTTTTCAATTGGAAAACTCATGAATCCTTAAGCACATGAATAACCTTTTGTTTCTAATCTGAGGAGGATTTTAGCATAGCAAACTAATATTCTTAATCATATCATTTTGGTACCAGAGTAACAGGTTTTATTTGTGTAAGAAGGATTTAATTGTTTGCAAGTTTATGCCATGGTTACAAGGTTAAAACCCAAAAGAGGAGAAAGGAAGCTAGTTGGAATCCCTGAAGTTGGGTGAAGGGGAAGGAGGGAAAGGTTGCCACAATCTCCAATATCAGTTCATCCTCAAGTTTCAGTTGAGACTCCACTGAGAATGTTTCATGAAGGAGAACCTGCAAACATAATAGAAGATGAGAAGGTCTTCAGGAGGGGTTTCTTTGATATGACAGAGATGGTGAATGTCCTCTATAAAGAGAGGAATATCGGGCTACATGGTGAAAACTCCAAACCTCCCAAAGGAGAAGGTTCTTCAGAAGGAGGTAATGGAAATGGAGGTGAACATCCACTCTATCCACCATATTCCTTTTCTTCTTCTTCACATGCATATTCACCCTTTTCCACTAACACAACCCTTACTCATTCTGATCAACATACCTCAAAAGGAACAAGTAAAACACCCTTACTAAAACATGATGTTAAATTTGAGAAGCCCATGTATAATGGTGAAGTGAATGCAGAGAAGCTTGATAATTGTATTCAGCAATTGGAGGTCTATTGAAGAATTCAAAAACTTCAAGAGGATGACATAAATATTCAGTTAGCTTCCTTAAGAATGGAGGGTGCAACACTAGTATGGTAGGAATCGAAGACACAAGAGGAGATAAAAAATACAGTAATATATCAATTTCTTGGTTTGATTTCATTGGTGAAATTAAAAGAAAATTATACCCTCTAACTTATATGCATAAAGCCATCATTAATTGGTAGAACTTTAGACAACTTAAATGTCAATATGTGCAAGATTACACCCAAGAATTCAGATAAAGGTCTCTAATGTTAGGTGTAGATTTGAAATCACAAGACATGTTGCTGAAGTACTTAGGAGGTTTACAGAGTTACCTTAGGCATACTATATCAATGTTTAATCATAATAATCTAGATGATGTGTGTGTGCAAGCCACTCATCTTGAGGCAGGAGGGAAAAAAACTTCAGAAGACGATAGTAAAAAGCCATTTAATAGTAAAGGAAAAGAAAAGGGTTTCAAAGGGAAGGGAAAGAAAAATGCATCTATACAAAAGGAAGGAGAGAAATTAACATGCAAACGTCATTCCAAAGAGGGTCATGATGAAGCTCATTGTTGGAGGCTTCACCTTGAAATGAGAACAAAAAAATTCAACAACATGGGAAAAAAAAAGACAACTACAACCACTCAACAGGATTTGGGATCTGATTCGGGTGATGAAATTAAAATTACAGCCATGGGTATAAAAGGAAAAGAATCAATTACTATCACTATCACTTCAAATTAACACAATGAAACTCCAAATGAAAAGAAAAGGATAGAATTCTTTCACACAAGGGTGATCTCAAAACATAGAAAAATTGATACAATTTTCGACACTGGCTCTCAATCCAATCTTATCTCTAAAAATATTGTCAAAATTTTAAACTTAGAAACCATTCTACATCATAAACCATATCCACTTGGATGGGTGTGTGAAAATGCACAATTGTAGTTTACTAGAAAGTATAAATTGAAATTCACCATTATTGCAAATATCATAAATGAAGTGGAGCTTGATGTTGTTCCATTAGACATATGTGGCATAGTTTTGGGCAGCCCGTACCTCTATGACTGATCTAGGTGGATCTTTAGACACAGTGGCATGGAAAATATCAAAATTCAAAGTGGAAAAAAGGCAAGTATCTTGACATAAGATCGAGGAGTTCGTCGCCCTAATTCCAACGGTGCAATCGACACTCCAATCAGAGTCTGGATGATGAAGTTGTCGCCAAAAGACTCTATGTTTGTTCCTTTGGAAAATGAGGCATTTTATCCAAAAAATTGGACTTAAAGCCTTTAAAAGGAAAATCGCAATCAGAGAAGTCAAAAGGCAAGAATAAGGCAAGGGTAGCGGAATCCTCGATTAGTGATCTCTGACTAATTGCAATCGGGGGCAAGCGATGGCTGATATCGAGACTTAAGAGATGTGATTAGCGATTTCGATCGGCAATCGGAGGAGCAATCAGATCGGTGGATCGGCATCGGCGATCAGTGAAGAACCCCGGGCTGCACTGATTGTGATATGCTGATAAGACTGATAGCGATACACCGATATCAGTGATATCGATTATCGACGATCGGCGACATCGACGATCGGTGATCCCCACGACAGGGCCATTGAATAGCGCTATAGAGATTTACGATAAAGGGCCAGACCCGATGGGTTTATAAGCTCAGTTTCATATATTCGAAGTCTTGTTAAAAACCTTTTGGTCAGATTTTCTTATGTTTCTATGTATCATCGCTTGGAATGAAAAAGAGTTATTTTAAAGGTTTGGTTGTGCCTGTCGATCCTTCCACCTAAATGGCTGCTATTCTAAACAAATCAACCCCGATTTAAGCGAAAATTGTAACAATGCAGTGTTATAAAGCCTAATGGACATGGAAAAGTACAGGGGAGAGGATTTTTGGCACGTAGTTTGAGGCAGAGCTTACAGGAGGGGTAAAAGTTCATTTTGTTTGAGTTAGACAAATTTTATATGGTTTTTGCCCTTCTCGACACCACGAACACAGTGGTTTTATCTGTTTCTCCATTTGAGTTCTCCATTTCTCAACAATTTTCTAGAATGGAGGTATAAGACGCGTTTTATGTAACTGATGATAGTATTCTCTTCTTTTCACGTGATTTAATGAATGAAGGCCTCCCCATTAATCGAGCAGGGCTTGGAGACATAGTCCAAGTTTGACGAACTCTGTTATAAAGTCTTGTTGTATTCCTTTCATGCCTTATGTGTTTCGTATTCTTCACTCATGTGCACATTAGATTTCTATGTTAAGTTGCAATTTCTACATGTGATTCTTTTGATACATCTATAAGCAAAAGATCACTAGATCAAGTGGTATTGGAGCAGGTCTTTTTAGATGTGAATTACATGTTTGTATGCTAACAAGAAACGGGCTCCAAACAGGCGAGTGGGAACTAGAGCCTTTCAATCCCGAAGTGGGGCATGCACATTGAAGGAGAAACATGGTAGATGAAGAGGCTTGTATTGAAGAGGAGCGTAATTTCCATAAAACCTTCTATTCAATGGCAGAGAATGTCAGTGAGTTGCTTTCAAGGCTGGAGAAAGCAGAAGAGAGAAACCCAGAAGAACAAGGTTTAGCACATGGAAATGGTGGAGAAGAATCCCCTCCTTCTCCTTCCACGAGTGAAAGTTCTTCTTCCTCTCACCACCGTAATCGTAGAAATTAAAGAGATGCATCTAAGAAACCTTTCTTTAAATTAGATGTCAAATTTTATCTTCCCGTGTTTAATGGTGAAAGTAATGCAGAGAAGCTTAATAATTGGATTAGGAATATTAAGGTTTACTGCAGCATTCAACAGATTGTGTAGGATGAGGCAAAGATTCAACTAGCCTCTCTACAGTTGAGCAGCACCGCTCTTGTTTAGTGGGAGATAAAATTGCAAAGCAGTGAGAATGTTGTTAACCTCTTTTCCTCATGGCTTGATTTTATTTCTATGTTAAAGGAACAATTTTATCCCTTGGGTTAAAAGCAAAAAGCTTTAATGAATTGGCATTATTTAAGGCAAGGCAAAGGTCAAGATGTTCAAAGTTTTATAGAGGAGTTTAGAAAGCAAGCACTTAACTTGGGTATTGCACTGGATACACCTGAAGTAGTAACTAAGTACATTGGATCGCTACATAGTTACATTAGGCGTTCATTATTGTTGTTTGAACAAACCACTATTGACTTAGCCAGCGTAAAGGTAATTCATGTTGAGAACAGGGGCAAAAATGAAAGAGATGATCATTCTAGAAAACTACCGTCTAAACCTCCCAATGGAAAATCTAAAGGGAAATGGAAACGAAAGGAGAAAGACCTTATTGCAATCACTGCAAAAGGAAGGTCACAATGATGATCACTGTTGGGAAATGCACCTAGAAAAGATACCAAAGAAGTATGGAGGAAAAAGCAAGCAGAAGATAGTGGCTACTATGCAGCAAGACCTTGGATCCGATTCAGGGGATGAAGCATTAATCACAGTAATAGGAACAAAAGGTACTCTTACACCTCATGTTAATTCTGAATCGCATGAAGGCACTACTTCTGTAAATGAGTCCCTTCCTAATGATCAAAAGAGAATTGAGATATTTCATATCAGAGTTGTTGTAAATCATACTAAAGTGGAAACTCTATTTGATACTAGATCCCAAGCAAACTTAGTTGTAGAATCCTTGGTAAAGAAACTTGGTTGAGAAACAAAACCACATCTGAAACCTTACCCGTTTGGATGGATACATGATAAAAAAAAACTAAATGTAACCAAGTAGTGTAAAGTAAAATTTGTGATCTCTTCTAAGCTAGTGGATGAAATAGAACTGGATGTGATACCATTGGATATTTGTGGCTTGGTGTTAGGGAGTCCATATCTATATGATAGAAAGGCAGTCTTCTTCCATCATGAAAACAAATACCAAATCACCAAAGATGGGGTAGAATATATTGTAAGGGCTCATCAAACTAAAATCAATGCCAACCTTGTAAGCGTAGGACAAATGAAAAAGCTAGTGAATTCCAGTAAGGGTTGCATGCTTATGGTTGTAAGGGGAAAAGATGGAGAAGTAGTTGATGCATTCCGGGGTTGTGATTAGGAACATACAAAGGAATTATGTGAATTAATTTCTAACTATGATGAGATGTTTCAGGAATCGAAGGGATTACCTCTGAAGAGGGAAATCCAACATGAAATCCATTTGTAGCATGATGCTCCTCTACCAAATATTAGCATGTGTAGGATTTCAACCATTGAAATGGAGGAAATCAAGAAGCAGGTGTAGGAATTGCTGGACCAAGGGGTCATCCGGTCAAGCACTTCTCCTTGTGGTTCACCGATTGTCTCAGCGCCAAAGAAAGATGGCACATGGAGGATGTGCATGGATTACCAAGCACTAAACAAAATCATGGTGAAAAATCGTTACCCTCTTCCATGCATTGATGACTTATTAGATGATTTAAAGAATTCTATTTATTTCACAAAATTGGATTTGCATAGTGGTTATCACCTGGTCCGAATTGCAGAGTAGGACGTGTGGAAAACCACCTTTAAGACCAAACAGGGTATGTTTGAATGGATGGTGATGCCATTTGGAATTTGTAATGGTCCAGCCACTTTTATGAGAGTCATGAATGATCTCTTTATGCCTTTCATTGATGAATTTGTTCTTGTATATTTAGATGATATACCTGTCTTTAGTAAAATTTGGAATGAACAAGTGTGTCATGTGAAGAAAGTGCTTGATGTATTGAAAAAAGAAAAACTCTATGTAAAGTTGTCAAAGTGTGAGTTCGGGAAAACCTCTTTGGGTTATCTGGGTCATATTGTTGGTCATGGTCAGTTAAAAATTGATCCCTCTAAAGTTGAAGCAATTGTAAATTGGCCTAAGCCTACTAGTGTAACCGAGGTCGGTAGATTTTTAGGTGCAGTCCAATATTGGAGGAGATTTATTTCCAATTTCTCTGTTATTGCAGCACCTTTGCACACATTGACAAGTGTGAAACAAGTCTTCCAATGGGGAGAAAGACACCAGAAGTCCTTCAAAACATTGAAGGAAAGGATCAGCACTGCGCCAGTCTTGGCCTTACCAGATCTCCAACAACCATTCGAGATCGAAACAGATGCTAGCGGTTACGCCATGGGAGTTGTACTGATGTAGCAAAAGAATCCCATATGTTACCATTCCGAGATGTTTTCTTAGGCTGTGATAAACTATCCCACTTATGACAAGGAGCTTTATGCCTTGGTGTAGAGTGGGAAAAAGTGGAAACACTACCTGATCAGCAAGGAGACCATCAACCATACAGATCATCAGCCCTTGCAGTACCTTCAGTCACAAACCAAGTTGCAGCAATCTCGTCATTTCAGGTGGATGGGTTTTCTTCAATAGTTTCATCTAGTAGTAAAGTATAATAAGGGCACTAGCAATAAAGTGGCCGATATGCTATCTCACCCTCCTATTTTTTCTTTTGTTATTTTGCATAATGCTTCGTTATCTTTTGAGAGTTATGTTGAACAATATGCTAACGATGATGACTTTAAGGAGATTTATGCAAAACTAACCCATGGTTCACAAGTGGACAACTATCACTTGCAGAGGAAACTATTGTGTCACCTTGGAAAATTGTGTATTCCCACAGGGGGAAGAGTACATGTAATTCGAGAGGCCCACACCTCTCTTGTGAAGAACATTGTGACTCGCTATGTAAAGGGTTGTGTTATGTGTTCTGTTTCAAAGCCCTCTAATAGAAAACTTGGGCTCTACACATCACTCCCTATTTCGAGTCATCCATGGGAATACCTTCGAGTTGGTTTCAAGGGGATGCACCCCATCAAGGCAAAATGGCTGGAGAAGGAAAGAGTGAGGGAACAATTCCCTCTCTTGCCAATTGACTAATGAAAGCTTTTGGCGGTCCAAAAGCTCCTCAATGGGGAGGATTGATGTAGGTGGATCTTCAGACATAGTGGCATGGAAAATCTCAAAATTCAAAGTGGTAGAAAGGAAAGTATCTTGACATTAGATCGAGGTGCTCGTCGCCCTAATTCCAACAGTGCAAACGACACTCCAATCTGAGTCTGGTGATAAAGTTATCGCCAAAAGACTCTGCCTTTGTTCCTTTGGAAAATGAGGCATTTTCTCAAAAAAAATGGACTTAAAGCCTTTAAAAGGAAAATTGCAATCGGAGAAGTCAAAAGGTGAGCTTAAGGCAAGGGCAGTAGAACCCCCAATTAGAAATCTCTGACTAATCGTAATCGGGGGGCAAGCGATGGCTGATATCGGGACTTAAGACATGCGATTAGTGATTGTGATCGGCGATCAAAGGAGTGATCGGATCAGCGATCAGCAAAGAACCCCGGGGCGCAGTGATTGTGATATTTCGATAAGGCTGATAGCAATACACCAATATCGGCAATATCGACGATCGGTGATCGGCGATATCGGCGATCCCCTCGACAGGGCCACTGAATAACGCGATAGCGATTTGCAATAACAGGCTGGACCTGATTGGTTTATAAGCCCAATTTCATATATTTGAAGTCTGGTTAAAAGGATTTTGGTTAGATTTTCTTATGTTTCTATGTATTATCGCTTGGAACGAAAAAGAGTTATTTTAAAGGTTTGGTTGTGCTCACCGATCCTTCCATCTAAACGACTGTTATTCTAAACAAATCTACCCCCAATTTAAGCCATAATTTTAATAAAGCAGTGTTATAAAGCCCGATGGACATGGAACAGTACGGGGAAGAGGATTTTTGGCATGCAGTTCGACACAGAGCTTACAAGAGGGGTGAAAGTTCATTTTGTCTGAATTAGACAAATTTTATATGGTTTCTGCCCTTCTCAATGCCACGAACGTAGTGGTGCTATTTGTTTCTCCATATAAGTTCTCCACTTCTCAGTCATTTTCCAGAATGGAGGTATAAGACTCCTTTTATGTAACTGATGATTGTATTCTCTTCTTTTCATGCCATATAATGAATGAAGGCCTCCCCATTGATTGAACAGGGACCGAAGATGTAATCTAAGTTGGACAAACTCCGTTATCAGGTCTTGTTGTCTTCTTTTCATGCCTTATGTGTTTCTTCTTCTTCTCTCATGTGCACATTAAATTTCTATGTTAAGCTACAATTTCTACATGTGATTCTTTTGATACATCTATAAGCAAAAGATCACTGGATCAATGACAAAAAGTCTATCTTCCATAGACATGAAAACAAATACCATTTGTTCAAATATGGAGTAGAATATATTGTGCGAGCTCATAGCAAGAAACTAAATCTTTCACTTGTTAATGTGGGGCAGATGAAAAGAATAGTGAATTCAAGCAAGAATTTTGTGCTTTGAATGATCAAACCTAAGAATGATGTTGATAATGAAGCTTTTAAAGGTTTTGATTCAAAATTGAAATCTGAATTGGTTGATGTAGTTAACCAATATGATGAGATGTTTTAGGAACCAAAAGGATTACCTTCCAAGAGAGGAATCCAACATGATATATAGTTGTAGCAAGATTGCCCTCTTCCTAACATTGGCTTGTATAGGATGTCAGTGATGGAAAGTGTAGAAATTAAAAATAAAATTCAAGAGTTTTTGGACAAAGGGATCATCAAGCCATCTTCCTCACCATGTGGTTCACCTATTGTCTTTGTAGGTTTTAACCATGTACAAAAATTACCTGCATATGAATTCTAAAACACAAAAAATAAACAATGCGAGAGCATAACACATAAAACACATATACACAAAGATTTTCCCCTGGATCCTAAAACCGGGACTACCAACTTGATTTTTCATTATGTACCTTTCAATGTTACAATACATATGAATACATGTCGAAGCACCCAATACCATGGACCGAAAACCATTGTGTCCAAAACCATGTGAAAAAAACCATGCACAAAACCATAAGTAGGTCTGCCCAACCTAACATAGGGTCCAAAACCAAAATTTTCCGGGGCACTACCCCAGACCCCATAGAGTGGGGTTACCTACACCCCTCAAACCCCCTGTGACCCCCCCCGGCAACAAAGGGGGTGCATTAAACAAAATTACAGTAAATAACCATTACCCGCTGTTTAGAATATATGATTTACTTGATCAATTGAAAGATGCAAAGTATTTTACTAATTTGGACTTAAGGAGTGGCTACCATCAAATTAGAATATTTGAAGGAGACATTTGGAAGACAACATTCAAAACAAAACAAGTTTTGTTTGAATGGCTAGTTATGCCTTTTGGTTTATGTAATGCTCCTACCACATTCATGTGTGTGATGAATGATGTGTTGAGGCCATTTCTTTATGAGTTTGTTATAGTCTACTTAGATGACATCTTAATTTTCTATAAATATCGTGATGGACATGTCATGCATGTGAGAAAAGCAATTGATGTCATGAAGAAAAAACAATTGTATCTCAATATGTCAAAGTGTGAGTTTGGAAAAAGTTCTTTAGTTTACTTGGGTCATATTATTGGAGGAGGTCAGTTGAAAATAGACCCCTCCAAGGTTGATGCCATTTTGAATTGGCCAAGGCCCAAGACAGTTACTGAGGTAAGAAGTTTTTTGGGAGCAACTCAATATTGGAGGAAATCAATTGCTAAGTTTTCTTCTATAGCAACTCCTTTGCATGCATTAACAAGTGTGAAAAAAAAGATTAATGGGGAGGAAAACAACAAAAGGCCTTTGATGCATTGAAGGAAAAGATCAGTTCGTCTCCAGTACTTGCACTTCTAGACTTGAGATAGTTATTTGAGATTCAAATTGATGCTAGTGAATACACCATGGGTGCATTCCTCATGCAACATGTAAGCCTATCTATTTTCATTCCGAAACTTTTAATGGTGTGGTGATTAACTATCTTACATATGACAAGGAGTTGTATGCATTGGTGGAAAGTGTGAAAAGTGGAAACACTACTTGTTGGGTAAGGAAATAATCATTCACACCAATCATCAACCATTGTAATACTTGCAATCTC
Source organism: Pinus tabuliformis (assembly GCA_031772625.1). Taxonomy (NCBI): domain Eukaryota; kingdom Viridiplantae; phylum Streptophyta; class Pinopsida; order Pinales; family Pinaceae; genus Pinus; species Pinus tabuliformis. The sequence continues at coordinate 1,335,169,784 of CM062804.1, read as the reverse complement.
AATCAAAGTTATAGTAAGCAAGGCACTTCCGATGGATGGGTTTTCTTCAACAATTCTAGTTGGTAATAAGGTATAAGAAAGGTATCTACAATAAAGTTGCTAATATGCTTTCTAGGCCAGTTGTTAGTGCAACTACTTTACTCAAGCATAATTATGTTTTGCATGAAATTTACATTGAGAAATATGGATTAGACAATGAATTTCAAGATGTTTACCAAAACTTGAGTCAAGGTAACCAAGTAGAAGAATTGGATTATCATTTGCATGATAACTTGTTGTACAATCTTGGTAAGCTTTGTATTCCACGAGGAGAAAGAGTCAACATCATAAGAGATGCACATACTTCTCTTATTGTTGGTCATTTTGGTGTAAGTAAGATGGTAGCACATCTACAGAGGTATTGTTATTGGCCACATAGGCTTGAAAGTGTGTCATATTTTATTAAAGGATGTTCATTATGTGCAGTCAGTAAGCCTAGCAATAGGAAGTTAGGATTGTACAAACCACTTGCAGTTCCTTCACAAGCGTGGGAGAGTGTTTCTATGGATTTTGGAGGAGGTATTTGTAGGAATTTACAGGGTAAGTTCCTCAGACAGAACACCAAAAGGACACTGGTCACAACCAGATCGCAGATCAATACACCAGTATTTTGACGTGGTTAAAACCCTCAAAGAGGGAAATAGTCCACGGCCTGAGACAACGTGGCCACTTCAGGCAATTTATTAATAAAAGAATGAAATTTTACATATGTTTCTCTCATGCACAGATTACCCTACAAATGACCCTCCATGCTCTTTAAATAGAATTCATGGACCAATCGGGTGTCAAGCCACGGATCAAGTGTCGGTAATACCGAGGAGAGAATGAACCGTCGGATCACTACATATCGTGACCGTCGGATTGTAAGTTACAAAATGTACAACGGTAAAGAAACACACTTTACCTAACTCTATACCTAACTCTATACTAGACCAAGTTGTACTTAACTATTTCCTATGTGTCGGAATATCCTAACATCCCCCCTTAAGAACAACTTGGGATAGGATTGAAGGATTTACAAATATGACACAATAGGAGAAGGAAGGAGGCACTAGAGCCTATCCCCCCTTAGTGACAACTTCCTGAACTCCAACCATAAATCGAAGTTTAGTGAACTTCGCCTCTGTGAGAGCCTTTGTGAAGATGTCTGCAACTTGATCATCTGTTGAACAATATTGCACTTCAAGAACATGGTCGTGAATGAGCTTTCTGATGAAGTGCATGTGCAGTTCAATGTGTTTGTTGCGCTGATGTTGGACTGGATCTTTGCATAGCTGAATGGCACTTTGATTATCACACCAAAGTGTAGTCGGATGCTGCTGCTCAAAGCCAAACTCTGATAGGATCTGACGAAGCCACAAGGCTTCCTTACTAGCTTCTACGGCACCACGATACTCTGCTTCTGCTGATGAAAGAGAAATGGCACCTTGTTTCTTGCAAGCCCATGTAATAGGTCCTGAACCAAGAGTGAACACATAACCGGCAGTAGACTTCCGATCATCAAGGTCACCAGCCCAATCGGAATCAGTGAAACCAACCAATAGAGGAGATGCTTCGGCACTGTAATGAATCCCAAACTGAACTGTACCTCGAACATAACAAAGTATTCTTTTAGCTGCTTTCCAATGACTTTCAAGGGGGTTTTGCATGAACCGAGCAACAAGGCCAACAACAAAGGAAAGGTCAGGACGAGTATGGGTTAGATACAAAAGTTTTCCTACAAGTTGACGGTATAAGGTAGCATCAACTTCAGGAGAAGTACAAGTGACTGAAAGTTTGACTCCAGACTGAAAGGGAGAAGGGGCTGGCTTACAGTCTTCCATGTGAAAATGACGTAGAATGTCACAAGCATACTTGGACTGGGAAAGGGAAATACCCTCCTTGGATTGAAAGACTTGAAGACCGAGAAAATAGTGAAAGTGTCCTAAGTCTGTCATTTCAAATTTCCTTTTAAGGCTAGACTTCACATGGTTTATAAGGTTGGGATCACTACCAGTAAGGATAAGATCATCAACATAAAGAACAAGGATTATAAGAGATTTGCCCACTTTCTTGGTGTAGACAGTATTGTCAGAATGACACCTAGAAAAGCCAGATTCTAAAAGAAATCTATCCATTTTGGCATACCAAGCCCGAAGAGCTTGCTTGAGACCATAAAGGGATTTCTTAAGTCGACATACAAGGCTGGAGTCTATTTGTATGAAGCCAATGGGTTGTTCCATATAGATTTCTTCATGCAAGTCCCCATGCAAGAAGGCAGATTTAACATCCATCTGATGGACTTCCCATTTGAAAGAGGCAGCAAGGGAAAGAACAAGGCAGATAGAGTTCATTTTGGCAACAGGGGAGAAGGTTTCAGTGTAGTCAATGCCTTCAACCTGTGAAAAACCCTTAGCAACAAGACGAGCTTTATGTCTATCAACATTCCCATCTGGTCCATACTTGGTTCTGTAAACCCATTTGCATCTAACAAGTTTTCGTCCCTTTGGTAGAGGAACAAGATCCCATGTATCATTTGCCAACAATGAATGATATTCTTCATTCATAGCTGCTTCCCAATCTGGATGGCCTGAAGCTTCTGCAAAGGTGTCAGGATCATAATTTACTGGAGCTTGAGCCAGTAAAGAAGAGGCTCTCTCGAACTGAGAACGTGTACATCGTTGATCTGTAGGATCACCGGCAAGATCACCTGTTGCATCTCGAGTAGAACGAACCCATTTTGGAAGCTGAGGAGCTGAAGGAAGATCCTGAGATGGTGGGGGAGGATTGTCATCCTCACTTTCATCATCTGAAGAAGAAATGTTTTCAAAAGTAGAAGAGATAGGGGGAGGTGGCATAACCGCCAGACTAGGCTCGCAGGTCGATATATTTTCATCAAATTTTACATCTCTTCTAATGATAACATTTTTGGACTTAAATGGAATAAGTCTATAGCCTTTGACATCTTTAGAATATACAACAAAAGTACATTTTTCACTCTTAGGTTCTAAAGCTTTATGCTTTTCATCTGGAATATGGGCCCACACTTCACTTCCAAAAATACGAAAGTGACTTACATCTGGTTTGATTGAGCTCCATGCTTCTTCTGGAGTGATATTCTTTAAAGCCTTAGTAGGAGTGCGATTTATTATGTAATTTTCACAATTAATTGCTTCTGCCCAAAAACTAAGACCAAGTCCTTTAGATTGTAGCATACAATTAGCCATTTCCTTTAAGGTGCGATTCTTCCTTTCAGCTACACCATTTTGTTGTGGAGTATATGGAACAGTATGTTGCATTTGAATTCCATTCTCAATGCAATAGTTGATGAATGTGTTTTTAACATATTCTTCGCCATTATCATATCTTAACTTAAGAATTTGATGTCCAGATTGTTTTTCAACAAAGGCCTTGAAGGCCAAAAAAGTGTTAAATACTTCACTCTTGAGTTTTAAGAAGTATACCCAAGTGCGTCTGGAGAAATCATCAATGAAAGTTAAGAAATACTTGCAGCCAGAGAATGACACAACTGGAAGTGGACCACATAAATCACTATGCACAAGCTGTAAAGGGGCTGAGGCGTGCCAAGAGGCACGTTTTTCAAAACTGTCCCGATGATGTTTTCTGAGTACACATCCGGAACAAACACCATCTCTGCAAGATACCATAGGAAGACCTGTCACCATATTTTCTTTACATAGATGTTGAAGGGAGCGATAGTTTAAGTGACCAAATCGCTCATGCCAAAGTTTGCTCACTTCATCGTTATGAGCAACAAATACTGAGGGAAGATTTGATGTCTCAAAGTTGTGAAACTTATACAACCTTGTAGAGTCATCAGCAATGCCAGTAGCCAAAATCTGTTTAGGATCTCTTAAGTCCTTGATTACAACATCATGAGGTGAAAATTCAACGATTTTACCTTCACCTGAATGAGTTATCTGATATACAGATAGAAGGTTGCAGGATAAGGTTGGAACACATAATACATCATTAAACTGACCATTGTCTAGATGAACAGTTCCAGTCCCTACAACACTAAGAGATCTATCATCACCAACATATATATTTTTGGTGTTACAATCATTTAAAGAAGAAAACATGGCTTTGTTTTTGGCCATGTGATAAGAAGCTCCAGAATCAATGAGCCACTCATGAGAATGAGAAGAAGAAGATACATTTAATGCATAGCCAGACCGAGATGTTTGACAACCACATGCAGAAAGTGCCATTCCTGAAGATGAAGTTGAATTTGAAGATTGCCCCAAATGGATGTTATGCTTCTTCATTGCTGCTTCCAGGGCTTCCATCTTCTTAAAGCATTTTGATTCTAAGTGGCCATCTCGATTACAAAAATTGCAATGTCTATCAATCTTCTTCCCTTTGTTTTTATTTGTCTTATCATTTTGTTGAAATGATTTTTCATTTTGGGGCTGAAATTGCTTAGGACCCTTGTTTGGTTTAGGACCATTCTTTTTAGGATATGACTTCTTAGGATTCTTTGAATTTGATTGCTGCTGGGCGGCTAACGCTTTCTTGGAAGAGTTTCCAAGATTAAGAAGACCAATGTGTAAGAGTTTTTCTTGTTCTCTTATTAAAGAATCACAAAAAGAGTCAAAGGAAGGGGGCTTGTAGTCTATTCCTTGAGAAATGAAGGCTTCTCTTGTAGAACAGAAGGTGGAAACAAACACAGAGTAGGCTGGTCCCAACTTTGTAAGAATGGAATAGATAAGGTTACTATCTTCTTTCTTAACTTTAACACCTTCCAAAAGATATCTAAGGGTCTTGAACTTGGACAAGAAATCTTCAATGCAAGAAAAATTATTAGGGTCCAATGTAAGCAACTCATTTTCAAGTTGATGGGCTCTAATTTCATTTGTAATCCCAAAAACTTTATTGATTTGTTTCATTGCTTCATCAGGAGTACCAATTTCTGCAATATGGAATCTAAGATCTGGAGAAATAGACATCCCTATCAATCCACGTGCTTGATCTTGCCTATTTTCCCATTTAGCAGCCTTATATTCATCCTTCGGTTTCTTTTCTTGGCCTAAGGCTATTCTGTAGAGACCTTTACTTCTAAGTAAATCCTCAATGTAAGCCAACCATTGGAAGTAGTTGGTGCTGTCAAGGGTAACTTGGTATTGAATTTCCATTTCAATGGAAACTGAAGCTAAAGATGCTGAAAATAAGTGTTCCAACGGATAGATCTCGAAAAATTAGGCTGGTTTAAAAAAAACGGCTCTGAAAACAGCTTCCGGATGAAGAAGTTATGGCTTTTTGAAAAACGTTGTTGAAGTTGCCGACGAAGTGCGGGAATGTGCGGAAATGAAAAAGTCCGCCCCCACAAAATGGAGACTTGAACCCAAGACTTCTACTCTCTCAAAATAGCTTTGAACCAATTGATCTATACAAAAAATTTGAGAGAGAGAGAGAGAGAGGGGGGGGGGGGGATTTGGGTTGCGTGCTTGCTTTGAGAAAGCTCTTTTTCCCTACAAAACAAAAAAACACAAAACCCAACACGGACATGCAAAGAAAATGAACCTTATGGCTCAAAGTTAGCTTTAGCCGAAAAACTAAATATTTTAAAAAATGAACCTTGCGGCTCAAAGTTAGCTTTGGCCAGAAACTAAATATTTTTCTCAATGTTTCTGATTTTCCGAGATCACCCTAAGGCGTAGGGAAAAGAGCATACGCATAAGAAAAATCCTTCCTTTCTGTTTCTGATTTGCCCAGATCGCATAGAGTCGCAGGGCAAAGAGCATACGCAAAAATGAAAGGTATAGATCCGGTAATAAAAAAAGCTAAATAAACCGAAACCAAAATAAACAGAGAGAAAATAACAGTAAACTGCAAATAAACACTGTATACCTCCAGATCTTAAAAATGACGCAGCTAGGGCTACCGGAAACCTTTTCGCATGAAACAAAAGGGGTTCCTCACTGGAACTGATGCTCCCAACACAACAGAGCAGTCCTCTTGGCCCGAAAGCAGTCAGAAACAACAGATCTAGGAAACGGCAGTCGGATGCAGTTCTACCGGCTTCAGATTTGGATCACCAACGGACGCGGCCCTCAAATAGCTCTGATACCATGTAGGAATTTACAGGGTAAGTTCCTCAGATAGAACACCAAAAGGACACTGCTCACAACCAGATCGCAGATCAATACACCAGTATTTTGACGTGGTTAAAACCCTCAAAGAGGGAAACAGTCCACGGCCTGAGCCAACGCGGCCACTTCAGGCAATTTATTAATAAAAGAATGAAATTTTACATATGTTTCTCTCATGCACGGATTACCCTACAAATGACCCTCCATGCGCTTTAAATAGAATTCATGGACCAATCGGGTGTCAAGCCACGGATCAAGTGTCGGTAATACCGAGGAGAGAATGAACCGTCAGATCACTACATATCGTGACCATCGGATTGTAAGTTACAAAATGTACAACGGTAAAGAAACACACTTTACTTAACTCTATACCTAACTCTATACTAGACCAAGTTGTACTTAACTATTTCCTATGTGTCGGAATATCCTAACAGTATTCCATTGTCAAAAGGAGGTCATGATTATTTGTATGTAGTTGTGAATAGGTTCAGCAAAATGTGTATTTTGATGCCATGTATAAAGAAATTTATAGCTAAACAAATTGCTTAGTTATTCTTTTAGAATGTATGGCTGCATTTTGGATTTTCCACATCCATTGTTAGTGATCGAGATTATCACCTTGTTGGGAATTTTTGGTCAAGCTTGTGGGGATTCATAGACACCAAACTGAAAAAGAGTACAAGATTTCATCCACAAACATATTGTCAAACACAGGTGGTCAACAGAACAATGATACATCTTCTTCGTGGGTATTGCACCAAGCATCCTAAGTTGTGGGATGAACATTTAGACTATATTCAGCATGGTTACAACCTGGCCAAGCACTCTTCAACTCAAACATTGCAATTCGAGGAATGTTTGGGATACTTTCCTAAATCTTCTCTGGATTTCATTTTTGGCAAAGATGTTGTCATTTATGGTCATAGAGACATAGACAAAGGAAGAAGGCTCATTGAACAATTCCAATTAATATACCAAAGAGTTCAAGAACAACTTGAAAAGAGCCAAAGAAAGTATCAAGGCACGACAAGCATTATGTAGATCACAAGTTCCAATTCAGTGATGAATTTTTCCTTCACATTAACAAAGCGAGGTTCCAAGCAGAAGGTAAAAATCTTAAACCAATTAGATATGGTCCATTCAATATTTTGGAAAAGATTGGTAACAATTCTTTCAAGTTGGATTTGCCTTCATATATGCAAATTTATGTTGTTGTTAGTGTTGAGAAATTAAGGTTTTATGAGCCTGCTTTGATTCAAGATCAAGGAGAGAATGTTCAAATTCCATCTATTGAAGTCTTTTCTCGAGAATTCCTTGATTAGGTTCAACAAGACACTATACTTGATGAAAGACTAAGGACATCAAAAAGAGGAAGTGTCGACTATCTTTGAGAGGGGCTCAAAGGAACAAATCCTTCAAAGGCCAAATGGATAGAGATTGGAAAGGTGAGGGAATGGTACCCTCACATACTGGACAACTGAAAGTGACCTTTTGGGGTAAAAAGAGGCTTCCAGTGGGGAGGAATGATGAGGTGCTTAGAATTATGTTCGAAAATCAAAGTTGTCAAAATAGTGTGGAACATGAATGACCACATAGTTCTCATTGTCATGAATCCGGTGCAACACATTTCACACTAAACGGAAACCATATGCTCCTAGAAACGTGTTTTGTCTTTTTTCTCAAACATGCAAAAAAAATTGCAGAGTGCTGATTAGGTTGCTGACTGTGCATCCATACAGCGGAATATGTAGGTGAGTAGGCTAAGTTAGTAAGATGACTGTACATCTTTGGCGAATTGGGTCATGACATGTGCACCTTGGTACTAGTTGAAATTTCTCATTTTATGATTGGTTGGATTGATGGCCAACCACGGGCTAACATGTGGCTTAGCTCAAGGCCGCCACGTGGCAGACTGTGAGGCTACCAAAATGGTTGTTGTGGATTGGGCAGAGGTAGTAGTGGTCAAACCCATGACCTCCCAACACATAAATAGAGCCATTACCAATGCACGAAGTGAATGCTTCTTAACATCTATTGATTGTGTGTTTTATTTAAATGTCAAATACCACGGAGTTTGGGAGGTGGGAAAACTTAACCACCCCAATGTGAACACTTCTGCCCATAGCCACAACATGATGTTTAACCACCATCACCTAACCGCCAAGGTCTCCACCATGTGAACGTTTTTTGTTAACCATTAGCTTAAGGGAGGGGGCTAGTGGCAGGGGCTAGCCCTTGGATGCATGGCTCCCCATATGACCACATTTTCTTATTTTTAGGGCTCGGCGGCCAAATTCACCGTCCAACAAATCCATGTAGATTTCAGTGAATTTGGTGGCTCATTAGTGGAAAATGGGGCAAAAATGGGGGTTCGATGCCAAATTTTGGGCAAAATGTAGAGCAAATAGTGGGAAAACTAGGAGAGGTCATAACTTCTCTAGTTTTCAATGAAATTGGGTGTAGAAAGAAGCTAAGTAGCAATTTATGGACATTCTGGAGTCACTGGAGAAGGTTTTGGAAGAATTTGAGCATTGTAAACATATCTTTTTACACATTTGAGCATAATAGAGAGGCCCAAGCCATGGGAAGTTGGACCAAGGAGACGTAGCCCAGGAGGGGTGAACTCCTTCATCATGTTCCTATTGTGATCGGTTTTTGGTGATGTTATGTAAATTTATATTTTATTTTTTAGTTTCCATTTTATGCTAAAATAGTTCATAAAATTAACATAAAAACTCATTTTTCAATTGCAAAACTCATGAATCCTTAAGCACATGAATACCATTTTTTTTACATGAATAATGAATATTATATTGTGTTTTGAATGATTTTATTTACTGGGAGCTGGGAAGCGATGCGGGAGAGCCGAAGCGACTAGGGTTACCGAAGCAAGCAGAGTTCGACTCTAATGGAGAGTGGCAGGGGAGGGAGCTCAGCTCCCTCCTACAAAGATGTTGTGGCCAGCAGAAGTAAATCACCAATTGGGAACAGTAAAGGTTGTACGAATGACAGGAATAGGGATAATGAAAAGGAAATAGATGGGACCAGAACAAAAGAAAACAACAGCACAAAGGACAAAGAGGAAGAAGACAAAAGTCTGGGTTCAAAAGACAAAAAACAGAAAGGAGCTTGCAAACCAAAGCCAGAAATCACTCCTCGAGTAATATTAAATGATCTTACTCTGCAGGAGCATAGGGAACACATGGGGACCTATGCCATTATCTGTAAATTCATGGGACTATTGCCCACTAAAAAGCCTTTACAGACATGGATCAAGTGTCACTGGAAACCCAAAGGAAGCATTGACCTACATCTTGGGTCAAAAGGATTCTTCACAGTGGTGTTCTCTAACATCAAAGATAAAGACAGAATATTTGAAGGAGGACCCTATTTTTTTTTGCAGCTAGTCTCTATATGAGACCTTGGAGAATGAACTTTTTCCCAGAGTGGGAGACTTTCTCTTCGGTTCTAGTGTGGGTAAGGCTCTACTCTCTACCTCTTGATTATTGGCAAACTGAATCGTTGGCTGCCATTGGCAATAAACTAGGATGCTTTGTCAAAGCTTCTGAAGCCACAAGAAGGGGAAAATATACCTCCTTTGCAAGGATATGTGTGGAAATGGATCTATCAGGAGTGCTTCCGGATGAAGTAATCCTGGAAGTTTTTGATGAGGAGTGGGTGCAGACAGTAGACTATGAGCATATCCCTTTCAGATGCTGAAGATGCCATGAACATGGGCATCTGTTAAGAGACTGCCCTCTCAGTAAAGAAGATAACAAAGAAAAACTTAATACAACGAAGGACACTGAAAGCTTTCAGAAAGTGGCTAGTAGAGGAAGGGGAGGAAAAAAGGGGTCAAAGCAACAACATACCAAGGGGCAGAAGGGTAGTCAGAATAAGTTTCAAGTGCTAGAAGAGACTGAAGAAATCACAAGAGAGAACCAACATTAGGAGGAAGGTGCTAAAGAAAAAGAAAAAAAAGAGGACAAAAATCAATCTCCAGATATTGATTCTCAAAAAGAGGCCATGAGAAGTGAAACAGAAATGGAGATGGACCAGGAAATGACCCAAAGTGAAACAGATCTGGAAGATCATGAACTACAAGAAATTCTAGACAAGGAAAACTTGGATCTGGAAGGATTCTTGATGCAGGGAACCAAAGGAGGAATAGATTCTCTGCCTCAAGAAGAATGCAATAGAATACAACAGTTGTTTTTATGGAAAACTCAGGAACGAGGGCTGGAAAAAGGTAAAAACATCCACAAACAGGAGCACAGAGGGGTGAAAACAATGAAATTAACTCCAGGATTAGCTACTAGAAATCCAGGAAAGAAAAGAGGCAGAAAAAAGCAAAATGAGCTCTTGATGGAGTGTGGAAAGCTAATGATAGATTCGGGTAAGATGAAAGATCTAACCAGTTACTCCTTTACAAATATTTAATTATGAAGTTCATATCTTGGAATATCAGAGGTCTAGGTAGTAAAAGAAAACAAATAATGATAACTAAATAATCTTCATTCAAGAAACAAAATGCTCCATTCAGAAAATAAAACAAATCCATAGCAAATTGCTTAGTAAATTTTATTTTCTAGAAGTCAAAGCAGAGAACACAACTCGAGGCATTCTCACTCTTTGGAACCCCCAAAAAGTTAGCATAATAGATGCGGAGGCATCGAGAAATTATTTATCAGCTATCATTCAACCAGTGGAGGTGTTTGAGACCTTCCTAGTTACGAATGTTTATGGTCCTCAAAGAATAGATGAGAAACTTAGATTTCTTGACTCCCTGTTAGATTTGAGAAACAGGCATGAAGAAATCCCTTGGGTCATTGGAGGAGATTTTAACATGATTAAATCTCTTTCAGAAAAAAAGGAGGTACCAAAATCCTAAGAAAAGATTCAGTAGCGTTCCATTCTTTCACAGAAGACATGAAAATGGTTGACTCTGAAATGCACAATGGCCTTTTTACTTGGAATAACAAAAGAGGAGGTAATGCCCAGGTTTCCTCCAAGTTAGACAGATTTTTTATCTTTGAGAAGCTGATGCTCACAAATAAAGAAATATCTGCAAGTGTTCTCCCCTTTGGAGGCTCTAATCACTGGCCGATTCAATTAGAAATCAAGGGGATTGATTCTCCCAGGAATAGACCCTTCAGATTTGAGAATATCTGGCTCTCCCACCCAGATTTCATCAGCAACATTGAAAAATGGTGGTCCAAAGATCTCCAGTTTCAGGGCACCAAAATGTTCCTCCTTCATAAAAGACTAAAGCACATAAAACTCAAACTCAAAGAATGGAACAAGAAGGATTTTGGTAACATTTTCGTAAACAAAAAATCAGTGGAAATAAAAATAAAAGAACTAAACCAAGCAATGATCATAGATGGTTTTGATAAAATCAAAAGTGAGCAAGCTGAAAAACACAACCAAGAATGGGAGAATTTATGCAAACAAGAGGAAATCTTTTGGAAACAAAAGTCTAGAGTTCAATGGCTCAAAGAAGGTGAACGAAATACCAAATTTTTCCACAGATCCACCATAGCCAATAGAACGCACAATAGAATCTCTTCGATATTGAATGAAGATGGGGAGCTTCAGACCTCTCATAACAATATAGAAGTTGTGATGGTTCAACATTTCAGAGGCACCACAAAGAAAAATAATCTAGATAGAGACCAACACATCAAGGAAATTATAAAAATTATCCCCAGAATGGTGTCTAGAGAAGATAATTTTAACCTGAATAAACCAGTAACCGAAGAAGAAGTTAGTGCAGTTATCAAAGATATGTAGAATGGCAAAGCTCCAGGTCCAGATGGTTTTAATGTAGATTTTTTCAAAGCCTGCTGGAATGTTGTCAAACAGGATATTTTAGATGTTGTAGAGGACTCCAAAAGAAGTAGATCCATTCTGAAAGCCCTCAACACCTCCTTCATCTCCCTGATCCCCAAACAGGACTCAGCTTTGACTCCTGATAAGTTCAGACCCATTACTTTATGCAATGTGGTTTACAAAATTATCTCCAAGATTTTGGCCAGCAGACTCAAACCTCTTCTTCCTTCTTTGATTTTAGGGGAACAATCTGGTTATGTTGAAGGAAGGAAAATCCTGGACAACATTATTCAGGCCCATGAGGTAGTTCATTCACTCACTAGCAAAAGGCAGGCTGGTATGATCATGCAATTAGAAATTGCAAAAGCGTATGACAAGGTGAATTGGATTTACATGAAGAAGGTCCTTACTACTTTTGGGTTTGATCATGACTGGGTCAAATGTGTTATGGCTATGGTTACTTCTCCCAGCTTTTCAATTTTGGTGAATGGGTCACCCTCAGAGATCTTTACTCCTTCGAGAGGCCTTAGGAAGGGAGACCCCCTCTCTCCCTTTCTCCTTATCCTCATGATGGAAGGATTGGGCCGATCCATTAAAAATGCTAAAGTCTTAGGAAATATCAAGGGCCTCCAATTAACGGAGAATGGTCAAGAATTGACTCATCAAAAATTGTGGATGACACCGTGCTCTAAGGTATCCCCATAGTGAAAGAAGCTTCAGCATATAAACAAATCCTAAATGACTTTGCCTTGGCTTTAGGTATGGAAGTCAATCTCTCCAAATCAATTTTTTTTTTCTTAAACACTAACATTGCTATTCAGAGGAACATCTCCAGAATTCTGGGCTTCCAAAGGGATCTCCTCCCTTCAAAGTATTTGGGAATTCCCCTTATAGCTAAACCATTGCACAAAAGTATTTGGGAACGGTGCTCATCAAGATGCAAGACAAGGTTAAAAAATGGACTTTCAGATCATTGAACCTTGCTGGTAGGTTGATTCTGACAAAGGCCATTCTGCAATCTATCCCTATTTTCTTTTTATCAGCCCTTCCAGCTCCCAAAGGGGTCTTACAACAATTTAGGAATATTCAGAGAGACTTTCTTTGGGGCAAGGAGGAAACCAGGAAGAAATGGGCCCTAGTTTCTTGGGATAAAATCTGTAAACCCAAAAGTCATGGAGGCCTAGGCTTAGATGATCAGGACATTCTGAGTAATGTATTAGGAGCCAAGCTCTAGTGGAGATGGGTTAAAGAACCAGGGGCTCAATGGGCTAAAACCTGGAAAGAAAAATATGTAAGCTCCTGGCAAACAAGGGATCTTATAAGAATGTCAGGAAACATAAAAGGCTCTCACATCTGGAATAAAGCCTGGGAAAATAGAAGCCTAGTACAAAACAATAGCTTTTGGGAAATTAGAGCAGGAGACCAAGCTCTCTTTTGGGAAGATAAATGGCAACAAGAACCAATGTTGTTAAGAGAGGACTTTATAAGCCTCAAGCAGGAAACTAATTCCCAAGGATTAATAAAAGTTAGAGATTTCTAGAATCTTCCTCATGACACTGAAAAGTGGAGAAACTGGAGGAAAATAGACTACAGAGGGGACAACCCCATAAAAGCAAAAACAGAAGAACTCATGAGCATTTTAAAACAAAGGAAGATCTTGGTAACAGAGGGGCAGGATCAGTTAAGATGGGGCCAAAATAAAGAAGGTATCTTTAATATCAAGGAAGCAAAAAGAATAATCCTAAACCTAGATCCCTGCATTTTGGCAAAGTCCTGGCAAAAACTTTGGAGCCACCAAGGGTGGATGAAGATCAAGCTTTTTATGTGGTTAGTTCATCACAAGAAAATATTAACTTGGGAAAACATTCAGAAGAGGGGGGTTATGGGGCCTTCTAGATGTCAGTTATGTGAAGCTCAAGAGGAGACAATGGAGCATATTCTCAACAGCTGCACCTACACCACCTAGTTGTGGGATTCTTTTAACACCATTTTTCTACAGACAGATAGAGACAAAGGTAGTATCATTAACACCCTGAAGAAGTGGAGAAAAAGCCTTTCAGAGTATGAGATCCTTAATGTGGCCTGGACCTTTACACCAAGCTTCATTATCTAGAATGTCTAGAAGGAAAGGAATAAAATAATTTTCAAGGATGAAAAAACTACTCCTCTTCGCCTGATGGATTTGATCTTAAAGCAGATTAAGGAGACAGTTTCCACCACGGTGCATAGTTATCCCAAGAATCCTCCCACAGCGCTTGAATTGAGAACTCTCAAGCATCTGGGAATGCAAGAGATCATTCACCATGGTCTTAGCAGAAAAGAAAGAGTGTTGGAAATGGAAAAGGAGTTCTGGCATCCTCCACCGAAAGGTTATCTGAAATGCAATATTGATGGGGCTTCAAAAAGCAACCCGGGGACAGCAGGTTATGGAGGTGTGTTAAGAGATGATGAGGGAAAAATAATCTTTACTTTCCATTGTCATTTAGGCAGAGCCACCAACAACATGGCTGAATTAATGGCTTTGGAACAATTTCTAGAGCTTCTTAAACTAAATCACAGCTCAAATGTCATTATCGAAGCAGACTCAGAGATTTCTATAAATGCAGTTAAGAAAATCAGCTATGGAACAATGCCAGAAAGGGTCTCAAAACATTGGAGACTAATACAAGTGTACCAGAGAATCCAAAAACATCTCCTGAGTCTTTGAACTATTAGCTTCAATCATGTTCGGAGGAAAGCCAATAAACTTGCAGATTTACTGGCCAACCAAGGAGTTATTAATTCAGAATGCAGGATTGAGATGAAATGGTAGGAGATGCCTCCAAGCAGGTTAAAAGCTCTCTGCAATGAACAAGCAGTAGAGGACAAGGAAATTTTCAAATATTGGGCACGAGGGTCAATCACAGAATAAAGCTTTTTATGCAAGTTCATACACAGTATTCTGGTCGGCACCTTGAAAAAGGGCAAACTCTAAATGGTGACAGCTTCCTTTGGTGTAAGGGAACTTGTCTCCTCGTTTTCTCGAATTGTGACACAGGGTTTTATTTACAGTTACTGAATGTTTCGGCTGCGAGTTCCATGGTCAGTTTTAGCAGGATGAACGGCTGGATCACTCCCACGAGGGAAATTCTACTACATTCCTCTTACGAATCAGAAAACCAGGCTTTGAGCAGTTTCCTAATGATCGCGAGGCATGCGAATGGTAAGTGGTATTGGATTGTTGAGAGCGATTCCACTAGGCTCTCAACACGTGGCATGGGTGGGGTTCGTTATACCACCCTTCATCGCGCCTTAAAGATCATGCTTCTTGGCTTTCCGATTTTTCTCTGAGCCATCCTTTTGGGCAGTGGCATTCGACGGTCAGATTTGGCTGGGCAATTTTGTGGGGCCGCTAATATTTTCAATCTTTGCGAGTTAATGATGGAAGGGATCATGGCGTTCGACTTTAGGTTAGCTTTTAACCAAGGGGACCATTTGATAGGTTAGCTTGTCCTTTAGTTTGTTTTGAGGGTCACATCTATGGTAGTACGCCCTTGATGTTTCCACAGGCCTTGAGATTTTCAGGCTTTTTGTATATATTGTAACTTTACTTTTGGGTTATTGAAATAGAAGGATAGTCTCTTGCTTCAGCAAAAAAAAAGAATACCTTTTTTTTTCTAATCTGAGGATGCTTTTAGCACAACAAATTAATATTCTTAATTAGACCAGACCCATATCTTAATAAACTTGAAGCTGACATCTGCGAAAAGCAACTGCAGTTTGATGAGATCAGAGTGATAATGCATACCTTAGCACTTGTGCAGAGGTTCACCAGAGTCCAAGAAGGGAAATTCACATAGACATAGATTTATGAGCTGCATTGAAAGGCTTCTATACTTTTAGCAAGGACGTAGGCATGGGTCGACGAAGCATGTCAATTTTCACATAATGTCCACAATAAATTAAAATCCCTTCAACAGATGTAAAAAACGATGAGTTTAGCAGTCGCAAGGCCAGCTATAGAAAAGTTAATTGAAGAGGTCAGGTAAGCCATCATGCAAATTACAATAGAAATTCAAGCCTTGAAGTCTGAATTCAATGGCCTCAAAGCACACATCGAGGATATACTAGCAGAGTGACTCGGGGTCCCCTAGGTCAAATTTTAATAAGATATTGTGAAAGTCTCCCCATTTTGAGGAGTGGAGCGTGAGAAGTGCAAGTCACTAGGAGTCAAGGGGCTTTAGGAAGGTCAAAGCCCCTTAGTTTTTGTATTATTTTGAGATCCACCCATGGTTTTCAGACCATGGTATTGTAACAGGAAAAGCTATATTAAAGGGTGTCTTAGCGAGTCTAAAGGAATAAATCAATGAATAGAATAAGATTTTGATATGTTTTAACTCTGTATGATCTTTCTGTATTTTTGGCCAAGGGGGAGGCTCCTATAGTTGAATGCACGGAGACCTTGGTAAGTCCACAGTTGAGAGTGTGGACTCCTGCAACTACACGCACAGGATTTGGAAAGCTTGTATATGGAAGATCTAAAGTAATAAAGAATGATTGAAGCAATTATGTGTCCAATTTGTATACTTAAGTGTTTTCTATATTTGTGCACACTTGAAAGCTAGTTATATATATTTTTGTATTTATTTCTCCCTGAAGATCTAGATCTACTATTATATGTGATTTTATGCATGATTAGAGGTTTACACGAAGTTAATAACTTTTTTTAACTAAAAATTGTTTAAGTTTTTGGAATTTTGGGGATAAGGGTTCGTGAATGTTAGATCAGACTTGGAACTAGAGAAACGTCTTAACCCCACATCACATAGCCTTCTTGATGCAGAAGCCTGGTTCTAGCATCCCCCAATATTGCCTCGTGTGAGACTGCAACCTATGCTAAGAAGTTTGTTGTCGAAATGGCCAGTAGTGTAGGATTTTGTTGGTTAACGCAGCTAACTCTGAACTTGGGTCCAAGCCCCGTCAAGCCAATAGTGACTTGGGAAGTTATGAATTTTGATTAAAAATCAGAGAACGTGTCAATTAATTTGTATGACTTCATCATTAATTTTCCATTATGCAATCCAATTGCCTTTTTCACAAATTAAGGCAGCATAGAAGATTTTTTATATTGAGATCCATAAAAATTATTTTAAATATGAAGCAATAGAAAAATAGGCTTCAAATCAATTTATTAACAATCAAGAAAAAATAAAATAAAATAAATATTTTATTAATATGGGTTCGTAGTCGAGAAATTGAAAGGTCACAAAGTCGAGTGATCATTTATTTGTTTGATGAGTGTTTTCTTCCTCCCACCCTAACTACACAAGATTCAAGTGATACTAATAGGTCAAATGGTGGGATAGTCGGAAGGTCGGAGAGTCATAAGGTCAATATTTGAAATGTAATTGAATAAATCAGAATTCGAATCGACTTTATAGTTGGGAGGTCGGGATCAGGATTGTAAATTTGTATTTTGTATTTTTTTAGAAAAACATAAATATGACCTCCGACTTATTAAGTTGTTGTTTATTTGTTTAAAAAAATAATCTTCTTAGTGAAAGCAAGAAAAATTTATATAGAGACCTTTATGTTTTCCTTGTATAAATAATGAAAAGAGGGTTATTTTAATCCTAACAACAAATGGTGACACACTGGAGGAAGTAGTTGTCTCTATCAAGATTAATTTTATAATTCAAAATAAAATAAAGTTTTCAAAAATTTCTTCTAATTTATGATCTATCTCTGAGATACTTGATAGTTTATCAAAAAATTAAACAATCAAAATACAAGTACTTATGAAAGAAATGAAAATTTTATGAAATGGCAGTCAAATAATGAAGTTATTTAAATCTTTAGAACCTGTTGAGGGCCAAAAATGTCTGCCTCAACATTGGGGGATAACCACCCAGTCCGGAACTTAAAGCAACTCCTTTTCCTTTTGGAGTGGTGGCTCCGACTAGTTTAACTAGGTCCAATTACATTCTCCCTATCGCTATTAGTTTATGATAATGTCTTTAACTACCAATAGACAGGGATACCGGATAACTTATTCTTGTTGATCGGGCAAGAGGATGACCCTTAAGCGGATTTAGGTTCGGCCAAGCCACAACTAAAATTTTGCCTCTTTGAGAAGAGGACTTAAAAGAATTCAGAACTTATTCTAAATGCAATCTTATTCTATAATGCAAGCAAAAAGAAATTAATCTTAATCCTATCTTAATTAGGAAGATATAGATCTAACCCAACTAAGAGCAAGATAATTAAATGATAAGAATTTAAATATGTCTGGATTTTAGTTAATATCAAGCTAACAAAGTAGTTCAATGAACTGACATTTATAAATACTGAAACACATATTATTGGGACCTCTTAACTAAAATAATAAACCAACAACATTCTGGGAAGTAATTCACAAAATGATATTGATTATCAAATCAGTAAATCCAATAATTAAACAATAATATGCAGAAGTAGTTCACAACACATTACTATTTATAAATTAGTTTTATCAGATATATTTCTGAGTAAATAGTTACTCAGAAATCAAAATTTAATCCATAATAGCAAAGATACATAACAACAATATTGAAACAAATTACCCATATTGACAAAAGTGGACAAACATGAATAAAATAACACATTTCTATTATCATAAAAATGAAACTAGTATTTGAAACAGTAGTATTAGAAATACCAATTTATTAAATCCATTTCTCTGACCCTTGTCTCCAATAGTCCATTACATTGTTTGAACTTCTATTTTCAAAGCTAAAGCCACAATAGTGCAAACTCTGCCCATCATACATAATTCAAGATACAAAAGAAAAATCCTCAATAATCCCCAGATTTGAGATTTTCTCTCCTCCCTCCTACAACTCTAAATTCCTATTGCAAAAATGCTTTTAGAAGTCCAAAATTGCAGAGGAGAGCAGCCCCTTATTACATTCTACAATCTTCCATTTATAATGTTCTCAAATGTATTTTTGAGAGGAAAGTTTGTTGAAGAAAAATCTGTCCAATCCAATTTTATTTGCTCAAAAATTCCAATATTTAATTGTTGGAGCCTTCTCATTGATTAAAATCTTTTTCTCCATATCTCTTCTACTGTTTTCCTGCAAAAAAAAATCAAAATAAATTAAGATGCAACAATAAAATCAAAATGTTATTTCTGGCATTAAAACAAATCCAATCAAATGCAATTAATTAATTAATTGAATATAAAATATAAGCTTTCTATTGATGGCTGGGATGATTTTAATCGGCCAAGGCTATTATTGACGAATAAATCTGCATTTAGAAGAGGCTTGGGCAAATGAAAATGAAGAAAATAAAACTCGGAAATTTGATTTTGTTTTTTAAAGATTTGGAGCTTGATCTTCTTCTTGACTTTCGACCCAATAAATGACCAAATTTGTTAGTGAAACCTCTTGAGAAATGTTCTCCTTGATTTTATCTTTCCAATGAGCCATCCTAGGCCTAATTTGGCCATGTAAAATTCAATCTATGAGCCTCCAAAGTTGATGTGTCAAATCTGTCACAATTATGGAATTTCTGTTGCTAGGCTAAAAAATCAGAATTTTAATCAAAAAATTAATCCTAAATTAGAATTCTAATTATCTAATAATTAATTTTAATTAAATTGTTAATTATGAACCAAACTAATTATTTAATCAACTGTTATTAATTAATCTAATTAATTAATATTCTCATATCCTGATGATGGATCCCATTTGGGATTTGAAACGTTGGTACAAAAATGTTAAAACTGTGGATTCTCCGGTCAATGATTCAAAAGATTCAAGCCACAGATCTCTGAAATCTATAATTAACTATTTATAAACTAATTAATCTAAATAATAATTAAATTTTAATTTAATTAATTTAATTAAATTTTATGTATTAATTAATTAATTTAATTTAAATTTTAATATATTAAATATTAAATAACTATTTTAATATTAAAACTATCCTACCACTCCTACTTTACTCATACGTATCATTGAAAGATTAAAACTTAAAAACAAATCATTGAAAGTTTAAAACTTATGTCCTATGCCCTTTGACTTTTAGCCATCGGAGGATCGGGATATCGCACATCGGGGGGTTGTCGAGGTTTGTTTAAACTTGTCATATATGAAAGCTTCGATGTGATCGAAGCTTATAATGAGAGTTGGTTTAATACCTCATGCCATTTAATGATCGGGGAATCGCGACCGGGAAGATTGAGTCCATCAGGGTCTTTTTTTTAAATATCGTGATTATAACTTCTGGTCCGATAAAAAATCCTGATGCGATTAAAAGTTTTATTTTATATATATATATATATATATTTTATATTGTTTTATTTTTTTATTTTCATGAGATTTATTTAAGTTATGAATTTTTCTAAACTACAACCACTTTGAAAATAAAACTAAAAAATATAAATAAACTACAGCCACTTTGACATTTTGATTTTTCAAGATTAGTAGTTTATTTTGAAATTTTGGAGTAAATTACTAAAATCCCATTGATTCATGATTTGGCTGTATAAGCAGAAATGAAAAATGTTAGTAATAACTAACTAGGGATTAACAAAAAAAACAAATGCATTATTGAACTAAGCTAGTTACAAAAATGGAATATTGTACATTTTATGCATTTTTAACCCAGGCGACATAAATGATCAGACTTCAAAGGAGTGCCATTTACAAACAAGTTGACCAAATGAGACGAAACAAGTATCAATGGGAAGCTTATAAAAAATCAATTATAACCAAGCAATCAGTTGGCCAGATAAATTGATCTTGCGAACAAGGCCGACCTCCCTACTATCAAAAGATATCTAGCAACAAGTAGACAAACAAATCTATCTTTCTCTAAACATATGCGATTCATAAATAAAAACTATAGAGGTGTTTAGACCCTAGGTTAAGTCCAATGCTAGTTTGTAGCAGCCATCGTTCAACCATCCGAAAGAGTTTCCTTTTGAGAACCTACAATCACAAACAAGCAAACATCAAATAGCACCTGTATAGATAATATCATAAATCATGTCCATTATGGTGATCAAGGAATCCATAAAATAAATCATAAAACAACAGCTTATTGAGAAAAACAAACTTATTTGTATTAACTTTGAAGTAGAAGAACCTTACAACCTTTACAACCTTGATGTTGAACAAGCTCTTCCCGGGGTTTGAAATAGGAATTTCCTTTACTTTGACAAGCCTTGCACTCCTCCAAATGAGATCTTAGAGGTATGTAATCTCTCCTCATAAAAGCTGAACTAAGAAGACTAAGTTACATCAACATTTCACCTAAAAAATATTCAGCTTTCAACCTCTCAAGTAACTAGCCCAATGCTTCATTTTTAATGCAGAGGAAGGAGGTTACAGGTCCACCTATGAAGGGATAGAGTCCTCCTTCAAAGGGATAAGCTCCTCACATCGAGGGGTTAGCTCCTCAAGGTATGGGATGCATGAACCTTAAGGGAGCGAACTTGCCACCTCAAGATTCCTTCCAGAAGCTTCTAGAAATTACTCAAAGTGAGTTTTTAAGAATATACTGGTGCCTTTTTAACTTTTACAGTGGTCTACACCCATAACACAGAGACAGAGCAGTCAGGTGTGCAGGAGACATGACCTTCAGGTGAAAGACTACAGGTAATGCTAAGAGAAAGTGTGGAACCAGTGTTCTAGAGACTTTTGAGGACTTTCTCTTATTTTCAAGGCTTGATATGAAGAACTGAGGTTTAAGACTTGAAAATGAGGAAACTATGTGTGGTAATCGACTCACACAGATTGCAGAATGTCAAGGTGACAATTTTTTGTGCAAGAGATTTCCCCCTACAGTGCGAAGTCTGTAATAGATGAAGATAGAGTTTATCATCTATGAAGAGTGAAGTACTTTATCATTTCAAGGATCATCCTATGGAAACCCCAGTCAGAACCTGTAAAAACATGCAATGTAAAATATATATATGTGAACATATCATCGCTAAGGTAGGCATTCCCATACTCAGATTAGCACTGACTAGAAAATTGACTAAACTGTTCTGATACAGGAATGATTTTGTAATAAATCAAGAGTATAGACATAGGTAAACATATTATGGGTGGAACCATCTGTTTATGAATAGTCTACTATATAATGAATAACAAAATTTCTCGGAGCCTGGATGGTAGAAACTAGATCCAGGGTCTTGATTTCTGCTTCCTGAACTAGTATGATTCTATCCATGTGAATGAATGAGTCGAAGTCGAACATGGTAGAAAACACTTGATTTCCAGTTAATGATGTGAACTATTAAAAAGTGTGAGAGAAACCACCAGTAAAATCAATGGCTCTCAAAGTACTTAGTATAATCCAAGAAATGTGAATAAATGAGCTGATGTCGAACATGTCATAAAATCTTTTGATCGAAGGTCAATGATGCAACCTATTGTCGAAGGTGAGAAACTTGCCATTAGAGGGTACAGATTCCAAGGTACTGACGATTTCTAGATCATCTTTCTAGATAATGAGCTGAAGTCGATAGAAAGTGATCTGTCGTAGGTAAGCCCACAACATGAAATCATAGATCAAGTTTTGAAGAAATATATTTGACAAGGACTAACTCAGGGATGGTCAAAATGGATGACAGATATTTTGCAGATGAATGGTTTGTTTGAACTGACCTCTTGAACACATAACGACACTGTAGATGGCTTGGTGACAATTAACCCAAAGTTAATACCCAGAAACTGGCTAAAGACATTCAATATGGTTTGGTTAACTGTTAGGCAAAGGATTTCCCAACCCAGGTGAACAAAAAGTGTCGTGTTCCAGAGTGGTTAACTACTTTTCTAAAACACAAAGTGTAACAAACAAGTTCATTTTTCTCTCTTTTTCCCCCACCATTTCTGGCAAGTACCTCTTTATTTTTGACAAGCATGAGGAGGATAACATTTTCTTGTTTATAAGCTCATCCTTCAGATGAGTCCAACTTAGTTTAAAATTCAAACCCTAAGAAGGAGTGGTTTGTTCCTATTTAAAATTGAACAGGTCCTTTACTGTTAAATTTTAAGGAGTCCAGTATAGAAAAAAATCGGTGTTTTTCAATTTTAGGGAGTCAGAAGAAAAACTTAAGAAAACTCCATGGGTGTCCTTTTTCATAAATTTGTGTCCCCCAAGCCTGAAAAAGTATAAAATAATACTTGAGAGAACTTCTTGACCATGACGATCAAGGAGTACTTTTCATAATTAGTGGCCTTGATCTGAAAAAGTAAAAAAAAGTGATCCAAGACACGTCATTTCATAACCAGTATCGAACTCAAAACGAAAAAAGTCAGGTGATCTTTTCATGCTTATACGGTCAACAAAAGAGCTGAAAGTGGACCACCTTTTTATTCTATTTAACAAGTTAAAAGGGAAAAAACTTGGCAATCTTTTCATATTTTACGAGTTAGAAAAAAGATTAAAGAGGACTAGTCCTAGAGGAATGTGTGGTATAAAGGGTAGAAACTGGTTCTAGCAATGGTGGAACTGCTCAAAACATGTAATGGTTAAGAGGCTTGCTAATAAAAGCACGCATAGCTACTGTCCCTGAGGAAAGGAAAAACAACCAAGTGAAAGCATATGATCAGCCAAAGAGATGGTGGCGATGGAATGAAAACAACCAAGGATCATCTAACAAAATTTAGCAGATAAAAACGACAATCACAAGATGTAAAATGGGTATGGGTTCATTTTTACAGAAGCTTGAACCATAGAGAACTCTGCTTGGATTTGGTTTCATGTTTTAACAATCTTGAAACGAAAAACTATGCTTTTTTAAGTTCACATGCCCCCAACATAAAAATTCAAATCGAGGTAGATGCCCCCCAAGCTTCATTGCATTCAACGAGGTGGATGGAATGAAGGTTCACTTTCGAGGGAGTTGTTTCATTTTCTAATGGGGATGACACAGTAAAAGAACTATCCTCATAACCCTTGTTTCATTTTTTAATGAGCTTGACACAAGACAAGGAACTATGCTCAGGACTTCTTGTTTTATTTTTTAATGAGCTTGACACAAGACAAAGAACTATGCTCCAGACATCTGGTTTCATTTTTTAAAGAGGTTGACATGGGAACAAACTATCCTCAAGATATCTGGTTTCATTTTTTAACGAGGTTGAGACATGAAAAAACTATCCTCGGGATAGGTCAGGAATCAGAAAACGACTGTACAGCCTGATATGCAATTTCAAAGGGACTCAAAGGCATCGTGCCATCAAATGAATCCACCTCAGAATCGAAAAGTACGATCCAAGGATCATCAAATGCAATAGTGTTCGATGAAATCATATGAATAGTTGCAATAGAAGGCGATACATTAGGAGGAGGGAAGGAAAAAGTTCCTAGTAAACTAGAATCTTTAATCAAACCTACCCCAATATCCTTGTAAGGGATAGTTGTTTTACCGATGTACTGAACGCTATCTGAAGAGGCTGGGCCAGATGAGAAATAACTCAGCTGGTTTATCATAACGATCTTTCTGTTATGAGGAAACTTGCTAAGCCGAAAGACCGATGAAACAATGGTAGCCATAGCATAAGACCAACTGCGACCCAAGAGAAGGTTGTAATCCAAAGGGGCATCAACCACTTCCACGTCTAGATTTACGGTTTTGCGTTCGACCCCTATAGGTAAATCTTCCAAAGTACCAAAAGGGTGGAACCATCGGCCATCAAAAGCCTTTAGAATTGTGGGAGACTGATTGAGTGTAGGAGAACCAAGAGATCTCCAACACTGGATCGACATAATACATGTAGAAGCTCCCTCATCCATCATAGTTCGAAAGCAAGGTTTGTTTTTCACTAACACTAGAAACTGGAAAGCTATTTGATGAGGAAGGCGAGGTGTACTATTCTCTTAATAGAAGATTATTAGGTTCGAATCCTAAATATCGACAGCTCCTATAGTAGACAATTGTAATTTACGTTGTGCTAGGCATGATTGCAGCACTTCCAAAGCCAACATTGTTGAAGGGGCAACGGCTAGGTCTTCAACAATGTTATAATTCTGAGCAGCTTTCGCATGTGGATTGAAAGCTGATTTCTAAAATATACCTTTAGCAGGCGGTTTGGTTACTAAGTTTGGGTTGGGTTTCTCGATCTGTATTGGATCGGAAACAGGAGGAGGTGAAATTGAAGTCTTTGAATTAGAAGATTCTGCTTCTTTACCATCAACATGATTTTTACTAGCATAATCTTGCGATCGCGCTGCAACCTTGACATGAGACATCATCATAATGGGTTCTTCTAAGGTATTCGAGGAAGATGTAACCACTTTACTAACTTGAGTAGGAGAAGGATCCTTCAAGACAATAGGCATTTGGGAACCTTTAACGAATTTCGAAAACTCTGCTTGATATGGGCATTCTTTAGTAAAACGATCCTCGTCGCAAATGAAACAAGGATAGCAAGGTTTTCATTTTTTGTCAATGGATTCATTTTTATTTGTTTTATCTTTTGAATTTTGATTGCTTTTTATCTTCCCCTTCTCTTTACTACCGGATTTGGTCGTAGATGAATCTATGACATGGACATCGACAGAAACTTCAATAGAAGAATCTCCTTTCGGGGAATCAAGTAAAGTTATTGTAGGAGAAGAATTATTTGAAGATTTCTTCTTACTTTTAATACTAACTGAACCAATCATACCATCAGCGGCATGAGACCTTGAAGGAGCTGTAGTTTTTCGAAGATCAGGGATTTTTTCGTGTAAAGTACCCAATTGCGTATAAACGAGGTCAAGGTACTGAGCCTATGCAATGACTTGCTCTTCAGTGACAACTCCTACCTTAGCTACATCTTCAGTGATTTTAGGTAACAATGATTTAATGAACCATTCCGCTAAAATTTGATCTAGAATGAAAACTTTCACCGAACATTGTCTACTTCGCCGTTCATGAATATGATCAGAAATATATGTGGATGTGGAATGTTTTAGTGAAGTTAACAGTTTCGTGCCATTGTCATATCTGACAGGCAACTGAAAATGAGTTAAGAAAGAAGTGGCTAACTGACAGAAATTATAAAAAGAGCCTCGTGGTAACTCAATGTACCATTTGGCGGCAAGACCAATAAGAGTTCTTTGAAAAAGACACAATCGAATTGAATCATCAATGATTGAATTAGATGCACACCGGAGGTGATAAGTCATAACATGATTTGACGGATCCTCATCTGACTTACCCTTGAATTTCAGGATATCATTGGGCAACTGATTAGGCATTGGTGGCCAATACAGAAGATAGTAAATTAGATTGTTTATAAGGCGCGACAAATCAGGTAAATCCAAAGTTGCAATAAATGGTATTTGACGGTTAGGTTCGCGAAAACCTTGAGTAATGGGACCAGCTCTAGGAGGACGATATCCAGGATAAATTGGAATTAGATTTGCATTAGGAATGTTATAACCTCCTGGAAAACTAGGATTAACCAGACCAAGCTGGGGTTGTCGAGGCTGTTGATAAGTATAGCTAGGGTACGGTTGATTCTGATAAACTGGGTTTTGTATAGTAGGACTGAATTGATACTGTCCCTGGTACGGTTGAATCGTGGCAATTGTACTTGGACCAGCTTGTCCTGCAGGCATCTGGACCGAAGTCTGAACCGTAGGTCCTAATTGGGGCACAGAAACTTGAGGAGTTTGCACTGATGCAGGGATAGTAGAAACTAGAGCTACAGATACTCCAGAAGAAGGTGTGGTAGGTTGACCAGAAGTTGTAGCAGTTATAGCAGCAGTTTGAGGCAAAGTCTGAGGTGAGCTAGGCCCAGGTTACTGAACTAAACCGGGTGCAGAGAGTTGAACAGTAGGTTGGACGGGTTGCTAGGTTGGACCAGAAAGCAAAGGCTCTCCAGCTTGATTAGGTAACTGCACATTAGGTTGCAAATTCTGTTGAGTTTGAGACAGATCCCACACCATCTTCATTCTGGGACTCATAATAGGTTGTACATATGGAGGACCATAACCTGGTTGAACGTAGGGTTGATAATTAGGACGTACATTTCCAACTCCTTGTAAAAATGACTGACCAGAAGGCAGTTGGAAACCTTGAGTTGGGTACTAACCTTGAGGTTGATAACCCTGAGGCACGTACTAAATCTGCGGTTGATAAGAATCCTGAGGAGTATACTAAGTCTGTGGTTGACCTTGGGGTATGTATTGTCCTGAAGGTTGAAAACCTTGAGGTAGCCCTCCAAGTGGAAACTGACTACCTTGGGGTTGCCCCCCAGGCGATAACTGACTACCCTGAGGTTTCCCCCCAGGCGGTAACTGACTACCTTGTCCCCCAAGCGGTAATTGACTACCGTTCCCCCCAGGCGGTAACTGACTACCTTGAGGTTGAGGGTTTGGAATACTACCAAACATCATAAAAATTTGTTCTGCGTTCAATGTTTTAGTTCCATTATTACTAGGTGATAACTGATGTTCAGTCAGTCAAGGAGTTGCTCTTGAAAAAGTACCAAAAAGTGACTGGTACCCCAAAGGAACAGTAGGACCGCCATATAAAAATGTTTCCAGTGATTGGGAAAACATAGGTGACTGTCTTGTCATGATTGATCAAGGATAATAATCTCTGGGTGTAGGATGAAAATAATCACACGCAAACAAACAAAATTTCAATAAAAGCACCTAAAGTCTCTAAAGAAACAAACAACTGAATCACACGCCTAAAAAATATAGGAGTTCAAACCACACAAAAATAGTAACTTCCCATACTAAAAACACTAGTTGCGGATGAAATCCAATGTCGTAGAATTTTAATACAGAAAGGGCGGTTGGAACAGTTACCCCGACAACCTGCTTAATGAAATAGACTGGCACAAGTTTCTTCACATAACCATGTCAAGTGAAGAGAAATCCCCAGAGAGTCCAAGTGAGTCTAGTTGACGTCTGCTCCAGGTACAGTGAGACCTGTCCTTCATTGTCACCTTAGGAAATAATCTTAAGTATATGGACACGAAGGTTACCAACAGAAACAAATACAACTGAGGGAACAGTCTACGATCCGATCTACGCGCAAGGGTAGAGTAACAAAGCTCAATCCCCTGGAAGGCTCCTCGACATGATCAATCCGAGTTTTACCAACAAGTTATGCCAGGCTCTATTAGAGCCTAAATCTACCTCAGGCTGAGAAAGGTAGGATCTAGGATAACATCAAACCATGCTTAACCCGGTGGCTAGCCCTACCATGTCAGGAGAGGGCTCTCTCCTTATTAATCTCAACAAAATATGATCAATGGGGGCTTGATATGACTGATGTGAATACTGATATTAGGATAGGTATGTGTGCAGAAGAGCTTGATTGAATATAATGATGTTTTGTTGGCTCAAATGAAAAGGAAGGTTTGGGTCTGGGGAATGAGCTCAGTTTTGCATAGATCTCTGTGGGGCAAGGTAGGAAACTGATTTGGCACTTCAAAGTGAATGCAATGGAGAGATTTAGACAGGTGAGGAGTTGAAGAGGGCAAGGAAATCTCAGGGATCCTCTTCAAACAGCTGAAAACATCAATAACTAAGCAAACCCTAGGTAGAGCACTACAATTTCAATGGATTCTACCTTTATCCTTGTTTTTTTTAGTTAAGAAGAAGCAAGAGAGATAATGGCATACATAAAATAGATATAAAATTACAATTACAGAAGGAAACACAATATCAAAGCAAGATGCCACATGAATCCCATAGAGTGCTGCAAACCCTGGTCTATTCCTTAGCCAAAACTGCTGAGATGAGTATACAATGAAGCTCCAATCTTTCTCAAAAGTCCAACCCTGCTAATGACTGAAAAAACATAAGATATAGGCAAAAAAAAACTCATCCTAGCCTCTAGGGGTTGAGCTCATGAGTTTAGGAGTTGTTCCAACAAATTCTAAACTGAGAACTAAAAATTAGGCAGTGGAACAGTGTGCCTCTAGAAACTAGGGAACTGATTCATTCAGTTGCAAACTAATTTATGATAGATGAATCTACCTCCATGAGTGAAAATTTGACATAATTACATCAAGATCCATCAATTTACATTAAATTACATCATAAGTTTGACATTAAGAAGGAGAAAAGTCAAATTGTCAAGAAACTAGGCGAAAAACAGAGTATTCTTGGTCAAACTAAGCAAAATTTCCCCAATGCATAGCGCCTGTTTGTAGCCACCTTTGGAGGCCTTCTAGGTGTCCAAATTTTCTCCAAGTGTGCTTGTTAGAAATTTCTGCCTATCGAATTTCCAGAACAAGTGGAATTTTTGAATTTAGCCTCCATTTTCGCCTCCAAAACTGAGTTCTCCCAACACTACTTCCTATGTGTCAAAATAGGGGCAGTAAGGTCATTTTTCGGGTGTTTTTGACCTTTTTGGGGGCTCAAAACCTGTCAAAATTTCTTGCCCATTGGTAGGCATGCATATTTTTCCAAGACAAATCCAAATATGCTAAGTTTTTGTCATTTGGAGGCCTCCATCAAAAGCGAGCGCCAGGTGGCACGGCGCATTGGGCAGAAAATTCTGTGTTTTAGCCCAAAAATTTCAAAAATGCAAAAAGTGTCCCAAATTTTTTGAAATTTGGGCTGAGTTTTCTCCATCAAGTGCTATGTTGGGCCAAGGAAGCCTCAGCCAATATTTAAAGTCTATCTTGCTCCTTTCACCTCCTTGATGCCCTTTTCAACTTTACCTTCAAGCTTTTGATTCTTGCCTTGTAACTTTTATTTCTCACCATGTAATGATAGGCCATATGCCTCAACATTGTTTTCTCCTTGTTGTCCTTCTCTAACAACTTTTCCAAGTGGATATTAGCTCTCTCAAGCCAATATTCTCGATTAGCTTTGATTTATTTCTCAAATGATGTGAGCTTCACCTTCCTCCTTTTGACAGCTTGCCGGTTTTCTCGTATGTTTTGAAGCTCCATAATCGTTTGCTGATCCTCTAGCTGCTTGTTTCTTTGCTCCAGGTACTTTATTATCCACTTAGCCCTCTCTAAGTTGAGGGACAAAGCATTGATGTCCACCTGTTGCTCTTGGATGACCTCCTTGAGCTTTGAGCTTTGTGAGCCCAAATTCGTGTCATCATCCTGAATGAGAATGAAATCGGTCTCCTGCTCACCTGAAGGCCCCTCATCATGTAGTGGCCTCTTGCCCTTGTCCTAAACCCACTGTGCTGATGAAGGAAGTGAAACCCCTTCCACCCCAGGTGGAGATAATACTCACTTTTTTGCTGCAAACAACCTTCTAGTTCCCTTTTGATAGGTGACAAACACTTGCACACTAGCGGTTTGTGTCTCATGACCCTCCTGCTGATGTGAGGGTCCACCTGTCTCATGAAAAGTTTCTGGAGGTACCTGTGGAGCTGTGAAGAACTCATGAGAAATGAATTCCTCCCATGTGATGCCCTACAAACCAAGCTAATGCATGACCACAATTTTGATGAGTGAAAAATTATATATACTGTTAAACTGTTGCTAAGGAGTTTTTTGTTGTACTATGGTGGTCATTTTCTCAATATTTCGGCACATGAAGTAGGGGAGATTCATCATTCTCACCTTGGTAAAGTGCATCAACAATCTGATATGATAGGCATATAGGCGAGAAAACCGGCCCTCACAGCTGAAATACTTCATTATGAGTTTCATCCAAGGGAGCATATGAGTCTTTCAGGTACCGAAAGGGAAAAAATCTGCTGAGTTGTCTCAAACATTATGAGTTTCATCCAAGGGAGCATATGAGTCTTTCAGGTACCGAAAGGGAAAAAATCTGCTGAGTTGTCTCAAATAATCAGGATTGATGTATGGTTCATAATGTTCCCTATTAATCTGCTACCTTTTTTTCCACTGCTCTCCAACATTAGGAATGTCGGTTGCTAGAGAAATATACTCCGGTGTCAAGGTGAATGCCACACCAGCTACAATGGATTGGCCATTATGTAGATGAAGCACAAACAACCGGGCTAACTCACGATGGTACTGGACTCTAGCAACCATCTCACCGAACTAATAACAGGATTGGTGTTGGAAGCATGTGATAGCAAGAGGGCAGGCCTGCAGCTCAGCAAGTAAAGTAGGCTCCTCTCGTATATGTTTGCCACCCTTGTAAGGTCTCCTTGGTGCATG
This sequence comes from Pinus tabuliformis, assembly GCA_031772625.1. Lineage (NCBI taxonomy): Eukaryota > Viridiplantae > Streptophyta > Pinopsida > Pinales > Pinaceae > Pinus > Pinus tabuliformis. The sequence goes on along the minus strand of CM062804.1, from coordinate 1,335,138,736 downwards.
CATTTCTGTAGGAGAGTCACTGTGTGTCTCTTCATCTCATTCATATGAAAGATCAAATTCCATGCTTGCTAATGTGTGAGTTTTCTTGATGAGTATGAAGAGATTTACGATGATTTTAGTTTTTTGCCACGAAGGTTAAGAATGTATTAGGGACTGTGAAGGGAGAGGTTATGAGGGGTTTTGGGAATATTATGACATTTTTTTTTTGGGAAATAGGGGGTTTAGGGAATAGTGTGTAAGCTTAGGGACATCAATTAGGGTTTATGGATTTTGGAATTAGGATTTGGGAAAATGAGATTTGGGGATAGGGGTGAATGATTTTTTAGGAATATGAGAGTTAGGGAATGAATGGATGAACTGGGAAAATAAATGGAGGAGTCAAAGAGTAAGGAAATGGTGGAGTGGACTTGGCAGTAAAATGACAAATGCAAACCCTAAGAAATGATCATTTTTGGAGAAATTGCAACGAAGTAGGGTTTGAGTTTTTTCACACTAAACCACCATAAATTTTTAAGAAAACTCTTTCACTAGCAAGAAAAAGGGCTTGACTTACTTCCACACTAGAAGATTTGAGAAATTTTGGCAATTTGAGGGAGTTTACGATGAAATCGGGCTTAGCAACTCTATGCACCGCGCCACAAACACAATGCGCTACGCCTCTTGTATGCGCTACACCAGTATAAATTTAACACTATGGAGGGCGACCCAATGCGCTGCGCCACTTGTATGCACCGTGCCTCCCACCCAATGCGTCGTGCCTCCAAAACTGGAACTCTTTGCTGCGATTTTGCTTCCTTTCTCCAACACGACCTTCACTTTGCTCAATCTTTCTTCATTGAGTACCAATGAGCTTTTTGAATTGTAAATATGATTTATATACAAGAGCTTTTGATTTTTCCTTCATAAAACCCACTTTTATAATGTTTGCAATGTGACTTACTTTTTCAACTCTATTTTTGGGTAGTTTACTTTATTTGTGCCTTTGATGAACTGAATGACTTGATTTTTTGTTTTCCTTGCAAGGGATGGAGCTACTGAAGCTTGTCAAGGTGACCAAGGTTGCCACTGAAGTTATTTACATATGAAAGAACTGAAATTACATCAATTTATAATAAAAACATAAAATACTCTATTTTTCCTCAAAACAAGGTTTTGAGGAAAAATACATTTCTGAGCATGAGATTATGAATTTTATTACTACTAGAACTTTATTCAACCTCCTCATGTGCCTTCTGACCATTATAGGACATTTTGAAGACCATTTTGAAGAAACCCTAGACCTAATGAAACTGAAACCCTAGAAATGACTCTTGCAAATTTCAAGACGAAAGGTGACTGCAGATGATCCTCATGAATGGAAATGGGCTAGCAGGTAAAGGACATGAGGGAAAATGTACAACAAGCCACTACCGTCAGATGATACATGCTCCTAATGGAATGCAGCTGACTGAGAGAGACACCTAATACGCAATGCAACAAGAGAATTTGATCTCTAACGGAGGGATGAAGATACTCACACTAACAGGCTCCTCGACAATGGCTAATCCGAGGTTTACCATTTATAATACACGCAAAGCTTCTATATTTCCCAATGAAATAGCATTGATTGTCTCAAAGGTTCGGACATGATCTCGTGATTGACTCCTTTAAGAGAAGCTTCCCAGAATGTATCAATTACAATTAGATTTATTTCCTACTGCAAGATATAGCTACTTGTTTGTTTTAACTATCTTGGAGAGTTAATTACTCCCTACTCCAAGATACTAGCCTAAGCTATATTGGTGATAAGAGCCATAGAAATAAAAAATATTACTAGATCAATTTTAATTAAGCATTGTTTTTATGGGTTGTTCTTTAACTCAATAGGTACGAAAATGAAACTTTGATTGTGTGAAGACTCGACTCCAAGAATACTAAAAAATGCACCTAAAATGATAAACAATTCGTTTTTCTTTCAGTGAATTTCTAGCTAAAAGAAAGAGTTCAAAAAGGCAATTCTTTAAGAAACAAATCCTTCTTTCAACATGGAAATGGAAAGAAAATCTTTTTGTCTTTTCTAATAAGAACTCAAAATGAGACTACTAATTAAAGCTCACAAAAAATCCCTTTCTCTTTTCAAAACTCGAAACTACAAATTTTTTTTTTCTTTAAAAGAGATCTACAAGTTCTAGAAAACACTCAAAGCTACAAAAACTAATCTTGAGATCTAAATCTCTTTAAAAAACTAATTGAATAAAAAGATTCAATTCTTTTTTAGGACATTTTACTTATTTGTTCAGTAAACTAAGGATTCATTTGTTCAGAATAACAAATCAATCAAAAAACATCCAGATATGTTTTCTTTTGTAAAAATGAAATTCAAAACTTATAACCAAGTTCGTTCAAAGATTTTCAAAGAGAAAACTAAATCTATTTCTCACAAAGGATACATTTCACAATCAGGTCAGACTCATCAAGAAGATGAAAAGACAGCAGGGTAATCTAAGGTTTCTCAAGCTTCTGATCTTTGAGTCACTACAAAGACCATGTGAAAACCACTCCAAGCATGCAAAGCTTCTACAAAATCATCTAAAACAAAAATACCAATGGAACTTACTCACAAGAGATATTTGACAGAAAGAATGCAGATCTGGGTAGACACTAAAAGCCCTAAATGAAACCGAAACTTAACCGCAAGAAAACATTTTAGGTTTTTCAAAAAAATTTACAAGGCCCGCAAACTTCCATATGAAATAGGTGCGGTACCGCTTTGTTTACTAAAGGAAAGATGCAGATATGCCCACACTGCCTACAAAGAGAAAGTACAGTCCCATAGAAAGTTTGAGTAAAAGAAAAAATAATCTAGATCCTAAAACCTACCCAAGCCAACATACATCAATCAAAAAGCAGAAACGCAAACAAGTTTCTCAAGTCAAAGGCAAAGGAAAAACAAAAACCAAATTCAAGTCCCTAGCTGAGTTGCCAATTTATTGGCAGGATAAATCAATCTTGCGGACAAGGCCGATCTCCCTAGTATCAAAAGATATCTAGCAACAGGTAGTCAAACAAATCTATCTTTCTCTAAACATATGCGATTCATAAATAAAAACTATAGAGGTGTTTAGACCCTACCTTAAGTCCAATGCTAGTTTGTAGCAGCCATCCTTCAACTGTTCGAAAGAGTTTCCTTTTGAGAACCTGTAATCACAAACAAGCAAACATCAAATAGCACCTGTATAGCTAATATCATAAATCATGTCCATTATGGTGATCAAGGAATCCATAAAATAAACCATAAAACAATAGCTTATTGAGAAAAACAAACTTATTTGTATTAACTTTGAAATAGAAGAACCTTACAACCTTTTCAACCTTGATGTTGAACAAGCTCTTCCCGAGGTCCGAAACAGGAATTTCCTTTACCTTGACAAGCCTTGCACTCCTCCAAATGAGATCGTAGAGGTATGTAATCTCTCCTCATAAAAGCTCAACTAAGAAGACTAAGTTCCAACAACTTTTCACCTCAAAAATATTCAGCCTTCAACCTCTCAAGTAATCAGCCCAATGCTTCATTTATAGTGCAGAGGAAGGAGGTTATAGGTCCACCTATGAAGGGATAGAGTCCTCCTTCAAAGGGATAAGCTCCTCACATCAAGGTGTTAGCTCCTCAAGGTATGGGATGCATGAACCTTAAGGGAGCAAACTTGGCACCTCAAGATTCCTTCCAGAAGCTTCTAGAAATGACTCAAAGTGAGTTTTTAAGAATATACTAGCACCTTTTTAACTTTCACAGGGGTCCGCACCCATAACACAGAGACAGAGGGGTCAGGTGCATAGGAGACATGACCTTCATGTGAGGGACCGCACGTAATGCTAAGAGAAAGTGTGGAACCAGAGTTTTAGAGAATCTTGAGGATTTTCTCTTATTTTCCAGGCTTGATATGAAGAACTGAGGTTTAAGACTTGCAAAGGAGGAAAGTATGAGTGGTAATCGACTCACACAGATTGCAGAATGTTATGGTGACAATTTTTTGTGCAACAGATTGCCCCCCTAAAGTGCGAAGTCTGTAATAGATGAGGATAGAGTTTTTCATCTATGAAGAGTGAAGTACTTTATCATTTCAAGGATCATCCTATGGACACCCTAGTTGGAACTTGTAAAAACATTCAATGCAAAATATATAAATATGAACATATCATCGCTGAGGTAGGCATTCCCATACTTAGATTAAAACTGACTAGAAAACTGACTAAAATGTTTTGATACAGGAATGATTTTGTAATACATCAAGAGTATAGACATATGTCAACATAATATGGGCATAGCCATCTATTTATGAATAGTCTATTGTATAATGAATAACAAAATTCCTTGCAGCCTGAATGGTAGAAACTAGATCTAAGGTCTTGATTTCTGCTTCCCAAACTAGTATGATTCTATCCATGTGAATGAATGTGTTGAATTTGAACATGGTAGAAACGACTTGATTACCAGTCAATGATGTGAACTGTTAACAAGTGTGAGAGAAACCACTGGTAATTTCAATGGCTCTCAAAGTACTCAGTACAATCCATGAAATGTGAATAAGTGAGTTGATGTCGAACATGTCATAGAGTCCTTTGATCAAAGGTCAATGTTGCAACCTATCGTCGAAGGCGCGAAACCTGCCATTAGAGTGTGGAGATTCCAAGGTACTGACGATTTCTAAATCATCTTTCTAGATAATGAGTTGAAGTCGATAGAAAGCGATTTGTCGTAGGCAAGCCCACAACACGAAATCATAGATCAAGTTTTGAAGAAATATATTTGGAAAGTACTCAGTCGGGGATGGTAAAAATGGATGACAGATATTTTGCAGATGAATGGTTTGTTTGAACTGACCTCTTGAATACATAACGACACTGTAGATGGTTTGGTGACAATTGACCGAAAGTTAATACCCAGAAACCAGCTGAAGAATTTCAATATGGTTTGATTAACTGTTAGGCAAAGGATTTCCCAACCTAGGTGAAAAAAAAGTGTCGTGTTCAAGAGTGGTTAACTACTTTTCTAAAACACAAAGTGTAACAAGCAAGTTCATTTTTCTCTCTTTTTCCCCCACCATTTCTGGCAAGTACCTCTTTATTTTTGACAAGCTTGAGGAGGATAACATTTGCTTGTTTATAAGCTCATCCTTTAGATGAGTCCAACTTTCTTTAAAATTCAAACCCTAAGAAGGAGTGGTTCGTTCCTGTTTAAAATTGAACAGGTCCTTACTGTTAAATTTTAACGAGTCCAGTATAGGAAAAACTCGGTGTTTTTCAATTTTAGGGAGTTAGAAGAAAAGCTTAAGAAAACTCCATGGGTTTCCCTTTTCGTAAATTAGTGTCCCCCAAACCCAAAAAAGTATAAAATAATACTTGAGAGAACCGCTTGACCATTACGATCAAGGAGTAATTTTCATAATTAGTGGCGTTGATCTAAAAAAGTAAAAAAAAGTGATCAAAGACATGTCATTTCATAACTACTATCGAACTCGAAATGACAAAAGTCCGGCGATCTTTTCATATTTATACGGTCAAAAAAGAGCTGAAAGTGGACTGCCTTTTTATTCTGTTTAACGAGTTAAAGGGAAAAAAACTCGAAAATATTTTCATATTTTACGAGTCAGAAAAGAGCTTAAAGAGGACTCATTCTAGAGGAACAAGTGGTATAAAGGGTAGCAACTGGTTCCGGCAATGCTGGAATTGCTTAAAACACGTAATGGTTATGAGGCTGGCTAATAAAACCACTCATAGATGTGGTCCTTCAGGAAAGGAAAAACAACCAAGTGAAAGCATATGATCAGCTAAAGAGATTGTGGTGATGGAATGAAAACAACCAAGGCTCATCTAACAGAATTTAGTGGATAAAAATGACAATCACGAGATGTAAAACGGGTATGGGTTCATTTTTACACAAGCTTGAACCATAGAGAAATTTGCTTGGATTTTGTTTCATGTTTTAACAAGCTTGAAAAGAAAAACTATGGTTGTTTAAGTTCGCATGCCCCCGGCATAACGACTCAAATCGAGGTAGATGCCCCCCAAGCTTCATTGCATTCAATGAGGTGGATGGAATGAAGGTTCACTTTCAAAGGAGTTGTTTCATTTTTTAATGAGGTTGACACAGTAAAAGAACTATCCTCATAACCCTTGTTTCATTTTTTAATGAGCTTGACACAAGACAAAGAAGTATGCTCTAAACATCCGGTTTCATTTTTTAACGTGGTTGACATGGGAACAAACTATCCTCAAGATATCCAATTTCACTTTTTAACTAGGTTGAGACAAGAAAAAACTATCCTCACGATAGGTCAGGAATCAAAAAACAACTGTACAGCCTAATATGCAATTTGAAATGGACTCAAAGGCATCATGCCATCAAATGAATCCACCTCAGAATCGGAAAGTATGATCCAAGGATCATCAAAAGCAATAGCTTTCGATGAAATCATATGAATAGTTGCAATAGAAGGCGATACGTTAGGAGGAGGGAAGGAAAAAGTTCCTAGTAAACTAGAATCTCTAATCAAACGTACCCCAACATCCTTGTAAGGGATAGTTGTTTTACCGACGTGATGAACGTTATCTGAAGAGGCTGGGTCAGATGAGAAATAACTCAGCTGGTCTATCATAACGATATTTTCGTTATGAGGAAACTTAATAAGCCGAAAGACCGATGAGACAATAGTAGTCATAGCATAAGACCAACTGCAACCCAAGAGAAAGTTGTAATCTAAAGGGGCATCAACCACTTCCACATCTAGATTTATGGTTTTGCCTTCGACCCCTATATGTACATCTTAAAGAATACCAAAATAATGGAACCCTCGGCCATCAAAAGACTTTAAAATTTTCAAAGACTGATTGAGTGTAGGAGAACCAAGAGATCTCCAACACTGGATAGACATAATACACGTAGAAGCTCCCTCATCAATCACAGTCTGAAAGCAAGGTCTGTTTTTGACTAACACTCGAATCTGGAAAGCCATTTGATGAGGAAGGCAGGGTGTACTATTCTCTAAATCGAAGACTATTAGGTTCGAATCCTGAATATCGACAACTCCTATAGTAGAAAATAGTAATTTACGTTGTGCTGGGCATGATTGCAGCACTTCCAAAGCTGACATTGCTGAAGGGGAAACGGCTAGGTCTTCAACAATGTTATATTTCTCAGCATCTTTTGCATGTGGATTGAAAGTTTATTTCTAAAATATACCTTTAGCAAGCAATTTGGTTACTAAGTCTGGGTTGGGTTTCTCGATCTGTAGTGTATCAGAAATAGGAGGAGGTGAATTTGATGTGTTTGAATTAGAAGATTATGCTTCTTTACCATCAACATGATTTTTACTACAATAAGGTTGCGATCGCGTCGCAATCCTGACATGAGACATCATCATAATGGGTTCTTTTGAGGTATTCGAGGAAGAAGCAACCACTTTACTATCTCAAGTATGAGAAGGATCCTTTAAGATAGCAGGCGTTTGAGAACCTTTAACGAATTTCGAAAACTCTGCTCGATATGGGCATTCTTTAGTAAAATGATCCTTGTCGCAAATGAAACAAGGATAACGAGGTTTTCGTTTTTCGTCAATAGATTCATTTTTATTTGTTCTTTCTTTTGAATTTTGATTGATTTTGTTCTTCCCCTTCTCTTTACTACCGGATTTGGTTGTAGATGAATCTACGACATGGACGTCGGCAGAAACTTCAGTGGAAGAATTTCCTTTCGGGGAATTAGGTAAAGTTATTGTAGGAGAAGCATTCTTTGAAGATTTCTTCTTGCTTTTAATACTAACTAAACCAATCATACCATCAGCGGCATGAGACCCTGAAGGAGCTGTAGTTTTTGGAAGATCAGGGATTTTTTCATGTAAAGTACCTGACTGCTTATAAAAGAGGTCAAGGTACTAAGCTTGAGCAATGACTTGCTCTTCAGTGACAACTCCTGCCTTAGCTACATCTTCAGTGATTTTAGGTAACAATGATTTAACAAACCATTCTTCTAAAATTTGATCTGGAATGAAAACTTTCACCAAACGTCATCTACGTCGCCATTCATGAATATGATCAGAAATATATGTGGACATGGATTGTTTTAGTGAAGTTAATAGTTCCATGCCATTGTCGTATCTGACAGGCAACTGAAAATGAGTTAAGAAAGAAGTGGCTAACTAATTGAAATTATAAAAAGAACCTCGTGGTAACTCAATGTACCATTTGGCGGTAACACCAATAAGAGTTCTTTGAAAAAGACGCAATCAAATTGAATCATCAATGATTGAATTAGATGCACACCAGAGGTGATAAGTCATAACATGATTTGACAGATCCTCATCTCACTTACCCTCAAATTTTGGGATATCGTTGGGGAACTTATTAGGCATTAGCGGCTAATACGGAAGATAGTAAATCAGATTGTTGGTAAGCCATGACAAACCAGGTAATTCCAAAGTTGCAATAAATGGTAACTTATGATTAGGTTCGTGAAAACCTTGAGTAATGAGACCAGCTCCAGGAGGAGGATATCCAAGACAAACTGGAATCAGATTTGCATTAGGAATGTTATAACCTCCTAGAAAACAAGGATTAACTAGACCAAACTAGGGTTGTTGAGGCTGTTGATAAGTATAGCTAGGGTATGGTTGATTCTGATAAACTGGGTTTTGTATAGTAGGACCGAACTGATATTTTCCATGGTACGGTTGACTCATGGCAATTTTACTTGAACCAGCTTGTCCTCCAGGCATCTGGACCGAAGTCTGAATCGTAGTCCTGACTGGGGCATAGAGACTTGAGGAGTTTGCACTGATGCAGGGATAGTAGAAACCAAAGCTACAGATACTCCAGAAAGAGGTGTGGTAGGTTGAACAAAAGTTGCAGCAGTTATAGCAGCAGTTTGAAGCAGAGTCTGAGGTGAGCTAGGCCTAGGCTACTGAAGTAAACTAGGTGCAGAGACTTGAAAAATAGGTTGGACGGGTTCCTGGGTTGGACCAAAAACCAAAAGTTGTCCAGCTTGATAAGGTAACTGCACATTAGGTTGCAAAGTTTGTTGAGTTTGAGATAGATCCCACACCATGTTCATTCTGGGACTCATAAAAGGTTGTACGTATGGAGGACCATAACTTGGTTGAACGTAAGGCTGATAATTAGGAGGTAAATTTCCAGCTCCTTGTAAAGATGACTGACCAGAAGGCGGTTGGAACTCTTGAGTTGGGTATTAACCTTGAGGTTGATAACCCTGACGCACATACTGAATCTAGGGTTGATAAGCATCCTGAGGAGTATACTGAGTCTGGGGTTGACCTTGGGGTATGTACTATCCTGAAGGTTGAAAACCTTGAGGTAGCCCTCTGAGTGAAAACTGACTAACTTGGGGTTGCCCCCCAAGTGATAACTGATTACCTTGAGGTTGCCCCCAAGGTAGTAACTGACTACCTTGCCCCCCAGGTGGTAAATGACTACCTTGCCCTGCAGGCGGTAACTGACTACCTTGAGGTTGAGGGTTTGGAATACTACCATACATCATAAAAATTTGTTCTGTGTTCAATGTCTTAGTTCCATTATTACCAGGTGATAACTGATGTTCAGTCGGTCGAGGAGTTACTCCTGAAAAAGTACCAGAAAGTGACTGGTACCCCAAAGAAACAGTAGGACCACCATATAAAAATGTTTCCAGTGATTGGGAAAACATAGATGACTATCTTGACATGATTGATGAAGGATAATAATCTCTGGGTGTAGGATGAAAATAATCACATGTAAACAAAGAAAATTTCAATAAGAGCACCTAAAGTCTCTAAAGAAACAAACAATTGAATCACACACCTAAAAATCTAAGAGTTCAAACCACACATAGACAGTAACTTCCCGTAATAAAAACACTAGTTGGTGATGAAATCCAATGTCGTAGAATTTTAATATAGAAAGGGTGATCGGAACAATTACTTCGACAACCTGCTTAATGAAACAGACTAGCACAAGCTTCTTCACATAACCATCTCGAGTGAAGAGAACCTGCCAGAGAGTCCAAGTGAGTCTAGTCGATGTGTTCTCCAGGTATAGTGAGACCCATCCTTCACCGTAACCTTAGGAAATAATCTTAAGTATATGGACACTAAGGTTACCAACAACAACAAATAAAACTGGGGGAACAATCTATGATCCGATCTATGCGCAAGGGCAGAGTAACAAATCTTAATCCCCTTGAAGGCTCCTCAACATGATCAATCCGAGGTCTATCGACAAGTGACCCTAGGCTCCTCGACAATGCTTAATCCAAGGTTTACCATTTATAATATGCACAAATCTTCTATCTTTCCCAATGAAACAGACTTGATTGTCTCAAAGGTTCGGACATGATCTCGTGATTGACTCCTTTAAGAGAAGCTTCCCAGAATGTATCAATTACAATTGGATATATTTCCTACTGCAAGATATAGCTACTTGTTTGTTTTAACTATCTTGGAGAGTTAATTACTCCCTACTCCAAGAAACTAGACTAAGCTATATTGGTGATAAGAGCCCTAGAAATAAAAAATATTACTAGATCAATTTTAATTAAGCTTTGTTTTATGGGTTGTTCTTTAAGTCAATAGGTACGGAAATCAAACTCTGATGGTGTGAAGACTCGACTCCAAGAACACTAAAAAATGCACGTAAAATGATAAACAATTCATTTTTCTTTCAATGAATTTCTAGCTAAAAGAAAGAGTTCGAAAATGCAATTCTTTAAGAAATAAATCTTTCTTTCAACATGGAAATGGAAAGAAAATCTTTTTTCCTTTTTCAATAAGAACTCAAAATGAGACTACTAATTAAAGCTCACAAAAAATCCCTTTCTCTTTTCAAAACTTGAAACTACAAAAAGCAATTTTCTTCAAAAGAGATCTACAAGTTCTAGAAAACACTCAAAACTACAAAAACTAATCTTGAGATCTAAACCTCTTAAAAAAACTAATTGAATAAAAATCTTCAATTAGTTTTGAGGACGTTTTACTTAGTTGTTCAGTAAACTAAGGATTCATTCGTTCAGAATAAAAAATCAATCAAAAAACATCCAGATATGTTTTCTTTTGTAAAAATGAAATTCAAAACTTATAACCAAGTTTGTTCAAGGATTTGCAAAGAGAAAACTAAATCTATTTCTCACAAAGGATAGATTTCACAATTAGGTTAGAATCATCAAGACGACGAAAAGAAAACATGGTAATCTAAGGTTTCTCAAGCTTCTAATCTTCGAGTCACTACAGAGACCATGTGAAAACCACTCCAGGCATGCAAAACTTCTAGAAAATCATCTAAAACAAAAATACCAATGGAACTTACTCACAAGAGATTTTTGACAGAAAGAGTGTAGATCCGGGTAGACACTAAAAGCTCTAAATGAAACCTAAACTTAACCGGAAGAAAAAAATTTAGGTTTTTCAAAAAAAAATTACAGGGTCCGCAGACTTCCATATGAAATAGGGGCGGTACCGCTTTGTTTACTAAAGGAAAGATGCAGATATGCCTGCACTGTCTGCGAAGAGAAAGTGCGGTCCCCTGGAAACTTCGAGAAAAACAAAAAATAATCCAGATCCTAAAACCTACCCAAGCCAACATACATCAATCAAAAAGCAGAATCACAAACAAGTTTCTCAAGTCAAAGATAAAGGAAAACCAAAAACCAAATTCAAGTCCCCAGCGGAGTCGCCAATTTGTTGGCCGGATAAATTGATCTTGCAGACAAGGCCGATCTCCCTAGTATCAAAAGATATCTAGCAACAAGAAGACAAACAAATCTATCTTTCTCTAAACATATGCGATTCATAAATAAAAACTATAGAGGTGTTTCGACACTACCTTAAGTCCAACGCTAGTTTGTAGCAGCCATCCTTCAAATGTCCGAAAGATTTTACTTTTGAGAACTTGCAATCACAAACAAGCAACCATCAAATAGCACCTATATAGCAAATATCATAAATCATATCCATTATGGTGATCAAGGAATCCATAAAATAAACCATAAAACAACAGCTTATTGAGGAAAACAAACTTACTTGTATTAACTTTGAAGTAGAAGAACCTTACAACCTTTTTAGCCTTGATGTTGAAAAAGCTCTTCTTGGGGTCTGAAACAGGAATTTCCTTTACTTTTACAAGCCTTTCACTCCTCCAAATGAGATCTTAGAGGTATGTAATCTCTCCTCATAAAACCTTAACTAAGAAGACTAAGTTCCAACAGCATTTCACCTCAAAAATATTCAGCTTTCAACCTCTCAAGTAACCAGCCCAATGTTTCATTTTATAGTGCAGAGGAAGGAGGTTACAGGTCCACCTATGAAGGGATAGAGTCCTCCTTCAAAGGGATAAGCTCCTCACATCAAGGGGTTAGCTCCTCAAGGTATGGGATGCATGAACCTTAAGGGAGCAAACTTGCCACCTCAAGATTCCTTCTAGAAGCTTCTAGAAATGAGTCAAAGTGAGTTTTTAAGAATATACTTGCACCTTTTTAACTTTTACAAGGGTCCACACCCATAACACAGAGACGGAGAAGTCAAGTGTGCAGGAGACATGACCTTCAGGTGCGAGACCGCAGGTAATGCTAAGAGAAAGTGCAGAACTAGAGTTTTAGAGACTTTTGATGACTTTGTATTATTTTCAAGGCTTGATATGAAGAACTGAGGTTTAAGACTTGCAAAAGAGGAAAGTATGAATGGTAATGGACTCACATAGATTGTAGAATCTCAAGGTGACAACTTTTTGTTCAACAGACATGCCCCCTAAAGTGTGAAGTCTATAATAGATGAAGATAGAGTTTGCCATCTATGAAGAGTGAAGTACTTTATCATTTCAAGGATCATCCTGTGGACACCCCAGTTGGAACCTGTAAAAACATTCAATGCAAAATATATATATGTGAACATATCATCGTTGAGGTAGGCATTCCCATACTCAGATTAAAACTGACTAAATTGTTCTGATACAAGAATGATTTTGTAATACATCAAGAGTATAGACATATGTAAAGACATCATAGGTGCAACCATCTATTTATGAATAGTCCACTCTATAATGAATAAGAAAATTCCTCGCAGCCTGGATGGTAGAAACTAGATCCAGGGTCTTGATTTCTACTTCCCAAACTAGTACAATTCTATCCATGTGAATGAATGTGTCGAAGTCAAACATGGTAGAAACCACTTGATTACTAGTTAATGATGTGAACTGTTAACAAGTGTGAGAGAAACCACCAGTAATGTCAATGGCTCTCAAAGTACTCAGTACAATCCATGAAATGTGAATAGATGAGCTGATGTCGAACATGCCATACAATCCTTTCATCGAAGGTCAATGATGCAACCTATCATCGAAGGCGAGAAACCTGCCATTAGAGTGTGCAGATTCCAAGGTACTGATGATTTCTAGATCATATTTCTAGATAATGAGTTGAAGTTGATAGAAAGCGATCTGTCGTAGGCAAGCCCACAACACGAAATCATAGATCAAGTTTTGAAGAAATATATTTGGCAAGGACTAACTCAGGGATGGTCAAAATGGATGATAGATATTTTGCAGATGAATGGTTTGTTTGAACTGACCTCTTGAACACATATCGACACTGTAGATGGTTTGGTGACAATTGACCCAAAATTAATACCCAGAAACCGGTTGAAGACTTTCAATATGGTTTGATTAACTCTTAGGCAAAGGATTTCCCAACCCAGGTGAACAAAAAGTGTCGTGTTCAAGAGTGGTTAACTACTTTTCTAAAACACAAAGTGTAACAAACAAGTTCATTTTTCTCTCTTTTTCCCCCACCATTTCTGGCAAGTACCTATTTATTTTTTACAAGCTTGAGGAGGATAGCATTTGCTTGTTTATAAGTTCATCCTTCGGATGAGTCCAACTTAGTTTAGAATTCGAACCCTAAGAAGGAGTGGTCCGTTCCTGTTTAAAATTGAACAGGTCCTTTACTGTTAAATTAACAAGTCAAGTATAGGAAAAACTCGGTGTTTTTCAATTTTAGGGAGTCAGAAGAAAAACTTAAGAAAACTCCATGGTTGTCCTTTTTCATAAATTCGTGTCCCCCAAGCCCAAAAAAGTAAAAAATAATACTTGAGAGAACTGCTTGACCATTACGATCAAGGATTACTTTTCATAATTAGTGGCTTTGAGCTAAAAAAGTAAAAAAAAAGTGATCAAAGACACGTCGTTTCATAACCAGTATTGAACTCGAAATGAAAAAAGTCCAGCAATCTTTTCATGTTTATACGGTCAGAAAAGAGCTGAAATTAGACCCCCTTTTTATTTTGTTTAACGAGTTAAAAGGGAAAAAAATCGGCAATCTTTTCATATTTTACGAGTCAGAAAAGATCTTAAAGAGGACTCATCCTAGAGGAACGAGTGGTATAAAGGGTAGTAACTGGTTCCGGCAATGGTGGAACTGCTCAAAACACGTAATGGTTAAGAGGCTGGCTAATAAAATCACTCATAGCTGTGGTCCCTCAGGAAAGGAAAAACAACCAAGTGAAAGCATATGATCAGCCAAAGAGATGGTGGCAATGGAATGAAAACAACCAAGGCTCATCTAACAGAATTTAGCGGATAAAAACAACAATCACGTGATGTAAAACGGGTATGGGTTCATTTTTACACAAGCTTGAACCATAGAGAACTCTTCTTGGATTTGGTTTCATGTTTTAACAAGCTTGAAACGAAAAACTATGCTTGTTTACGTTTGCATGCCCCTGGCATAATGACTCAAATCGAGGTAGACGCCCCCCAAGCTTCATTGCATTCAACGAGGTGGATGGAATGAAGGTTCACTTTCAAGGGATTTGTTTCATTTTTTAATGAGGTTGACATAATAAAAGTGTTGGCATTATGTTTCTGGTATGGCTATATGTTACAAATGTTGTACTTGATGGCAACACCCATGGCAAGGCTCTCAATATGTTGAAAATTAAGAAGTACGCAGGAGATTAGTTCAAAAAGTGCGTACCCACAGGTACACCATGAAGGGACTGCGGCCTGATACGCAGGTCAGCCGTTTAGAAGGTGCGTACCCCCAGTGCACACATTTCAAGGCAGAGAAAAGCACACGTGGTGTTTCTTATGTTTAACCTTTGGTATTTAGCCGACGGTTTTGTGTTATTATGGTGTCGGCCCGTGGTATTAATCCATGATTTAAGGAAGAGCTTTCCTATATAAAGCAAAGGAGATCATTTGGCTTATGCATGTTTTGGGTTGAATATCTTATGAGGGCTAGATCTGAAATATTATGATCTCTTGGGAGTATGTCTAGATCTAAATAAGGCGAATCTACTGATGGATTGAGATCTCTTCGGCGCATGTTCAGATCTGTAGATCT
This sequence comes from Pinus tabuliformis, assembly GCA_031772625.1. Lineage (NCBI taxonomy): Eukaryota > Viridiplantae > Streptophyta > Pinopsida > Pinales > Pinaceae > Pinus > Pinus tabuliformis. Next base: position 1,335,123,381 of record CM062804.1, on the reverse strand, counting down.
GACTGTCTGGGTTATTTCTGAAGTCTTGAAATCATCTATGCCCGAAGGTACGCAGGTACGGTGAAATAAAAGTGCGTACATATGCAGGAACGAACCGTTTCAGGTGCGCCGGTACGCAGGCACAGAAGGGTTGCAGGTGCGGAGGTCCGCAGGCAGTTCAATGGATACAGTGCGTATGTAAGCAGGCGAGCAGTTGAGCAGGGTGCGTACGTAAGCAGGCGAGCAGTTGAGCAGGGTGCGTACGTAAGCAGGCGAGCAGTTGAGCAGGGTGCGTACTGTAAGCAGGCAGTACATGGGTGAAGCTGCTTACTTCTCTTAAAATCTTTGTTTATCATTGCTGTGTTCTGGGTTTGGTCCTATTATTGTTGATCTGGTTACTACAGTTGACTGGGTGATTCTCTTATACTTGATGATCATTTGATGCTTATGGATCCAGTTTGAAAATTTATGAAAAGTGGTCCTTGTAAGAAAAGAAGTAGGGGGTTGTAGCTCCCTTCCAGGAGAGACTGGAAAACGAGAGAGAGAGTTGTAGCTCTCTGCAGGTTGCAGCCTGCATACTGGTAAATGACTGCACCAGTACATAACCATTGTAAAAGGAGTTTCTAATTTGAAAGAAGATAGAGACATATTGTAGCAGCTGGTTTTCACCCACATTGGGTTTCCACCTTACATCTTGTGTTCTTTGGTGTGACTATCTGTTTTCTTTGTTCATGTTCATTATTTTATGGTACTGACATGCAAAAATAATTCAAGGAACAAATAAGGAAGATTTATTAAAAGAGTTAGATAATACTGATTCACCCCCCCTCTCAGTATTATTTCCAACAATTGGTATCAGAGCAGGTCCTTTAGAGAAGCTTGATCGCTTGAAGGTAGATCTTTCATCATGAGCAACTACAAGAGAGAAGCATCAATCAGGCCACTAGTTTTTGATGGGACAAACTTCAATTATTGGAAGGTAAGAGTTACTGCCTATCTTCAATCTCTTGGTACAGAAGTTTGGGACATCGTAGAGACAGGCTACGCTTTTCCTTCAGCCACTCCTACAGATGCAGCCGAGAAAAAGAAGTATGAAACAAATGCGAAAGCAGTCAGTACTCTATTAGGATGTATATCCCAATCAGAATTCATGAAGGTAATGCACTATAAATCCACAAAAGAGATATGGGACAAAATTGTCACGAGCTATGAAGGAGATGAACAGGTAAAATGTGCTAAACTTCAAACTCTCAGAATTCAGTATGAGACTCTCAAGATGTATAATGATGAAAGTGTGGCTAACTATTTTCTTCGAGTAGATGAGGTTGTTAATTGTATGAAAAATTTGGGTGAAGAAATAAAAGAGGCTATTGTGGTTGAAAAGGTTCTAAGATCATTGTCTCCCAAGTTTGAATCTAAAGTATCTCCAATAGAAGAAAAGGAAAATCTACGACTCCTTACTATGTCTCAGCTACATGGAATTCTAACTGCTTATGAAATGAGAAAGGGAGGTCCATCAGACAGAAGAGAAGTTGCTTTCAAGGCATCAGGCAAAGGAGATTATTATGAAGCAAGCCACGTCCCAGAAGAAGAAGAAGAAGAATCAAATTTTGTCAGAAATCTTCAAAGGGGTTCTGGAAGGTTCAGAGGTAAATTACCTTTTAAATGATTTTCTTGTGGAAGAGTAGGTCATTATGCTGCAAAATGTCCTTATAAGGATAAAGGAAAGGAACCTGCTAGATGGAACAAGAAACAGAATGCAAATAAGAAAAGCTACTACACTCATGAAGATAGTGATGGTCTATCAAACAGTGATGAAGATGAACGAGGTAATGAATATAAGTTGTTAATGGCATTTGAAGATGATGATTATATGGATGCTATAGATGTGGATAACCTTTATGATGAAATTACTAGACTCAAGAGATGTATAGAAGAAATGAATATGATCATTGATACTCTACAATTTCAAATTGATGAAAAAGAAAAACATCTTGAAAAATTAGAAGGTGAAATTGTTGGTCTTAGAAAAGAGATTGAGAAAACAAAAGCTATTAATCATAAGTTTGTCAAAGGATCTGAAACTTTGGATGAGATTATCAATGTGCAGCGGTCTCCACTAGACAAGATAGGTCTGGGCTATAATGGAGAAACTTCTCAAGCATCCACCTCAAAAAGTTATCTTGATGCAGCAAGAAGAAATGAGCAAAAGCACAATGAAGATCATCAGGTAAAGCAGGGACGAATTACAAACAGAAACTATCAGGGGCAATCCATCTTAAGCGTGAACAAAAGCTACAACCAGCCACAGGTAAAATCTTCTCAATTTGGTTCAAGAATAGATGATAATAGAAATTACAATCAATTGGCTGGTAGATTCGATAACCGCAGAAGTTTCTTCAATGGACAATGCTTTTCTTGCCATAACTTTGGTCACAAAGCAGCTCAATGTGTTGCATATAAAACGATCATGACTAGGGAAGCTCAAAAACAAAGAAGTATGACGGGGATTACAAAAAGGACCTATAACAACTTTTCGGTTCTTGAAAATGAAGTTGAATGTTCTATTTGCAATAACTTTGGTCATGAAGACTCTGAATGCAGGAGCAGGTTTCAGCAGAAAAAGGAACAAGCCTCAAGCACCAAAACATGGAGAATAAAGGAACCTCAAACAGAAAGATGTGGGATAGCATTTTATGCAGAGGGACAGGAAAATCTATGGTACATTGACAGTGGATGTTCGAAGCATATGACAGGTGATAAAGAAAAACTTGAGTCTTATTCTGCTCTAGAAAAGGGAAAGAAAGTCTCTTTTGGAAATGATACTCCTGCAACTATAAAAGGAAAAGGCATTGCTCAGTTAAAAGAAAAGGTCAAGGCTGGAAATGTTTTGTATGTTGATGGATTGAAGCATAATCTTCTAAGTGTCAGCTAGATGTGTGATCAAAGAACCGAGGTTATATTCAGATCAAATGGATGTCTTTTTTGTGATCTTGATACAGGTAAAACAGTGATCAAAGGCAAAAGAACTCCAAATAATCTGTACATATTTGAAGAAGGACAACAACAATACTATCTGAGCAAGGATGATGAGCACTGGTTATGGCATCGGAGGTTGGGACATCTAAGCTTTTCACAAATAAGGAAAGCATGCAAATATCAGGCAGTTCGCGACCTTCCAGATATCAAAATTCCTGACAACACCATATGCAAATCATGTCAGTTTGGAAAACAAACCAGAACTAACTTTCCAGAGAAAGAAGGATCAGCTAGCATGCCTCTTGAGCTAGTACATACAGATACATGCGGTCCTTTCAGGAAAAGAACACCTCGAGGAGAAGAATACTTGATATTATTCATTGACGATTTCTCCAGGTTTGTCTGGTTAGGACTTATGAAGCACAAAGATGAAGCATTCGAAAAATTCAAATCCTTCAAAGCCTTGGTTGAAAATGAATCAGGTCACAAAATTAAGTGCCTCAGATCCGACAGAGGTGGGAAATTTACTTCAAATGAATTTTTCGATTTCTGTGAAGAACATGGGATAAGAAGAGAATTCTCTACAGCAAGAACTCCTCAGCAAAATGGAGTTGTGGAAAGAATGAACAGAACAGTGCAACAAATGGCTCGTGCTATGCTTGATGAGTCAGGAACTCCTGCAACTTTCTGGGGTGAAGCTGCACATGCTGCGGTTGTTATTCTCAACAAAGCAAATGTCCGGGTGAACAACACTCAAACTCCTCATGAGCTCTGGAGTGGTAGGACTCCTTCGGTAAAGCACTTCAAAATCTTTGGGAGCAAATGCTATATCAAGAATACTGATGAGCAGCTTGGAAAACTTGAACCTAGAGCAGATGAAGGCATTCTTCTTGGTTACTCTCCACATAGCAAAGCATACAAATGCTACAATAAAAGACTTGGCAGAATTGTTGACAGCATTGATGTAGTGGTTGATGAGAAGGGATACATTCCTAGGCAAGTACATCATGAAGACATCGAAGAAGATGAAGGCTACCCCCAATGACAGAATCATGAAGAAGAAGAACCTCAAGAAGAACCAGAGGAGCAAACAAGAATAGAAGAAAAGACTCCATCCAGATACGTTCAGAAGAATCATCCAGAATCTCAGATTATGGGGCAGAAAGAAGCAGGTGTACAAACAAGAAGAACAGTTGCAGAAGCTTCAAGCTATTTGGCATTACTCTCCTCTACTGAACCACACAATGTGAAAGAGGCATGCAAAGATGAATGTTGGGTGAAAGCAATGGATGAAGAACTTGAGCAGATCGAAAAGAACAACACTTGGGAGCTGGTTCCTAGACCAAAAGATAAGAATGTTATTGGAACAAAATGGGTCTTCAAAAATAAATTGAATGAAAATGGAGAAGTAATTAGAAACAAAGCCAGACTTGTTTGTAAAGGGTATGCGTAGCAAGAAGGAATAGAATTTGAAGAAACCTTTGCTCATGTTGCAAGACTTGAGGCCATCCGAATGTTCCTTGCTTTCTCAAGTTTTCAAAACTTCAAAGTATTTCAAATGGACGTGAAATCAGCCTTTCTGAATGGAGACTTGGAAGAAGAAGTGTACATTGAACAACCAGATGGGTTCATTCTTGGAAATGATCCAAATCTTGTATGCAGATTGAAAAAGGCTCTCTATGGTCTCAAACAAGCTCCAAGGGCTTGGTACTACTGTTTGGACAAATATCTTCATCAACAAGGCTTTTCAAAAGGATCAGCAGATAGCAATCTTTATATAAAAGTTGAAAATGACAAATTGCTAATACTTCTTGTGTATGTAGATGACATTATTTTTGGGAGCAATGAAGAAGCTATGAGTCAAAGCTTTGCCTTGGTCATGCAGAAAGAATTTGAAATGTCCTTGCTAGGAGAACTGACATATTTCCTTGGTTTGCAAATCCAACAAAAAGAAGGAGGAATCTTTTTATCTCAAACCAAGTATCTCAAACAGATTTTGAAGAAATATGGTATGGAAGATGCAAAACCAGTATGTACACCCATGGTCACAGGATGTAGCCTCAGTGCAAATGATGAATCTACAGCAGTACATCAACCAACCTATAGATCTATGATTGGAAGTTTACTTTATTTGACAGGTACCCGACCGGACATCATGCATGCAGTTGGAATAGTTGGAAGATTTCAGGAAAATCCGAAGGAGACTCATCTTCAGGTAGTGAAGAGAATTTTCAAATATCTTCAAGGGACTCAAAATTATGGCTTATGGTATCCTAGAGATACAGATCTTACACTTCATGCTTATACAAATGCAGATTGGGCCAGAAGCGTGGATGACAGGAAAAGCACAAGTGGTGGTGCGTTCTTTATGGGTTCCAGACTGGTATCTTGGTTCAGCAAGAAACAGAGTTCGATTGCCTTGTCTACAGCTGAAGCGGAATATGTTGCTGCTGCATCTTGTTGCAGCCAACTCCTTTGGATGATGCAGACTTTGCAGGATTTTCAAATCACTTGTACACCACCAATCCCCATCTTATGTGATAACACAAGTGCAATCAGCATCTCAAAGAATCCTGTTATGCATTCAAAAACCAAGCACATACCAATCAAGTATCATTTTCTTCGGGAACAAGTTCTTGAACAGAAGGTCAAGTTGGAGTATGTTCCTTCTAAGGAACAAGTTGCTGATATTCTCACCAAACCATTGCCTAGGGACACTTTTGAATACCTCAGGCAAAAGCTGGGGGTTGTTGATGCATCATCTTATTGCTGAACCTCTTCTGATTGATGGTACAGGTTCAGGGGGAGCATATAATGCATTGTTGGCACTATGGAGGATGTGCAGAAGGAGATCTTGGAAGTAGCTGCAATATGTCTCTATCTCTTTCATGGTGGATTATGGTTCTTTGTTGCAGATCCGGTTCATATTCAGGGGGAGCATGTTCTTAGGGGGAGCGTAACCCTTTGCCCTTGATGTCAAAGGGGGAGAATGAAGCTGAAGTTTTGAGGTTGCCATCAAGTCCAAAGGGGGAGATTGTTGGCATTATGTTTCTGGTATGGCTATATGTTACAGATGTTGTACTTGATGGCAACACCCATGGCAAGGCTCTCAATATGTTGAAAATTAAGAAGTACGCAGGAGATTAGTTCAGAAATTGCATACCCGCAGGTACACCATGAAGGGACCGCGGCCTGATACGCAGGTCAGCCGTTCAGGAGGTGCGTACCCCTAGTGCACACATTTCAAGGCAGAGAAAAGCACATGTGGCGTTTCTTATGTTTAACCTTTGGTATTTAGCCGACAGTTTTGTGTTATTATGGTGTCGGCCCGTGGTATTAATCCATGATTTAAGGAAGAGCTTTCCTATATAAAGCAAAGGAGATCATTTGGCTTATGCATGTTTTGGGTTGAATATCTTATGAGGACTAGATCTGAAATATTATGATCTCTTGGGAGTATGTCTAGATCTAAATAAGGTGAATCTACTGATGGATTGAGATCTCTTCGGCGCATGTTCAGATCTGTAGATCTGACTGTCTGGGTTATTTCTGAAGTCTTGAAATCATCTATGCCCGAAGGTACGCAGGTACGGTGAAAGAAAAGTGCGTACATACGCAGGAACGAACCGTTTCAGGTGCGCCGGTACGCAGGCACAGAAGGGTTGCAGGTGCGGAGGTCCGCAGGCAGTTCAATGGATACAGTGCGTATGTAAGCAGGCGAGTAGTTGAGCAGGATGCGTACGTAAGCAGGCGAGCAGTTGAGCAGGGTGCGTACGTAAGCAGGCGAGCAGTTGAGCAGGGTGCGTACTGTAAGCAGGCAGTACATGGGTGAAGCTGCTTACTTCTCTTAAAATCTTTGTTTATCATTGCTGTGTTCTGGGTTTGGTCCTATTATTGTTGATCTGGTTACTACAGTTGACTGGGTGATTCTCTTATACTTGATGATCATTTGATGCTTATGGATCCAGTTTGAAAATTTATGAAAAGTGGTCCTTGTAAGAAAAGAAGTAGGGGGTTGTAGCTCCCTTCCAGGAGAGACTGGAAAACGAGAGAGAGAGTTGTAGCTCTCTGCAGGTTGCAGCCTGCATACTGGTAAATGACTGCACCAGTACATAACCATTGTAAAAGTAGTTTCTAATTTGAAAGAAGATAGAGACATATTGCAGCAGGTGGTTTTCACCCACATTGGGTTTCCACCTTACATCTTGTGTTCTTTGGTGTGACTATCTATTTTCTTTGTTCATGTTCATTATTTTATGGTACTGACATGCAAAAATAATTCAAGGAACAAATAAGATAGATTTATTAAAAGAGTTAGATAATATTGATTCACCCCCCCCTCTCAGTATTATTTCCAACAAAAAGAACTATCCTCATAACCCTTGTTTCATTTTTTAATTAGCTTGACACAAGACAAGGAATTATGCTCAAGACTCCTTGTTTCATTTTTTAACGAGCTTGACACAAGACAAAGAACTATGCTCCAGACATCTGGTTTCATTTTTTAATGAGGTTGACATGGGAACAAACTATCCTCAAGATATCCAGTTTCATTTTTTAACGATGTTGAGGCAGGAAAAAACTATCCTCGCGATAGGTCACGAATTAGAAAACCACTGTACAGCCTGATATGCAATTTCAAAGGGACTCAAAGGCATCGTGCCATCAAATTAATCCACCTCAGAATCAGAAAGTACGATCCAAGGATCATCAAAAGCAATAGTGTTCGATGAAATTATATGAATAGTTGCAATAGAAGGAAATACGTTAGGAGGAGGGAAGGAAAAAGTTCCTAGTAAACCAAAATCTTTATTCAAACCTACCCCAACATCCTTGTAAGGGATAGTTGTTTTACTGACGTGTTGAATGCTATCTGAAGAGACTGGGTGGGATGAGAAATAACTTAGGTGGTCTATTGTAACAATCTTTCCATTATGAGGAAACTTGATAAGCCAAAGGATCGATGAAACAACATCAGTCATAGCATAAGACCAACTACGACCCAAGAGAAGGTTGTAATCTAGAGGGGCATCAACCACTTCCACATCTAGGTTTAAAGTTTTTCCTTCGAACCCTATAGGTAAATCTTACAAAATACTGAAAGGATGGAAGCCTTAGCCATCAAAAGCATTTAGAATTGTCAGAGACTGATTGAGTGTAGGATAACCAAGAGATCTCCAACACTAGATCGACATAATGCACGTAGAAGCTCCCTCATCAATCAAAGTCCCAAAGCAAGGTCTATTTTTGACTAACACTGGAATCTGGAAAGCCATTTGATGAGGAAGGCGGGGTGTATTATTCTCTAAATCGAAGATTATTAGGTTTGAATCTTGAATATCGACAACTCCTATAGCAGACAATAGTAATTTATGTTGTGCTGGGCATGATTGCAACACTTCCAAAGCCGACATTGCTGAAGGGGCAATGGCTAGGTCTTCAACAATGTTATAATTCTGAGCAGCTTTTGCATGTGGATTGAAAGCTAATTTCCGAAATATATCTTTAGCAGGCAGTTTGGTTTCTATATCTAGGTTGGGTTTCTCAATCTGTAGTGGATCGGAAACAAGAGGAGGTGAAGTTGATGTGTTTGAATTAGAAGATTCTGCTTCTTTACCATCAACAAGATTTTTACTATCATAATATTGTGATCGCGTCACAATCCTGACATGAGACATCATCATAATGGGTTCTTTTGAGGTATTCGAGGAAGAAGCAACCACTTTACTATCTCGAGTAGGAGAAGGATCCTTCAAGACAACAGGTTTTTGAGAACCTTTAACGAATTTCAAAAACTCTGCTCGATATGGGCATTCTTTAGTAAAATGATGCTCGTCACAAATGAAACAAGGATAGCAAGGTTTTTTTTTTTGTCAATAGATTCATTTTTATTTGTTTTATGTTTTGAATTTTGATTGTTTTTGTTCTTCCCCTTCTCTTTACTACCAGATTTGGTCGTAGATGAATCTATGACATGGACGTTGGAAATAACTTTAGCGGAAGAATCTCCTTTCGGGGAATCATGTAAAGTTATTGTAGGAGAAGAATTCTTTGAAGATTTCTTCTTGCTTTTAATACTAACTGAACCAATCATACCATCAGTGGCATGAGACCCTGAAGGAGCTGTAGTTTTTGGAAGATTAGGGATTTTTTCGTGTAAAGTACCTGACTGCGTATAAACAAGGTCAAGGTACTGAGCTTGAGCAATGACTTGCTCTTCAGTGACAACTCCTGCCTTAGCTACATCTTCAGTGATTTTAGGTAACAATGATTTAACAAACCATTCCGCTAAAATTTGATCCAGAATGAAAACTTTCACCGAACGTCATCTATGTCGCCGTTCATGAATATGATCAGAAATATATGTGGATGTGGATTGTTTTAGTGAAGTTAACAGTTTCGTGCCATTGTCGTATCTGACAGGCAACTGAAAATGAGTTAAGAAAGAAGTGGCTAACTGACTGAAATTATAAAAAGAGCCTCGTGGTAAGTCAATGTACCATTTGGCAGCATGACCATTAAGTGTTCTTTGAAAAAGACGCAATCGAATTGAATCATCAATGATTGAATTAGATGCACACTAGAGGGGATAAGTCATAACATGATTTGACGGATCCTCATCTGACTTACCCTCGAATTTCAGGATATCACTGGGCAACTTATTAGGCATTGGTGGCTAATATGGAAGATAGTAAATCAGATTGTTCATAAGGTGTGACAAATTAGGTAAATCCAAAGTTGCAATAAATGGTAACTGATGGTTAGGTTCATGAAAACCTTGAGTAATGAGACCAGCTCCAGGAGGAGGATATCCAGGGTAACCTAGAATCAGATTTGCATTAGGAATGTTATAAACTCCTAGACAACCAGGATTAACCGAACCAAACTGGGGTTGTTGAGGCTATTGATAAGTATAGCCAGGGTATGGTTGATTATGATAAACTGGGTTTTGTACAGTAGGACCGAACTGATACTATCCCTGGTATGATTGACTTGTGGCAATTGTACTTGGACCAACTTGTCCTGCAGACATCTGGACCGAAGGCTGAACCGTAGGTCCTGACTAGGGCACAGAGACTTGAGGAGTTTGCACTGATGCAGGGATAGTAGAAACCGGAGCTACAGATACTCCAGAAAGAGGTGTGGTAGGTTGAACGGAAGTTGCAGTAGTTGTAGGAGTAGTTTGAGGCAGAATCTGAGGTGAGCTAGGCCTAGGTTGCTGAACTAAACCAGGTGCAGACACTTGAACAGTCGGTTGGACGGGTTGCTGGGTTGGACCAGAAACAAAATGCTATCTAGCTTGATAAGGTAACTGCACATTAGGTTGGAAAGTCTGTTGAGTTTGAGACAGATCCAACACCATGTTCATTCTAGGACTCATAAAAGGTTGTACGTATGGAGGACCATAACCTGGTTGAATGTAGGGCTGATAATTAGGAGGTACATTTCTAGCTCCTTATGAAAATGACTGACCAGAAGACGGTTGGAAACCTTGAGTTGGGTACTGACCTTGAGGTTGATAACCCTGAGGCACGTACTGAATCTGGGGTTGATAAGCATCTTGAGGAGTATACTGAGTCTAGGGTGGACCTTGGGGTATGTACTATCCTGAAGGTTGAAAACCTTGAGGTAGCCCTCCAAGCGGAAACTGAATACCTTGGGGTTGCCCCGCAGGTGATAACTGACTACCTTGAGGTTGCCCCCCAGGTGGTAACTAACTACCTTGCCCCCCAGGCGGTAACTTACTACCGTGCCCCCTAGGTGGTAACCAACTACCTTGAGGTTGAGGATTTGGAATACTACCAGACATCATAAAAATTTGTTCTGCGTTCAATGTTTTAGTTCCATTATTACCAGGTGATAACTGATGTTCAGTTGATCAAGGATTTGGTCCTGAAAAAGTACCAGAAAGTGACTGGTACCCCAAAGGAATAGTAGGACAACAATATAAAAATGTTTCCGGTGATTGGGAAAACATAGATGACTGTCTTGTCGTGATTGATCAAGGATAATAATCTCTGGGTGTAGGATGAAAATAATCACATGCAAACAAAGAAAATTTCAATAAAAGAACCTAAAGTCTCTAAAGAAACAAACAACTGAATCACATGCCTAAAAAATCTAAGAGTTCAAACCACACAGGAACAGTAACTTCCCTTACTAAAAACACTAGTTGGTGATGAAATCCAACGTCGTAGAATTTTAATACAGAAAGGCTAGTTGGAACAGTTACCCCGACAACTTGCTTAATGAAAGAGACTGGCACAAGTTTCTTCACATAACAATCTCGAGTGAAGAGAACCCCCCAGAGAGTCCAAGTGAGTCTAGTCAATGTCTGCTCTAGGTACAGTGAGACCCGTCCTTCACCATCACGTTAGGAAATAATATTAAGTATATGGACACTGAGGTTACCAACAACAACAAATACAACTGGGGGAACAGTCTACGATCCGATCTACACGCAAGGGCAGATTAACAAAGCTCAATTCCCTTGAAGGCTCCTTGACATGATCAATCCGAGTTTTTCCAACAAGTGACCCCAGGCTCCTCGACAATGGCTAATCCGAGGTTTACCGTTTATAATACGCACAAATCTTCTATCTTTCCCAATGAAATAGACTTGATTGTCTCAAAGGTTTGGACATGATCTCATGATTGACTCCTTTAAGAGAAGCTTCCCAGAATTTATCAATTACAATTGGATTTATTTCCTACCACAAGATATAGCTACTTGTTTGTTTTAACTATCTTGGAGAGTTAATTACTCCCTACTCCAAGATACTAGCCTAAGCTATATTGGTGATAAGAGCCCTAGAAATAAAAAATATTACTAGATCAATTTTAATTAAGCGTTGCTTTTATGGGTTGTCTTTAAGTCAATAGGTATGGAAATGAAACTTTGATGGTGTGAAGACTTGACTCCAAGAACACTAAAAAATGCACCTATAATGATAAACAATTCGTTTTTCTTTCAATGAATTTCTAGCTAAAATAAAGAGTTCGAAAATGCAATTCTTTAACAAACAAATCTTTCTTTCAACATGGAAATGGAAAGAAAATCTTTTTTTATTTTTCAATAAGAACTCAAAGCGAGACTACTAATTAAAACTCAGAAAAAATCCCTTTCTATTTTCAAAACTCAAAACTACAAAAACCAATTTTCTTCAAAAGAGATCTACAAGTTCTAGAAAACACTCAAAACTACAAAAACTAATCTTGAGATCTAAAACTCTTAAAAAAATTAATTGAATAAAAAGCTTCAATTATTTTTTAGGACATTTTACTTAGTTGTTCAGTAAACTAAGGATTCATTCGTTCAGAATAAAAAATCAATCAAAAAACATCCAGATATGTTTTCTTTTGTAAAAATGAAATTCAAAACTTATAACCAAGTTCGTTCAAAGATTTGCAAAGACAAAACTAAATCTATTTCTCACAAAGGACAGATTTCACAATCATGTCAGACTCATCAAGAAGATGAAAAGACACCAGGGTAATCTAAGGTTTCCCAAGCTTCTCATCTTTGAGTCACTACAGAGACCATGTGAAAACCACGCCAGGCATGCAAAACTTCTATAAAATCATCTAAAAAAAAATACCAATGGAACTTACTCACAAGAGATTTTTGATAGAAAGAATGCAGATCTGGGTAGACACTAAAAACCCTCAATGAAACCTAAACTGAACCGAAAGAAAACATTTTAGGTTTTTCAAAAAAATTTACAGGCTCCGCAGACTTCCATATGAAACAGGGGCGATACCGCTCTGTTTACTAAAGGAAAGATGCAGATATGCTCGCACTGTCTGCAAAGAGAAAGTGCGGTCCCCTAGAAACTTCAAGAAAATGAAAAAATAATCCACATCTGAAAAACCTACCCAAGCCAACATAAATCAATAAAAAGGAAGAAACGCAAACAAGTTTCTCAAGTCAAAGACAAAGGAAAACCAAAAACCAAATTCAAGTTCCGAGCGCATTTGCCAATTTGTTGGCCGGATAAATCGATCTTGCGGACAAGGCCGATCTCCCTAGTATCAAATGATATCTAGCAACAAGCAAGCAAACAAATCTATCTTTCTCTAAACATATGTTCTTCATAAATAAAAACTATAGAGGTGTTTAGACCCTACCTTAAGTCCAATGCTAGTTTGTAACAACCATCCTTCAACTGTCCGAAAGAGTTTCCTTTTGAGAACCTACAATCACAAATAAGAAAACATCAAATAGCCCCTGTATAGCTAATATCATAGATCATGTCCATTATGGTGATCAAGTAATCCATAAAATAAATCGTAAAACAACAGCTTATTGAGAAAAACAAACTTATTTGTATTAACTTTGAAGTAGAAGAACCTTACAACCTCTTCAACGTTGATGTTGAAAAAGATCTTCTTTGGGTCTGAAATAGGAATTTACTTTACTTTGACAAGCCTTGCACTCATCCAAATGAGATCTTAGAGGTATGTAATCTCTCCTCATAAAAGCTCAACTAAGAAGACTAATTTCCAGCAACATTTCACCTCAAAAATATTCAACTTTCAACCTCTCAAGTAACCAGCCCAATGCTTGATTTTATAGTGTAGAAGAAGGAGGTTACAGGTCCACCTATGAAGGGATATAGTCCTCCTTCAAAGGGATAATCTCCTCACATCAAGGGGTTAGCTCCTCAAGGTATGGGATGCATGAACCTTAAGGGAGTGAACTTGACACCTCAAGATTCCTTCCAGAAGCTTCTAGAAATGACTCAAAGTGAGTTTTTAAGAATATACTTGCATCTTTTAACTTTTATAGGGGTCCACACCCATAACACAGAGACAGAGCAGTCAAGTGCGCAGGAGACATGAGATTCATGTGCGGGACCGCAGGTAATGCTAAGAGAAAGTGCAGAACCATAGTTCTAGAGACTTTTGAGGACTTTCTTTTATTCTCAAGGCTTGATATGAAGAACTGAGGTTTAAGACTTGTAAAGGATGAAAGTATGAGTGGTAATGGACTCACACAGATTGTAGAATGTCAAGGTGACAATTTTTTGTGCAACAGATTGCCCCCTAAAGTGTGAAGTCTATAATAGATGAAGATATAGTTTGTCATCTATGAAGAGTGAAGTACTTTTTCATTTCAAGGATCATCCTGTGGACACCCCAGTCGGAACCTATAAAAACATTCAATGCAAAATATATATATGTGAACATATCATCACTGAGGTAGGTATTCCCATAGTAGATTAAAACTAATTAGACAACTGACTAAACTGTTCTGATACAAGAATGATTTTGTAATACATCAAGAGTATAGACATATGTAAACACAGTATGGGCACAGCCATATATTTACGAATAGTCCACTGTATAATGAATAACAAAATTCCTCGCAACCTGGATGGTAGAAACTAGATCCAGGGTCTTCATTTCTACTTCCTGAACTAGTACGATTCTATCCATGTGAATGAATGTGTCGAAGCCAAACATGGTATAATCCACTTGATTACCAGTCAATGATGTGAACTATTAACAAGTGTGAGAGAAACCACCAGTAATGTCAATGGCTCTCAAAGTAATCAGTACAATCCATGAAATGTGAATAAATGAGCTGATGTCGAACATGTCATAGAATCCTTTGATCAAAGGTCAATGATGCAACCTATGGTCGAAGGTGAGAAACCTGCCATTAGAGCATGTAGATTCCAAGGTATTGAAGATTTCTTGATCATATTTCTAGATAATGAGTTGAAGTCGATAGAAAGAGATCTGTTGTAAGCAAGCCCACAACATGAAATCATAGATAAAGTTTTGAAGAAATATATTTGGCGAGGACTAACTTAGGGATGGTCAAAATGGATGACACATATTTTGTACATGAATGGTTTGTTTGAACTGACCTCTTGAACACATAACGACACTACAAATGGTTTGGTGACAATTGACGCAAAGTTAATACCCAGAAACCAGCTGAAGACTTTCAATATGGTTTGATTAACTGTTAGGCAAAGGATTTCCAAACCCCGGTGAACAAAAAGTGTCATGTTCAAGAGTGGTTAACTGCTTTTCTAAAACACAAAGTGTAACAAACAAGTTCTTTTTTTTCTCTTTTCCCCCACCATTTCTGGCAAGTACCTCTTTATTTTTGACAAGCTTGAGGAGGATAACATTTGCTTGTTTATAAGCTCATCCTTCGGATGAGTCCAACTTAGTTTAAAATTCGAACCCTACGAAGGAGTGGTTCTTTCCTGTTTAAAATTGAACAGGTCCTTTTTGGTTAAATTTTAACGAGTCCAGTATAGGAAAAACTCGTTGTTTTTCAATTTAAAGGAGTTAGAAGAAAATCTTAAGAAAACTCCATGGGTGTCCTTTTTCGTAAATTTGTGTCCCCCAAGCCCGAAAAGGTATAAAATAATACTTGAGAGAACTACTTGACCATTACGATCTAGGAGTACTTTTCATAATTAGTGGCCTTGATCTGAAAAAGTAAAAAAAGTGATCAAATAAAGATCGTTTCATAACTAGTATCAAAGTTTTCAAGGCAAAACTAATCCACCAAAAGGTCAAAAAATGCCCTAAAACTGACCTTTCTGCCACTTTTTGGACACACAGAAGCAGTCTTGTGAGAATCCAGTTTTGAGGGGTCAAATGAGCTTCAAATGAAGTTATTTTAGGTTTTGTGGAAAGTAGAGTTGAAGATATTTCCAATGAGCTATCATGGGCTCAATTTGGATGCCGAGAAGGCCTCAAAATGGGACTTGAATGTGGCGTTGCGCTTTTGGCAGTTTTGCTCAGGGTTGTTATTTTTCCAATTTTGACTGTAATCATGGATTCTCTCTCATGGTGGACGATTTACCATTGTAAATAATGACTTGGCATGTAATTATGATAGATAAATAGTCATATACGGTATATTCATTGCTTTGGGAGTTAGTTTGAGGTCAAATGAATCCATTTTTCACTTTTATAGGCAAGTTGTTGATTATGCCTATATTCCCGTTTCTTGTTCAGTATCAGTTATATTAGCTCCTCATCATATGGATTTGACCCCTGAGGATGGGTTGAGGTTGAATACTTGTCTGTATCTTCTTATTATTTCTCTTTGTTGAGGGTTGGACTCAGTTGGATGCTCAGAGCTTGATTGTACACCTTTGTAAGCAGTTTGGTAGGAGATTGATAAAAATTGATGCTATTTTTATGGGATCCCTGTGGTATGGAGTTTTAGTACAGTTTATTCTTCTATGATTATATTTTTATATGTTTTATGTATTCCATGAATTATTTCATTGCTTTTAGTTGAATGTTTTCAATTTTGATAGGCATAATTCATTGCATCAATGCTCTACCTTGGGAAACCATTCACCATTTCATGTTTTTTGTAGTCTAGGAAGGATCCATGATTGTCACACACCCTTCTTCGCTTCTCACGAATCTAAAACATCTCACCCCATCAAGCCCAAGAGTGCTAAAGCCTATGCCTACCTTGTCTGATTGAACACCCTACAGTTCTGGCCTAGTTTCCTAGACCTAAACTGCCTAGCTCCTCCTGATCTGGCAAAACCCTTCCAAAATAAAATAAAAACTTTCACGCTACTATACCTAGCCTAATATCCTTTACCTGATCCAATCATATTGGATAATATCCTTACGGAGAGAGCCTTCTCCCGGCCTAGTTGGGCTAGCTACTTGGCTAACCGTGGTTTGTGGTTACCTTGGCATTGCCTTCCTTCAGCCTGAGGTTCAATCCAAGTGATAACATAAATTTTATATAGGAACTAAAGTAATATCAATCATTTCTTGATTTTTTATATTTTCAAAATAATTTGTGCTTAAATTTTAATTTATTTGGAAGAATAATATAATATATTGATAAAAACATGGTTCTTGGAATATGTAATCATATTTGAAATTCTACAAATAAGGAAACAAATGAAAATAAAAATTATTTGTGAAAGAAAAAATGTAAATGAATTTTGGGATACAAACATCCTTTAATAAACAAAATATTTACATATGATCTCGAAATATTTTCTTATGAAAAATATCTTTTCAAACATTTCCCATTTACTAGAAATTTTTCTACTTTGCCTTGTAATGTTTGTAAGATGTAAGTTGAAGGACCAAGCTTTGAAAATATTTGGAAAGAATCAATCCAAATATGTTGAAATTAAGAGTGTTTTCATTTATCCTTGTGGATTTTATCCCATTTGAGAACTAAGTCACTAACACTAAAATCTTTATTAGATGCTAAATGTTTATCAAACCATTTTTTGATAATTTGTTGATGTTCATGAAATTTTTCTTTTGCTTTTTTATTGTTCCTCTTCCAATTTTAGAAATGTATATAATTGAGCATCCATATCTTTGATTTAATTATGCCTCATAGATTGAGGTAACTAGATATAGGGTACGAAAATATTTGGTAGCAATATGGCTTCCTTACCATATACTAGAAAGTATGGGGAGCTCCCTCATGCTCTTTTAACAGTCATTCTATTAGCCCATAGGGCATTAGATATAAGGTTATTCCAATTTCTTTGGTGATTTTGAACTATATTTTTCATAATTTGAATCATTTTTTTATTTGTGGATTCTCCTAAATCATTACCTTTAGTCTAATAGTGAGCAAAAAATTTGATCATGATATCTTTATCTAGGAAAAAACTATTCATATTAAGAGGAGAAATATGAAGCATTATCAAACATAAAATATGTTGTAACTCCAAACCTTGTGATTCTATTGGTTTGTAGGAAAGATCATGCTTGTTCATAATTAACATTTTTCAAAGGGACTGCTTCAATCCATCTTGTGAAATCATCAGTGGATGTAAGAATGTATTTATGTAATTTTGAAGAGTTTGGATTAGTCTCACCAATGATATCTAATCCCCATTTCTCAAATGTTCCTTGTACTTTAACAGGTTGAAGAGGAAGAGATGGTACTTTTTCCTTTCCTGTTGTTGTTTGACATTATTTACATTTCCTTGCATATGAATATGAGTCCTTGAATAGAATGGGACATTAATAGCATGGGAAAATAATAAACATAACAACAGATAATCAAAATAACATAAAATAAACTAAACTAAACTCGCATAAATGAAATAACATAAATATCTACAACAAAGGAAAGAGGTGCACAAGTTGTAGTTGATGGGGGGTCTCCACTCCTCATCAAGCACACTAAATGATTATCAAAGTTTGGAGATCAAAGACGCAACATGTATTCCATAAAATGAAGTTGGAAAAAGTTCCAAATATAATACAATAATTAAACTATATTCCTGTCTATCATTACTTTAGAAATTACATTAATCATTTCTTCTCCATTATTAAATATTTTATAATATCTCATATCTTGGATGGAACACCTTTGAATGAAAGATTCACTCCTATTTATACAAAAATTTAAGATAAGTAATCAATAAATGTAGATCCACATATCTTTCCAAGATCCACAATTATCTCTTGTGGTTACAACCAATTACATAAAAATATTAAATACAAATCTTCTCACACATATGTAGGAGACACATACCAAGACATCCATGGTTAATCTCCTTTTAATGTGCTTAGTCAATGATCCAAATCTTCTACAAATATTCCACAAAACTTCATGAGTTGAAATTGAAATTCGAATTTTTGATTCAGTGGCCAAATAAGACACTTCTAGAATCTTCAAATAGGCCTACAACATCATAAAACTCATCCCACTTATATATATATATATATATGAAAACATGTAATTTCCTAAAATTTGATCATAAATTCTCTTAATATACTTGAAACAAATGACTTGGAAAATAATATTGATCAACCCATACGATCATGAAAATGGTATTAATGTAGGGTTATGGAGTTGCATATGAAACATCAAATGCGAATGTGTATAATAAAAAATATTTATCAAAATTTGGGCTAGTTAATTTTGGCGCAACAACAGTAGCTTATTTAATATTTTCAAAATCATATTTTTCTAATTTTACCAATTTCAAAACATGATTTTTTTAATCATATCTTGCATTGGTCTGACTGTTTCTACGAAACTTGGAATAAACCTTCGAATAAAATTGATCTGTCCTGAGAAATATTGTATAGTTTTTTTTATTGTGGGGAAGAACAATTGGAAACATTGATTTTATTCCATATCGATCAATAACAATACCATTTTTAGAAACTATAACCACAATAATTTACCTTGAGTGACAAAAAATATAGTATTTTTAAGATTTAATGAGATTCCAAACTTTCGACATCTTTCAAAGATATTTTTTAAATGATCAACATGTTGAGTTATTTTCTTAGAATAAACTATAATTCCATCTAGATATACCACAATGAATGTATTAATAAGTCCATTGGAAGAAATATACACGGCTCTTTGAAAAACGGCTCCAACATTAATTAATTCAAATGGCATATTTTTATAAGCATATGTGCCCCGTTTGGTTCAAAGAGTAGTTTTAATTTCATCTTCTAGTGCAAATAGAATTTAGTTATAACCATAGAATCCATCAAGAAGAGAGGACATTTAAAATCCTGCAACTGAATGTCAAATCTATTCCATTGGAGGAACCAAATAATTATCTTTTTCAGATGATTTATTCAGATTTCTGAAGTCAATGCATATTTTTATATCTTTTTCTTCCTTTGAACTGGGACTAAATTAGAAACCCATTGTGAATTTCTTATTGGAAAGATAATCCTAGCTTTCAATAGTTTATTAAGTTCCTTTATGATTTGACCCTCAAGTCTAGGATGCATTTTCCTTAGTTTTTGTTGAAAATATTTAGTATCTCATTTCATTGGAATTATATGTTGAATTATTTTAGTATCATAAAATTTGAAGTCATCGTAAGTCCAAGTGAAAATGTCCTTGTATTGTTTGAAAATTTTAATAAATCTGGATCATTCAACAAGTGTACAATTACTTCCCAAATTAATATTTTGAGGTTGCTTTTTTGTTCTCATATTAATAAATTTGAATTGCATTGAAGAGCTATTTGTTTTGAAATTTGTAGCACCTTTGAATATATTTTGAAATTTATGTAAATTCTCTAATCGTACTACATATTTTGGAATTGAATTTTGACTTTTCTGATCACCCAAAAATGTGATAGCAATTGAGCGCAATGTTGATCTTCATCAATAATGGACACCTTGAAAGTCTTTTCTAAAGTGAAGAAATATTTTATTTGATCAGCATCATCAAATACTCTCGAATTTTGAATATTGTAAGGAACTGAACATTTAAAAATAATTTCATCTAAAAATCATTCTGGAGAAAAAATTTCAATTGGCAGAACTCTTGATACAACATTAGCAAGTAGATTGACATCATTATTTTAAGAACAGGATATGGAATTTAATTCTAAGTTATCAAAATTATGAACTAATTCCCATACTTTGTGTCTGTAATTTCTCAAAATATTGGATACACAATGAATGGTTTTATTGCATTTTTTTACTATCATTTATGAATCACCTAAAACTTTGATATTTTTTATCTCCATTTGAATAATTTTTCAAAGACTTTGTAGTAAAGCTTCATTTTTAGCTACATTATTGGTGCAATGGAAATTTAGTCTACAAGAAAGAAGAAATTTATTCCCTTGGGGATCTATGAACACACATCTAATATGAGCTCCCTCATTATATTTGGAAACATAAAAATATAAATTCCAACTACTAATTTGATCAGTTTTAATAATAGATGGAACCTTAACATATGAAATTTATCTTGAATTTAAAGCCAATACCTATAGAAAGTTTAGGCTTTCAATTTTAGTTTCCTGCACATCGGATTCTTCAGATGAGATATTACCAAGATAGGTGTCAATTGTATAATTTCCTAATGAAAATTTAGGGGAATTGATTGGTTCATTAGAATTTTCAAGGTCTTTAAATGTATGTTTCATATGTTGTTCACGATCAACCGTGACTTTATTTGTCCCACCATTTAAGGGTATCCATAAATGAGATCATTCTATTGAGAAATAACCATTGAGCTTTTCAAACCAATCTCAGTTGAGAATCAAACCATATGATTATGGAATATCAGTGAAAATGATATCATTTATCTGAAACATTTTTGGATTTGAACATTTTTTATTTCTCCTAAAACTTCTACACTTGATCTGTCAAGTTGTACTATTTGAGTAGATGAATTTGTAGGAGACATATTTAATTTCTAAATAACTGATAACAACATTACAATAGATGAAGGCCCAAATCAATTAGACAATTTTGCACATTTTTGTTGCAGATTTCAAAAGTCAAAAGGAAAGGAGGACTTCAAGAAGTTTATCTATCTCCAATTAAAGGTGCATTAATATTAGGGAGATTTTTAGAAGGAGCTTTATTGGAATTGAGATTTCCAAAAGGATTATTTTCTTAAGCATTAATTAATTACCTTGTTACCGAGTAAGTTTTCATAATTCAAATAAGAGATATTAACTCTAAATTTCTTCATGTCTTCAAATAAATCACCCAAAAGGACGTTATTAGAGTAACTTTATTAGTAGCTTGGGGTTTTTTGGTTTGAGTGAGAGGATTAGTATTTGATGAAGATGCTTTATTTGGAGAAGTATTTTCACTTTTTGATCTAGTTTGAACAACATTAACTTCTTCTTCATCTTCAATAAATAATTATCAATTAATCTTCCTTGCAAAACATCCCATAAAACACTAATTTTACTAGATGATCCTCCATTTCTGTTCTCCTCCTCTGTTTGCTTCTCATCCTAAGCTTCTACAAATTCTTTAAACACATTTATAAAAGTAGCATGAGTTTTCTCAAAGTTATTATCATTATGAGCTCAACAAAAATCATTTTGAACATAATCATCAATGTTGAATTCTTCAAGAATGGTTTAATTAGGGTTAGGGGGTGGATTCCTTCTAAATGGCCTCCAAGGCTTTTCAATTACCAGTATTTCATAAAGGACATTTTTTACATCAGTGTTGTCATTAGACATATTTTTAATTACCTTTTGGATGGATTCTAACTCTATTTTTTCTTTTATTTTTTTTCTCGTCAACTATTTTACTAGTTGAATCCTTTTTAGAAGAAGACATTTTTTTATTTCTTCATTTCCCTAATGCATGTTTTGCTGCAATTTTTAATATTTATTTTTCAACATTTAGAGCCTCCTCCATGTTTTTTGCTAATCTAGATTTTTATACTCTAATGACATCAAATGTAATATTAGAAGGAAGAAAAATAGAATAGACTTCATTTAGAATATCATCCCCTGGCCTGAAAGATGTAGAGATTCTATTAAGGATAGAAATAAGTTTTTGACTAAAATCCTTGATTGATTCACTTGGATTCATCCTAATGTTTAAGAACTCTACAATTAGAGATGCTTTAGCTTTATCCTCTCCATAATTTTTGATAATTTTCTTTTCAAAAATATCCCAGCTTGTGATAAAACCATAAGCTAATGTGAAATACCAAGTTGTAGCTTTTCACTCAAAAGTGAATGGAACTAGCTTACAAACTTGATATTCATGTTGAATGACTCCTAATTTTTTAGATAACATGAATTGTTTAACATGTTCTTCAACAGTAATAGGGCCATCATGATTATACTTGAGAAACCATATTTTAGAATTCTTTGGTAAATCATGTTGATCTCCGATAATAGAAATGGGCCCAGAAGAGAACCAAGGTTGACCTTCCATGGGTGATATTGGGGAAGATGGACTTGAACATGATGTGTGAGGTGATGAGAGGACTAGAGGAGGTGATCTTGTAGAAGGTATAACCACGGGTGGAGGAGTTGGAAGTGAAAGAGTTGTAAATATAGATGGAACTAATGAAATCATAGTTGACATAGTTGAAGGAGTTACTACATGAGATTTAATAGGACCAGTTTACGAATCAACCTTTCCAAAGGAAATAGAGGGTTTGTAAAGGTTGCGAATTCAAATGAAGCTCTGGGGTTATTTTGTGTTGATGATCTAGGACTAGCTTCATAGGGAGAAGAAATTATAGACTTAAATTCATGCTTAGGTCTTCTCCTTTTAGATATATCAAATCAAATATGGGATCAAATTTAAACTTTTCTTTCAGGTGGAGTATACACTCTTGAGAATTGTATTTGAGGATGAACAAGAACTGACGAAACTTTAGTGGACTCTTCTAGAAGGAATGTAGTTTTTGATGAAACAAGTCATGGTTTAGTTGGGTGAACAACTGTAGATAAGGTATTAGTGTCAGATGATGCTATATGATAAACATGCTCAATATTTTTTATCAACCATACAATATATGTGGCCCTCCTAGCGCCAAATTGTTGACACGTGGAAAAATTCGACTTCCAACGAGTGAGTATTTTCTAGCTTAGAGTCCCAATTAGACTCATTTTTATTGAGATGGTTCTATAATGTCCACAAATAAGGCTTGGTATCCTGTGCTAACTTAAGCTATTTTTTTTTAAAAGAGATGAAAATTAAAACAATTTAAAAATTATGGAAAATATATGACATATTTTAACATTCACATTTATCTACAAAAATATAAACAAATTGTTGATTGGATGAGGTCAATTTGAATATAAGTTAGGATGTGGGTAGGGGATTCATTCAAACATGATAAACCACATGAAATATTATGTCTATTTAAGTTCGACTAGAATTTGGGTCCAATTAGCCATGGGAGAGATTCTATTACAAAA
Source organism: Pinus tabuliformis (assembly GCA_031772625.1). Classification (NCBI taxonomy): domain Eukaryota; kingdom Viridiplantae; phylum Streptophyta; class Pinopsida; order Pinales; family Pinaceae; genus Pinus; species Pinus tabuliformis. Next base: position 1,335,099,766 of record CM062804.1, on the reverse strand, counting down.
AAAACCTCAAAAAGATGTTTATGAGGATTTTATCCTATTCAAACTACTTTTTATTTGTTTTTATAAAATTAATATGCATGCATTAACTAGAAACAAAAAATAACATTATCTCGAAAACGAGAAAAATTAATATCATATCTCTTGAATATCAAATTTGAATCATCATACAAGAATATCTAAAAGTTAACATTTCATAAACTTCTGCTGATAACAGATATAGACTGCAACAAATCCTAAGAAATGTTTAGACATAATAATCAAATGTTCGTTCAAAATTAAAATATGTTCAAGTTAAAGAAAAATTATAGATGCATCCATTAAGGAATTAAAAATATGGCCAGACATTAGTATGATAGCTCAAAACACATTTGGTTCTGATATTGCTATTCTAAAGAGTTGTAACTTCAAAATTTGATCCAAAAATGCATGTTTTGAGTCTTCACAATTTTTGTACCCCTACTCCAACATAAGAGGCCGTACAAATACTTTAAAAAAATATAAGTTTGTTTGATAAATAAAAACTTAGAAAATCATAAAATGTTTCTCTAATAAATAAAAACTTCTAAAAATAAAAGTTTCATTCTTTTAACTGGTTTTTCATGAAACATTGTCCAGTTGTTTATTTGTCTTCCTTTGCCTCAGAGTCTTTATCCTCCACATTGACTAACACATGTGGTGGATGAATTTGGATTTGATTCAACCATTCTCAATATACCCGAGTAATAACTGAGAAATGAATTGGATAAGATTGATTTCTGCTGACCTGGAAATTTGAAATTAAACTTTGGATTATTTTCTTCTTTTTCTAATACTTATTTCAAAATTTAGAAATAAGTTTAATTTATTTGAAAGGGAATTGTATATATTTTTGGAGAGCTTGTTGTGCCTAGATTTTTGTCTCACTCATTTCTTTCTCATCCTTGATGATGTTGTCTTGTTTTGACTACTTTGACTCTTCTAGAAGGACTTCTTTTAATGGTTTAGATACTGGGAGATAAAACTCCTTAATCAAATTAGTTCCCTTTTCCCATATTGCTAAAAATTGTCCTTAGGAGTTTTTAACCTCCTTAGCCTCTGTTTCTCAGTGGCTTAATGATTCATGCATCAATATACTATCGTTCTTGTAAACTCTTGGAATTAATTCAAATTGTAATTTTGTTTCCTAGTCTAGGATGGAAAAAAATATGAACTTGATGTATTTATCTTCTTCTACTAAGGAATCAATCTTCTCATTAAGGTTTAAAATTTCTTAATAGAATCTGGATATTTTATCAATGCGCTTATAAAACTTGGATTGATCCTTCCTTAAAATTAAGAAGATTTGTAATGTTTGTTCGTTGAAAATTTCAACACTCTATAATTCTCCCTAATTTTGATTAAGTTGAGACTAAAGATAGTCTACCTGCTCTTTTAGGGTTGTGGTCATGATTTTAGTCTTACTTTCAACTTCATCTTTCAATATCAAAGTTTGATTCTCATGGGCATCTTTCAAATCTTGAATGTGTTGAGCATGTACTGATTTTAAGTCATTCAATTACAATTGGAATTGACTTTGAATATTTTTCCTTTCTATTAAAAAACCTTGGAAATAGTTGTAGAATACCTTTGCCAGTTATCCTCATTAAATAATTTGATATTCTCCAACATTTTTTCCAATTCCTTAATTCTTTGTAAACTATCTTCATATGATGTCACAATCTCATCGATATGATATTGATTATAGTTTACAAAAGCACCCACATCCTATGAATATGATTTGGCCTTTTTCATAACATCAACATGGCCTTGTCAACTGTATTATGTAACAATTTCTAGAGAATCAAACTTTATTTTCTTATTTTTTCTAACGAGTGACTTGGTATAGGAATTAAAGAAATATTTTTTGAGAGAAGGAACAATATTAGAAACAATTTCTATTTCAAAAACATGCTTAAACATAGAATAATCCCAATGAATATTACTGTAAATAGGTGTCATAGAAGTATTGGGAGATATATGAACGACTGAAGATTTATCAATATTTGTTTGTTGTTTTGGTGTCTCTCTATCCTTCACAAAAAAAAATATCATCAAATATCTTTTTACTATGTTTTCTACATCAACTTCCATTTCTTGACCTATTTTGTTCTCTGACTATTTTTTCTCAGTGTTTTTAGGAAAATTGATAACAATGATCTCATTGTTATGCACTATTTGGTTGTATACTTACTTCATTGTTTCTGGGTCCTCTTTATTTTTCTCAAGAATTTCTGTAGTTGTACTATCCTTTATGACATGCTGATATTTATTTATTTCTTCTCTTGTGATTACCTATTCACCTGTAATAGAAACCTATGCTATTTTTTCATTTTCAATTCCTTTCTCTTCTTGATAGATAGAGGAAGGATTTGAAGTAGGTTGTTTGAAATTAAATTGAAAGAACTCAAGAATTTTAAGTTTGTCTATAGAGACATAGACAGGGAGACTTTTCTCACTTAAGAATCCTTCAAAATATTTCCCCTTAATTCTTGTAATTTTTCTCTTGCTTCAACATCTAATATATTTCCTCTATCACAACATTGTTGGAAATCATCAATGGCTATGTAAGCATCATCGAAAGGAGGATCCTTATGAGTAAATATTTTCACATAGCTTATTGTTTTATAATGATTACCAATTATTACATGGGGATCATATTCATAATGAGGTAAATAATATAACCAAATATCCTAGAGCTCATCTACCTCTTTTAACACATGTCCTCAGTCTTTGATATTTACCTCTCCAAATTTAATTGGAAATACAAGCCAAATTTTCTTTTGGAGTTTATTCAATTTGTGAGCCTCGTCGTCCAAAGAAACTTTATTTTCTACTTCCCTCAGAGAAAGTATTTCAAGAATATATCTCGGTAAAAGGTGAGGACCATCTCACTACCATAGGTTCTTATGTAAGAAAACTGTTCCTCAACAAATCAATGGCCTATTGATTTTAGGCCTTCTTTAAGACCTTCATTGATTCTAAGAGGCACTTTGCTAAAAATAATTTCATGAAGATGGATCATAACATAATGACCAATATCATAAAGATGGAATTTGAAATTTCTTTCCCAAATGGTTGGGGAATAATTCTGAATTGGGAGTTGCTAATTGGTAGGATAGTTACATTTCATTAAGGGAAGTGAGACTGAGGTAATAATGATATCCATTAGAAAAGAAGACATACAAAATATATGTTTATAGCAAGGAGAAGAAATTAATGATACTTTCAAAGTGTGAGTTATTTTTTGTGATAAAATATCGTCCCAATTAAGGCACTTTGCATCATGCATGATACTATGGATAATGGGAATCCATTTTATTTGACAATGTTCTCGATCCCTTCCTCGATATAGTTAGGTTAGCAATTTGATAAGAAATATCATGGGTTTACTAAAAATTGAAATGGGAGATTCTTTGGAAGATTTATGCTTAAACCCTTCTTCTTCTTCTTCTTCTCACAATGAACCTTCTATCATTTTTTGTTAATTCTACTCGTATGGTTTGTAAACAATATTTCAGAAATTGTTGAGGAATTCAACATTGAGATGGATTTTCAAGGGAATTTAGCTTATAAATGGTAGAGAAGAGTTTTGGTTTCCAGGAGGTTATAACATTTTTATTGTGGTCTACCACAATGTGGGTTAGGATGTCCACATGTGCGAAAATCCAGGAAATCAACATAGTAAGTGAAACTTTTAGCCCTAGCAGCTACTCAATGTAATTATATTTTCCTAATTCCCTCCAATAGATTTTTCTTTTATTTAGAAGTTCTTGAAATTTTCAACCGCTCATTATTCTCAAAGAAATAAAAAATCTCCTCCTGCTTCATCGTACTTTCTTTCTGAGTTTTATAAGTGGAATCGGATATGAGAGATGGTTTGAGGCTATATTCCTCTAGTTCTAGATTTCCTACTTCTTTCAACTTTTCTTTTATATGCTCCACCACAGCTCTCATTGGAGGAGGTTTTACCTTTTTTGCATTTTATGGCAAGTGGAGAAAGAATGGAAAATTTGAATTATTTCTAGTAAAATCACTGGAATAATAATGAAGAATGTTTTATGAATATAATTTACATACATAGAAACTCTGAAACTTGGTCTTTTTCTTATTCTAATTCAAATTTCTTTGAGACACGCCTAATAGTTTAGAACAGTCTTCAAACCATAAATGACATGGGAAGTTATGAATTTTGATTAAAAATTAGAGAACACATGAATTAAATTGTATGACTTGATCATTAATTTCCCATTATGTACTCCAACTATTCTTTTCATAACTCAAGACAATGTAAGGGAATTTTAATATCGAGATCTATAAAAATTGTTTTAAGCATGAAGCAATAGAAAGGAAAGTTTTAAATTAGTTGATTAACAATCAAGAAAACATAAAAAAATTACACAAATCAATAAAAATAATATTTTATTAAGATGGTAGAGTAGTCGAGAAGTCAAGAGGTCAGGAAGTCGGGTGATCATTTATTTGTTTGATGAGTTTTTTCTTCCTCGGACCCTGACTACACATGAGTCAGGTGATACTGATAGGTTAGATGGTGGGATAGTCGAAAGGTCAGAGAGTCGGGAGGTCAGTGTTTGAAATGTAATTGAAAAATAAAAAGTTGGCTAGACCTTGTAGTCAAAAGGTCGGGGTCAAGATTGTAATTTTTTATTATTTGTCAAAAATAAAAATTTGACACCTCACTTATTAAGTTATTTATTATTTGTTTAAAAACAAAATCATGTTTTTAATGAAAACAAGAAAAAATTATGTAGGGACCCTTTTTTTTTCCTTGTATAAACAACAAAAATATGGTTGTTGTAATCCTAACAACAAATTGGTTACTCAATGGAAGAAGAAATTATCTCTATTAGGCTTAACTTTATAGTTCAAAGTAAGTGAAAGTTTCCATAATTTTTTTCTATTTTATGATTTGTTTCTGAGATACTTGATAGTTTATCAAAATATCAAACGATAAAAATAGAAGTGCTTATGAAAGAAATGAAAATTTTATGAAATGAGAGACAAATAATGAAGTTATTTATATCTTTAGAACCTTACAATCCAATCATCGTCTGAATTTCTTCACATTAAGTCTAGGATTTTAATACTATCAAAGTGTTTTATTTCATTGTGTCATAATAATCTCTCTTTAAACCTTTGATTGCTTCACTTTAGTGAGCAAAAATACCCCTTTAGTTGAATTACAAACATCGACCTGCTGCCAACAAATGTTTATAGCCCCAACGAGTTTATTTGTTCTTCTTTGAATAATTTTAAACTTCATGTTTTCACTTTATATCTTATGACTAATTTTGAAATTTATCATACATAGCTAAGTGACAAAAGCGAGGTATTACAGAGTTGCTTTGATGGCAAATACTTTGATGTATTAGAGGAAACTCAAACTTTGTATTGTATTATTCATTTTTCTGAAAGAATTTGGGTTATTTTTTAAATATTTGAAAGTGAAAAAAAAATCATAACATAAAATAATCAATCAAACACTTTTCTTACTATTCAAAGTTTATATAGGAACTAAAGCAATATCAATCATTTCTAGAATTTTCATCTTTTGAGAATAATTTGTCCTTAAACTTTAATTTATTTGGAAGAATAATATAATATATTGATAAAAACATGATTCTTGGAATATGTAATCATAGTTGAAATTCTACAACTTAGGAAAAAATGGAAAGAAAAATTATGCATAAAAGAACAAAAAGTAATTTTGTTTTAGGATAGAAACATCCTTTAGTAAAACAAAATATTTACATATGATATTGAAAGATTTTCTTATGAAAAATAGTGTTTAAAAATTTGCCCACTTACAAGAAAATTTTCTACTTGGCCTTATAGTGGCCTTATAATGTTTGTAAGATGAAAGTTGAATGGCCAAGCTTTGAAATATTTGAAAAGGACCAATATTTTTTTTTTTAAATTTAGAGTGTTTTCCATTCACCTCATGGTTTTTATCTCATTTGAGAACTAAGTCACAAACATAAAAATATCTATCAAATGCTAAATGTTGATCAAAACATTTTTTGATAATTTGTTGATGTTCATGAAATTTTCCTTTTGCTTTTTGTCATTCCTCTTCCAATTTTAGCAATGTATAGAAGCAAACATCCATATCTTTGATTGAATTATGCCTTATAAATTGAGCTAACTAGATAGATGTTAGAAAAAATATTTGTTGGCAATATGGCTTCCTTACCATATACTAGAAAGTATGGGGACTTCCCGAATACTATTTTAGCAGACACTCTATCAGCCCATAGGGAATTATATAACTAGTTATGCTAATTTATTTGGTGATTTTGAACAATATTTTTCATAATTTGAATCAAGTTTTTTATTTTCAGAATCTACTAAACCATTACCTTGAAGGTACTAGTTAGAAGAAAAATTGATATTGATATCTTTATCTAGGAAAAATTCAGTCATATTAAGTGAAGAGAAAAATGAAGCATTATCAAACGCAAAAGATGTTGGAACTCCAAAATTTGTGATTATATATGGGTTTCTAGGAAATATCGTTCTTTTTCATCATTGAATTTTTTCAAAGGGATTGCTTCAGTCAATCTTGGAAAATAATCAATGGTTGTAAGAATGTATTTATGTAATTTTGAAGATTTTGGATTGATCTCACCATTTATATCTAACCCCCATTGCTCAAATGATCCTTGTACTTAACAAGTTGAAGAGGAAGAGCTATTGTTTCTTCTTTTCCTATTGTTGTTTGAAATTATTTACGTTTCCTTGCGTACAAATAAGAGTCCTTGAATAGAGTGTGCCAGTAATAGCCTGCTCACAAAATTTTATGTGAAATTATTTCTCCACCAAAATGCTCACCAGAAGGTCCATCATGTAGATCTACTAGACTTTTTCTGCATCATATTTCTCAAGGCATCATGTTAATACATCCTCATAATTTTTCCTAAAAGGATTGCCATCAATTAACTAATATTTGGAATATTTTGAACATAAATGTCTTTTATGTTTAACTGATAAGTGTTCAGGTGCAATGCCATGAATTAAGAAATGCTTTATATTTGCATGCCATGTATTTGTTGAAATACATACATAAAGGATTTCTTCTTGATTCATTTCAAAGTCATTATACCATCCTAGTTATGAATTATAATTTTGGCCTTCACTTGAGTGATATCCTTCTACTTCATCTGATAATTTACATAGGCCCCATTCTTTGATGACTTTATATGGTTTAATCTAAATCATACTCTTGTAATGCAATCATCTAGTTTGTTATTTTCCCTCCTAAACCTTTCTAAACCTTTAGTATGAGACTTCAGCAAGAAAGATCTAAAATGTTTCACATATTTATAAATAACATAATCTTGCTCATCTATTTCTTTATAATTCAATTCAACATCCTGAAAGCCAAAACTCATGAAAGAAATAGGAATTTTCGTATCTTATGAATTTTTTCAAGTGAGTACTCTTGCATACGAAACATGAGATACAAAGGTCTATAATAAAAAAAATATTTATCAAAACTTGTGTTGATTAATGTTGGTGCGACAACAATAGCTTCTTTAGTTTTTTGAAAAGAATATTTCTCTAACTGTCCCGATTTAAAAACATGATTTTTTTTTAATCATATATTGCATTTGTCTAAATATTTCTTCAAAACATGGAACAAACCTTCAAACAAAATTGATTTTTCCTAAGAATGATTACGTAGATCTTTTATTGTGGGGAAGAACAATTTCCAAGATTGATTTGATTCTATATGGATCAATAACAATACCAATTTTAGAAAATATAAACCCCAATAACTTACCTTCAGTGACAACAAATATAGTCCTTTTAGGATTTAATGATATTCCATACTTTCAACATATTTGAAAGATATTTTTTAAATGATTAACATGTTGAGTTATTTTCTTAGAATAAACTATAATATCATTGATATATACTACCATGAGTATATTAATAAGTCCATTGAAAGAAATATCGTTGGCTCATTCAAAAGCAACACGAGCATTGATTAATCCAAATGAGTACGTGCCCCATTTGATTCAAAGAGTAGTTTTGACACAGCATAAGCCACATCTACCCACGTTATGCAAATAAAATTTCATGTCACACTATGTCTCAGGAATTTTAATATTCCTGCCTAGTAAAACCTTCTTAAACAAAGATTTAATGCTCCTTCAATAAACTCTATGGGGAAACTTTGATTTAACTATCCAAAGTCTAGACCTTTATAAACCTTTGAGAGGAACCTTATAAATCCTTCATAATATTTGGTTAATTCTTATTACCCATGCATATTAACCATACCATGGATTTTAGACTTTGGTTAAAACTCAACTTAAACCGTAATACATTAATCCCTCTTATTTCTATTATAATTCCCATGTAATATAAATATTTCATAAACCACACTTAAAACTTACCTTTCCTCCATTCCACAAACCTTTGCACATATATTGATGCTCTTCTTAGCACATTAAATCTTTGTTGTCAATCTCATTCCTCAATCCGATGGTTATCACAAAGTAACTCGCACCAACTATCCTGGAAAATTTGCACCATTTATTTCTCGTACATCAATCCAACGATGATCACATCATATCACGTGATTACATGCACCACCAATATTAGATCAAGAGCACATGAGAAAATTGGTTTTCTCATGCTACGTGTCAACCCCTCAGGTTAATCGCGTGAAATCATAGAATGCCATTTACAGCTTTTAGGGCGCATGAGATACCACTAAACACTTGCAAAGGCCACTCCATCCTTCTGCTAACATGTGGTTTTAATCTCCGCCATTCATCTTTTGTCAATATCATCCATTGATCTGGACGATCTGATGGTTCCCATTCTTTGTTGTTTAATTCTTTCTACGTCATTGATATTTCGTGTATGACTTGACTGTTCAATGACTTTGCTCTGGGCTTGAACAATCCATACATTGCATTGAAGACTTCAACCAAGAACCAGGTTGAATAAAGGATTTCTTATTCCTATTTGATGAAGGAATTGAACTTAAGTAACTCCTCAACACTTAATTGCCAACCCTAGGGATCCATAAACTTAGAGACGAAGCACAGGAAATGCCATAGATGGTATGAACCCTTCTGATGTAAATTCCTACCTTCTTAAATGAGAACTTGTAGAATCGAATTGGAAAGAGTAAAAGACAACTGGATCATCAAAGTAATCTAGTGTTGGAACAAGAGAGAATGCATTTGCAAGGGAATCAAAATAAAAAGACAATCATTCCAACTGATTAATTCTTAATCACTGAGTATATGCTTATATTTCTCTTTAGTAGAAACACTTTAGCAGTCTTGTAAAGTGGGCCATTAAACATGTTTTCTTAAGGATTTCCTTCTTGCACTAGTCATTCTTGCCCTTATCGCAATCTGCTTGCACAAGTGAAGGTGCAAAGATTTATGCAAGAGGTATAAGTTGTGTCTTACCGAATATTCTTGACTTCATCAAGGGCTCAAACCTCAAGGGTTCTGAGCACTGGGATCCTATGATAAGAAACTAGTTCTTGCACTTGAGCAAAGTTCCTTGCACTTCGTTATTAGTTCTAAAAATAAACGTTAACTATTGCAAATGAAACTTAATTGAAAAAATAATTTGCACATGTAGATGTTTCAAATCTTAACTGTATGTAAAATGAAAGTAAATAACCATAAGTGGAAACAACGACTAAAGAATCAACCTGCCATCTTCCTATATATTACTTAGAAGAACGGAAAAGAAACAATGAATGAAAGAGACTAGAAATACTTGTTGCAACACACCAACATGCACTGGTGCAGGTTCATTTCCCCTACTTGGACTAGGCGAGGAAATCCAACCAAAAGGAATTACATGAAAATAAATTGCAGGAAAGGATTAATCACAACAACGTGCACTGGTGCAGGTTCATTTCTCCTACTTGGACCAGGCAAGGAAATCCAACCAGAAGGATTGCATGAAAATAAAATGTAGGAAAGGATGAATCACACCAACATGCACTAGTGCAGGTTCATTTCTCCTACTTGGACCAGGCGGAGAAAACCAACTGAAATAAATTTCATGAAAGGAAATTCCAGGAAAGTAAATCTAACTAATTCACACGATGGATCCGCTCATAGTTTGGCATGAATATATGTGCATGGAAGTAGAATTCAATTAAATCAAACTTTAACAATAAGAACATATAAATAAATACAAAACCGAAAATATGGTAAACGAGTTGGGTTGGTTGGGCCCTAGCTAGCCAGCTCGTTTCCCGTCTAAGAAAGGATGCTACTCAGTAATTTAGATCAGACTCATTGGCTTAAAAGAACATATAAGATTTGAAAATCATGAGGCAGAGCTCCTTCTTTATATTAATTTGCAAAGGAAAAGTACATTGTGGAATACAGAGTCCAACCCAGATTTGGGCGATAACAAAAATATACAATATGGTTGGAACATAGTGTTGTTATCTCCTCTATCTGTTAATCCCCTCATGTTATTTACATTCTATGATTTATAGACCGCTGGCCCAAGGTCGTAACTACTAAACTTAGTACAGGCCATTCGATCAACCATTTACATAACAAAATGCAGATTTTAGTCTCTTGGCTTTTAAATATAGACAATTGAATTTGTTGGCCATGGACCAAATCTTCAGCCTCTGTTCAAGCAATCTGCAACTTCAGTCTTGTCTTTGGATGCCTTTGGCTAATCTGGTCTTCGTGGCCAATGATGCGCAAAACGTGGCAGTGGTTGGGGAAGTCCGGGTCTGCCGTGCGGATTCGTTGTGCTAGCAATAGTGCAAGATCTAATCCTGCACTTAAATTAGCAGTCATGTTAAGTGGCTTTATTTACCAAGTATTTATAAGAGATAAGGATAAGTTACAAAAGTGCATTGAAAGTAATAAATCTGAATTAAAGAATTAATTTAATGCTAAATTGAAATAAAATATGAAAAATAAAGTACATGTGAAATATATCACCATGCTTGGACTAGTGCAGGATGAGGGTATGTGAAAAGGGTAAAACATAGGTAAATAACTGTGGTTTATAAAGGGAAGAAAGGCAAGAATGGGGACAATTTAGGGGACTAACATCCTCCCATCCCTAAGTTGTTGTGTGTCCTCACACAACTTTTTACCTGCTTAAAAAAAACCTCAAAAAATTGGGTGCTTCACTTCAATCATGTACTTAATATTGATGCCAGCCTGCACTGTCCTAGACTTCTTCTCTTTGATCTTCAATTTCTTTGTCGCCTTCTTGAGATGATTAAAACACTATGAAGCTCAATACTTCCACACCCTGACTTCTCTTTTCTGCCTCTAGACCTCTGCGATCAATTCTTCCTTACTATGTTGCTTATCATCCTGCTCTTTAACCATAAGCTCTTGTAAATAGCGAACTTGGTGTTCCAGATTGGATATATGACTACTAAGATGAGAGACTTGTGTGTTTGACTCATTGGGTGGAGGAATTTTAGTACCTTGTGCTTCCTTCTCTTTAAGTACTATGGCAGGGGATTCAGTACCTTGTCAAAATGGGGAATTTGCCATATCAGCATCCGACCCTTCAACCAAATCCTTACTTGCACTCTATTATTCTTTCTTCTTCCGAGGTTTCTAGATAAAATTAGCCAGCAAGGCATCATCTTCAATTTCTTCAAATTCTATTTCTTTGGGGTGGACCGCCACGTCCCTTAAATTTCCATGGACGCGTAGCATCTTTTGAAAGGTGTGTCAGATTGATTAGGGGTACTTTGCGGTGGTGATTTAATGGTTGGGTAAGGTAATGATTTCAAATCGAGAACATAACGGATCATTTCACAAGGGGTGTAATCATAGCCAAGCAATGGTTACATAATCCACATCATCTTCATAATTCATTAAAAATACTTTTAGCATTCATTAAAATAATCACGATTTCTAACCATAAACACTTTCTACTTAAATAATTTTCTCCGTAATTAATACATGATAACATAAAGTACTTAACAATCGAATGAAAAGTATTCTTTTGAATTTTCATAATAACCACTTCTTTATGACGCACGCTATATTGCATGGAAAGGAAAAAATTAATTATATCTCTCACAGGGTGCATGCTTGCACTGATCTACTTGCACCACCTATAATGCACTGCTCTGCTTGCACTTTTTGCTTGCATTACTATATATTGTAATGTGCTTGCACTAGTGGAAGCAGAAAATCTATTGAAGAAAATAGGAAATTTCGGTAGATCATAGGTTGGACTTTAACATGACTTTCCCAATCATATGGAAGGTTTGCTTCACCGTTTCTTTGATGTTTTTGAGCACATCCTTTTGCTCTTTTTGCACTAGATCCTGCAATAAGCTCATGGGGGAACAAAGAAGTGGGAAAAGGGAAAAAATTCAGAATGGGAAGGAAGTTTATGACAGGGATTCCAGGAACAGTACCATTAAGAGGGCGTAAATAGAAGTGGGATAGGGAAAAAAATCAAGCGATAAAAGTGGGCTTTACGAAACGGATAGGGTGAATTCGGAAGAATATGGGAAGGTAATCATTCTAGGATTGAAGAAGAAACTGATGGGGAATTACATGAAATGGGATATGAAGAAAGGTAGAAAATTTTCTAGAAAGTCTACCTACACTGGTGCAAGAAAAAAAATACTGCAGTGAGAATTAAATGTTAGAACCTGATCATTGAATTGATTGGAAGTTAAATCAGAAACTCATGTCATTGACTTTTTTTGGTCCTTTGGTTAATATACTTGAATGAAAATATCCATGCTAGTTGCCCCAAACTTGTGTAAGGGCTGGTTCTGTTGAACTTGCTTCTTCTTGGTGGCAGCTAGCACATCTAAAGATCAAGCAACATTCTCCTTTTATTAGAAATTTTTCATCTTCTCACCAGCAAGCTGGTTTTTAGGTTGATCCTTATGCAATCATGTCAGCAAACTGATTTTCATAATTACAGGAAAAGATTTTTTTCTTTACTATTTATCTCTCTCTCTCTCTCTCTCTCTCTCTCTCTCTCTCTCTATATATATATATATATCTATATATATATATATATATATATATATATATATATCTATATATATATATATATATATATATATATATATATATATATCTATATATATATATATATATATATATATATAGAGAGAGAGAGAGAGAGAGAGAGAGAGAGAGAGAGAGATATATATATATTTTTATTTTATTTTTCTTTTCTTTTTTTCTTTTTAGAAGAAGAAGAGTTCATGTTTTCAATAGGTTGGTATTACCATCCATCACTATCGTCCCAAATTGTTGTTGGACTTGCTGTGTAAAATCCTTCTTGGCAAGTGGCTGAAAATATTTCTTTAATCTATGTCCATTCACCAAGAACACTAAGCTCTGTCCATCAATAGTTTTAATCTCTACCACTCCATTCTCAAATACTCAGACCACCTCATAAGGTCCCATCCAGTGTGTATGGAATTTTCCTTTGAAATATTTAAATCTAGAATCATAAAGGAGTATCTAATCACCTGGGTGAAACTGCTTTTTTTGAATAGACTTGTCATGCCACCTTTTGCATTGCTACTGAATCAATATGTTCTGTTGAACAACATCCCTTCAAAATTCATCCAACTCACTCAATTGAAGGAAACGTTGTTGTTGTACTTCAAAGAGATCTAGCCCCAACTAAACTATAGTCCGAAGGTTTTGATCTAGAATTCCATTAGTAATAGACTTGTTTGACATATACCAGCTCATATGGTATATGACCCATGCTATTTCTCCAAGTGGTTCTGTATGCCGACAAAGCTTTCGGTAATCTTTCAGCCCAATCCTTCCAGTGCATATTTAGTGCTTTTGTGAGGATGGACTCGTTGAGTTTTTTCATGGATTCCACCTGGCCATTTGCTTGTGACTGATATGGTGTAGATTTCCTATGCTGGATCTTATATTGCTTCATCACACCCTGCACCAGATTAGAAATAAACTGCAGACCATTATCAAAAGCAATCTCTCTAGTCACACCAAATATAGTAAAAATTTCAGTAAAAAGGAAATAATCAACAACCCTTTCTGTAGCAAAGGGAACAAATTTAGCTTCTACCCATTTTGTAACAAAATCTGTACAAACCAAAATATGCTTTTTACTTAATGAAGTTGATTTTATTGGCCCTATAAAATCAATAGCCCATTTTTCAAAAGGCTCAATCATAACTTGGGGGCATAAAGGAATCTCATTGGTTTCACTAGGCTGGCCCATTCGCTGGCAACTATCACACCACTTGACATACTGTTTGGCATCCTTAAACAAGGAAGGCCAAAACTAGCCAGCGCGCAATACCTTATATGCAGTTTGCTTATCAACGAATTGGCCTCCACAAGGTTCATCATGGGCAGATTTTAAAATTTCAAACAATTCTTCCTCTCTTACACATCTACAGATAATCAAATCTGGACCAGTGTAAAAGAGATCTCCTTGAATCCAAGAGTATATAGCACTTTTTTGAATAATATTCCGCTTTTCACGAGCGGACGAGTGGGGTGGTGTCTTTCCATTGACTAAACAGTTATCAATGTTAGCAAACGATGGGGAGTCTGTTGAAATAACAAAAAGATGTTCGTCAGGAAAATCATCATTAACAACAGTTACTTCACCAGGATTATTCTATCTTGAAAAAAAATCTGCTAACACATTAGATTTTCATGGTCTATCAACTACCACATTAGATTTTCCTGGTCTATCAACAATCATGATATTAAATTCCTGTAACAATAACAACCACCTAGTCACTCTACCGCTAGTCAATGGTTTATTCACCAAATATTTAATTAGAGAATAGTTAGTATGTACGAAGACTTCATACCCTATAATATAGTGCTGAACTTGCTAATTGCAAAAATCATAGCTAAAAACTCTTTCTCTGTAACTGTATAATTTAATTCAGTAGGAGACAAATTCTTACTAATAAAATAGATGGCATAGGATTTCCTCTTTTCCTCCTCTCGTAAAGTTGCGCCAATAGCCAAATATGAAGCATCAGAGGAAATGTGAAAAGGTAGGGACCAGTTTGGACCTCTAAAAACTAGTGCCTGTACTAACTTTTCCTTTAATGTTTCAAATGATTGTTGGCAAGCTGTGGACTAAGAAAACTCACTATCCTTAGCTAGAAGTCGAAAAAGAGGGGTAGCTATCCTAGAAAAATTTTCAATGAATCTCCTATAGTTACCAGCATGTCCTAAAATACCTCTTAATTGTTGGAAATAATACTGAGAGGGGGGGTGAATCAGTATTATCAGAACTATAAAACTTTTTCAATGCTCAGAAACATATACGCTACTTTAGTTAAGTGAACCAGCATGTACACGCAACTGTGTCAAAGGAAAATAGCGTATAACCAGAAATCTTATAATTCAGTCAGTTTATCTTCAGTTAAGTGCATAAGGACATTATTCACCATATTAAGAGTAAACAGATGCAGTAGAACAGATCACACAAAAACCACACACATGAACACCATGATATAAGGTGGAAACCCAATGTGGGTGAAAACCACCTGCTGCAAGCCGTCTCTATCTTTCTTTAATATGAAACTTCAGTTTACAATCATTTTGTACTGGTGCAGCCTTATACCAGTACGCAGGCTACAACCTGCAGAAGGCTACAACCTTCTCTCGTTCTCCAAACTTCCTTGGAAGGGAGCTCCAACCCCCTTTGCTCTTGTACTAGCCAAGATACTAGTACGTAGGTGCTGGCCTACAATCTTCTTTCTTTCAGGTACCACCTTTCATACATTTTCAGACTGGATATTCCTGAAGTACAACGTTACAATCTGAAGACCACAATTTATTCAACTTTCACAACAAATCATTGAAGCACAAAACATCCAATACTAGCATCATCAATCACTGAACCACAGAAACCCTGTCAAACACCAGTTACCAGAACACAGAGCAGATTACAGAACTCTGCAATAACAGTCAGATCCAACTGTAACCCAAAAATCAAGCTCCAAGAGATATACGCTACTTTAATGAGAGAAACCCGCGTATACACGCGCTTTTACCGAAGCCAACCTACGTACAGATCTAAAAATAAATTCTCTCAACTTGCAGCTGTACCAGACATCAGTTAGACCCAGAACATAACATTACACTAGTACGCAAATCTAGAAATACACATAATCAACCATATCATAATAGTGCATTTCAAATCATTAGATCCCGATCTATCCTTAGATCTAGTCTTCCATCAACCGAAGTGATCTCTCCTTAGCTTAGATCAAGCAACCCAGAACCTGCATACCAGATCTCTTTCTTCTTCAGATATTCAAGCCTTTTCAAGATATCTTTGCCTAATGATCTTCTTCTCCTTATATAGCCTTAAGCCTTGCTCAATACCAAGGGCCAAACCATAGAAAACCAATACCATCAACTTAGAAACTAGGGATCAACACGTCTGTCGAGATACTTTGGTCCAAATACATAGGCTCAAGTACCGAGGACTAACTACCACGGACCAAAGGGAAGCTTCCCGACATATACGCCCTTTTCTGTTCATGCATAAGCGTGTATACGCTCCTTAGTATTAGCTCTCCTGTGTATACGTGACTTAGTATGCAGATCACTTGCGTGTATACGCAACTTAGACTTAATTAACCTGCGTATATGAGATTTTTCTTCATTCTGTAATCTGAACAGAGATCTGTCATCAAAGAGAGTTGCCATCAAGGACAAAACCTGTATCATAGCGCCACACCTGTGCAAAAATGCCAACAATATCCCCCTTTGGCCTTGATGGCAACCTCAAGATCCTTAGAATCATTCTCCCCCTTTGTCATCAAGGGCAAAGGGTTGTGCTCCCGCTGAGTACATGCTGATACCTCTGCTTGGCTGTGCTAAATCATGCTCCCCCTGACTGTAGGCCAGATCTGCAAAATATGTTCTTCAACAAGAACCAAGACTTAGACACCATAAGGGACCTTCCTATCACCAAAAGATTCAATACAGACATCCATACTCCCTACCAAGAGGGGACACATCAGAAACAACCAATTATATTACATCATTCATCCCAGGCATAGTGGGGAAACCAACATAGGCCGTTACATGACCTTGACACCACAAAAGAGATACATGACATAGAGACAACAGATCTAGACCAAGACTTATGAAAGTGACCAGCAGCATCTGATAAACATCTTTTAGATCAGCAACCAGGATTTCTTTCTGAGCTCCTTCTCCTGAAACCAACAACCAAAACATCTAAATGCCAACAATAATGCTTTATGAGACTTTTAAGCTGCTCCCCCTGAACCTGTGCCTGAAGGATTCTGACATACCCATCTCAGACCTTTTCAAACCAGAGTTTTGCCCTTGCTGTTCAGAACTCCATATACGTGATTTATCCTGCACAAACTAGCGTATGTACGTGGATATACTCTCTGAAACATGCGTACACCATACACACGACTTTCCCAGCATAAATCAGCGTATATACGCGTATATCCCTTACGTAACTTGCGTATACCAGCTTTTCTGTAGAACAGACAAGCTTCAACAGCAGGATGAAGCATCAAATACTCCCAGCTTTTGTCTGAGATATTCAAAAGTTTCCCTGGGCAGTGGTTTTGTGAGAATATCAGCAACTTGTTCCTTAGAAGGAACATACTCCAACTTGACCTTCTTCTCCAGCACTTGTTCCCGAAGAAAATGGTACTTGATTGGTATGTGCTTGGTCTTTGAGTGCATGACTGGATTCTTTGAAATGCTGATTGCACTTGTATTATCACATAAGATAGAGACTGGTGGAGTGCAAGTGATTTGAAAGTCCTGCAAGGTCTGCATCATCCAAAGAAGTTGTGTGCAACAAGATGCCGCAGCCACATATTCTGCTTCAGCTGTAGATAAGGCAATCGAACTCTGTTTCTTGCTGAACCAAGAAACTAATCTGGAACCCATGAAGAAAGCACCACCACTTGTGCTTTTCCTATCATCCACACTTCCAGCCCAATCTGCATCTATGTAAGCATGAAGAGTGAGATCTGTATTTCTAGGATACCATAAGCCATAGTTTTGGGTCCCTTGAAGATACTTGAAGATTCTTTTGACTGCCTGAAGATGAGTTTCCTTTGGGTTGGCTTGAAATCTTCCAACAATTCCTACTGCATGTGTAATATCTGGTCGGGTACCTGTCAAATAGAGCAAACTCCCAATCATGGATCTATAAGTGGGTTGGTGAACTGCTGCTGATTCATCATTTGCACTGAGGCTGCATCCTGTAACCATGGGTGTACATACTGGCTTTGACTCTTCCATGCCATACTTCTTCAAGATCTGCTTGAGGTATTTGGTTTGAGACAACAAGATACCTCCTTTATTTTGTTGAATTTGCAATCCAAGAAAATATGTCAATTCTCCAAGTAGTGACATTTCGAATTCTTTCTGCATAACCGAGGCAAAGTTTTGACTCATAGTCTCTTCATTGCTGCCAAAGATAATATCATCTACATAAACAACAAGAATTAGCAATTTGTTATTTTCAACTTTTATATAGAGATTGCTATCTGCTGATCCTTTTGAAAAGCCTTGTTGGTGAAGATATTTGTCCAACCGATAGTACCAAGCCCTTGGAGCTTGTTTGAGTCCATAGAGAGCCTTTTTCAATCTGCATACAAGGTTTGGATCATACCCAAGAATGAAACCATCTGGCTGCTCAATATATACTTCTTCTTCTAAGTCTCCATTCAGAAAGGCTGATTTCACGTCCATTTGAAATACCTTGAAGTTTTGAAAGCTTGAAAGAGCAAGGAACATTCGGATGGCCTCAAGTCTTGCTACAGGAGCAAAGGTCTCTTCAAAATCTATTCCTTCTTGCTGAGCATACCCTTTACAAACAAGTCTGGCCTTGTTCCTAATTACTTCTCCATTTTCATTCAATTTATTCTTGAAGACCCATTTTGTTCCTATTACATTCTTGTCTTTTGGTCTAGGAACTAATTCCCAAGTGTTGTTCTTTTCGATCTGCTCAAGTTCTTCATCCATTTCTTTGACCCAACATTCATCTTTGCATGCCTCTTTCACATTTTGTGGTTCAGTGGAGGAGAGTAATGCCAAATAGCTTGAAGCTTCTGCAAGTGTCCTTCTTGTTTGTACTCCTGCTTCTTTCTGCCCCACAATCTGAGATTCCGGATGATTCTTTTGAACATATCTGGATGGAGTCTTCTCTTTTATTCTTGTCTGCTCCTCTGGTTCTTCTTGAGGTTCTTCTTCTTCTTGAGGTTCTTCTTCTTCATTATTCCGTCTTTGAGGGTAGCCTTAATCTTCTTCAATGTCTTCATGATGAACTTGCCTAGGAATATATCCCTTCTCATCAACCACTACGTCAATGCTGTCAACAATTTTGCCAAGTCTTTTATTGTAGCACTTGTATGCTTTGCTATGTGGAGAATAACCAAGAAGAATGCCCTCATCTGCTCTTGGTTCAAGTTTGCCAAGTTGCTCATCAGTATTCTTAATATAACATTTGCTCCCAAAGATTTTGAAGTGCTTCACCGAAGGAGTCTCACCACTCCAGAGCTCATGAGGTGTTTGAGTGCTGTTTACTCGGACATTTGTTTTGTTAAGAATAATAACCGCAGCATGTGCAGCTTCACCCGAGAAGGTTGCGGGAGTACCTAATTCATCAAGCATAGCACGAGCCATCTGTTGGATTGTTCTGTTCATTCTTTCCACAACCCCATTTTGCTGAGGAGTTCTAGCTGTAGAGAATTATCTTCTTATCCCATGTTCTTCACAGAAATCGAAAAATTCGTTTGAGGTAAACTCCCCACCTCTGTCAGATCTGAGGCACTTAATTTTGTGTCCTGATTCATTTTCAACCAAGGCTTTGAAGGATTTGAATTTTTCGAATGCTTCATCTTTGTGCTTCATGAGCCCTAACCAAACAAATCTGGAAAAATCATCAATGAATAATATCAGATATTCTTCTCCTCGAGGTGTCCTCTTCCTAAATGGACCACATACATCTGTATGGACTAGCTCGAGAGGCATGCTAGCTGATCCTTCCTTCTCTGGAAAGTTAGTTCTGGTTTGCTTTCCAAACTGACAAGATTTGCATATGGTATTGTCTGGAATTTTGATATCTGGAAGACCACGAACTGCCTGATATTTGCATGCTTTCCTTATTTGTGAAAAGCTTAGATGCCCCAACCTCCGATGCCATAGCCAATGTTCATCATCCTTGCTTAAGTAGCATTGTTGTCTTTCCTCAAAGATATATAGATTATTTGGAGTCCTTCTTCCTTTGATCACTGTTTTACCTGTATCAAGATCGCGAACACAACATCCATTTGATCTAAATATTACCTCAGTTCCTTGATCGCACATCTCACTGACACTGAGAAGATTATGCTTCAATCCATCAACATATAAAACATTTCCTGCTTTGACCTCCTCTTTCAACGGAGCAACACCTTTTCCTTTTATGGCTGCAGAGATATCGTTCCCGAAAGAAACTTTCTTCCCCTTTTCTAATGCGGTATATGACTCAAGCTTTTCTTTGTCCCCTGTCATATGCTTCGAACATCCACTGTCAATGTACCATAGACTTTCTTGACCTTCTGCATAAAAGGCTATCCCACATCTTTCTGGTTGTGATTCTTTTATTCTCCATGTTCTAACATTTGAGGTTTGTTCCTTCTGAGTTGTCTTCCGGAACCTGCTCCTGCATTCAGAGTCTTCATGACCAAAGTTATTACAAATAAAGCATTCAACTTCATTTTCAAGAACTGAAAAGTTGTTATAAGTCCTTTTCATGGTTTTAGTCATTCTCCCTTGTTTTTGAGCTTCTCTAGTCATGATCGTTTTGTAGGCAACACATTGAGCTGCTTTGTGACCGAAGTTATGGCAAGAAAAGCATTGGCCATTAAAGAAACTTCTGCGATAATCAGATCTATCATCCAACCGATTGTAGCTTCTATTCATTCTTGGAGCAAATTGGGAAGATTTTACCTGTGGCTGATTGTAGCTTCTGTTTAAGGCAGTTTGTCCCCGAATTTCTTGATGGTCTTTATTTGTTCTTGAGGTAAACTGTCTCTGATTCACCTGATGACTTTTATTTGGCCTTTGCTCGCTTCTCCTTGCTGCATCAAGATAACTTTTAGAGGTAGAGGCTTGAGATGTTTCTCCATTATATCCAAGACCTGTCTTGATCAGAGGAGATCGCTGCACATTGATAATCTCATCCAAGGTTTCAGATCCTTTAACAAACTTAAGATTAATTGCTTTGGTTTTCTCAATCTCCTTTCTAAGACAAACAATCTCACATTCCAATTTTTCAAGATGTTTTTCCTTTTCAGCTAGTTGACATTGTAGAGAATCAATAATAGCACTCTTCTCTTCTAAACAAACTTTGATATCTTTCATTTCTTCATAAAAGCCTTCTACATCTATAGCATCCATTTAGTCATCATCTTCAAAAGCCATTAAAAGTTTATATCTATTACCTTGTTCATCTTCATCACTATTTGAAAATCCATCACTATCTTCATGAGTGTAGTAGCTTTTCTTCTTTTCATATTGTTTCTTGTTCCATTTAACAGGTTCCTTTCCCTTGTCATTCTTATCTTTGTGAGGACATTTGGCAGCAAAGCATTTAAAAGGTAACTTACCTCTGAACCTTCCAGAACCCCTTTGAAGATTTCTGACGAAATTTGATTCCTCTTCTTCATCTTCTGGAAGGTGACTTGCTTCATAATAATCTTCTTTCCCTGAAGCCTTGAAGGCAGCTTCTCTTCTGTCTGATGGACCTCCCTTTCTCATTTCATAAGTGGTTAGAATTCCGTGAAGCTGAGACATAGTAAGAATTTGCAAATTTTCCTTTTCTTCTATGGCAGATACTTTAGATTCAAACTTGGGGGACAAAGATCTTAGAATCTTTTCAACCACAATAGCCTCTTTTATTTCTTCACCCAAGTTTTGCGTGCAATTCACAATCTCATCTACCCTAAGGAAGTAGTTAGCCACACTTTCATCATTATACATTCTGAGAGTCTCATACTTAATCCTGAGAGTTTGAAGTTTAGCACGCTTTACCTGATTGTCTCCTTCATAGCTCGTGACCATTTTGTCCCATATTTCTTTTGCAGATTTATAGTGCATTACCTTCATGAATTCTGATTGAGAGATGCATCCCAATAGAGTATTGACTGCTTTCGCATTTGTTTCATATTTCTTTTTCTCGACTGGATCTGTAGGAGTAGCTGAAGGAAAAGTGTAGCCTGTTTCTACGATGTTCCAAACTTCTGTACCAAGAGATTGAAGATATGCAGTAACTCTTACCTTCCAATAATTGAAGTTTGTCCCATCAAAAACCGGTGGCCTGATTGATGCTTCTTTCTCGTAGTTGCTCATGATGATCGATCTACCTTCAAGCGGTCAAGCTTCTCTGAAGGACCTGCTCTGATACCAATTGTTGGAAATAATACTGAGAGGGGAGGTGAATCAGTATTATCAGAACTATAAAACTTTTTCAATGCTCAGAAACATATACGCTACTTTAGTTAAGTGAACCAGCGTGTACACGCAACTGTGTCAAAGGAAAATAGCGTATAACCAGAAATCTTATAATTCAGTCAGTTTATCTTCAGTTAAGTGCATAAGGACATTATTCACCATATTAAGAGTAAACAGATGCAGTAGAACAGATCACACAAAAACCACACACATGAACACCATGATATAAGGTGGAAACCCAATGTGGGTGAAAACCACCTGCTGCAAGCCGTCTCTATCTTTCTTTAATATGAAACTTCAGTTTACAATCATTTTGTACTGGTGCAGCCTTATACCAGTACGCAGGCTACAACCTACAGAAGGCTACAACCTTCTCTCGTTCTCCAAACTTCCTTGGAAGGGAGCTCCAACCCCCTTTGCTCTTGTACTAGCCAAGATACTAGTACGTAGGTGCTGGCCTACAATCTTCTTTCTTTCAGGTACCACCTTTCATACATTTTCAGACTGGATATTCCTGAAGTACAACGTTACAATCTGAAGACCACAATTCATTCAACTTTCACAACAAATCATTGAAGCACAAAACATCCAATACTAGCATCATCAATCACTGAACCACAGAAACCCTGTCAAACACCAGTTACCAGAACACAGAGCAGACTACAGAACTCTGCAATAACAGTCAGATCCAACTGTAACCCAAAAATCAAGCTCCAAGAGATATATGCTACTTTAATGAGAGAAACCCGCGTATACACGCGCTTTTACCGAAGCCAACCTGCGTACAGATCTAAAAATAAATTCTCTCAACTTGCAGCTGTACCAGACATCAGTTAGACCCAGAACATAACATTGCGTTAGTATGCAGCAAGGATAATTTTAGGGGCGAATGTTCGCGCTTTGGCGAAATTAAGGGGTTTTAAATTTTTAGTGGGCGAATATTTTTTATCATAGTACATTTTTACAAATCACCTCAAATAGCCCACCTTATTTTAAGGGAGAGGGTAAAAAAGGTAAATTTAGCCCTTGAAATTAGGACTTACAACCTTCCATTCGCCCATTTTCAAGAATAGGTTTTATTTAAATGAATCCATTCGCCCATTTTCAAGAATAGGTTTTATTTAAGTGAATCCTATGGGCCAAATACCATATTTATAAAAGAGGTATGGTAAATTAATAAAAATATAAATAAATGAGAGGTATGGTAAATAAATAAAACGTTTTTTATATTTACTCCATAAGTCACCTTATATACATGTAAGGGTGTAAACAAATAAAAATATAAGTAAAGTGGAGGTATGGTAAATAAATAAAACGTCTTTTTATACTTACTCAAAAGGTATGGTAAATAAATAAAAATATAAATAAACTAGACGTATCGTAAATAAATAAAACCTCTTTTTATATTTAGTCCATAACCCTCGTTTTATTTATGAAGGCTCAAGAAAGAGGTTTTATTTAAGTGAATCCTATGGGTCAAATACCATATTTGTAAAATAGGTATGGTAAATCAATAAAAATATAAATAAACGAGAGGTATGGTAAACAAATAAAACAATTTTTTATATTTACTCCATAAGTCACCTTATATTTACGAACACTCAAAAAATGGGTTATATTTAGGTGAAACCTATGGCCAAAATACTATGGGACAAATACCATGGACTAGATTGTTATTAATACCATGCAAAAAACCATTATTAACCCTAATATTAGAATTAATAAAAATAAAAATGGCACATGGTATTGACCCATGGTATTCACCAAAATGGCACATGGTATTGACCCATGGTATTCACCTGGAATGTAGCCTATTTAAATGGGGGAATTAAACCATCATGTAGCCTATGCTAAGATTCACTAGGACTTTACAAAGTTTTATTATTTAGTGAAAGACTCGCCAAGATCTTACAAGATTTTATAATTGAGTAAAATATTCGCCATGCCTGGTGAGAGATTCGCCAAAAAATTATATATACATATTATATTATTGATAAAATCGCTTTCCATTTTTCCTATGTACCATGGAGATTCGCCCATTTATTATATTTATAAATTTAGGGGGGGTTCTTAAAATTTTCCCTGGTATGCAGATCTAGAAATACACATAATCAACCATATCATAATAGTGCATTTCAAATCATTAGATCCCGATCTATCCTTAGATCTAGTCTTCCATCAACCGAAGTGATCTCTCCTTAGCTTAGATCAAGCAACCCAGAACCTGCATACCAGATCTCTTTCTTCTTCAGATATTCAAGCCTTTTCAAGATATCTTTGCCTAATGATCTTCTTCTCCTTATATAGCCTTAAGCCTTGCTCAATACCAAGGGCCAAACCATAGAAAACCAATACCATCAACTTAGAAACTAGGGATCAACACGTCTGTCGAGATACTTTGGTCCAAATACATAGGCTCAAGTACCGAGGACTAACTACCACGGACCAAAGGGAAGCTTCCCGACATATACGCCCTTTTCTGTTCATGCATAAGCGTGTATACGCTCCTTAGTATTAGCTCTCCTGCGTATACGCGACTTAGTATGCAGATCACTTGCGTGTATACGCAACTTAGACTTAATTAACCTGCGTATATGAGATTTTTCTTCATTCTGTAATCTGAACAGAGATCTGTCATCAAAGAGAGTTGCCATCAAGGACAACACCTGTATCATAGCGCCACACCTGTGCAAAAATGCCAACATTAATTCCCTTTGAGTCTTGAGTGCAGGAAGATGTAGAAGGATCTCAATCTTAGCTGGGTCAACCTGGATACCTTTAACAGAAATAAGATGGACAAGCACCACTCCTGCCTTGCACATTAACTTGCATTTCTTATCACTCAAGGAAAGATGGGCTTCTTGGTAGCAAAGAAGTACCTTTTTCTAGATTTTTGAGAGCCTCCTAAAAAGAGTCACCAAACATAGAAAAGTCATCCATTATAAATTTCTACACATTCTAGATCAACAAAAATAGCCAGGACTGCCCTTTGAAAGGTAGCCAGGGCATTACATAAACCAAGGGAGAGAACTCTATAAGAAAATGTTCTCCAAGGACATGTAAACGTAGTTTTGTCCTGATCTTCGGGTCTAATCTGTATCTGGTTGTAACCACTAAAGCCATCCAAAAGGGAAAAGTATTTCTTTCCTGCAAGGATATCAAGCACCTGGTTAATAAAAGGAAGAGGAAAGTGATGTTTGAGAGCGAATTTGTTTAATTCTTGTTAGTCAATACAAATACACCATCTCCCATCTTTCTTAGGAACCAACACTAATGGAGAGACCCACTGACTATCAGAAATAGGATAGATGAAACCGACATCTAAAAGTTTTTGTAAATCTTCCGTCACAACATCTTTCAAAGCTGGATTCATACGCCTCTGGAGCTATCAGATAGGTTGGGCTCCTTCTTGAATGTAAATATGATGTGTATAGGTTTCAGGAGGAATGCATTTCATATCCTCATAACCCCATGAAAAGGCACCAAGATGGTTCTGTAACAAGTTTACAAGCTGCTCTTGCTGAGATGAGTCTAGATCTAAACTAATATGCAAGGTTTTACCAGGGCTAATCTCAACACGAGTAGTATCAAGCTCGAGAACACTCAAGGGGTTGGTCAAAGGTAGCGGTACAGAGGAATGAGAATCATGATTATCTTGAAAATCGAGGCTGAAAATCTGGCTCAATGGCTCAAAATTTGGCATAGTGTTTAGATTATTCAGGAAATCTTGAATCTCATCTTCTTGTGAAGACCCAGTATAATGGTGTATAAGAGAAATGGACTGAGTCTCCTCATCACTACATTGATCCAACCATATGGTATCTCAGAGGTCCTGAATGGATCTGGTAGGAGGATACAAGGTAACTTTCTTACTAGAATCTCCATGAGAAATATACGTCACCGAAATGACATCCAATATATGCATCAGCTGTAGCAAGCCATGGTCGACCCAAGATCAAGGGATGTCCTCCTACAGGGTTCTTTGGCTGAAGCACAATGAAATCAGCACGATATTCCCAAGAATCTAATGCAATGATCACATCATCCAATACTCCTTTTGGCTTGATTTTAGATCTATCCACCAATTCAAGCACAGTGGGAGTAGGACAAATATGATATAACCAAACTTAATCCATGGTTTGTTTAGTCATGACACTAATGGTTGCCCCCAGGTATATAAGAACATTAGAGACTAGGACATCACTAATCTGTACTGAGAAAACAAGATTTCTGGGATCAGTATATTTCTCCATAGACACACATCCCATCATCAACTTTGCTTCCCTACCAATGAATTGAATGGTTTTGGGTTCTAATCTCTTCCTCCCTTGTTTCTTGAGACAAATTCCTTAATTATATTAGTACAAATGGGGATCCCTTTAATGGCCTAAAGTAAAGGTACCTTAATAAAAAGGTTCTTGAGTTCAGAAACCAAGCTAGTCTCAGAAATAGGCTCACTGCTTTTCACAACTAGCCTTTCTAGAAAGGGAGGCTGGTTGGAAGAGGATGGTAAGGATTTAGAGGGTAAGGGAATGGGCTCCTTGGTGACAACTTTTGTAGAATGGTTAGCAGTCTCCTCCTCTCCTTTCTCTTCAATAATCGCCATAGGGTAGTTTTGGTTTTCTGAAGTTACAGTCCTCCTCAATCTCAATGGGATATCATGGACACCAACTCGAATAGACTGGTACCCGAATGGTAAAGGCGTGTTTGTTACATGGATCATTTGCACCGCTTTATTATTATTATGATTGGGTACAGGTTGAGCAAGCAACTGAGGAGGTCGAAACGGTGGGGGTAAAGGCAAAGTTGGAGTAGACTGACTCTAAGGTAAAGATGGCTGAGGCATTGGATAAGGTGCATATGTAGGTGGATATGACTGCATAGGTGGCTGGTAGAAATACTGAGGATGATTCGACCATCTCCAACCTTATTGCCATGGTGGAGAAGGCCGGCCATGCTGATATTGATTCCCATACTACCACTGCTAAGAATGATTAATGTTAGGATAAGAATATGCATGTGCATTATAACCAAAATAGTGTGGAGAGAATTCAGGAGCCATACCCGCACTTACCGGGGGCCAATTCCTACTTGCTCCCATGGCATATAAGTATTCAGCTTCAGGTTGTCCCCCTTTGATTACAACTTTATCTCCTGGTATAGAGGGACACTTTTCTGTGGTATGGTCTTCTACACAAATAGTACAATTATTAGTTTCCTTCAAATTAAGAGGACACTCTTTAGGAGGGTGCTTATCTATACATTTAGGACAAAAAATACATAATGACTCTTGTTCTTTTATAAGTTTTTGCTGAAATTTCAAAGAGTCTAACTGTTTTCTAACAATATTCATTATTTCAATATTCATATTTTCCATTTTATTTTCTAGTCCAATAATCATAGCATCAGTAGATTCGGTTTTTCTGTTTCTACTCTAAATTCCTCTACCAGATCTATACTTATTCCTTGAAAATTTCCTGCACAAATCATAGATCTGATCAAAAGTTTTCTGAGAAATATCACCTTTTCCAAATAGGTTCAAATTATTTCCAGCATCATCAGTAAGTCCACGCAAGAATAAAGTTCTAATAGTACCAAAATCAAACTTAAGCTTCGACCTTTGTAAAATATACAAAAATACTACTAAGTAATCCTCAAGAGTTTCATCATCATTCTACACAATTGTAAAGATTTCATCTTACATGTCCTGAGTTTTGCAATATTCTTGATATTTTGACAAAAACACTCTCTTCATCTAATCCCAAGAAGTTATGGTGTTCCCTCCTAGCCCCGTAAACTAGTGCAAAGCTGAGTCTTTGAGAGTAGTGGGAAACAATCTCAACTTCTCATCTTCAGTTGAATAGTCATAACATCGACACAAAATATCAAGCTCAAATAAAAAATATTTAGGATCTTCATGAACTTTACCATGGAAACGAGGAAGATCCAATGGTGGAATATTCTTTATTTGTGAAATAGTATTGGGATCCACAATTGGAAACTCAAAAGTGGATTGTTCCTTATTTACCTGGTTTTCGCCAGTTCCTTCTGCATGATCTTCATGATCTTCCATTCTTTCCCCTTCATGTGAATTTCTCTCAATGGGCTGAGAATATTGAATACTAGTAGTATCCTCCTTCCCTTCTTTGGGCTGAACCACACTTGAGCTACTGTCACCAAAGTCCAGTTGGATTGTTCCTACGTGATCGGTTTAAATTTTTGACTTCCTCCTTGTAGGAGAAGACCCAATATGAAAATTGTTTTCATATTTATCAGTATTTCCTTACCCCTTAGTGGTCTTCGGACCTCTACCTCTTTTGGGCATTCATCTCAAAATAAAAATAACAAAGCAACTTCTAATAAAATGTTGCAAAGAATAATCAATACCAATAGAATTCTTTTAAAAAACTTTTCCAAACAATAAAAGCACACTACACAAAATAGATAAAAGAAAACCTACCCCTATTGCATCAAACAAAAAATTATTACCAAATCAAATCACCTCCTCAACAATGGCGCCAAAAATTTGGGTGCAAGAATTGCACTTAAGAAACTCCTCAACACCTAATTGTCAACCTGGGGGATTCATAAACTTAGAGACGAAGCACAGGCAATGCTAGAGATGCTATGAACCTTTCTGATGTAAATTCCTACCTTCGGAAATGAGAACTTGTAGAATCGAATTGGAAAGAGTAAAATACAACTGGATCATCGAAATAATATAGTGCTAGAACAAGAAAGAATGCATTTGCAAAGCAATCAAAATAAAAAGACAATCACTCCAACTAATCAATGTTTAATCACTGAGTATATTCTTATATTTCTCTTTAGTAGAAACATTTTAGCAATCTCGTAAAGTGGGACCTTAAGCTTGCTTTCTTAAGGATTTCCTTCTTGCACTAGTCAGTCTTGCACTTATAGCAATTTGCCTAGTGCAAGCGCAAACATTTATGCGAGAGGTATAAGTTGTGTCTTACCAAAGATTCTTGACTTCACGCAAGGGCTCAAACCTCAAGGGTTCTGAACACTCGAATCTTGTGACACGAAACCAGTTCTTGCACCTGAGAAGAGTTCCTTGAACTTCGTTATCAGTTCTAAAACTAAGTGTTAACTATTGCAAATGAAACTTAATTGCAGAAATAATTTGCACATGTAGATGTTTCCAATATTAACTGTATGTAAAATGAAAGTAAATAACCATAACTAGAAACAACCACTAAAGAATCAGTGTGCCATCTGCATATATATTACTTAGAGGAATTGAAAATAAGAAATGATTGAAAGAGACTATAAATACTTGCTGCAACACACCAACGTGCGTTGGTGTAGGTTCATTTCTCTCTCTTGGACCAGGCGAGGAAATAAACCAAAAGGAATTGAATGAAAATAAATTGCAGGGAAGGATTAATCACACCAACATGCACTGGTGAAGGTTCATTTCTCCTGCTTGGACCAGGCAAGGAAATCCAACCAAAGTAAATTGTATGAAAATAAATTGCAGGAAAGGATTAATCACACCAACATGCACTGGTGCAGGTTCATTTCTCATGCTTGGACTAGGCAGGGAAAACAAACTGAAATAAATTGCATGAAAGGAAATTGTAGGAAAGTAAATCTAACTAATTCACACAATGGATCCGCTCACACTTTGGCAGGAATATATGTCCAAGGAAATAGAATTCAATTAAATCACACTTTAACAATAAGAACACATAAATAAATATGAAACCGAAAATAGGGTAAATGAGCTAGGTTGGTTGGGCCCTAGCCAGCCAGCTCATTTCCCATCTAAGAAACGATGCTACTCAGTAATTCAGATCATGCGCATTGGCTTAAAAGAATAGATAATATTTGAAAACCATGAGGTGGAGCTCCTTCTTTCTATTAATTTGCAAAGGCAAAGTACATCGTGGAATACAAAGTCCAGCCCATATTTGAGCGATAACAAAAATATACAATACGCTTGGAACGCAGTGTTGTTATCTCCTCTATCTGCTAATCCCCTCATTCTATTTACATTCTGTGATTTATATACCATTGGTCCAAGGCCATAACTACTAAACTTAGTACAGGCCATTCGGTCAACTGTTTACATAACAAAATGCATATTTTAGCCTCTCAGATTTTAAATATAGACAATTGAATTTGCTGGCAGTGGGCCAAATCTTCAGCCTTCATTCAAGAAATCTACAACTTCAGTCTTATCTTTGGCTGCCTTTGGCTGATCTAGTCTTCATGGCCAACGATGCACAAAACATGGCGGTGGTTAGGGAAGTCCAGATCTGCCGTGCGGATTCGTTTTTCTAGCAATAGTGCAAGATCCGATCGTGCAGTTAAATCAACAGTCACGTTAAGTGGATTTATTTACCAAGTATTTATCGGAGATAACGATAATTTACAAAAGTGCATTAAAAGTAAGAAATTTGAATTAAATAATTAATTAAATGCTAAATTGAAATAAAATATTAAAAGTAAAGTACATGTGAAATATATCACCATGCTTGGACTAGTACAGGATGAGGGTATGTGAAAAGGGTAAAACATAGGTAAATAGTTGTGGTTTATAAAGGGAAGAAGACAAGAGTGGGGAAAATTTAGGGGACTAACAATTCCTTTCACTAATTTCAATGTTCTTCTGCTTGACTCCTTCTTGAGCTTTATTTTGCGTATTATTTAAACGCTACCACTCCTGAGCTTTGATTTGGTTATTCAATCAGATTCCAACATTGTCTGATCATCGCAATACTCCTTTGTGCATTGTCCTCTCTCTCAGATTGTTTTTGAATTCCTTGTACACTTATGTTATGCAAATACTCTGATACCGTGCATATTTTATAGTTCAACTATGCAATACCGTCCACACAAACTCAGAAATTGCACTTCTATATTAATAAAGAAATATTTACAAAATGAATTCCTTCTCGTCCTAATCTTCTATAGTAGTGGCCTCTTGACACTACTTCACTCTATTTTCCCATAAGCTACAATCAATCTTCTCTATTACCTATCTAACGATGATTCTCTTATCTCTCACTAACTCACTAACTCACTAACTTTCTCTATGCCTTTTAGGCTTACATTTATACAAAAGGTTCTGTAACCCATTTCTGCTCAGATCCTTAATCTTTTTAACTAAATCCTGAATATCCTCTAATTCCACTTTTGACTCAACTAATACCTAAGGATCCTCCCTAGTTCCACAAACCATGAAACCAATTCCTAACCTATGATTTACAATTAATTCCCAAATCTCTCAATCTCTCAACTATCCTAATTCTCTCATGTTCTCCAACATTCCGGAACATTTAAAAATATGCCTCACAATACTTAATTAAATCCTATTCTTAATATCTCTCGTAAAATTACTTAAAAGCATTAAAATTACATTAATTTAATACTAAGTAAACTAACTTCTTTGAAAACACAAGACCCCCTATGTCTACTAAAATACAATGAAATTGCTGAGCTGGATGCTCTTGCATCAAGTTTTAATTTAATCTTTTGATTCAAACAAAATTTTAGTATAACATAAGAATCCATCAAGCGGAGATAACATTTCATATCCTGCAATCGATTGTAAAATTTGTTCTATTGGACGAACCAGACAATTATCTTTTTCAAGTGATTTATTCATATTTCTGAAGTCAATGCAGATTCTGATATCTTTGTTTTTATTTTGAGCTAGGAATAATTTTGAAACCAATTGTGAATGTCTTACCAGAAAAATAATCCTATCTTATAATACTTTATTAAGCTCTTTTTTTAATTTGACCCTCAAGTCTAGGATGCATTTTCCTTAGTTTTTGCTGAAAAGGTCCAGTATCTGATTTCATTGGAATTATATGATGAATGCTTTTAGTATCATAAAATTTCAAGTCATCATAAGTCCAAGCGAAAACGTCCTTGTATTGTTTGAATATTTTAATAAATATGGATTATTCAACAAGTGTACAATTACTTCCCAAATATATATTTTGAGGTTGTTTTTCTGTTACCAGATTAACAACTTCAAATTGCATTGAAGAGTTATTTGTTTTTCAATTTTTACTACCTTTGAATCTATTTTTAATGCCATATAAATTTTCTAATCAGAATAAAAATTTTGGAATTGAATTTTGACTCTTCTGATTATCCAAAAAATCTGATAACAATTGAGTACAATGTTGATCTTCATCAATTTTCGACTCCTTGAAAGTTTATTCTAGGGTCAAGAAATATTTGATTTGATCATCATCATCAAATACTCTACAAATTTTAATATTATCATGGACTGATGGTTTAAAATGACTCCAATTGAAAATAAATTTAGAGAAAAAAAATCAATCAACGAAAGTCTTGATGCAACATTAACAAGTAGATCGACATCATTATTTTGAGAAAGAGGTATGGAATTTAATTCAAAGTTATCGAAATTATGTACTAAGTCCAATATTTTTCCTTTGTAATCTCTTAAAATATAGGATACAAAAGGAATGACTTTATTACATTGTCTTACTATAATTTCTAAATCACTTAAAACTATGATATTTTAGATGTCCATTTCAATTCGGAGACCTTGCAGTAAAGCTTTGTATTCAACTAGATTATTGGTTCAAGGGAAACTTAGTCTACAAGAAAGAAGAAATTTATTCCCTTGCGCAACTATTAAAACACATCCAATACCAGCTCCCTCATCGGGTTTGGAAACATTAAAATATAAATTCCAAATGTTAATTGATTAGTTGTACTAATAGATGGAACTTCAGTATATGAAATTTGTCTTGAATTTAAAGCTAGAATCTATATAAAGTTTAGGATTTAGATTTGAGTTTCAAACACAACATATTATTCATATTAAAAATTATCAAGATATGTGTCAAATGTATGATTTC
Organism: Pinus tabuliformis; assembly: GCA_031772625.1. Taxonomy (NCBI): domain Eukaryota; kingdom Viridiplantae; phylum Streptophyta; class Pinopsida; order Pinales; family Pinaceae; genus Pinus; species Pinus tabuliformis. The sequence continues at coordinate 1,335,066,393 of CM062804.1, read as the reverse complement.
CTAATGAATATTCATGGGAATTGATTGGTTCATTAAAATTTTCAAGGTCTATAACTGTATGTTTCATATGTTGTTCACAATTGATCTTGACATTGTTTGGCCTACCATTTAAGGGTATCCATTAATGAGACCAATCTGTTGAGAAATAACCATTGATATTTTCACACCAATATTGGCTGAGAATCAAATCATGTGACTATGGAATATTAGTGACAAAGATATCAAAAATATAAAAGATTTTGGCATTTGAAGCAAGTGTGATAAGATCAATTTTTATTTCTCTTAAAAATTTTACACTTGATCTGTCAAGTTATTTGGTTTGAGTAGATGAATTTGTAGGAGACATATTTAATTTCTGAATGACTAATAATGACATTACATTACATGAACCCCCCAAATCGACTAGACAATTGTGCACATTTCTATTGCAAATCTCAAAATTCAAAAGGAAAGGAGGAGTTCGAGAAGATTATTTGTCTTGAATTAAAGGTGCATTAATATTAGAGATATTTTTAGAAGGATCTTTATTGGAATTGATATTTTCATAAGGATTATTTTGTAAATATTTAATTAATTACTTCTTTGTTGAGTCAGTTTTGATAATTCAAATAAAGAGATATTAGCTCTAGTTTTCTTCATGTCATCAATTAAATCATAATCTAGATATTCACCCAGAAGGGCGTTATTCAATGTAGAAGTATCTTTCTTAGTAGTTTGGGTTTTTTGGTTTGAGTGGGAGGATTAGTATTTGATAAAGATGCCTGATTTGGAGAAGGATTTTGAATTTTTGATCTAATTTGAACAACATTAACTTCTTCATCTTTAATATAATCGTTATCAATTAATCCTCACAAAAAAACATCCCATAAAGCATTAATTTTGCAATATTATGCCACATCTCTGTTTTCTTTTTGTCTTTTCTTCTTGTCATTAGCTTCTACAAATAATTATAACATAGTTATAAAATTAGCACAAGTTTTTTCAGAAATCATGTTCTGAAACTAGCTCACAAAAAGATAGAAAAGAAAGATCAATGCCTTAGAAATCATCCTCTTTGAGGGGACAAACTCCTTAACATTACACAAGTGAACAATTCTTGGATGATATAAATGACAAATCCTCCTTTATATGTACAAAAGTCTAAGGGGTCACAATATAATCAAAGCCGATATAACAATAATAATATAGGGGCACAACAATAACAATAGTGGGCTTCTATGGGGCACAATAATAACAATATGGGGACAATAGGGGCACAACAATAATAATAAGGGCTACAATGACAATAGTAAAGGTGGAATCACTAGTACTATAGGGACCTAACATGCCCCTCTCCTTCGAAAAAGTGTTGTCCTCAATGCTTGAGTAGTTTTGGATGCTTCTGTATAAAATTATCATCCACCCATTTGGAATGTTCAGCGCGTAAGTTCTTGCACTTGACAAGATACTCTGAAATTGATAGATTTCATAGTATTTGGGTTGTTGTTTCTATGACTACTTCAGGTTCCAATATGACTTTTCCTTCCTCGTCAAGTTCTAGAAATATTGTTTGAACTAGGGGCTTGTCACCAATAACCTTCTTTAAGCATGAAACATGGAAAACTGGGTGCACTCAGGAAGCTATAGGAAGCTTCAATTTGTATGTCATAGTACCAATGTTTTGCAACACCTTGTATGCACAATAATACTTTGGTGATAATTTATTATCCTTATTAGCTTGCTTGAGGGACATTTGTTTATATGGTTGTAGTAGTAGAAATACCAGTCACCTATATCAAAACTTCTTTCGCTGTGATGTTCATCTCCCTGTTGTTTCATTCTATTTTGTGCCAAAATTAGGTTATCCTTTAAGAGTTGGAGAACTTATTGTTGATGCTTGATGTGATCTTCCACTTCTTAAACTTTAGAACTTTCTCTTAAATATGATGTGATGGACGGTGGGTGATATCCATAAAGTGCCATAAATGGGGTCATTTTTACTACAGTATGGAAGGAAGTGTTATACCACCATTCAACAAAGGAAACCATTTGACCCATTGTGTATGTTTATCAGATACAAAGCAACGAAGTTATCCTTCCAAACATTTGTTTACTATCTCATTTTTCCCATCGGATTGAGGATGATAAGATGATCTATGAGCTAACTGAGTACCAAGACAAGAAAATAATTTTGTCCAAAAATTTCCAGTGAAAATGGGATCTCTGTTGTGTACAATAATCTTTGGGTTTCCATGTAGTTTTCCATTTTTTTCCATAAATGCAGTAGAAATTGTACTGGCTTTAAATGGATGAGATAATGCACAAAAGTGTGCATACTTTCTAAGTCTATCAACTACCACCATGATGACATTCTTTCCTTAAGAATTGGGTAAACCTATGATAAAATCTATTGAAAACTCCTCCCAACATTTATTTGGAATGGATAAAGGTTGTAATAGACCAGGGGTCTTAATTGTTTCAACTTTATTTTGTTGGCAAACCAAACACTCTGCCACAAAATTTTGAATATCAGATTTAAGGCCATCCCAAAAATATTCCTTCTTAACCATGTGGTAAGTTTTTAAAAATCCTGAATGCCCTCCTAAGGGAGAGGCGTGCAATTCCATAAGAATCTTTTGTTTGAGTTGGGAATTCTGACATAGGTATAAGGGATCTTTGTACCATAATGAATCATTTTTCCAGCTAAATGTATCAGATGTACTAGGATCTTGTTGTAACTTTTGAATGAGCACCCACACTTCTTCGTCATTCTTCCATTCACCCCTTTCTTTGTTTATCTAATTTGGTTGGATAATAGAAATGGCACAAAGAAATTCTTCCACATCCTCATCCTTTCTTGAGAGTGCATCTGCCACAACATTTTGCTTCCTTTTTTTTTCATATGATTTCAAAGTCATAACCCAACATCTTTTTGACCCATTTTTGCTGCTCTTCTAAAGATAATCTTTATTCTAAAAATTATTTAAGACTATCATGATCTATTTTTACCTTGAAGTGTATTCCCATTAGGTACGGTCTCCATTTGTTAAGTGCATGTAGTATTACCAGCATTTCCTTCTCATAAATAGCTTTGTGTAAATACTTTCCCTTGATTATATGACTTTTGAAAGCAATGGGTCTTTTTTCTTGCATTAAAACAACACCAATTCCATTTCCTAAGGCATCACATTCGACAATAAAGGTTTTTGTGAAGTCTAGTGTAGCTAAGACCAGTGCTTGGCACATTACCTCTTTAATATGTTCAAAGGCCTTCCTCGCTTCTGGAGTCCATAAAAATGCATCTTTATTCAATAATGATGTTAGAAGTGCTACTATTCTCCCATAATTCTTAACAAACTTGTGATAATACCCTGTCAACTCGAGAAATCCTCACAAATTCTTTATGGATGTGAGGATTTTCCATTCCTTAATGGCTTTAATTTTTCTAGGGTCTACCTTAACACCTTCACGAGATACAATATGACCCATATATTCCACCTCTTGTACTCCAAAGAAAAATTTGGAGCTTTTTGCATATAATTGTTTCTCCTCCAATAATTTGAGCACCCTATCAACATGATGAACATGATCCTTCCAAGACTTGCTATAGATTAGTCTATCATCAAAAAATACTAACAAAATTTTTCTAAGGGTTTGAAAATGGAATTCATCAAACCTTGAAATGTAGAAGGTGCATTGGTAAGCCAAAAGGCATGACCAAAAATTCATAGTGACACTCATGAGTTCTAAATCTTTTTTTTGGAATGTCTTCAGTCTTCATTATAATTTGTTGATATCGTGAATGAAGATCCAACTTGGTGAAGTAAATCGATCCATGAAATTCGTCCAATAGTTCTTCAATGACAGGAATAAGAAATTTATCTTTAATAGTGAGTTTGTTGATCTCGCTATAATCCAGACACATGCGCCATGATCCATCCTTCTTGTGCACCAATACTACTGGAGTAGAGAAAGAACTTTGACTAGGTTGAATTATACCAGCCTCTAGCATTTTTGTAACCATAAGTTCAATTTCACTCTTTTGGGCATAGGGATATATGTAAGGCTTGATGTTTAGCGGAATACTTCTTGGAATCACATGAATAGCATGATCATGATCACGAATAGGTGGGAGACCTTTGGGAGTCTCAAATACCTTGGAATTATTGTCCAAGACTTTTTGGAGATCTAGAGAAATAGATGATTTTGATGTGGGAACCTCTAGTGAACATAATTTTGCAATTACGCCTTGTTGTTCTTTCTTTATAAGCTTTGTCATTCCATTATAATTGATTATATTTCTTGGTTTCCTTGTGATACCTCTTAATTCAACTTCTTTTACTTTTGAAGAAAATTTGTTGAAAAGTTCTTGAAAATTAAAATCTATTGTACCCAATGATTGTAGCCATTGGATTCCTAGTACAACATCAACACCACCCATTGGAATGGAAAGCATTGGGGCATTCAATACATATTCTCCCATGGATAGCTTGACATTATGGCACTTTCCAGAGAAATTTATAGTTCCTCCACTTGCAACCATCACTTGAAACTCTGGTGTTGGATATAGGAAGAAATTCAATTGCTTGGCTATCTTACAATGAATAAAATTATGGGTACTGCCCGAATCAATCAAAACTATTACCTTTTTCTTATTTATATGTCCTTCTACCTTAATAGGTTGAGGAGTTGTAGTTCTAGCCAATTATGTATTACAAGATATGGTCGAATTCATTTCTTCTTTCTCTAGGGCTTGTTCCTGGTGTATATCCTCTTCTTTTGACATTTCTTGTTCCTTTTCTTCCTCCTCTTCACAATCTATGTAAAATAATTTCTTCTGAGCACACTTATGACCTTTTGTGTATTTTCTATCACAACTGTAACAAGCCCTTTTTCTCTTTTTTCTTCCAATTTTTGGGGTGTCAACCTTGTAGTTTGTGGAAGGCTAGGGGAAACAACATTTCCATCCTTATAGTTGTGAGTGGTAGGCTTCCTTGTTTCCATAATTTTTCGTTCCATTTTTCTTGCCAAGCTGAATGCCTACTCTAACGAGTGAGGTTCCCAAAGTCGAACCTCATATTGTATGTTATCCTTTAAAGTCCCTATGAACACATCAATCCTATGCATATATAGAATATCTTTTACCCTTATATTTAATTTTTGGAAGTCCTCATTGTGCACCATCATTGAACCCTTTTGTTTGAGCTTTATCAATTGGCTAGAAAAAGTGTTGCTTTTTGTATCCTCATAATGTGTTATCATTTCTTCCATAAAAATTGCCCAATTGACAATTTGTTCACAAGAGCAAAGCCATCGATACCATACAAACTGATTTTGTTCCAAATGTAATGTTGCAATGCGTACCTTTCGTGTGCTTTTCACATTATGGAGATCGAAATATTACTCCATCTGTAGTATCCATGTTACGGGATCCTTGCCATCAAACTTCCTCACATCGATATTTGGAACATGATGGGCCTTCAACCTAACATTAGAGTCTATGAAATCATGATTAACATTTCATTTTTTCTCATCATTAGTTTCCTTTACTACCCTTTCACCATTAGTAATCATATCTTGTAGAAACTTAGTCAAATCTATCTTCAAATCTTCCATGTTGCATTTAAGTTTTTCTTCTATACCATCCATCTTAGCATCCATGCCATTCATCTTAGCTTCCATGCCACCCATCTTAGCTTCTACGCCATCCATCTTAGCTTCCACACCATCCATCTTAACTTCTATGCCATTCATATTAGCTTCCATGCCATTCATCTTAGCTTCCATTCCTTTATTTAAACCATCAATCTTAGCTTATGTTACCTTTTTTGAGAGTTAAATTTGTTGCTCTTGGTCTCATAATTTTGATATATCATGTTGAATTTCATCCTCTTCTTCATGAGTCATGCTAGATATTTCAGGTTGCTTACTAGGTGTTTCCATTTTTTTCATCGGGGCATCAATTAACGATAACTATGCTTCACTATGCCCTTTGAACTTCAAACTAACTTTTCAACCCAAACTTATGCAAAATTTTAAAAAGACTACACACCTTTTTTCACTTTGTAGAAGCTCGATATTGAATCTATTGTATATATGTAATTGAGGATCTCTCAAGTTTGAAATTACCTCCTGTGATAGCCCTCTAAGGATTGTTTCCAATGCCACTAGTCTGATCAAAATTGGGTTCTCCAGGAAAGCATTATGCCCAATCTCCCAAGATGACCTGATTATATACTTTTTCAGTAGAACAAACGTATACGACATGACACGTGTCATTGTTTCGACCTTCAGATCTGAAAAAGATATAAAGAAAACTACAGTCCATCCTCTTTCTATTATTTCTTACTAAAGTTCAATCTGATGCTTGTAGAGAAAGTTATGATGGTTTTCCCAATTTCACCTGTTTGGAATGTAATTTGGGAGTATGAAAAAAACCCTAACCTCCTTAGATCATATCTTTGTAAATATAGTGATACAAGATCTAAAATTCGGACCTGAGGTTGAGAACAATTTTGACTCAAATATGTTTTTTTTTTTAGCTTCTGAGACATCTTAGAGAATAATTTTTAGTGAAAATTCCACGATTACTTGCTTGGAGCAGTGAAACCCTAGAATCCAAACCTATGATACGAAATGTTATGAAACCAACTCACAAAAAGATAGAAAAGTAAGATAAATGCTTTAGAAATTAGCCTCTTTGAGGGGGAAACATCCTTTACATTACACAAATGAAAAATTCTTGGAGATACAAATGAAAAAACCTCCTTTATATATTTAGGAGTCTAAGGGATCACAATATAATCAAAGTTGATATAACAATAATAATATAAGGGCACAACAATAACAATAAGGGATACATTGACAATAATAATGGGGAAATCACTAGTATCATAGGGACCTAACAATTCTTATCATTAGGAGCTCAACAAATATCATCTTGAGCATAATCATCAATGTTGAATTCCCCATGTTTGGTTTGATTAGGATTTTGGGGTGGAATTCTTCTAAATGGCCTCCAAGTTTTTTAGTTATCGATGCTTCAGAAAGGACATTCTTTAGATCAGTTATGTTGTTAGACATCTTTTTAATTGCCTTTTGGATGGATTCTAAATAGATGTTTTCTTTTCCTTTTATCTTGTCAATTATTTTACCAATTGAAGATTTTTTAGAAGAAGATATTGTTTTGTTTATTTCTTACCCTAATGCATGTTTTGATTAAATTTTTAATATTTTTTTTTTAGCATTTAGAGCCTCCTCCATGTTTTGTGCTAATGTACTTTTTTCTGCTCTAGTGATGACAAATACAATATCAAAATGAAGAGCAATAGTATAGACTTCATTTAGAACATCATCAACTGGCCTGGAAGCTATAGGGATTCTATTAAGGATAGAAAGTAGTATTTGATTAAAATACTTGATTGATTCACCTGGATCCATCCTAATGTTTGATAACTCGACAATTAGAGATGATTTAGCTATATATTCTCCACACTTTTTGATAAATTGTTTTTCAAAAATCTTCCAACTTTTGATAGAACCATCAGGTAATGTGAAATTCCAAATTGTATTTTTTTCCCTCAAAAGTGAAAGGAAGTAGCTTGTGAATTTGATATTCATGTTGAACTACTCCTAATTTTAGAGATAACATGAACTATTTAACATTCACTTTAGTAGTAATAGGGTCATCAGGATTATACTTGGGAAGCCATCTTTTAGAATTCTTTGGTAAATCATGTCAATCTCCAATAGTAGAAATGGGCCCAACAAATAAGCAAGGTTAACCTTCCATTGGTGATCTTGGGGAAGGTGAACTTGAACTCGATGTGTGAGGTGATGAGAGACCTCGAGGAGGTGACCTTGTAGGAGGTATAATTGGGGGTGGAGGGATAGAAAGTGAAAGAGTTGTAGAGATAGATGGAGGTAATTAAATCAAAGCTGAAGTAGTTGGACGATTTACTAATTGAGATGCAATAGGATCATTTTCCCAATTAACTTATTCCAATGTAAACATAGGGTTTGTAAAGGCGGCGAATTCAGATGAAGCTATGGGACTAGTTTCTGCTAGTGATGTAGGACTAGCTTCAGAAGAGGAATAAATTATAGCTTTGACTTCATGTTTACATATTTTCCTTTTATATATATCAAATAAAATATGGGATAAATCTGAGACTTTTCTTTGAGATCAAGTATACACTCTTGAGAATTGTATTTGAGGATGAATGGGAATAGATGAAACTTCAGCTGACTCTTCTGGAAATAATAAAGTTGTTGACAAAACAAGTTGTGATTTTGTTGGGTGAACAACTATAATGAGGTATTAGTCTTAGATGATGCTATAGGATGAATAGGTTAGTATTTTCCTTATTAGAGTCCCACTTATATTATTTTTCATTGAGATGGTTGCATTCCTTTCAAAACTAAGGCCCGATTTACTTTGATAAATTAAGAAAAAAGAACTAAAATAGATGAAAGTTAAAAAAAATAGAATTAGGGAAAATATATGACATATTTTTATATTTACAATTATCTACAAAAACATAAACAAACTGTTGATTGAATGAGGTCAATTTGAACAACATATAGGATGGGGGGTATGGGATTCATTCAAACATAATAAATGACATGATGTATTATGTCTGTTTAAATATGACTCGAATTTGGCTCTAGATAGCCACACAAATAGGTTTTGGGAGAGTTTTTATAATAATAAAAAAACTCAGAAAGATGTTTATCAGGTTTTCATCCTATTCAAACTAATTTTTTTTTTTAATATTATGCCTACATTAACTTAAAAAAAAACTACCTCGAAAATGAGAGAAATTAATATTCTATCTAGTGAATATCATATTTCAATCATCAGATAGGAATATCTAAAAGTTAACAATTCATAAACTTTGGTTGGTAATAGATACAGAATACAACAAATCCTAAGAAATTTTTAAACCCAATACTAAAATATTCATTCAAAAATAAAATGTGTACAAGTTAAATAACAATACCAAATGCATCGATTAATGAATTATAAATATGACCAGACATTAGTCTCATAGATCAAAACACATTTGATTCTGAATTGGCCTTCAAAAGGGTTGCAACTTCAAAATTTGATTCATAAAAGCAAGATATGAGTCTTCACAATTTCTCGACCTCTAGTCTAACAAAAGAGTCCGTATAAATATTTAAAAAACAAGATAAGTCTGTTTGACAAATAACAACTTAGAAAATTATAAAGATTTTCTCTAATAAATAAAAACTTCTAAAAATAAAAGTTTCATCCTTTTGACCATTTTTTCTTAAAATGTTGTCTAGTTGTTTATATTTCTTCCTCTTCCTCGGAGTCGTTATCCTCCACATTGAGTAGCAGATGTGGTGTGTGAAATTTGGATGTGATTCACCCATTCTGAATAGACCTAAGTAACAATTGAAAAATGAATTGGATGAAATTGATTTGTGTTGACCTTGCAATTTGAAATTAAACTTTGGATTTTTTTCTTCTTTTTATGATACTTATTTCCAAATTTAAAAATGAGTTTAATTTTTTGAAAGGGGAATTAGAGATATTTTTGGAAAGTCTATTATGTCCATGTTATGTGAAATTTACGATTGTGGACAAAATTAACTTCCCTAGACCTAATGCACTAGTCTAGAACAACAAGAGGCAAAGAATATAGATTTTCCCTGAGAGAAATTGAATAATGGAAAGAATCCTACCTAGAATATGTGAAAAGCTTTACTTTCCTCCTTTCTTGTAAGCTCCAACCATAGCTCGAAATGATATAATTAGAACCTGCACATACAACTAAAACAAACCAAGGATCCACAACATCTACGTAGCATAATTCAATTACTCTATTCAATGAATCAACAAGGCATTGAAATACAGGAACGTAAATGTAACACAACACATATAGGAAAACAAGATACTATTTTTATTAATAGAAATATGAGAGTTTACAACCAAGAATAGTAGCTCATATTGTAGATATCTCCCCAAGTTGGTTTTTCCTTCCTTGTTACAAAGCACACATCAATATCACCCTAAAGCGGGAAGATGATGACTCCTTTAGATTGAAGGCATTATCAGTCTCCAAAATCCAACCCTGATGCTATGGATGATAGTAAATTTATACGAGATGGATGGTAGTTTAGGATTTACCATAATGAGTTTGAGATCTCCTTATGATGGGAGGATGAGCTCAAGGGACAAGCAATGATGTCTCCAAGGTAGGATCAGATAGGAATTGAGCTTCTTCTCCATTGTAAATGGTTAAAAAACACTTGGAAGCTTCTCGAAGAGGAAGCTTCAGAAATATTTTTAATTTTCCAAAATTTTGAGAATCAATGCACCCTCAGCAAGGAGAAACTAGTGTTGACTAGCACTGGTGCAGAAGGGAACAACCAGCCCTAAACGTAGGTGGCTAAAGGGGCTGGGTGTGGTTGGGGGATAAAAACATCTATTTTGAGTAGTTAATCTCAGAAACTCAAACTTTTTAGAAAGTTCATGCTTAGGTATTTTTGTAGGGATGATGACAACATGTTCACGGATTTAGATTGATCTAGTTTGTAGGCATATTGAATAGATGAGACAAATTGCTCTGTAACGTTCGACATTTTGATCTCACTTATTTCTTTCTAGTCCTTGATGATGATGTCTTTTGTTGACTACTTTATTTCTCCTGGAAGAACTTTTTTTAATAGTTTCGAACCTGGGAGATCAAACTCCTCAATAAAATCATTTCCATTTTCCTATATTGCTAAAAAAATTCATTGCGAATTTTAATCCCATTCTCTAACGTCCTTCACCTCTATTTCTCAACGGATTAATGTTACATGCATAAGTCTTCTATCATTCTTGGAAACTTTTGGAATTCATTCAAATTGTAATTCCCAATCCAAGATGGACCAAAATATGACCTTGATTTATTTATCTTCTTCTACTAAGGAATCGATCCTCTCATTAAGGTTTTAAATTTCTTGATAAAATCTTGCAATTTTATCGATGTGTTTAGAAAATTTGGATTGTTCCTTCCTTAAAATTTAGCAGATTTGTAATGTTTGTTCCTTGGAAATTTCTACACTCTATATTTCTCCCTGTTTCTAATTGAGTTGAGACTAAAGAGAGTCAGCCTTCTCTTTTAGATTTGTGGTCATGATTTCAGTGTTACTTTCAACTTCTTCTTTCAATATATGAGTTTGATTCTCATGGGATTATTTCAAATCTTGAATGTGCTTAGCATGTTTTGATTTGAATTCATTGAATTCCACTTGGAATTGACTTTGAATATTTTCCCTTTCTATTCGGACAAGAGTTGTAGAATACCTTTGCCATTTGTCCTCATTAAACAATTTGATCTTCTCCAACGATTTTTGGAATGTTTCAATTCTTTGTAAACTACCTTAATATGATGCTACAAACTCATTGATATGATATTGATTATAATTTACAACATCACCCAAAGGCTGTGAATATTCTTCGGCCTTTCCCTTAACATCACCTTGGGATTGGTAAATGTGTTCAGTAACAGTTTCTAGAGAATCAAACTCTCTTTCTTAGTTCTAACTACTGACTTTGTTTGGGAATTAAAGAAATATTTTGTGAGAGAAGGAACAATATAAAAAATTGTTTATAATTCAGAAACATGCTTAAATAGAAAAGAATCCCAAGGAATATTAGTGGAAATAGGTATCATAAAGTATTAGGAGATGCTTGAATGACTAAAGATTTATGATATTTGTTTGTTGTTTCCATGTCTCTGTATCCTTCTCAAAAAAATGTCATCAGCTATTTGATTATCTTTTTCTTCATCAACCTCGATTTCTTAATTGTTATGTTATTTGATTGTATCTGGTTGGTATCTTAAGGAGAATTAGTAATAATTATCTCATGATCATGGATTGTTTCCTTGTCTATTTACTTCAATGTTTTTGGGTCTTCTTGTTTTTTCTCAGGAATTTATGTAGATGTAGTATCCTTTTTGACATCCCAATATTTATTTTCTTGTGACTTCTTCTTCACCTACAATAGAAACATCTATTTCTTTTTCAATTTGAATTCCTTGCTCTTATTGAGAGATGGAGGAAGGATCCAAAGTAATTTGTTTGAAATTAATTGAAAGAACTCAAAAAAAAAAGTTCTTCTACAGAGACATTGACATTGAGGCTTTTCTCTCTTAAGAATCCTTCAAAAATATTTTCCCTTAATTCTTGTAATTTTTCTCTTGCTTCAACGTATAAGATATTTCATCTGTCAGGAGCCTTCTGGAGATCATCAATGGCTATGAAAACCTTATCGAAAGGAGGATCTTGATGAGTAAATATTTTCACATAACTTACTGTTTTATAATGATTACCAATGATTCAATGGGGATCATATTCATAATGAGGTAAATAATATAACCAAACATCTTGGAGCTCCTCTACTTCTTTGAGTGCATGTCCCTGTTCTTTTATATTCATCTCTCCAAACTTAATTGGAAACACTGGACAAGTTTCCTTTTGGAGTTTACTCAATTTCAGATCCTGCGCACACAAAGCAGCTTGATTTTCTACTTTCCTCATAGCAAGTCTGTTGGGTCCCTATAATACTAGTGATTACCCCAATACTATTGTAGTTATACCCCTTATTAATATTGTTGTGCCCCTATTGCCCCCATATTGTTATTACTGTGCCCCATAGAATCCCTCTATTGTTATTTTTGTGGCTTTATATTATTATTGTTAGGTCGGCTGGATTATATTGTGACTCCTTAGACTCCTATATATAGAAAGGAGGTTTTGTCATTTGAATCATCCAAGAATTGTTCATTTATGTAATTTAAAGGATGTTGTCCCCTCAAAGAGGCTGAATTCTAAGGCGTTGATCTATCTTTTCTATCTTTTCTTGAGCTGGTTTCATAACATTTGGTATCAGAGCTTTGGATTCTACGGTTTCGCTGCTCCAAACCGGTCATCGTGGAATTTTCGCTATAACTTTATTTTTGCGAAGTTTCTGAAGTTTAAAAAAAAACCCATTTGAGAAGAAATCTCGCTGAACCTCGAGTCCAAATTTCAGAGCATTTTGCGATATATTTGCGGAGATATGATCTGAGGAAGTTGGTCCTTTTGCAGACTCCTAAATTACATTCCAAATAGGTGACCTGGGGAAAATCATCATAACTTCCTTTCTGAGCATCGGATTGAAATTTTGTAAGAAAGTACAAAAAGAGGACGGACTGTATTTTTCTTGTATATATTTTTAAGATTCAAAGGTCGAAACAGTGACACGTGGCACTTCATACAAGTTTGCTCTACTGAACTAGTCTATAATCATGTCACTGCGGGAGATTGTGCATAACTCTTTCTTGGAGAATTCAATTTGGATCAGAATAGTGGCATTGGAAAGAGGACACAGAAGGCTACTATAGGTCACAATTTCAGAACTGGATGATTCGAAATTACAGAGATACATCAGATTCAATATTAGGCTTCTACAAAGTGAAAAAGGGTGTGTAGTTTTTTTTTAAATTTTTGCGTAAGCTTGGTTTGAAGGAATTGAAAGGGCATATTAAAGCATTATTATTGGTAATTGATGCCCCAAGGAAAGAAAATGCAAACACCTAGTAAGCAACGTGAAAGCTTTTGCATGACTTATGAAGAAGAGGAAGAAATGCAACATGATATAGCAAAATTACGAGACCAAGTGCAACAAGTATCACTTTCACAAAAAGGAACAGAATCTAAGATGGATGGTTTAAAGGAAGATGTAGAAGCTAAGATGGATGGTTTAAAGAAAGGCGTAGAAGCTAAGATGGACGATTTGAAGATAGATTTGAAGACAGACATGGAAGAATTGAAGAAGTTGCTACAAGAAAGGGTCACTAATGGTGAAAAGGTAGTAAAGGAAACTCATGATGAGAACAAAAGAAATGTTAATCATGATTCCATAGACTCTAATGTTGGATCGAAGACCCACCATATTCCAAAAATCGATATGAGGAAGTTTGATGGCAAGGATCCAGCAACATGGATATTACAGATGGAGCAATTCTTCGATCTCAATAATGTGCAAAACACACAAAAGGTACGTATGGAAACTTTATATTTGGAACCAAATCAGTTTGTATGGTATCAATGGCTTTTATCTCGTAAACAATTTATCACTTGGGCAATTTTTACGGAAGAATTGATAGCACATTATGAGGATACAAAAAGAAACACTTTTTTTAGCCAATTGATAAGTCTCAAACAAAAGGGTTCAATAATGGAGCACATTGAGGAGTTCCAAAAATCGAACATAAGGGTATAAGATATTCCAGAGGAGCATAGGGTTGATGTGTTCATAGGGTCTTTAAAGGATAATATCCAACATGATGTTTGCCTTTGGGAGCCTGATTCATTAGAGAAGGCATTCAGGTTAGCAAGAAAAATGGAAAGCAAAATTATGGCAACTAGGAAGCATACCACTCACAACTATAAAGACGGAAGTGTTGTTGTCCCTAGTCTTCCACAACCTATAAGGTTGACACCAAAACAATTGGAAGAAAAAAGAGCAAAAGGGCTTTGTTACAGTTTTGATAGCAAATACACTAAAGGTCATAAGTGTACTGAGAAGAAATTATTCTACATAGATTGTGAAGAGGAAGAAGAAAAGGAGCAAGAAAGGTCAAAAAAAGAGGATATACTCCAGGAACAAAGCCTAGAAGAGGAACAAATAAATCCGACCATATCTTGTAATGCATTGGTTGGAACTACCACTCCTCAAACCATCAAGATAGAAGGACAAATCAAGAAGAAAAAGGTAATAGTGTTGATTGATTCAGGAAGCACCCACAATTTTATTCATTGTAAGGTAGAAAAAGAATTGAATTGCTTCCTATATCCAGCACCAGAGTGTCAAGTGATGATTGCAAATGGAGGGACAATAAATTGCTCTAGAAAGTGCCATAATATCAAGCTATCCATGGGAGAATATGTATTGACTAGCCCAATGCTTTCCATTCCAATGGGAGGTGCTGATGTTGTACTAGGAGTCCAATGGCTACAATCCCTGGGTACAATAGCTTTTAATTTTCAAGAACTTTTCATCAAATTTTCTACAGAAGGAAAGAAAGTTGAATTAAGGGGTATTGCAAGGAAACCAGGAAAGATAATCAGCTCTAATGGTATGAAAAAGCTTCTAAAAAAGGAGCAAAGAGGTGTAATTGCACAATTATGTTCGCTAGATGTTTCCACATCGGAACCATCTATTTCTCCAGATCTAAAAAAGGTCCTGGACAATCATTCCAAGGTATTTGAGACTCCCAAAGGTCTCCCACCTATGCGTGATCATGATCATTCTATTCATCTGATTCGAGGAAGTGTTCCTCCAAACATCAGGCCGTACAGATATCCCTATGTCCAAAATAGTGAAATTGAACGTATGGTTGCAGAAATGCTAGAGGCTGGTATAATTCAACCGAGTCAAAGTTCTTTCTCTGCTCCAGTAGTATTGGTGCATAAGAAGGATGGATCATGGCGCATGTGTCCAGATTATAGGGAGCTCAACAAGCTCACTATTAAGGATAAATTCCCCATTCCTATCATTGATGAATTACTGGATGAATTGCATGGATCAATTTACTTCACTGAGTTGGATCTTCGTTCAGGATATCATCAAATCAGAATGAAGACTGAAGACATTCCGAAAACAGCATTTAGAACTCATGAGGGTCATTATGAATTTTTGGTCATGCCTTTTGGCCTTACCAATGCACCTTCAACATTTCAAGGTTTGATGAATTCAATTTTTAAACCATTCCTTAGAAAATTTGTGTTAGTATTTTTTGATGATATACTAATCTACAACAAGTCTTGGAAGGATCATGTTGAACATGTTGACAGGGTGCTACAACTATTGGAGGAGAAACAATTATATGCAAAAATATCCAAATGTTTCTTTGGAGTCCAGGAGGTGGAATATTTGGGTCATATTGTATCTCATGAAGGAGTTAAGGTAGACCCTAGCAAAATTAAAGTCATTAAGGAATGGAAAATTCCCACATCCATAAAGCATCTGCGAGGATTTCTCGGGTTGACAGGGTATTATTGCAAGTTTGTTAAGAATTATGGGAGAATATTAGCACCTCTAACAACATTATTGAAGAAAGATGCATTTTCATGGACTCTGGAAGCAAAAAAGGCCTTTGAACATCTTAAAGAGGCAATATGCCAAGCACCGGTCTTAGCTACATCGGACTTCACAAAAACCTTTATTGTGGAATGTGATGCTTCAGGAAATGGAATTGGTGCTGTTCTAATGCAAGATGAAAGACCCATTGCTTTTGAAAGTCATCCAATCAAGGGAAAGTTTTTAAGAAAAGCTATTTATGAGAAGGAAATGTTGGCAATACTCCATGCACTTAAGAAATGGTGACCCTACCTAATGGGAAGACACTTCAAGGTAAAAATGGATCATGATAGCCTTAAATACTTTTTAGAACAAAGGTTATCCTCTGAAGAGCAACAAAAGTGGGTCACAAAGATGTTGGGTTATGACTTTGAAATCATGTACAAAAAAGGGAAGAAAAATGTGGTGGCAGATGCACTCTCAAGAAAGTATGAGGATGTGGAAGCATTGTTGCACGCCATTTCTATTATCCAACCAGATTGGATAAATCAAGCAAGGGAGGAATGGAAGAATGACAAAGAAGTGTGGGCACTTATTCGAAAGTTACAACAAGATTCCAGTACGTCTGATACATTTAGCTGGAAAAATGATTTGTTATGGTACAAAGATCGCTTATACCTCTGTAAGAATTCCCAGCTAAAACAAAAGATTCTTATGGAATTGCACACTTCTCCCTTAGGAGGGCACTCATGATTTCTAAAAACTTACCACAGGGTTAAGAAGGAATTTTTTTGGGATTGCCTTAAATCAGATATTCAAAAGTTTGTGGCGGAATGTTTGGTTTGCCAACAAAATAAAGTTGAAACAATTAAGACACTGGGTTTATTACAACCTTTATCCATTCCAAGCCAACGTTGGGAGGAGGTTTCAATGGATTGTATCACAGGTTTACCAAAGTCTGAGGGAATGATTGTCATCATGGTGGTAGTTGACAGACTTACCAAGTATGCACACTTTTTTGCATTATCACATCCATTTAAAGCCAGTACAGTTTCTACTTCATTTATGGAAACAATTCAAAAGCTACATGGAAACCCAAAGATTATTGTAAGTGACAGAGATCCCATTTTCACTGGAAATTTTTGGACAGAATTATTTTCTTGTCTTGGTACTCAGTTAGCTCATAGCTCATCTTATCATCCTCAATCTGATGGGCAAATTGAGATAGTAAACAAATGTTTGGAAGGATATCTTCGGTGCTTTGTATCTGATAAACAGACACATGGGTCAAATGGCTGCCTCTGGCTGAATGGTGGTATAACACGTCCTTCCATACAGCAACAAAAATGACCCCATTTATGGCACTTTATGGGTATCAACCACCATCCATCACATCATATTTAAGAGAAAATTCTAAGGTTCAGGTAGTGGAACATCACATTGAACATCAACAACAAGTCCTCCAACTCTTAAAGGATAACCTCATGTTGGCACAGAATAGAATGAAACAAAAGGCAGATCAACATCGCAGTGAAAGAAGTTTTGACGTAGGTGATTGGGTATTCCTATGGCTACAGCCATATAAGCAAATGTCCCTCAAGCACGCTAAGAAGGATAATAAATTCTCACCAAAGTATTATGGTCCGTACAAGGTGTTGCAAAAGATTGGTACTATGGCATACAAATTGGAGCTTTCTGCAGCTTCTTGGTTGCACCCAGTTTTCCATGTTTCATGTTTAAAGAAGGTTATAGGCGACAAGCTCCCAGTTCAAACAATATTGCCAGAACTTGACGAGGAAGGAAAAATTATATTGGAACCGGAAGCAGTCACAGAAACAAGAACTCGACAGCTACGAAATCGATCAATTTCAGAGTATCTTATCAAGTGGAAGAACTTATTTGCTGAAGATTCCACATGGGAGGATGAAAATTTTATGCAGAAGTATCCAGAACTACTCAAGCGTTGAGGACAACACTTTTTTGAAGGAGAGGGGCATGTTGGGTCCCTATAATACTAGTGATTACCCCATTACTATTGTAGTTATACCCCTTATTAATATTGTTGTGCCCCTATTGACCCCATATTGTTATTATTGTGCCCCATAGAATCCCTCTATTGTTATTTTTGTGGGTTTATATTATTATTGTTAGTTCGGCTGGATTATATTGTGACTCCTTAGACTCCTATATATAGAAAGGAGGTTTTGTCATTTGAATCATCCAAGAATTATTCATTTATGTAATGTATAGGAGGTTGCCCCCTCGAAGAGGCTGAATTCTAAGGCGTTGATCTATCTTTTCTATCTTTTCTTGAGCTGGTTTCATAACAAAGTCTTTAATGAATGTATCTAGGTAAAAAGTGAGGACCAACCTCACTGCCATAGACTCTCACGTATGAAAATAGTTCTTCAAAAAACTAGTGGTCTACTTATTCTAGGACTTCTTTAAGACCTTCACAGATTTTAGAAGGGGCTTTACAAAAAATAAATTCATGAAGATAGATCATAACTTGATGAAAAGTATCATAAAGATGGAATTTTAATTTTCTTTCTCAAAGGATTGGAGCATAATTCATAATTGTGAGTTGTTTATTGGCAAGACATTTCCATTTCATTAAGGGAAATAGGACTCACACAATAATGATAATTTCAAAGTTTTGTTGTTGTTTTTGATCAAATATTGTCCCAACTAAGGCACTTTGCATCATGCAGGATACTACAGATAATGGGAATCCATTTCATTTTAAAATTTTCTAGATCCTTTTCTACATATAGTCGGGTTAACAATTTGATAAGAAATCTGATGTGTTTCTTTAAAATAGAAATGGGGTATTCTTCAAAATATTTAAGCTTAAGGACTTCTTCTCACAACCAACCTTCAATTAGTTTGTCATAATTCTCCTTGCATTGCTTGTAAATATTATGTTAGAAAATGTTGAGGAATTCAGCATTAAGATGCATTTCAGGGGAATTGAGCTTATAAATGGAATATAGGACTTCTAATTTCACAGTGGCTATAACATTATTGTTATGGTCTAACACAGTGCAGGTTGGGATGTCCGCATGTGCGAAAATCTATAAAATCATATCATAATAAGAGAAAAATTTAGACCTAGTAGCTACCTGATGCAATTCTATTTTCCTAATTTCCTCCAATACATTATTATTTTATTTAGAAGATCTCACACATTTCAATTACTCTCTATTCTCAAAGAAATAAGAAACATTTTCCCACCTCATTGTACCTATTTTCTTAGTTTTATAAGTGCACTCGAATATTAGAGATATGTTGAGGTTATATTCCTCTAGTTCTGAATTTGCTACTTCCTTCAACGTTCCTTTTATATGCTCCTCTGCTTGTTTGATTGTAGGTGATTTTCCCTTTTTCCCATTTTATGCATGTGAACAAAAAATGGAATTTATTTCTGGGAAAAAGTATGGAATAAGAATGCACAATATTTTATGAATATAATTTACCTACACAAAATCTCTGAAACTTAGTATTTTTCTTCCAGTAATTCAAATTTCTCTAAGACAAGCCTAATAGTTTGAAACATTATGCAAACCATAAATGACCTGAGAAGTTATGGATTTTGATTAAAAATTAGAGAATGCATGAATTAATTTTCATGATTTGGTCATTAATTTCCCATATGTAATCTATTTCCTTTTTCGCAAATTGAGATAGCATAGGATAATTTTCATGTTAGAATCTATAAAAATAATTTTAAGCATGAAGTAATGGAAAACCAGGTTTCAAATCAATTTATTAACAATCAAGAAAAAAAAAAAAAATCAAATCAATAAAAATGATATTTTATTAAGATGGTCCAGTAGTCAAGCAGTCAAGGGGGTTGGGAATTTGGGTGATCATTTATTTGTTTGATGATTCTTTTCTTCCTCCAACCCCAACTGCACAAGATTCGGGTGACACTGATAGGTCAGATGTTCAAATAGTTGGAAATTTGGAGAGTCGGGAGGTTGGGATTTTAAAATCTAATTGAAGAAATAAGAATTCAGCTTGACCTTGTAATCAAGAGGTTGGGGCCAATATTGTAATTTTATATTATTGCTGAAAATCAGAAATCTAACCTCCAACTTATTAAGTTATTTCTTATTTCTTTTAATTTTTTTAATCCTTTTTGTGAAAGATATATCTATATATATATATATATATATATATATATATATATATATATATATATATATATATATATATATATATATATATATATATATATATATATATAGGGACTGTTGTGTTTTCCTTGTATAAAAAATAAAAAGAGGGTTATTGTAATCCTAACAAGAATGGTGAAAAGGATATGTCTTAAGTCAATAAATGTCATGATTTCACCTAATCATGGGTTAGATAATACAAGGGCTTCTAAGGGTTAGGTGAAGACACTTAGGAAACATTGACTTTGGAGGATGTGACGCTAGGAGAAAACATAAGAATAACAAAACAAACAATGTGATGACACTAAGGGGCTTGGAACAATAGTTCATATAGCCTCCACAATTGACTTAGGAAAAACAATTGGAGGGTCATTGTCATAGCGACAACACTTGGAAACAAACTGGGAGAACCCAAACTTTTCTAAAATGGTTTCATTTAGGAATGAAGCCTCTATTCGCCATGAAGTATTGATTCAATCAGTGAGTTAACTTAGCTCTTCACTCTTACCCGGTTAAAGATGCAGTCTTCTAGTTTCACTTCTCATTGTAACACAACATAAAGAAATCAATATCATTCTCTTATTGACGTAAGTAAGGTTAATATAGCATGTCAAGTTAAAACAATTAGAGTATGAGATTTACATTTATCGCATTGTTATGTTGCCAGTAGGTCCGGAAATGAGGCTATATAGTTTGTATGCCCGTATCCATTTAAGAATTGTTCTATTGTCACTAGGTGCAAAAAAGAGTCTCTTAAATGGATACGGGCATAATTTTTTTCTTATAACTTCCTAACTAAACGATCATATTTTCCATTGAAATATCATCAACTTGAAAGATGTAAACAAAAATAAAGAAGAGGGTAACAAATAACCCAACAGTTGTGTGTTACCACAACTTTCTTTTCATAAAACATTAGCCACATCATCTTGAAGCTCAAAACAGGACTTACTCAAGTTCTAATGAAAATGAAAACAAAACGATGATAAGAAAAGAAAAATAGGAATGCAATGCATCTAACTAAATGCAACCTATCTTATCCTAAACTAAACAGTACATAGTCGGGTCATAAGAAATGGAACTTCCAATGTAGCCATAGAATTCGCTCCCTACCTTTGGGTTGAAAGATGTGATTGTGTAAAAGCCAAATAAAATGCATGGCAATGAAAAGGATAAATAGGGAAAACATACTCACTAACAAATAGAAACAAGAAGTGATATCACAATGTTCTAACATACTTTACTGCTCTATCAAATGAAATACTCCACAATAGTAGTAAATACTAGGTCCATGACCATACAAGACTCGATTAAAAGCTTGTAAGAATAGGCTATGAGACAGGGCTCCTAAAAGATAAGACTCTACAAGGGACACTGCAATAGGATCATAGAAACAACCTTTAGGGAAATTTTTGATAAGAAAGATTAATCAGCAAAAAATCCTCATCATAAGAAAAATCAATAGGTTTACCATAATTTTTGTTGTCGTGCAAGTTGAATTCTTCAGGATGATGCAGAAGGTAGGTGGGATGGAAATATTTGACATTCACTTAAATCACTCTTTGCTTCCACATCATAGGTTAAATATTTGCTTGAGGTGGGGTGTATTAATTAAAGTTCCACAATCACATTAAACTTTCTACCATGAGGGTTTAAAAATTTTATGTCAAGAAAATGAGAATCCCTCAAGAGAGAGTCAAAATCCCACAAGATGACATTAACAACAAGATCTTAGTATAGAATCCTGAACTAATCAAAATCGTAAATGCTATCATGGTGACAAGAATATGAAATAACCATTCTCATAGGCTAAAGTTTCCTACTCACTTAGCTTAATTTTAAATTATTAGAAAACACGGTCAATTTCTTATCTAAACAAGAGTCATCATTCAAATCACAAGATTCATAAGGGAATTAAGGCTGATCAGATATATCTTGAGATTTCCATAAAAATCCTCAATGATAATCATGTCATCTTTTTTATCCAAAGGAGCCATACCTGAAAGGAAATCTTCAATAATCACATCATACACCATTTGAAACTTTCACAAATCCGAATCTCCTTGCGGGAACAAAGATTCATCCATGAGACTTGAACAACCATCACCATACAATTCGAAAAAATTGAAATCATTAGGGTCATGGTTATCCAAGGATTTAACTTGATTAATGGGTTGAAGGTCGATAAGAGGAGTATCAAGATTTCAAGATGATTCATTGATAATATTAGACAAATCATCATTAGGGAAAATATGTGAAAGAAAAATCAATTCTTCATCAACAAATTGATCTTCTGATTTAGTGACTAGTTCAGGTTCAAAGCATGTAATATCAAAACGATGGGGGCATGGAACAAAAAACATATCGGGCCCTTCCTCAGGATTCTGAAATTAGTTTTGATCAAATTAACATGATGAAACAAATTCAAAATATTTCCTTGACATCCTCACTAAGAAATGATACTTTTCATCCAAAAATTTCCAGTCCACATCCTTGTCTGGAATTTCATAGCAGTGATGGGGAAATATATCACCAAAATGTTCGAGAGATTCATTCAATTCCATTATAACTTGATCAATTCCATTAATAACATCTTGATATTCATATTTATAGAAAACAAGATGAATCTCACTAACCAATTACTTAAGAGATGAAATAGAGCCAATTCGTAAAGTATAACGGCATTGCTTTGCATGACCATCCAAGGTAAGGGTAAATAACCTTGCAAGGATTTCTTCAAAATAAACACCAATTGAAAAGAATTTTTTTTGAAAAAATGCAATTACGTAATCAAGGACAATTTTTGTACCCTTACCATCAAATTTTTAAATGTGACAAGTCATGTAAATATTCTGTGGGGATTGAAAGATATAAATCTTCCGAAAAACACCTCAAGATTATGGTCTAGGATGAAGCCATCATAGGTAAGAGATTCAAACAGAATTCACAAGCTCATCGTGTCATCTGTCCATCCTTCTAGTGCCAAAATCTTGATGATGTTGGATGCTACCAACATGTAAGGGGATTTTCCCTATGTGAAGTCCCAATTAGACCTCACATCATTTGGTGTAAGTCCCATCCGACTATACGGTTAAGGTCACACACAAGGGGTCACAACACCTCTTTGGAAAACAAGTATGTAAGCTCTATGAGACACCCAATGTAAGGTGCATGGGGAAGCTTCCATCACTGGTAAAAGGAAATGGGCCTTCGGTTAGAAAAGTAATAGTACAATACTAATGGAGGACCTCGGAATGAAGAAAGAGGCTTTTTGATTACCGCATACTAGTCCACATAATAAAAAACAATCATGAAAAAATAACAACATCTATTCAATAATAACCATATATAAGTAACAAAATAGTTCATTAAACTAGTATGTAATTAAACCAACATGTACCACAAACATAAAAAGAATAGTCCTACTACATCGACGATACATGTATGAAGAGATGCTGGCTCATAGAGCTTTTGATTATGAATGCAAGATCCCAAGTAAATTCTTACATAAATGAAACACTAGATTTAGTAGTGAAACATGAAGCCACAACTTTCTTCTCTAAAGAATGATCTATCTCCTATTTACTACAAGAGAAACCAAGGAAAGAATCCAATAATCCCAGCCCTTATCTTGAGTTATGAGGAGCTATTTATAACAAATGAAAATGACATTTGAGCTTCCCCATGACCATTCAACTCCTACAACTTTTCCTATTCTATACATAATTCTTTACATTCCATATGTGGCTATTTAGATTCCACATGTGTCTCTTGGACTTCATTAAATACCATTTATTGTGAAAATTCTGAAACCTGGAATCCTACTGCAACAACTCATTAATATTATTCTATTTACTAAATGAATTGAACAAATTATTTGTTTTATTCTATGGTAAATACTACAACTAATACATTGTAGCCTTCACAAATAAAATACTACAAAATAAAAATAATGCTAGAAGAATAGATGCACACACACACAAATACACAGTTATTTTTTTACCAATGTCCCCGGAAAACCAAACTTCGGAAAACTAGTGTGACAACTAAGGGTTTTATTATTATGTTGTAGTAAATCTATGTATAAGACTATGGATTTTCAAATCTAGTAATCCATACAGAGAAATGACTAGCAATAAATCTAGTGAGAAAAATCTCACTCCCACTTGCAATTTGACACTGACCTTTGCTCAAGTTGAGCTGCTTTTTGTTGCCTCTTGCACAGTCATTATGTTAACCTATGGAGTACTGTGTCCCACAACTCGAAACTACTTCCCTCTCACTATTTGGTTAGTTTCTGTCTGAAGCATGGATCCTCCTGTTGAAAATAGCAACAAGAAATGCTAAAAATAGAAGTGATAAAAATAGCACTGCTATAAATAGAATTTTAGGATACATTGCAATTTTAGTTTGTCCCTGAACTAAAATTGAGAAATAAAATTCGAATTTGATCTTAGTAGTTATTTGTAAAATAATTAATTAATTCATCTTGAGTTAATTAGTTGTAGGAAATCAAACATGAAGTCTATGTGAAGACATGCAACAGTTTCTCCATTGATTGACGAAGTTATCCCTTGATTAAGGAGATGAGGATGAGTTGTACTTTGAGTTGTAATTAGCTAGCTCAGTTATCTGAGTTAAGCCCAGTTATATTAGTTCCAACAGTTTGTGGAACTGATTGTGAGTTCAGTTAGCTAATGCATGCATGCATGTAACTATTGCACTTCAGATAACTGAATATTCTCTCATAAATAACTCATGCATGTCAGTTTAGTTAGAGACCCAGTTGAGATCAGGTGATGGGACAATGTACTATTAGTTGTAGGAATGTTCCCTGGAGGATATCTCTCGCATGCAGAAGAAATTCATTCCTTGGAGATTGCGCAGTTACTTTGAGTTTGATGGTTGTGTGATGAGGGCAATTCACACAAGTGGTAGCATTGGACCCCAAGAGAAATTGCGCAAGGAAATAGGAGGCTTGGAGGGCTAAAGGAAGGCATATGTTGTGTCTATTCAGTCTGTGAGCTATATTGTTCAATTGTGTTGAGAGTTGGATGTCTTGTGAGCTAAAGCTTTGTGTAATCTGAAGATATTTCCACTTGTATGATATTACAGAGATTGGGGTTTTAGGCTGAGGCTTTCCCTAGAGTATTCTTTTGTGTTCATGTGTGATTGCTTTCACATTCTCAGTTATATGTGTTCTATTTGATCTTTCTTATATTCGATTAAGCTTCCACAAGTTTGTTGTAGAAGTAGATCTTGTATTTTGCTTTAGTATATTGCATAATCTATTGATATAGAGTGAGAAATTCTACATGGTATTGGAGCAAAGGTGATCAAAGCGAATGGTATACAAGAAGGGAGAAGTTTGAAGTTTGAAGTTCCTGAATATAGAAATCGAGTTCTTATCACATCTCAATTTCACCAATGGCATTCAACGGTTTAAGACTCAAGTATGCCCTTGATGGCAGCTCAAATTATATAGCCTAGAAGGATCTCATGGAAGAAGTATTAGAGGATAACGGTCTAAAGGACTTCATTGATCAAGAAGTCCCCAAGCCGGTGGCAGCGAATGCTATAGAATTGGCGGAATGGAAGAATGTGTGGCTAGAGCAAGGAGAATCCTTCTGGAGGGAGTTCGGGACCACGTAGTCTCGAGTCTCCATGGGAAGGAGACACCATTTTCAATGTGGAAAACATTGAAAAATCTATATCAGAATAGAAACAATCAGAGGAAGCTGGTGCTAAAAGACAAGCTTCGGAAAATCAAGTGTGAAAAGGGTGACACGATATCTACATATCTGAACAAGATCACCACCTGCAGGGATGATCTTGGAAGTGTAGGGATCACGACAGCCGATGATGACATGGTGAGTCTTGCACTCCTCGGTCTTCCTAAGAGCTGGCGTAGCTACCAAGTCTCGGTAAAGGGAAGAGATAAATTTCTAGATTGGGAATGAATTTGGTTGGATATGATGTAGGAGGAGATAAGAAGAAGCACCAGAGATGGATCCTCATCAAAAGCCGATGATGAGGAAAATATAGCCTTAACAAGTAAGGCGAGGAAGGGGAAAGGGAAGGCATCCTATTCCAAATCCAGTTCTCCCATGGTGGGAAGAAGTTTGACAAATCGAAAGTGTGATGCTTTCATTGTCATGAAGTGGGCAATTGTGCTACAAATTGTCCACAGAAGAAATCCAGGAAGGGATTTGATGGTGAGGCACTAGCCTCATAGTTTGAGTTGGATTTCTCTCTCATCGCAGGCATGGTTTCATCCATGGTGGGATGTGTTTGGTACCTAGACAGTGGAGCTTCATTCCACATGTCTGGTGACAAGAATCTTTTCAGTACCTTGGAGGAGAAGGATCTCCAGATGCGGATCGAGATGGGCGATGATGGAAAGTACCGTGTTTCATGTGAAGGTACAGTTGTGTTTCAGAGGGAGCTTGGAGCTCCTCTCACCTTGACTGAAGTAAAGTATGTACAAGGTCTGAAGAAGAATCTTGTGTCGATTGCTATGCTATAAGATAAAGGCTATGATGAAGTCTTTAGTAAAAGAAAGATATTCCTGAGGCATATCAGCACTGGACAAACCAAGAGGATAGAGATTTGAGTTAAGAATCTCTATAAGCTGAAGGTAGACGACTATGCTGCATTGAGTTCCAAAGCTGAGTTGGTGCACAGCCAAGATGTTGGAAAGCTATGGCATAGAATATTGGGCCACTTGCACCATGGAGCCCTGAAGATCATGCAACAGATTTGTACTAGACTTTCCAATGGAAAACTGGAGTAGACGGATACATGCAAAGGTTGTACCTTGAGTAAGTATGCGAAATCTTCCTTTCAGGATCAAGACAGTAGTGCTAGAGAAATCCAGGAGTGAGTTCACTCAGATGTTTGTGGACCATTCTCTATAGCCTCCCCCACTAAATAAAGGTACTATGTTATTTTTATTAATGATTTTTCTCATAGATGTTGGATCTACTTTATGCAAAAGAAGGATCAGACCTTCTTGAGCTTTTGTGAGTTTAAAACCTTGGTAGAGAAATATTCTGGAAAGAAAATAAAAGCATTGCTTAGCAACAATGGTGGAGAGTATGTCTCCCAACAATTTAAGGACTTTTGCATTGCAAAAGGAATTAAATGGGAGTTGACGGCACCCCATAACCCACAGCAGAATGGGGTGCCCAAAAGGAAGAATAGATCGATTGTGGGAGAATCTCCAGTGATGTTGCATGACCAAAGCCTACCACTTCATTTATGGGCTGAGGCATGCAATATAGCAGTATACTTGCAGAACAGAAGCGTGCACTGTATATTGGGAATGAAGACACCTATGGAGGCCTTTTCCGGGAAGCGACCAGATGTGAGTCACTTCTGAATCTTTAGATGATCAATTTATTGCCATGTGACCAAAGATGCTCGGAAGAATCTAGATCCAACAGCTGAGTTGGGAATACTTGTGGGGTACACGGATACACCCCACAACTATTGGGTGTTCCTAACTACCAGTGAGAGGACGGTGGTACGCAGAGATCTGAAGTTCGATGAGTAGAAAGCCATGTGAGTATCACTTGAGAGGGAGCTCAAGTTTCATGCAGATGAGGAACTTTTAGTTCCTAAGGAGGAGGAGCCTCAGATTGATGCGGAGCGGCCGCATGCAGAGGATCCGGGAGTTGAGACATCCACTCATGCTGAGTCTTCAAGAGATGGGTAGAAATTCTCAAGGGAAGCTGACAGGTTGATGTTGGATGAATGGGAGAATGTTGGACAGTCATCTTCTTAGTGCAGATAGAGGAGGTTGCTCGAGTGGTACACTAGTTACATGGCCCTGGTTGGGCAGTGTGTATAGTCCGAGCCTTCTTCATTCGAGGAGGTAGTGGAGAAACTAGTCTTTGTTGATGAAATGGTGGAGTACAACTCCATCATTCAAAACTATGTTTGGGATGTTGTCCCAAGACCTCAGGACAAGTCAGTGGTGAGTTCCACATGGCTTTACAAGGTAAAGAAGGTAGCTGATGGTAGTGTTGAGAAACATAAGGGAAGGTTTATTGCCTGTGGTTTCTCATAGGTCGAGGGGATTGACTATGATGAGACCTTTGCTCCTGTAGCAAGGTACTCATCTATTAGATCGATGTTGGAACTATCAGCTCAAATGGGTTAGAAGATCCATTAGATGGATGTGAAGACTGCGTTCCTCAACGGGAAGATTGACGAGGAGGTGCACATTGAGCAGCCAGAAGGTTTTGAGACCTTCGATTGTGAATCGCATGTGTGCCGACTCAAGAGGGCTTTGTATGGGTTGAAGCAACCACATTGTGCTTGGTACACTAGGATCGACTGTTATTTCACTAGGTCGGGCTTCACCAAGAATGAAGCAGATGCGATCCTTTACCACATCATGGTAGAAGGTAAGCCATTGGTCATTGTTCTTTATGTCGATGATCTGATTTTGACAGGTGATGATCAACTGATCCAGTCTTGCAAGGAGGACCTTGCAAGAGAGTTCGAGATGAAAGACATGGGTCTTACACACTACTTTCTAGGCATGGAAGTGTGGCAGAAGGATGGAGAAGTTTTTGTATCTCAAGGCAAGTATGCCAATGAGATACTCAGGCAGTTCCACATGGAGAAGTGCATGCCCATGTAGACTCCTCTAGCTGGTAACTAGAGGAATTAGGATGTTACTTCAGGTGAGGTAGTAGCTATTACTGTTTATCGATAGCTTGTGGGTTCAGTTATGTATCTAGTGAACACACGACTAGACTTATGCTTTGCGGTGAACCAACTGAGTTAAGCTATGGTTCAGCCTACCACGCTATTTTGGAAGGCAGCAAAGCATGTGCTAAGATACCTCAGAGGCCAAGTTGTGTTGAGCATTAGAAAAGGAATGTAATTGCCACTTATTTCGTTATATTTTCCTTTAATTCATAACTTCTTTACATTATGAGATGGGCATATGATGAAGGATTATGATAAAGTTTAAGAGATTAGTAAGTAACATAAAATGACTAATTATTACCTTTTTCTATGGAGAAAATGAATAAAATGGAAGATCGCCATTTCAAAGGAAAAGAAAAAGCAAAACTAACTATTATCCCTTTAACAGGGAACCACATCTAGAAAAGGTAATCCAGATTGGAGCGCATGAGCCAGGAAAAGGAAGAAGAAATACCATATCTATGCAAGAGGATGAAGAGATAACTAAAGGATAACGATATGGTGAATCCATCAGGATCCTTTGATCCTGAGGGATCGCTATCTTAAGAATATCTGTATCTTTTGTATTTCCACGTGGCCGCAATAAAAAGGGACAGAGCTGCTAGCCCAATAGGCGGATTCTTGTTGTTCTTATGGAACTTGCTGTTGCAAATTGAACTTTGATCATCAACTCCCTTCAAAGAGAAATTACTGTAACTCTGTTTTCATGATTAATACATAAACCTTGTTGTTGTTCCATCTTTGATTTTAGAGTAACCACAACAGTGCGTCCCTGGAGGCTAAGGGCCTGGCCCTAGTGGATCACTTTCTTTTTGTACCATTATTTTCCAATTCCAAGTAATGTGTGGTTTGATTTCTTTTACTTGTTTCATTCAGTAATCTGCTGTTCCTTTTTATTTCGTTTACTGGCTCTGTTACATTTAATTTGTATTTGAAGGTTATCTTCTGCAACTGAAATGTTATGCTATTCATTCTGAAATTGAATCTCATTGTTGTTCCTTTACAGATTGATATTACGGTGTAACATTGCTATTCCTTTACAGATTAACATTACTGTTCATTTGTAGAGTAACATTTTTGTGCATTTACAGATCGGTACTGTTGTTTATTTAGCTATGGTTTACCTCTAAGTGTGATTGCTATTCATTTGGATTGTCGTTCCATTGCAATCGCAATTGCTGTTTCCTTATAACTATGGTTAATATTTATTATGCTAAACTTAGATTACTGATGTCATCATTATAGGTTCACCAAGTGTTAACATTTGATTTAGTTCGCTATGCGTTTACATTTGATTTAGTTTGTTATTCAATATTTCATAAGATTTACTTAAGATTGTTGTTCCATTCTTGGTTTGTTGTTCAAATCATTTCCTAGTCAAAGATTGCTGCTCGATCCCTTTAGATTACAATTGTTGCTTAATTCATTTCTATAAGTTAAAGCCTTGCTATTCTATCTTTCCATAAAGTAGTTGTTGTTCCTTTTTCTGCTAATTGAATTATCATTTCAAGTAATTGCTTTGGTGTGAACAGAAAGATCTACAACTATAGTGAACATTGACTATTGTTGTCTAGTTCCCATATTGGAGATCTTCTCTTTGATTGCTTTTCATTTGCATCAGTTTACAAAGGGAAGAGTTATCATTACTACACCCTTGACTGATGAGTGTTGTAGTTTATTAAATGAATGATTTAGTTCTAGAGCATTTCAATTTCTTTCCATTACATTCAGAGTTTGTTTCCAGCATTTATTTACTTTTTTCGAAAGCACTATACTACTAGCATTACTCTTGACAGGTGACCACCTCAGACTGAGTACACTCTTGAGATAAAAAATCATACTTGGATTGATAATTAATGTAGGGTAAATAGAGGTTAAAAAGACCCATTTTACTACCCGACATTTGGGTGTCATTTGCTGGGGAAGAGTGTAGCCATTTGTTTCTTTTGAGAGTAGTGTAAGTACCTGGTAGGAGAGAATTGGGTTTTAAAAATGAAAGGTAAGAACCTACATACGGAGCACGTAACAGCCCTGCTCCCCTGCCTACTTTCCTGTAGATTTGTTGTTATTTTGGGTAGAAATCAGCATTTAATATGTGTGCATGACTAAGCATATAAAGCTTGAAAGGAATCCTAAACCACTACCCAAACCTGATAAAGCTAAGGGGCCGGTGACCCTTGGCCGATCGACCTTTATAAGATGAAATCCTTAAAAAAGCATAATCTCAGCCTTTAATAGGACCTAGAAAAGTTGCTTCTAGACAACCTACTAGTTCACTTCAGGCCACAGGATCACCATCTGTAGCCTTTGCTGAGGTGCACAGTCAAACTGAGGAGCAAGATTTTCAAGAAATTGAGAATTCTAGCCCAAAATCATTGCAAGAAGGGAACTTTAGTAATCTCTGCGAAGGGAAAGGAGAAACAAGGGAAACTAAAGAACCAAGATCTCCTCTTGGAATAATTCAGCCATTAAATAGCCCCGATAGGGGAAGTGCTGTAAAAATCATCCAGAATGAAGTTGAAGAACCTCAAGAGCAAAAATACCCCCAGACTTTAGGAACTCTCATCATCTTAGACAAAGGAAGTGCTATTAAGGCCATTCCTGCTTCGTCTAAACATCCTAGGAATACCCTCCTAGAAATCCCAGAAGGTTATTAGCACATATTTGACCAAATGGCCCAGAACCAGCAAACCCCCCAAACCTCCACAATGCAATATCCCATTTTAGATACTATAGTTAATACACATATGAAGGCAATCCCTCTCCAGCACATCCCTACGTTCCATGGCCTAACGTTGAAAGACCTAGATGCATTTTTGTTTGAATTCGATGTGTTGTGTAGGGGATACGACTATACCATTGATCCCCAAAAGCTGAGACTATTTCCCTCTACATTAAAAGGATCTTCTTTACGATGGTTTATGGGGTTAGGTTGAGGTGTTATAAATGACTGGGATCAGATGAAAGATTCCTTCCTAAAGAAATATCAGGATTATTGTAGGTCTAGAGAATCAAAGGATGAAATATTTCAAATGGTAGCTATGCCTAATGAGACACTAGAAGAATATGTTAAATGTTTTCAGTATAATCTTCAAAGATCTCCTTATGCATCACTACCCTTACCTGACAATGTATTAAAAACAACATTAATTAAGGGTATGAAGGAACAATATATTGAAACATTGAATATTATGGGAAAAGAAGACATCTATCAAGAAGATTTTTATAACATCATTGATTTATGTATCAGGAGCTCATCGGGCAGCACAAGGCTAAAACCAGCAGAACATGACAGGTTTACAAGGGACAACAAGATATCTGGAGAAGGAGTAACTCACCCAGAAATCAGAAATTTACTAGAAATTTTCAAAACCAATATATTGGGGACTCTGACAATGCAGCTCGATATTATGCAAGAAAAATAGAAACAAGCAAAAGCAGAACAAAATCTAGCAATATCCTGTCTCAGATGTAGAAAGAAACACAGCGAAAAAGAGTGCCCATTAGATGCAGTTCAAGTTTACGCCATTTGTACAAAAGACCACTCTATGGAAAGCTTCCCCTCACTTCCTTGTTTGAAAGTAGTATACAAAGAAGCGGAAGAAGAACTAGAACTGGTGTACCTACTTAATCAGCACCATCAATGGTAGCTGCAATAATCAGGTATGTTTTCCGATCCATCTTCTTCTTTCCAACCTCCACAATATCATGCTGAGCAATATAATACAATGTGGCAAAATCAACCTCCATTCTCAAATTGGTCACGACAACCATTTCCTTCATCATCACCATGACCGAATCAAGCAAGCCAATCTAATCGGCCAAATTTTCCCTATGCTCCACCATATTGGGAAAACAATATGTATCCAACACAATGGTCCCCTCCCACTTCACAGAGTCAAGCCTGGCAGACAAACTGGCAAAGATCGATGAATCAGCCAGTAGGAACCATTCCACTCCCTCAACCTACACTGCCACCACTACAACAAAACCCCCAGTCCAACTTGAGACCGTAACTCCCAACCCAACCCAACCCAAACCCAAATAATAGACTGGTTCAATCTGTTCAAATAATTGAAACACCAAAACTAGAAACTGATCTAAGGGATTGTAATGACCTTTAATTAAGGTCTGGGTGCATTATAGAAATCGAGGGAGATAAAAATGCTCAAGTTGAAAATCAGCTACCCACAAAACAACCGTTACAAGAAGAAGATGTGGTCAGACAGCAGACTCATGACCAAGTAACCACATCTTCTCCCCCATTCCTAGAACAATTAATCATACCGCACCCTATAGAACATCCTTACTTTGATATTCTAGGAGAACTAAAAAATTTGTACATCAAAATCCTACTCCTCCAAGCTATCCAAGATATCCCAATATATGAAAATACCATCAAAGAACTATGTATAAAAAAAACCAAGGAGGAGAATAACAAATAACCCAATAGTCCAAGTAGTTGGCACCCTATCTGATCTATTATCATGAAGAGAAGCACCCGTCAAATATGAAGATCCAGGAAATCCAATAGTGATAGTGGAAATCAATGGACAAACCTTTTCAAATACCTTAGTTCATTTAGGGGGCTGCAATTAATATTTTAACAACCACAACTTGTCAAAAACTGGGCATTACATCAGTAGAACCAACTTCCACCTTATTAGAACTAGCTAACCGATCAGTAGTTAGGCCAAAAGGTACACTACATGATGTCATGGTATCTGTTGATTCTTGGGAATATCCTGCCGACTTTCTAATAATAAACCCCAAAAACTGACTCGATGGACATCCGTTAATTTTAGGCAGACCTTGGCTTGCGACTGTTGATGCTTACATTGGCTGCCGACAAGGAAGCATGACCATAACTAGAGGGAGTAACATCAAGAATCTAGCCCTATACCCTCCAGCCCAGCCAAGTGTAACAATAATAAAAACTAACAAGCATCCTGTATCATACTTCACCAAAAACATTAGATCCCCATTAACCATAAAATATGCCCTTGATTTCAAAGATCAAACAGAGGATGATGTTATTAAAAACTTCATTAACGAAGTTGAATCCAAATCCCACATACAATGTCACATGATAGAGGCAGCATTTGACAATGAACTAGAAGAAGATCCTCTCAAAAACACTCATGACCAGACAATACCTACTACCTCTCTTTCAAATAGCAAAACTATAGAGATTGAGCCAGGAAAAACTTTAAACATCAATAATAACCTGACTCCTGAACAAGAAGAGATGTTGGTCCAACTACTGAGAAAATACAAGGAAGCTTTTGCATGGGATTATCTGGACATGAAGGGAATCAACCCCCAGCTATGTACCCACCACATTTATACAGAAAAGGATGCGAGACCTATTCACCAACCCCAACGGAGACTTAACCCTCACCTAAAAGACATTGTGAAAGCTGAATTACAAAAAAATTTGGATGTAAACTTTATTTATCCAATCTCTGATAGCAAATGGGTCTCTCCACTAGTAGTGGTGCCAAAGAAGAATGGAAAGTGGAGGATTTGTGTAGATTATAGAGAATTAAACAAAGCAACCCAGAAAGACCACTTTCCCCTTCCATTCATTGACCAGGTATTAGATACATTAGCAGGAAAGAAATTATTTTCTTTCTTGGATGGCTTCAGTGGATACAATCAGATTCATATTGCCCCTGAAGACCAGGACAAAACTACTTTTACCTATCCTTGGGGAACGTTTGCCTACAGAGTCTTACCCTTTGGCCTGTGCAATGCCCCTGCCACATTTCAAAGGGCTATCCTTAGCATATTTTCAGATTTAATAAATGAAGGGCTCGAAGCATACATGGATGATTTCACACCATACGGAGATGATTTCGACCCAACACTAGAGACATTGGAAAAGGTGCTGCAACAATGTATCGCCACCAAGCTCTGCTTGAGCCATGAAAAGTTCTATATAATGATGACTGAAGGACTCATCCTAGTTCATTATATCTCAGCGGCTAGAATACAGGTAGATCTGGCTAAAATTCAAATAATTTTGTTAATACCTACTCCTACCACACAGACAGAGGTACGCAGTTTTCTTGGATTTTCTAGTTATTATAGAAGATTTATAGAGCATTTTTCTCAAATAGTTGCACCTCTATACGCACTAACAAGGAATGTTGATTTTGTTTTGATAGATAAATGTGACCGTGCTTTTGAGGATCTGAAGAAGTTTGTGTCAATAGCCCCAGTTCTCAGAGGCCCAAAGTGGGATCTGCCATTTCAAATTTCATCAGATGCTTCAAACACAACTATTAGAGCAGTCCTTGGGCAGGAAGACGACAAAAAACCATATGAAATCTATTATATTGGCAAGAATTTGTCTCCTACTGAGCTAAACTACACTGTTACTGAAAAGGAATTTTTAGCTGTAATACATGCTGTAAATAAATTTAGGCTTTATATCACTGGATATCCTGTTGTTTTATATACAGATCACTTTGCCATAAAATATTTAGCAAATAAACCAATCACAAATGGTAGAGTAACAAGATGGTTGATTTTATTGTAGGAATTCGACATCACAATAAAAGATCGACCTAGGAAAGAGAATCTCATAGCTGATTTTCTCTCATGAATGCCAAAGCCAGTGGACACAGCAGCAATCAAAGATCAATTTCCAGATGAACATTTATTCACTATTACTGTCAAGACACCCTGGTACTCTGATGTTTCAAATTATCTAGCAGTAGGAAAATTATCAAAATATTTAACCCCTAATGAACGAAAACAAATTGTGCAGCATAGTACCTGATTTTCTTGGATTGGGGGCTACCTATTTCATAGAGGGGTAGATATGCACATCAGAAGATGCATCCGTGAAGATGAAATTTTTGACATTATGAAAGCCTGTCATGACAGATTGTGTGGCAGACATTTCACAGATCGAAGAGCTGGTCACAAAATTCTGCAAACAGGTTATTAGTGGCCCACAATCTTCAAAGACACGAAAAAATTTGTTCAAGCCTATGACAGTTGCCAAAGAACAGGATGCCCTGAACAATCCGACGAAATGCCTTTGAACCCATAGCTAGTAATCGAACCATTTGAGAGTTGGGCACTTGATTTTGTTGGTCTGATCAACCCATCATTAAACCAGAAAACATATATTTTGGTAGAAACTGAGTATGTGACCAAATGGGTTGAAGCATGTTAACACCCAGGTTGTTCCCTATGACTCCCAAGGGAATACGGCCGGGGTAACCACTAACCAATCTTTGGATCACTGCTTCTAGCCAAACTGTGATCAGAGAGGGCTCTCTCTTTATGATTTGTATCTGTTATGATAGTGTTTTAGGCTAGGTATTACGCACAGGTTTTGTTTATGTTTTGGTTGAAGATTTTCTTTCAGGTCTTGTGATATAATGTTCAAAGAGTCAAATATCATTGCACAATGGAGTCTATAGCTGTAGGTGTCTAGAAACCTTGAGGTGAATTGGTGAAACTTACAGGGCCATTTGGATACTTCATACAACAAAATTTTTGATTTATAACACAAACAGGTGAAAAAAACCAGTGAAAGCAATTAAGAATTTTCACTAAAGTATTTAAGTATTTCCACCAAACTAGATATGAGAAACGGATAGATGTCTCAGGAGCAAACTTGAATTCCTGGGAATGTCTATCACTGTAAAAGATATAGTTTTAAAGTGCAGCAGTTAAGAATTACGCTTCATTCACTGTATCTGAAGAAAACATGGATAATAGCTCAGATTGAGTTCAGGGTAATCAGTGATTAAATCCTGGAACTATTCTTCTACTTTGCTATTAAGTGTAAAACATTTAAACAATAAAAGAGAACAAAAGACTCAAAAACATGTAACACAGAGATTTAAGAAAGACTTATTGTTTTATGAAACACTCTGGAATCCTGCAACATTCACCATTCATCACAATGCATCAAGGTACGCCAAGCTTTGGAAGTTCCATTCACCCTTTGTATTATTTCTCTGAGAAATTTACAGCAAGTGAGATCTCCGAAATGAAAATAACAACAACCCCTTCAGCTTATGTGCGGGGTGAATATATACTTTGATTTTTTACAAAAATATCTGAGTTCTAAGTTATCTCAGACTTAATATTCTCACCAACTTTTGAGATATTTTTATCAGAAATTTATTACAGCATTGAATACAAAATAAAGGCATCTTGATGTTTTGTCAGAAGATACTTTGGCCTTTGGGAGCTGCTGAGTCGGTTGGGGATGTGCTGTTCAAAATTTGGCAAGCTGTCATCGTTAGTGATGAATCACTTTATGGATGCTTTTCAAACATTAATCCTTTTACACTTGTCTTATGGTGACCTGAGCTGGCAGTGGCCGAATGTCTTGAAACTACCGTGGCAAAATTTGGAGCATGGCCTGCCACCAGTCCTCCTTAGGCATTTGATGCCTCCGAATTTTAATTAGAGTCTCATCAAGCTCTGTATATCTGAAAAAACTAGGAGGAGTTTCAAATAAATGATTTACCTCATTTTCAACAAAAAATGAGCCTTCGAGCTTAGTGTACAAGCTCTGTCCTGTTGGAGGAACTGTTTCCTCAGAAGTACTGCTGGATGCAGTGATTTGATTTTCAATGTAAGCGGCCACCCTGTTTGTAAATTGATCTCTGCTGATCAATTTCCCTGTGCTGCTCAACAGGCTAGGCAGTCCTCTTGCTTGTAGCATTCCCATTCTGAGTTTATAATCTTCAACTTCAGTCTGTATCTCATAACTTTTTCTTTCTGCCGTCTGTACATAACCTCTGAGAGTTAGCACCTTTTTAGCCATGAGGATGGCCTCTGTTCTGTTGGTGATTCCAACGGCTGCCAGCTCCTCTTTGTCTTGCCTGTTCAAAAATTCTATCAATTGGCTAGCTTGCTCATGTCTGTTTCCTAACACTGTCTTGGCTCTCTGGACATCTGTCTGGGCTTGTACAATTAAATCCATATGCTCATGCATTGTTTTAATGGATTTCCACTGTTTGATAATAGCTTGGGTAATTTTATTCCACAGGTTTCTTTTAATTTCTGCCATAGTATTTTCCAGATTGAGCTCCTTCTCCAGGGCCTTTATTTTATCTTTTTGAGCCTTAATCTGTCTGCCCTGTTCTGCTACCGTTATCTTTGATTGGTCATATTTGGCATCTATCTCTGCCAGTTTTTCTTTTGCTTTCCTTATTTCATCTGCCTGTAGCTCCATTGCCTTGACAGCTTTGGTTAATTCTTCTACACTGGGGTGGGCATCTGTAGCTGCTGTTGTACCTGCTGCTTCTGTTGTGGGGGCCATTGCTGCCCCAGAAGTTGTTGCTGTTGTGGAATCTGTTGGAGGAACTTGGAGTGTAGATCTTCCCTGTTTGTCTTGCAATGCTCCTTCCAGCTCTTTCTCTAGTTCTTGGATCCTTTGATCTTGCTGTAATAAGAGGTCAAGTTGTTCATTAACTTGCTTTTCCTTTTGCAATTCAGCTGTCTGAGGGTGTTCTGTAGGTAACAGCTTCAACCTCTTCTTCATGGCATTTAGATCATCATCCTTTTTCTTTATGAGGGCTTTTACCCCGGTTGGATCACTAGGGTCATGTCCTAGATCAACAATAATCTCCTCAAGAGATTTTATCCTATTGTCCTTGGCCTTAGAGGACAACCTCTCAAAGTCTAGTTGAGTGTTTGTGTTCTTCAAAGATTCTTTCAGCTCATGAGCTAATGTGGCCTTCTCTACCAAGGTGGCATAGACCATCTCCCCGGTCTGCTTGTGGAGCTCGATTTGGTCCATAGGATGTATGTCTTTGGCCAGGACCTCCACCCTTGTTTTGATGAAATCTGCAGTTGTCATTGGGTGCGGCCCCTTGGGTTTGAAATGGCTGAATATCATTTTTTCCTCTTTGAAGTCGTAGACCGACATCAACCTTTCCTGCTGGGCTGGAGTGGCATCTATAAACTGTTTGTAAACCTCAGCCCTCAATAACTCATTTGCTGCCTTGATTTCTTTGAAGGTAGCCTTAGCACTTTTAAGCTTCTGGCTTTGCTGAGAAGAGGATGACACCTCCAAACCAAGCTGTAAATTCTGCTCCTGCTGAAAGGAGCTTGTCCCTGTATGTTGGCTGCCTTCCCTGTCCTTTGCTGTATCGTTCAAGACATCTTCAGTGATGTCTTCCACCTCTGGGGAATCTGCCCTTTGCCTTTTGGCTTCTGGCTGGTGGGAGGATCCACTGAGGGGAGTGGACTCTTCTCTTTGCCTTTTAGTACCCCTCTCTTCATGTGCTGGGGTCTGCAAAACTGAGGTAGTTAGTGGCTCAATTTGAGGTGGCGGTGTTTGCATTAGGGCGGTTTCTGGCAGCCCAGTTTGTGGCAGAATGGTTTGTCCTTGTTGCTGCTCTGTTTGTTGTTCTGTTTGCTGATCTTTTTGCTGTGACTGTTGCTCTGACTGTTCCTTTTTTGCTTCATCCTCTGCATCCATTTTTCCTTTTCCTTTATCTAAGCCTGGTGCTGGTGTAGAGATTGTCTGCGGCGCTGTCCTGGTAACTGAGGTCCCTCCTCCCACTGATTGAGGCAATCTGAAAGGTACCTGGAGCACATAGTCCAGGTCAATAGTCTTCTCAAGTTCTTTCATATTTTTAAGCATTCTTTCTTCTTCAGTTAAGCTCTCAACTAGAGTGTCCAGCTGCCATTCTTGTAAGTTGGCATACTTTTCTATGTGTGGGTAGTGGCAGTGTTTAATCCCTAGGAGTCTGTACTTAGTTCTCCTAGCAGTGATGAAACCTTGAGGGTCATAAGGGACCCATCGAAAACTGTATGACAATTTATATTTGTCCTTGAGGATCAGGTCTGCAGATTCCCATCCTTCCTTCTTGTTCATGATGAAAGGACCCAACTCATTTTTGAAGTTAAGGTGTGCCTTTTTCTTGGAGCTGTGGAAATGGGTAAGGTCTGACTGAATCAATTGCCTGTAATACTCCAAGGAAAATAATCTCATAGGAACATACTTGGGTAGCCTGTATGGACAGAGCTCACAGCCATATACTCTGAACACAGTATGGTGTTCATATAGGTACCAATCACCTATTTTGTACTTCTTAGACAGCTGCAAAGCTTTCTTGATCTCATTAGATACTCTGGGTGGAGGGGACTTCATAAGCATGCAGGAGACTGGGTATACAAACTGGTCAACAAATTCACAGTAGGTATAGGGTGAATTTGTGATTTCATAATAGACTGAGGTCCAGAAAATGACAGATCTCCTCTCTCCTTTGTTATCCAGCCTTCTGATGTAGCATGGGAAAGCTTCAGAATGATAAAACATGAACAGGTGGTAGATGTAAGCTGAGTATCTGAAGACCCCCTGTCTGTCCATTTTGCTCAATTGATCATGAATCCTATTGGCTATGAACTTAGCAAAGTTATACTTTCGTGCAGGGGGTTGACGTGGGCTGTAAGCAGACAGCAATACGAGCATGGCTTGATCCACATGCTTACTGTTTTGGTAACCTAACACATAGGCTATCATGTCTAGTAGCAGCCTGCCTGAGTCATTGAAATGTTCATGCAGATAAGGGGGTGGCCCTGTAGGCTGGCACTCAGCTCTCATGTAGTTCCTGGTGACCTTTTGCAGCTCCTCACTGGTCATCTTGTCACCAGCTTCCAGCAAGTACCTCATGGAGAATGGGACTAGCAACTCCGTTTGATCAAACTGCAACATCTTGTTGATGGACTCAGCATTTATATAAAAAAGGATCCTCCCTGATGGAGTATTGACAGCTCTGTGCTCCAGATCATAGTTTTGAGCACATAAGTGAATGATTTCAGGGAAAACATTCACAGCTGGGAGACAGTAATAGGGCAGGTTTGACTCCCACATTCCATCTGTACCAAATCCCTCCTTATGGTCTTCCCTCAGTGTAGTGAAGGTCTTCAAAAAGTCCCTGTCTCCCTCAAAGTCATTGATGAGACAATCCTTGTCAATAAATGGCAAGGCCTCCAGTTCCTTATTGGTCTGATTCAGTGGAGTAACACTGAGGGAAGAGGATGCAGAGGCTGCCATGATTTAATCTGTATGTGTGCAGGGAGAGGTAAAAGTTTGATAAGTCTTTGAAGACTTAAGCAGCAGGAAAACTGTACACCGTGTGATGTCCTCTTCTAGTGTCAAATTGTAAGCAGGTTGGTAAAATGCTGTAAAATCTCAGGGATGTGGATTCCCTAAGGGGACGCTGCAGGGACAATGATAATTTATTAGGAAGAGTGCAGGTGGCCTGTACTTGGCAAAAGGGAACAATGCCAAGTACCTCGGGGGCAAATTTTGCAGTTTGAACCCGCGAACTGATTTCTCCAATGTCAAATTATGGCTTAGGGATGGGGCAAGTTGCTTGGGTTTGGTTTAGGTGCTCAGGTGGAGCTGAATTAAGTGAATTTACCAGTCTTTAATGGTGAATTCTACAGAGAATTGGAATTCATGGGCAAAGTGGAAGGAAATGGCAAAATACCTGGAAAATCGACTTGGAAGCTCGCTGGCCGGGTTGTGGCGACTTGGTGCCGTCGAATTCTGAACTTTGAATGGTCGGATTGTCGAATTTGATGGCTGAGTGAGAGGTTTCGCAGCATCTGTTGGCAACGGCTAGTTTCTCTTTCGCATGAAAATGAGCGAAAACGACTCATTTAGTCGTTTAAATCGTTAAATTTGGCAAAAGTGTGCATTTTGGCGCTTTTCTGCCGATGACGTCAGCATGACGTCATGGCGGGGCCCAGGTACGGAGGTGACGTGGCGGCTGAGGTGTTCGCCAGGGTGGCAGGACACAGTGGCGGGCGGGTACAGTGGTGGGTCCGCGTGGAGGGCCACGGGACGCTGGGGCGGGTACCGGCGAGGTGACGTCAGGGTGACGTGCAACTGACGTGGGAGGAAAGTGGTATTAGGGGTGGCGGTAAGCGGGTTCCCCGCACCACCTTTGGGCAAAGGCGGTAATGGGGAGGGGGGCTCCGAACAACCCCGCCGCCTGCCACGCGTCCCCTGTACGGGATGGCCAAAACCATTTTCCCCGGACGCTAAAGGTCGGCAGGTCGGGGAGTGAAAATGACCGCCCACCTTTAGATCCGGGCGACGGAGATCTGACGACTGGCGGGCCTTCCGACTGGTCGAGCATGTTGGGGAGGGGTCCCGCCAGCGTAATAAAATATTCAATTTAATGATTGGGCGGAGGACTATAGAAAAAGTGGGTTTTTTCGCAAATTTTGGGTTTTTTGGGTTTTTTCAAGGGTTTATATAGGAAAATGGGGTTTTTGTGCGTTTTCAGCAGAGAGACGGTGAGGGTTGAGGGACAGGATTTCTGCTCATAACCAGAGGTTAGAGCACATCCAAGACAAGGTTGACCACAGTCCCAGGTGAACTGAAGTCCCCTTAGACCATTTACTTGGCTATAATACCAAAAGGAGAATATGTAGATAATGCTGGGATTTATACACCTTGGTGTTAGTAATATTAGGAAAAAAGGTGATATAAGGGATTTATATAGTAGGGTTAGTGTTAGTTATGGAGGAAGGGGTGAGTGGATGTGGAAACCATTGAGTTTATGTGAAACAAGCTTGGTTTCAAGAGTAGATCAAAATGAAAAGATTTTTAGACAAGAAATGTGGCTTTTAAAGATTAAGAACCACCATGAAAACTTAGTCTTTTCCATGAATCTCAGGCTAGTGAGGGAATGTTAGAAATGAAATTGGAGGGGAGTGAGGGAAATTAGTCATGCTCCCAACTGTAATCTTTTGCCTTGCTGCCCACCATCACCAATCTTGCAATGATAGGGATAACCTTTCTGCAACCCCAGCTACCTACCCAGCTACTTGCCTAGCATTTTATTTCTTCTTGGAGGGTGCATTTGGACTTGCAGACCCTTACTTGCCTTTTCTTTTCCTTGGCTTTTTCTTTTGCTCTTTCTATCTACTTCTACCCTTATCTCTTCCAAGGTCCCAGATTAAGCTGTTGGGATCCTTTTCTTCTCTACCTAAACTAGTTGTCTGCCAAGATTAAACAGTTTGGACAGACTTCTTTCTCTAGTCTACAACACAAAATTGAACACATGGCATGATCCAGATTAGACTGTTGGATCATCCATCAAAATTTGAAATAAGGTCATCAACATTTGAAACACTTTACACACCTTCTTTCTCTTTAGGAAATATGGGATCTTTGTGAACTCAAAGCAGAGCATATTTGGACTTTCTCTTGCCAATCATGAAATATGAAACCTATTGGTATAGGTATCCAACAGTGGCTCCACATGGGGATGGTTTTTCTTTTGAAAGACCAAGAACAGCAGGTCAGATTGCCTTGCTCTTTAGCTGCCCATACCAAATCTTTGAACTTTACTGCATTAATGTGTCAAAATTGTGTGCTTCTTTCTTGGAAGACCTCTGATTCTATTTGCCTCTTGCTGTTTGGTGAATCACTTAGGAAACTGCATTTTTACAATCTAAAATAGAAATAATATGTACATCTGCATATATACAAGGGAACCTGATGTTGCAGTCATGGGAAATAGTCAAAATAATGCTTCAGCATCCTGCCATTGACAGGACCTTCATCCAAGTCAGTTTCAGTCAGACTTTTGAGGAAGTAGGTGTTGTTACCTTGTACTGCTTGGACAGCAAATGGTCCTCTCCATAAAGAGTCAAACTTTCCATGTTTTCCTTTCTCTTCTCTTCTTGCATCCCACTTTAAGACTTTGTCCCCCACATTGAAATCTTCTGCTTTGGTTCTTCTATCAAAGGCCTTTTTCAGTTTCTCTTGTAATGTCTGCACTCTGATGAAAACTTGTTCTCTGGTCTGCTGTAAACAAATTATCTGGTTAATCCTCCTTTGCATATCATTTGGCTCTGCTTGACTTTCTTGCAGAAGCTTCATAACCGGTACTCCTAGTGATGAAGGAAACCTGGCTTCTAATCCATAAACTAACTCATATGGGCTGGTCCCAATTGATCTTTTTGTTGTTAGTCTATCTGCCCATAAAGCATTTACTAGTTTCTTATGCCAGTTCTTTTTGTTCTCTTCCAGCACCTTCTTTATAATATTTATTAAACTTTTGTTTGATGATTCAGCAAGGCCATTTCCTTGAGGATAGTAAGCAGTAGAATGACCCAAAGTAATGTGAAATTTGTGGCAGAAGTTCACCATTTTCTTGGATCTGAAGGCAGCAGCATTGTCTGTTATTATCTTGTCCGGACAGCCAAATCTAGCCAGTATATTGTTTTCCAAAAACTGAATGATTACTGAATCATTTGCTTGTCTGCATGGGGCAGCTTCAATCCACTTGGTGAAGTAGTCTGTTGCTGTTAAAATCCATCTGTGTTGTCCTGAAGATGAGGGATGAATTTCCCCAATGAAATCCAAGCCCCATTGTTGAAAAGGTCTCTCCGTTGCAA
The DNA here is from genome assembly GCA_031772625.1 of Pinus tabuliformis. Classification (NCBI taxonomy): domain Eukaryota; kingdom Viridiplantae; phylum Streptophyta; class Pinopsida; order Pinales; family Pinaceae; genus Pinus; species Pinus tabuliformis. The sequence goes on along the minus strand of CM062804.1, from coordinate 1,335,022,020 downwards.
TGGGTCTTAAGGGAAGTGGCAGCAACTGTCTTTTGCCTTCAAACAGTTGGCATTTGTGGCATGAGGCTGTGAATTTCTTCACATCAGAGAACATGGTGGGCCAGTAATAACCAGCCCTCAATATCTTGTCCACAGTGGACTTCCAGTACAAATGTCCACCACAGTCTCCAGCATGGAAATCTTGCATGATTTTGTTAGTTTCATTCTCTATTAGACAGTGTAGCAATATACCTTCATGGTTTTTCCAAAGTAAATTTCCATCTATCACACAAAATCTAGATGTTTTCATTTTTAGGAACCTACACTTAGTTCTGGACAGTCCTGGGGGAGCACACAGGTTTTGTAACACATAGCAGATATTAGAGTACCAAGGAGATTGTTCAAAGGCTACATTGATCTTTGGAGTCGCCAGCTCTGTTTCACTGTCCAGTTGGTTGATATCTAAGGCTTGGAAATTTGCTTCTGTCATTAATTTGGCCAAACCTTGCCCTTTTATCAGCTTTGTAGGTTTTATTTCAATGTCAAATTCTAGTATATTGGCAATCCATTTTCCTCTCCTACCCTCTAAGTTTTCTTGGGTAAGAATGTCTTTGACAATAGGACTTGGTACATAAGCCACAACATGGGAGTAAAGGATGTAAATCCTAAAGTCTTTAATAGCTTTGATCAAAGCATAGGCTTGTTTCTCCATTATTTGGTACTTTAGAGGGGCATCTCTGAGAGCTCTGCTGAAAAAGGCAATAGGCTTCTCACTCCCTTGGTCATCTTTCTGTAATAAAACAGCAGCAATAGTATGTTGGGAGGCAAAGGAGAAAATGATAAAGTCTCTGTCAAACTGAGGATTGGTTAACACTGGGGTTTGAGTCAAGGCCAATTTTATACTTTCAAAGGCTTGTTTTGCTTCGACAGTCCATTTGACCTTTGAATCTTTCTTTAGCATATTGTTTAGTAATCTGATTAATTCTGCTAAATTAGGGATAAACCTTCTTAAAAAGTTGATTTTCCCTAAGAATCCTTGCAACTCCTTGACATTCCTTGGGTGAGGCATTTGTAGGATAGCTTGTATCCTGTCCGGATCAATTCTTATGCCATCTTTTGAAATAATGTGCCCTAAAAGTTTCCCTTCTTCCAAGCCAAATAATGACTTCTTGGGGTTTAAGGAAATACCATATTTCCTGCATGTTATGAAAATCTGTCTCAAATGTTTCAAGTGTTCTTGGTCAGATTTTGAAAAGGGTGTAAGATCATCTAAGTAAATGACCAAGAAGTCATGAATCTCTTTTGCAAAAGCAATGTCCATTGCTCTTTGAAACGTTTCCCCTGCGTTTTTCAATCCAAAGGGCATTTTCACATACTTGAAAGTTCCCCATGGGGTTGTAAATGCAGTTTTGTCTTGATCATCAGGATGCACTAGGATTTGATTGAAGCCTGAGAATCCATCAAGCAATGATATCCTTGAAGCCCCTACTACTCTTTGAAGAATGTGATCCATTTTGGGTAAAGGGTAGTTATCTTTGAGTGATACTTGATTCAAATTCCTTAAGTCTACACAAAGTCTAATCTCACCAGTTTTCTTTCTTGTAGGGACCAAATTTGAAATCCACTCAGAGAACCTGATTGGTGCTATGATACCGGCTTTGAACATTTTCTGTAATTCTTTTTCAATGGAAGGAAGGAGCACAGGATTGATCCTTCTCAATTTCTGTTTGAATGGTTTTTGATTAGGCTTGAGGGGAATGGTGTGCTGGATGACAGAGGTATCATAAGACTTTAGATCCTCATATCCCCAAGCAAAAACATCTTGAAATTCTTTAAAGAGATCAATGTATTTGGGCTTTTGATCAGGGGGCAAAGAGGCAGATAGCTTTATTATTTTAGGCTTGTCAGTGGTACCAATGTTGCATTCTTCAATTGCTGCATCTAATGGCTGCATTTTTGGTTTCCTGGGGACATCATTTGAATCAAAAATGTCTTCTAATGGGGTAAGGCCTACTGGAAGGAAATTGTCTTTGAGTTGTATGATTTCAGCTTCGGCATTGCTCATCTCTTCACAGTCAATTTGGTGAATTTGCTGAATGTTTTCATTGCTGAAAATGGTTGGAGTCAGTAATTGTTTTGCTGTTCTAGGTGACATTGGGTGAGCAGACTGTTGAAACTGTATTTGTGATGGACTTGCTCCATCAAGTATTTGTGATTGACTTGCTGACTCAAGTATTTGTGATTGACTTGCTCCATCAATATCAATATTTAATCCTGTGAACTCTTGTTGCAAGGTTAAAAAATTGTTTATTTGCATGTCATCCTCAAATACTTGCCATTCTTTGACATTGTTTGGAATAGAGGGTCTGTATTTGACCTCGGCTGTGAAACAGTTATTGGGTTCTAGTGGGAATCTGAAGGTGCTGGCAAATGTTGCCAAACTGTGTGCGTGGAGATTGTGGCCCCTTGAAATTTTTGTGATAAAGAACTCAGAGAAATTCTCCAATATTTCAATTACAGCAGACCTGTAGGACCTCAATCTTTTGTCATTGGTGACAAAATTTCCTTTTACTTGTTGAATTACTAGATCAGAGTCTCCCATGATGGAGAGTTTAGGAGCTTGTAGTGATTTTGCTAGCTTTAGGCCCAGCAACAGAGCTTCGTATTCTGCCATATTGTTAGTGCATCTAAAATTCAATCTATAAGCCCTGCCTTCTGCATAGTCTTTCTCTTTGTTATGTATCCACACTCCAGCTCCTGCCCCTAACTTGTTAACTGAGCCATCAAATTCTAGGACCCACAGGATGTCTTGCTGAACAGGAGATTTAAAATTCTGTTCATGGGTGGCAATGTGAGCATGAGTTGGGGTTTCTTTTCCCATTTGTTTTCTAGGACAATTTCATCACTTTTTTACAATCTTTGACAACTAGAGGAGGGATACTGTGTATTGTTGGGCTGATTGATGTTTGGCAGGTGATACTTGTTTGATCAATGTTTTGTTCTTGTATGAGTGTTTCGGTCCTAATGTCATTGTTTGAGAGGCTTGTGCTGTCATTAAAGAGGATGAAGGAGTCTATGTCCGAATGGACAGCATATATTGGAAAGTTTTGAGGCTTTTCTTCACTGCTGACCATATACTTCATGAGTGTTTCCCTGTACAGTCTTTTTGGTTGCCCAAAGACAGAGATAGTGGCATATGACATATCTAATTGCAGGGAGCCTTGGAGCTTGGCTCCCCATGATCTTGATAACAGCATCCCATATTTGGGTGGGATATCAGCGACTACAACATCCATTAGAATGGTTTTGTTGGGATATTGAACCAGAGACACACATAAATCTTTTATTAGGCATAAACATTTGACTTGGCTAGAATCAAAAGAAAACATGTCTTTGTATGGTCTTGTTATATCCAAGTTCAATCTTTCCATGACTGCTTTTGGCATAAGGTTGTGAGAGGCGCCTGAGTCGAACATTGCATTATGCAGTATTTTATCATGAACATGCAGGCTGACATAAAAAGGTAAGACCCCTGTGACTATTGTTTTTCCATCTACCTCTGGGCCAAACAGTAATTCTGGAGTGTCATCTAGCACATTTACATCATCTTTGCTAGTAGTGAGTTGAAGGGATTTTTTGATCTGTTGTTTGTATATGTCATGCTTGGCTAGCTCTGAGAGAGGAATTGCTATTTTTAGCTTGCCAATCTCTGTGCCTAGGTCAAAAGGTTTGTCAACTTGGGTTTTAGAGTCACGGATACCAGTCTTTTCTTTGTTCATTAAATCTTCTTGTTGGATTTCATCTTGATTTTGAGACCTGCCCCTTTTACTCATGTCTTGAGGGGTAAAATTTGAATCAGGGTGAGAGGACGAAGTTGCCATGGGCTGTTGTAGTGGGGACAGCAGTTCAGTAACCTCCTCAACTACAATTTCTTCTGCAGGAAAGTTTATTTTGTCATTGGGTTCTGTGATCATGGTTTCTTTAGACCTCTGTTTATCCTTTATCTTGTCGGGCTGGTTTACATTCACAGTCCTACTCCTCAGTTTATACTGTTTATGGACTTCATAGACAGCAGTATCATATCCTTGTTTAAAGTCAAAGGATTCTCCTGATTTAGTTTGGAATGTTTTGCTTTCATCCTCCTCATGGTCTTCTTGTGTTAGGAAAACATGGCTTTTACCATCCAAACCCATTAAGTTAATTTCAGGATCTTCATTGAGCTGATTGGCTGTGGAAGTTTCTGCATAGTTTTCTTGAAAAGGGGGTCTAATGTCTTGGTCAGCACTTGTCTTTCCTATGTTTGGGTTCTGAGGTCTCCTAAAATTCGGGTTTCTAGGAGGGTTGCTTTGTGATGCCTCCCATGATGATTTTCTTTCAACTGATTCCACTCTTTCACCCAATCTTTTCATGCTGTTTAGTATTGCATCCAGCTTTTGATCAAAACCTGAGGGTTCTTCTCTGAAGCCAGTCTTCTTTTCCAACTTTGCCCTGTTTCTTTTGGCAATTAGGTTAGCCTCTACAGTGACTGCAACCCTTTGAGCTTCTGCAAGGGTGGGGGGGTCTCTTTCTTTCAATTGATAGGCCATATCAGAATCAAAACCGTCAGGGAAGTTATACAGGGCCAAATCAGGAGGGGGCCTTAAGTTCTGTGGGATAGCATTATATACATTGTTAAACCTAGCACAATATTCCAAAACTGTTTCTTGGGGACCTCTTTTAATAGTGTTGTATTCACCAAGTATGTGGAGAGGATCTTTCTTCTTCTCCCATCTCTCAGTAAAGGCTTCGTAAAGCTGATCAGGTGTTGCAATGGAGTTTGCATTGAGGGATCTGAACCAAGTTCTAACATCCCCAGTTAAGCTTTGAACAAAAATTCTCATCCTGACACTGTTATCATCTATTTCATAGGTCTCAAAGTGGTCTTGCATCTTCTTAGCATGCTGGACAGCTGTCAAAGAGCCATGGGAGTCAAAAAATGAGATTTTGGTTTGGTAGTCTTGGGGTAGAGCTGGAGCATTAGCTGGTATCTGCAGAGGTGCATACCTGTTGGCCATGTTTATGGGATTTACAGGGTTGACAGGAATAAATGGGACAGCAGGGATTACTGGTGTAACAGGGTTAATGGGATGGGTAACAAATGGGGAACTGGTTGAAAGAGTATGTGCAGTGGGTGAAGATGTAAGAGGAGAACTTTGAGGTGTTGATGATGAACTAAGGGAACTAGGAGTGGACCGGAAAAGAACTTTGCAGGGTGTGGGAATGCAGATAGGCTGATCTGAAATTATATCTGACTCAGCAGGCTTCTCCTGCTTTTGCTGTCTCCTAATGTTCTTTGGAATGATATTTGGATTATCAACAATGATAGGTTGATTAGGGTCAGGGTTTGCCCTAGTGTGCCTTGGGTTTCTTTTGGGAGCCAGCTTCTAATTTCTTTTGAATTTGTACAAGAAGTTTATATATGCAAGGACTGGATGTGAATTTTGGAATGGCTATATATGTTCCAAAGCTGGGATGAAGATTCCCTAATTAGCTCTTCCCTAAAGCTGTCCCTGTATTACAGAAACAGTTCTAAGGCCTCTTGGCTAGTTTCAGGCTTGATGGTAGCTTTGGAAGATAGATAGTAATTGAAAAATCTTAAGAAGTCCCCAGTGGAGTCGCCAATTATGTTAACACCCAGGTTGTTCCCTATGACTCCCAAGGGAATACGGCCGGGTAACCACTAACCAATCTTTGGATCACTGCTTCTAGCCAAACTGTGATCAGAGAGGGCTCTCTCTTTATGATTTGTATCTGTTATGATAGTGTTTTAGGCTAGGTATTACGCACAGGTTTTGTTTATGTTTTGGTTGAAGATTTTCTTTCAGGTCTTGTGATATAATGTTCAAAGAGTCAAATATCATTGGGCAATGGAGTCTATAGCTGTAGGTGTCTAGAAACCTTGAGGTGAATTGGTGAAACTTACAGGGCCATTTGGATACTTCATACAACAAAATTTTTGATTTATAACACAAACAGGTGAAAAAACCAGTGAAAGCAATTAAGAATTTTCACTAAAGTATTTAAGTATTTCCACCAAACTAGATATGAGAAACGGATAGATGTCTCAGGAGCAAACTTGAATTCCTGGGAATGTCTATCACTATAAAAGATATAGTTTTAAAGTGCAGCAGTTAAGAATTACGCTTCATTCACTGTATCTGAAGAAAACATGGATAATAGCTCAGATTGAGTTCAGGGTAATCAGTGATTAAATCCTGGAACTATTCTTCTACTTTGCTATTAAGTGTAAAACATTTAAACAATAAAAGAGAACAAAAGACTCGAAAACATGTAACACAGAGATTTAAGAAAGACTTATTGTTTTATGAAACACTCTGGAATCCTGCAACATTCACCATTCATCACAATGCATCAAGGTACGCCAAGCTTTGGAAGTTCCATTCACCCTTTGTATTATTTCTCTGAGAAATTTACAGCAAGTGAGATCTCCGAAATGAAAATAACAACAACCCCTTCAGCTTATGTGCGGGGTGAATATATACTTTGATTTTTTACAAAAATATCTGAGTTCTAAGTTATCTCAGACTCAATATTCTCACCAACTTTTGAGATATTTTTATCAGAAATTTATTATAGCATTGAATACAAAATAAAGGCATCTTGATGTTTTGTCAGAAGATACTTTGGCCTTTGGGAGCTGCTGAGTCGGTTGGGGATGTGCTGTTCAAAATGTGGCAAGCTGTCATCGTTAGTGATGAATCACTTTATGGATGCTTTTCAAACATTAATCCTTTTACACTTGTCTTCTGGTGACCTGAGCTAGCAGTGGTCGAATGTCTTGAAACTACCGTGGAAAAATTTGGAGCATGGCCTGCCACCAGTCCTCCTTAGGCATTTGATGCCTCCGAATTTTAATTAGAGTCTCATCAAGCTCTGTATATCTGAAAAAACTAGGAGGAGTTTCAAATAAATGATTTACCTCATTTTCAACAAAAAATGAGCCTTCGAGCTTAGTGTACAAGCTCTGTCCTGTTGGAGGAACTGTTTCCTCAGAAGTACTGCTGGATGCAGTGATTTGATTTTCAATGTAAGCGGCCACCCTGTTTGTAAATTGATCTTTGCTAATCAATTTCCCTGTGCTGCTCAATAGGCTAGGCAATCCTCTTGCTTGTAGCATTCCCATTCTGAGTTTATAATCTTCAACTTCAGTCTGTATCTCATAACTTTTTCTTTCTGCCGTCTGTACATAACCTCTGAGAGTTAGCACCTTTTTAGCCATGAGGATGGCCTCTGTTCTGTTGGTGATTCCAACGGTTGCCAGCTCCTCTTTGTCTTGCCTGTTCAAAAATTCTATCAATTGGCTAGCTTGCTCAGGTCTGTTTCCTAACACTGTCTTGGCTCTCTGGACATCTGTCTGGGCTTGTACAATTAAATCCATATGCTCATGCATTGTTTTAATGGATTTCCACTGTTTGATAATAGCTTGGGTAATTTTATTCCACAGGTTTCTTTTAATTTCTGCCATAGTATTTTCCAGATTGAGCTCCTTCTCCAGGGCCTTTATTTTATCTTTTTGAGCCTTAATCTGTCTGCCCTGTTCTGCTACCGTTATCTTTGATTGGTCATATTTGGCATCTATCTCTGCCAGTTTTTCTTTTGCTTTCCTTATTTCATCCGCCTGTAGCTCCATTGCCTTGACAGCTTTGGTTAATTCTTCTACACTGGGGTGGGCATCTGCAGCTGCTGTTGTACCTGTTGCTTCTGTTGTGGGGGCCATTGCTGCCCCAGAAGTTGTTGCTGTTGTGGAATCTGTTGGAGGAACTTGGAGTGTAGATCTTCCCTGTTTGTCTTGCAATGCTCCTTCCAGCTCTTTCTCTAGTTCTTGGATCCTTTGATCTTGCTGTAATAAGAGGTCAAGTTGTTCATTAACTTGCTTTTCCTTTTGCAATTCAGCTGTCTGAGGGTGTTCTGTAGGTAACAGCTTCAACCTCTTCTTCATGGCATTTAGATCATCATCCTTTTTCTTTATGAGGGCTTTTACCCCGGTTGGATCACTAGGGTCATGTCCTAGATCAACAATAATCTCCTCAAGAGATTTTATCCTATTGTCCTTGGCCTTAGAGGACAACCTCTCAAAGTCTAGTTGAGTGTTTGTGTTCTTCAAAGATTCTTTCAGCTCATGAGCTAATGTGGCCTTCTCTACCAAGGTGGCATAGACCATCTCCCCGGTCTGCTTGTGGAGCTCGATTTGGTCCATAGGATGTATGTCTTTGGCCAGGACCTCCACCCTTGTTTTGATGAAATCTGCAGTTGTCATTGGGTGCGGCCCCTTGTGTTTGAAATGGCTGAATATCATTTTTTCCTCTTTGAAGTCGTAGACCGACATCAACCTTTCCTGCTGGGCTGGAGTGGCATCTATAAACTGTTTGTAAACCTCAGCCCTCAATAACTCATTTGCTGCCTTGATTTCTTTGAAGGTAGCCTTAGCACTTTTAAGCTTCTGGCTTTGCTGAGAAGAGGATGACACCTCCAAACCAAGCTGTAAATTCTGCTCCTGCTGAAAGGAGCTTGTCCCTGTATGTTGGCTGCCTTCCCTGTCCTTTGCTGTATCGTTCAAGACATCTTCAGTGATGTCTTCCACCTCTGGGGAATCTGCCCTTTGCCTTTTGGCTTCTGGCTGGTGGGAGGATCCACTGAGGGGAGTGGACTCTTCTCTTTGCCTTTTAGTACCCCTCTCTTCATGTGCTGGGGTCTGCAAAACTGAGGTAGTTAGTGGCTCAATTTGAGGTGGCGGTGTTTGCATTAGGGGGGTTTCTGGCAGCCCAGTTTGTGGCAGAATGGTTTGTCCTTGTTGCTGCTCTGTTTGTTGTTCTGTTTGCTGATCTTTTTGTTGTGACTGTTGCTCTGACTGTTCCTTTTTTGCTTCATCCTCTGCATCCATTTTTCCTTTTCCTTTATCTAAGCCTGGTGCTGGTGTAGAGATTATCTGCGGCGCTGTCCTGGTAACTGAGGTCCCTCCTCCCACTGATTGAGGCAATCTGAAAGGTACCTGGAGCACATAGTCCAGGTCAATAGTCTTCTCAAGTTCTTTCATATTTTTAAGCATTCTTTCTTCTTCAGTTAAGCTCTCAACTAGAGTGTCCAGCTGCCATTCTTGTAAGTTGGCATACTTTTCTATGTGTGGGTAGTGGCAGTGTTTAATCCCTAGGAGTCTGTACTTAGTTCTCCTAGCAGTGATGAAACCTTGAGGGTCATAAGGGACCCATCGAAAACTGTATGACAATTTATATTTGTCCTTGAGGATCAGGTCTGCAGATTCCCATCCTTCCTTCTTGTTCATGATGAAAGGACCCAACTCATTTTTGAAGTTAAGGTGTGCCTTTTTCTTGGAGCTGTGGAAATGGGTAAGGTCTGACTGAATCAATTGCCTGTAATACTCCAAGGCAAATAATCTCATAGGAACATACTTGGGTAGCCTATATGGACAGAGCTCACAGCCATATACTCTGAACACAGTATGGTGTTCATATAGGTACCAATCACCTATTTTGTACTTCTTAGACAGCTGCAAAGCTTTCTTGATCTCATTAGATACTCTGGGTGGAGGGGACTTCATAAGCATGCAGGAGACTGGGTATACAAACTGGTCAACAAATTCACAGTAGGTATAGGGTGAATTTGTGATTTCATGATAGACTGAGGTCCAGAAAATGACAGATCTCCTCTCTCCTTTGTTATCCAGCCTTCTGATGTAGCATGGGAAAGCTTCAGAATGATAAAACATGAACAGGTGGTAGATGTAAGCTGAGTATCTGAAGACCCCCTGTCTGTCCATTTTGCTCAATTGATCATGAATCCTATTGGCTATGAACTTAGCAAAGTTATACTTTCGGGCAGGGGGTTGACGTGGGCTGTAAGCAGACGGCAATACGAGCATGGCTTGATCCACATGCTTACTGTTTTGGTAACCTAACACATAGGCTATCATGTCTAGTAGCAGCCTGCCTGAGTCATTGAAATGTTCATGCAGATAAGGGGGTGGCCCTGTAGGCTGGCACTCAGCTCTCATGTAGTTCCTGGTGACCTTTTGCAGCTCCTCACTGGTCATCTTGTCACCAGCTTCCAGCAAGTACCTCATGGAGAATGGGACTAGCAACTCCGTTTGATCAAACTGCAACATCTTGTTGATGGACTCAGCATTTATATAAAAAAGGATCCTCCCTGATGGAGTATTGACAGCTCTGTGCTCCAGATCATAGTTTTGAGCACATAAGTGAATGATTTCAGGGAAAACATTCACAGCTGGGAGACAGTAATAGGGCAGGTTTGACTCCCACATTCCATCTGTACCAAATCCCTCCTTATGGTCTTCCCTCAGTGTAGTGAAGGTCTTCAAAAAGTCCCTGTCTCCCTCAAAGTCATTGATGAGACAATCCTTGTCAATAAATGGCAAGGCCTCCAGTTCCTTATTGGTCTGATTCAGTGGAGTAACACTGAGGGAAGAGGATGCAGAGGCTGCCATGATTTAATCTGTATGTGTGCAGGGAGAGGTAAAAGTTTGATAAGTCTTTGAAGACTTAAGCAGCAGGAAAACTGTACACCGTGTGATGTCCTCTTCTAGTGTCAAATTGTAAGCAGGTTGGTAAAATGCTGTAAAATCTCAGGGATGTGGATTGCCTAAGGGGACGCTGCAGGGACAATGATAATTTATTAGGAAGAGTGCAGGTGGCCTGTACTTGGTAAAAGGGAACAATGCCAAGTACCTCGGGGGCAAATTTTGCAGTTTGAACCCGCGAACTGATTTCTCCAATGTCAAATTGTGGCTTAGGGATGGGGCAAGTTGCTTGGGTTTGGTTTAGGTGCTCAGGTGGAGCTGAATTAAGTGAATTTACCAGTCTTTAATGGTGAATTCTACAGAGAATTGGAATTCATGGGCAAAGTGGAAGGAAATGGCAAAATACCTGGAAAATCGACTTGGAAGCTCGCTGGCCGGGTTGTTGCGACTTGGTGCCGTCGAATTCTGAACTTTGAATGGTCGGATTGTCGAATTTGATGGCTGAGTGAGAGGTTTCGCAGCATCTGTTGGCAACGGCTAGTTTCTCTTTCGCATGAAAATGAGCGAAAACGACTCATTTAGTCGTTTAAATCGTTAAATTTGGCAAAAGTGTGCATTTTGGCGCTTTTCCGCCGATGACGTCAGCATGACGTCATGGCGGGGCCCAGGTACGGAGGTGACGTGGCGGCTGAGGTGTTCGCCAGGGTGGCAGGACACGGTGGCGGGCGGGTACAGTGGTGGGTCCGCGTGGAGGGCCACGGGACGCTGGGGCGGGTACCGGCGAGGTGACGTCAGGGTGACGTGCAACTGACGTGGGAGGAAAGTGGTATTAGGGGTGGCGGTAAGCGGGTTCCCCGCACCACCTTTGGGCAAAGGCGGTAATGGGGAGGGGGGCTCCGAACAACCCCGCCGCCTGCCACGCGTCCCCTGTACGGGATGGCCAAAACCATTTTCCCCGGACGCTAAAGGTCGGCAGGTCGGGGAGTGAAAATGACCGCCCACCTTTAGATCCGGGCGACGGAGATCTGACGACTGGCGGGCCTTCCGACTGGTCGAGCATGTTGGGGAGGGGTCCCGCCAGCGTAATAAAATATTCAATTTAATGATTGGGCGGAGGACTATAGAAAAAGTGGGTTTTTTCGCAAATTTTGGGTTTTTTGGGTTTTTTCAAGGGTTTATATAGGAAAATGGGGTTTTTGTGCGTTTTCAGCAGAGAGACGGTGAGGGTTGAGGGACAGGATTTCTGCTCATAACCAGAGGTCAGAGCACATCCAAGACAAGGTTGACCACAGTCCCAGGTGAACTGAAGTCCCCTTAGACCATTTACTTGGCTATAATACCAAAAGGAGAATATGTAGATAATGCTGGGATTTATACACCTTGGTGTTAGTAATATTAGGAAAAAAAGGTGATATAAGGGATTTATATAGTAGGGTTAGTGTTAGTTATGGAGGAAGGGGTAAGTGGATGTGGAAACCATTGAGTTTATGTGAAACAAGCTTGGTTTCAAGAGTAGATCAAAATGAAAAGATTTTTAGACAAGAAATGTGGCTTTTAAAGATTAAGAACCACCATGAAAACTTAGTCTTTTCCATGAATCTCAGGCTAGTGAGGGAATGTTAGAAATGAAATTGGAGGGGAGTGAGGGAAATTAGTCATGCTCCCAGCTGTAATCTTTTGCCTTGCTGCCCACCATCACCAATCTTGCAATGATAGGGATAACCTTTCTGCAACCCCAGCTACCTACCCAGCTACTTGCCTAGCATTTTATTTCTTCTTGGAGGGTGCATTTGGACTTGCAGAGCCTTACTTGCCTTTTCTTTTCCTTGGCTTTTTCTTTTGCTCTTTCTATCTACTTCTACCCTTATCTCTTCCAAGGTCCCAGATTAAGCTGTTGGGATCCTTTTCTTCTCTACCTAAACTAGTTGTCTGCCAAGATTAAACAGTTTGGACAGACTTCTTTCTCTAGTCTACAACACAAAATTGAACACATGGCATGATCCAGATTAGACTGTTGGATCATCCATCAAAATTTGAAATAAGGTCATCAACATTTGAAACACTTTACACACCTTCTTTCTCTTTAGGAAATATGGGATCTTTGTGAACTCAAAGCAGAGCATATTTGGACTTTCTCTTGCCAATCATGAAATATGAAACCTATTGGTATAGGTATCCAACAAAGCAGAGGCACTTCCAAGAGCTACAGAAGACTCCATTCATTTCTTGTTCCAAATATTTGTGCGATATGGCCTCCCAAGAGACATAATCACGGATGGAGGACCACAGTTTGCAGGTAATAAAATTGCTGCAACATTAAAAAAATATCATATTTAGCACAAGATTACCACTCCATACCACCCACAAGCAAATGGCCAAGTAGAGAGCATGAATAAAGTAATAGAAGAAATATTAACAAAAACCATTGCATCACACAAATGCGATTGGGCTACAAGATTACCAGAAGCCTTGTGGGCATACCGAACAACCTGGAGAAACATCACTGGTTATTCACCATATCAGCTAGTATTTGGAAAGGAACCCATTTTTCCAATAGAATTCGAAATACAAACGTTGAGAATAGCACAGGAAGTTGGTCTAGATTTAAATGAGGCCCACATTAATATATTACAGAAAATCAACAAGCTAGATGAAATTAGGCTCTCTGCTCTTCAACATACTGCATTAATCCAACAGCAAAGAGCAAAATGGCATGATGCCCTGATCAAAAAGAAAATCTTCCACGAAGGAGATTGGGCACTCCTATATGATTCCAGGTTTTAGGATTTTTCGAGAAAACTTCAGACTCGCTAGCTGGGACCCTATGAAATCTAGAAAGTGCATGACAATGGCACTATTACTTTGACTACTATTGACGGATCTGGACATACCTTTAAAGCAAATGGCCACCGAGTTCGACTATACCACAAACCACTTACTCAGGAATCCTTCTACCAGCAACTCCGGGAAGATTCTAACATGCAGATTTTGGCTAAGGAAGAGAACTCTTTCTCACCTTTGGTTCACTAAGTAATTTGATTGCTTTTAAAATTTTGTACATAACTTTTTTTGTTCTGTTTGTGTACATTACTTTCTGTACAGATTTCTGCATTTCTGCAATTTTTTTTACATTTTGCTGTTCCTTTCCAAAGGAACAACATTTTCGCTTTTTTTCTATTCCTTTTCAAAGGAACAACACTTTTGCATATTGTTGTTCCTTTCTGAAGGAACAACATTTTCGTTGTTTGCTGTTCCTTTCTGAAGGAACAACACTTTCACGTTTTGCTATTCCTTTCCGAAGGAATAGTATTTCCACCTTTTTTCCGTTCCTTTCCAAACGAACAACACTTTCACATTTTGCCGTTCCTTTCCAAAGGAACAACACATCTGCATTTTTGTTGTTCCTTTCCAAAGGAGCAACACTTTCGTTTTTGTTGTTCCTTTCCTTAGGAACAACATTTCCGCATCTTTTGTTTGTGCTTACTTTATTTTTCTATTCCGATTAAGGAACAACTGCTGTTCCTTTCAAGGAACAGAAATTTCGAGTATGTTTTTTCTTTTTTCTTGTGGTTTCTATGTGTAAATATTCTTTTGTTGTCCCTCTAAGGAAATGGCAGCTGTTCTATCTAAAGAACAACACCTTTTGAGTACATTTTTCTTTTTCTATTTTTTTTTGTATGTGTGTTTCACCATTTAGAGGATTTTTGTGAGTGATGGTCATTTAAGGCATATCTATACATTTATGCAAGAATACAAAAACTAGAGGATACTGAAATCAGCAAATCAAAGAAAATTCGTTATCTTTAAAAGAAATTTCTTTGAATTGATAAGAGAAAAGAGGAAAGGACACAACTATTTATATCACTTTGTTGTCTTTATTTTCACTAATACCAATGTGATTGATTATTTTTATCATGATGGTTCTTTTTAAATCCTTATAATTATCTTTGATCATTATTATTGAATATGAATAAGGGCATATTTTTCTCTATTGAGATGTTTAGACTTCTTCCACCATCCCTACTCTTAAGGAGTGTTGAGCCACCCTTTGTATATAAATACGAGAAGTGCTATATAAAAGAAAAGAAGAAAAAGAAAAGATGTTATCTATATGATTACTAACATGATTTGTCAGATGAAGGATAGGGGGTCTCATCAAGAGCCAGCCTACCATGATCATAAGGAAGAAAGTGAAGTGGCATTCCCACTATGGCCACCACACCAGGGATATGATCCAAGAGGCACATCAGAAAAATAAAAATTCCTTGGAACACGAGGTCTCATCATGAGCCGACCTACCCACCTTTCACTCCTTCTTGGTGAATGGCATTGTGATTCATCTGGTTACCAAGCCAGCACAATGGCCTCCGTTCTGACATTGCACAACACTTTCCTAAGCATACACAAAGGATTATGGTTCCAAGGGTGAAATAAGCAACTCTGTCAAGGTTATGGACACCTGTCGACAACGGAGCTCTTTTGATGGTATTGAAGTCATATTTCTTATACACCAATAGTCATTATAAACCCTTCTTCTTATATCTTTATAGTGATTTCAAATGAGATTATGTCATATAACCCTTTTGAGCCTTTGATACATGAAAATCATTTATAAATCAATCATGACAGTTAAAGTGGATAATGACCACATAAGAACTTTTATTCACGTTATTTGCCCTATCCTCCATTTTTTGTATCATATCACAACATTTCCATATTTATTAGCGATTTCATCATACACCTCGATTTCGGTAATCCAATCATTTTTGTAAACATGTCATATATTTACACGGAATTCCTTTATTCTATTGTACGATTACAGTTTACCATGCTACTCATTTATTTGACGGCCGAGGATGGCCTATCACATTACAGGGGGCCGCGGGTGATCTCCATAATTCACTGGCATACGTGTCAGCTCATTATTCGAAGGTATTATGACATTCACCAAAACTCGGGAATAGCAAGCCTAATGGTGTTGTGTTTCCCAATATGCATGGCTTGCTCTTCCAATGCCAATTCCATGTTTTGTCTGCAAGAATTAGCAATAAGTTAAAAATTTGAACAGCTTGTTGTTCCATCATCTTCTCTGTGTTTTCTTAACAGTGAGCTAAAAATTTGAACAGCCTGCTGTGCCATCGACGTCTCTGTGTTTTTTACAGTGTGCTAAGCGTGAATAATATGGGAGTAAGATCAATTTGCAGTGAGCCACAGTTGTTAATGGTCTCTGACACTTCACAAGAAATCTTAGCAAGGGCAGGATGGATTGCTTACCTTAATTGTCTACAGCAATCTAACGGGATGGTGGCAATCAAATTTCTGCAGAATTTGTAGGAAAATCATTCTATGGTGAGAGGGAGATAGATAGTAGTCATAGATGACATAATTGTTGAAGTTTTAGGATTGTCAGCTATTGGACCTGTATGGACTCTGAAAAAGGTGAGACTACGAAACACCATAACCATCTTGTAGGACGAAGGTTAGAAACTTACCATCAAAGGGAAAGGATTCCTCTCGGCAACCTTGGGAGAGCCCTGGGCAGAATTGGTGAGAATTATCCAAAGCTACATCACTTGCGATGGAAGAAAAGACGTGGTAAGGCCATGCCATCTCAAACTTTTAGTCATGTTAAAGAAAAAAAGTGCTATTAATTTGCCTGCGTTCTTAAATATTTTATTACATGATGTTGCCCGAAGCATGAGAAAATCTTGCCATGTAGAGTCAGTAGTAAGCCATCATGGTTTAATTCAATTGATAGTTAGTTACAGTCTAGCCCAACAGTAGAGTAGTTGGGAAGAATTGATTTTCTCGATAGATGGGGGACTGGCCTTGCCAGCCCCAAAACGAAAACATATTGCTAGCACATCAAGCAGACCACCAAAACAAAGACAATATGTCAGATTGGAAAGGAGCAGAAATGCTAGGAAATTCCCAAGGAAACATTAGTCAACCTATGGAAATACATGATTCAGAAGATGAACAACCCCCACAACTTGAAGGTGGGGAGAATGAAGAAGAATTGGAGGAAAATGATGAAGAAGAACCGGAGGAGGAGACGGAACAATCCAGTCAGGAATAGGGGGAGGAAACAGAGCAGTGCAGCGACAATCCACTACAAAACCTTCTGCAAGAAGATGAATTTTCTGAAATTTTTGCCCATATGGGCGAGTATGTCCAACCTCACAGCTCACTCAACCCCCATAACGTAGAAGGGACGCAGGAACACTCTGCTCATGATAAGAGTGCATCCGAAGAAATGTGTGACGAGGAGGAACAAGAAGGGGATCACTCTGCTGATGATAAGAGTGTATCGGGGGAAAGCGTGGCGAGGATGAGGAAGAAGAACAATCTGTTCCTAGTCAGAAAACACCCGAAGAATTGCATGATGAAGAAGAGGTAGAAGAAGCTGCCCAGGAGACAGCAGGACAAACGAGGGTTTCTACCCCTGACAAACCTGATCAATAGAACACTGAGGAGGTGTTCCCAAAAGGAAACATGGAAATTAGCCAAGGCGAAGGTACAATTCCTGAGGTACACAACCTAGGCCTAAGAAAACAAATGGCTGTTCCTTCTAAGAAAACAGAGGAAATTAGAAAATTGCGAAAGGAACAGCAGAGATTGCTTAACATAATTAAGCAACTTCGACAACAAATAAGAGTCTTAAAAATGGGGAAGAACTGAAAAGGAACCTCTGGGGAAAAGCAAGCAACCACCCAGGAAAAACCCCATAAGAAAAAGACCAAGAAGACTCAAGTCAAACCTGTTATTAAAAATCGCAAGGAACAACATTTGGCTGTTGCAAATGCAGAAGCACAAATGGACAACACACTGGCCTGTGACAAGGAAGTCCAGACGGACCAGATAGTCTGTGAAAAGGAAACTCAAACCATAAAGACGAGATGTCGCAATAGGGAGGTCGAAGTAGATCTCCAGCCCAAAATTGTCATGATGGATAATGACCCAAGGATTGTAACTCTGCAAAAAGATTTGGCACAAGCCCAACAAACAATAGAGAAATTCACAGAGGAAACTTTTCCTCAAGAAAAATATCAGAAGCTACAACAACAGCTAAAGAACATCAATGCGTCAGAAAGCTAGGCCTTTGATGGATGGCGAAAGGCAGAGGAAAGAGTC
Source organism: Pinus tabuliformis (assembly GCA_031772625.1). Taxonomy (NCBI): domain Eukaryota; kingdom Viridiplantae; phylum Streptophyta; class Pinopsida; order Pinales; family Pinaceae; genus Pinus; species Pinus tabuliformis. The sequence continues at coordinate 1,335,004,352 of CM062804.1, read as the reverse complement.
AAAAAGGTAAACCATAGATTAGACACAATTATAAATCAAAAGGATACCTTATGTTCTATGTATACTAATGTTCTAGCGTGTAGGGTACCCGCCAGAAACTATGCTTTGTTTTTGATGGAAAGATACTCACAATTGAAAATTAAGGTTGTCAAGGCAGGAGTTCCTATAGAGATAAAAACCATTTATGACTTCATAAACTATTGTAAGCATTATGGGGTGAAATTTCAATGATTGTTATGTGAATTTTATTTGCACAATCTTGTGTTAGATGGAGAAACAAAACAGAACCCTAGCCCTTTTGTGGGCGATGTCCAACTTTAGGCATTCATTTCTTTCGGTGTTAATCAGATAAAGTGGCTTAAAGCCTACAATGTCTTCCAAAGATAGGAGAATGGATTAGATCTGTAGGTAAGGAGTGAACCTAGAGACCCACTGTAATTATGGAATAAACATAGGAGCATAATGAGAACTCAGGGTGTAATCCAGGCATTGGGACCTATTCACACAGTAGTCATCTGACAGGGGGTAGAATACTTCTTAACCATCAAATACCTTGCCATAGCAGAAGCCAAATTCCAATACCAGACTTCTAATCGGAATATCCAAAACAGAGAGCCATTCAATTATGAGAATTTTAAGCTAGCTGTTGACTGCTTGGTTATCTATGGTGACCTTATCTTGAGAGAAGGCCTGTCTTTGTTAGGTTGTAGGTTCCGAAGTCCAGTCATTTGGTATCCTGCACCACAATATAAAGCCTTATATGAGTTTCCTAAAGGTCAAATAGGGCATATTTTTGAAATCTTAGCTATGAATCATGGTTGTAGACGACCAACTGAGAATCCTTCTCCAACCTACTCCCTAACTGCCTTACATGTCAATTACAATGGTTTCATGAGGGCATGAAAAAGGGTAAGCAAGGGTGTGTGTTGAGCATTAGAAAAGGTATGTAATTGCTACTTATTTCGTTATCTTTTCCTTTAATTCATAACTTCTTTACATTATGAGATGGACATATGATGAAGGATTATGATAAAGTTTAAGAGATTAGTAAGTAACATAAAATGACTAATTATTACCTTTTTCTATGTAGAAAATGAAGAAAATGGAAGATCACCATTTCAAAGGAAAAGACAAAGCAAAACTGACTATTTTCCCTTTTACAGGGAACTGCATCCAGACAAGGCAATCCAGATCGGAGCGCATGAGCCAGGAAAAGGAAGAAGAAATAACATATATTCACAAGAGGATGAAGAGATAACTGAAGGATAATGATATGGCGAATCCCTCAGGATCCTTTGATCCTGAGGGATCACTACCTTAAGAATATCTGTATCTTTGGTATTTCCGCTTGGCCACTATAAAAAGGGACAACGTTGCTAGCCCAAGGGGTAGATTCTTGTTGTTCTTATGGAACTTGCTGTTGCAAATTGAACTTTGATCATTGACTCCCTTTAAAGAGCGATTACTGTAACTTTGTTTTCATGATTAATACATAAACCTTGTTGCTATCCCGTCTTTGATTCTGGAGTAACCATAGCAATGCATCCCTGGAGGCTAAGGGCCCAGCAGCCCAAGTGGATCACTGTCATTCTATACCATTATTTTCGAATTCCAAGTTGTTTGTGGTTTGATTTCTTTTACTTGTTTCATTCAGTAATCTGTTGTTCCTTATTATTTTGTTGACTGGCTCTATTACATTTAATTTGTATTTGAAGGTTATCTTCTGCAACTAAAATGTTATGCTATTCATTCTAAAATTGCATCATTGTTGTTCCTTTATAGATTGATATTATGGTGTAACATTGTTTTTCCTTTATAGATTAACATTACTGTTCATTTATAGAGTAACATTTCTATGCATTTACAGATCAGTATTGTTGTTTATTTAGCTACAGTTTACCTCTAAGTGTGATTGTTGTTCATTTGGATTGTCGTTCCATTGCAACTGCAATTGTTGTTTCTTTATAATTGTGGTTAATATTTATTATGCTAAACTCAGATTATTGATTTCATCATTATAGGTTCGTCGAGTATTAACATTTGATTTAGTTCATTGTACGTTTACATTTGATTCAGTTTGTTGTTCAATATTTCGTAAGACTTACTTAAGATTGTTGTTCCATTCTTGGTTTGCTGTTCAAATCATTTCCTAGTCAGAGATTGATGCTTGATACCTATAGATTATGATTGCTTCTTAATTCATTTCTGTAAGTTAAAGCCTTGCTATTCGATCTTTCCATAAATTAATTGTTGTTCCTTTTTTTGTTAATTGAATTATCATTTCAAGTAATTTCTTTGGTGTGAACAGAACGATCTACAACTGTAGTGAACATTGACTATTGTTGTCTTGTTCCTAGATTGGAGATCTTCTCTTTGATTGCTTTTCATTTGCATTAGTTTACAAAGGGAAGAGTTATCATTAATGCACCCTTGACTAATGAGTGTTGTAGTTTCTTAAATGAATGATTTAGTTCTAGAGCATTTCAATTTCTTGACATTACATTGAGAGTTCGTTTCGAGCATTTATTTACTTTTTTCGAAAGCACTATACTACTAGCATTCTTCTTGACAAGTGACCACCTCAGACTGAGTACACTCTTGAGATAAAAAATCGTACCTGGATTGAGAATTAATGTAGGGTCAATAGAGGTTAAAAAGACCCTTTTTACTACCCGACAACACTAGGATCGACAGCTATTTCACCAGGTTAGGCGTCACCAAGAGTGAAGCAGATGCGAACCTTTACCACATCATGGTAGAATGTAAGCCATTGATAATTGTTCTTTATGTCGATGATCTGATTTTGATAGGTGATGACCAACAAATCTAGTTTTGCAAGGAGGACCTTGCAAGAGAGTTCGAGATGAAAGACATGGGTCTTACACACTACTTTCTAGGCATGGAAGTGTGGCAGAAGGATGGAGAAGATTTCGTATCTCAAGGCAAGTATGCCAATGAGATACTCAGGAAGTTCCACATAGAGAAGTGCAAGCCCATGTAGACTCCTCTAGCTGGTAACTAGAGGAAGGAGGATGTTACTTCAGGTGAGGTAGTAGCTACTACTGTTTATCGATAGCTTGTGGGTTCAGTTATGTATCTGGTGAGTCAAGCTATGGTTCAGCCTACCAAGCTGTTTTTGAAGGTAGCGAAGAATGCGCTGAGATACCTCAGAGGCACATCTCAGTATGGATTGTGGTACATACAGATAGAGGGAGTGAAGCTTCAGGGCTTCACAGATGCGGATTGGGCATGGAGTCCACCAGAATGGAAGAGCAATTCTGGAGGAATCTACAACCTTGGTTCAGCTACAGATTCCCGATACAGCAGGAAATAGAGGTCAATTGCACTTACCTTAGTAGAGGTTGAACACATGGTTGCCAGTCAGGCTGCATGTGAGGCCATTTGGATGCGAAAGATTCTAGTGGGATTTTTTGGTCAGAGGATGGATCCAACCGTTATCTACTGTGATAATTAGAGTTGTATCAAACTCTCTGAGAATCCAGTTTTTCATGACAGGTCTAAGCACATTGATATCCGGTATCACCATCTTCGAGACTGTGTGGTCAAGAGGATCATGTTTTTGTTTTATGTTTCGACCGAGGAATGGGATGCAGATATTTTGACTAAGGCATTGTCAAAATCCAAGTTTGAGTTCCATAGAGACGGGATTGGGGTTACTGATAATCCCTTTCTTGTTGAGAGGGAGTGTTGAAAATAGCAAGAAGAAATGCTAAAAATAGAAGTGTTAAAAATAGCACTACTATAAATAGCATTTCAGGATACATTCCAATTTTAGTTAGTCCCTGAACTAAAATTGAGAATTAAAATTCGAATTTGATCTTAGCAGCTGTTTGTAAAATAATTAATTAATTCATCTTGAGTTAATTAGCTATAGGAAATCAAACATGAAGTCTATGTGAAGACATGCAATAGTTTCTCCATTGATTGAGGAAGTTATCCCTTGATTAAAGAGATCAGGATGAGTTTTACTTTGTGTTGTAATTAGTTAGCTCAGTTATCTGAGATAAGTCTAGTTAGATTAGTTCCAATAGTTTGTGGAACTGATTGTGAGTTCAGTTAGTTAATGCATGCATGCATGTAACTACTTCACTTCAGATAACTGAATATTCTCTCATGAATAACTCATGCATGTCAGTTTAGTCAGAGACCCAGATGAGATCAGGTGATGGGACAGTGTACTATCAATTGCAGGAATATTCCATGGAGGATATCTCTTGCATGTGGAAGGAATTCATTCGTTGGAGATTGCACAATTAGTTTTGAGTTTGATGGTTGTGTGATGAGGCCAATTCACACAGGTGGCATCATTGGACCCCAAGAGAAACTGCGCAAGGAAATAGGAGGCTTGGAGGGCTGAAGGAAGCCATATGTTGTGTCTATTCAGTCTGTGAGATGTATTGTTCAATTGTGCTGAGAGTTGAATGGATTATGAGTTGAAGCTTCGTGTAATTTAAACATATTTCCACTTGTATGATATTACAGAGATCGAGGTTTTAGGCTGAGGCTTTCCCCAGAGTATTCTTTTGTATTCATGTGTGATTTCTTTCTCATTCTCAGTTATATGTGCTCTATTTGATCTTGCTCATATTCGATTAAGCTTCCACAAGTTTGTTGTAGAAGTAGATCTTATATCTTTCTTCAGTATATTGCATAATCTGTTGATCTACAATGAGAAATTCTACACCTCCTGGCCTCCTAACTCTCTCTCCAACTTCTGGCACTTAATCACTACTTCTCCCAAAACAAATATAGACTAGCCTTGAAGTACTGCATTGCCTCTACATGGATCTGCGCTGCCTCTCTGAAATGTACTCCCTGGAACTAGGAAAACTTCCTCTGGCCTTGATCTAGGTGGATGTTGGTGGCCACCCACCTATCCCACTTGGAACCCCCACAACTGTCTCTTTCAGTTTTTCAGTTTCCGTAATTATAGCACAATTTACTATTTTTAGCAGTTTTTCAGGTCCTAAACTTCTGGCGATGTTTTGAGGGACTAAACGATGCTTTTTGGGAAATCTCAGAGCAACATGGGTCCATGGACTGATGTTGCTCTTCCAAAAGTTGTACTGCTCGGATAGATCTTTCTAACAAGCTATTGTACGAGTCAAATGAAGATTGGGTGCCAAAGTTACAACCCCGAGAAGTTGATGTACCAACTTACCCAAAACAGGGCCAATAATTTGGCGTTTCATCTAGGGTTAGGTTTTGGGATGTTAAGGGTTTTCCACTATTTTTCAACGATAAATAGGCCTTTGAGCCTCATTGTAACACTGTTTAGAGGCATGTAGCCAGCACATCTCTTCTCAGAGATAAGCTACGATCGCCCTAGCTGGTCTATTTCCATTAATGAAATGAAGTATTATTTTTTCTTCATCTTTGTTTTTATGGTTATCTTTGTAATTTGTTGCATTCATGTTTAAATCTAGATCAATGGTATTAGAGTGGTCTGCATTTTCTCTATTTTTCTTTACATGTCCCCAACGAGGTCGAGATATAAGGAGTTAGGGCTTGAACTGGTCAAACCTTTACAGGACCAACCTTGAAAATCCCGACGGCCTCCCATGGTGGATGAAAAGAAAGAGAAGGGGGCAGGAGATCCTATCAAAATATTGGTCGAAGAAGCCCTCAAGTGACAAAGGAACGCGACAATGGATAGCTTTGCGCAGATCCTTCAGCGGCTACCCAGAGGTGATGCATCAGCTTCTAATATCTACCCAAGAAATGCCACAACATTTACGGTACAAGTTAATTTTGAAATACCCATATTCGAGGGTTAGATAGACACAAATGTCGTAGATAAATGGTTAAATCTACTAGAAGGGTACTTTTCTGTTCATGAATTTTCGAGTCAAGAAAAGGTTGTTTTCACTCTTCTCAAAGTAGGCCCCCATATCAAGGACTGGTGGGAAACCTACTGCATGTAGAAGGATGAAAGTACAGACTCATTGTTCTCAGCCACACCCATATGGAATTCCTTCCAGGATGCCATCAAGGAGCAGTACTACCCTGTCAAAAGCTATGAGGACAAATACATAAAGTGGACCACACTGCGATAGGGACGAGAACAAGATGTGTCGGAGTTCACAAACATTTTTCATACCCTTCGTACATAGTTGGGTATCAAAGATTCTGAGCTACATCTGGTACTCAAATACCACTGCTACCTACACAGATACATCCAAGAAGAGATGGAGTTCTTGAACATCTCCTCGCTCGGCACAGCGTACCGATACGCTGTCAAAATCGAGCAAAAGTTAAAACAAAAGAAGAGAGACTTTGGATCGGAAAATCCGAAGACCAAAGGATAAAGCCAAGGTGGGGTGACCGAAGACAACCCATCAAAGCCACAAGAAAAGAACAACACCACAAAGTTGAAGAAGGACATAGGAAAGTGGTGTGAGTTCCATAAGAGCCCCACTCACAACACAAGTGAGTGTCAGACCAAGCAGTCGTTGGTGGCCGAGTTGAAGGCTTCAAAATCAGATGCGTGTTCTGACCCTGAGTCAGAACCTGACAAGGGGAATGGAAAAAGGGAACCAGATCATTGATGCGTAGCCCAGCGTCACTATTGCCACCACCAAGATCTAGAAGAATGAGCCCGAAGATCCAAAGGACAGGGAGCGTCTTTTCCACTCATAAACGTGGATGAAGGGTTCGCTACTGCAATTCATTATCAATAGTGGTAGCCAAAAGAACCTCATTTCAGCAAAGGTCATGAAGCAGTTGGGCCTACTAACTACACCACACTCGTAGTGGTATAGTATCGGGTGGCTTCATGAATGACGAGATCTCCGAGTCCACCAGTAATGTTGCCTTCCCTATAACATCAATCCATTCACAGATGAGGTATTTTGTGATGTTACACCTCTGGATGTTTGTGATGTTTTATTAGGCCAGCCATACTTGTGGTGGCGACATGCTGTGTATGAGTCAAGGCCTTGTGATGTGATTATTTCTTTTTGTAATTCATTATACAGGATACCGGAGGTAGCCCCACCTACCACCACCTCTTTGATCACTGCCAAGAAATGCAACAAGCTCATCTCCCAGACTAGGAAATTCATTTTCTGTCTGGTTCACTCCCAAAGTAAGGGGAAGATCATAGCCACATCCATGACCCCCACGACGGTTTCCTCCACACAACAGCAACAGCAAAGGGATATGGTCATGACAGAACACAGGAACAACTTCTCCTCACCTGCAGGGGTACCACACAAGTTTTAGGTGGGCAACAAAGTCTGGTTTCATTTGCAGAAAGAACAAAGTAGAAGAGCCCATCAGAAGCTCCGACCATGCAAACATGGTCCTTACACCATTACCAAGGCTATGGGAAATAGTGCTTTGGAGCAAAACATTCCTCCATTCCTTCACCTGCACCAAGTTTTCAATGTGTACTACCCTCGACCATGCTTCCCACCATTACTGGACACATCTAAGATTGTAGAACAGCTCACCAGGGACCAAGTTCAGCAGATGGAGGAACTCAATGCAATGGGGACCATTGCTTCCTAAGGGGGTAGGAATGATCCAGGTGGATGTTGGTGGCCACCCACCTATCCCACTTGGACCCCCACAACTATCTCTTTTATTTTTTCAGTTTCCATAATTGTAGCACAATTTACTATTTTTAGCAGTTTTTCGGGCCCTGAACTTCCAGAGCCATTTTGCGGGCCTAAACAACTTTCTTTGGGAAATATAGGAGCAACATGGGTCCATGGACTGATGTTGCTCTTCCCAAAGTTGTAGTTCTTAGGTAGATCTTTCTAACGAGCTATTGTACGCATCAAACGAAGATCAGGTGCCAAAGTTATGACCCCGGGAAGTTGATGTACCAGCTTACCCAAAATGGGACCCACAATTTGGCGTTTCATCTTCTAGGGTTAGTTTTTGGGATGTTAAGGGTTTTCCATTCTTTCTCAATGATAAATAGGCCTTTGGGCATCATTGTAACACAGTTCATAGGCATGTAGCCACCACATATCCTCTCAAAGATAAGCTACGATCGCCCTAGCTGGTCTATTTCCATTGTTGTTTGTAAGCATGTTTCAGTATTTTACATTAATGAAATGAAGTATTATTTCTGCTGCATCTTTGTCTTTATGGTTATCTCTGTAATTTTTTGCATTCCTGTTTAAATATGGATCATTACTATCCCTACCCCTCTCTCACTACTTTGATCTCACTAGCTCTCTCTCAGGCAACTCAGCGTTGCTACTCTAGAAATCAATCTACCAAGAAATCGAAATGTTGGTGTGTGTTCTCGAAGCCCCATTGAGTCTCTTCTTATAATATCTCATTGAGACATCAATGGACAATATTAAAACATAATCAATGGCTAAGATTAACTAGAACTTGATCAATGATGTTTTCTAGAAGATTCTCACCATGACTTAATTAATACCCTTTAATTAATCATATTTCCTAAGTTTAGACTTAGGAAACATTAAAAAACTAATTAGTTATTTTAATTAAGTCGTCTCTAGGTGGAATTTCTAGAAACGATTTTTGGGTTTTGGAGAATACATGTATTCTAGTCTCTCCACCAAATTGCGTGGCTAGAACACATCCAATGCTACAAAAAATAACAGTCCCTCTTAGATAGGAATGTATTTTAGTGCTACAAACTACTAAAGCAGCACCCTATATATGTACCATCTCCTATCATGCTACTAATGTCTGGCTATTGAATCCCACCAACTACTCCACAAGTTTCATATACACTACATTTGTGCTACTGTTGGCCCTGCTGAGCTCTTGCCAACACTGCATATGCACTGTAACTCCCTCTCCATTTGTTGTTGCTAAAACTGAAAAGCATCCAAAATACTAAATCAACTGTGATCAGTATGATGCATTTATCACTTGAGTCCTAGCTGTCATTGAAGCCTTTGCGCTACTACTGACTCTGCTTTATGCCAACTAGCCATTGCATCTACCACTATAACATCTTACTACACCATCTGCCACCAGTCCATCCTACTACTACATGTTATGGGCTCTAGTAGTAAGGTGTTTATTCATGAGGGGCACCTCCTTAAAAATATTTCCCATCCTGTAGCTCTTTAGGGCTATGAAACCAAATCACCCCACCTCACTCCTGGAGGTATATTGGTGATCATGGAAAACTCTTCCACCAATCTGGAGGATATTCTTTCGATCTCTGTGGATTCATACTGCTGGACCTACTTCTCCTCCTTGTCCTTCTTCCTGAGAGGACATTGGGTGCCGAAGTGGCCAAGCTCACCACATTGGAAGAATTTGACCTTGGAAAGGTCCTTATTCCTCCTGCACTACTCCTACTGCCATTTTGATGCGAGGGACACATTTTCCTCTTCCTTCACTTGCTTCGTACCACTATTGTTGTTGGTGCCACTAATAGTGCTCTTCACCAAATCTCACCTCATCTCCTCTTGTTTCATATTAACTCACATTCTATCCCAACCGGGCAACCTGTCTCTACCCAAAATACTCAAGATGAGGACCTTCTCGTCTTCGTAATTGTTGTTCAGAGCTAACTGTACCAATTTTGTAGGTTGTGGCACTGACCCTACTGCAGATAGTTGGTCTCAGACATCCTGAAGCCTATTGAGCAAGGGGTCTATCTGCTCCCATTTCTGTATCCTTGTACATCTTATCGTCTCATCAAGATACATCTTCCATTGCTCTTAAGATCCTTAGTATATTGTACTGAGATCTTCCCACATTTGTGTGGTAGTATCTATTATGCTCCTATACCAATAGGTGTCATATATCATGATTGACTTGATGAGCTATGTAATATGTTCATACCTTTACTTATTGCAAAGGTTTTCCATATTTTCAAAAATCAAAAAAATTAAAAAAATGTAAAGAGTGTATACCCTAAAAGAAAAATAAAAGGGTAAAAAGAATAAAGATGGTCAAAAAAATGAAAGAAAATGAACCCCAACAAAAAGAAAGACCAAGGAAAGTGTGCAAGTCTAAATGCCACTACTTTTTACTGTTGTAGAATAAACAATTGTGTGCAGTTTGTCACTTATGCCATAATTTATGAATAGTGAAACAGCTTAAGCTTGGCTAGTTCATATTTCAATTTCGTGTTGTAGAACTAGAGAATAAAGATCTGACCAAATAGTGTAATCTTGGCAGATAAGTAGATAGGTAGAGTGAATAAAAGGAGTTCAACAGTTTAATCTGAGCCCTTGGATGTAATAAGGTTAGACTTAGATAGATATCTACATGTAAAAGAAAAGAGAGTGTGATAAGGATTTGCCAGTTTAAGTGCACCCTAATAAAGAAGTAAAAATGCTAGGATAAAGTAGGTAGGGTAAGTAGATGATGGTTACACAATAATTGTGTGGTGAATGGTTAAGTTTAATGCTTAAATCTTTTTCTTTCATCACTTGGACAAAGCACAACTCACATTGGAGACAACACATCGAGGAGACAAAGTCAAACTAATTAACTTCCTTACTCCATTTTTCCGAAAAACTTCACTAATTTCCCCTAAGTGCTAAAGGTACCTATAAACAAGTTAGGGGGCTCAAAGCATTTCTCTGACTTTTGGAGGGATCGGACCCTCGGCCCAATAATTTGAAATACCTAAAGCACTTAAATCCCCTTCATCAATATTCACACTTTCATAAAGTCACTCATTCCCTTTATAAAGATTTTCCTAAGTAAAATCCTATGTTTCTTAGAAAAATTAAAAACAGTCTATCTACATGAAACCCTCATATATCAATAGCCTAAGGTATAAGTGTTGTATGATGAAATGCATTTTTAGAAAACATTAGAGTTACCACTGTCCCATTCATTTTGGTCATATTAACCACTAATGTTTTATTATATAATTCCCCTATAAAACAAAATTACCCACGCCCATATTATATAATTATACAAAACCCCAAATATTACATATCCCGCCCTCATGGTTAAATATAACCGTAAATCAAACAATAAAATGGGATTAATTAACTAATCCATAGTTAATTAAGAGCCCGACCCCGCCACCATTTAATGAGGATTAATTATGTCATTTGGACTAATTAATAACTCTATAACCAATCACATCACCCCCGATATGATTAATTCCTTCAAATTATATCGGGCTCGCCCTCCTTTAACCTTCCGCCACTTCACCTCCCCTAAAACCGTCTGATCAGCTCCCATAGATCCAATGGTCATCGCGCATATCGTACGATCCTTTTGGTCAACATTTAGTATGCGATGGAGAGCGGTTTTGTCAATAGTACCTGTGCTACGTGTCACACAGTGTATGGAATCGCGCGGCCCTCCCTCAATACCACTTGCCTCCCAAAAGCGGTGCAATGAAACTCACTTACCGCCTCCCATAAATGACAAAATGTCACATCATCAAGTTGATGCCATCTTTCCACTGTTCATTCAAAGCTTACCCGCCAATATCAACCATTTACCCATTTAAACACAAAAACCCTAGTTTTGTTCGTTTTCACCTTATTATCCAGTGAAACCTTATGTAACCCTTTTGCGCCACCTGAAGCCTCTGTTAACTGATTCGAGCATGGTTTACCTCCTAAAAATCATTCTGGACTCACTCCACAGACCTCTCAAGCTCAAATGAAACATTTTCGGCCTCCCCTGCAAACCAATGCTTTCTTAACAATTTTTTTTGTTTTACAGGTGATCAGAAGACTACAGCCTTGGATAAACAGTCTGAATGCTAGTCATAAGACCTGTTTACTCCAAGATTGTTATTAAATATATTCAAACACAGATGGAAGATAAAACATACAATTGAAAGACAAGCAGAGGAAACATGGAATTAAAAGGATTCACTATTGAAATAGACAGTAAAAAAAAAAAAAACTAAAATATATAGTGAAGGTAAAAGGACACAGTAAAGAACAGTCAAAGTGTATCAGGGTTAAAGAGTATTATATTGAAGACTAAATCAAGTAAATCATCTAGCATGAAGATAAACAACAGGGAAGACAGTTACAAAGCATAGCATACAAATTCATTTCAAAGCGAAGACAGATGAAAAAACAGAGCGGTAAAAGTAAAAAGTAAAAATTAAATAATAAAGAGTAAAAGTAAACATGAATACATTGAGGGTTAAACAAAGATTAAAACACTTTCACCAGCTACAATGAATTTTTTCCAAAGCAAAAGTGAAAAACAGTCAAAAGAAGATTAAGGTTAAAAGATGAAATTAGAGCAAAAATGGTACATTCTTCAGAAATTTCCTGTTTAAGTCATAGCTTTTCAAAAACTATTGTGGCCAATCCAAGAAGTATTTCGAGAAAGTGGAGGAGTTTTTTTTTCCTCATAGGCCATTCTACAAAAACCTCTCTCACTTTTTACACCGGTATTACCAAGAGGGAGATAAGGGCATGTCTTCACAACCTATTTTTCAGTTTGTGCAAAGTCCTGCTTTTGACATCTTTTTGTAGAGAATATTGTGAATAGCTGGAGATGAATTTTGGGAAACTGAGAGAGGTTTAGCTCAAAAAAAATCTTATCTACAAAATTATCTTTCACTTCTTACATATCTATCATGGATTGAGATATACAAGCATATCATTAGACCCTAAGTTTGTATAATTTCTAGGGCAGAATGCACAAAGGAAGGATGCAGTTAGTGACTGGGATGCCTCATTATCAACTAAGAGTTGCTACCAAATTTGAATTTCTCTTCTTTGTCACCATAAATCCATAAACATAGTACCAAATAGATTCATTAGTTTTGAATGTCCTTTATTAAATTTCTATTAATGTAAATAGTTGGAGATATTTATGAAACTAATCTTGATATTTTTTCAAGATATTTCAGTTTACTTCTTCATTTGAAGTATTTTGGGTGGATTCTTAGACATTTTTGTAATATTGATTATTTGGAATAAAGTGCTAATTGGACCAAATTTTGTATGGCTTGCTGGATAAAGAATTGAAGCAAAGGACTTTTCACAAATTTCCTGAAGCAAACACCAAATCAATATGTCCTCTATACTCTATGTTTTAAAGTTTTCCTTGTTTATTATATCATCCATGTTACACATCTGAATGATAAACGAAAAATATTAATTTAGAATATGCTTGATTGCACTCTGTTTTCAATCGTTATTGTTCTCCATGTTTTCTTCTAAATTAGTATAAACAGTGAAATCTTCATTGCTCCTGTTTTCTAGTTCATTCATTTTGATTATTTATTAAACAATTCTTAACTTCTCTTTAGTAGTAATCATTCAAGTTCCATTTTTAAATGTGCTGAAGGATTCTTAACTTCCCTTCACCCATTTTAAACCCATTCCATTTATCTCAAGTTGCCATTTGTTCCCTGTTTGACCATCTTGCCTTGTGAAACCATCTTTTGTTAAGAAACCAAGTCCAGTTAGGCCATCTTCTTTGACTCCATTAGCCCAATGGCCTATCCTACTCAGTTTTACCCCTCTGCTATTGAATCTCACCACCCAAACTCAAACAAAACCCCTAAACTTCATAACTAGCCTAGTATCTTTCAAAACCAAGCTAAATCATAAAGAGAGAGCCCTCTCTGGGTACAGATTGGCTAGATTTTGTACTTAAAAGTTGGTTTGTGGTTACCTCGGACCCCTTTCCTCTTCCCAACAACTTCAAGGAAAATCTGAGTGATAACATAGTGGTGACTCCGCTGGAGACTCTGAATAATTTGTTTGTTACTATTGTTTACTTTATAAACTACAGACGGAGCTTGAAGTTAGCCAGGTAGCCTTTGAACTGCTCTTGCTTTGCAATTGCACAAGTAAATGAAAGTTGCTTCAGTCTATCTCCAGTCTAGTTTATGGATTGAACATTTGGTTTCAAACACTTGATCAGTTCCTCTTGTTAAATAAGTCTTTAAGAAAGTTTAAATCTCATATCTAAAGCCTCTTAAAGAAATCATAGAAGTTGTTTTGAAAATTCATAAAAAAGCAAAATAATCATAAAATACACAAAATTTGGCTTCCTAGAGAACTAACTTTTTCTTCAGAATTGTTTTATAGGTTTAGATCTGATCTATGATGGTGGACAATGATCAGATACACAAAGGTTAAAATCATCCACCTAGCAACTCCAAATCAATTTCACAATGAAGACTCCACTGGAGAAATGAACCTGAAAGAACTATGTGAAAACATCAGGCTTTTAGCTTGGATTGTTATCCAAGACATTATGTTCTTTCTCATTGATAAAGTTTTTCAATCAATATTGTATTTTAGAGATGATTTTAGATTAAATTTTTATTATTTTCCTTTGAAAAATGTAGATATAAAGTTTCCTTACACATTTGAATAGCATTCTTCCAATTCTTTTGAAGATCATTTTCTAATTAAGGAGAATCAAAAAATTAAGACTAATCATACAATCCCTATAGATATTCCAGTACCTCATAAAGTTCCTAATAGATATAAACCACTCATTTTGCCTCCTACACTCCATGCTTTCCCTAACGATTATCCCAAGTATCTCCCTAGGTTTGATGGAGACAATGGTGTCACTGCTCAAAAACGTAGTCAAGCTTTTGAAGATTATCTTAACTTATTTGAAGTAGATGAAGAGGATGTCAGTATTAGGAATTTTGCTCTTTCTTTGCAAGACAAAGTCAAGAGTTGGTTCAAAACCCTGCCTAAGGCAAGCATCTCAAATCTCGAGCAGTTTCTCAAACTCTTCCTTGATAGATGGATAATCAAAGTCAATTTTCTCATAATCATAGAAGAATATAATTAGTTAAAAAGAAATCCAAATGAAACAATACAACAATTTTCAGACAAATTTAATCAAGCCTATTATTCAATACCATTAAATATAAGACCTCCCCCTGATTCAGCTCTTTTGCATTACCCAAGAGCATTTGACTCAGAGATAGAATTTCATCTAAGAGAAAGAAACCCCTCAACAATGGAACAGATGCAAAACATTGCAGTAGATGTAGAAGTTAATCTGCAAATTAGAAGAGAAAAGTTGAAAGTAGAAAAAGACAAGAAACTTGACATTTTGATAAATAAAATAGAGGAAATGATTCATAAGATCACAATGAAAGTTGAATGTTTTGTTAAAAATAACCATGACACATTTATTTCACAAAAGGAAAAGGTTGATATTCATGAACAAATTCCTACCAACTCAATCTACCATAGACCAGAAGATAGATTCAGGAGAAATCTCCTGATCTTATGTGTATGTTTGATGACATTACCTATTTTGATGATTTGTCGAAATATGATCAGTATGATGATAATTATGTTCTTCAAATCCAAACTAACTTTACAGAGCAATCAAAGGCTAGTTTAAGGAATAAGGAAGTTCAGGTTTAGCAGCTTGAAAATAGTGATCAGCTTGTTCATTTTAGCTATGAGAATGAGGAGGAAAGTGAAAAAAAATTTGAAATCAGTGAAGAAAATTTACCATTTTGTTTTGCTTCATTTTAGTTTATTAGGGATAACTATCATGCAATTAGAAATCAAATTTCAACAAGTCTTGATATTAACTATCTAGAGGGCAATAAAATTCTTGTTCAAGACTTCTCATATCTAGATTTGCAACCCCAAATTGACATTGAATGTCAGGTTGCAGAAGAAGACTTGGAAGTTGGAACATATGATCAAATGATCCAATTTGATTCCATGCCTCTTTGTTTCGAATCATTTCAATTTTTAAAGGAAATGTGGTATAAAATTTTTAAAGAAAAGGAGGAGCAACTTGTAGAAATCTATGAAGTTCCATTTGAACCTATATGTAATAAGTTGCAGGAATCCTTCCAAGTTCTTTATGATCCAATAGCTGATAGGTTGAATGATGAATGCAATCATAATTTTTCTCCATTAACAGACTATGAGTGTCAAAATCAAGATGATAATGGTTTCACCAGATAGACATTACAATCAGTAGAAATATCATCACAAAGACCAGTTGAAAACATGTAGGGTGTTAAAGATGAAGGTATTATTTTAGTTTCATGGCATGCAGGCCATACACAACAGATGTACAATTGTTTGAATCAGTTCAAGAATAGTGTATATATGTTACAAGATCCTTTTGTATAGTTTCTAGATCCAACAAAGGAAATCAGGAATTTCCTTATCTTCTCAAAGGTTAACAAAGCTATATTTGATTTTAAGATCTCAATTGTAACCACCAACAAGCACAGGCAACAAAAGAAACCAATGTATATGATGCTTGAGTGGTTGAATTGGTTGTTTCATTTTACCTAACCAACAGTCAGAAAGCTAATTAGAGTAAGTAGGTAGGATTTCAGTTTGATTTAATTTAGTTTTCAGTAGATTATGAAATAAATCCTTAAAGATTTGAATCCAAGCCAAAGGCCCTAAGATCTTCATGATTTACTAATTTGGTTTGAAGGTTGTAACACCTTTTAGTTTCAAGTCAGATCTCAAGTTGTGCAAGAAAATGTTAAGAAGATTTTTGATAAAAAGACCAAGACTGAAGATTCCTACCTAATTTACAAGGTGCTCAAGTGGGATTCAAGAAGGAAGAATAAATGTTTAAGTGTTGATTGGACAGTAACTTGTTGAAGTTGAAGCCCAAAGAGAAGGCCCTAAGCTCCAAAAACATTACTGTCATACATATGAATAAAGCAACAAGCAGAAGAAGATTTCATAATACAGTCAAAATCATTCAGAGGCTATCTAACCTGCTGTTCTTGACTTTCCACGAGGAAAAGTCATCCCCAAGTGGAGCCAGTGTTATGCTCCTATACCAATAGGTGTCATATATCATGGTTGACTTGATGAGCTACGTAATATGTTCATAACTTTACTTGTTGCAAAGGTTTTCCATATTTTCAAAAATCAAAAAATTTAAAAAAATGTAAAGAGGGTATACCCTAAAAGAAAAATCAAAGGGTAAAAGAATAAATATGGTCAAAAAAATGAAAGAAAATGAACCCCAACAAAAAGAAAGACCAAGGAAAGTATGCAAGTCTAAATGCCACTACTTTTTACTGTTGTAAAATAAACAATTGTGTGCAGTTTGTCACTTATGCCACAATTTATGAATAGTCAAACAGCTTAAGCTTGGCTAGTTCATATTTCAATTTCATGTTGTAGAACTAGAGAATAAAGATCTGACCAAACAGTGTAACCTTTGCAGATAAGTAGATAGGTAGAGTGAATAAAAGGAGCTCAACAGTTTAATCTAAGCCCTTATATGTAAAAAGGTTAGACTTAGATAGATATCTACATGTAAAAGAAAAGAAAGTGTGATAAGGGTTTGCCAGTTTAAGTGCACCCTAATAAAGAAGTAAAAATGCTAGGATAAATTAGGTAGGGTAAGTAGATGATGGTTGCAGAATAAATGTGTGGTGAATGGTTAAGTTTAATGCTTAAATCTTTTGCTTTCATCACTTAGACAAAGCACATCTCACATTGGAGACAACACATCAAGGAGACAAAGTCAAACTAATTAACTTCTTTACTCCATTTTTCCCAAAAAATTCACTAATTTCCCCTATGTGCTAAAGTTACCTATAAACAAGTTAGGGGGCTCAGAGCATTTCTCTAACTTTTGGAGGGACCGGACCCTCGGCTCAATAATTTGAGATACCTAAAGCACTTAAATCCCCTTCATCAATATTCACCCTTTGATAAAGTCACTCATTCCCTTTATAAAGCTTTTCCTAAGTAAAATCCTATTTTTCTTAGAAAAATTAAAAACATTCTATCTACATGAAACCCTTGTATATCAGTAGCCTAAGGTATAAGTGTTGTATGATGAAATGCATTTTCGGAAAACATTAGGCTTAGTGTTGTCCCATTCATTTTGGTCATATTAACCACTAATGTTTTATTATATAATTCCCCTATAAAACAAAATTACCCACGCTCGTATTATATTATTATACAAAATCCAAAATATTACATATCCCACCCCGATGGTTAAATATAGTTGTAAATCAAACAATAAAATGGGATTAATTAACTAATTAGTAGTTAATTAAGAACCTGACCCTACCACCAT
This sequence comes from Pinus tabuliformis, assembly GCA_031772625.1. Lineage (NCBI taxonomy): Eukaryota > Viridiplantae > Streptophyta > Pinopsida > Pinales > Pinaceae > Pinus > Pinus tabuliformis. The sequence goes on along the minus strand of CM062804.1, from coordinate 1,334,986,373 downwards.
TTAATGAGGATTAATTATGTCATTTGGACTAATTAATAACTCTATAACCAATCGCATCACCCCCAATATGATTAATTCCTTCAAATTATATCGGGCCCGCCCTTCTTTAACCTTCCGCCACTTCACCACCCTGACAACTGTCTGATCGGCTCCTGCAGATCCAATGGTCATCGCGCATATCGCACGATCCTTTTGGTTGGCATTTGGCATGCGATGGAGAGCGGTTTTGTCAATAGTACTTGTGCTACATGTCACACAGTGTATGGAATCGTGCAGCCCTCCCTCAATACCACTCACCTCCCAAAAGCGGTGCGATGAAACTCACTTACTACCTCCCATAAATGACAAAATGTCACATCATCAAGTTGACGCCATCTATCCACTGTTCATTCAAAGCTTACCCGCCAATATCAACCGTTTACCTGTTTAAACACAAAAACCCTAGTTTTGTTCGTTTTCACCTGATTGTGCAGTGAAACCCTATGTAACCCATCTGCATCACCTGAAGCCTCTGTTAACTGAGTCGAGCATGGTTTACCTCCTGAAAATCATTCTAGACTCACTCCATAGATGAAAAAATAGAGCGGTAAAAGTAAAAAGTAAAAAGTAAACAGTAAAGACTAAAAGTAAAGATGAATACATTGAGGGTTAAACAAAGATGAAAACACTTTCACCAGCTACATTGAATTTTATCCAAAGTAAAAGTGAAAAACAGTCAAAAGAAGTTTAAGGTTAAAAGATGAAATTAGAGAAAAAATGGTACATTCTTCAGAAATTTCTTATTTAAGTCATAATTTTACAGAAACTATTGTGGCCAATTCAAGAAGTATTTCGAGAAATGGGAGGAGGTATTTTTCCTAATAGGCCAATATAAAAAAACCTCTCTCACTTTCTACACCGGTATTACCAAGAGGGAGATAAGGGCACGTCTTCACAACCTATTTCTCAATTTGTGCAAAGTCCTGTTTCTGACATCTCTTTGTAGAGAATATTGTGAACCGCTGGAGATGAATTTGGGGAAACTGAGAGAGGTTTATCTCAAAAAAGTTCTTATCTACAAAAGCCTCTTTCACGTTTTACCTATCTATCACAGATTGAGATATACAAGCATATCATTGGACCCTAAGTTTGCAGAATTTCTGGGGCAAAATGCACAAAGGAAGGATGCAGTTAGTGTCTGGGATGCCTCATCATCAACTAAGAGTTGCTACCAAATTCGAATTTCTCTTCTTTGTCACCGTAAATCCATAAACATAGTGCCAAATAGATTCATTAGTTTTGAATGTCCTTTATTAAATTTCTATTAATGTAAACAATTGGAGATATTTGTGAAACTAATCTTGATATTGTTTCAAGATATTTTAGTTTACAATTAGTATAAATACTTCTTCATTTGAAGTATTTTAGGTGGATTCTTAGACATTTCTGTAATATTTATTATTTGGAATAAAGTGCTAATTGGACCAAATTTTGTATGGCTTGCTCGATAAAGAATTGAAGCGGACATTTCACAGATTTCCTGAAGCAAACACCGGATCAATAAGTCCTCTATACTCTATGTTTTAAAGTTTTCCTTGTTTACTATATCATCCATGTTACACATCTGAATGATAAATGAAAAAGATTAATTTAGAATATGCTTGATTGCACTCTATTTTCAATCGTTATTGTTCTCCATGTTTTGTTCTGAATTAGTATAAACAGTGAAATCTTCATTGCTCCTGTTTTGTAGTTCATTCATTTTGATTATTTATTAAAGAATTCTTAACTGCTCTTTAGTAGTAATCATTCAAGTTCCCTTTCTAAATGTGTTGAAGGATACTTAACTACCCTTCACCCATTTTAAACCTATTCCATTTATCTCAAGTTGCCATTTGTTCCCTGTTTGACCATCTTGCCCTGTGAAACCATCTTTTCTTAAGAAACCAACTCCAGTTAAGCCATGTTCTTTGACTCCATTAGCCCAATGGTCTGAATTACTTATTTTTACTCCTCTGCTATTGAATCTCACCACCCAAACTCAAGCAAAACCCCTAAACTTCATAACTAGCCTAATATCTTTCAAAACCAAGCTAAATCATAAAGAGAGAGCCCTCTATGGGTACACATTAGCTAGATTCTATACTCAAAAGTTGGTTTGTGGTTACCTCAGACCCCTTTCCTCTTCCCAACAACTTCAAGGAAAATCTTAGTGATAACAGTATCTTTGCCCACTATGTGAGACACCAAGTGATCTCGAAGCCCATTTAAAATCAACCTCTTTTCTTCTTTCAGCTCCTTCTTGTAGGTCTTCATCTGATCTCCATTCATGGGGATAGATACCATTGCATTGATGTGGGCTTTGAGTTTATATTCATCTAGAAGATAGGGAATTCTTTCCTTCTAGATCACATACTTGGAGGTGTTGGAAATAATACTGAGAGGGGGGGGGGGGGTGAATCAGTATTATCACATTAATAAAACTTTTTCAATTCCATAATCAAATTCATATATGCTACTTCCACAACTTCTTAAGATTAAGTTAATCGATCTTCAATGAGTGCATTTAGGACATTATCAACCATATTATCAGTTAACAGATGCAGTAACATAAAGTAGATCATCACACATAAGGCACACATATGAACACAATGATATAAGGTGGAAACCCAATGCGGGAGAAAACCACCTGCTGCAAGTCATCTCAATCTTCTTCTTAATAAGAAAATTCTTTTACAATATTTGTACTGGTGCAGCCTTATACTAGTACGGGAGCTACAACCCCCTTTGCTCTTGTACTAGCCGATCCATTTACTAGTGCGCAGGCTACTACCTGCTACAATGCTCCAAAGATTTCCTTTAGCTCTTGTACTAGCTTAGATACTAGTACGTAGGCGCCGGCCTACAATCTTCTCTCCTTCAAGTACCACGTTTCATCAATTTTCATACTGGGTACACTGAAGCACAACCCATAAACTGAAAGGCCACATTTCATCCAATTTTCATACTGGACCCAACAACAACATTGAAGCTCAAACAACCTTCTGAAACACCCAATCAACTGAAGTAACCAGATCAACAATAATAGTACCAAACCCAGAACACAACAATGATAAACAAAGATTTTAAGAGAAGGAAGCACCCTGCTCAACTGCTAGCCTGAGTCCGGACTCACCCTGCTCAACTGCTAGCCTGAGTCCCGGACTCACCCTGCTCAACTGCTGGCCTGAGTCCCTGGACGCACCCTGTTCAACTGCTAGCCCGCGTCCCGGACGCACTCTGCTCAACTGCTAGCCTGCATCCCTCGCTCTGAGTCTTTTGAACTGCCTGCGTCTCGGCGCACCTGAACCCTTCTGCGCCTGCGTCCGGCGCACCTGAACCGGTTCGCTCCTGCGTCCCGGACGCACCTGAACCCTTACTGCACCTGCGTCTCTTTAGATATGAAATATATAAAGACTTCAAGACTAACCCAAACAGTCAGATCTACAGATCTGATCGTGCGCCATAGCGATCATAGTCCATTAGAAGATTCGCCTTCATAGATCTGGACTAGATCTCACCAAAAGATATTCAACAAAGATGATGCTTAATCCAAATGAATTCCTCTGCTTTATATAGGCAAGCTTCTCCCCAAAACATGGAACAATATCACGAGCCGACACCATAGAAACACAAAACCGTCGGCTAGATACCACACAAGAAACCCCCACGTGCTTTTCTCTGCCTTGAAATGTGTGCACTGGGCGGACGCACCTCCTGAACGGCTGGCCGGCGTCCCTGGACGCGGGTTCTGTATGGTATACCTGTGGGGACGCACTTGCTGAACATATTTCCTGCGTCCTTCTTGATTTATCACCAATATTTGAACCTCTGCTTACAAAGAGCTTGCCATTTGATTCCTTTGAGCTATCCTGTAATATGTCACATCCGATATCTCTTCTGTAGATTCATCTGAATGTATATAAGTGAGATGATCTTCTATGAGAGTGTTGCCATCAAGTACAACATATGCATCATAATGCCAACAATCTCCCCCTTTGGACTTGATGGCAACAACACCGAATCACTCTCCCCCTTTGACATCAAGGGCAAAGGGGTATGCTCCCCCTAAGAACATGCTCCCTTTGACTATGAGCCAGATCTGCTGAAGTCTCTGAATGAGCTCCCCCTTTGTATATGTCATGGTGCTCCAATCTGATAATGGTCTTTCTGAGAACAAGCTGAGATGTCTGCTCTGCTGTATAGTGCTTGTTCATGCTCAAACTCCCCCTGACTATAAGCAAGGTCTGCAAAAAGATGTTCTACAAGAAGAACATGACTCTATATATCATAAATGACCTTCCTATCACCAAAAGACTCAATACATACATCCATCACCCATCACAATAAGGATCATCCATCCAACCAAGTGGGAATACATCAGAAATATGAAAACCAAATACATTACATCTTCATCCCATGCATAGTGGGGGGGACAAAGGCCGTTACATGACCTGAAGAGATGACTACAATAGACCATTACAACATGAGTTTTGCTATGACCTTTCAAATGACAAACATCATCAACAACACTGTATAATCTGCTCCATAGTATCTGTCAACATCAACTCACAACCATCCAGATCTACATGAATCAAGAGTCATCAAATGAGAGTATCAACATCAATCAACATATGTATGAATAATCATCCCTGTATCTAGCCAACAATCCTCATCCATTTGTGCCAAGAAAGAAATCATGCATCATGCACATGTCAACAGCTGCATATGAGTGACTCATCATCGTCATGTCTTCAACAATGCGACTTTGAATAATCATCCATGAAATCAGCCAACCTCATCTATGTATGTGCCAAGGAAAATAAAGACTCCATGCAAGCATCATTAGAGAATCAACCATAAATCTGATCATGTGATCAACTCATAACCATAGCAAGATGAATCATAAGCATTGTCACCAAGGACCATAATGCCAACAATGCATTCAGGACATATGCTCCCCCTGAACCAGTGCCATCTGTTAAATCTGATCATGCATATCAAGAAGAATCAGCCAATAAATGCTTTGAGACAGGTACGCACTTCATCTTCTGCTGCGCTGCGTCCTGTTGCTGCAGGGACGCACCCAAAAACACTATCGCGCCGCGTCCTTTTGCTGCAGGGACGCACCTGATCCTCAGTCGCTCTGCGTCCCCACGCAGATCTCCAGTTACTGAACTGCGTCCTGGATGCATTTGAGCTTAATCTGCCCTGCGTCCCCACGCAGGTCTCCTGTTACTACACTGCATCTTGTACTTTCAGCTCCCTCTGATTCTGGTATGTCTGTAACTTGTGCTGTGCCCTCTTTTTCTGACTGTACTTCCTTTTTCCTCCATATCTTCAAGCGTGATGATGACATTTTCTCCTTTTGATATTGTGCCCACACTTTGTTCCTACATTCCTTAGCTATATGTCCAGGCTTGTTACATGCATAACATCTCACATGTTTCATATTCCTCCTGTAACAATCAGCAGCTTTGTGACCAAACGTATTGCAAGCAAAGCAATATCCATAAAAATACCTTGAATGTGATGATCTTTCTGCATAATGATCTTGAGCCCTTCTTCTTCTACATCTAGCTGCAACATGTCCAAGGTTATGACATACATAACATTCAACATTATTCATAGAAGAGGTAAAGAATTTTCTTTGAGGAATCTCTTTCCTTGGTTGATGATGAGATTGATCTTTCATTCCTTCATTGATCACTTTAGATTTCTCTTTAGAATTTCTTGCCTCACCTTGTGAACTAGATTCACCTTCAACAGATTCATGGAAACCAAGACCAGTCTTTATAGCAGGGGACCTTTGACTACTAAGAATATCATCCAGTACTTTAGAGCTATCTTGAAATCATAAAAGCTTATCCTTTTCCTCTAGTTTACCTTTCAAGATATCTACCTCAACCTGAAGCTGTTCTTCCTTTTCAAGAGATTTCTTTTTCAAAACTTCTTCAGCTTTCATTTGTTCCCTTAGTTTGAGAATCTCTTTTTCTTGTTTTTCATACAGATCCTGCTGCATTTGACGAACTCGGAAGGCACATTCTAGTTGAGATTTTAAGCTGGTGACTTCGTTTTCTTGTTTTGCAATAGCTTGGAGTAGATCTGTATTCTGCTTCTTTGATTCTTCAAGATCTCCTTTTAGTGAGAGGATTGTAGCTTCAAGATTTTCATAGTAGCTGGATCTATCTTTGAGTTTCTTGATGGTTGTGCTTCTTTCGTTGACTTCTTTTCTTAATGATGTCACTTCATGCTGCAATTTTTGACATTGGTCTTCCTTGTCCTTGAGTAGCTTTCTTACCTTGTTTCCTTCTTCTAGTTGGGCCCTTAGTTTGGTAGCTTCTTCTTTGAAATCACATTCCCTTTTGTTCAATAGATCTTGTTGATATCTAATTTTGTCTGTCAGCTTTTTAAATTCTGCCTCTATTTGATATCTTTCTTGTTCACCCATAAGAGCAAATTCAATAGTTTCGCTATCACTTTCATCTCTTTCACAAGGAAATATAGCTGGAACATCAGAGGATAACACATTCATACCTGATACTGATTCTGAATCTGATTCTGAATCTGAAGAGCTTCTTATGCCTAATCCCCAATCGATTCTTCCACTATCATAGTTCTTCTGAGATGACTTCTTTTTCTTATGAGCTTTCTTCTTAAGCTTCTTTCCCATTGTTCCACGGATCTCCTTCAAGCGATCAATCTTTTCTGAAGGACCTGCTCTGATACCAATTGTTGGAAATAATACTGAGAGGGGGGGGGTGAATCAGTATTATCACATTAATAAAACTTTTTCAATTCCATAATCAGATTCATATATGCTACTTCCACAACTTCTTAAGATTAAGTTAATCGATCTTCAATGAGTGCATTTAGGACATTATCAACCATATTATCAGTTAACAGATGCAGTAACATAAAGTAGATCATCACACATAAGGCACACATATGAACACAATGATATAAGGTGGAAACCCAATGCGGGAGAAAACCACCTGCTGCAAGTCATCTCAATCTTCTTCTTAATAAGAAAATTCTTTTACAATATTTGTACTGGTGCAGCCTTATACCAGTACGGGAGCTACAACCCCCTTTGCTCTTGTACTAGCCGATCCATTTACTAGTGCGCAGGCTACTACCTGCTACAATGCTCCAAAGATTTCCTTTAGCTCTTGTACTAGCTTAGATACTAGTACGTAGGCGCCGGCCTACAATCTTCTCTCCTTCAAGTACCACGTTTCATCAATTTTCATACTGGGTACACTGAAGCACAACCCATAAACTGAAAGGCCACATTTCATCCAATTTTCATACTGGACCCAACAACAACATTGAAGCTCAAACAACCTTCTGAAACACCCAATCAACTGAAGTAACCAGATCAACAATAATAGTACCAAACCCAGAACACAACAATGATAAACAAAGATTTTAAGAGAAGGAAGCACCCTGCTCAACTGCTAGCCTGAGTCCGGACTCACCCTGCTCAACTGCTAGCCTGAGTCCCGGACTCACCCTGCTCAACTGCTGGCCTGAGTCCCTGGACGCACCCTGTTCAACTGCTAGCCCGCGTCCCGGACGCACTCTGCTCAACTGCTAGCCTGCGTCCCTCGCTCTGAGTCTTTTGAACTGCCTGCGTCTCGGCGCACCTGAACCCTTCTGCGCCTGCGTCCGGCGCACCTGAACCGGTTCGCTCCTGCGTCCCGGACGCACCTGAACCCTTACTGCACCTGCGTCTCTTTAGATATGAAATATATAAAGACTTCAAGACTAACCCAAACAGTCAGATCTACAGATCTGATCGTGCGCCATAGCGATCATAGTCCATTAGAAGATTCGCCTTCATAGATCTGGACTAGATCTCACCAAAAGATATTCAACAAAGATGATGCTTAATCCAAATGAATTCCTCTGCTTTATATAGGCAAGCTTCTCCCCAAAACATGGAACAATACCACGAGCCGACACCATAGAAACACAAAACCGTCGGCTAGATACCACACAAGAAACCCCCACGTGCTTTTCTCTGCCTTGAAATGTGTGCACTGGGCGGACGCACCTCCTGAACGGCTGGCCGGCGTCCCTGGACGCGGGTTCTGTATGGTATACCTGCGGGGACGCACTTGCTGAACATATTTCCTGCGTCCTTCTTGATTTCAACAATATTTGAACCTCTGCTTACAAAGAGCTTGCCATTTGATTCCTTTGAGCTATCCTGTAATATGTCACATCTGATATCTCTTCTGTAGATTCATCTGAATGTATATAAGTGAGATGATCTTCTATGAGAGTGTTGCCATCAAGTACAACATATGCATCATAATGCCAACAGGAGGCTCCCTCCAACCAATCTTGATCTCTCAGCCATGTTGATGCCATCTCTATAAAAAAATTGAACTGCTTCTCTTCTCCTCTACGTAACTATTGACTGGGTCTATGCACTCCCTGCTGGAGTGCAAAAGTCTACTCACAACTACTGCTACTCTACAGTGAAAAATCAAAGTTCTAGACTAGAAGTTCCCTTAGGAAAGAATTCCCTCAGTGTGTGATTTTTCTTCCTCCTAATGCTATTTTGCACTAGCATACTGCTACAAAATAACTTCATCCCAGCTAAAGATCTACTCTACAAGGAAAATATTGTAGCTCCCTCTACCTTTGGTAATATTTGATCTGGAAGATTTATTCTCTGTCAACTTTCTAAGAGAAATAAAATTTTCCTAATGAATCGACCCTCCTCGCCAAAGGAGCTATGTTGCCTCTAAGGGTTTCAAACTACTTCCTATAGAGAGCTTTGAAATTCCTCTTGCCTTCTGCTACTGAGCTCTGTGGCTTCCAAGTTGTGCTCTGATACCATGTGAAAATTATGATACCTAAAATCATACTGCAACAACTAATTAACTTTCTTCTATTTGTTAAATGAACTAAACAAATTATTCACTGTATTATATGGTAAATATTGAAACTAATACACTATAGCCTTCATAAATAAAATATTGTGGAAGAAAGATAATGATATAAAAATAGATGCACAAACACACAAATAATTAGTTATATCTAGATGAATGTCCCCATAAAAACCCAACTTGGGAAAAAAGGTGCAACAGCTGAGTGTTTTATTATTATGTAGTTATAAATCTAAGCACAAGACTATGGATCCTCAACTAGCAATCCATACAGAGAAATTATTGGAAATAAATCTAGTGAGAAAAATATCGCTCCTAATAGGGATCTGACACTGACCTTGGCTGAATTTGAGTTGCTCTCTACTGCCTCTGCACAATCACTATGTCAGCCTACGCAGTACTACGTCCTAGGACTAGGAATTGTTTCTGTCTCGCTATCTGGTTAGTTATTTTTTGAAAGATGGATCTTCCTGGCGTCCAGACTGTCTATCTAGCTTTTGGTACTGAATCATTGTTTCTCCCCAAAAAAATATGTAATCCCCTATGGAGAATTGTGCTGCCTCTATACTGCCTCTCTGTGGTACTCACTACCTCTCTACAATTGACTCCCAAGAACTAGAAAAATTCCATTGGCCCTACTATCTTTGCCCCTCTCTCACTGCTTCGAGCTCACTAGCTCTCTCTCTCTCCAGAAACTCAATGCTGCTACTCTGGAAATTGATCTATGAGGAAATCAAACTATTGGTGTGTGTTGTCCAAGGCCCTTTGAGTTTCTTCTTATAATCCCTCATTGAGACATTAACAAACAAGATTAAGGCATAATCGATGGATAATATTAACTAGAAATCAATCCATGTCTTTTTTTAGAAGATTCTCACTATGATTTAATTAATACCCTTTAATTAATCACATTTCCTAAGTTTAGACTTAGGAAACATTAAAAATTTATTAATTATTTTAATTAAGTCATCTCTACGTGGAATTTCCATAAACTATTTTTGGGTTTTGGAAAAATCATGTTTCTATCCTCTCCACCAAATTTCATGGTTAGAACACATCCGATGCTACCAAAACTAACATTTATACAAAATAAAATTATATATGAGATGGTGGTTATATAAGACATAACTGATAATAGGAAAAAGCCTTATCAAATTCAGAAATCATTTGGTTCCTCATGGATCTAATTGGTGATGTATGTGTGCCATGCTCTAAACTCCCTTTAGATGACTTTGACCCAAACTAGCAAGTCCACTGTCATCACCTCAAGTCCCTTCGTCAACATCGTATTGGAGTTTGACTATACATTATTCCACAGCCACAAAATTTTCATGCGAACTTTGACTGGTGTGATGGCATATTGTAGAATAATGCCTTTGGTGATCTCCATGACTTCCTGTTCCAATTCTTGCTTGATCTATTCTATGTACTTCCTAATCTCCTAGAAGATGATTTCCATGTCTTTTATTTCTTCAAGTGATCTTGTTGTGGGCATCCCATGTTTCTGTGCTAGAGAATCAAAACCACTGTGAAGTCGATTGTAAGTAGTAGTAGTGCTAACCAACTGTACTCCAATACTCATGTAGTTCTGATAGTGGAGTCTCAGTTGAAATTTTTCCACCTCAGTGGAAATCCTGTCTTTTCTTTCCAAATGTTGTGAAGTATCTAGATAGTTGGAACACCGTTCCTAAAGTTATTTAATCACTCAGTTTTCCACTTTCAGGAATTTTACCATTTCTTGTGCTTTCTATATGCAAACGAGAGGAGCCACCACTTGTTGTAGAATTATCATCTCATCATATAACTGTGACATGGTGTCCTCCATTGGCCCTAGTTAATCATGTATGGTTGATTGCCATTCCATGGTGATAAAGCTCTGGGACAATCATCATTGGTTCTTTGTAGCAAGGTGTTCCTCTTGTTGCTTCACCACAACTAGTCTCTCCTTAATTTAGCATTCTCATTCAACAAATATGTAGAGTTGTCTTTTGTTATTGAAGCAAAAGAAACATTTACTTCCATGATTTCTCTAAAATTCCTTATGGTATTGGAAGTTATCACCTTCTTTGTAGATACTGATAATGGGTTCTGAGGATGATTTGAGAAGTATCTTCAACTATTATATATGATCCTGTTTTTGGGTTTATCAAACATAATATTGCACACATTGATGAATTTGTCTTCAAGTAGAGGTGTGATTCCCATTTCTCTAAGTGGATGTTGACCACCTCTAAGAGGAGGTTTTTCTGGAGAACCTAGTTCATCATCCATGGGTTGGATGGTATTCTCTTCCTCAAACTCTTCTTATATCTCGTGAGTCAACTATTCTTCTTCCAATCTTTGTGCTTCTTCTTCGTTTTGGGACTTCCTTTGCTGTTCCTCTTCTATTATTCTCTTGTCCTCTTCTTCTTCCTATTGCTTCCTAAGCAACTTATCCTTCTTCCTCTTATCCTATTCTTCTACTTCTCTCCTTTATTGTTTTTCTTGAATAGCTTTTGTGTTCAAAGGATCAACTTTCCACCTCCTGGTACTTTCTCCTATCAAATCATACTTGATCCTCTTCCTAGGAGCTACACTATTAACTTGATGGATTATTTTTCCCTCCTCTTTCACTTGCATATTTTGAGTTGGTGGATATTGGATTGAACTAGTCTCCATCCCTGGATGTGTCTTTCTAACTGCATGTACTAGTTCTTCACCTTCTCATCTTCTGTGGTAGACATTGATGAATACCCCCAATTGAAATCAATCCTTTCACAATGTTTCATTCACACTCTCTTAGGATCATATCCATGAAAGTCTTTAGTTGTGAAGTGCAAGCAATCTAACTCTTGTATTTTTGCAGCTTCTACCTTATGGCTCTTTAACTCATACAATTTGATCCTCAAAGGGAAGGTGGGCCAAGTACCTTCCTTCCTCCCATAAGGAATTCCTCACGACCCATTATCCAACCAATATGCTACGTTATGCATTACCAACTTATTGGTGACATATCGTGACATGAGATGAGGAGATATTTGACATCTAAAACAACGAATGTATGTGCCCTCAACCATTTAAAATCAATACACAATATCTTGTAGTGAATCCTATTGGAAATAATACTAAGAGGGGGGGTGAATCAGTATTATCAAATTCTTTTCAATGTACCTTCCAGATTTATACTTTAATTTATTCTTCAGATATTGATCATTAATTTGTATGTCAGTACCATATAATAATGAAAAAGAACAAGAAAAATGGATAGGCACACCAAAGAACACCAGATATAAGGTGGAAACCCAATGTGGGTGAAAACCACCTGCTGTAATATGTCTCTATCTTCTTTCAATTAGAACCTGCAGAGAGCTACAACTCTCTCTCATTTTCCAGTCTCTCTTGGAAGGGAGCTACAACCCCCTTTACTCTTTTACTTCTTTAAGGACCACGTTTCATTAATTTTCAGACTGGATCCAAGAAGATCAAATAATCATCAAGTACATGTGAATCACCCAATCTCGTTATACAATCAACCAATGAATCACCCAACTTCTCAAAATGCTGTAAACAGAAAAGTAATACCAATAATCTAAACCCAGAACCCTATAGCAATAGATAAAAAGCAGCCAACAAATATTTCAAGAAAATTGCGCAAGTTCACCAATATAAACCTGCGGATATCCGCAGCTCTTCTGTGGCTGAACAACGCAGATCCGCACCTGGTCCTTCTTATGCTCTGCGTACCTCCACACCTACTCCTTCCGCTGCACTGCGTACCTCAACTCAGATCCGCACCTGCACTGTCTGTCTGACAGCGTACCCCCGCACTGGTCCTTCTGTTCCTCTGCGTACCTCTGCACTGTGCCTTTCTGCTACTCTACGTACCTCGCACTAGTGCCTTATGCTTCTCTGCGTACCCCCGCAACTGCGCCTTCTACTGCGCTGCATACCTCCGCACCTGCGCCATGGATCGCCTACGGACCTCAAAATAAAGCCAAATTAACAGTCCTCCAATGTACCACCGACTGTCAGATCCACAGATCTGATCACGCGCCCAAGAGATCACGACCTATCAACAGATCCACCTTACACTTTACAGATTTCACCTTGATTTAGATCTATCTTTTAAACCGATTACTCAAAATTTCAGATCTTAAGATCTTCAAATTTCACAAGTGTCTAGCCAAGTGATCTCCTTTCCTTTTTATAGTCAAGCCCTTATTCACACCATGGGACAAAACCATCAAAAACCAATATAAGGGATCCAAACTGGGGTTCAATCATTTAGATCCTATACCACGGGCCAAAACCATAAGATCATGAACGACGAGCTAAATACCAAGGGCCAAACATAAGAAACCCCACGTGAGTGTGCTTCTATGCATTGGAGTGAGTGAACTGGGGTCCGCACCTTCTGAACGGAGAACCTGCGGGTATGTCCGCACTTCTTGGTTGGCGAACCTGCGGGTCCATACTTTTTGAATGTTGCAACTGCGAACCTCTTATTTTCCATCAATTTGAGAGCCTGAACAGAGTTTTGCTACTCGAGTGAGTTGCCATCAAGTACAACACTTATGCCATAGTGCCAAACCTGAATCATAATTCCAACAATCTCCCCCTTTGGACTTGATGGCAACCTCAAGCTCCTCAATGTCATTCTCCCCCTTTGACATCAAGGGAAAAGGGTTATGCTCCCCCTAAGAACATGCCTAACAAAAATCCACCATACACCATAAATGACCGAGAAAGAGATAGAGACATATTGCAGCAATATTCAAATCAGCATCCATGATCTCCTTCTATACTTCCTCCAAGATCTTCTACCATAATGCCAACAATGCATTATTAGAAGAATATATGCATCCCCTGAACCTGTGCCATTCGATCTTCGACCAATCCGAAACCCAGCAAATGTACGCGTACACCCCATATGAAACTTGCGTACAACCAACAATCTCTGAAATAGATGAGATTCAACAACAAGATGATGCATCAACAACCCCTAGCTTTTTCCTGAGGTATTCAAAGGTCTCCCTGGGCAATGGTTTGGTGAGTATATCAGCAACTTGTTCCTTAGAAGGAACATACTCCAACTTGACCTTTTGTTCAAGCACTTGTTCCCTGTGAAAGTGATACTTGATTGGTATGTGCTTTGTCTTTGAATGCATGACTGGGTTCTTTGAAATGCTGATTGCACTTGTATTATCACATAAGATGGAGATAGGTGGTGTACAAGTGATTTGAAAATCCTGCAAGGTCTGCATCATCCAAAGGAGTTGAGTGTAGCAAGATGCAATAGCCACATATTCTGCTTCAGCTGTAGATAAAGCAATCGAACTTTGTTTCTTGCTGAACCAAGATACTAATTTGGAACCCATAAAGAATGCACCACCACTTGTGCTCTTCCTGTCATCCACGCTTCCGGCCCAATCTGCATCAGTATAAGCATGAAGTGTGAGATCTATATTTCTAGGATACCATAAGCCATAGTTTTGAGTTCCTTGAAGGTACTTGAAGATTCTCTTCACTGCCTGAAGATGAGTTTCCTTTGGATTTGCCTGAAATCTCCCAACTGTTCCCACTGCATGCATGATGTATGGTTGGGTACCTGTCAAGTAAAGTAGACTTCCAATCATAGATATGTAGGTTGGTTGATGCACTGCTGCTGATTCATCATTTGCACTGAGGCTGCATCCTGTGACCATGGGGGTACATACTGGTTTTTCATCTTCCATGCCATATTTCTTCAAAATCTGTTTGAGATACTTGGTTTGAGACAAGAAGATCCCGCCTTCATTTTGTTGGATTTGCAATCCAAGAAAATATGTCAGTTCTCCAAGCAAAGACATTTCAAACTCTTTCAGCATCACCAAGGCAAAGCTTTGACTCATAGCTTCTTCATTGCTGCCAAAGATAATATCATCTACATACACAACAAGTATTAGCAATTTATCATTTTCAATTTTTATATAAAGATTGCTATCTGCTGATCCCTTTGAAAAACCTTGTTGATGAAGATATTTGTCCAAACGGTAGTACCAAGCCCTTGGAGCCTGTTTAAGACCATAAAGAGCCTTTTTTAGTCTGCATACAAGATTTGGATCATTCCCAAGGATGAAACCATCTGGTTGCTCAATGTACACTTCTTCTTCTAAGTCTCCATTCAGAAAGGCTGATTTCACGTCCGTTTGAAATACTTTGAACTTATGAAAGCTTGAGAGAGCAAGGAACATTCGGATGGCCTCAAGTCTAGCAACGGGAGAAAAATTTTCTTCAAAGTCTATTCCTTCTTGTTGAGAATACCCTTTACAAACAAGTCTAGCCTTGTTTCTAATTACTTCCCCATTTTCATTCAACTTATTTTTGAAGATCCATTTTGTCCCTATGAAATTCTTATCTTTTGGTCTAGGAACCAACTCCCAAGTGTTGTTCTTTTCAATCTGCTCAAGTTCTTCATCCATTGCCTTGACCCAACATTCATCTTTGCATGCCTCTCTTACATTTTGTGGTTCAGTGGAGGAGAGTAATGCCAAATAGCTTGAGGCTTCTGCAATTGTTCTTCTTGTTTGTACAC
This sequence comes from Pinus tabuliformis, assembly GCA_031772625.1. Taxonomy (NCBI): domain Eukaryota; kingdom Viridiplantae; phylum Streptophyta; class Pinopsida; order Pinales; family Pinaceae; genus Pinus; species Pinus tabuliformis. The sequence goes on along the minus strand of CM062804.1, from coordinate 1,334,970,899 downwards.
CTGCCTCTTTCTGCCCCAAAATCTGAGATTCTGGATGATTCTTCTAAACATGCCTGGATGGAGTCTTCTCTTCTATCCTTATCTGTTCCTCTAGTGCCTCTTGAGGTTCTTCTTCATCATCAGTCTGATTTGGAGAGTAGTCTTCATCCTCTTCGATATTTTCATAATTTACTTGCCTAGGAATGTATCCTTTTTCATCAACCACTACATCAATGTTGTCAACAATTCTTCTAAGTCTTTTATTGTAACACTTATATGCTTTGCTGTGGGGAGAATAACCAAGGAGAATGCCTTCATCTGCTCTAGGTTCAAGTTTGCCAAGTTGTTCATCATTATTCTTAATATAGCATTTGCTTCCAAAAATTTTGAAATGCTTTACCGAAGGAGTCTCACCATACCAGAGCTCATGAGGAGTTTGAGTGCTGTTCACTCGGACATTTTTTTTGTTGAGAATAACAACCGCAACAAATGCAGCTTCACCCCAGAAGGTTGCGGGAGTTCCAGACTCATCAAGCATAGCACGAGCCATTTGTTGAACCATTCTGTTCATCCTTTCCACCACTCCATTTTGTTGAGGAGTCCTAGCTGTAGAGAATTCCCTTCTTATTCCATGTTCTTCAGAGAAATCGAAAAATTCGTTTGAGGTAAACTCCCCACCTCTGTTAGACCTGAGGCACTTAATTTTGTGATCTGATTCGTTTTTAGCCAAGGCTTTGAAAGATTTGAATTGTTCGAATGCTTCGTCCTTGTGTTTCATAAGTCCCAACCAAACCATCCTGGAGAAGTCGTGAATGAATAATATAAAGTATTCTTTTCCTCGAGGTGACCTTGTCCTAAATGGACCACATACATCTGTATGGACTAGCTCAAGAGGCCTGCTAGCTGATCCTTCCTTCTCAGGGAAGTTAGTTCTGGTTTGCTTACCAAACTGACATGATTTGCATATTGTGTTGTCTGGAATTTTGATATCCGGAAGACCACGAACTGCCTGGTATTTGCATGCTTTCCTTATTTGTGAAAAGCTTAGATGCCCCAACCTCCATTGCCATAACTAGTGTTCATCATCCTTGCTTAAATAGCATTTTTGTTGTCCTTCTTCAAATATGTATAAATTATTTGGAGTTCTTATGCCTTTGATCATTGTTTTCCCTGTATCAAGATCACGAACACTACATCCATTTGATCGAAATATTACCTCAGTTCCTTGATCACACATCTGACTGACACTTAGAAGATTATGCTTCAAGCCATCAACATACAAAACATTTCCAGCTTTGACATTTTCTTTCATCTGAGCAGTGCCTTTTCCTTTTATGGCTGCAGGGGTATCATTTCCAAAAGAAACTTTCTTTCCCTTTTCTAAAGCAGTATATGATTCAAGTTTTTCTTTATCACCTGTCATATGCTTCGAACATCCGCTATCGATGTACCATTGATTTTCCTGTCCTTCTGCATATAAAGCTATCCCACATCTTTTTGGTTGCGGTTCCTTCATTCTCCATGTTCTGGCATTTGAGATTTGTTCCTTCTGAGTTGTCTTCTGAAACCTACTCCTGCATTCAGACTCTTCATGACCGAAGTTATTACAAATAGAATATTCAATTTAACTTTCAAGGGTGGAAAAGTTGTTATAGGTCCTCTTCATGATTCCAGAAATACTTCTTCATTTTTGAGCTTCTCTAGTCATGATTGTCTTATAGGCAACACATTGAGCTGCTTTGTGACCAAAGTTATGGCAAGAGAAACATTGACCATTGAAGAAACTTCTGCGATTATCAAATCTACCTGCCAAATGATTGTAGTTTCTATTGTCATCCATTCTTGAGGAAAATTGAGAAGATTTTACCTGTGGCTGGTTGTAGCTTTTGTTCATCCTTAAGGTGGATTGCCCCTGATTTACCTGATGATTTCTATTAGGCCTTTGCTCGCTCCTCCTTGCTGCATCAAGATAACTTTTGGAGGTGGATGCTTGAGAAGTTTCTCCATTATATCCCAGACCTGTCTTGATTAGTGGAGAACGTTGTACATTGATAATCTCATCCAGAGTTTCAGATCCTTTAACAAATTTAAGATTAAGAGCCTTTGTTTTCTCAATTTCTTTTCTAAGGCCAACAATTTCACATTCTAACTTCTCAAGAAATTTTTCTTTTTCATCAAGTTGAAATTGCAGAGTATCAATGATCACATTCTTTTCTTCTAAACATGTCTTGAGTCTAGAAATCTCTTCATAAAAGCCATCCACATCTATAGCATCCATGTAATCATCATCTTCAAAAGCCATTAACAGTTTATAGTGATTACCTCGTTCATCTTCATCACTATTTGATAGTCCATCACTGTCTTCATGAGTGTAATAGCTTTTCTTAGTTGCATTCTGTTTCTTGTTCCATCTAACAGGTTCCTTCCCCTTGTCAATATTATCCTTATGAGGACATTTGGCAGCATACTGACCTGCTCTTCCACAAGCAAAACATTTGAAAGGTAACTTACCTCTGAATCTTCCAGTACCCCATTGAAGATTTTTGACAAAATTTGATTCTTCCTCTTCTTCTGACACGTGTCCTAACTCATAGTACTCTCCTTTGCCTGAAGCCTTGAAGGCAGCTTCTCTCCTGTCTGATGGACCTCCTTTCCTCATTTCATAAGCAGTTAGAATTCCGTGCAACTGTGACATTTTATGGTTTTGTAGATTCTCTTTTTCTTCTATTGCATAAACTTTAGATTCAAACGTAGGGAACAAAGATCTTAGAACTTTTTCAACCACAACAGCCTCTTTTATTTCTTCACCCAAATTTTTCATACAATTAACAATCTCATCTACACGAAGAAAATAGTTAGCCACACTTTCATCATTGTACATTCTGATATTTTCATACTGAATTCTGAGGGTTTGAAGTTTTGCTCCTTTTACCTGATCATCTCCTTCATAGCTCAGAACAATCTTGTCCCATATTTCTTTTGTGGATTTATACTGCATAACCTTCACAAATTCTGATTGAGATAGACATCCTAGAAGAGTATTGACCGCCTTTGCATTTGTTTCATATTTCTTCTTCTCAGCCGGATCTGTAGGAGTTGCTAATGGAAAAGCATACCCTATGTCTATAATATCCCTGACTTCTGTACCAAGAGATTGAAGATAGGCAGTAACTCTTACCTTCCAATATACGAAGTTTGTCCCATCAAAGATCGGTGGCCTGATTGATGCTTCCCTCTCGTAGTTGCTCATGATGAAAGATCTTCCTTCAAGTGATCAAGCTTCTTCTAAAGAACCTGGCTCTGATACCAATTGTTGGAAATAATACTGAGAGGGGGGTGAATCAGTATTATCAAATTCTTTTCAATGTACCTTCCAGCTTTATACTTTAATTTATTCTTCAGATATTGATCATTAATTTGTATGTCAGTACCATATAATAATGAACAAGAACAAGAAAAATAGATAGGCACACCAAAGAACACCAGATATAAGGTGGAAACCCAATGTGGGTGAAAACCACCTACTACAATATGTCTCTATCTTCTTTCAATTCGAAACTTCTTTTACAAGGATTTTGTACTGGTGCAGTCCTTTACCAGTACGCAGGCTACAACCTGCAGAGAGCTACAACTCTCCCTCGTTTTCCAGTCTCTCCTGGAAGGGAGCTACAACCCCCTTTGCTCTTTTACTTCTTTAAGGACCACGTTTCATTAATTTTCAGACTGGATCCAAGAAGATCAAATAATCATCAAGTACATGTGAATCACCCAATCTCGTTATACAATCAACCAATGAATCACCCAACTTCTCAGAATGCTGTAAACAGAAAAGTAATACCAGTAATCTAAACCCAGAACTCTGCAGCAATAGATAAAAGGCAGCCAACAAATATTTCAAGAAAAGTCCGCAACTTCACCAATATAAACCTGCGGATATCCGCAGCTCTTCTGTGGCTGAACAGCGCAGATCCGCACCTGGTCCTTCTTCTGCTCTGCGTACCTCCGCACCTACTCCTTCCGCTACACTGCGTACCTCAACTCAGATCTGCACCTGCACTGTCTGTCTGACAGCGTATCCCTGCACTGGTCCTTCTGTTCCTCTACGTACCTCCGCACTATGCCTTTCTGCTACTTTGCATACCTCGTACTAGCGCCTTGTGCTTCTCTACGTACCCCTGCAACTACGCCTTCTGCTGCGCTGCGTACCACCGCACCTGGGCTGTGGATCACCTGTGGACCTCTGAATAGAGCCAAATTAATAGTGCTCCAATGTACCACCGACTGTCAGATCCACAAATCTGATCACACGCCCAAGAGATCACGACCTATCAACAGATCCACCTTACACTTTACAGATTTCACCTTGATTTAGATCTAGCTTTTAAACTGATTACTCAAAATTTCAGATCTTAAGATATTCAAATTTCACAAGTGTCTAGCCAAGTGATCTCCTTTCCTTTTTATAGTCAAGCCCTTATTCACACCATGGGACAAAACCATCAAAAACCAATACAAGGGATCCAAACCGGGGTTCAATAATTTAGATCCTATACCATGGGCCAAAACCATAAGATCATGAACGACGGGCTAAATACCAAGGGCCAAACATAAGAAACACCACGTGAGCACGCTTCTGTGCATTGGAGTGAGTGAACTGGGGTCTGCACCTTCTGAATGGAGAAACTGCAGGTATGTCCACACTTCTTGGTCGGCGAACCTGTGGGTCTGCACTTTTTGAACGTTGCACCTGCAAACCTCTTATATTCCATCTATTTGAGAGCCTGAACAGAGTTTTGCTACTTGAGTGAGTTGCCATCAAGTACAACACTTGTGCCATAGCGCCAAACCTGAATCATAATGCCAGCAAATCCTTCACATGATAGATCATTCAAGGTGGATTGATCTTGAATATCATATGCAATATAATTGCAAAGAATTTCTCATCCAATCTATCATATGCGCCCATGAAGATTGATTATGACAATAGTTTGTAGTGGAAGTAAATTGGAAACTTTTTCTAAGGGGCTTATTTCTAGTACATTGCTAGGAAATCATCTCATGCATAGATTCCATCTATAATAATTGTATACATATAGAATTTTGTTCCCTTATTTTCCCTCGAAGATGCTTTTGCCTACCCCACATGACATTGTAACTCAAATGACAATATATCTCCCTAGTTGAAGATCTTACCACATGTAACCACCATATTCAACACATATACCCAGTTTTCCTCAAACAGCTCAGCTTTCTTCCACACATGCAACCAACAACACATGACAACAGTATACTTATATAAATATCTAAGAATACTGGTTGAATAAATTATGGATGGCCAGTAGTGAAACTTAGCAAGCTCTTGAGACTAATATTTCATGACGTCTCTTGTGTCGAGATCGACCCATCTAATGTAGAAGTCATTATTTGCATATTTTATGGGTCTAAGCATATTTTAGTAAGTTTTCATGTCTTATCCATAATAGGTAGTGAGTTGACCACCATTTTCACTACAAAATACAAGATGAGAGTCATCCATGTATGTAATAATCCACTCAATCACTTCCGTATAGGGAATGACTAGGAATCTGCATGCGACCCTATGTATCCTGGACAACTTGATATTGATGTATACTTCAAGATCTTCCAAGTTTTTAGAAAATTGTTTCTGCATGAATGTGTATTTTATGTCACTCCATGTGACCTCAGTAGACTTATCTATGAAGCACTGTGTGTCTGCATATATGGAATGGTAGGATTTTTCACTTCAACTACTTCCGTAGTGCTTGCCTCTAAATATTATTTGGAGGTCACTTTACATGTAGTAGGAGACATGGTCACTATAGATGATGGAAGAGTAACAATAATTGTAGCTCAAACACCTGTTTGTGGAATAACACTCATTGAGACAACGAAAAGCTTTATGAAATCTCATAACTGAAGCAAAAAATAACTCAAAAAATCATATTCCAAGAACCATGGAATGTAATCCTATCAATGACAACTCATAATGACATGAATGAGAAGAAAATCTACATGAAAACATGGAGGGTGCATTTCCAAATCACGAAGGGTCTTCAAGGGCCATTCAGGTATTTGTGGAGCGCTCATGTTCTCAAGAAAGATAAGAAAAACATCAATGGCACAAGGTCACACTCCAAAGAGATGAAGGAACGAGTCTTCGGGCCTTCAAGCCTTTTTAGTATGTTCATGTGCTCAAAGAGACAGAGAGAGCACACTGGCACACTCCAAATAGATGAAGGGATGAAGGTTTGTGGTTTTAGGCCTTCAAGGTGCACTCATGCACTAAGCAAAAGGAGGGCACACTAGTGCATGCCAAAGGGACGAAGGGAAACATTCAAGCCTTTAGAGTGCACTCATGCGCTCAAGGAGGGTGCAATTATTCATGATGAAGGTGTAGAAAATAATGTGTAGATTCACAATTAGTCATGCAATTTACTAAATCATAAGCCCTGAAGCTAATCTATTGATCTTCGAAAGTTAATTTACCATCTAAAACAAGACTAATTTACATACAAAAGGAAATATCACACATGCGCAAATATCTATCTAGGGGAAAACAACTACTCAAAACCCCTTACTATCTATATTGCATTAATGATAGAATAAAGAATAAATGCAATGCTTGCTTAAGCCTGAGCACACTGTGCACTAGTATAGTCTATCCCAAATCTGGCCCAACACTTAGCAAAATTTAATCCTCCAAGCTCCTATTTACTTGCTTCGTTCCCTTAGGAAATTCCCCCTATTACTTAGAAATTTCACACAAAGGAATTGTACGATTACGATAGGTCAATCCTCTAACTACATTCACCACTTTTACAACATAGAATAGTTTACAACTAATAGTACATTGTCATTGAACTCCAATATTAACTGGGTAACTCGAATTTTATGCATGAAACACTTATTTTGGGTTCATTGATTAGGTATTTGGTTGATCACTCAGTGTGGTTGAAGTTACACATCAACAACTTGACCTCCACTTCTTCTTCTGCCAGTTAGTGACTAGTGAAACTAAGAACAACTTAAATTAACTAAAATAGATTGCTACAAATTAGCAATCAATCATGTATAAATGAACTCAAGTGTATCGATCTTGAATTTACTGAGTTAACTGAATGAAAATATGCATTTCACCTCGGTTAACTAACTCCAAGTATTTTTCTGAAATAGAAATTCAAATTTTAATCCATATTGACCAAGGAAAACTAAAAACTAGATTTTTTTTGCTGCATTTTAAACACTCCCTCTTGGAAAGAAAGGGATTATCATATACCCCAATCTTGCCTTTGTGGAACTCAAATTTTCCTCTTGAAAAAGCCTTTCTAAAAATATATGTATCTTGTTCCTTTATCGGAATGTCACCTGAATGTACTGCAACAACATTATCTGCCATTATACACAATCTCCTAAATGGTGATACCGAATGTCGATATGCTTTGATCGATTATTAAATACTGGATTCTTAGAGACTTTGATACAAATCTGATTGGAAGAATAAATCACTGTAACATCTATCTTCTGATGAAATAACCTAATAAGAATCTTTCTCATCTAGATAGCCTCACATGTTGCTTGACTTGCAGCCATGTACTCTTCTTGTAAGCTGAGTGCCACAAATCTCTGATTCCTGGTGTACCAAGAAATTGTTGCAAACACAACACCGAAAATTCCTCCTAATTTTTTCTTCATGTTTGATGGACTCCCTACCCAATTTGTATCTTTGAAGCCTTGTAACTTCACTCCCTCTGTCCATATGTACCAAAGACCAAACTCAATAGTGCCTCTAAGGTCTCTTAACACATGTTTTGTTGCCTTCAAATACAGTTTGGTTGGCTTAACCATTACTTTCCTAAGTTGTTTAACTAAATAATACATGTTTGATCATGTGTTCACCAAATACATAAGTGAACCCATAAGATCCCTATAAATGGTAGTCTCCACTACTTCACCTGAAGTAGCATCCTTGTTGGGACAGGGTCCCCTGTGGTCAATTTTGGGGCAAAAGCCCAAGTTTTGGGGTAGAAAGCCTAATTTTTTGTTATGTAAAGTGTCAACTCTCCGCAAGATGTGGTCATGGAGTGAGTAGATAGTGAAGTGTCATAAAGTGTTTTACCCTTCTTTTATGTAAGTTGTGTCGGCTTGTATAGACCTACCCATGGTCTGTGGACCATGGGATTGTCTAAAAAGGAGAGTCTTAGAGACTCTAAGGTAGTTCATTTCATGATATTGATGAAGACAAAGGTAATGGGTCAATAAAAGTGAAAAGTGAAGAGTCTTAGAGTAGAAGAGAGGCTCTGCAGGTGAGTGTGCATAAGCCTAGAGCAAAGTTCGCAACTAAGTGCGTAGGTTAGTCTTGAATCTGCAACCAGAACTGAAGTATCAATAAAGAGATTATTCGATAAGTATCTTTGTTTTTTCCATTTACTTCTGTTATGAATGAATTCATTTATATTATGACTAATAATGGGGTTATTATTTAATATTGTATTGATGTGCAATTCGACATGGTTTACATTATTATATGAACCAAGTACTAATATCTACTTATGCAAAGGATATCTTAATGCATTTTAAATATATATGATAATTAGGTTGATCTGGGTGAATACAGAACTAAGGGTAATTACAAAGGTGCATAAGTAGTTGATTCACCTGTTTAGAGTCTACAAAAGACAGTCGTAGACCTTCATGAAGCTCTTGAGGCTGGTAAGAAGAAGTTATATCGATAAGCCTTAAAGGTTTTTCAACCCACGTGAAGGCCAGTTTAGGGTGTAAATGAAATCCCGCTCATCTCTGGGTGTGGAAACTTGGCTCCAGCATCCCCCCATGCTGCTTTGGGTGAGACTTTAGTCTGTGCTACGTGGATTGATGCCGAAAGGGATAGTAGCGTAGGGATTGTTTTGGCAAATTTAACTCTGAACCTGGGTCAGGATCCACTAAACCAACAATCCTCTTTCCTCTTGTTTCCTGCTACAGGAGTCTCCATGGATTTACACCTGTCCATGTAGAACCTTTGACGTATCTCATTAGCATATGTTCCCTGAGAGACAAATAGTTCTCCATCTTCTTTTTGTACTTCCAATCGAAGGAAGTAGTGCATGAGGCCCGTGTCCTTCATATTGAACTCTCTTGGAAGGTCCTCCTTGAAATATTTGATAAGATTCTCATCACGATTAAGGATAAAGTCATCAACATATTAATAAATAATTAGTAATTTACCTTCTACAACAATGTGATAAAGGTTTTCATCTACTTCACTTTTGGTGAAGCCCAAACCGGTGAGATAAATCTTGAACCTGGTATACCAAGCATGAAGTGCTTTCTTGAGTCCATATACCACTCACTTGAGTTTGCACACATGCGACTCTCTCTCAAAGGTCTAAAATCCCTATGGTCTCTCAATATACATGTCCTCCTTAATAACTCTATTGAGGAATGTTTTCTTCACATCCATCTAGTGGATCTTCCACCCCATCTGCATTGACACTCCTAGAATTGACCTAATGGATGAGTACCTTTCTACTGGAGCAAAGGTCTCCTCATCGTCAATTACCTCCACCTAATAGAACCGCTTGGCCACAAATCTGACCTTGTGTTTATATATGCTCCCATATGCTGGATGCTTTACCTTGTAAAGCCATCTAAAACCAATCACTAATTTGTCTACTAGTCTTAGAACCAATTCCCAAACAATGTTTCTGACAATGGAATCATATTTCTATACCATATAATCAACCCAAACTTCTTGCTCTACAACTTCCTCCAATGAGGATGGCTGTGTCTCTACTAGCTCACTCATTAAAGCCATGTAGCTAGTGTACCGATCTGGTGACCTCCTCTTCCTACACTATGATGTGGGTGCTCCCACATTCTCTCAAGCATCCTGCAATAATATTTTAGCTTCCCTAGTTCGCTTCCTTACTTCTCTAGATGTCTCTAACTGAGCGCACATCTTGACTCTCTACTTCTGTGCTTGTGGCTGCTCCACAACTTCCTGAGGTTATTCTTTTGGAGCCAAAATATCTTGATCAAGCTATAACTATATCTCCCTCTCAAGAGAACACATCATTGTCTTATCCTCATCAAATTTCACATCTCTTCTGACCACTATCATCCTAATAGATGGCAATTACACACGATAGTTGTGATGCATGTCTATGTACCCCATAAATATGCCCAACTCTCTTGTTGTCTCTACATTGTTTCTTCCTTGGAAACATGACAATAAATTGATGATTTAAAGGTCTTGAAGTGTGACACATCTGGCTTCTTCCCTAAAAAATATTCCTTTAGTTTACTCAGACCAAGAATCCTGTCAGGACTCCTGTTCTATAAATAGACAACAATGTTTCATGCTTCGGCCCACAAGTGTAGAGGTAGGACTTGGTCATGCAACATTATCTGTGCATCTCCCACAATACTTATGTTCTTCCTCTCATCCACCCCATTGTGTTGTGGGTTATGAGGTGTTGTCAAATCCCATTGAATTCCTTCCTTTATGCATAAATGTTTAAACTCATTCGACACATACTCAATATTATTATTTATTTCCTTTTGAGATCCTTCACTTTTGTGTCAATCTCTTTCTCAACAAGTTCTTTAAACTCAATAAATTTGGACAATGTCTAGTATTTCTTTTGCATGAATTAGATCTAGCGCTTCCATGAGAAATTATCTACAAATATAAGATAATACCTCTGCTTGGAAGTGGAGGTTGATGAGAAAGGTACACAAACATCATATTGGATCCTTTCAAGGATTACATGCGCCCTCATGTCCCAATCATTGAAGGTGGATTTTTTGTACTTACCCAATGGACACCCTTTGCATGTACCCCACTTCTCTAGTGCTCCTTTGGGGAGGCTTGTATAAATCTGCTACATGAACTTCAAAGTGCCATGATGCAAATGACCAACTCTTCCATGCCATAATTCATTGACATCTCGACTCTACACCTTCTATAGTTTTGTTCTCAATGTTGCATAGTCTTCCACATGTAATTTTTAAAGCTTCTTCACTTGAACTCTGATGTGCTTCATTTTTCCCATGGTGATATGTCTCAGGAAAGCCTTCCCTTTACTAAATATCACATTGTAGCCACAATATTAGAAAACAGCTATATAAACTAAATTCTTCTTAAGACCCGGTACAAACATCACATCCTTGAGCCTGAGAGGAGAGCCAGACTCGCTTTGAAAACTAACAGTACCAATATAGATCATGCTATACCTTCCATCATCTCCCATTTAAATGTGCATAAAGAGATCCTTCTCCTCCAAGTCATTGAAAAAATTTGTTTTTCCCATCATGTGGAATAAGCCACCATTGTTGAAATACGACACACTACCCATCATTGTGCTTGTCATTCATGCATTGCGAGTAAAATAAAGTTCAAACTGTGAATCCAAGGCTTCACCCATGGCTTCTGCTACATAATTCTTACTTTCCTTCTTATGTGGACACTTCATTTCATAGTGCCTGAATTCATGACAGTGAAAGCACTTGATTCTAGACAAGTCTTTCTTCTTTCCCCCTTGACTTGAAACTACTTTGGATTAGGATTTATTCCCTTTCTCTTTCTTTTCCTTTCCATCCAAGGCACAATTCTTCTCATCTTCACCCTTGTATGAGGTCTCGTATTTGGTTCTTCTCCTTCTCCTGTGCCAAATCAGACCACAAGCATTCCCAATTTGGTATCTTCTCCCTCCCATTCACTGAATCTTCATAGTTGTGCCAGCTCTTGGTAAGGAATAGAAGGGCTAGGATCAACAAATCATCCTCTTCTATAGTAACACAAAATTGACCAATTTCATCACGGCATTGTGTGAACCTGCTTAGGTACTATGGAATGGTCTCATTCCTTTGCATCTTGATATTTCAATGACTTTCCTTGAGTGTCAATTTCTTGTGGTCACTACTATTCTAGAAAAAATTTGTCATTGCTTGCCACATTGCATATACAATATATTTCCCATGGAGATTTGAGATAATATCATCTTGTACTCCCTCAAATATGATCCACCTCGCCTTGGCAGTACACTTCTTCCAATATCCTAGATTTTCAGCATCATCTAGTGCTTGTTTTGGAATATCATTATCAATGAATTCCTTCAACCCATTATCCTCCACTACTTCCTCCGTGCGTTCCATCCATGCAACATAATTCGAGATTCCCTGAGGGGTATACTAGAGTCTTACTCCATTGGAAGCCATATTCTTAGTCCTGAAGAAAACGTGCAACTTGATCTCCAACCTTGAACCTACTACAATGGCAACATCCAAATCTCTTCTCTACAATGATTCTAGCTCTGAAACCATGTAGAAATTAATGTGTAGATTCAAAATTTCTCATGAAATTTAGTAAATCACAAGAATTGAAGATACTCTATTGATCTGTGGAAGTTAATTCACCACCTAAAACAAGAATCATTAACATGCCAAAGGAAACATCATAATTAGACAAAGATTTATCTAGGAGAAAACAACTTCTCAAAACCCCTTACTATCTATATTGCATTAATCAGAGAATAGAGAAGAAATACAATACTTGCTCAAGCTTGAGCACACCCTGCACTAGTATAGTATATCCCTCTTCCTTACTAACTAAACATGGCCCAACACTTAGCCAATTTTTTAACCCTCCAAGCTCCTATTTCCTTGCGATGTTCCCTTGGGAAATTTCCCCTATTATTTAGGAATTTCACACCAAGGAACATGGCCCAACACTTAGCCAATTTTTTAACCCTCCAAGCTCCTATTTCCTTGCGATGTTCCCTTGGGAAATTTCCCCTATTATTTAGGAATTTCACACCAAGGAATTGCGCAATTATCATAGGCCAATCCTCTAACTGCATGCACCACCTGTACAACTTGGAATAGTTTACAACTAATAGTACACTTCCCTTGAACTCTAATCCTAATTGGGTAACTCAAGTTCCCTGCATGCAACTATTATTTTTGGTTGATTTATCAGTTAACTGGTTGATCACTCAATGTGGTTGAAGTTATACATCCACAACTTGACCTCCACTAGTTCTTATGACAGTTAGAACTAGTTAAACTCACAATAACTCAAATTAATTGAAATAGATTTCTATAAATTAGCAATCAATCATGTATAAGTGAACTCAAGTGTCTACAACTTGAATTTACTGAGTCAAATGAGTGGCAAGATCCATGTCACCCCAGTTAACTACCTCTAATTATTTTTCTGAAATAGGAATTTCAATTTTCATCTAGTTTGACCAAGGCAAAGTCAAAACTAGATTTCGTCGCTACATTTTCAACAGAAGGAGTGTGTTCAAGACGAAAACTTGTCTATTTTTGGTGCATTTTTTGAGTTGATTGGGCTTCATGTTCCAGAGGTGCACTCTACTAGAGAATGGCCCAAGGATAAGTCTAGCAAAAATATTGCATGATAGAAATGAGAAGAAGAAAGAGCCACAAGCTTTTATGGATGTTGCCGCAATCATGATTAGAATGTGAAGAGTCGAGGAACATGCAGAGTTTAACTTGTGATAGAAAATGAACACTTATAGAGGCAATATTCAATAGAAACATTAATAAATAAAATAAAAAACAAAGAAACACTAGCAAGGATAGCAAGATTGGCAAAAAATAATGAAAGACTTGTTGAAAATAGCAACAAGAAATTCTAAAAATAGAAATGCTATAAATAGCATTGCTATAAATATCATTTTGGGATAGATTCCAATTTTAATTAGTCCCTGAATTAAAATTCAAATTTGAGCTCAACAACTGTTTGTAAAATAATTAATTAATTCATCTTGAGTTAATTAGTTAGAGAAAATCAAACATGAAGTCTATGTGAATACATGCAACAGTTATCCCATTGATTGAGGAAGTTATCCCTTAATTAACAAGATAAGGATGAGTTGTATTTGAGTTGTAATTAGTTAGCTCAGTTAACTAAGTTAAGTCCAGTTAAATTAGTTCCAAACAGTTTATGGAACTAATTGTGAGTTCAATTAGTTAATGCATGCATGCATGCAACTAGTGTTATCCATATAACTTAATATTCTATCATAAATAACTCATGCATGTCAGTTCAGAGAAAGACCAAGTTGAGATTAAAGGAAGGGACAGTGTACTACCAGTTGGAGGAATTTTCCTACAAAGGAAACTCATCCATGCAGAAGGAATTCATTTCTTCAGGATTGCATAGTTATTTAAGAGGTCATTGTTGTGTATGAGGTGAGAATCAAATAGGTTGTAGTTGGTGGACTGAGGAGAAACTGCGCAAGGAAATATGAGGCTTGGAGGACTGAAGGAAGGCACATGTGTTGTCTAATCTATCTATGAGCAGCATTGAGGGATTGTAATGAGAGCTGGATAGCTTGTGAGCAAAAGCTTTGTGTAATCCTGGGATATTTCCACTTGTATGATAATACAAATAGCAGGGTTTTTAGCTGAGGCGTTCCCCAGTGTATTCTTTTGTGTTTCATGTGTATAATTTCTTCTTCTTTGTTATTTGTGTTTCGATTGATCTTGCTCAAATTGATTAAGCTTTCGCAAGGTTTGATAGTAGAAGTAGATCAAGTATTTTAATTTAGTTACATTGCATTATCAGGTGATCTACGGTGAAATTTCTACATGGTATTAGAGCAAAGGTGATCAAAGCAGAGAAAAATTTACAAAGAAGGGAGAATTTTGAAGTTTGAAGTTCTTGATTATAGAAATCAAATTCTTATCACATCTCAAAGTTCACCAATGGCATTCAATGGTTTGAGACTCAAGTATGTCGTGGATGGCAGCTCAAATTATATAGCCTGGAAGGATTGCATGGAATCGGTATTAGAGGACAACAAGGACTTCATTGATCAAGAAGTCCCCAAGCCAGCAACAGCTAATGCCAAAGAATTGGCAGAATGGAAGAAATGTGTGGCTAGAGTGAGGAGGATTATTCTGGAGGGAGTTCGACAACACATTGTCTTGAGTCTCCATGGGAAGGAGGTACCATTTTCAATGTGTAATACATTGAAGGATCTATATCAGAACAACAACGATTAGAGGAAGTTGGCACTAAAAGACAAGCTTCAGAAAATCAAGTGTGAAAAGGGCGACACGATCTCTACATATATGAACAAGCTCACCACTTGTAGGGATGAGCTTGGAAGTGTAGGAATCATGACAGTTGATGATGACATGGTGAGTCTTGCTCTCCTCAGTCTTCCTAAGAGCTGGCATAGCTACCTAAACTCAGTAAATGTAAGAGATAAACTGTTAGATTCAGAATTACTGTGGTCGGATCTGATGCAAGAGGAGATCAGGAGGAGCACCAGAGGTGGCTCTTCATCCAAGGAGGATGAAGAAAAATTCTCCTTAGGAAGTAAGGTAAGGAAAGGGAAGGGGAAGGATTCTCATCCCAAATCGAGTTCTTCTCATGGAGGGAAGAAGATTGACAAATCTAAAGTTAGATGCTTTAATTTTCATGAGGTGGGCCATTATGCAACTAATTGTCCATTGAAGAAATCCAAGAAGGGATCCTTGGAAGGATCTAAAGGTGAGGCATTGGCCTCTCAGTTCGAATTAGATTTTACCCTCATCACATACATGGTTTCATCAATGATGGGTTGTGGTTGGTTTCTTGACAATGGAGCCTCATTCCACATGACCGACAATAAGAGTTTCTTCAGTACCTTGGAGAAGAAAGACCTCCATATGTGCATAAGATGGGTAATGATGAAAAGTATAGTGTTTCAGGAGTGGGCACAGTTGCTTTTCAGAGGGAGCATGGAGCTTGCATCACCTTGAAAGATGTGAAGTATGTGCCAGTATTGAAGAAGAACTTGGTATCGATCACGATGTTGGAGGACAAAGGCTATGATGTAGTCTTCAGTAAGGGAAAGGATTTCCTTAGACACATCACCACGAGACAAGTGAAGTAGATCGGTTCACAAGTCAAGAACCTGTATGCTTTTGAGGTTCAAGATGCATGCAAATCCTTGAGGAGCAAGGAAATTTTGAAGACTTGGTGGTTGAGAGGGATAGTACATTACCTCTCAACATGAGTGCCAAAAGAAGTCTAAGACAATTGTGAAGGAGCCACAATTGGTGAAGTAGCTTCAGGAGGTTGTGGAGCAGCCGCAACTGAAGAAGTAGAGAGGAGACCGAGTGGAGGCATCCACTCATGCAGATACCTATAGTAGGGGGAAATTTCGAGCCATTTGGGCAGAAGGATCACATGCAGCCATACCTCTAGGTGTGAGGTGGGGTGATGTGAAGCAATAGTCTCAAGAAGGCTGAAATAGGGGCAAGATCCTTAAGGTACCCAACCTCTTTTATTAGACCTTGCTATGGGAACCCCGATGAGGAGTAGCAGGACTACCTGAGTGGGTAGAGATAGATGCGGATGGAGCCATAGAGGAAGCTTCAGCATCAGAGGATGTTTCTAGCCCAACAGAGAGGTTAATTGGGAGATTAGTTACTTACTTATCAGTAACTGAGTTGCAGTGCAGCAGTGGGAAGCACGATGCAACATGATGAGAGGAGGTGCAGTGCAGATGCAGTGATGGGAGACAGAAGCAGCAGCACAGATGCAACAGGAGGAATCAGTTTGATTGATGCAGTCAGAGATCAAAGTGACACAGGCTAGAGTAGTCAGATACTGACGAGCATAGAGGTGCAGAGTCTTTCAGTCAACAGAGGCAATAGCAGCCAAAGACTTTGATGACATAGGCATCATTATAATTCAAGTTGGATATATTTTTGTTTCTAGAGTTGGTGGAGCAACAACACTCGGGAGAAGTGTTGCATGCAGAACATTCCAAAGGTTCAGGATCAGGTTCAAGTTGAATGCCTTTCTTGTTGAGAGGGAGTGTTGAAAATAGCAACAAGAAATGCTAAAAATAGAAATGTTATAAATATCATTGATATAAATATCATTTTAGGTACCAGTGTTGGAAATAGCAACAAGGAATGATAAAATCGAAATTCTAAGAATAGCATTGCTATAAATAGCATTTCGGGATAGATTCCAATTTTAATTAGTCCCTGAATTAAAATTGTGAATTAAAATTCGAATTTTAGCTCAGCAACTGTTTGTAAAATAATTAATTAATTCATCTCAAGTCAATTAGTTAGAGAAAATCAAACATGAAGTCTATGTGAAGACATGCAACAGTTATCCTTTTGATTGAGGAAGTTATCCCTTAGTTAAGGAGATAAGGATGAGTTGTATTTGAGTTGTAATTAGTTAGCTCAGTTAACTGAGTTAAGTTCAGTTAAATTAGTTCCAAACAATTTGTGGAACTAAATATGAGTTCAATCAGTTAATGAATGCATGCATGCAACTAGTGTTCTCTAGATAACTGAATATTCTTTCATAAATAACTCATGCATGTCAGTTCAGTGAAAGACCCAGTTGAGATTAAAGGAAGGGACAATGTACTATCAGTTGGATGAATTTTCCTATAAAGGAAACTCATCTATGCATAAGGAATTCATTCCTTCTAGATTACACAGTTATTTCAGAGGTCAGTGTTGTGTGTGAGGTGAGAATCGCACTGGCTGCAGCTAGAGGACCCAAGAGAAACTGTGCAAGGAAATAGGAGGCTTGGAGGACTGAAGGAAGGCATATGTGTTGTCTATTCTATCTATGAGCAGCATTGAGGGATTGTATTGAGAGATGGATAGCTTGTGAGCTAAAACTTTGTGTAATCTTTAGATATTTCCACTTGTATGATAATAAAGATAGCGGGGTTTTTAGCTGAGGCTTTCCCTAGAGTATTCTTCTATGTTATATGTGTTCCGATTGATCTTGCTCAAATTGATTAAGCTTCCGCAAAGTTTGATAGTAGAAGTAGTTCAATTATTTTTCTTTAGTTACATTGCATTATCAGGTGATCTATGGTGAAATTTTTACAAGACTATCAATAGATTCAACATGCAAAACTTACTTGTAATGTAGATCGATTAAGAGTTTCTTTATCCAAAAATGTGTACCCAACCTAGATGAGAATGATTATGAGAATGAATTATTAGCTGTTAATTTAAAATAGATTACATGAAAAAATTCCTCAAGCATGTTTGCCACTTGTTGACGAGTGAATGAGTTAGTTGAGGGAAGTTAAGTGGGCTCCTGTTTTCTAGAAGTGTGCCCACATGGAAGAAGGAATCTCATGCATGCATTCAAGAAGGGTGCATGTCTTCATGCTGAAGGAATGTGCTCAAGTAGGGCACACTTTCTAAGCATGAAGGAGTGCACTGAAGGAGGATGCACTTCTTAAGCCCAAAGGAGTGTGCTCAACACAAGAGAAATTCTTCGCCAACTTGTAGTGCGATATTGCCTTAAAGGGGGATTTTTTTTTCTTTTTTTTCTTTTTATGTGCTTTTTTGTATGTGCATGGAGAAAAGGCTAGTTTCTAAGTCAATAAAAGTCATGAGTTTACCTAATCATGGGTTATATAACACAAGCACTTCTAAGGGTTTAGGTGACGACACTTACAAAACATTAACTTAGGAGGATGTAATGCTAGGAGAAAACATAAGAATAAAAAAAGAAACAACGTGTCAACACTAAGGGGCTTGGAATGAAAGTTCAAGTAGGCTCCAAAAGTAACTTAGGAAAAAAATTTGGAGGGCCTTTTTATATCTGTTTCTATGGAAATTTAGTGCATTCCCTTCACTCTTTGATTGAGGATTTTGGGTAGGGTTTTGTTTTGAAGAATATGGAACATGGAGGGAAGATGAGTTAGGGTAGGATGGTTCAGAGGGGTTCTCTTGACATGTGTTTGACCACATTATTTTATTTTTTTACCATTTTTCCTTGATCTACATGTTTTTTTATGTGCAACTTCTTTTGGTTAGTTTCTTGCAAAATGACCATATTCATGGTATGTTTTGCATTTAAATTGGATCTTATCATTGTTCACTAGTTGGATAAAGCTCCAATTATCTTGAGAAAATTGTATGGCTTCTACAAGTCCCTTTTTAGGTCAATTCGCTTT
Organism: Pinus tabuliformis; assembly: GCA_031772625.1. Taxonomy (NCBI): domain Eukaryota; kingdom Viridiplantae; phylum Streptophyta; class Pinopsida; order Pinales; family Pinaceae; genus Pinus; species Pinus tabuliformis. The sequence continues at coordinate 1,334,951,928 of CM062804.1, read as the reverse complement.
TCAAGTCTCACTATTTTGCTTAATTTATTCCTCCCATTCTTCCAACAAATTACAGATTCCTACGTTTGTTCCCTCCTTGTGTGCCACGATGCTTCACTAATGAGGTGTTCGACTAACTTCCTTACTCTTCATGGTTCCGATGTGCTCAGATATTTCACCTTTTCAGGCTCCCTCCCTCGTCTTCCATGACTCGTTCCTCTAGCTAGACGAGCCATCTCCACACTATTCGAAACTTGTTCACACAAAAGAGGAGTTAACCTATGTCTTTTGTACATTTTACTGTCTTTCTTGCAGTTCTTATTGCTGACATTCACCCTATTCCTTATCTGAACCCAATTATGATAGGAATAGGGCATAGGTTGGGTTTATTTCCCAACCATAAGATGAGGTTGGTCTCCTTATCCTATCGAGCTTCTCTCTTCTCCCTTTCTAGTACGTCTCATACCCTATATGGTTGGAAGTCCATTTCCTCAGCCATGCAAGTATCTTGTGTTTTGGTATGCCTTCCCATTCCCCTCTGCCTAGTTAGCCATCACTTCTCCTCTGCCCTTAGTATACGCATCCTCCCCCTAGGCATCCTAATAGGTTTCTCTGTGATGCTGCTACTCCATGTTCCCTAGGTCTTGCCGGGGTTGCCTCCACTGCTCCTCCCACCAGCCCATAAATTTGATTGTTCTTTGCTACCTTGACCCTCTACTATCAGGTTGTCATCTACCCAAGTTCCTAAGTACATTTTGGTCAAGTCTCTAGTCGATGTTGGATACCAAGATCACTAAGTTCAAGACTTTCCACGCCCAAATTCATTGCCAAATAAAGTTCGTTAGCAGGATGACCATACACATTATGGGCATGTAAAACTCAAAGCATCCATGCACATGGGATGAAAGCCTCCCCTATGTCCATCAAAACTAAAGCAAAGCTTTCCATAGCTCAACTAGCCACAACCTCTTTCAGGTGGGATTGGGATTCCAGCCACTATGTCCCATGGATGTGGCCATACCATTTGTAGCTACTTAGGTAGATTCATCTCATGTCCAGTCCAAAGGTGACAAGGCCAACAACTTCATTGACCACATTCAGTAAATCCGCTAGTAGGTTCATGACATATTGGACAAATCTAATGATAAGTACAAGCACCGACATGATCACCATCGGATGCCACACAAGTTCTAGGTGAGAGACAAATTTTGGCAACATTTACAAAAGGAGTGCCTCATTGGGCCCCACGACAAGCTTCACACACTTTGATATGGACCATACACTATCACCAAGGTTTTAGGGGAAAATACCTTGTTGTTCAGCATTACACCATTCCTTGGCCTACACCCAGTACTCAATGTGGACCACCTTTAGCCATACTTTCCACCATTGTTAGACACATTCAACATTGCAAAACAACTCACACCAACGGAGTTAAACCCATAATACATGGAACTGGCCACAAATGATCGGATCATGGACAAATAGATTAATAAAACACACCAATAGAGGATTTTACTATATAAAGTTGTTAGGGGAGGAAATTCTTCGCGAGGGCAAGTGGTTCACTGGGGACCAAGTTCAACAGAAATTTTCTCACCTCATGGGGGCTTTGCATGCAATGGGGACCATTTCTTCCTAAGGAGGGAGGATTTATTAAGGTGGATATTGGTGGCCAACTGCCTATTCCACCTTAAACACTAGTTAGTTTCATCAGTTTACTTGTTTATAGCAACATTTACTATTTTAGTAGCCTTTAGGGTTCTTAACATTCAGACCAATTTTGACCCCCTAAACGACATCATTTTGAGGTCTATAGAAAGCCAATCAACAAGGGATTACGAAAACTCTTGTAGTACTCAAAGAGATATCTCCAATGACGTATCATACATGCCAAACAGAGATAATATGACCAAGTTACAACCGCAGGAAGTTGGTTGCCCTACTAACCCCAACGAGGCCCACAAACGCTTAGCGTTCCATCTCCTGGGGTTAAGGTTTTGGTATTTTATGTTTTCCCTTGTTTTTAACTAATAAAAAGGCCCTTCAGCCTCATTGTAACACAATTTAGAGGCATGTAGCTAGCACATCTCTTCTCAAAGATAAGCTACCATTGCCTGAGCTAGTTTATTTCCATTTTTGTATGTAAGCATATTTTAGTTCTTTGATATTTACGAAATTGTTATCAGGAAAACTAGTGTCCATTCAGAGCTGCTAGTCCCACTAAGATGGGTAGCTATCTTAGAAACAAACAGATTAAAGTTACTTATGTTTTCCTTTATGAGAGATGGATGAGAGAGAAGCAGAGAGCACCAACCTCAGTCTTTTGCTAGTCTCCTTGCTTGTTTCCTCTCTCCTTTGATAGAGCTTTTGCCACTCCTTTCTCACTTGTCCCACTTCAAAGAACACCTGTAGAGCCAAGGCAGCAAAATACCATCAAAGCATAGAGATCTATAACCATAAATAATGTAGGATCAGATGTACATTAACCATATAAATGCATACATAAACAAGATTCAGAGATATACAAGCATATGGAGGAAAACTCAAATAGCTTTATTGATAGAAGTAGTAGAAGAGAGGATTACAACCAGGCTATTTGATCCAGCATCATCCTCCCGGCATGAAAGCCCTCTTCACCTCATACAAAGCAAGATCACCCAACAATGTCTTCAAAGAGAAACCAACAACACTTCCTTGCAAATTACAAAATTCCATCCTCTGGATCTCTTGGATGAGGGATCCATATATAGATGTTTTCAGGAGAGTGAGTCAGCTTCTGGGATTTTGATTAGTGTCATTTCACTGATAGTTCTTGTTTCCACTTGGAGATTTCAGATCTCTTACTCATCCCTAGGCGAATTCAGAGAGGCAAGTGTCATCTGAGCAGTTTCTAGAAGATTCTCTGGGTTTCCACCTAGCACACTACTTCTGCCATTTGTCTGCTCTCGCTCATCGCACCCTACAGAAGGGCTTTCCAGTATGCATCACACCCCCCGTGCATAATAGTGATCCAAATCGGATCCATAAACGATTGTCAAAGAACCCTAACTGTATCAAGATGAAACAAATCCTTGAAGAATCCAAAACAGCAATCAGAAACACCCTGAACCAGTGGCCATGGCAGCCGACGTGGAACGACGAGGACCTCGGTCAAAGCGCGCTGACCGAGGCCCATGGAGACTACGCAGGAGGTCGATGTAGCCCCTGGGAGCCCTAGAACGGGAAAAGGAGCTGATTTTCGATGTGCGATTCACTGGCAAATAGAGCCGAAATGGAGGGGCCTTAAGCCCTTGGTCACGTTGGGAGCTGGAGAACCGCGGGCGGAGAAATGAAAAGCGCCAACGTACGAAGGTGGGACCCACAACCTAGAAACCAGTGGTATTGATCGGGGTGCCCTTGAACGGTAAGAGGTTTTGGAGGAGAGCGGAGTGATCCCACTCAGCGATCGACACGTGGCAGCGGAGGTGAGAGAAAAACCTCTGTGATCGCGCGTTATCGGTCGAGCAAGTCAACCGCACTCGACATGTGTATGATGTTGGATCTGGAGGAGCCCAGATTGAACGATTGAGATTGCGCCCCATAGACAGAAGTAGAATCAACAGGGAATTAAGTCGTGATTTAAGGGGATTTGAAATCTGTTGACCGCTCGAAAAAGAACATATCCACGGAAAAATGGAAGAAATGAATCGATGAGCAGGCTAGCGCTATTCCAATGAGGACACGTGGCTACTTCCTAAACATTCATGCTGACACCGAATAGGGAACTCCAACCATGCAAGCGGTAGGCGAATCGACGCAGACAGGAGAGGAATCGAACAGGCATGGAGATCAAATGGCTAAATCCATGAACAGAGACCATCGAATGGAGATAGAGAGAGCGAAGAGTCCAAGCGACCAAGAGAGACAGTGAAGAGTGAGCCCTGAGAGGAGGACTGAGCAAAGAGAGCAGTAAAGCCAAGTAGAGGCAATAGAGGGCCGAGCTGACCACAGGCAGCATCGAGCGCCAGAGAGCTTGAAGAATCAAGCCTTCCCATAGAGGAATCTGTCAGGATTGACCATCACAGTAGGCTCTTTCCACTGTAGACTGAGTATCACAGAGCTGGTAGGAAGGAAAAGAGTCTATGAACTCTGAGTGGCTTGGGGAATCCAAGAACCACCCTACCAAGCAAAATCTGTTACAGGAGAACTCATATTGAGTCCCTACATTACAATTTCTCTGCTGAAAGACATAATAAAACAAGGCCACCACTGAAGCTGGACCAAAGACGTAGCCCTGGAGAATAGAGTGAACACCTTATTAAAAGTTGTTTGTGTCTTTGTGTTGTTTACTATATTTCTCTGTTGTCTTTCTACTTATTTTCTGTGTATTGGCAATCTGATCGATCCATTGCTTAAATAACACAGAACACACACACCATCACATGAGTCTGTAATACCTTTTGTTTAATAAATCCTCAACTGAGGTCACGCATAGGGTGATTATCAGATCAAGTGGTATCAAAGCTCTAGGCTATAAGGTTAGACAAGCTTGTGTTGGTTTAGTTGTGAATGCTCACTAGATAAAAGCTTAAATTAGGAGAAGGAGAGTTGGTGGAAACTAATCCTGTAATTGGGAGAGTCTATTCTCGAAAGACAATGTCAGAGGAAGGTTCTCTAGGGCCAGACCCTCAATTCATAGAAAGTTTCCTAGCTATAAATTCTATGGTAGTAGAAATTTATAGGGACTTTAGAAAGCATAAGGGTGAAGATTCATCAGGCTCTAAGCAAGATAAAGAAGAAGATGAATCTCATTCCCATGACCACTCCAAAGGAACGGGGAAAGAGGAAAGCTTCCCTACACCTCCTAGAAGCACTGTGCATAATAAGAAAGCATATTTGATTAAGTTAGATGTTAAATTTGATTTGCCTATATATGATGGAGAGCTAAATGCTGAAAAGTTAGACAATTGGATTAGACAAATTGATGTGTATTGCAGAGTACAAAATATAGACTCAGAAAAGAGTAAGATTTAGCTAGCAAGCTTATGCCTAGGAGGCACTGCCTTGGTTTGGTGGGAAGGCAGAATCCAAGATGATATGAGGAAGCATGGTAAGACCATCTCTGTCTGGAGTGAATTTGTTACTGCAATCGAAAAGTAGTTCTATCCATTAGCCTACATGCAACAAGCCATGATGAGTTGGAAAACTCTTTGGCAGTTGAAAGGGAAAAGTGTACAAGGGTATACTCAAGAGTTCAGAAAGAGAGCATTGATTTTGGGTATCTCATTAGACTCACCAGAAACTCTTTTGAAGTACATTGGTGGTCTACACAGCTACATGAGGCATACCATCCTCATGTTTAATCTCACTAGTATAGATGAGGTATCTGTACAAGCTACTCATCTAGAAGCTAGAGGAAAGAATGGAAATCGAGAAGCGGGGGGACCATCCCAACCCACTGTAAGCAAGAGCAAGGAGAAAAGAAAGCAGAAGTGGAAAGCAAGGAAGGCTAACACTGCACAGAAAGGCAAAGCTTCATGCACTTACTGTAAAAAGGAGGGGCATGATGAGGAGCACTGCTAGATTCTGCACCCAGAGCTGAGACCTAAGAAGTCTGAGGACAAGAAGAAGAAGATTGTTGTAGCTATTCAGAAAGATTTGGGGTCAGAATCAAGAGATGAAACAATCATTGCAGCCATAGGTATAAAAGGTAGGAATTCTGAAGCATCTACTAGTAATTTTGCTCAATCTGTAATTGATGGAGAACATGAGAGAAAAAGACTTGAGCTTTTCCATATTCGAGTTGTTTCCAAAAATCAAAATACTGATACTTTGTTTGATAGTGGATCACAAGTAAATCTAATTTCTGAAGCAATTTTAAAGAAATTGGGATTAGCAACTACACCTCATAAGAAGCCATACCCATTAGGATGGTTGAATGATAAAGCACAACTACAAGTGACTAGACAGTGCAAACTCAAGTTTTCTTTTCGGTCAGCATTTGTAGATGAGGTTGAGTTAGATGTAATTCCTTTGGATATATGTGGAATTGTTTTAGGAAGTCCTTACTTGTATGATAGAAAGGCTATTTTCTATAGAGCTGAGAACAAGTATCTACTTGTTAAAGATGGAATCAAATAATTTGTAAGAGCTCATAAGCTCAATAATAATTATACTCTCATAAACTCAGGACAGATGAAAAGAATGATAAATTCATGCAAACAGTTCTTACTGATGGTTGTAAAGGAAAAGAAAACTGATAAAACCAATTTATTTGAGGGCTGTAATTCTAATCAGCAAGCTGATATAGAAAATATTGTTTCAGAGTATGATGTCTTGTTTCAAGAACCTCAAGGTCTGCCACCCAAAAAGGGAATAGTACATGATATTATTTTGCAGCAAGACATTCCTTTGCCTAACATTGGGATGTACAGGTTATCTGCTTTAGAGAATGCTAAAATCAAGAAGCAGGTATAGGATTTGCTTGAGAAATGGTTCATCAGGCCTAGCACATCACCATGTGGGTCACCAATCATTTTGGTGAGAAAGAAAGATGGCTCGTGGAGAATGTGCATTGATTACCGAGCACTGAAAAAGATAACAATAAAAAATCGTTATCCCCTTTCTCGCATAGATGATCTTTTAGATCAACTGAAGGAAGATGTTTATTTTACCAAGCTGGATTTGCACAGTGGATACCATCAGGTCAGAGTTGCAGAGCAAGATGCATGGAAGACTACTTTCAAAACAAAGCAGGGATTGTATGAATGGTTGGTTATGCCTTTTGGCTTGACCAATGCCCCTACTACTTTCATGAGATTAATGAATGATGTACTCAGACCTTTTCTTGATGATTTGGTTATTGTGTATCTAGATGACATTCTGATTTTTAGTAAAACGTGGGAAGAACATTTAAAGCATGTTAAGCAGACATTAGGTGTTTTGAAAAGAGAAAAACTCTATGTGAAACTTTCCAAATGTGAATTTGGCAAAACCTCTCTAAATTATTTGGGTCATATACTAGGGGGAGGTGAATTGAAAATAGATCCCTCTAAAGTGGCAGTCATTATAAACTCACCTAAACCCAAGTCTACTACAGAAGTGAGAAGCTTCCTAGGAGCAGCATAGTATTGGAGGAAGTTCACTTCAAATTTTTCCTCAATTGTAGCTCCGTTACATGCTTTGAAAGGATTGAACAAGGTGTTTCAGTGGGGAGGCAAACAGCAAAAAGCCTTCGACACCTTGAAGGAAAAAATTAGTACAGCACATGTACTAGCACTGCCAAATCTACAAAGACCATTTGAGATCCAAACTGATGCTAGTGACTATGCCATGGGAGTAGTGTTGACACAGCATGGTAAACCCATATGTTATCATTCTGAGACTTTTAATCCTATAGTAGTCAACTATCCTACATATGATAAGGAATTGTATGCATTATTTCAGAGTGTGAAAAAGTGGAAACATTACTTAATGGGCAAAGAAACAGTAATACATACTGATCATCAGCCACTTCAATACCTACACTCCCAAACTAAGTTGCAACAATCAAGACACTACAGATGGATGGGTTTTCTACAACAGTTTCATTTAGTCATCAGATATTAAAATGGCATACATAGCAAGGTTGCAGACATGTTATCTAGACCCATTATAAATGCATCTACCATACTTAAGCATAATTCTATGCTGCATGAAAGCTACATAGAACAGTATGATCATGACATGGAATTTAAAGATGTATATGCAACTTTGAGTCAAGGCAAAAGAGTAGAAGAATTGGACTATCATGTGAAGAACCAGTTCTTATATCATTGTGGGAAACTCTGCATTCCACAAACTGAGAGAGCAAAGATAATTAGGGAAGCTCACACTTCTCTGATATCAGGTCACTTTGGGGTAAGTAAAATAGTTTCACAGCTGCAAAGGTTTTGCTTTTGGCCAAGAATGAGTGAGACAGTTTCTAGATATGTAAAGGGGTGTGCTATGTGTGCTAAAAGCAAGCCCAACAACAGAAAATTAGGCTTGTACACTCCATTGCCAGTTCCTTCTCACCCTTGGGAAAGCATTTCCATGGATTTTGTTGGAGGATTGCCCAAATCTAGGAAAGGTCATGATTATCTATATGTTGTTGTGGATAGGTTCAGCAAAATGTGTGTTTTGATACCTTGTAGTAAACATATTACAGCTGAACAAACTACAAAATTATTCTTTGAACATGTATGGGTTCATTTTGGATTACCCACTTCTATTATATCTGACCAAGACACTCGATTTGTGGGAAAGTTTTGGTCTAGTTTGTGGGAACTAATGGACACCAAATTAAAGAAGAGGATAACTTTTCATCCACAAACATATGGCCAGACAGAAGTAGTTAACAGGACAGTGATCCAATTACTGAGAGAATATTGCAGAAAACACCCTAAGCTTTGGGATGAACACTTGTGTTATGTGCAGCATGCTTACAATAGAGCCAAACACTCTTCTACCCAGAGATCTCCTTTCAAGACCTATTTTGGTTTCATACCAAGGTCCCCCTTGGATTTTGTCTTTGGTAAATATACCATGGTTGATAGACATAGTGATGTGGACAGAGCAACTAGGTTCATTGAACAAATCCAAGAGATCCACCAGGCAGTACAGGAACAGATGGAAAAGAGCCAGGCCAAGTACAAGGCTAGGCATGATAAGCATCGGATGGAGCATAGTTTTCAAGTTGGAGACCAAGTCTTGCTATATATCAGCAAGGACATGATGCAAGGTGAAGGTAAAAAGCTAAAACCTATCAGGTATGGACCCTTCAAGATACTTGAGATGATGGGTGAAAATGCTTTCCACCTTGATCTGCCAGCTTACATGCACATCTACTTAGTCATGAACACAGATTGCATGAGGTTGTTTGAACCTTCAATGATTGAGGACCCTGAAGAGCAGAGTCAATTACCTTCTGTTGATGACTTGCTACCTGGGAATCTTAATGAGTTACATGATGATACAGTGTTGGACAAGAAGATAAGGACGATGCACAATGGATAGGTTGAATACCTCAGTATTGGGATTAAATGTTCAAAGACGAGTGGTGCGAAGTGGATTGAGATTGGACAGGTGAGACAACAGTTTCCTCACTTAGTCGATGCTTGAAGAAAACCAACTTTTGGTGGTCCAAAATCTTTTCAATAAGGAGGCTGTGATCTAAATCGGATCCATAAATGACTGTCAAAGAACCCTAACTATATCGGGACAAAACAAATCCTTGAAGAATCCAAAACAGCAATTGGAAACACCCTGAACTAGTGGCCATGACAGCCGACGCGGAATGACGAGGACCTTAGTCAAAGCGCACTAACCGAGGCCCATGGAGACTACGCAGGAGGTCGATGTAGTCCCTGGGAACCCCAGAATGGGAAAAGGAGCTGATTTTCGATGCGCGATTCGCTGGGCAAATAGGGCCGAAATGGAGGGGCCTTAAGCCCTTGGTCACGTTGGGAGCCAGAGAACCGCGGGTGGGGAAACGAAAAGTGCCAACGTACGAAGGTGGGACCCACAACCTGGAAACTGACAATATTGATCGGGGTGCCCTTGAATGGTAAGAGGTTTTGTTGGAGAGCGGAGCGATCCCACTCAGCGATCGACGCGTGGTAGCGGAGGTGAGAGAAAAACCACCTTGATCGCGCGTTATCGGTCGAGCAAGTCAATCGCGCTCGACGTGGATATGGCGTTGGATCTAGAGGAGCCCAGATCGGATGGCTGAGATTGCACCCGATAGACAGAAGTGGAATCGACAGGGAATTAAGCCATGATTTAAGGGGATTTGGAATCCATTAACTGCTACGATGGAAAAAGAACGTATCCGCGGCATAACGGAAGAAATGAATCGACGAGTAGGCTAGTGCTGTTCCAATGAGGACACGTGGCTACTTCTTGAGTGTTCATGCTTACGCCGAACAGGGAACTCCAAGCATGCAGGCGGTAGGTGAATCAACGCAGGTGGGAGTGGAACCGAACAGGCATGGAGATCGAATGGCTAAAGCCATGAATAAAGACCGTCGAATGGAGATAGAGAGCGAAGAGTCCAAGTGACCAAGAGAGAGAGTGAACAGTAAACCCTGAGAGGAGTACTGAGCACAGAGAGCAGTAAAGCCAACCAGAGGTGAAAAAGGGCTGAGCTGACCACAGGCAGCATCGAACACCAGAGAGATTGAAGAATCAAGCCTTCCCATAGAGGAATCTATCAGGATTGAGCATCACAGTTGGCTCTGTCCACTGTAGACTGAGGGTCACAGAGCTGGTACGAAGGAAAAGAGTCTGTGAACTCCAAGTGGCTTGGGGAATCTAAGAACCACCCTGCCAAGCAAAATCTGTTACAGGAGAACTCATATTGAGTCCCTGCATTGTAATTTCTCTGCTGAAAGACATAGTAAAACAAGGCCACCACTGAAGTTGGACCGGAGACGTAGACCAGGAGAATAGGGTGAACTCCTTATTAAAAGTTGTTTGTGTCTTTGTGTTGCTTACTGTATTTCTCTGCTGTCTTTCTACTTATTTTCTGTGTATTGGCAATCTGATCGATCCGTTGCTTAAATAACACAGAACACACACACCATCACATGAGTTTGTAATACCTTTTGTTTAATAAATCTTCAACTGAGGTCACTCATAGGGTCATTATCAGATCAAATAGGTGAGATGCATCGCACCCTATGCATGGAGTAGTCTGTATGGTCCTATTTTGACCAGTTCTTAGTAGATTTTCATGGAGAACTTCTGGGAGATGATGTAATCAGCTGACCTTGTTCCTCTAGGGTATGAAACAACACTTTTAGGGGTTTAGAAGCCCTTTGTTTATGGACATAGGTGATTGGGGTTGCAGTGCCCAAATATGTCTATAATAGTTGCCCCCTAAAGGATGACGTCGTAAATCCTTTTGATTTCAGGTGAAATGCTTTATAATGAGGATCCGAGGTTTTTCGAATTGGAAGGTGACCTGTAATAAGATACAATACAATACATTATCTTCACAATATTTTAATGATCTAGCTGAGGCGGGAATTCCCATGCTTAGCTTTATAAATTCATATTCATGTACATAAGACAGACAATCGTCTGTGTGGCAGACTGATGATTCTGGTAGAGCCATCATCCTTTAGTTTGGATGATTATCTGTGCAGCAATGATGTACATTTGATGTCTTTATTTTCATGAATATATCGTAGCCCGGATGGATGAAACTAGATCCGGGGTCTTCAAACTCGTTCAATCTTCACCCGAAGTACAAGTCGATCCATGTGAAAAGATGTTCTGATGTCGAACATGGAAATAAATCACCTGATTACCAGCCAATGATGTAAGCCATTAACAGGCACGAGAGGAATCACCGATAATGATGATGACCCTCAAGGTACTGCAGTACAATTCACGTGGTGTGAATACATGAGCTGATGTCGAACACCACGCAAAATCTTTCGGTCGAAGGCCATTGATGTAGACCTGTCACCAGAAGTGAGAAAGTTTCCATTGAGGCATGCAAGCTTCAAAGTACTGAAGGGGTTGTCCCTAAGTCAAATTCTTGGATAATGAGCTAATGTCGACAAGAAGTGACCCATCATAGGAGGGCCTTAATGAATCCCACATCTATGGCATGGAACGGACCAAATGATTTTGTGGAGGTGAAAACGTTCTGATGATACAAGGTTCACGGTGGTGGTCATGAAAAAATGGAGAGTGAAGGTATTGCAGTGGATGATATGTTAGCTAGGTTGGTGAATTCTCTGAGCAGCTTCTCTTGAACATATCGGCGACACTGAAATGGATTGGTAGCATTAACCCAAAAGTGGATGGTATGGTGGGCCAATGGTGATATGACTGGTGAATGGAATAACCCAACCCGACTCAATCATGGTGATAGAGTGAAAGTGTCATGTTCAAGAGCGACCTGCTACCAATGAAGCTATTCAAGTTTTCTTCCCTTTTTCCCCAGTCATTGCTGACCAGTACCTCTTTATTTTTGTTAAGATTGAGGAGGATAACATATGCTTATTCTATAATTTTCCCTTCAGGAAAACCTGTTGCTATGTTTTAACGAGCCTAGTGACAGTGAAACTCGCTCTTGTCTGCATGGACAAGTTTGTCGCTATTTTTTAACGAGTTTAGCGACAAAGATAACTCAGTCCTTTTTAATTTTAGAGAGTCTAAAATGGATGGAAAGGCAACTCCAGTGGTCCTTTTTCGTAATGTAATCCCTTAAGTCCGAAAAAGTGTAAAATAATACGAAAGGGATGACTTCTCGATAATTTTAACGAGCTGAACAAGACAAGCGCTCAATCTTTTTGTGTAATAATCCCTCAGGTCCAAAAAGATTAAAATCTAGAGGAGGAATGGCACTTCCGATCACTTTAAAGAGCTGGAGAGGCCAATTTCTCAGCAATCTTTTCATATTTTACGAGTCAGATGAAAAGAGCTTAAAGGAGACTTTTTTTTTGAGGAATGAGTGATATTTTTGGATAGCAACTGGTTCCAGGTAATATCTGGAACTTTTCAATCACGGCAGTGTAAAGAAGGTGGCTAATAGAATCACTCGTCGTAGTTGTTCCTCAAAAGAGTAAACAATCAGATGGAGGCGTATGAAAGGCTAAAAAAAGAGTGGAGGTGATGGTAAGAACATGATCAAGGTTCAAAAGCTGATAGTCATGCAATCAAAATGATTATTTACCGAAGGTGAGGTTCATCTTTTAATGAGCTTAAACTCTATGGAAACACTTGCTCATTGCTAGGTTTATTTTTTGACGAGCTTGAACTTCGCGGAAAACTACTCATGGCGAGGTTTATTTTTTAACGAGCTTGAAGTTTGCATAAAATTTCTCGTGGTGAGGTTTATTTTTTAACAAGCTTGAACTTTGTGTAAAACTGCTTGTGGCGAGGATTATTTTTTAACGAGCTTGAACTTTGCGTAAAACTGCTCGTGATAATAGTCCAAGATGTTGATTTCACCATTAACACTATGTTCTTTTGACAGTCATGCTGCATGTTCGATTACTCCATCAAATTGATTAGAAATGTGAATACATGCTTGAAAAATGAGTTAAACAACCATATTTTACTCGAACTACGTGAATAGTAACATAAAAATAGTTTTTACCTCTCATTTTACCATTTCATTCAAATTTGGGATTTTTGGAGCTCCGAAGGAGTTTTCCCCTTTTATTTTCACCAGCTGATTCCAGGAGATTCTGTGGGTTATTTTCGGCACCATCCGGACCAGGTAGGAGCTAACCATAAGCTCTTTAATTGCATTCTTTCCTTTTCTGATTTTGAGCATGCTTTCCTATTCTTTTGGGCCTCTAGGGTTTGAACAATTCGTTCTCTCCCCATCGCACCCAATGTATATCAAAAGGTGCGATGCATACTGGGCTAGCCATTGGCCAGTCAGGATGCATCTCACCCAGTACATAGTTGGGGTGCAATGGGCGCAAAAGGGCAAGTTTATGCACTGTTTTTTCATGGAAATTTTGCCTTTTTTTTCCTGAATCAGGACCCTAATTCTTCTCTTGTTTGTTTTTTAGAGATTCATTGGATCAAAATGGTCGTTACATGGTGTGAATGCGAGCATGAAGAAGATGACATGGTTGCTTTACATGATCTGGGTACGGTGATTGCTTTGCGGAATTGTGGTTTGCTCAAATTCTTCCACATATCCAGCATGAGGCAAAAAATCAATTTGTTGCAATATTTTCTCGATGCATGGGATCCTACCAACCAAGTGTTCCAGATTCGAGGTAAATCCATCCCTTTGATAGTTGAGGATATCTACTTCTTGACTGGTTTATCGAGGCATGGTGCCCCTCTCTCACTATCAGGATCCGCCCGTGGAGGTGAATCTGTGAGGGATTATATTTGCCGATTTTGTAGAGATGGATCTCAGCCAAGCAGGGATGATAAGATCAATATTTGAGATGTCACTGACTAGTCCTTGAGGACTATCTTATTCACCTTTGCTAGATTGGCTGGTAGCATGGCTCTTCATTTGGCCAACAGGTCTTATATGCAGTATGCTCTAGAATGCCTTGAACCAAAGGTATTCAACTAGTGTGATGCAGTACTTCCGGTTATAAAAGAACAGCTCACCAAGGTGAAGAATGGAAGATCTAAGAACTTTGGTTATGGTTCTATTCTCACCGCCTTTGCCTTGGAGAAGATCCCACTGATGCAGCCACAGTACATTTCACTCGGACCATTAGTACCAACATAACCACGGATGGAGAGATGGGTCAATCTTATGGCCAGACATGCTGGTCAGTCATATATTTCATTCTCTGATGCCTTCTTTGAGTGGATTGACCGTCAGAAGATGGTCTTTGCTAAGTATCCATATGCTGGGATGGATTTCCGGGGTGACCTAGATTTGGTGCTGCCGGCTGGCGAGCAGTGGGGTGTTATAGGCAAATGTTCTGACCATATCCCTATTTATTGTTTTTATAATGTTCTTATGTCTTTTAAATTCTATCAAGACTAATCAAACTCATATATTTATGTAGATATTGGACCTGTGCAACCAGCAGTGCACCCGAGGGTAGCAGCTGTTGCTCCAGCAGGAGAGGCTATAGGGAGGGCTGTCCTCCGTGATCTAGACGTAGCTGAGACCCTTGCAGTATTGCAGGATCACATCGACGACCTCACCCTTGGTATCCAATATGTGAGGACCGATGAGTTACCTCTGAGATTATAGCGCCATACTATTGGCGTGCCGAGTCAATGGACTAGGCTCTTACGTATGATTGCACAGGCGATGACTTTTTATCACCAGCGCCATTAGTCTAGGGTGCTTTTCTGCATTTTTGAGTTTTTGGGTCATGTGACCGATTTTGTCTTAGACACAGAACATATTTGATAAACTATAAATAGTTATATATATTTTTTATTTTCAGAGCTTTATTTTGGTTAAGTTATATGATCCTGATGCAAATGTTGATTGAAATGATTTCTTTTATAAATGCTGCAAATGTCTATCTAACACATAATTTGCTAATGGATCAGTTAATGTGTTTAAGTTTATGGAAATGTGTTGATATTGAATAGAATCAAACTGCCTTTCCAAAATCCTGACCCTTAGGAACATACAATAGATAGCTGGATTTCGAACAGAATGTGTGCCAATAAGTTGTAGGATGACAAGTTGTGAGTCTAGCCTGACAAAAAGTTGCCACGTGTGATGGCATCATAGAGAAGTTCTATGAACGTGCTATACTCAGTGATGTTGTTCGTTGATACACCAATACATACTCCTCTAAAACTCACTAACTCGCTGCTTGGATCAAAAATGGTCCGGGCCATAGAAGATAGGTTCTGTGTACTATGACTAGCTCCATTGGAATATCCAACAAATGATTCCAATAGGTTTGAAATCTACAACAAATGTAATAATGGGTTACCTAACCAAATAGATCACTCTTAACGAAAACAAAAATGTAATAAAATCATATAGAGAGGTTACTACACCTAATCAAGCATAGTAACGCTTAAGGTACAACCTGTTTCAGTGTTGCGCCAGTGCAATTCCATCGTAATCTACTAGATCATAGGTTCATTTTTCTAACACTCATTTAACAATGTAGGGATCCATCCACAAAGATTGGAACTTACCAGCTCCCAATTTATCGGATTCATGATCGTAAAGCAAGACCAGGTCACCTTCTGAGAAGACACGGGGTTTGACATTTTTGTCAAACTGCGCCTTAACTCGTTTCTTATGGGCTTCGTTAGCCAAGGCAGTGTCATGATGGGTTTCATCCAATTGGATTAGTTCCAAGAAATGAGCCTCTTCCTCTGAAGTTCTAGGGAGAAGGTCGATTGCAAGCTTAAGAGATGAAATCTCACATTGAATTGGTAGGACGGTTTCCAGGCCATACACCAACTGAAAGGGTGTAAACCCGATCGCATTTCTTACCGAGGTTCTATATGCCCACAAGGATGAGTACAAGATTAGGTGCCAACTCCATTTGTGGACTCCGATCATCCTTTGCAGCATGCGCTTTAGGGCTTTGTTGATGGCCTCAACTTGTCCGTTGGTTTGCGGATAATACGGAGTAGAACTATCATGGGATAATCCTAGTTTGGCAACCAATTTGACCATCATGTGATTGCAAAAATGTGATCCATGATCTGTGACTATAGCCTGTGGAACACCGAACCTAGAGACTACATGATTAAAAAAGAAAAGAGCAGTCGTTTCGCCGCTGTTGCTTAATGTAGGCATCGCCTCGGCCCATTTCATAAAATAGTCAACTACGACTATGATATACCCATGCCCCCCAACCAAGGTGAGGTTACATGTCATGAAATCTATGCCCCATTTGGCGAATGGCCCAATAGCAACTACTGGTTGCAAAGGTGTGGGTGGTATTCTGGTTTTGTTGTCAAAGATTTGACAAGCATGGCAACTTCTGATTACGGTTATGTAATCTTTGAACATTGTTGGCGAAAAGTAGCCTGCTCGTAAAATCTTTTGCACCGTAGCATAACCAGATTGATGCCCCTCACACGCCCCTGAATGAAAATCATTTAGGACTTTTTTAGCCTCCTCATGGGTGAGGCACCTTCACAAAACTGTATCGACACCGCGACAGTAAAGCGTATCACCGATGATCATGTAGTCTTTTGCTTGGTATCGGGTATGTCTTTGTTTAGAGCGAGAGGTATTAGGCATGTATGTTTTGGTTTGGAGATAGATGATTATATCTCCGTACCACGGATTGCTTGACAATATCAGAAACAATGATTCATTCACAATTGTTTCTTTGGATATTGAATCGTTGGACGACGATGGGAAATCACATAATAACTACGTGAAAACTAGAGATTTCTTTGATTTGGATTTTACGAATTCTAGATCAAACTCTTGCAAAATAGCTATCCATTTTGAATATTTTCCCCCAAGTAACTGACATGATAGAATGTATGTCATTGGGTTGCAATCTGATAAAATTATAGTTTTGCGAAAGAGGATATAGTGTCAAAATCTCTGTACTACTTGAACAGCTGCGAGAGCCAGCTTTTCAACATAGGAGTATTTTCTTTCTATATCATTTAAGTTTCGGCTTAAATAATAGATAGGATGTTTGATTCCATTTTCTTCTTGAACTAAAACCATTGCGATGGTTGTATCCGCTGCAGCTAGATACAAGTTAAAGTCTTTTTGATAATCAGGAGCGTATATTAATGATGCTTTTATTAGGGATTCCTTTAGAGCATCAAAGGAAGCTTACGCTACCTGATCCCAGTTGAAGGGTACCTCTTTTCTCAAAATACGTGTATAACCTTTAGTAAGTTTGATGTAATTTGGAATGAATCTCCTCAGAAAGTTCGCTTTACCTTGGAGTTTCTGAATCTGAAGCAAATTTGAAGGTGGAGGCATATCGATGATTACCTGAACCTTACATTGGTCAAGTAGAATTCCGTCCTTAGAAACTACGAAGCCAAGTAAATGACTAAAACTGACACAAAACACACTTGTGTGGATTGAGTCGTATCTTGTAGTATCGGCAATGTAGAAATATAGCTCTCAAATGCTGCGGATGATCGGTCCGCTTTTGCGAATGAGCTGGAAGATCGTTGAGATATGGTTGAACGATGTTCTTGATGTCATGGAAGGCATAATTCATAGCCCTTTGAAAAGTTGCCCCTATGTTCTTTAAACGGAAAGGTAATTTTCAGTAGGCAAATGTGCCCCACAGACATATAAATGCAGTCTTCCATTGGTCCTGTGGGCAGATATTTATTTGATTATACCCAGAGAATCCATCCATAAATGAAAAGATTTTGCATCTGGCGCATTCATCAATTATCTGGTCGATGAAGGGTGTAGGGTAGTTGTCCTCTAGACAAGCTTGATTTACATCCCTGTAATCAATGCACACTCTAATCGTTTCGTGTTTTTTCGTCACAAGAACAATATTTGATACCCAATCAGTTAGAGGAACTAGGTAAATTAAACCAGCATGTAAAAGTTTTTCAACTTCTACCTTAATGGTAGTGGCTTTCTTTGGGTGCACCTGCCGAAGCCGTTGTCGTACTGGTTTGACATCTGGATATATCTTGATTTCGTGTTCGACTATGCTCGAGTCAATGCCTGGCATTTCTTCATATGACCATGCAAATACATCTCTGAATTTGCAAAAGAGAGCGAAATATATTTCCAGTTCTGAAGAAAAATAAGATTTACCGACATGAATATTCTCTACAACATTAGGTTTGATCGAAATATTTATGGTGATAGTTTCTTCAATATTGGACATATTTCACTCTGAATCCACCGTATTTATAGTATTTGATAGAAAATCAAAAACTGAAGGATGATAAAGGTCGCTAAATTAATCTTCGTTGTAATCTGGAAGATGGGAACGATGGTGGTAATCTTCCCATGGTGCCTCTCCTATCATCATCGACTGAATAATTCCTTTGTCTGTAGAATGTACATGTGACCAAGGATCTGAAGAGGTGCCATATTCTTTTGACCTATCTACCCAAACATTCAATGAGCGTTGATTTGTGTTTGCCACCCAGGCTGAGAAAAGTGATTGCTACAAAATCTCTATTGGGCTTGGAGGCAAAACCTGTTGATGATCCATGCTAACAAAATGCTCAGAAGTCTTCTGAATGGAAGATATCATATTGTAGGTTCCTACTATTGCCACTTCCGCCAAATTACTCAGAAGTGGTAGGGAAAAAGTACCCATCAAGGTAGGGTCTTTCAGTAGGCCTACTCCGACATTTTGAAGCGAATGAGAGCTTCCATGGATCATTGGAATGCCTCCTGTAACTTGTGAATTGTTGGGGAGAAAGGTTTGTTGATCAACGATTGTAATTCCTCCTTGGAAAGGAAATGCAATCTTCCTAAAGTAAGTTGATACAACAGCAGCCATGGAATAAATCCAGGGCCTTCCCAGTAAGATATTGTAATCGAGGTTTCCATCGATAACTTCGATGTCGATTTCTACTGTTTTCCCCCCAGTTCAACTTACAAGTTACTTAAAATCCCATATGAGGTGTATGTTCATCCATCAAATGCTTTTAATGTCGTTGATGATCTTGAAAAGGGTGTGATCCTAAAGTTTTCCAGCAACTCATTGACATAATGCAGGTAGATGCCCCCTCATCAATAATTGTTCGGTGAATAGTTTTGTTGAGGGCTTTCACTTGGATGAGGAAAGTGAGTTGAGCTGGTAACTGAGGTTCAAATCCTTTATGGTTAAAAGCCACCAGATTGGAATCTGCTGGGTCAATCCCACCTATTGTTGATAATAGAGCCTGTTTTTGGGAGGGGTAATTTTGTCGTACTTCAAGTGTCGACATAGTGGATGGCGATTGGGCCAGATCCTCTACTATATTATAATTCTGTGCTACTCGGGCATGAGGATTAAACGAATATTTGTGTACTACTCCCTTTGGTGGCTTTATTGTTAGCTCAAGAATGATGGGTGGCACAACTTCGGTTGAAGTTGTTGTCGAACTACTAGGTTGAGCTGCAGCCTTGTTGTCCAATTGATGTAGATTCCCCGTAATATTTATTCCTGGTCGATATCAAAGCATCATTTTGCTGTTTCGAAATGGACAACATAAGCACTTGGGATGGGGAAGCATTGTCACTAGCGACCAGATTGGTTTCTAGGTTTGGAAACGGGTCAGTCAATACTGCTGAAGTTCTTGAATTCTTAAAGATTTTCTTAACTTCTGCTTTATATGGACAATCTTTCATCTAGTGGTCCTCATCGCATATGACGCATGGCTGATTAGGTTTCTTTTGCCCAGAAGGGTTTGCAGAAGATGTTTCAAGAGACGAATCATCTTGTTTCTTCTTCTTGCTTTTCCGTTTCTTCTTGCCCCCTCGCTACTTTGGTTCTTTACCTTTGTCAGTCGACACGATGTTAACCTTCAAGGCAAGAAGTTCTTCATTTGAATTTTGACCAGAAACCATACGGGCTTTCTTAGACATAGCATTTACGGTTTTTGGGTTGGTTGTACCTATCATGCCATTGCCAGCATGAGAGTCTTTGTTTGATTTAGGAGGAGGAGGAACAGAAAACTCTGGTCTACCAGCATCAGGGATTTTGTTGTAGAGCATGCCAGACTGAGTATAAATCAAGTCTAGACATTGCGCATGAGTAATGACTTGCTCTTCAGTGACAACCCCCTGTTTAGCCACATCTTTTGTAATAGAAGGTAATAATGACTTAATAAACCATTCAGCTAGCATCTGATCAGGAACATATGTTTTTACCATTCGGCAATGACATCGCCACTCATGAATATGATCAGATATGTGAGTGGCTATCATCTGCTTAAAACTGGTAAGAAGCTCCATTCTTGTTTCGTACCTTATGGGTAGCTGAAAATGGGTTAAAAAGGTTGTGGCAAGGGCACTGAAGTTATCAAATGAAGCTCTAGGCAATTCGATGTACCATTTTGTTGATGGACCAGTTAACGTTCGCTGAAAAAGGCAAAGCCTAATCGAATCATCACTGAGAGTGTTGGACGAACGCCACAGATGAAAAGTCATTACATGATTCGATGGATCTTCACCCGGATTTCCATTGAATTTAGGAATATCTGATGGAAGTTTATGAGGAAACGTGGCCACCAAGGGGCGTAAGCAATTAGATCATTTGTTAGCCAATTTAGATCTGGTAATTCCAACATTGCGACGAAGGGCAACTGTTGATTCAGGTTTGGCAAAGCATACCTAGGATAAGATGGGATCACCTGAGCAGTGGGTCTTTACATACCAGCATAATGTATTTGATGTTGATAACTTTGATAAGGTTGATGGTTATAACCATTATGATATGATTGATGGTGACCGTTTTGAATATATGGTTGCCCATTACCCACAAAGCTTTGTTGCTCATGTCCTTGGTAAGCTTGCTGGAATTACGGTTGTTGATATTGCACTAGCCATGGTTGTGAAACCATTTGTTGTTGTCCAATACTAGATGTTTGACCAAGATGAGGGGTGATAGTAGCCATTTGAGCCTGTGTCGCTTCATTTAAGGAGCCACTAATCGGCAATTGTGGTTGAGTCATTGAGACAAGAGGCTGTTGTATTACGACCTGAGAGACTTGAGGTTGACATACAACAGACAACGTTTGTACTTGTGACACCATTACAATAGCTGGTGTAGTGGGGATATTTGACACAGGTAGATTTGGTTGCATTGAATATACAACTCTTGGCTATTGAGGCAGTATTGGCACCCAACCACTAGATGCAATTCCAGCTTGACCCGAATTTTGTTATGAACTCTCATATGGTTGTCCTCCTGGAGGGAACAAGGAAAAGGCATACTGCCCCCCATATGGTGGTAATCTAGTGTTCAAAGGAAAAATTGGTCCTTGTAGACTGGACTGCCCAAATTGATACTGTTGTGGAGGATCAATTTGTTGAGACTAAACATAAGAAATTCCAGATATCACTCTAGACGAACAAACAGGAATAGACCACACTATCGAAACAGTCCCTGGGTGGACTCCATCTAGCTGTTGAGAGCTAGTTGGGATAGATGGTACACCAGCGAGCATTGTTGAAGTAGTGGCAGGAAGTTCTGCTACTGCTATATCGGATGACACAGTCCTAGATGTCTATGGTTGTTCAAACATATTGAGTCTATCCAAAAGACCTCCTAGCGATTCTACAAGAACTTGCGATGAAGGTTGACTATCTTTTGAATTAAATGATATAGGTGGATCCCAGTTCCAAAATGTAATGGGGTAATGGATGGAAGATCCTCCACAATCTCTTCTATCGCAATCAGTCCAGGTGGAAGAGGCAGATCGTCAGGTCTATAAAATATTTCTGGTGCCGAAGAAGGTGCACACTCTCCAGCGACAGATGTTGGAGGGTTAACACTTTCCGAATCAGTCCTAGATGGAACTGGTTTAGGAATAGATGTGTTTACCATTACAGTAGGATCAGTTCTAGTGTCCTCTTGTAACTGTGGAACTTCTTCTGTAGAGGCAGGGATACCAGAAATAGTTGGAGTAATTGGAGTTTCTGAGGATGTTGAAACACAAGTTTCAAAAAAATCAGGAGACTTTGATCCAGTTAAACGAGATCGTTTGGCCTAGGATGGTTTCGTTCCTAGAGTCAAAGAGGGTTGACTCGTTAGTCTCTGCGAACGACGGGGTTTTGATTGAATTTCTTCCACGATTAAGGATTACTTGATCAACTCAAAATAAAAAAGGGGAAAATGTTATTCCAAATTAAATGAATTTTATGACACTTTGACACAACTTGCTTTTTCAATTTTTAATAGTCGAGAAAAAGCTAAAGATGACTCTAGTTGCCTTCAAATTTTTAATGAGCCTGAAGTGACAAGTGCTCAGATGGACCTTTTCTTTTAAGGAGTCTAAAAAGGAACGAAAGTGACTGCTCTGGAAATCTAGACAGAGGGATTACCAAACAAATCGCAAAACTGTAGAATAATTTTTATGGTACGGCAGTCAATCTTCCCGAATGCTGTGTTCAGTGCATTGCAATCGATAGGGCGGCAGACACGGCTTCCTAAGGATAAAGGATGTAGCCTATTGTTGTCTCCCAATATATACTCGACGGTACGTGGGAGCACAAGTCTGTACTGGCACTTGTCATCTCAAAGAGGAGGAACCACCCAACCTACGATGAAAGCGATAGTTACCAGGCTTTACGACGCTGGAATACATCGCTAGCCTAGACTTCTAAATGTTGTGCGTTAGGTTCCAAAGCATTTTTATGTTCATTGAGGTTTATTTTATAGTTGATCTTTCTTAAGAAGTTTTCCTTTAAGGTTCACCGCGTGATGTAGATATACAATTCCTAAATAGGCAATCTAAGATGATAAATAGTTGTTTACTTTCTTTTTGCAATGAAAATCCTAGCTACTAAGGAAAGAGAGATGAAATTCTTTCAATATAGAGCAGAGAGCACACACTAGATGCACTTTTCCTAAATCAACTTCAGCATGTAGTCTTAATGCAAATGCACATGCATGTATTGTTTTCCAATTTCCTTAATGTGAGAATGACAAAAAGAAAACAAAGTATAGACCTAAACTATTCTCTTTGAAAGCAATAGTACTAACAATTTTCTTTTCAAAAAACGAAAGTAGGTTCAAGACGACACTTTGCGATTTTGAATTTAAACTACTTTCGACACTTGAAATACTAATGATTCAAATCAAATACAATGGAAAAAGTGTAATCAACTATCAAAAAGAGAGGAAGACTCTTTTATTTGACTGAAAATGACACTTGCAACACTTTCAAATCAGAAGACGACAGCTTGATTAAGCTACCATTTGCACAAGAGAACTGTAAATGACGAAAAATACATAAAAACATTCACAATTCCTTGTCGATGGAGGCTGAATAATGCAAAGGAAGATGGTTTCAATAGAGATATACTGATCACAGACAGCAAAACTACTGAATAAAGCTGAAGACAATGAAGAAAAAACCAAAATCTAGAGGCAAAAACAATCTCATTTGATCATCGCACCTGTAACACAGGGAAACAAGGATGCATCTCACCTACAACACATGGGAGGTGTGATGCATCCAGACTGCCAAGAAGAGATAGTGTGATGGTCTAGGGATGAGACTGAGCTTGGCTTTTGCTCACAGTTTGTAGCTAAGTTCAGGGATTTAGGCTGAGCTAACGATTGTCAGTAAACAAAAAGTATAGGGGCTGATATAATGAGGTTATTTGAGCTACCACGAGGGAACTTAGGATGTCTGCAAGCTATATGTTCCGTTCATAAACCAACCTGGAGATTGACTGAAGCAGCGTTGATCTACTTTGCAGTTGTATAGCAAAAGCAGTTCGAAGGCTAGCTAGCTTGACTTCAGGCTCCGTCTGTTGTTTATAAAGCAAACAACGGTAACAAAACAAACAAACTATTCGCTCCCGAGTAGAGTCACCATTTTGTTATCGGGAAAACTAGTGTCCATTCAGAGCTGTTAGTCCCACTAAGACGGGTAGTTATCTTAGAAACAAACAAATTAAAGTTACTTGTGTTTTCCTTTATGAGAGACAAATGAGAGAGAAGCAGAGAGCACCAACCTCAGTCTTTCGCTAGTCTCCTTGCTTGTTTCCTCTCTCCTTTGATAGAGCTTTTGCCACTCCTTTGTCACTTCTCCTGCTTCAAAGAACAACTGTAGAGCCAAGGTAGAAAAATACCATCAAAGCATCGAGATCTATAACCATAAATAATGTAGGATCAAATGTACATTAACCATATAAATGCATACATAAACAAGATTCAGAGATATACAAGCATATGGAGGAAAACTCAAATAGCTTTATTGATAGAAGTAGTAGAAGAGAGGATTACAACCAGGCTGTCTGATCCAGCATCATCCTCCTAGCATGAAAGCCCTCTTCACCTCATACAAAGCAAGATCACCCAACAATGTCTTCAAAGAGAAACCAACAACACTTCCTTGCAAATTACAAAATTACAACCTCTAGATCTCTTGGATGAGGGATCCATATATAGATGTTTTCAGGAGAGTGAGTCAGCTTCTAGGATTTTGATTAGTGTCATTTCCCTGATAGTTCTTGGTTCCACTTGGAGATTTCAGATCTCTTACTCATCCCTGGGTGAATTCGGAGAGGCAAGTGTCATATGAGTAGTTTCTAGAAGATTCTCTGGGTTTCCACCTAGCACACTGCTTCTGCCATTTGTCTGCTCTCACTCATCGCACCCTACAGAAGGGCTTTCTAGTATGCATCGCACCCCCCGTGTGTAATAGCTGAGATGCATCGCACCCTATGCAAGGAGCAGTCTGTATGGTCCTGTTTTGACCATTTCTTACTAGTTTTTCATGGAGAACTTATGAGAGATGATGTAATCAGCTGACCTTGTTCCTCTAGGGTATGAAACAACACTTTTAGGGGTTTAGAAGCCCTTGGTTTATGGACATATGTGATTGGGGTTGCAGTGCCCAAATATGTCTATAACAGAAATGAAGTTTTATTTCTAATGCATCTCTATATGTTTATCTATATTTTTTTGTGTTCCTACATAAGTTTGGGTCACAAAGCCAATGTTGTGTAATTCTTTTGTTAGTTATTTCACCCAACAATGATCAAGTATAAGAAGGGAAACACAAAGAAGTTCGCCAACATGCTTTTAAGGCCACCCACATCATAGATCACAACTTTGGAAACTATGATTCACATGGAGCTATTCACCATAATGAATATAGAGAGGAATATTCAGAGGATGAGGACTTCAAGGATGTGTTTCAAGTGTTGCAAAATTAGAGTCATGTGTACGATGTTGACAAGATAGTTGACTACCATCTCCTAGATGGGTTACTCTATAGGTTAAATAAGTTATGTGTTCCTAAAGGTAAGTGATTGTAGATAATTAGAGTGGCCCACACCTCCAAGGTTGTAGGGAACTTTGGTGAAAGGAAGATAGTGCCCAAATTGTAGAGTTACGTGTTTTGTCTCAATATGGAAGAATAGGTAGTTAGGTTCATTAGATGATGCATGCTTTATTGTACCAACAAGCCTAGTATTAGTAAACAATTTCTATACCATCCCTTATCTATAACCACTCTTCCTTTGGAAAGAATTTACATGGACTTTTTTGGAGGTTTACCAACAACCAAGAAAGGACATGACTACCTATTCATAGTAGTTGAAAAGTTAAAAAAGATGTGTGTTTTGAAGCTCTATAGAAAGACCATTAGTAGGGAAGAAGCAACAAACTTGGGATTTGGAGAAGTCTGGTTGAACTTAGGGATACCAAGGAACATAATTTCAAGTAAGGACTCAATATGGACTACATTGTGGGAGAAGATGGACACATTATTAAAGATGTCTACAACATTCCATTCATAAATAGATGGGCCGATAAAAGTAGTCAACAAGACTTTGGTGCATTGTTTGAAGTGTTACAATCAGAAGCATTCAAAAAACTAGGATTAAAATATGGTATATATACAACACTCTTATAACAAAACAATCCAACCTTCCACTGGTAAGTCCCCATTTGAAATTTTTTTGGATAATTTTCAGCTTCAGCTTTGTATATTCTATATGGGAAGCAAGGATGAGTAAGGGAGGATCTTATAAAATGTGCCTTGAGTGTTGAACAAAATTGTTAATAAGCTTAGCAATATCCATATATAGGTACATGAGAAACTTCAAAAGTCACAAGAAAAATATAAGGTCGAGCATGATCAATAAATAATAGATAAGTCATTCAAGGTGACAAAGAGATAGAGTATGGTTACAATTGAATAAGGAGAGGCTACAGGGTCATGTTAAGAAAATCAGGGCTCTGAGGTATGTTCCCTTTGAGATATTGGAAAAGGCGAGAGCTGATACCTATAGACTCATCATACCCCCATACATTGTCCTTACTCAGTTATGAATGTAAAATATTTGAAACTATATGAGCCTTCTATGCTAGACTAGGAACAGGGATAGGCCATGCCTTTTGTGGAGGATTTGGCACTAGATGCTTATGAAGAGTTGATAGAATATGATGTTTTGTAGAGGAGGTCTAAAACTATAAGATATGGGTAGCACAACTTTTTGCAAATTAGGTTGGAAGGAAAACCTTTAAGAAAGGCCAAATGATACACCTAAGAGAAGGTGAAGGAAAATTTTCCTCGCTTCATTCAGTAGAAGCATTTGCGGATCAAAATCCTTAAAACATGCAGAGTTGTAATATGAATTGGATCATTGTATATCTTTTTCTCCATCTTGGTGCTTTTAGAGTGGAAAAAGTGGAGGAATTAACTCACAAAACCATTTTTACCAATAGAACGTAGTTTAAAAAATTAGGGTCTAAAACCTTCTTAGAGTAATTTAAGGAATCAAATTATGTTTTTTGGGTTCTTAAGAATTGGATATTTTTTTATTATTCTACACACAGGTACCTCTATAAGGATGCAAGAATCACATTAATCAGAGTCCATATACAAAAGTTATGCAACTCAAAAGTTTACTTTCCTATTTTTGCCGCCATTATTCGAGAGGATGCCACATCAACCCCCATTACTCATCGAAAAGGGTTTAGCAACATTATCAAGGTGAAGAATAATCTAGAAGAATCGAGATTGTAACTCTACGTAAGAGTTGAAGGAGTCAAACTTAACCACTAACAAACTATCACACTATGTTATAACCATGCTACTAGAAGGAAATGGGGTTCCATTCTTTTTTGGTGCATTTGTTCCATAGATGCATAGATCAACTCATAGGGATAGGGACAGAACACACAAAGAGGATTTGTGCATTGTAATAGCCCATGTGACACAATCCTTACTTGTTTGTAGTTGCAATCATTTTCTATTTATCAACCACACCTTCTAGATGGGTTTTCCCTGAAAGGGTTTCCTAGGATATACCTTGTGCTAGTTATGGGACGTGAGTTTTTATTTTGCTGTTCTTTATTTCATAAAAAACAAATAATAATTTACATATCCATAAAGCTAAGGAGAAATATATGTTCATAGTGTAGATTTAGGATTTCCTATCTCTAGTGATTGCTTAAGAAAAAGACAAAGTAAGCCTCCTTTCAATGCACTTACTTTCCTTACTATTATCTATTTAGATAAACATTTATAGAATAGTACACTTTTAGTACCTTCATATACAATAATATTTTCATTTCATGTATTTAGTTGAGTGGTGGTTTATTTGAGGAATTTCTTTAAATATTTTTTCTTCCTTGAATGGCAATTATTAGTGCTTTGAAGTGGATCTTACAAATCTGTCAAGATAAATAGTGGCTTTTAAAGGATCCATTGATCTAATAGAGACTCAATGATCATTGCTTCAAAGAAATTTTCCATTTTGATTGACATAACATGTAATAAGTAGTGACCCTCCCTCCATATAAAAAGATGAAAATGAAAATAATGCTTAGTTCATGAGAAGTAAATTAGAGTGATTAGTAGGTGTTCTCCATTTCCCATTGTCATATTTTTTTTATTAGAGTTTGTAGATTTACACACTTTGTGTACAACACTTAATAAGTTTGCACCATGGCTAGGTTGATAATTTAAAGTAAAGTTGAGGAATTCAATGTATATATTTCTGTAATTTTTGAGCCCAACATTATTATTGTTATTCATGTTAGCATTATTATACTTATCACATGTGTACATAAACATATATATGGGTGTTAAAATTAAATTCCCTTTAATGAATGGAAACATTTTAGATTTTTTTCTAAAATTTTATATTAAAACTAAAAATAATAAATTTAATTATATTAAAAAATAAATTACCTTTGTTCTAATTGATAAAATGTGTGGCATGACAAGGATATGACAATCTTTTATCATATTGGTAAAAGAAAACCCAATTTCAACACATACTTGTGATTAAATGCCCTTCAATGTCATCAAAAGTGATAATATGGATGACTATCTCGTGTAGATCTCTCTACACTTTTGATGGAAATTTTGAGCTCCACAGTTATGACTATCTGGTTATACTTATATGATGCACAGAATGGCTTCTGTTCTATTGTGGTTATTTTGCTCGTATCATGGCTACCTTTTTGATTGAAATGTTGAGCTCCACAGTAATGACTATCTGGTTATACTTACATGATGCACAGAATGGCTTCTGTTCTATTGTGGTTATTTTGCTGGTATCATGGCTACTTGTTCTTGCGTTGAAGAGTGGGAAGACAAGATAAGAGTGGCTATCACTATTGCTTAGGCTCTGCAAAGCCAGATCTAATAGAAAGGGTAGTCTAATCTGGAGCCGCTTTTAGCCTTTTTAGATAAGTTTTTTTGTTTTTTTTTATCCACCAATTATGGATTTTTACTCAAAAGTTAAAGAAGCATTTGAATTGAGCAAATTACAAAAAGGCAAACTTTCCATTCCAAGAAATTGTGCTGAACTTTTAACCCTAACCTAAATATATCACTAACAAAATCAAAGATATCTCAAAGGGGAACTTATTTATTATATCAAATATAATAAAAGTATCACCTTTTTTCCGTTAAAACTTAAACTCTATCAACTTTTTATTTTTAAAATTATCTTTTTATTTTTGTTTCATGAACTCAAATATGTATTCAAATCCAACCACACATCAATACAAAAATGGTACAGTTGCAAAGAGAAAATCGATCTGTCCTTTTGCAAGTTATCCAATTTAATATTCTTTTAATTTTTGAAATGTTTTACTCTTATTTGTGATGAGACTAGAAATTTTTTTTTGGATTTTTTTTTTATATTTTATGAATAATGAGAAATTATATTATAATTTAGTAGTCAAACTAGTAGTGAGGACAATAATCAATAGTTTAGATTTGTTAATGTAAATTGGCACAACATTTTTATTGAAATATCGTGTCACATGGAATTACCTACAAGTGGTTCCTAAGGGCGTAGACTTTCACTTAGCTCTATCTTGAGTGGTTAACCTGATTCTTAAGTTTGAAGAGCTCTGAGCCAAGCGAAACATTTTTAGGCCATACTCCAATCCTTATCATGATCTATATTATTATTGAGATATTTAATCATTAATATTATTATAAAAAGTAGTGAATTAATAATTTACTCAAAATAATTTAGGATCAAATTTATTGACTACTAATATAACACTAAGAATATTCAATATTGAATATATACTTCAAGGTCATCTATTCTTTGAACCTTAAATTAGCATAGGTTATCAGTGAGGTTTTTTGGATGGTTTTTCTATAGTTTTCATAGTTAAAATTGACCAAAATCTAAATGTAATTTATTGAAATCACAAACTTGAGATCGTAAAAGCTTTTAAACTGGTTAAATACTATAAAAACTCATTTTAAATAAAAAAATAAAAATTTATTTTTGTTTGCGAAATTGAAACTAAAACCTATCAAAATTTTCGCAAATTAACAACGCCCGTTAAATTTGAATAAGAAAACAAACCAAAAAATATTATTAATTTAAAACATTTAAAAGAATATTAAACAAACAATGCACGATTCTGAAAAAAAAAAATGAACTTCATTTTTACATGTTATCAATATGGATTAATAAACCCTTTATCTTTCAAATTGTTTCTTTTAGCATAATACTATATTATAGTTCAAATTGCTTTTGTTTAGCCATAATATTATATGATTATGGAATTCTCTTGATTTATGTTATTGTCGAGATATTCAATTATTAATATTATTAGATTTTTTTTTTAATATTATATATTTTAATGGATTTATAATTTATTGGAGTAATTTAAAATTAACTTTATTGGTTATTAGTGTAACACTAGGAGTAGTTATAATGAAATAGAAAGACGCTTTACAAAACCATTGAAATTAAAAAAATAATGTAAAATTAAAATTAAAAGTTTAAGTTATAAATTAGTTGAGATAAGTTTGATTTTTTTCTATGGTATTTATTATGATGTATTTTAGTTAAATAATAAAAATATTGGTGGATTTCATTAGTTCAAAATTATAATGATTTTATAGTTTTTATATAAAGCTTACTATTTTTAAAGTAAATTAATTTTATATTGTAAAATTTGGAAGAATTATTTTTATAAAAAACAGAAATTGGAATTTTTTTTTGGAAACGTCATGAGAATCATGAACCTATGTGCGAATATTAACCTCTCAAAATTTCCATGATTTAATCCCCTAGATAAATCTAAGTTACTTTTATAAGAGTACATATCACTTACTCTTAAAAACTTGAATGTAGATAAATAGACGAACAAATTGTACAATCAACCAGTGAAATTATTAACTTTTAAATAAAAAAATATAATTAATATTATTGTTAAATATTATATTTTATTATAAAATTATTTTATTAAATAAATTTTAAAACCTTCAATGCATTTTAAATATAAATTCCACATAAATAAAGTATAATTAATAGTAAAATATAGTTATAATATCCGTTTGAAAAAAATAAAAATATTTATTTTATGTGATAGAGAATATTTTATATAAAAAATTACAAAATATTTTAAAATTAAATTAAATTATTTTAAAATATATACATAATTTAAAAGATGTCTTTTTCTAAATAATATAAATTTTAAAAATTACACAAGTTGGCTTGAAACAGGTGGCAGAGATTTTCTCCTCAATATCTTTTGTGAAACATTCTATTTAAATATTATATATAAATTATAAAAAATAATTTATAGATATGGGTATCAATTTGGTATTCGACTCTAAATATTTTGTTAAATATTTTATTTAAATATTATATATAATTATAAAAAAATTATGGATATGCATATCAATTTAGTATGAGGTTGATATATAATTTGTTCATATTTTCTCGTATGTGATTTTTACAGAAATTTTTTTTGTCAAATATTCTATTTAGATATTATTTATAAATTATAAATAATTTTTTTTTATGGATAGGTATATCCAATTTAGTATGAAGCCAATATATGATTTGTTCATACTCAATTTACTCACATTACAACCCATTCTTAAGGAATTTTAGTAAAAATATTTTACTCCTTCTCTGAACCATAAGTAAAATATTTTGATATTTATATGAAGTAACATAATTTTATACTAACTTAAAAAAAATAAAGTACTTAAAAGTAAAAAAGAATCTATTACATTCGGCTTTTAAATGTGGGGAATATATATCATTCTTGAATTTTTTAAAATATTTTAGTATAAGACTTAAATAAATTATTTCAGTGTCCATGTCAACTACTTTATTTCAATATCAACTTTATATATATATATATATATATATATATATATATATATATATATATATATATATATAAATAATTAATTTAAATTTTATTTCTAATGTTAACATCATAAAGTATTTCAATTCCCATATAAAATAAGTAATTTAAATTAAATATTCAATTACTTTTTAATAAAAGGGAGATGTGTAATTTATCCAATTCTTATTATTAAAATAATATGTAATATTTCAATTCATTTATCCTTTTCATATTTAATATGTAATATAGGAGTTATGCACTCTAAAAGAGTTTTTTCACCTCAAGAGATTTAATCCTTTTGGGGGCTGGCTAATCTCTGGTTCAAATGGATTATGCTGGTATATATGATAAGTTAATCATTTCGGGGAGTTAAGAATAATGATTGTTATCTTCTCTATTCAATTTTAATTATTGCAAGTCATATCTGAAGATGATATTAGATATATTGTTGTAATGGATTTAATCCTTGTGGATCTAAGACCTTGAGACCTAAAGAATATCTTATCTTTATAAATAAATTCATAATAAAATTCTTTTTTTATTTTTAAAGATTGGATTAAAAGAATAAAATACTTACACATTAAATGTAAAAATAAATTCTAGTGAAAATAAGAAGGAAATGACAATGTTTAAAGAAGATATAGATACTCCCATGTAATGGAAAAAGATAGCAATGATGGTAGGTGGTCTCAAAGATTATGGCATTAAAAAGGAGGACACTATCTCCTTAGTTGTTGGTGTGAAAGGAGATTCGAAGGGTGGCAAGGAATCCTCTTCTTCAAGGCCCGTGTCTTTCAAGGATGTCCTAAAGTCAAATCTCAATTCTTAGACTGCTAAGGAATTCTCAAGCTAGGTGTTTTTGGTGGAACATTCTTCGGATACACCAACGGTTTAGGTGAATGATGCCATTAGTAAGCTAACAATTGAAAATTATAAGCAAAAGGAAAGTAATTGTTGTTTTATTGGATTTTGGACTTTGACATCTTCCCTCCGAGGCTAGGTTCACAAGAACTAGTTTTAGAACATCGAGTTGTTATTTTTCTCAAAAAGGATTTTTCATGGTTTTCTTTAAAAATACTTGAAGAATGAAAGAGGGTTTTTAACTAGGGTCTCTCCTTTTGGGGCATAGTTAGCCTTTCAATTCCACCATGCTTTCCAAAGTTTAATCCTCTCACTATGAATTCCCTTTCGACTCTAATTTGTGTTAGTCTCCCAAAGTTTCCTCTCCAACGGATCTACCCAAAGATTCTAGAAGATATTGGAGACTCTATAAGTCGTTTCATGAAAGTAGACAATGAATGATTGATAAAATATATCATCTCTTTTTTCCACATATGTGTGGAGGTGGACCTCAAGGATTACCAAACAAAATCATCCTCGAGTTGGTGGGTAAGTAATATACCTAGCCATCAAATTTCAAAAATGCTACTTTTAGGAGCAGAATTTTCCAATAGCTGAGGCACCTTCAAATTGCATGTTCATCCATAAAGGGGGTGTTTTGCCACCAAGGATCTAAGAGAACGAACTGTGGATGGATAGATCCGAAGGAAGCAATATGTATCATGAATTCTATAGGTGAAAAGAAGAACAATTCCCAACAATAGAAGCCACCTACTGATAAGTCGACTTCTTCGGATCTAGGCCAACCCCTAGTAGCACTGCCACATCCCACAATGAGGTAAAAATATTGAACAAATGACAAGGAAAGAACACGAGTTATATTTGTCCCTACAATTAGTTGCAAGAACTAAAACCATGAGTCCCATCATTCTTATAGTGAGGAAGTACTATCAAATTTAGTTGAATCGATTATAATAAAAAGTTCTTAAAAAAATGAGAAAACAACTCTATCTTTAGCGGTGATAGATATATATGTATAGTGGATTGATGCTTGTAAGAGAAAGGAGAAAAAATAAAAACCCTTGAATCATCCTTATATTCCATGCGAAATATGTAGAAGATGTACCATAACGTTTTAAGTTTTAGAATGCAATATGTTTTTTTTTTTTAATTAATAGAATTTGATTAAAAAAAAACAATAATAATATTTATTAAATGAGAGAGAATATAAATAAGTTAATGAAAAATATAATAATAATAATAATATTTCTATTTTACAATTTATGAAATTAAATATCAAACTAGTGTATAAGATTTATTATTTATTATAAAAGATCCTTTTTATAAGGCTTTCTTATTTGTGATCCAAAAAGCCCTTGGAGAACAATTTGAATTATATATTTATATATATATATATATAATAACAACAACTTAGAGTTAAACACATATATATTAAATAAAACAACTAAAGGGTAGACATAAAATTATTCAATATATATATAGACAACAACTTAAAGTTAAACGCATATATATTAAACAAGGCAACTTAAAGGTAAACATAAAATTACTTTATATTTTTTTTAATACAAGACATTTCCATATAATAATTTTAGTATTAAAAGATATAAAAAAATAATTTGACTGTTAAAAGATACCAAAAAATTTATTTTGTAAATAAAATATCATAAACAACTTTTCTTTAGATAAAATAATAGTTTTTTAACAAGTTTTCAATTCATATTTGATTTTCTTTTCGATAGATTTACTCACAAAACTAACAAAAATTGAAGACAAAAAGTGGAGCAGAGAGTTATTTTTCTCAATAGTAAGATTCAGTTAAATAAGATTACATTGGGGACATCAACATTAAATAAATGCAGTGAGACTGAACTAGACTCGACTAACTAAAATTAAACCGGGACACTTGGATGGATAGTTTTGACACCTAGCAAGCGGTTGAACTTAGATTTTCCAACAATCCCTCTTAATTAAAACCACATATAAAATTAATTAAGATGTCTTCTAGTCTATGTCTCAGATAGGCTTAAAATTTAAAAAATTGACTTGAACTACATTGACTTTTCTTTTTCTCTTCTTCAAGATCATGTACCCCCTAAATTCTTTTATGTTTTTCTTCTTGTTGTATCTTTCAAAACTTAGTTTCTCCATTTGTTGGTGCAGGTCCTTTATTGTTCTAGGTTGTCTAAGCATGTCTTGGACTTCTTCAAAAAATGGCTTGTATGTGGGCTATTGCCACATATTATTTTTTGTAGTGTTTTTTTCATCATCAATTTACTACAACATAAGATGAGAATAAAATTTTATTTCTTCAAAACTCCAATAGCTAAAAATTTCATTGATGTGTTCATTATGCATGTTGTCTTCAACACACATTTCTGCAACTTCTATGTAGACCTCATCTAGACATGGTGTTGGAAGTCATGCTTCAAGGACCTTTAACTCTTCTTCAAAATCTTCATGTTTACCTACACATTGGAAATTAATGGTAAATGTAAAAACTTATGCAGAACCATATTGGTTATGTTCCTTCTTCTTTGTAATGAGACCTTTCTCCTATCACTCCTCCTTCTCTGCCTTTAGTTTTTGCTTGTGGGCTTTCTTCTTTGCCTATGCCTCTATCTCTCTCTCTAACTCTTCTGCTTCTATACTAACATGTGTTGCTATAGACAGGTTGTCTTCCACTTTGTTTACAAACCTAAGCGGGATTATCTCACCAAATATTATAATGTTGATATCTGCAACCATCCATCATTAGTCAACAGATCTTCATCAAAGTTTACACCAACATAGATCCATCTTAAGTACGGATCAAACATGAGCTAAGAGGGATCAAATTTCTTTACATTCAAACTTCTTTACAATGTAAAATACAAAGTGTTATTTTTCATTGTTTAAATTATATTTTTAAATGCTAAATAGAGTGTGTGTGTGTGTGTATATATATATATATATATATATGGCCAAATAAATGTTTTAACCATAAAAACTTAATTTTTCATGATATATATATAAATTTTTGAAAATGATATAATATATATACACAATTGACAATAAAATATTTTATTTAACATGTTCAATGGTTTCCTTTTATTTACATATTTTTAAGTATATGTTAATATTAATTTGTATTAAAATATTTCCTTAATACTAAATTATAAGATTTAAACATCTTACTCACACATTTGTTTACTTCTAATTATTTTACAACATATTTTTTTTTATTATAGCCGACATAATTTTTAACTTTTATTTTTATTTTAGAGGGGAACAAATGGATGGAATGACAAACTTACACATCCCCTCATACTAGGTTGTAGAATGATCCTCTCAACTTAATTAGTAATATTAATTGTTAGATTCACGATATCATTAACTGTTCCAATGGCAGTTTCACTGTCAACAACAAGCTCTATTGCTGGATTCACCAAATATTTCATCAGCAAGCTCTGTTGCTAGATTCACCAAATTTTCATTAGCAACCTCTGTTACTGGGTTCATCAAATTTTAATCCACTTGCAACTATGCATAGTGGGACTCACAAGCATTTATTCACTCCCTCTCTTCTTCTTCTGCAAATTTATCACAATCATCATCCACTTGCAGCTGAGAACAATGGGATTCAACAAACTTTTCATGTTGTTGTAGATCTGTCGCTATAGATCAACCTTCATCATCAACTTCAATCCCCCCCTCCCCACACCAAAACTCCTTTCAAGGGTATCCCAAGCCTCCATGTCTATCTTGGCATTTGAAATTAGGCGAAAAATGATGTCATCCACAAATTATTTTAGCAATTTCAATGGAAAGGTGTCATTTTTCCTTTTCTCTTCCAAATCTAAAAATATTTCAAATGTCTCAAGGTGCCACTTTGACCTTCTCAGCCTCTTGGATTTTCCCATTTGTTGAGTGTTGGCTCACTACAACTTCAACAAACAAAACAAATTGTAGACATCACAACTAACTACAATAAAAATTCCTCTGCTTCTTGGCTTCCACAAACAAACATGCCCATGAATTTTCAGAAAGGTGACACTTTCACAAAACCTTATACAAAAAAAAACACAATGGCGAGTGTCGATTAAAACAATGAAACATCCTCTTCAAAAAAAACCTTAATAACCCCTTTATTTTGTTTGAATAACAAATCTCCAAATTGATAACTTGCACCACCCCTTTTTTATAACAATGTAAACTTGGACAATAACCAATCCCTTCTCAAAATCTCAATTTACAGTATTTTTTTTTTAATCCCTTTTGAGCAAAGATTAAAGTAATCCTTTTCCTGTTTTTTTTAAGAATAAAAAAAAAAAATCCTTTAAAATTCTTTATATAATATTTTTGAAAACAAATGTAAAGAACCTTCAACTAATTAAAAGGAGAACGTGTTTAAAAAAAATGGCCACCACCTTTATGTTTCTAAAATACATACCACTAAATTCCTTGTTGTTTTTGCACAGTTCCGATGGTTTGGTGTGCACAAGTTTGCACACTCGTTCAATTGATGGAGTTCGTCAAATTTAAAATGACAGAGTGCATCAAATTTAAAAATTCGACAAGCTCGTAAGTTTGCACAATTTTTCACACAATGGGCTTTCTTGACATATGCACAATTGATGTGCTTCCTCTTCCTCATAAGTACAAAAATCATACTTTTATCCTAGGCCTCTCATGACCCTTGCTTTTTCTTTGTGAGCCCAGAGAAAATTGAAGCATTGCTCTCTCTGGAGTCTTATGCAACCTCGCAATCCAATACCATGACAAAGAATGAAAATGAAAAGTGGAGTAGAGAGTTTGTTTTCAATGTTATGAATTGGTTAAATAAGATTGCATTAGGGACATCAATGTTAAATGAATGCAGTGGGACTGAACTAAACTGAAAGCGAACTGGAGTAACTGAAAGTGAACTAGGACACTTGGATTGATGGTTTGTTGGAAGTAATGCTTTCATGTCATGTGTAGTTGTCATTGGGAGTTATGAGGAGTCATTCTAGAAGTTTTTGTTTCTAGTATATGAGTTGTAGTCATGATCTAGATGTGTTGAAGTTAGTGATTTATGTCCTCTATATTTGTATCTGTGGTGATCAATAATAGTATCGAAGTGTGGTTTTGTGTTTTGCATAATATCTCTCTCATTTCTCTCTCTATTTTCTAACATGGTACCAGAGCAGGTTCTCTCTTAACTCCCTCAAGGGAGGGCCAAGCAAATGTGAGAAAGCCCTGAATTTTATTCATGTAAATAAATAGGGTAGATGATTGTGTTGTGTGACTAAATTATATATATATATTTTTTTTGTATATATGTTCAATGTATGTTTGAACGAGATTGTATGTCTTGGGTTTTACAGATCTGTATGTTGAATGCTTGTTGAAGTATTCAGTCGAACTGCTGAGAGTCTTCGTAAGAAGAGGATATGCCTCTTTTTTTAAGTAATATATCCAAATTTGTTCAGATCTCATTCATTCAGATGATCGACAGAGAAAAAAACAAAATAAAATAAATTGAGGTTTGAAATTGGGATACAAACTTCAATTGTTCCAAGGACAAATCATCCTTTTAGAAAGGATCAAGCCTTTGAATCCTAGTACTTGTTCCATTGAATATGAGGTTGTCTCCAGGACTCCATAAGCTTGAATACATGATGGAGAATCCCGGGAAGCACGATGGGGGAATGAATTCACCTTTTGGATGCTTTCCTTCTGGTTACAAGTCTTCGTAAGAAGAGACTCTGCCTCTTTTTGCAAAGAAGTTACCCAAATTCATGCAGATCTCATTCATTCGGATAATCAACACAGAAAATAAATGAATTAAGGTTTGAAATTGGGATACAAACTTAAACAAGGAACGCAACATAGAACACTAAACATAAAACATAGCTTACTCATTCCATTACCAAGAAAGGAGTTTTATACACAATAGAGATGTTTTTGGATTCTAGTTGTCAGTGGCTTCTTCATGACGCTACCTGAAGTCTCCAAAAGTCTTGAGTGAACTCTCGATAAGACTTAACACCTAACAGGCACCTAACAGAGTTAATGTTATGGTTAGAATTAATTTTTTTCCAACACTCCCCCTTAATTCCAACCATAATATAAACACACAAAATAGACTAGAGCACAATGCATAAGACATAGTCATACTCTTAATTGACATGCTTGCAAGTCTAAGTCTCAGCTAGGCTTACGACATAATCTGAATTTTCTACAACACATAACTTACTTCGACAAAACTCTAATTTTGCCTTCCCAAGAGGCTTAGTGAATGTGTCAGCTACATTCTCATTTGTATTACAATATATTAGGGAAATTTCTTTTGATTGGACATTCTCTTACAAAATGATATTGTGTGTCTATATGCTTTGACCTTGCATGACATATAGGATTGTTGCCCAATTTGATGGTGCTTTGATTATCACATCTGATTACTGTAGGTTCTTGTTGACCTTCACCAACATCTTCAAGTATTCTTCTGAGCCATATAGCTTCACACGTGGCACTACGTAATGCTTTATACTCTACTTCAGTTGATGACAAGGAAAGTGTTGCCTGTTTCTTAATGCTTCACGATATAGCTCCTAATCCTATATTGAAGACGTATCCAGTTGTGGATTTCCTGTCATCTGGATTTCCAACCGAGTTAGAATCAGAATGACCTATCAATTCAACATTACAAGCATTAGTATATTCAATAACAAAGTTAATAGTTCCCTTTAAATATCGAAGGACCCTTTTTGCAGGTATCCAATGGCTTTCATGAGGATTGGCCATGAATTGACTAAGTATTCTTACTACATAAGCAGTGTCGGGTCTAGTGATAGTGAGATAATTCAAACTTCCCACTAATTGTCGATATGATGTTCCATTCACCTCTTTTGTTTCATCTTCACTTCTCAATTTGATATTTTGTTCCAATGCAGTACTTACTGCTTTACATCCATACATATGAAATCTCATTAGTACTTCATTTGTATATTTTTTTTGTGTGATTAAAGTCCTTCCAACATCTCTCCATACTTCAAGACCTAGACAATAGTGCATCTGAACAAGATCCTTCATCTCAAATTTTTGTGATAACTTCATTTTTATATCTTTAATCAATTTATCAACACTCCCTGTTATTATTAGATCATCAACATATATAGAGAGTAATACTATATCCCCATTTATATCTGTCTTGACATACAAATTATGATCATTTTTTCTTTTGTTAAATCCTTGCTGAAAGAAGAATTTGTTGATTTTTTCATACCAAGATCTGGGTGCCTGTTTTAGTCCATATAAGGCCTTTTTTAACTTGCATACAAGATGTTCTTGTCCCTTATTTACAAATCCTTCTACTTGAACAAGATAAATCTCTTCTTTTAAGTCACCATTTAGAAAAGCTAACTTCACATCTAATTGATGTAGCTTCCAATCATTTTTAGTTGCCAATGCTATCATTATTCTGATTGTATTCATTTTAACAACATGGGCAAATGTATCTTCATAATCTATACCTTATTTTTGTGAATAACCTTTTGCAACCAATCTTGCCTTATACTTGTATATGCTACCATCTACATTAACTTTTGTCTTGTACAACCATTTTCATCCTATAGGGACATTATTTTCAAGTAATTCTGTTAATTCCCAAGTTTCATTTTTCATTATAGAGTCATATTCTTCTTTCATAGCTTCCATCCATTCTTTATGATTTTTAGCTTGTTCATAATTTAAGGGCTCAAAAATAGTCATTAGTTGAGACATTAAGGCAAAATCTTTATATGTGATAGGGGTCTGAATCTATCATTTTGACTTTCTTAGAGGTTCATTACATCGTGGAGTACCTTCTCCTCTTCTTATTATTTGTGGAGTGCCTTCATCACTTTTTTCTGGACTTTGACTCCTTGATA
This sequence comes from Pinus tabuliformis, assembly GCA_031772625.1. Classification (NCBI taxonomy): domain Eukaryota; kingdom Viridiplantae; phylum Streptophyta; class Pinopsida; order Pinales; family Pinaceae; genus Pinus; species Pinus tabuliformis. Next base: position 1,334,911,508 of record CM062804.1, on the reverse strand, counting down.
TGTCTTTTGAAATGTCTAGGTGTTCTTGATCTTGAGTTAATTCCACAACTTATTCTTCTTCCTTAACGCTGTCATAAGGAGGCTACCATACATTATGTTCATCTTCTTTTATTTGTTTAACTACATGCTCATGAAATATAACATCTCTACTTGCAAAGATCTTGTGAGTACTTGGATCATACATTTTATATGTTTTTTTATCAATACAATACACAATAAAAATGCATTTGATGGCTTTGGCATCTAACTTTCTCCTATCCTCTTTAGGAATATGAGCAAAGGCCTCGCTTCCAAATATCCATAAATGACTAACTTTAGGTTTAAAACCATAAAATGCTTCAAATGGTGTTTTGTGCTCAAGATACTTAGTAGGGCTTCTATTTTTAAGATATACAGTTGTATTAATGGCTTCACCCCAAAAACTATTAGAAAGTCCTTTAGTTTTTAACATACTACGAGAAAATTCAACTAATGTTATATTCTTTCTCTCAGCTACTCCATTTTTTTGAGGTGTAAGCAATGTAAAATTTGAAATAGGAACTATAAACTCCAAACAGGAACTCTGGCCAAGAAACCCCGAAAAAACATGAAAAATAGTGCTAAAAACAAAAAATGTGTATACTGGAACGATGACGTTTTTTTAGGGTCAATTTTGAACATGTTTTAAAAATGGTGGTGAAAACAATTTGTTTGTGCAAAAAACGCCCTGAAAATGAAAAGCATTCATACTGGAACGACGACTTTTTTTTTAGGGTCAATTTTCAACATTTTAAAAGACGCGAGTCAATCCAAATTTTTATGTGCAAAAATTGTGCTAAAAACACCCTCAAAACAAAAAGGTTTTATGCTCGAATAACACTTTTTTTTTTCTAGGGTAAATTTTCAACATTTTGAAAAAATGGTGTAAAAGATTTTATCGTGACTCTAAAAGACAGTAAAATTTCAAAAGAATAATGAAAGCATAAAGTTAAAAATAAAAACAATGAAAAATAAACAAAAAAAAGTTACAAAAAATAACAAAACTTAAATTAAAATATATAATAAAAAAAATAAAAAATAAAAATAATCAATTATAAAAATGTTAAAAACCAAATTAACCTATAAAAGATAAGAATTAAAAAATTAAAAAAAATATAAAGAAATAAATAATAAGAATAACATATTTAAAAAAAAAATACCAATTTTTTTTAATGGTAAACCATAAAAAAAATTTGAAAAAAAAAAAATTTGAAAATTGAAAACAAACTAGATTAAAACAAAAATAGAAAATTAACAACAAAAAAAACCCAAAAAACATTAAAAAAACTACTAAAATTAAGATTAAAAACATTTTTAAAAAACCCCAAAAAACCAAAAATATGTTGCAATTGAAAAAAAAAAAAAAAAACCGAAAAAACAATTAAAATTAAAAAAAAAAAAAAATACATATTTTCAAATTTAAAAAAAGAAAAGAAAAAAGAAATAAAAAACATTAAAAAAAATATATATTTTTTATTTAAAAAAATACAACATTTCAAATTTTATATTAAAAAATTTTAAATTAAAATTTTAGATTTTAAATTTGGATTTCAAATTGATTTAAAAAAAAATAAAAATTAAAAAACATTTAAACTTTAAAAAGCTAAATATATTTTTGATTTATTTAAAATATTAAAAAATATAAAATAAATAAAAAAAAAGAATTTAAATTTTTTTATTTATCTTAAATACAATTAACATATTTAACACTGCTCAGCCACCCATGGGTGGCTATCCGATTCTCGGAATCGGATAACCACTACCCGACCGCCCGTGGGGGTGGCTATCCAATGCCGGGAATCGGATAGCCACTGCCCGACATCTTGTGGGGGTGGATATCTGATTCTTAGAATCAGATAGCCACCACCCGACCGCCCGTGGGGGCGCGAACCTCAGCAGTGGAGTTGCACGTAGCTCCGCCATCTAGGATTGCACCCCCATGGGTGGTCGGGCAGTCCCCACACGCAGTTGGGCGGTGACTATCTGATTTCGAGAATTGGATAGCCAACCCCATGGCTGGTCGGGTGGTGGCTATCCAATTCCGAGAATCGGATCGCACCCCCATGGGCGGCTCAGTGGTGGCTATTCGATTCCGAGAATCGGATAACCACTCCCACGGGCAGCCAGGTAGTGGTTATCTGATTCTAAGAATCGAATAGCCACCGCCTGACCGCCTGTGGGGGTGGCTATCCAATTCTCGGAATCAGATAGCCACCGCTCGGCCACCCGTGGGGGTGGCTATTCGATTCTCGGAATCAGATAGCCACCGCCCAGTGACTGGTGGGGGCGTGATGTATTCATGTATTGAATTCTTTAAAGTATTCAAACACATCACTTTTGTTTTCTATAAATTACACGGAGGTGTATCTAGTGCTATCATCAATACATATAAGAAAGTAATATGCTCCACCAAGTGACTTAGTATGCATTGGATCACATACATCAGTATGCACTAGTTCAAGTATTTCACGTTTTCTTCTATTTTCATGCATGGGAAATTATTCCCTATGTTGTTTTCCTAGTGCACAACCTTCACATTCAAAGTGTTCACTGTTGATATTTGGAAGACCTTCTACCATCAATTTCTTTTGTAGTAATATTAAGTCATTATTATTTAAGTGTCCATACCTTTGATGCCAAAGCTCTATATTTGACATGCCTATTGATGCCAAAGGTTGATGCCCATTCTTCATTACATCCAACTTGTATAATCCTCCAACTCTCATTCATTTTGCAACAAACTTGTAGTTGTCTTGCACATCCTTTACCAAACAATGTGATTTCACAAATTCAACTTTTAAATGTTGATCTATAATAGTAGAGACTGAAATTAAGTTCTTCTTTAATCCTGGAGCATACACCACATTTTGAATTTGTTTTTTTTTGTCCATTAGGCATCATGACACTTATATCACCAAATCCTTTAATTTCATGTGATCTATTATCTCCTAAATAGATGTGTCCACCACTATTAATCTCATGATAAGTATCAAACCAATCTCTTTTGCATGACATGTGGATTGATGGACCAAAATCTATAAACCAAGCATTATCATCATCAATTTTTGTTGATAAAGAAGCATTGGACACAAACAATTTAAGCTTGCTAAAGTCATGACTAATTGCTTCATCTCTATCAACAAAATATCCTGAATGCCTTCTTTGTTGAAATTGATCACACCTTCTTTTCACGCAATTCTTAGAAAAATGACGAGGTTTTCCACAGTAATAACACACATTATCTCTGCTAGATTTGGCATTTTTCCTTGGTAAAGGTGTACCTTGAAATGATTTTCCCTGAGGCTTTATGCCTTTATTTTTCTCCCACTCTTTGCCTTTGAAGGACTGCCTCCCTTTAGCCATTAGTGCTAAATCTGAATTGAGAGATTTATGTTTAAGCCTTCTTCTCCGTTCTTCTTCTTGTACAAGTATACTTGCTAACTCATCAAAAGTAGGATCCTTCTCTCTAGTTGAAATATCAATATTTGATATTCATCAAGCATTCCATTTAATGTCACAGTAACCAAGTCTATACTAGATATTGATTCACAAATGTCACCTAATCTATCCTTTAGATCTTTAATTCTAGAAATAAAATTACTCACACTTTCATTTTCTTCCATATTAATTGAAAGAATATTACTCTTTAAATACAATATTCAATTTGTAGTCTTCATCTCATACAAATTTTTGAGAGTGTCCCATGTCTCCTTGGATGGTTTGCACTCTCTTATGTGTGGAATAATGTTGTCCTTAACGGAATCTGCAAAATCACCTTCACATTGTTTTTTAGTCGCTTCCAATCTTGAATTGCAGCATCTGTAGCTTGAGAGAACATTGGCTTGACTTCAACTCCAGACACAATCGTCCAAATATTATAGCCTTCCATTAAATTATGCAACTTAAACTTCCAATTTGCATAGTTTTCACCATCTAGCTTGTTAGACTCAGATAAATAAGACTCTGCTAATACATTTGCCATAATATTTAAACTTATAAAATAACTCAATCTAAACCTTCAAGCACAATTTTTTTACTAAACTTCATAGCGCACTTAATATGACTCTCTCCTCTTTTTTTCTTTCCTCGTCCCCTAGTTTTTTTTTTTTAACACAAATATAACCTTTCTCATTTTTTTAATATTTTTAAATATCTCAGAACTATATATATATATATATATATATATATATATATTAAAAGACCTTCTTAAAAAAACACTCCCAAAATAATGGTCACATATTGTTTAAATAAAATTTTAATATGAGAACATAAACAAGTCTACGTGGACTTTAACCTTTCAACTTTGGAATACGATTTTTTTCTTAACCTTTCAAATCATTGGTCAAACTTTAACCTTTCAACTTTTTTTTTAACCTTTCAAATCATTAGTCAAACGGACTTTGAAGAGCTAATATTAAAAACAAAAATATAGGCCCCACTCGCTTGTTTTGGGCTACAACAACTCCTTGGGAATTGAAAATCTTCGGCTAGATTTTATTGGTAGCAAATGGCTCACGAACCAACTGACTGCACAACCACAATGGCTCCACTTGCAAACAAATTCTCACCAGAACTGCACAACACAGAGTCTTCTATGCACCAATGTTGTCTCCCTGATCATCCTTTGCACGAGCAAACTTCTCCACGCAGACTGTAACTACTCTTCAAATTTCAAACTTGAAGCTTGGGTTAATAAAGATGAAAAAACATTCAAGATTTAACCCTTGCAATATATGATCACCACTGAAAATCCTCAAGAATCAATGAAACAATAGTAAAACGGGTGCAAAAGATAAGGAAAAATTTATATGTGACTTTTTCACCTACAAAAATTGAAATTTTATGAAATTACCACTGAATGCAATGTCAAGAATACCACAGGAACTTCTAGTTCAGCTCCACACCCAGAAAACTGAAGCAAGAATCAATTTTCTGTTTGGATTTTAGATGCTGCTGGCCAAATTTGCATTACAAACAAGTTCACAGCTCTTCACCAGCACTCCCTTCGAACTTCACATAGACTGCACTTCTCAACAACTCCTCTTGCAATAGTGCTCTCACGGCAATGCACATATCTCTTTTGTCAAACTAAAAACTCTGACCACCAAATCACCCTTCACCAAAAGCTTGTGCTGCACACATACACACTAGTTCAACGATCTCTCACTCTAAGTTTGATCACTCCCGCACGAGAACCTTACACTCACAACACTCAACCTCACCTCGCTCTGATACCAAAACAGAGAACACAACATAGGACACTAAACACAAAACACATCTTACTCATTCCATTACCAAGCAAGGAGTTTTATACACAACAGAGAAGTTTCTGGATTCTGGTTGTCGGTGGCTTCTTCATGACGCTACCTGAAGTCTCCAGAAGTCTCAAGTCTCGAGTCTCGAGTGAACTCTCGAGAAGACTTGACACCTAACAAAGTTAATGTTGTGGTTGGAATTAATGTTTTTCCAACAAACTTCAATTGTTTCAAGGACTTATAATCCTTCGAGAAAGGATCAAGCCTTCGAATCTGAGGACTCGATCTAGTGAATATGAAGTGGTCGTGAGGACTCCATAAGCTTGAATACATGATGGAGAATCCCCAAGAAGCACAATGGGGAAATGAATTCACCCTTGGATGCTCCCATTCTGGTTATAGAACAAGCAGTATGAGGTTAACTTCCTCAAGTATTACCATGTGGCGAGAGCCGAATCAAAGAGGAAGAAAGCATCTTACGAGTCTTGATTCAACTTATTTCGTAAAGCCTTATTTGTGCGCGTTTTGGATTTGATACTTTAGTGAAGGCAATACAACGGGGCCTAATCGTGCATTTTCAGAGCTATGATTGTAAAGCAAAGCTTATAGGAATGGCTAAAGGGGATATGTTTCCCAAACCTCACCAACTCTGTATGGACTGTGCTCATGCCCTCAGTCGAATGAAGGAAGAGGCTTTGCTCATTCGATGCTAGACTGATCTCAGAGAACGGTTGATGATTGGCAATGGAAAAGAGGTTTTACTTGTAGCCTCGAAAATTTTAATGGTGCAGTTTTAGTATGTTATATTTATTGATTAAAAAAAAATTGTTGGTAGATTTTTTTATGGTATGGTTTTATTATGTTGCAGTGTGTTATTGTGCAAGTGTAGTGTTGAAAATCAAATGATGCAAACCCACAAAGAACATATCAATTATTCAACATATTAATGTGACCCGTCGTGCTCTAGGAGCATTAGTCATAGGTAGTTCTTAATAAGGTCAAGCTGGTGTGACCCGTTGTGCTTCGGGAGTGTCAATACATGTTATTTATACAAGGTCAACTTGTAGAATTGCTTGTTGAAGACATTATCCTAGTTATATTCAACAGAGGGTAAAAGTTCCATAGGATGGTTCAATATCGAGACTGACCCATTGCGCTATGAGACGCTGGTCTCCAAAGTTCATCAACAATGGTAAGAAGCAGTTAAGTTTTAAATAGAGGTGAAGTGATAGCTCGAAGGTGTGGTGGTGAAAAATGGTGTTTGCGAGATTCCAGAGTGGATGTGAGTGTTGATGAAGACGAGCCACACAAATTATCCTTATTGTTGTAATATTTGTGTTTAATGTTTTTCATGTAAGCATTAAGGGAGGGTGTTGAAAATAATGCTTCCATGTCATGTGTAGTTGTCATTGCGAGTTACAAGAAGTCACTCTAGAAATTGTTGCTTCTAATATATGAGTTGTAATCATGATATAAATGTGTCAAAGTTACTGATTTATGTCCTATATATATGTACCTATAATGATGAATAATAGTATCAAAGTGTGATTTTGTATTGTGTGTAATATCTCTAATTTTTCTATTTTCTAACCAGATTTTCACACATAAGAGGTAGTTAGAATTAGATTCTCGACCAAAAAAGCCTACTGTGCTTGATTTCACTTTTTCTATAATATCATATTGATCATTTTAGTTATTTTTCACTCTAACTTGTTTTATAATCCCCCTTTCCGTAAAGACACGCATTGTTATGGGGATTTTACTTGTTCTCATACCGATGTTAATTTCCTTTTAAACTGAGATGACGGATGAACTGTCGTGTATGGACATGCATGCATTCCAAAATCGAGTGCAAAATCATTTTCTATTGAAAGTGGAACTTGTAGAGATAAGTCGTCGCCGTCATGTGGAAATATGGCATTTTCAATGCTGGACGCAATTATAAGAAACTCGGACCACTTTGTGTTTGTTGTGCCTGATTGTACTCTGCGTGCCTGGTTGAGCAAAAGAATGACGACCGACTTGGGATCTCAACAGCCGTGCGTTTCAGAGAGCGTAGGTAATCTATATGTTAAATTCGCCACTGCTTTTGTTTTTGTTGTATTGGCAACAGCATGGAGCGTCTTCTCGAGGGTAGCAAAAGGCAAGCTACCACCGGGGCCTTTCCCGTTGCCCATTATTGGCAATCTTCACATGCTAGGAAGGCTTCCCCACAGAGCGCTGGCTGCTCTCTCTATGAAACACGGGCCTCTTATGTCTCTCCGACTCGGCTCCTCCCTCACCTTAGTTGTCTCCTCTTCAGAGATAGCCAGGGAGTTTCTCAAGACCCACGATCAGGTTTTCGCAAACAAAGGTCCGTCGGCCGCTGCTAAACATTTGTCATTCAATTTTGCGGACATCATCTTTTCTCCGTATAGGCCTTACTGGGCGCAAATGCGTAAGCTCTGCACTATGGAGTTGCTGAGCTCCAAGCGCTTAGATGGCTTCCGTTTTATTAGAGAAGATGAAGTCTTCGCTATGATTCGTTCTATTATTAATTCAGATGCCTACAAGGGTTGTCGTCCTTTAAACATCAACCAAACTATGGCATCCCTTGCTACCGCTGTAATTTGCAGGATGGCCTTCAGTAAAAAGTACTCGGACCAAGATTCCAGAGCTTTCAATTCAATGGTCAAAGAAAGTTTACTGCTACTCGGCACATTTAATGTTGGAGATTACATACCTTACTTGGCCTGGATGGATTTGCAGGGTCTCAACCGTCGGATGAAGAAGTTACATACCACACAAGACCAGTTGTTAGAAAAAGTGATAGATGAACACGTTGCGCAGAATGGGACTAATACCACGCATGATCTGGTTGATGTCTTACTTACAGCTTCTACAGATAAAGATCGCGAGTTCCAAATTTCAAGAGATAGCATAAAAGGAATCCTCTTTGTAAGCTAAAATTGGTCCGCCTGGATGAATATTATAGCAAATTAGATTTAGAGAGCTTTTAGTATAACTTGATCCTGTGATGATCATGTTCATGATATTGATCTTGGCAGGATATGTTGCTCGGTGGGTCAGACACAGCGCCTACAATAATAGAGTGGGCAATGACGGAGGCGCTGATAAACCCTCCAGTGATGAAGAAACTTCAGGACGAGCTGGAACGCGTCGTTGGATTGGATCGCATGGTATGCGAATCTGATCTGCCTCAGCTCGTTTATTTACAAGCTATGGTAAAAGAAACGCTTCGACTCCACCCAGCGGGGCCTCTTTTGAACCGTCGCTTATCCGCTGATTCCTGCAATCTGTTGGGGTACGAATTCCCTAAAAACACTCGAGTTCTCGTTAATGCTTGGGCGATTGGGAGGAACCCAAAGTTATGGGAGGACGCCGAAACTTTCAAGCCAGAAAGATTCATGGGAAGAGTTGGCTCGGAGGTAGATGCCAATGGGGATCAAAACTTTGCGTGGCTTGCCTTCGGAGCAGGCAGGAGAACATGCCCCGGACGACAATTGGGAACGCTTTTGGTAGAGTTTGCGTTGGCGCAACTCTTTCACTGCTTCAACTGGAGTCTTCCCTTGGATGACATGAATGGGAAAAGTCAAGAAATTGACATGACTGAAAGGTTTAATGGAATCACCTTACCCAAGGCTCATGAACTCTTGGCTATTGCAACACCACGCCTTGAATGCATTGGCCACCTAAAATAGTTCTTAATTTCGAGTGGAATCACTGAAAATAGAAGCCCTTTTGATTGTATTTGGACTTGGAGATTATACTGCATTTTCAAGGTGTTTGTTTAGGGTGGAGAAAAACGTTAAAGAGCTGTGTATGCAAGTGTTGAGTAAAGCAGGATCCCCTCTTATTTTGTTTTGGTTCGATGTAAATATCATGCATAGCATAGATATGAATATGTACGGTGAAAAAATGTAGAAAATATTTATAATGCAATTAAATTTCATAAATAGCTAATTAATTAAAAAATCTGTGTATAAAAAATTTGTTTAGGGTGGAGAAAAACGTTAAAGAGCTGTGTATGCAAGTGTTGAGTAAAGCAGGATCCCCTCTTATTTTGTTTTGGTTCGATGTAAATATCATGCATAGCATAGATATGAATATGTACGGTGAAAAAATGTAGAAAATATTTATAATGCAATTAAATTTCATAAATAGCTAATTAATTAAAAAATCTGTGTATAAAAAATTATAAAATTTAATTTTACAAAATAAATTTCTTTTTTATTAGGTTAAAATCTATATTATTAATGTGAATTTATTTTGAAAATTATATATAAGTAAAGAAAAAGAAATAGAAATTATTATAATAAAATTTTGATATATAATATATTAATTAGTTTAATTTTTTTTTCTCTAATATTTAATAAGTTTAGTAGGTTGGGTCTCCATTCTCACCCTCACCTTTATGTTATTTTAAATTTATTTTAATTTTAACTAGCATTTGCAACTTGTTTTTAGAAAATGAACTAGTATCTTGAAGTGTCTTGTAAAATTGATGCAATCTCTTGAGAATATTATAATGTTTCAAAACGATATATTTACAAGGTCCAAGATCATTCAACCAACATTTATTACCACAACAAAGAACAATATAAACACTTGGAAAATAGGCTTCTAATCACCCTATGAAGACACAAATGAGAATGTTGAAGGTACTTTCCTTAGACACAAGTTTTGAAGTGATTCCATGGTGCTTGCTAATATCTACAATAAACATATGATATATATTGTATAAACATAAATATTTGAAACATGTTACAATTCTCCTAATCAAAATCAACATAACAATTACAATACTGGAACAAATTGTCAACCTTCGTCTAAGAAATCATAACTCCAAAAATATCTAGAGTAATACTAAAAATTACATGTTTGACATCATGCATCATTCTAGATATATTTTTATCATGTTTAGTCATGAAATGTAAAACTCATTTACAAAATTTGGAAAAGAAGAAATAAAAAAAAAATAGAAATGTGCACCCAAAGATGAGAAATTTGAAAACAAAAGGCATATGCCATCAATGCATCTAGTGCTCATGCTAGAGAGCTTATTCTTCCACCTATTGTAACATGAAAAGGTATAAGAGCTAGGTGGAACCATACAATTGATGGAGTCATCTTAGCTCTTTATTTACATAAACATCTCTTCCTAAAACAAGGAAATGTCAAACACCTCATATAAATATATTGGAGTCTTCACAATCTGAAGCCTACAACAAGAAATTACCACATGGGCATGGTAGCCAATACAAAATTTTGAAAGATGATAACATGACCTAGCATATGCCAAGTCAATGCTATGTTGAAGGGGGCTAGAATAATGTCTGATAAGAATGCATGTGGTAACCTTTCGTCAACCTGTTTATCATCAAAATCACCCATAACACAAGGATAGAAAAACATGTATAAACAAGATCCATATGTTGGGCCACATCTGCAATAATTCCTTCACACTTGTCCTCATAGAGATGAAGCCAATGTTTAGAAATGCCTTGAATAATTATGAGAGTGGTGATATTTAATGTCGAACTAGATTTTCATACCAATTAAATCCTTCATCTTCAAGAACATCCAAGGAATTTATGAACATTTTTTTCATTTTGATATCCTCATAGACAACATTATGTTTTCAAAGAGCAACAATAAAAGGACACAATATGAAACAAAGGTGAGTCTTTGAGTCCATGGAGATTTGGTATATCATCTCTCCAATATTCATAATCATTTAGATACCCCATGATTCATGAGAAATACAAAGGATCAAGAAAATATTCCAATAGCCATTCCACCTCTAAAGATGTGGTGTTGTATTCAACTCTTTCAACAAAAGCACCTGCTCTCGTGCTATCCAAGTAGGTCTTAGATATTCTACTGCAAAAATTATGGTACCTTGAGCTTATTCATCTCCACACTCAAAAAATCTAATCAACATCCTTGTCATCTACTTTCTCTAGGTCATTGACCACAATTAGGCTTTTGGCTATTAAAATTTCATAATTTCCATTGAACAAAAAATCACTGTGATGCAAAGAAAATATGAAGACAAATAGAATCAGCAATCAAGGAAAAATTAACCCAAATTTTTGCTACTAAAGATCAGTTTGCTGTGAATTTGCTACTGAAGATGTATCATTGTCACATTGAAATGGAAAATACAAAATCTGTCAAAATAGAGCTGGTTGGTTACCAACAAATTTCAGATTTGGTTGAACCATTACTTTCATGTTAATAACGATTGGAAGAATATAGGCAGGTTTCACCTATTACTTGCCACTAAGATATAGGTAACAGGGGATTTGAGTAGCAGTGATATGTTGAGCCACCATTATCATGGTATAACTTGTTTGTTTAAAATAACTATTACAACCAACAACTGCTTCTTAGTATCAATTAGAAATAGAGCAAAAAACTTATTATAACACTTTACGAAGAATACATCTCGACAAACACATTAAGCCACCGGGACACTCTTTGGATTCTTTCAAAGGCTACAATCATTGTTATAAGCAACATGATGTGCGTTGGAAATAATACTGAGAGGGGGGGGGGGGGGGGGGGGGGGTAAATCAGTATTTACAATTCAATAATTTTTTATTTCCCAATTAGATTTATATATGCTATCTCAATGAAGTGAACTTGCGTGTGCATACAACTGTGATTAAGCAAACCAATATATACCCATAGAACTTATGATTTAGTTAATTCATCATGCGTTGATCTTTAATATGTGAATCAGTATCTTATTATACAGTAACTATGTGCAGTAATAACATAATAAACCATCACATATAACTAACACACATGGACACCAAGATTTAAGGTGGAAACCCAATGCAGGAGAAAAAGCACCTGTTGTTGTCATCTCTGTCTTCTTTTTAATAGAAAGAAAATTTGTTTACAATCTTGTATTGGTGAAGATTCATACGAGTACGCAGGCACCCACCTGCAGAAGGTTACAACCTTCTCTCGTTCTCGAGCTTCTACTGGAAGGGAGCAATAGCCCCCTAGTTCTTGTACTAGCCGATATGTTTACTAGTACATAGGCACTGACCTACAAAAGGCTACGACATTCTCTCTTCCTCTAGGGACCACGTTCATAAATTTTCAGACTAGATGCTCCTGGTACACAACAACATAATATGAAGGCCTTGTTTCATCAAATTTTCACACTGGACCCATCAGACACTTTGAAGCTCAAACTCTATAATAATATCTGCATCAACCAACAATCAGTCAATTTGAACAGTGAGAGCACTGTCACCAGAAAACTATGTTGAACCCAGAGACCTGCATCATCATTCAAAGCTAGCTGCAACCTGAAGAATTATAAATCAAAATCCATACGGTACTTTAATGAACCCAACCTGCATGTATACGCTACTTCCTTTACCCAAACCTGCGTATACCTCCGAAACTACTGAAACATAAAACTTTTGAATCAAATTTGTAACAACCAGTAATATTCTTAACATCTACTATCAAATTACAAAGATCTAAACATTCAGTAGCAAATATCACCCTTCTCACTTAATCAATCAATCAATTAGACTCAAACTTCTTATGCATAAGTTCTAGTTTCAAACCTAAGAAGACATCATTGATAGACAACAGTAAACCAGTAGTACTGATTAGATAGATCAGTGATTTCTAAATAACAACTTTTTCTTTCGTATACACTACTTGGAAACTTCGAATGAGAGTGTATACACACCTTCACAAAGGAAAACCAGCGTATATATATGCAAATACTAACTTAAAACTTCGTTGTTATTCCATATTTCAAGCATACCCATATCATCACATTTAAATAATAAAACATGTGTAAGTAATCAGATCTAGCCCAACCAATACAATATCATTCAATGATAAGTCATTTTAGGTCTCATGATCCTGATCCAATGTTGAATTCAAGGTGCACACGATATTTTAGATTATATCATAATCATAGCCCCTGCAACATAAAATGTACTTCAGATAGAAGTATTCCTAAGAAACTCTTTCACTTGCACACTTGGCCCTGTGATCTTCTCCTCCTTATATAGTTTTTGGCCTTTCTCAATACCTCAGACCAAAACAACAGTCAGGACCTATGGTATTCTTGGATGGGATGAAATAGTCGTTACTCCTCTCAATACTGTGGGATAATACCATGGCATTGACCCTTGGTATTCTTTAAGCTTTAATTTTCTTGATTTTCCAACCCATATGTGCTTTTCCTCTGGTGAAAGTGCGTGCATAAGTATATGCTATTTTTGTTCTGTTAACCTGTGTGTATACGTTACTTTGACAAAGTGAACATGTGTATATAGCATAAAATACCTTACAACATCCTTTTTGTTTAACTTCTTGATTCTGATCAGCAGACCTTTGTTCCAACTTCTTGTTCTTCTGTACCAATGCCTTGTTACCTCTAAATTGACCTGTTACAATGTGAGTTTCCCTTTATCAAATTTGCACTAGCCTATGAGTGAGTTGCCATCAAGGAAAATACTTGTATCATAATGCCAACAATTGCCCCCTTTAGACTTGATGGAAACCATATGGGTGTTGATTTCTTCAAGCTGCTGAACCTCTTAGAGATGTCAAGCAACCCCAAAATACTCTCCCCATTTGACATCGAGGGCAAAGGGTGGACCAAGATATTCTCCCCCTTTGAGATACACAATGTTGCCCATGCTCCCCCTAAGTACATCCAGAGTGTGCAGAGACATTCCAAAAGAATAACACGACTCTATAACTCAACTATGTGAGTATGACCTTCCTATCACCAATGATTCATACATACATCAGTCACCCAACCAAGTGGGGATACACCAAATTTGACTCATCCACACAACGAAATGGGGATATACCAATTGTTTATACATGTCTAAAATATAGAAATTATTACATCATCCTTCCCATGCATAGCGAGGTTAAAAATTACATCATATGACTAAAAAATAATAGACTATGACAGAAGGAGATATATTACACCCTAGATCTTTACATGACCTAAGCAATAATGAATATTTGAAACCATAGCTGAAATCAACAACCATAATGTCAACAATGGAGAATGTTTGTGAAGGCTAATGCTCCCCATGAACTTGTGGTACATGTGCATTGTCAAAAAATCATTCATCAAGGCATCTTCATCAGTCAGATAAAAATCAATAAACAAAGAATATCATCAGACTGTAATCATCAATATCAGACTTAGCACCCAAGACAGAGTTTGACCCACTATTTTTCTATCAGAAAAACATATACACTCTTTCATCCACAAAAATATGCATATATACGCGACTATCCTTCATGAAACCCGCATATAGGAACCTTCTTCTAAAAATTGGATTTAACAACAGGATGATGCAGAAACTACTCCCAGTTTTTGTCTGAGATATTCAAATGTTTCTCTAGGAAGCGATTTGGTAAATATATCAACAACTTGTTCTTTTGAGGGAACATACTCCAATTTAACCTTTTTTTCAAGCACTTGCTCTCGTAGAACATGCAACTTAATGTGTATATTCTTGGCCTGGGAGTGCATGAATGGATTTTTCGAAATACTGATGGCACTTGTATTACTACATAGAATGAAGATGGGTGGAGAACATGTGATTTGAATGTCTTGCAATGTTTGCATCACCCAGAGTAGTTGTGTGCAACATGATGCAACATGCACATATTCCGCTTCAGTTGCAGATAAACCAATCAAACTTTGTTTCTTGCTGAACCAAGATACTAACTCTGATCCCATATAGAATGCACCTCCACTAGCGATTTTTCAATCATCAACATTTCCTTCCCAATCTGCATTTGTATATGCATGAAGAGTAAGATCTGTATCTTTAGTATACCATAGACCAAATTCTTGAGTTCCTTGAAGATATTTGAATATTCTTTTTACAATTTGAAGATGTGATTCCTTTGGATTTGCTTGGAACCTTCCAACAATTACTACTGCATACATGATATCAGGTCTAATACCTGTTATATTGAGTAGACTCGCAATCATAGATCTGTATGCTTGTTGATTCACTGTAGGTGATTCATCGTTAGAACTGAGACTGCATCTTGTTACCATTGGAGTACATACTAGTTTAGAATATTCCATTCTGTACTTCTTCAGAATCTACTTGAGATATTTAGTTTGTGAAAGAAAAATACCATCTTTTGCTTCTTGTACTTATAGGCCAAGAAAATAAGTAAGTTCACCAAGTAAGGACATTTAGAATTCTGGTTGCATAACCAAAGAAAATTTTTGACTCATAGATCCTTCATTGCCATCAAAGATGATATCCTCAACATAAACAACAGTAATTAGTAGTTTATCATTCTCAATCTTGGTGTATAAGTTGTTGTCTGCATATCCTTTTTTGAACCCTTGTTGTTGTAGATATTTATCAAGGCGATAATACCAAGCCCTAGGAGCTTGTTTCAGCCCATAAAGAGCCTTTTTGAGCTTGCATACAAGCTTTGCATCGTTTCCTAGAATGAATCCTTATGGTTCTTCAAGATAGACTTCTTCTTCTAACTCTCCATTAAGAAATGCATATTTTACATCCATTTGATACACTTTGAATTTCTGAAAACTTGAAAGAGAAAGAAACATTCTTATGGATTCAAGTCTGGAAATAGGTGCAAATGTTTTTTCAAAGTATATACCTTCTTTTTTAGCATACCATTTACAGACAAGTCTTGCTTTGTTTCTAATAACGTCTCCATTTCCATTCAATTTATTTTGGAATATCCATTTTGTTCCCATAACATTTTTATCAAGAGGTCTAGGAAATAGTTCCCAAGTATCATCCTTTTCAGTTTGGTCAAGTTCTTCATTCATACCTTAACCCAACATTCATATTTTCTAGATTCATTAACATTTGTGGTTCTATGGAGGATAGTAATGCTAGATAACAATAAGTTCCTACAAGAGTTCTTCTTGTCTATACTCCAAACCATTTTTCTCCAAGAATTTGAGATTCTGGATAATTCTTTTGAACATACCTAGATGAAGTCTTTTCCCTGTCAGTTGTATCTTCTTCTGATGCTTCATTTTTTTCTTCCTCTATATCATTTTGATTTTATACAGGAAAGTATTCACCGTCTTCCTCATTTTCATCATGCTTTGTTGACCTTATATATTCTAGGTTTCTCCATGCTTCATCAATTACTATGTCAATGCATTTAACAATTTTTTGAAGTCTCTTGTTATAACATTTGTATACTTTATTTCTAGATGAATAACCAAGAAGGATTCCTTCATCTACTCTAGGTTCAAACTTACCAAGTTTTTCATCAGTCATTTTGATGAAACATTTGCTTCCAAAAACTCTAAAGTGTTTTACAATAGGAGGCTTGCCATACAAAATTTCATATGGAGTTTGATCACTATTTACCTGAACATTAGCTTTGTTGAGAATAGTCACGGCAGTAAATGCAACTTCACCCTAGAAGGTGGCAAGAGTTCCAGATTCATTAAGAGTGGCACGAGCAATTTGTTGAACTGTTGTGTTCATTCTTTCCACTACACCATATTGTTGAGGAGTTCTGGCAACAGACAACTACCTTTTTATTCCATGTTCACAAAAGTAAAAAAATTCTTCTAATATGAATTATCCCCCACAATCAAATCTGAGACATTTGATTTTTCGATATGATTCGTTTTCAACTAAATCTTTGAAGGCTTTAAACTTTTCAAATGCTTCATCTTTATGCTTTAGTCGACCTATCCAACACATTCTAGAAAAATCATCAATGAGTAAAATAAGTATTCTTCTCCATGAGGTGACCTTTTCCTTGTTGGTCCACACAAATCAGTATGGATGAGTTCAAGAAGCTTACTTGTCGATCATTCTTTTTCATTGAAATGAACTCTAGTTTTCTTACCGACTTGACATGGTTTGCAATTGGTATTTTTTGGGATGATGATATCTGGAAGATCATGAACTGTTGGGTGTGGAGCCTGATTATCTTTTGTATTCAAATGTCTCAGCCAGATGTATACCCCAGGAAGATTGTACACCCCTCCACGTGAGGGGGTGCGGGGGGGACTTGTCCCCCTCAGTGGGGGTCTGAGGGGGCTAATACCCCCCGGCTGGGGGGTCCAGGGGCCAGCGGTCCCCCAAAGCTAAAAATAGATGTAAAATTGCCTTGTAAAAGTTTAGTTATTTCTAGTCAATCTAGGTCGTTCATTAGTCGGATGATCTAACGGTAGAAGTTATGTTTAATCTAGGGTTTTTTTCCCTAGAAGGAAACCCCTCACTATATATGAGGGGATTGTATTGCATCTATGTACATCTGTATTTTGAGTGAGGAAGAGAGAGGAGATTGAGAGCGAAGATGGTGTTACAACAGATCTGTTGTAGGTTGTATCTCTTCAATTTGCTGGATAATATAATAAAGAAGGACTAGCTGTTTCTCTGTGGATGTAGCCCAAACTGGGTGAACCACGTATATTTGTGTCTCTCTTGTTTTATGTGTTTTCTGTGTTCATATTTCTGCAATATTTTATGTTTTCCATTGCTCTGTAATAGATAATTTTCTAACAACTGGTATCAGAGTTGAAGGTCTATTTGGCTTATAAACTCACAGGAGAGAAGGGTTCCTGGTTCGAGTGGAAGCAATGGCAGAAGATGGTAAGTTTAGGGTCGAAAAATTCAACAGCCAAAATTACTAGCTGTGGAAGATGCAGATGGAAGATTATCTGTATTAGAGAGATTTGTACCTACCATTGAGCGGAAAGACAAAGAAGCCAACGAGTATGACAAACACAGAATGGGATATTATGGACAGAAAGGCACTTGGAACAATACGGCTGTGCCTAGCGGCGTCGGTAGCATTTAATATTTCAAAGGAAATGACAACACAAGGTTTAATGTCAGCATTGGCCAAACTGTATGAGAAACCCTCGACATCAAATAAGGTATTTCTTATGAAGTGTTTATTTAATATGAAGATGTCAGAGGGTGGATCTATTGCTGATCATTTAAATGATTTTAATACAGTTAAAAGTCAGTTAAGTTCTCTAGGGGTAAATTTTGATGATGAAGTTAGGGCTCTGTTATTTCTGTGCTCATTGCCAGAAATTTGGAATGGTTTAGTTATGGCCATTAGTAACTCCGTCTCTGGATCTAGTACTTTAAAGTTTGATGATGTTGTTAGTGCAATCCTTAAGGAGGAAATACGACAGAAAATCTTCGGTGAGACATCAGGTAATGCTTTGACTGCAGAGACTAGGGGAAGAAAAATGGAAAGAGGAAAGAGCCCAGGATATCACAGTAAGTCAAGAAAAGGCAGATCCAAGTCTAGATCGGGGATAGTGTGCTGGAAATGTGGCAAGAAAGGACACGTGAAGAAAGACTGCAAGTCTCGGAAGGGAAAAGAAGGAGATGCGCAACAAGAAACTAATCATGAAGCGAATGTAACAGGTGATGTGTTGCAAGATGCTTTGATTCTTTCATTAGAAAATATTATTGATGCCTGGGTAATAGATTTAGGGGCCTCATTCCATGTCACACCTGATAAGAAACATTTTCATGATTATGTTCAAGGATATTTTGGACAATTTTGATTGGTGTTAAGGGATAAATTCCCTTAGGGTCTTGGGTTGATACCCTAGCAGATCAGAGGTTGTCTATACAAAGAAACACACATTCCATATAGCCATAATGCTAATATAAGAAAACTATACGATAAGGGGTGTACCTGGGGGTCCTTAGTTTGAGAAGATCCTCCCAGGGTGCAAACCCTCTTGGAGTTCCTTTTGCTCTTTCAACCTGTAAAACAATCAATTCAAGAAAGTACAACAGTACATGGACTAAACATCATAAAGAAATCATCTTCATAATATATCGAAACGTAGTTAGTTATGCAATTAAACAACCATTCATATATGAATCATAACATGGATATCATAAACATGAAGAAGATTTATATCAAGAACAAAGACAAGTGTTTCTTTTATTATAGAAAAATAAAGTACAGAAAGGATTAATTCCACCTAATTCATCCTTTCGCAGGCTCCAAGCAGAACCGTCCTCCGAATTCGTCCAGTCTCAAGCCTTTAACAAACTCCTTCCATGACTTACTCCATGATATCTCAAGTAGTAGATAGACATCATCACACAAGGAAACAAGGGTTTCCTATAAATGGGGGAAGTGCAGGAGGCACTAGGATCTTCAGAACTGGTCAGGGAAATCTCAGCATAGTAACCTTTCTGTCTCTTCTCTCCTCCCTTAGGACTTCCCATTGAAGCCTTTTTATACTTCTCCCAAAGTAGTTTTTTAGTTGGGAATTCGTTGGGAACACTTGGGCCACGGGCACTAATAGGTAATCAACAGGTGAAACCCGTGATGTCCGCCCGAAATTAAGGATATTTATTTTTTTTAAGTGTTTTACGACATATACGCGGGTTGGGTATACATAGACCCGCATACACACATGTTTAGCTCAGGGAAATGTCACGTATAGGGAATAAAACACTGTTTTTTTAAATTTTGGACCATGTCTGGAAGGAGGGGTTGCCCTAGGCCATGAGTGTAGCATCACAAACATCAAGAGTGAGGCTTGGAGCTATAATAGATGCCCCCTAATATATGAGGTCAGAAGGGGTACATGATGGCCGAAATGTATTAAGCAAGTTCATGGAAAGGAAATCTGTCAAAAACTGAGAAGGACTTCACCAGAGTTCAACCTGCCAAGCCACAAAAGGAGATCAGAAAGAAACACTGTCTGAGGCAGGCATACCCATTCTCAAAGAAAGTAAAGCATGTCCGCATATCAAGTACAAGCAGATCCACTAAGTATACAAGTATATAGAACTGGAAAATACACAATGGATCATCTGATCACGATCGAACAAGTACATGTCTGAATATCACATATAAGAATGTCAATGATGCTGAAGAATGAACCGAGTCACTGATATCAAAGACTGATCACAAAAGGTACCAAATGAAAATGATGGAATAGGATGGTACTACACTGTAAACTTAGGTGCCAGCATATAGAATGTCATCATGACTGACTGCAACATATAAGGTGGAATGGTATCATCTAGCAGCAATAGGAGCAACTGTCAATTGAACCAATGAATGCTAATACAACCTGAGGTCTTCACCAACCGCTATGGTACATTTCCACACCATGGGAATAAATGATTTGAATTCGACCATGTGAGAAATCGTTTGATTACCGGTCATTGATGTATACCGTTAACAAACGCAATACTACTCATCGATAATGATAATGAGTGCCAAAGTACCCAGTACAATCTAAAAAGTGTGAATAGATAAGCTGGAGTCGAACACCTGTAAGAATCTATTAATCAGGAGACAATGATGGTTTCCCACTGTCGATAGCGAAGGATCTACCAATAATGATTGCAAACCCCAAGGTACTACCAAATGGACTCTAGATCTTTGCCCCAGAGCAATGAGTTGAAGTCGATAGGGAAAGATCTACTAGAAGGAAGGCATTAAGGCATCCTTCATCAATCTAGCATGAGTGTAACCCGTAGGCCAATAATGTGGAAGGAATAGGACGAAAAAGATGTAGTAACCCGACCGAAGTACATTTCCGGCGTACACAAGATGTGGCTAGCGCACGACAAAAACCCTCTGAACCAACCGATAATGAAAGCTGACATAGAGGCAAGGTATCCACTAATAGGGTCAAATGGAAACCAAGGTACTGCATGAATCCCAATGTGTGATAATGTAAGCTGATGTCGAACACAAGGGAAACCACTCAGTCAAAGACCCATGATACTGATCAATGCTGAGCACAAGGTGACATATCAATAATGAAAATAGGGCCAGGGTGTAGCTTTAGGCCTATCCTCAGAGCAAGATGTCATCATCGATAAGGACAAGACCCGCCAGCAAGAAGTCAATGGAGACCTTCTCAAATCGGCATGAGTAAAGGAACAATATAGTTGATGTGATGATAGACATGATACTAACAACCGAGGATGGGCGACTGAAAAATGAGTCAAGAGACACTGTAGAGAGGCCGACTCAGGCTAACTTCCCTTGAACAAAAGCACGACTCAATGTGACTATGTGGCAGCATATGATGACTCTGTATAAGTTTGTCATGTAGGAGGCAAGAAACGAAACCTCCATATGATTGGAAGAGATAACCAATCGGGGGAGAACTAACTCAATAACAAGGTTAAGGTGTACCTAAGTCAAACTAAATCCTACCCAAATGGAGGAGACTTTGTTTTTGAGTACTTTGCTTAAGGGTGACATGACTGACTCTAGCTGCCAACAATAAATGGAAATATTATCCCGTTCCCGGTCTTTTTTGGAATATATAATTTTTTTTTGTCTTTTTCTATTAAGCTGGAAAAAGAATAAAAGAATGCTATAGTACAGTGGAAAGAACGAGTGTCAGTGAAGTAGATGATCTAGTTCCTGGGATTGGAACATTCCTATGCTCAATGCAGGGAGGAGAAAACTGGTCAAAGACACTCAAAGGTGTGTTCCTTCCACGGGTCAAGGTGTGTCAAGTTGCAGAAGTTAAAGGTACGCAAGTTTTATTTTGTAGTCGTGATGGTCAAAAGTTGGCTTAAACACAAGTCCAAGTGAAGCCGACTCAAGGCCCAAAGGTGCAAAATGTCAAAATGCAATGTAGTAGTACAACTCAACACAAAGGAGCCTCTAGGGTATAAGGCTAGAACAAAGCGAAGAAGCAAAGAGGAATGCGTCTTCATCGCATAAGTCATGGCGGGACTATAGAGGACTCCCGAGCCTACTCAAATCGGAGCAACATGGGAAACAAATGTCAGTGAGGTGCTAACTACGGTGCCCATGTAAAGGATGGCTTCTACCATCATGTCATGATTTAAAGAATTGACGAGTGAAGATGGTTTACGAACCATAACACAATGGGATCGACCCTATGGTAAATGTATCAACAAATGGAGGCTAGTATGCATAATTCAACGGAAAAATGGCTTCCCTAACCTATATTCCAGTGATAAAATGATACCTTCTATGACGGGTCAGTAGTCTTGGAACCATCTCGAAACTGTTGAAAAAACATCCAAAATGTCCTGAAAATCAAACCATTCTCGACATTCCAAGTTCCCAAGTTAAAAGTTACATGAGACCAAACAAAATTAAGTTTTGAAAAAAAAAATTCATTTTCAAAGCCTATAAAAGAGTTTTTGGACTCACCATTTTCACCATTTGAGTTTGAGAGAAGAGAAGTGGAGCAAAAGGAGAAAACTTTTCCATATGCCAAATTCAACCGTTCAGATTCTTCCAAAATCCCCAGGTAACTCTTATACTTGTCTTGCAATCAATTGTGACTAGTTTTAGAATTTTTAACTTATGTTTTATCATTGAACTTTTTGTCAAAAAATTCACCACGGCATATATGCGGGTTTGAAATATGAAACTCGTGTACACATGGGCCCTACACGTGACTGTGTGTAAATGGACCCATGTATATGCCGCAAACATTTCAAACAAAAAAACTAACGGTCTAAAATCATTTTTTCTTCAGGATGCCAGTCACTTGGCGAGAAAGAGAGCATACCTCAGTGGATGATGAGGTCATGAATGATCCTAATGCTTTGGATGCCTTATGGGGATGTGGTTTGCTAAAATTCTTCAAATTGCCAAATATGAAAGCAAACACACATCTACTTGAGATGCTCATTGATTACTAGACTATAGAGGATGATGCATTTATGATTGACCAGATGCCACTCAGGATAGAAGTGGAAGATATTTATTTCATCACAGGCCTTTCCCGAAGGAGATAGGTACTACATTCCAGGGGCAGGACACGAGGCAGTATCTCGATCAAGGACTATGTACATATATATTGCCTGAGACATCCAAAAAAGGTTGGAAGTCAAATTTCAATCAGACATGTGGAGAGTTTATCGTTGAGCATAATCCTGTTCACCATAGCTAGAGTGAACGGATCAGCTTCTCTGCACCAGGCATCACGGGTAGCCATGAGCTTGGCAGTAGACTGTCTCACCACCATATTCGACTGGTGTACTCCTCTTCTAGCCAGCCTGAAAAGCCAGCTTACTTCCATCAAGAGAGGGCAGACCAAAAACTTCGGATATGGGACTATTTTGTGTACTTTATTTTTTGAGAGGATCCCTGCACTTCATCCTAGAGTACCGGTTTCAATCAGCACCCCATGAGATCCACGCATGGGCAGGTGGGCTGACTTGATGAAACGTCTAGGAGGTGGGGACATCCCACGGACTGCATTTGACGATGACTTATTTTCCTGGTGGGATCAGCAGATCATCGCCATAGATGACTACCCTTATGCTTGGTTGGATTTCCGAGGAGATCCCAATCTAGTATTACCACCAACCGCAGCATGGGGCGACATTGGTAAGTGTTTTTTGATTTTTATGATTATTTTTGGATTTTTCAAATATAATAATGAATTTTGAAAAATATTTTTGATAGGATTCAAATGACTAATATGATGATCATGTTCCAGATATTGGGCCGGTATGACCAGATGAGTTCCCATGGCACAGACGTCACGGCCAGGGGGCCGAAGAGGCAACTGCAGACATAGAGCGACTACTTCACACAGTTCAGTGGCATTTGGTGAGGCTGACTGATGGAGTACCAATGGTAGTCGTAGAGGATCTTCCAGTAGATATGCAGTGTCATGTGGTTGGCATGCCACGAGACTGGGTCCGCATTATTAGGCCTGTGGGCAATGCAGTAGTTGCCTACTTAGCCGCTCATCTTGGGCCGGGGCATTATATGCACTAGACATGACTATGGGAATTTGAGTCCCAATTTTGTATATTATATTTGGATAGACTTATGTACACTCGAGATGTTTTGTGATATATATATACAGTTCGACTTTTTGATGCTTGATTTTATTGTGATGAATGATTGATGTGCCAGTCTAATTCTTGATTAGTGATAGAATCAGCTAACCAATTATGAGATCTTGGAATGTGAAAATAATTAATATAAGTAAATGATCTTTGCAACAACCTCACCCTTAAATACTGGTGATATAAACAAGGATCCCTTACCTGATAAATGTTATTCAATTGTGACACTATCAATTGTGAATCAAGATAAACTACCAATGAGTCGATTTCGTGAGAAATTGCCTCGGATAGTAAATTAATGACGGCAGTATACTCAGCCATATTATTTGAAGCGGGACCAATGCATACTCCCCTTGATACCATCAACTGACCAGTTGGATAGTATAGTACCCAAGCTGCGGAAGCGAGGTTCCGAGTGTGCCGACTAGCACCATCGGTGAATCCAAAATAGACCAAGTCATCCATCAACACCTGCCACAGCAGACCAAAAAGTGTTGATATCAAAAAATCTCGATGAGATATGTACAAATATACATAATGTACAAAGAAGTCATTTCCTAGCTGCTACTTAAGCAAAGTACTTCTTGAGGTAGAGCCTGTTTCGGGGCTCCACCAACTTGTTTCCTTCAAAATCGATTAACTCATACGACCCTTTTTCTAAAACTCGTTTAATTATGAAGGGACCGTACCACATAGGCTTGAACTTTCCTGCCCCCAAGGTGTCCTTGTCTTGGTCGTAGACCAAGACGAGGTCGCCTTCAGAAAAGACTCGAGGATGGACAACTTTATCATACTGCATTTTAACCCTTTTCTTATGAGCCTCATTCATCATGTTGACATATCGATGCTGCTCATCGAGATGTTCCAAATGAAGGAGGCGCTCTTCGAGACTAGAAGTCTCTGGAAGGAGCTCAACAGCTAACTTAAGAGATGGAATTTCACATTCGATAGGAAAGATAGATTCCATCCCATAAACTAACTGAAAAGGTGTAAAACCAGTAGGAGTCTTCACGGAGGTTCGGTATGCCCAAAGAGCTGGATACAACATAAGATGCCAATTGGACCAATTTTTGTCGATTGTCCGTTGCAGGATTGTCTTGAGAGTTTTTTTGACTGCCTCGACCTGTCCATTGGCCTGAGGATAATAAGGAGATGAATGTTCCTGCCAGAAACCCAATTTAAGAGCCAATTCGGACATTAGTTGATTCTGGAAATGACTGCCATGGTCAGTGACAATCTCTCTCAAGATACCGAATCTTGAGATAATCTGATTAAAAGGGAACAATGTTGTTGTTTCACTATCATTTCTATAAGTGGGCATGGCCTTGGCCCACTTCGTAAAGTAGTCCACAGCCACGATAATGTACTTGTGATTCGCCGCTGAAGGCAGATTACAAGCTGTAAAATTAATACCGCACTTAGTAAAGGGACCAACATTGACAATGGGAATAAGAGGAGCTGGATGTGCGCACATCATCCAAGTATATATTTGACAGGGGTGACAGTGTTTGATCGCTTCAACACAGCCTTTGAAGAGCGAAGGCCAAAAATATCCGGCACGCAAGATACGCCGGGTTGTAGCAAGCCTTGATAGATGACCACCACAAGCTCCACTGTGGTAGTCATTGAGCACTGACTCTGCTTCCTCTAAGGTTAAACAATGCCAAAGGATTGAATCAACCCCTCGATGATATAGAGTATGACCAATGATAACATAATTTTTAGCCAGGTGACGTAACTTTTGGCATTCATCCTTAGAGAAAGTAGAGGGAAACTTCAAAGTCTAGAGATAGACAATGATATCTCCATACCAAGGGTCAAGTGAAGAGATGAGGAATAAATGTTCGTCGGGAAAACTTTCCTCATAAATAGTATCTTCTCCACAAAGCAGCTCGGAAATTAGCTTGGAAAAAACCATGGATTTTTTAGACTTGGCGGACAAGAACTCGAGATCAAATTCTTGTAAAATGACTATCCATCGATTGTATTTGCTCCCAATGACTCGCCTACTGAGGACAAACTGAAATGGATTGACTGCCACTAAGACAAAAGTTTTGTGTAGCAAGATATAATGATGGAGTCGCTGGACAACGTGGATAGCTGCCAAAGCCAACTTTTCAATTGGAGAATAGTGAAGTTCAGGACCTATTAAGCCTCGGCTCAAATCCGTGAGAGCATTGTCTTCCTGAACGAGAACCATACCAATGGTTGATTCTACTGCAGTGAGATATAAAAGGAAGTACCTACCATAATCTGGTGGACTCAAAAGTGGGGCAGAGACTAATGCCCTTTTCAAAGCATCGAACGACCGATGTGCAAAGTCATCCCACACAAATGGAACTCCTTTGCATAGCAAACACATAAACCCTTTAGTGATCTCAGCATAATTCACTATAAACCGTCTTAGGAAATTAGCTTTCCCTAGAAGACTTTGAAGTTGCCGAATTGAGGACGGGGGAGGCAACTGAACTATTGCCTCAACCTTGAAGGGATCAATCTGAATCCCTTCATTTGACACAACGAACCCTAATAACCATTCGCATGTAACCGCGAAAACGCACTTATTGGGATTCAACCGGATTTTATAAAAATGACATCACTCAAAAACCAATCGAAGATGACTAGGGTGGTCAGTTCTCTTTCATGAACGAGTAGCGAGATTGTCGTAGTATGCTTCGATTATATGTTTAATGTCGTGGAAAGAATATGACATGGCCCGCTAGAAAGTAGCTCCAGCATTTTTAAGACCAAATGGCATCTTTCTGTATGCAAAGGTACCCCAGGGACATATAAAAGCTATCTTATGTTGATCTTCAAGACAGATAGAGATCCGATTATAACCGGAAAAACCATACATGAAGGAAAAAATATCATTACCTGCACACTCGTCAATAATATAATCAATGAATGGTGTGGGGTAATTATCTTTCGAGCAAGCTTTGTTTAGGTCTCTAAAGTCGATGCATACTCGGATTGTTCCTTGCTTTTTATCCACAAGGACTGGATTAGAAACCCAATCGGTAAGAGGAATAGGGTATATAAAACCCGCCTTGAGCAGCTTCTCTACTTCAGCTTTAATGGCTGCTACTTTCCTAGGATTAACCGGCCGAAGCCTTTGACAAACTGGTTTGGAGTCTTCATACGTCTTGATCTCATGTTGAACTATAGATGGATCAATGCCAGACATTTCTTCATAAGACCAAGCGAATACATCTCGAAATTCCTTGAAGAGATCGGTGTAAACTTGAATTTCTTCAGGGGAACATTCGATTCCGATGAAGAGATTCTCGATCACATTAGGGTTCATAGGGATGTTTATAGATATCATTTTTGAAACCACTAACATATTACCTTCGACACGAAAGTGTGCTGGAGCCAAAGGATTTGATACCGTACAAACATCACTAGTAAAGATCTCGGAGAACCTAGATTCTACTTCCTACAATGGAGGAAGAAAATATGAATGAGGGTGTAAGTCTTCCCAAGTTCGATCTATACCCATCATTGCTTCTAGGATTGCTTCTTCAGAAGGTAAAACCGTATCTAAGTAGTCCAGGGCGGAGGTAGAATCAAGGGTCCAGGCTGGGGCCACATCACCATCTAGCTCCTCCTCAGAAAAAGGAGTAGAGTGGTCATCTGCAGAGTTAACGATAGACTGGTATCTAAGCTTAGCTACAGACATAGGGAATGCCATGCCATTAACCTGTCCTTCAGCTAATGTGGTCATAGGTGAAGGCAAGGTCTAAGGGTCCAAAAATTAATGAGTTCGGAAGAACTCTTTTCGAGGAGGCTCCTTAGATCATGAAATGGCATTGATTCTAGTGGTAAGAGAGTGTAGATCAAAGGTACCCATCAATGAAGAATACATCCCAACTCCTAGATTCTCAGTAGGCGGACGAGGGTTATCCATTAAAGGAACAGTAGAGTTAGAGATTGCCTGAGGATTGACTGGACAATAATCCAATTGATCAACCTTAATGATTTTCCCTTCATGAGGAAAGAAAATGACATGAAACAGAGTCGAAACAACGACGTCCATTTTGTATACCCAGTTCTTTCCTAAGAGGATATTGTAGTCAAGGTTAGCATCAATGACTTCTACTTCAATATTGATAGCCTTCCCCCCAACACATATGGGAAAGGCTGGGATAATCCCATGTGGCTTATGAGAATGTCCATCAAATGCAGTCAGGAGGGTAGGTGAAGGAATAGCCGAAGGCGATCCAATAGCCTTCCAACATGACATCGACATGACGCACGTGGAAGCTCCTTCATCAATAACGGTACAAAAAATGTTAATTTTCCAGTATGTAGACTTTATTTGGAAAGCCATATGATGAGGGAGTCACTTTTTGACATTTAACATGTCAAAAGTGAGCACTAAAGAGTTAGTTGGATCAACTGCCCCAATCGCTGAAAGTAAAGCACTTCGTTCAGCTGGACACGACTGGAGAACCTCTAAAGCGGACATGCCGCATGGACTCTAAGCCAGATCCTAAACAATGGACTAATTCTGGGAGGCCCTAGCATTAGGATTAATAGTCGTGCATTTAGCGGAACCTTTCGGTGACCATGGTATAGTCTCGACAGGGGGTCGCTCAATATGAAGGTCGGTATTTCCTGGAGTAGTTTTGTTCTTGGAAGTTTCAGCTTCACTGTAATCACGTGACCGAGTGGCCACATGGACATTATAACCCATCATGAAAACATTTGATGATTTCTCCCCTTCCTAGTTGCCCCCTGCAGAGGTACTAGGGTTTGAACTCGCGCCAGTAAGAAGTTGCTGCCATTGCGAAAAAGGGTTTGTTAACACAACTTGAGAGCTAGAAGTCCCTTGCTGCCCTAACAAGCGCTGAGCATATTGAATCTTGGGGTAGAGATGAGTTAAATGGTCTCCATTGCATAACTTGCATGGAAACTTAACTTTCTTTTTAAACTCATTTCTACCACCACCAACATTATTGCCAGATTTATTTGCATCAGCCTTCCCATCCTGACTCTTTTTCTTACCTCGTCCTTCCTTTTTCCCATTGGAATTTTGATTTCCTTTGGTGTTATCAGATTGGACGGCATTAATCAAAGAGGGTTGGCAAGACGAAGGGTTAGACGATGTGACTTGGTTGTTAGGAGTAGTTTGCAAAGACAACTACTGCAATTGGCTCAACAAGTTCACCACATTTGTGTCTACCGATCCAATGATACCATCCGCATGGGGACTTGGCTTCGACTTGGCTATATCAACCTTACACCCAGGAG
Organism: Pinus tabuliformis; assembly: GCA_031772625.1. NCBI lineage: Eukaryota > Viridiplantae > Streptophyta > Pinopsida > Pinales > Pinaceae > Pinus > Pinus tabuliformis. Next base: position 1,334,882,140 of record CM062804.1, on the reverse strand, counting down.
CATCTGGTAAGATTTTTTGTAGGATCCCAGACTGAGAGTGAATCAATTCCAATTGCTGGGCCCTAAAAATAGCTTGCTCCTCAGAATAGACTCCGGACATGGAGACATCCTTAGAGATTTCAGGTTGTAAATATTTCAAAAACCATTCGAGATGGTATTCTGGAGGGATTTCGGCTTTAATGAGCCTCTTTCTCCGTCTCCATTCCTGAATATGATCAGAAATGTAAGTTATCGTGTCCTGATGAAAAGTGGCCAGAATTTCAGTTCCGACATCATAAAGAATACGCAACTGGAAATGATTTAAGAAAATATTAGCTAAGTCAGCGAAAGATGTAAAGCTACCGCCTGGAAACTCTATATACCACTTGGCTGCATTACTAGTTAAGGTGCGTTGAAAAAGTCTCAACCTAATCGAGTCATCAATAAGGGAGTTTGATGAGCACCACAAATGGAATGTGGTTACATGGTCGCCTGGGTCTTCACCACCCTTTCCTTCAAATTTTGGACTGTCCAAAGGGAGTTTGGTTGGGACCGGAGGCTAGGCCAGGTTGTATTTGATTGGATTGTTTGTTAATTTCATGAAATTTGGCAAGTTCAAAGTTGCCAGAAAAGGAAACCTAGGAGGACCTTGGGGGTTCCACCCTGACTGGGCAGAACTTCCAAAGTTCTAAAAAGATTGGCCTAGATTTTGAAAGGCACCAGGCTGCCTGAAGTATCCAGCAAAACCAGCTGAACCAAAAGGCAAGCCTTGTGATCCATCGAAACTCGAAGTTTGACCAACTCCAGCCACAAAACCTCCATAACCGGCGAAGCTTCCTCCTAAAGGATTATATGGAGTCGATAACCCCTGATAAGGATTCCAAGAAGAAGCTAAGGGAGGAATACTTCGAAATGAACTAACTGTGGAGTACAACCCATTCCCTTGCTGGCCGAAAAACGGATTCCCAATTCCCATGCCACTAATCGCATGGTTAGTCCAACCTTGGCAAGGATTGTTGCTTTGTCCTGTAGAAGAAAAAGGCATAGATCCTACTGTCTAGTTGGAATGTGGTATATGACCACTTCCGAAAGGAAAACCCTGAAATGAAGCTGATCCACCCATCATGGATGTGGAGGCACTAAATGGAACTGATGGAATACCCTGTGAATGGGTGCCAAATGGGAAGAATCTAGTACTAAAAGCATTGGCTTGGGAATTTCCACTCGTAGAAGGAATGGAGGTAGACCCGACTAAAGATGTGCTAGCAAAAGACCCAAATAAAGATGCAAAGGGGATGGAAATAGTTCCTCCCCCTTGTACTAATGTTGGAGTCTGCATGGTTGTAGCGCTTGTAGTAGAAGCCATGCTTCCAGTAGTGGTCATCAATGGTAAGTGCGTAATGTGACCTGGACTTGATGGTCTATGCGTCGGATTTCCAACGTATCGTAATATTTCTAGATAACTAGAAGGTAGGGGAGAATTCAGAGCTGCTAACGACTCTGGGAGTTCTTCTACCTCTATGTTATCTTCCGTCTGAAAGAGAACTCGAGAAAGAATTGGAGTGTTCCTCTCTTGTTCTGTGGAAGTACCATGCCTATTCTGAACACTAATACCCCCGAGAGGAGGATCAATCCCCGATGCGTCAGCTGCCACAGGATGAAACCCACCGGCAGTATTACCTCTGCGCCTTCTAGGAGAAGGCTCTAAACTTGGTGGTGAAAGACCACGAAGTCTTCGAGACTGTCTAGGTGATCGGTCAGCCACTTTGAATTTTTTATTAAGATCTAGCTAAAGACTCAAAAAATTGAAAGCTAGGCCAACTAGGAGCATAGAGCACACACTAAAAAGTCCCTAAAAGATATCAGCCAGTCAAACAACTTTTGAGTATTTCCGCTCCAGTTGATGAGGACCGGACACCAAAATACAAGAAAGTGAAGTAAGGGTCCTTCCGAAGATATTCTGGGATAATGACGGCCTAGTCCTATCAGCGAAGGTAATAGAGGAAGTTACGCTGACCTACTAACAACAGCCTGCGTTGGTGCAAGCCCCCAAGCTTTGCAAGGGTGCCCTCCAGTAGTACCGTTGAGAGTGATACAACGCCGACCTTAGGTGCCACGAGATTCCCCTCCGCAGCCACCTGTGTAGATCCCTAGGAGTAGTAACTAAGGTTACCAACTCATATCAGAAGCCAGGCAAAACAGTCTGGAGGTTAGATCCGACAAGTAGGAGAGGGGGTATCTCTCTTCCCTGTCTTCAAAACCCTCGTGCTTAGCTCCCAGACTCGGAGCTTTCCTGGTCTCCCTCACGCTATTGGATTTTCACTCACTATTCAGAATCCTATGTTTGATAGTTTAAATGGCCTTGGAGAGTTATCTCTCCACTCGCCTAATCCAAGGCCCTAAAATATCCTAAAACTTGTTGGTGTGTCTAACTTGACAAGTATAAAATGTTCTAGTATATTTTAATTAGTGCTTGTTTTTAAATGGGCTGTTATTTAAGTCAAGGGATAAGCGGAAGTGAAACTAGTGGTGTTTTGACGCAAATGAAATTAATAAAAACCAAACTGTATGCAAATGCACTTGTTTTCATTTTTCGATGAAAGAAATTTCTACTAGGTTCAGAGGAACTTCAAAGAAAGCAACAAATTTTCCTTTTCTTTTCTTTTACTCATGCTTCACACTCACAAAAATTAACAAAACTATGGATGCCTAAAAAGATGCAAATTTATCCTAATGCAACAAGTACATGCTGATGCAAAACTCAAAACTACTCTTAAATGAAGAAATGAAAGTTACTTGTTTATCAATTTTTAATTTGCCACTTAAAATGTTTAGATGGAATATGAGTTGCTAATGCTCATTTTTGTCTCTACACTAAAAGCAAGTTTCAAGAAAAACAAAAATGCACTTTCATTCACTAAAAGAAACTAAATCAAAACCAAGTTCAAGAAAGCAAAACCAAGTTTCAAGAATTTTCCTTCAAAAGCAAAACAAAAAATGACTTTTCAAAAGTGCTCTAAACAAGACTGAAACTTTATGATCGAAGAATAGGTGATGAAACAATTTGCAAGTTTGCAACACAAAACAAGTGAGAACTCAACAAAAATGTGTTTCAAAATGCTTTTAACGATAAAAAAGCAGCAACAAGAGCTTGGCAATAAAGACCAAAAGATTGAAAAGACAACTTTCAAGAAAGTGTAAACCAACAACTTTTGGAAAGCAAGAAAAGCATATGGTCATAAAGATATAGTTTTTACATGCAAACCAAAAAAGCCACTAAAACAAGATTTGACACAAAGGCTGAGATCAACCTTTCTGCCCTGACAAAACAAACCAGCCAAGACTCCTAACAAGAAATCTTGTGTGTTTAACAAAAATGATGACGCTTGCAATAAAACCAATAAGACCAACACTTTCCAAAATCAGAGAGAATTTGAAATTAGATACTTGGTGTAAAACTAAAAACTGACACAGAAAAGTAACTGTTCAGGACTAAACCAGACCAACAGACAGACCTTCAGAAACAAAAAGATTTGAAAAATCTTGAAAATTACAAGATATGCGTGACTGTATTGATGTACATCTGCACGTATATGCGACTGAGCCTAAGGAAACCTGCATATACGTGGGTTAACTTAAGGAAACATGCGTATATACGATTCTTTAAATAGGAAAAACAACAGATATAAAATATTTCAAGAAAAAACAAGAAACAGTCTGATGAAACTGATCAAACTTACAATTCAAGTTCCTACAGGAACAGACTACATAGTAACAGCAAGCAAACAAATAGTTGAGCCATGATTGGCTTGAATAAACACAAACTAGGAACAACAATACTGTTGTGCCCAGCAGAGTCACCAATTCTGTTAAGGGATAAATTCCCCTAGGGTCTTGGGTTGATACCCTAGTAGATCAGAGGTTGTCTATACAGAGAAACACACATTCCATACAGCCATAATGCTAGTATAAGCAAACTATACAATAAGGGGCATACCTAGGGGTCCTTCATTTGAGAAGATCTCGCCAGGGTCCAAACCATCTTGGAGTTCCTTTTGCTCTTTCAACTTGCAAAAAAATCAATTCATATATGAATCATAACATGGACATCATAAACATGAAGAAGATTTATATTAGGAACAAAGACAAGTGTTTCTTTTATTACAGACAAATAAAGTACAAAAAGGATTAATTTCACCTGATTCGTCCTTTCGCAGGCTCCAAGCGGAACCGTCCTCCAGATTCGTCCAATCTCAAGCCTTTAACAAACTCCTTCCATGACTTACTCCATTATATCTCAAGTAGTAGATAGACATCATCACACAAGAAAACAAGGGTTTCATGTAAATGGGGTAAGTGCAGGAGGCACTAGGATCTTCAGACCTGGTCAGGGAAATCTCAGCATAGTAACCTTTCTCTCTCTTCTCTCCTCCCTTAGGCCTTCCCATTGAAGCCTTTTTATACTTCTCCCAAAGTAGTTTTTTAGTTGGGAATTCGTTGGGAACATTTGGTCCACTGGCACTAATAGGTAATCAACAGGTGAAACCCGTGATCTCTGCTCGGAATTAAGGAGATTTATTTGTTTTTAAGTGTTTTAAGACATATATGTGGGTTGGGTATACACAGACCTGCGTACACACGTGTTTAGCTCAGGGAAATGTCGCATATAGGGAATAAAACAATGTTTTTTTTAATTTTGGACCAGGTCTGGAAGGAGGGGTTTCCCTAGGCCATGAGTGCAGCATCACAAACATCAAGAGTGAGGTTTGGAGCTATAATAATTGGGTGATGATAAATCCTGTAAAATCGTTGGAATGGGTACAGTTTTCATAAAACAACAAAATGGAAATAAGTGGCTATTGAAGAAGGTAAGGCATGTTCCAGATCTGAATAAAAATTTGATTTCAACAAGGCAGTTGGGAGGTGAAGGTTGCGTAACTAATTTCACAGATAAAACCTGGAAGGTAACTAAAGGATCCTTGGTAATAGCAAAAGGAGGAAAGGTTGGTACATTGTATTTATGCAATGGTATTTCTAATTTTGTTAATGCTTTAACCTCTACAGGAGAAGATACGGCATTATGGCATCATAGGCTCAAGCACATGAGTGAGAAGGGGATGCAGATTCTTCACTCAAGAAATTTGTTACCAGGTTTGAAGCATGTTGATTTAAAATTCTGTGAGAATTATGTTTATGGAAAACAGAAGAGAGTCAGATTTCTTAGAGTTGGGAAAGAAAAGAAAAGCAAAAAAATAGAGCTTGTGCATACAGATGTATGGGGACCTGCTCAGGTATCATCTCTTGGCGGCTCTCATTATTATGTTACTTTTATTGATGATGCAACCAGAAAAACTTGGATTTATTGTATTTGAAATAAATCTGATGTATTTGATACTTTCAAGAAATGGAAAGCTTTGGTTGAAAATGAGACAGGGAAAAGGTTGAAGTGTCTCGGACCAGATAATGTAGGTGAATATTGCAGCAAAGAGTTTGATAGGTACTATTCAGAGAATGGAATTTGCAGATAGAAGACAGTTCTAGGAACACCACAAGAAAATGGTGTGTTAGAAAGGATGAACAGGAAAATCATGGAGCATGCAAGGTGCATGAGATTGCATGCAGGATTGACTTTACAATTTTGGGCAGATGTTGTAGATACTACTGTATATCTAATAAACAGAGGGCCTTCAATTTCCTTGGATGGTGGTATTCCAAAGGAGGCATGGACAGGTGAAAAGGTAAACTAGTCATTTTTAAAGACTTTTGGTTGTGAAGCCTTTTTCCACATTAACAAAGAGAATAGAACAAAGCTTGAGGAAAAATCAAAGAAATGTACCTTTATTGGATATGGTGTTAATGATTTTGGTTATCGCTTATATGATTATGAAAATCACAAAATCATTAGGAGAAGAGATGTAATATTCAATGAAAAGTTCTTGTATAAGAATCAGTTGCAGGAAAAGAAACAAGAAAAAGAAAACAGAGAATACACAGTGCTTGATGATATCACAGGAAAAGTGATGGTGCCTAAAAATCATAATGATCAACAGCTAGAACAACAACCACAATAGCAACAAGCACCTCAAACACTTGAAAGTGGTGTTAGAAGATCTACCAGGATAAGTAGACCCCCTCAACGATACTCTCCTTCATTATATTATGTATTTTTGACTGATTATGGTGAACCAAAATGTTATGAAGAAGCAGTGCATGTGGAAAGCAGGAAGAAGTGGGAGCAAGCCATGAAAGAAGAGATGGAATCCTTAGCACATAGCCAGACTTGGGACTTAGTTAGGTCACCTGTAGGAAAAATGGCATTGCAGAATAAATGGGTTTATAGGCTGAAGGAAGAAGATGGAGAAAAACAGAGTTATAAAGCCAGACTTGTGGTGAAGGGGTTTGCATAGAAGAAAGGTATTGATTTTGATGAAATATTTTCTCCTGTTGTTAAAATGACTCCAATAAGAACTATTTTAAGTCTAATAGCAGTTGAAGATTTTCATCTTGAGTAGTTAGATGTAAAGATGGCCTTTCTCCATCGGGATTTGGAGGAAGAGATATATATGTAGTAGCCACAAGGATATGAGGTAAAATGGAAGGAGAAACTAGTGTTCAGGTTGAAGAAGAACTTGTATGGCTTAAAACAGGCTCCAAGGCAATGGTATCTAAAATTTGACAGTTTTATTTCTGAACATGGTTATACTAGATGTCACTCTGATCATTGTGTTTATCCCGAAAGGCAAAATGATGGTAGCTATATTATATTGTTATTGTATGTAGATGACATGCTTGCTGCAGGTTCTAACATGTAGGAAATAAATGTGCTCAAAAGGAAATTGGCAAACACATTTGCAATGAAGGATTTGGGTGTTGCAAAACAAATCCTTAGTATGAGAATAACTAGAGACAGGAAGAATCGCAAATTAACATTGTCTCAAAGTGAGTACATAGAAAAGGTGTTAAAAAGGTTTAATATGCAGAATGAAAAACCAGTTAGTATACCTTTCGCTAGCCATTTCAAATTAAGGAGGCGTGTCCCAAGGCTCAGGAATAAATGGCTCATATGTCTAAAGTTTTATATGCATCAGCAGTTGGAAGCTTAATGTATGCAATGGTCTCCACAAGGCCTGATATTGCACATGGAGTGGGAGTTGTAAGCAGGTACATGAACAATCCAGGAAAAGAACATTGGATGGCAGTGAAGTGGATTCTCAGGTATTTGAGAGGTACCACAAATCAAGAATTATGCTTTGGTGGTTCAAACATTTCTCTACAGGGATATTTTGATGCAGATATGGCAGGTGATAGAGATAACAGGAGGAGCACTACGGGATATGTATTTACCGTAGGTGGAACAATTGTCAGTTGGGTTTCAAAAATCCAAAGTGTTGTTGCACTTTCAATAACAGAAGTAGAGTATGTTGCTGCTACAGAGGCTAGTAAAGAAATGATTTGGTTACAAAGGTTTCTGGATGAATTGGGCAAGAAGCAGGGATTGGGCAGATTATACAGTGACAGCCAGAGTGCCATACATCTTGCAAAGAATTTTGCATTTCATTCCAAGACTAAACATATACAGCTCAAGTACCATTTCATACAGTCAACATTGGAAGATGGACAGTTGAAGCTGGAAAAGATACACACTAGCCAGAATCCTGCAGATATGTTAACAAAAGTTGTAACCAGGGAGAAACTGAGAATATGCTCAGTTTCAATTGGTCTTCAAGTATGATGAAGAAGATGAGAAACAACTAGGTCCAAAGTGAAGTAATTGTCTAGCAAATGAAGCAGCGGTGGAGTTGCTATAATCAGTCTCTAAGTGGGAGATTGTTCGGTGTGGAGCCTAATTATCTTTTGTATTCAAATGTCTCAGCAGGATGTATACCCTAGGAAGACTGTACACCTCTCCACATGGGGGGTTGCAGGGGGGACTTGTCCCCGCCTGTAGGGGTCAGGGGTGTTGGCATTATGGCATAGGTGTTTTCTTTGATGGAAACTCTCTCTGGTGACAGATCTCAGTTCAAGCTTTTAGAATGAAGGAAAAGACATATACGTAGGTTCATCTAGACGAAGACGCGTACACACGTGGGTTAGATGTTACAAAGGCACGTATGCGTATACATGCACTTTCACGCAAGGAAAAGCACATATATGTTGGAGAACTTACTTTTGGTCTGTGGTAGTTAGTCCTTGGTATTTGAACCTATGGTTTTGGACCATGGTATCTCGTCAGAAGTGCTGATCCCAAGTATTGGGTCCTTGGTATTGTCTTATTATGGTTTTGGACCGTGGTATTGAGAAAGGCCTAAGACTATAAAAGGGGAAGGAGATCATTTGGCAAAGGATCATCTGAATTATCTGAATATCTAATAAGTGCTAGATCTGAAATATTGGTAATTGGGGTTATGGTGCAGATCTGGATCTGAATGAAGGTGGAACCTTAACGCAAAGAAGGATAAGTTCTATTGATGGGTCATAATCTTTTGGCTTGAATGATAGTATATTTGTATGATTTTGATCTGTTATATGTGGTGCATGCTTGATCTATAAATCTGATAATCTGGGTTAATTAGTGTCTGAATATTTGAAAGAGAGAATTATCTTTTATAGATCTATACACAGGTTCAGTGAAGCAAAGGCGCATATGCACACTGGTTCAGTGAATGAAAACAACGTATATGCAGGTTTCTCCAAACACAGAAGCGTGTGCACGCAGGTTTCAGGTTATTGAAGCAGCGTATATCCTTTGAATTGTGATCTAGTTGCTTCTGTTTATTGCTGTAGTATTCTTGGTTCAGAATTTGGTGTGCGTTACGGTTGTTTTGTTCTGGGTTCAGTTGTCAAAGAAGTGTCTATTTTAATTCAGTTTTGATTGGTTGATGCAGAAATTCTTGATGTTTGATTGATGTGGATCCAGTCTGAAAATTTATGAAACGTGGTCCCTGGAAGAAAGAGAAGGTTGTAGCTTTCTGTAGGCCAGAACCTACGTACTAGTATCTTGGCTAGTGCAAGAGCTAAGGGGGTTGTAGCTCCCTTCCAGGAGAAGCTGGAGAACGAGAGAGGGTTGTAGCTCTCTGCATGTTGTAGCCTGTGTACTGGTAAAGGACTGCACCAGTACATTGTAAAAAGAAGTTTCTAATTAAAAAAGATAGAGACGAGTTGCAGCAGGTGGTTTTCACCCACATTGGGTTTCCACCTTATATCTTGTGTTCTTGTGTGTGATTGTCTTCTGCTCTGATTTACTGTTTCTAGTTACTGGTTATTTAATTCTGATACACAGATTAACAATCAACATCTGAAAGATAAAGTAAATTATTAGTTTGTATTGTATACGCGGGTTTCCTTCTACTTAGTTGCGTATATACGCGGATTTAATTAACTGATGTAGCGTATATTATCTAGATTTGAAAAATGGAATATTTGACTTGATAATACTGATTCACACACCCCCCCCCCCCCCCCTCAGTATTATTTCCAACAATTGGTATCAGAGCCAGGTCCTTCTGAAGAAGCTTGATCGCTTGAAGGAAGATCCATCATCATGAGCAACTACGAGAGAGAAGCATCTATCAGGCCACCGATTTTTGATGGGACAAACTTCGTATATTGGAAGGTAAGAGTTACTGCCTATCTTCAATCTCTTGGTACAGAAGTTTGGGATATCATAGATACAGGGTACACTTTTCCATCAGCAACTCCTACAGATCCTACTGAGAAGAAGAAATATGAAACAAATGCAAAGGCTGTCAATACCCTATTAGGATGTCTATCTCAATCAGAATTCGTCAAGGTTATGCAGTATAAATCCACAAAAGAAATATGGGACAAGATTGTTCTGAGCTATGAAGGAGATGAACAGGTAAAACGAGCAAAACTTCAAACTCTCAGAATTCAGTATGAAAATCTTAGAATGCACAATGATGAAAGTGTGGCTAACTATTTCCTACGTGTAGATGAGATTGTTAATTGTATGAAAAATTTGGGTGAAGAAATAAAAGAGGCTGTTGTGGTTGAAAAGGTCCTAAGATCTTTGTCCCTTAGGTTTGAATCTAAAGTTTCTGCAATAGAAGGAAAAGAGAATCTACGAAATCTTACCATGTCTCAGTTGCACGGAATTATGACTGCTTATGAAATGAGGAAAGGAGGACCATCAGACAGGAGAGAAGCTGCCTTCAAGGCTTCAGGCAAAGGAGATTACTATGAGTCAGGACACACGTCAGAAGAAGAGGAGGAATGGAATTTTGTCAAGAACCTTCAACGGGGTGCTGGAAGATTCAGAGGTAAGTTACCTTTCAAATGCTTTGCTTGTGGAAGAGTCAGTCACTATGCTGCCAAATGTCCTCATCAGGATAAGATTGACAAGGGGAAGGAACCTATTAGATGGAACAAGAAACATAATGCAAATAAGAAAGGCTATTACACTCATGAAGATAGTGATGGTCTTTCAAATAGTGATGAAGATGAACGAGGTAATAATTATAAACTTTTAATGGCTTTTGAAGATGATGATTACATGAATGCTATAGATGAAGAAGGTCTTTATGAAGAGATTTCTAAACTCAAAATTTGTTTAGAAGAGAAAAATGTGATTATTGATTCTCTGCAATGTCAACTGGCTGAAAGGGAAAAACATCATGAAAAATTGGAATGTGAAATTGTGGGACTTAGAAGAGAGATTGAGAAAACTAAAGCTCTTAATCTTAGATTTGTTAAAGGTTCTGAAACTCTAGATGAGATTATCAATGTGCAACATTCCCCACTAATCAAGACAGGTCTGGGATATAATGAAGAAGCATCTAAAGTGCAAAAACCATCCACATCAAAAAGTTATCTTGATGCAGCAACGAGGAATGAGCAAAATCCCAATGGAGATCACCAGGTAAAACATGGACGATTTACATCAAGAATAAAAAAAGACTACCAGGTAAATCAGGGGCAATCCATTTTAAGGATGAACAAAGGCTACAACCAGCGACAGGTAAAAACTTCTCAATTTGCCTCAAGAATGGATGACAACAGAAACTACAATCATTTGGGTGGTAGATTTGATAATCGCAGGAGTTTCTTCAATGGCCAATGTTTCTCTTGCGATAACTTTGGCCACAAAGCAGCTCAATGTGTTGCCTATAAGACCATCATGACTAGAGAAGCTCAAAAACAAAAAAGTATGACTGGAATCACGAAAAGGACCTATAACAACTTTTCCGCCCTTCAAAATGAAATTGAATGTTCTATTTGTAATAACTTCGGTCATGAAGATTCTGAATGCAGGAGCAGGTTTCGGAAGACAACTCAGAAGGAACAAACCTCAAGTGCCAGAACATGGAGAATGAAGGAACCGAAACCAGAACAATGTGGGATAGCTTTATATGTAGAAGGACAGGAAAATCAATGGTACATTGACAGTGGATGTTCGAAGCATATGACAGGTGATAAAGGAAAACTTCAATCATATAGTGCTTTAGGGAAAGGAAAGAAAGTTTCTTTTGGAAATAATACCCCTGCAGTCATAAAAGGAAAAGGCACTGTTCAGTTGAAAGAAAAAGTCAAAGATGGAAATGTTTTGTATGTTGATGGCTTGAAGCATAATCTATTGAGTGTCAATCAGATGTGCAATCAAGGAACTAAGGTAATGTTTCGATCAAATGGATGTAGTGTTCGTGATCTTGATATAGGAAAAACAGTGATCAAAGGCATAAGAACTCCAAATAATTTATACATATTTGAAGAAGGACAACAACAATGCTATTTGAGCAAAAAGGATGAACACTGGTTATGGCACCAAAGGTTGGGGCATCTAAGATTTTCACAGATAAGGAAAGCATGCAAGTACCAGGTAGTTCGTGGTCTTCCAGACATCAGAATTCCAGACAATACAATATGCAAATCATGTCAGTTTGGTAAGCAAACCAGAACTAACTTCCCTGAGAAGGAAGGATTAGCTAGCAGGCCTCTTGAACTAGTCCATATAGATGTATGTGGTCCATCTAGGAAAAGGTCACCTCGAGGAGAAGAATACTTTATATTATTCATTAACGACTTCTCCAGAATGGTTTGGATAGGACTTATGAAGCACAAAGATGAAGCCTTCGAAAAATTCAAATCTTTCAAAGCCTTGGTTGAAAACGAATCAGATCACAAAATTAAATGCCTCCGGTCTGATAGAGGTGGGGAGTTTACGTCGAATGAATTTTTCGATTTTTGTGAAGAACATGGAATAAGAAGGGAATTCTCTACAGCTAGGACTCCTCAGCAAAATGGAGTAGTGGAAAGGATGAATAGAACGGTTCAACAAATGGCTCGTGCTATGCTTGATGAGTCTGGAACTCCCGCAACCTTCTGGGGTGAAGCTGCATTTGCTATGGTTGTTATTCTCAACAAAACAAATGTCCGGGTGAATAGCACTCAAACTCCTCATGAGCTCTGGTATGGTGAGACTCCTTCGGTAAGACATTTCAAAATCTTTGGAAGAAAATGCTATATTAAGAATAATGATGAACATCTTGACAAGTTTGAACCTAGAGCAGATGAAGGCATTCTCCTTGGTTATTCTCCTCACAGTAAAGCATATAAGTGTTACAATAAAAGACTTGGAAGAATTGTTGACAACATTGATGTAGTGATTGATGAAGAAGGAAACATTCCTAGGCAAGTAAATTATGAAAATATCGAAGAGGATGAAGACCTGTTACACTAAAAAATGTCACCATGGCTATTTACAGTTAGTATGGCTCTATCAACGGTCATGCTATCCTCCTGGGCAAGTCTTATGCCTCTACTCTCCATGTCAAACTCCAAAAAGAGAGAAAGTCTTTGTAAATGTGTTTATCTCTAGGTACGCAGATTCTCTCGGCCTTACCTGCGTGTACGCACCTAATGTTCACAAACGTTGCGTACTTGTACGCTCTGTATGTAAAGGGGCAGGTGCGTACCCCTGTAAAGGTCAAAAGGCGCGAGTTTCATCTTTAAAAAATTACTTGTGGTCATTTCTAGAGCATTCTAGAAGGTTGTTCGACGTGTATTGAGCGCCTCCAGATGGTTCATGTACCCCTATGGAAGAGGAACTTATCCCATCAAGAGAGGAGCTATCCCATCCAAAGAGGGGATTATCCCATTGATGGTGGACCTGATTAACTTCCTCTTGAGCACTATAAATACAGGCATTGGGCTAGAAGGAGGGGAGGTTGAAAGCCAAACATTTCTAAGGGTAGATGCTGCTGGAATTAGGACTCCCATTTAGAAGCTTGTGAGGAGAGATTCCCATCCTTTCTTGTTTCATTTGGAAGTGGGTGAGCTTTGTCAAAGTAAAGGAGAACTCTTGATGGACCCTGGGAGGGACTTGCACAACACCAAGGCTCAGGTTGTAATTGTTCCTTTTGTTTCCTATTAATGCAAATGAGTCCATTCTTCTCAATAACTTGTTATTTATGAGTTGTTTCATGTACTCCTTGGTCTATATGTTAAATATGTTTTATTTTATGAGATTATCAAGTGCTATTTAATCGTTTGATTGTTAGTGAATGCAGGATTCTAAGTGAAGGAGGAGCTCATCCGGATCGGCGAGGCTGGACTACTACAATAGCATTGGACTACAGGTAGGATCTAAACACTTGATTTCTTGTATGGTAAATGCATGTTTAGAGAAGGATTGCTCTTGTTTGTCTTGTTTGTCACTAGAGAGTCTTAGGCTCCTAGGGAGGTTGGTTGTGTTCGCACTATCGACTCTTTCCGCCTGACAAAATGGCGACTCCACTGGGGAATCCATTGATGTGAAAGTTTTTTCCTTTGTATGCAACTTTGATCTGAGAAAAGTCATTTATTTTCTGGTTTTTGGCTGTGTGACTTTGTATTTGGGTGGGTTAGCTTAGGGTTAAATTAGATTTAGTTTTTCTTGGTTTTTCTAGTAGTACGCACCCTCTGAGTATTGCACAGTGCGTACCTGTACGCACTGTTGCTGTGTGCACAGAGCCGGCCCGCACCTGTCTTAACAGGTTGCCTGCGTACCCTGCTTAAAATTAAGAAATTTCCATTTTTTACATTTTTCCTCTTAGATTTTGCTTTTTCTTAGTTTTTACTGCCCAGATCCATTAGTCTCCTGTCAAAGATCTTCACCTGAACTTGTTTTGATAGCATTGAGTGTTTTAGTGGATTTCATAGAAGTTTAAGCCCTAGGGTTTGATTTTTGAGTAGGTCCTGTAGTGACTTTGGCGGTAGAAGTTGTCAAGCCTTAGATCTCTCTGGTTTTGTCAGCCTTCTTAGGAGTCGGACCTGTCATAAAAGTCTACCTGTGAGAGCAACTTACCTTTGAGTTGTCTCTTTGGCGAATTTCAAAGTGCTTGTTGATTGAGTATTGAATTCCATTTTACAAAAAGAACAAAAAAATTTGAGTTTTGTTTTGACTGGTTTTTTGATTCTGCATTAGCTAGTCGTTGGCTTGATTGTGGTCAAGTAAAAAAACCTAGAATCATCCTTGTAGGCTTTTGCCTCGTTAGGTTTGCTTTAGAGTAAATTTCCTTTTGATTTGCTTGTGAGTCAATTTTTCATAGATTTTATAGATTTTGAGATTGATTTTCGTTAAAATAGATTTATATGCTTTATTAAATAAAAAAACAAAAATACAAAAACATCTCCTTTGAAAAGTTTTGTTTCAAGTAGCTTTTGGAGTATTTTGAAAGAGAAAGAATTTTTCGTGCACGTAATGAGTGGTCATGTTTGTATGCTTGGAAAGATAAAGAGTTTTATTTCTTTGATTTTCGGTGCCAAGAGAGTTGTTTTTATATAAATTTTCATTCTCTAAACTTTCTTAGCTAAGAATTTCATTGAAAAAGAAAATTAGTGTAAATCATCCTAAGTGCATCTTTGTAGTGGTTTGAGTCGAGTCTACACACCATTGGTTTCATTTCCGCTACCTTTTGTCTTTAAAGAAAACCATAAGAATTAACGCTTAAAGTAAAATAAACATAGTAACTTTTTCTTTTACTAGGGTTCTGAAGCACCAACATAGATCAGGCTAGTGTCTTGGAGTAGGAGAGTAATTAACTCTCCAAGACAGCAAAACCAAACAAGCAGCTTATCTTGTGGTAGGATAAATCCAACTGTTGCATTTATACTCTGGGAAAGCTCCTCTTAAAGGAGAAGCACGAGCTCGTGTCCAAACCAGTGAGGGGATCAATCCTCCCTCGTTGGGAACGATGCCAGACACGCACGTATTACAAACGGTAAACCTTGGATTAACCATTGTCGAGGAGCCAGGGGTCACTTATCGGTAAACCTTGGATTATTGTCAAGGAGCCGGTAAGGGGATTGAGCTTGATACTCTGCCCTTGCGTGCTGTCGGAGTTTAGACTGTTCCCCCAGGTGTATTTGCCGCTGTTGGTAACCTTAGTGGCCATAATCTTAGGATTCTACCCAAGGTGACGGTGGAGGGAAGATCCCACTGTACTTGGAGCAGACGTCGATTATACTCACTTGGATTTTCCGAGGGGTTCACTTCACTCGAGACGGTTATAGTGGAGGAACTTGTGCCGGTCTATTCATTAAGCAGGTTGTCGGGGTAACTGTTCCACCCTCCACTTCTGTACTGAATTCGGCGATGTTGGGTTTCATCTCCAACTAGAGTTTTCGGTCCGGAAGGCTACTATTTGTGCATGGTTTGACGCCCTAGATTCTTTAGGCGTGTGATTCAAATTTGTTTGGTTCTTTAGCGACTTTAAGTGGTTTGATTTGAGATTTTACTTTGTTTTCGTGTGTAGTAGTTAAAAGTTTTTAGCTGTGGCGGAATTACCGAGACAGTCCCGTAGACTTCGGGGCAAGTCACCTGAGATTGTTACCGGAACTGATTTGTTGAGGAAACTCCGTAGATCGCGGGGTGGACCTCCTGAAGACGTCCCGGGTCAGTACGAAGGATTGAAGGTCCTTGTAACTCCTCCTAGTGGCAGTAGAGTAGGTTCACCTGAAGAAGGAGAGTCTTCCTTGGTAGTCCATCCAGATTACCAAAGTCTAGAGACAGGTTATAATCCCGAAGCTGTTACAGTTTCCGAGCTTGCTGGTAGTTTTTCATCTACTAGTGATTTAGGTGAGGAACCTGAAATATCTGAGCCTGTTACTCCAACTTCTAGTGTTCCAGATTCACCAAGAATAGAACGAGTTATCACCGAAAATCTTCCTACTGGTTTGATTGCTATTGAAGAACTTGCTCCAGAGGAAGAAATAGGCATCTCTAACCTTGAATACCAACTTACTATTGATCTAAGGGAGCGTGAATCTATCTTTTACAGTCCTCCTAGAAGTACTACTTGGTACCTTTCGTTAACTAACTATTTAGACAACTCAGGGTTAAGTTTTTCTCCACCTCGTACTCCTTTTCCACCTGGAGGTATTTATACTCCTGTAAATATGTCTGGTCAGTCGTCCGTGTTCACTCAATCTTCTGAATCTTTCTTACACGGCGGTCCTTCTGTTCCCACCAGGTATCAGTCACTTTCTGGTACCTTTGCGGGGGCATCTCCTCAACCCATTGATCATGGGTTATTAGCTGGAAACAATGGTAATAAACCATTGGGTGTAGGGGACATTTACATGATGTCAGGATCAGTTCCCGTTTCTCAACCTCAAGGTGGCCAATTACCGCCTGGGGGGCAGCCTCAATTAACACCTGGGGGGCAACCTCAAGGTACACAAATTGTGTCTGGGGGGCAACCTCAAGGCCAGTATGTACCTATGGTACAATACATGCCTCAAGGTCAACCCCAGCCTCAATATGTACCCCAGGGTCAACCTCAGTATCAATATTTACCTCAAGGGTATCAACCTCGAGGGTATCAACCTCAAGGGTATCAACCTCAAGGTCAAGGTCAACCCCAGTATCAGTATTTACCCCAAGGTTATCAACCTCAAGGTCAATACTCGAGTCAAGGTTATCAACCACCTCAAGGTCAGTCATATGTTCAAGGTTGGGAACTGTACCTTTCAGTTATCAATCCTATCCTCAATCCGGTTATGGATCCCAGTATCCTCAACCTGTTACGGGTCAATACCCCGGAATGATAGTGTGGGATCCATCACAAGGTCAACAGGTGTTGCAGCCAAGTATACAGTTGTTACCTCAAACTGGACAACCCGTAGTTTCTGGTTCACCCCAGCAACCGCAACCTGTCCAGTCAAATGTTCAAACTTCTGTAACTTCGGTAGTTACTCAGCCGCCAATTGCACCTAGTACTCCATCTCAAACGGCTGCTGCAACTACCGCAACATCTGCCGCACTTACTTCTGGAGTATCGACAGCTCCTGTTTCTACTATCTCTGTAACTACTCCTCAGACATCTTTACCCTTATCTGGATCTACGATTCAAACTACGGTTCAGATGCCTGTAGGTCAGCCTGGTATAAGTACGGTTGTCACTACTCAACCACAATTTGTTCATCAACCGTACTAGGGACAGTACCAATATGGGCAAGCTGTCCAGCAGCCGGTTTACCAGTATCAACCGTATCCTGTGTACACTTATCAACAACCTCAACAACCCCAGTACGGTCCGGTTAATCCTGGTTTTCCAGGAGGATACAATATCCCGAATGCAATGCCTATTCCAAGTTATCCTGGATATCCTCCTCCTGGGGCTGGTGTCATGACTCAGAGTTTTAGGGATCCGAACCGGCAATTGCCGTTTATCACAACTTTGGATTTACCAGACTTGTCGTGCCTAACGAACGATCCAATCAATTATCTTCTGTTTTGGCCGGCAATGCCAAATAAGTTGCCTAGTGATATACCCAAGTTTGAAGGTAAGTCTGGAGAGGACCCGTCGAATCATGTGATGACTTACCACCTCTGGTGTGCTTCAAATTCTATCTCGGATGATTCGATCCGCTTACGTCTTTTCCAGCGTACACTCATTGGTCTCGCGGCCAAGTGGTACATTGAGTTACCACGGGCCTCTTTTTACAATTTTAGCCAGTTAGCTACCTTGTTCTTAACTCACTTTCAGTTGCCGGTCAGATACTATAACGGCACGGAGTTATTAACTTCACTAAAACAATCGACGTCCACGTATATTTCCGATCACATTCATGAGTGGAGACGTCGAAGAAGGTTAGTGAAAGTTTTTATTCCAGATCAAATCTTAGCTGAATGGTTTGTTAAATCATTATTACCGAAGATTACTGAAGATGTAGCTAAGGCCGGAGTAGTTACTGAGGAGCAAGTCATTGCTCAGGCGCAGTACCTTGACTTAGTTTATACTCAGTCGGGTACGTTACACGAGGAGATCCCAGATCTTCCAAAATCGAATCAAATCGCTGCTGCTCCTTCGAGATTTCATGCCGCTGATGGTATGATTGGTACGGTGAACACAAAGAGCAAGAAGAAGTCTTCCAAGAATTCTACTACTCCTATAATCACCTTGCCTGATTCCCCGACAGGAGAGTCTTCTCCTGAACTTTCCGCCGATATTCACGCTGTACAGTCATCTATGGCCAAATCAAAAAACGGTGGAAAGAAGAAAGGAAAGAAGAAGGCTAAAGCAGACAAGGGTCCGAAGGAGAAAACAGAAAAGTCGGAAACCAATGACGAAAAGCGCAAACCTCGATATCCTTGTCTTATTTGTGAAGAGGATCATTTTACAAGAGATTGCCCTCATTGGGCCGAGGTTGTGAAAATAGTCAAAGGTTCTCCCACTCCTGCTGTGTTGAAAGATCCATTTCCAAAGCAGGAGAGTAAGATGATAGGTTCTTCCTCGACTGCCAGTGAAGAACCCATTTTGATGATGTCTCATGTGAGGATTGAGACTCGGTCGCAAGATTATGGTAGTAAGAATCCTGTTGATGGTAAGGAAGCAGAATCTTCTCATTCTAATCCATCAACCTCAGCTCCTAGTTCCGATCCACTACAGATCGAAAAACCTAACCCGGACTTAGTAATCAAACTGCCCGCCAAGGGTGTACTTCGAAGGTCTGCTTTCAATCCACATGCGAGAGCGGCCCAGAATTACAACATTATTGAGGACTTAGCTGTTTCACCCTCAGCAATGTTGGCTTTAGAAGTGCTGCAATCATGCCCAGCACAACGACAATTACTTTTGTCGGCTATCGGAGCTGTTGATGTTCAGGACCCGAATCTGATAATCTTCGATCTAGAAAATAGTACACCGCGCCTACCCCATCAAATGGCTTTCCAGATTCCAATGATAGTCAAAAACAGGCCTATTCATCGGACTATAATTGATGAGGGAGCTTCCACGTGTATTATGTCGATTCAGTGTTGGAGATCGCTTGGTTCTCCTTCGCTGAACCAATCCCCGACCATCCTTAAGGCCTTTGATGGCCGTGGCTTCCGTCCATTTGGTATTCTACAGGAATTGCCTATAGGGGTAGAAGGTAAAACCATTAGTCTGGATGTGGAGGTGGTTGATGCCCCTCTAGACTACAACCTTCTTTTGGGTTGAAGTTGGTCATATGCTATGACAGCGGTCGTTTCATCGGTCTTCAGAGTAATAAAATTTCCACATAATAGCAAGATCGTGACAATTGATCAGCTGACATACTTTTCATCCGACCCAGCCTCTTGAGAGAGTATCCAGCATGTCGGTAAGACGACAATCCCTTATAGGGACGTTGGCGTAGGTTTAGTTAAAGATTCCGGTTTACTGGGAACTTTTCCTTTCCCTCCAATCAACGCAGACCCTTCATTTGCATCAATTCATATGATTACATCAGACACCATTATTTACGACGATCCTTGGATTGTCCCATCTGAATCTGAGATAGACTCATTTGGTGATGCTATGCCTTTGAGTCCATATGAAATTGCTTATGAAGCCGTTGTGTCTTTTACCGACTCGCGTTCAACCCAAATCGACCAAATGAATGTGGTCAGTGAGGAATCACTTTTCACATCAACCTCAGAACGGATAGCGTTTCCCGAAGTCATGTCATCTGACGAGCGACTTCGCGAAATCCTAACTTTAGACGATCTACCATGGGAAGATCTCCATCATAGATCTTCGTTTTTACCTGAGGGTGATGCTTTTGAAAATGATTTTTCATCTATTTTTACCGCTGAATATGTCAAAGACGCTCAGAATCCAACGAAACATCCTGATTCAGAGTTGAATTTAGGGAATATTTCTCGCACTATTCCCATTGACATTTCAGTGAAGCCCGGAATTGAGGAAAACATTCATATAGGTGCCTCATGTACAGAAGATGAAATTCAAACTTACAA
This sequence comes from Pinus tabuliformis, assembly GCA_031772625.1. Classification (NCBI taxonomy): domain Eukaryota; kingdom Viridiplantae; phylum Streptophyta; class Pinopsida; order Pinales; family Pinaceae; genus Pinus; species Pinus tabuliformis. The sequence goes on along the minus strand of CM062804.1, from coordinate 1,334,861,940 downwards.
GGCCCTATTCCAAGAATTCCGCGATGTGGTTGCATGGTCTTACGAGGAAATGCCAGGAATCGATCCTACCATTGTTGTTCATGAAATAAAGACCTACCCAGACGCTAAACCTGTCCGGCAACGGTTGCGTCAGATTCACCCTCGAAAAGAAACTGCGATTAAAGCAGAAGTCGAAAAGCTGTTGAAAGCAGGTTTCATTTATCCAATCCCGTTAACGGATTGGGTATCGAATATTGTTCCGGTTAACAAGAAACAAGGAACAATAAGAATCTGTATCGACTATAGGGATATAAATCGAGCTTGTCCAAAAGACAACTATCCTATGCCCTATATCGATCAAATAATTGATGATTGTGCCGGAAGTGAAATGTTTTCCTTTATGGATGGTTTTTCGGGCTATAATCAAATCAATATTCTACCTGCCGATCAACCAAAAACGACATTCATTTGTCCATGGGGGACATTTGCTTACTGCAAATTACCTTTTGGGCTTAAGAATGTCGAAGCCACTTTTCAATGGGCGATGTCTTATGCATTTCATGACATCAAGCACATTGTGCAACCGTACCTCGATGATTTGCCTGCTCATTCTTTACATCGAGTTGATCACCTTGTCCACTTACGAGCAATCTTTATGAGGTGTAGGCATTATCGTATTCGGTTGAATCCGCACAAGTGTGTATTCTGTATAGAAGCGGGTCGATTGCTGGGATTTGTTGTTTCAAAAGCCGGCATTCGCGTCGATCCCTCGAAGGTCGAAGCTATCATCAAATTGCCTCATCCTTCGAGTTTGCGCCAACTCCAAAGTTTGCAAGGGAAAGCAAAATTTTTACGCCGATTCATTCCAAACTACGCCGAGGTCACTAAGGGTTTTACATGGTTGTTGAAACAGAACGCTCAATTCTTTTGGGACGAGATTGCCCAACAATATTTTGATGCACTTAAGCACGCGCTGACCCATGCACCGTTGTTGCATCCTCCCAACTACAACCAGGACTACTTCTTATACCTCGTAGCTTCGCATTCCACTATTGGAATGGTGTTAGTCCAAGAAGATGAATTCGAAACGGAACATGTGATATATTATCTTAGTAGGACGTTAAACCCCACTGAGCTAAAATATTCGCATGTGGAGAAATTGGCCCTGGCAGCCATTCAAGCTGTCCAGCGTTTTCGTCACTACATTCTTCTCCGTAAAACTACAGTTATTTCGGATTGCAACCCTATGATTTATATTTTGATTAAACAACTGCTAGGGGGCAAGTACTCTAAATGGATCGTTATCCTGCAAGAGTTCGACTTGGAGTTCGAGAAGTCCAAGTCTAAGAAATCCTTAGTTTTTGCGGAATTGATGTGTGATTTCCCGCGTGCTGACACAGAAACTGTGGCAGAGGAGTCCATTGCGGACGAATCTTTGTTTCTTATCAGTACTTTAGATCCGTGGTATGGGGATATAATCATCTATCTCCAAACCCAAACCTTTCGGCCTGAAGCTTCAAAGTCGGAGCGTCGAAAAATTCGGTTTCAATCCCAGCAATACAGAATTATTGGAGATACACTTTATCGCCGGGGGGCAGACTTGGTTTTTCGACGTTGTTTAACTCACGAAGAGGCTGAGAGGGTTTTGAATGATTGTCACTCTGGAGCGTGTGGCGGTCATATGTCTGGGTATGCCACAGCTCAGAAGGTGTTGCGTGCTGGCTATTTTTGGCCGTCCATGTTTAAAGACTGTATCATTGCAGTCCAAAAATGCCACAACTGTCAAGTGTTTGATCGCAAGATGCGCGCACCACCTGCTCCCCTCCATCCTATAATTGCCGTTGGTCCTTTCGCCAAATGGGGTGTCGATTTTATTACTTGTAACCCTCACTCGGCCGGGGGGCATGCGTACATCATCCTCGCGGTTGATTATTTTACTAAATGGGCCGAGGAGATGCCTACATTCGACACAAGCGGCAAAATAGCTGCAGTTTTCGTATTCAATCATATTATAACTAGGTTTGGTGTCCCGCAAGCGATCATCACTGACCATGGGAGCCATTTTCGAAACATCATGATGACTGAGCTTACAAGCCAGCTTGGTTTGTGCCACGATAGCTCTACTCCTTATTATCTGCAAGCCAACGGTTTGGTTGAGTCTATCAACAAAGTTCTGGTTATCATGATCCGACGAATCATTGGTATTCATCGGTCGAATTGGCACAACATGTTATTTTCAGCGCTATGGGCATACCGAACTTCAGTAAAAACTTCAACCGGGTTCACTCCTTTCCAGCTAGTTTATGGCTTGGAAGTTGTGTTACCCATTGAATGCGAAATCCCATCACTTCAAATGGCTGTCGAATTACTCCTAGCTACTTCCGAAGAGGAGAAACGTTTATTATACTTAGCTCAATTAGATGAGACTCGACGTGACGCTGCATTGGCAATCGAGACTCACACGAAGCGAATGAAAGCTCAGTATGATAGAAATGTGACCCCTCGAAGTTTTTCGGAGGGAGACCTAGTGCTATTATATGATCAAGCTAACGATAAGCTAGGTGCTGGAAAATTCGTTCCTATGTGGCATGGACCCTACATTGTAAAGCGAAAGCTAGCAAAAGGGGCCTATGAGCTGGTAGATTTTGTTGGGGACTCTTTGGGTAAACCCAGAAATGGACTTTACCTAAAGAGGTATTATGCTCAAATGATGGGTATGGAGAATTTTTAGTTAGGTTAGGTTTTCTTTCTAGCTAGTATGTTTGTTAGTTTATATAGTGTGCTTAGCTTAGAAAGTGTGTTTTTCGTCGTTATTCTGGCTTATCTTGGTTTTACTCTTGATATTGCAGATGTCGACGCCTCTCAAAACGTACATTGGATTTGCCGATGGTGCTTGTCGTAGTACACGGAATATCTCTTCCGCAGCTTGGGTTATCTGTTCGCCCTCTGACGAGTTAGTTTCTATGCATGGGGTGAGCCTCGGTCAAACAACGAACAACATTGCAGAATACAGTGCAGTGGTTGAATTATTGTCTGAATCGATTTCATTTGGAATTCGACGTTTGATAGTGAGGTTAGATTCTGAACTCGTTGTATTACAGCTTAATAGAGTATATGCCATTAGAAATCCTGTGTTATTAAGGTCGTTTTTGAGAGTGCGTCTCTTGGAACGTGAATTTGATTACATTGAATATCAGCATATTCCAAGGTCTTTAAATACATTAGCAGATGCAATTGCTTCTCGAATGTTGGACAGACATTTGCGATAATCATGCAAGTAAATTTAAAAACATTTCATCACATATGTTAAACAAGATAAGCCGGTAATAATGATATATATATATAGATAGGAGTGTGTCAAAAATATACATCGTCTTCGATCATAGGTTGAAAAACACCTTATGATCGGCAAAAATGATAAGTACAAAAACCAAAAATGTCATATGTGTCTACAAAAGTGACTAGCCAATCACTGATGGTGCTCTCTATACGAGACCACTGCCCGCGCTACCCTACACAGGAACCTCCTGAAAGGTCCTCGGACTGTGACCACATAGCGCTGAAGTCGAATAGGAATGTCATCTATGGTGGTCTCTGGTATACTCGCCGTCAGACGCTCTAGATCCTGTTCCAACTCGGCTAAGGTCTCTGCGGCCGCATCCTGTGGGGCTGGTGCTGGTACAGCTGGTACTCTTCTCTCAAAAGCCCGGAGATTGGCCGGACGCCGTGGACCTACATCTGCATTTTTGAAATTTGCCACTGTCAGTTTTGAGACGATATATAAAAAAAAAAACAAAAAAATAGATAATTTAAAAACTTGTGAAAAATGAAGTACCTCTGTCATCCCACTGTTCTCCCTGTGGAAGAACCATGTCCGGATCATTCCGAAAATCCATTCCGGCATTGGGAAAATCCTGAATAGCAAAGACCTGGCCCTCTAGCCAGTGAAAGTAACCATCAGGAAATCGAACAACTGTCGCGCCCTCATCAGGATGCCGGGCCATTACCGCAACCCATCTCGTCAACTTAGGCTCCCGAGGAGCCCCAACTGGAACAGTAAGATGCTGGGGGATCAGCATTGGAACTCTCTCTAGGGCAAAGCTCACAACTAAAGGCCCATATCCAAAGGTCTTCAGTTGTCCGTTCTTTGCCCTGGTTAGTTGGCCCTTCATATTGGCCAACACAGCATCGCACCAGTTGAAAATGGTGCCTCGGTAGCAATCTATCGCCATCCGCATTTGGGACCCGGTGGCAATGTGCAAGGCGGCTACGTCGCAGAGTCTGGTAACAGTAAAGGCTATCACCATAAGTTCGGGCAGGGATATGTACTTGATTTCTATCCCTTTCTCCTGGTTTTGATTGTTGCACCACTCTAGCCGGAGGCTAGCAAGGGATTGGCCACCCGGCCTAGTCCCGGATAGAGTCAGTTGCTCGCCCCTATTAGGCAAGCCAGAGAGAAAATATATGTTGGAGGGCTCTATCTCGAGCTGGTTCTCTCCGATGTAGAAGCATTGATCCTGAATGTTCCACCTTTCAACCAGCCACTCAAGGAATGGCACCTGGCCCCTCATGCCAGGTATGGCCCAGTATTTGTACAGACCGCATGCTTTTAATGCATCAATAGAAGGTTGATGACCAATTGCGGCCAAATCAACGTCTTCGTGTTCTCTTTCTCTCCAATCTAGCATGGTGAGTGCCCTACACACCAAAAAACAATGATTAGAATTCATGGAACAAAATTTGAATGGTTAAATTTGGGGTTTGGGGTTTGAAAATCCACCTTTCGCGGGGTACGCACCCCGCGTTGAGAATACAGAGCAGCGATACGCAGCTGTTCTGAAGGTGGGCTGCGTACTCCGACCATTTTCCTATATAGGAAAAAGTCGGGGTACGCAGGTCACCCATGGGGCACCTGCGTACCCCGAAAAGCGGACCCTAAAACCTAAAACCCCCTAAAAAATCAAACTAGAACTTGAAATGAAATTCTAAATGGATAAAATTGAAGAGGAGGATGTTGTGGAATACCTGAAAGAGACGGCGCTCGATTCTGACGGTCGTATTCTCCGCAATGTCCACGGGAAGTTTCTTGCCAAAAGCCCTTTTCTCAACCTCAACAGTAAAATGGTAAAAATGACATGGTAAAAAGTCTTTTTATAGGTTTTTTGGATGAATGAATGCTAAGTTTGTTTATTTTTCACCATGGAAAGATGTTTTTCAATGTATTTTTGCCTATCTTAAACAGGTATGGGTAATGTGTTGTTTTTGTGCAGGACAAAAGAATTTAGAGGGAAAATTGTCATTTTTCACGAACCAAAACATCAGAGTCATCTTTTAAGCCCTTTTCTGACTCCTAAAAATATGAAAAGATTGCCGAGTGTTTCTTTTACACTCGTTAAAACGAAATTAGAAGAAGGTCCCCTTATAGCCCTTTTCTGACCGTAAAAACAGGAAAAGATTGCCGGGTTTTTGTCATTTCAAACTCGATACTGGAAATAAAACGACGTGTCCTTGATCGCTTTTTACTTTTCAGGTCAGTGGCACTAATCATGAAAGTACTCCTTGGTCGCAAGATCAAGCGGTTCTCCCAGGTATTATTTTATACTTTTTCGGGCTTGGGGGACATAAATTTACGAAAAAGTTCAACCTGGAGTCTTCTTAAGTTTTTCAGACTCTCTAAAATTGAAAAACGCTGAGTTTCTCCTATACTGGGCTCGTTAAAATTTCACAGTAAAGGGCCTGTTCAATTACAAACATGAACGAACCACTCCTTCCTAGGGTTCGAATCAAAACTAGGTTGGACTCATCCGAAGGATGAGCTTATAATCAAGCATATGTTATCCTCCTCAAGCTTGTAAAAAATAAAGAGGTACTTGCCAGAAATGGTGGGGGAAAAGAGAGAAGAATGAGCCTATTTGTTATCCCTTATCTCAGAAGAAACCTTATTACCACTCTTGAACACGACACTTTTCATTCACCTGGGTTGGGAAATCCTTTGCCTCACAGTTGATCAAACCACATTGAAAGTCTTCAGCCGGGTTCCGGGGATTAACTTTGAGTCATTCGTTACCAAGCCATCTGTTGTGTCATTATGTGTTCAAGAGGTTTGCAAACAAAACTTTCATCTGCAAAATACTTGTCATCCATTTTGACCATCCCTGAGTTAGTCCTTACAGCAACATTTTCTCCAACTTGAACTATGATTTCGTGTTGTGGGCTTGCTTGCAACGGGTCGCTTTCTATCGACATCAGCACATTATCTAGAGAGATGACTTAGAAATCGTCAGTACCTTGAAATCTGCATGCATCAATGGCAGGTTTCTCGCCTTTGACGACAGTTTACATCATTGACTTTCGATCGAAGGATTCCGTGAAATGTTCGACATCAACTCATTCATTCACATCTCATGGATTGTACTGGGTACTTTGAGAACCATTGACATTACTGGTGGTCTCTCTCACACTTGTTAACAATTTACATCATCGACTGGTAATCAAGTGGTTCCTACCATGTTCGACATCAACTCATTTATTCGCATGGCTAGAATCGTACCAATTCGGGAAGTAGAAATGAAGACCCTGGATCTAGTTCCCACCATCCAGGCTGCGAGGAGTTTTGTATTCATTATATAGTAGACCAATTATAAACAGATGGCTGCATCCATACTGTGTCTACGCAAGTCTATGACTATGATGTACTGCAAGATCATTCCTGTATCAGAGTAGTTAGTCTGTTAGTTAAAGTTTTGATCTGAGTATGGGAATGCCTACCTCAGCGATGATATAATCTTATACGTGTATTTTGTGTTGAAAATTGCAGGTTCTGACCAGGCTCTCCACGAGATAATCCTTGAAATGATAAAGCACTTCACCCTTCCTAGATAATACAAAATCCTAATCTACTACAGGCTTCGCACTTTAGGGGGCAATCTGTTACACTAAAAAATGTCACCATGGCTATTTACAGTTAGTATGGCTCTATCAACAGTCATGCTATCCTCCTGGGCAAGTCTTATGCCTCTGCTCTCCATGTCAAACTCCAAAAAGAGAGAAAGTCTTTGTAAATGTGTTTATCTCTGGGTACGCATATTCTCTCGGCCTTACCTGCGTGTACGCACCTAATGTTCACAAAAGCTGCGTACTTGTACGCTCTGTATGTAAAGGGGCAGGTGCGTACCCCTGTAAAGGTCAAAAGGCGTGAGTTTCATCTTTAAAAAATTACTTGTGGTCATTTCTAGAGCATTCTAGAAGGTTGTTCGACGTGTATTGAGCGCCTCCAGATGGTTCATGTACCCCTATGGAAGAGGAACTTATCCCATCAAGAGAGGAGCTATCCCATCCAAAAAGGGGATTATCCCATTGATGGTGGACCTGATTAACTTCCTCTTGAGCACTATAAATACAGGCATTGGGCCAGAAGAAGGGGAGGTTGAAAGCCAAACATTTCTAAGGGTAGATGCTGCTGGAATTAGGACTCCCATTTAGAAGCTTGTGAGGAGAGATTCCCATCCTTTCTTGTTTCATTTGGAAGTGGGTGAGCTTTGTCAAAGTAAAGGAGAACTCTTGATGGACCCTGGGAGGGACTTGCACAACACCAAGGCTCAGGTTGTAATTGTTCCTTTTGTTTCTTCTTCTCAATAACTTGTTATTTATGAGTTGTTTCATGTACTCCTTGGTCTATATGTTAAATATGTTTTATTTTATGAGATTATCAAGTGCTATTTAATCGTTTGATTGTTAGTGAATGCAGGTTTCGAAGTGAAGGAGGAGCTCATCCGGATCAGTGAGGCTGGACTACTACAATAGCGTTGGACTACAGGTAGGATCTAAACACTTGATTTCTTGTATGGTAAATGCATGTTTAGAGAAGGATTGCTCTTGTTTGTCTTGTTTGTCACTAGAGAGTCTTAGGCTCCTAGGGAGGTTGGTTGTGTCTGCACTATCGACTCTTTCCGCCTGACAAGACCATCCTTCAAATCAGACTGATGATGAAGAAGAACCTCAAGAGGCACCAGAGGAACAGATAAGGATAGAAGAGAAGACTCCATCTAGGTACGTTCAGAAGAATCATCCAGAATCTCAAATTTTGGGGCAGAAAGAGGCAGGTATACAAATAAGAAGAACAATTGCAGAAGCCTCAAGCTATTTGGAATTGCTCTCCTCCATTGAACCACAAAATGTAAAAGAGGCATGCAAAGATGAATGTTGGGTCAAGGCAATGGATGAAGAACTTGAGCAGATCGAGAAGAACAACACTTGGGAGTTGGTCCCTAGACCAAAGGATAAGAATGTCATAGGAACAAAATGGATCTTCAAGAACAAGTTGAATGAAAATGGGTAAGTGATTAGAAATAAGGCAAGACTTGTCTGTAAAGGGTATGCTCAACAAGAAGGAATAGACTTTGAAGAAACTTTTGCTCCCATTCCTAGACTTGAGGCCATCAGAATGTTTCTTTCTCTCTCTAGCTTTCAGAAGTTCAAAGTATTTCAAATGGACGTGAAATCAACCTTTCTGAATGGAGACTTAGAAGAAGAAGTGTACATTGAGCAACTAGATGGTTTCATTCTTGGGAATGATCCAAATCTTGTATGCAGACTAAAAAAAGCTCTCTATGGTCTTAAACAGGCTCCAAGGGCTTGGTACTACCGTTTGGACAGATATCTTCATCAACAAGGTTTTTCAAAAGGATCAGCAGATAGAAATCTTTATATAAAAATTGAAAATGACAAATTACTAATACTTGTTGTGTATGTAGATGATATTACCTTTGGCAGCAATGAAGAAGCTATGAGTCAAAGCTTTGCCTTGGTAATGCAGAAAGAATTCGAAATGTCTTTACTTGGAGAACTGACATATTTTCTTGGATTGCAAATCCAACAAAATGAACGCGATATCTTTTTGTCTCAAACCAAGTATCTCAAGCAGATCTTGAAGAAATATGTCATGGAAGATGCAAAACCAGTATGTACCCCCATGGTTACAGGATGCAGCCTCAGTGCAAATGATGAATCAGCAGCAGTGCATCAACCAACCTATAGATCCATGATTGGAAGTCTACTTTATTTGACAGGTACCCGACCAGACATCATGCATGCAGTAGGAATAGTTGGAAGATTTCAAGCAAATCCTAAGGAAACTCATCTTCAGGCAATCAAGAGAATCTTCAAGTACCTTCAAGGAACTCAAAACTATGGCTTATGGTATCCTAGAGATACAAATCTCACACTTCATGCTTATACAGATGCATATTGGGCCGGAAGCGTCGATGACAGGAAGAGCACAAGTGGTGGTGCATTCTTTATGGGTTCCATATTAGTATCTTGGTTCAGCAAGAAACAGAGTTCGATTGCTTTATCTACAGCTGAAGCGGAATATGTGGTTGTTGCATCTTGCTGCACTCAACTCCTTTGGATGATGCAGACCTTGCAGGATTTTCAAATCACTTGTACACCACCTATCTCCATCTTATGTGATAATACAGGTGCAATCAACATTTCAAAGAACCCAGTCATGCATTGAAAGACCAAGCACATACTGATCAAGTATCAGTTTCTCTGGGAACAAGTGTTGGCACAAAAGGTCAAATTGGAGTATGTTCCTTCTAAGGAACAAGTTGCTGATATTCTCCCTAAACTACTGCCTAGGGAAACTTTTGAATACCTCAGACAGAAGCTGGGAGTAGTTGATGCATCATCTTGCTGTTAAATCTTGTCCGTTTCAGAGAAAAATAGGTGTATGCGAGTTGCCTAAGGAGGATCCATGTACATACACCGGTTTGTGCAGAGACAGTCGTATATAAGGAGGTTTGATGGATATCAGTAGGGACAGGCTATGGTTGAAGATATTCTGATATGGGTCTGACAGAGACCATCTGGCATAGGCTCAGGGGGAGAAGATAAACTTCTAATGATGCATTGTTGGCATTATCTTAGAAGATTTTGGTTCTAGTTCACAGCTGTTGTTGGTTTCAGGTGAAACAAAGGTAGAGGGAGAACAAAAGGAAATCTTAGTTGCTGATCTGAATGGTGATTGTCAAATGCTATTGATATCAGTTATTGGTGACTTTCATAAGTCTTGCTATTTCGTCTCTATGTCATGTATCTCTTTTAAGGTGTCAAGGTCATGTAACGACCTCTTTTGGTTTCCCCACTATGTTTGGGATGAAAATGTAATGTACTTGGTTGTCATATGTAAATTTCTGATGTATCCCCACTTGGTTGGGTGATGGATGTATGTATTGAATCTTTTGGTGATAGGAAGGTCTTTTTGTTGAGTGTGGAGCCTGATTATCTTGTATATTCAAAGGTATCGCCACACTGGACCCCAGTTCGAAATGGGGGCGGCAACACCGCCCGTAAAATATTCACTGCACGAGGGGTATAGGGGGGGGGGGGCTGCGCGTTTCAGGGGGGTTGGCGCGGTGGGGGGTTTCGGGGGAAGCGCCCCCGAAGCTAAAAACAACTGTAAAATTGCCTTGTAAAAGTCTAGTAATTTCTAGTCAATCTGGGCCATTCATTAGGTAGATGATCTGAAGGTAGAACTTATGTTTAGTTTAGGGTTTTTTGCCCTAGAAGGCAACCCCTCTCTATGTATGAGGGCATTGTATTTGAGGCTGTGTGATAGATGTGTATTCTGTGAGCGAGAAATAGAGAGGTGAGACTGTGAGAGAAAACAGAGGATATTACAGCGGATCTGCTGTAGGTTGTGTCTCTTCATTTTGCTGGATAATAGAAAGGAAGGACTGGCTGTTCGGGGTGGACGTAGCCCAAACTGGGTGAACCATGTATATCTGTGTCTCTCTTGTTTTATGCGTTTCTATGTTTATATTTATGCAATATTTTATGTGTTCCATTGCTCCATAATCTATAATTTCTAACAACTGGTATTAGAGCCGAAGGTCTATTTGGCTGATAAACTCGCAGGAAAGAAGGGTTCCTGGTTCGAGTGGGAGCAATGGCGGAAGATGGTAAGTTTAGGGTCGAGAAATTTAACAGCCAAAACTTCTCACTGTGGAAGATGCAGATGGAAGATTATCTGTATCAGAAAGATCTATACCTACCATTGGGTAGAAAATCAAAGATGCCGACAGGTATGACAGACGAAGAATGGAACCTTCTCGATAGAAAGGCACTCGGAACAATACGGTTGTGCCTTGTTGTGTCAGTCGCCTTCAACATTTCGAAGGAAACCATGATAGAGGGTTTGATTCAGGCGTTGTCGAAACTATATGAAAAACCCTCGGCCTCAAACAAGGTATTTCTTATGAAACAGTTATTTAATATGAAGATGTCGGAAGATGGATTTGTTGCAGATCATTTAAATGATGTTAATATAGTTACAAGTTAGTTAAGTTCTGTAGGGGTAAACTTTGATGATGGAGTTAGAGCTCTGTTATTCTTGTGCTCATTACCAGAAAGTTGGAATGGTTTGGTAATGGCCATTAGTAACTCCGGTTCTGGATCTAGTACTTTAAAGTTTGATGATGTTGCCGGTGCTATCCTTAGCGAGGAAATGCGACGGAAAAGCTCCGGTGAGACATCAGGAAATTATTTGAGTGCAGAGTCTAGAGGAAGAAAAATGGAAAGAGGAAAGAGCTCAGGATATCGCAGTAAATCAAGGAAAGGCAGATCCAAGTCCAGATCAGGGATAGTGTGCTAGAAATGTGGAAAGAAAGGACACCTAAAGAAAGACTGTAGATCTCAGAAGGGAAAAGAAGGAGATGCACAGCAAGAAAACAATCATGAAGCAAATGTGATAGGTGAGGTGTTACAAGATGCTTTGATTCTTTCTTTCGAAAATATTACTGATTCCTAGGTGGTAGATTCAGGGGCTTCATTCCATGCCACGCCTGATAAGAAATACTTTCATGACTATGTTCAAGGAGATTTTGGACAAGTTCGTCTGGGTGATGATAAACCCTGTAAAATCGTTGGAATGGGTAAGGTTCTTGTAAAACAGCAGAATGGAAACCAATGGCTATTAAAGGAGGTAAGGCATGTTCCAGATCTAAAGAAAAATCTGATTTCAACAGGGCAGTTAGGCGGTGAAGGTTGTGTGACAACTTTCACAGATAAAGCTTGGAAGGTCACCAAAGGAGCCCTAGTAATAGCAAAAGGCGAAAAGGTTGGTACATTGTATTTATGCAATGGTATTTCTAACTCTATTAATGCTTTAACTTCCAAAGGAGCAGATGCAGCATTATGGCATCATAGGCTCGGACACATGAGTGAAAAGGGGATGAAGATTCTTCACTCAAGGAATTTGTTGTCGGGTTTGAAGAATGTTGATTTGGACTTCTGTGAGAATTGCATTTATGGAAAACAGAAGAGAGTCAGATTTCTCAGAGTTGGGAAAGAAAAGAAGAATGAAAAATTAGAGCTTGTGCATGCACATGTATGGGGACCTGCTCAGGTATCATCTCTTGGTGGCTCTCGTTATTATGTTACTTTTATTGATGATGCAACTAGAAAAACTTGGATTTATTGTATTAAGAATAAATATGATGTATTTGATACTTTCAAGAAATGGAAAGCTTCGGTTGAGATTGAGACAGGAAAGAAATTGAAGTGTCTTAGATCAGACAATGGAGGTGAATATTGCAGCAAAGAGTTTGATAGGTGCTGTTCAGAGCATGGGATTCGTAGAGAGAAGACAGTTCCAAGAACACCACAAGAAAATGGTGTGTTAGAAAGGATGAACAGAACAATCATGGAGCGTGCAAGGTGCATGAGATTGCATGCAGGATTGCCTTTACAGTTTTGGGCAGATGTTGTAGATATTGTTGTTTATCTAATAAACAGAGGGCCTTCAAGTTCCTTGGATGGTGGTGTTCCAGGGGAAGCATGGATAGGTAAAAAGGTAAACTACTCTATTTTAAAGCCTTTTGGTTGTGAGGCCTTTGTCCATATTGATAAAGAAAATAGAACAAAACTTGAGGAAAAGTCAAAGAAATGTACCTTTATTGGATATGGTGTTAATGATTTTGGTTATCGCTTATATGATTACGAAAATCACAAAATAATTAGGAGCAGAGATGTAATATTCAATGAAAAGGTCTTGTATAAGAATCAGTTGCAGGAAAATAAACAGGAAAAGGAAAACAAGGAATACGTAGTTCTTGATGAAATCACTGAAAAAGTAAAGGTGCCTGAAAATAATAATAATCAACAACCACAACAACAACAACCACCACAACAACAACAGGCACCCCAAACACCTGAAAGTGGTGTTAGAAGATCTACCAGGATAAGTAGACCCCCTGAACGATACTCTCCTTCATTATATTAGTTATTGTTGACTGATTCCGGTGAACCCGAATGTTATGAAGAAGCAATGCAGGTTTAAAGCAGGAAGAAGTGGGAGGTAGCCATGGAAGAAGAGATGGACTCCTTAATGCATAACCAGACTTGGGATTTAGTCAGGTTACCTGTAGGAAAAACTACATTGAAGAATAAATGGGTTTACAGGCTGAAGGAAGAAGATGGAGGAAAACAGAGGTATAAAGCTAGACTTGTGGTGAACGGGTTTGCACAGAAGAAAGGTATTGATTTTGATGAAATATTTTCTCCTATTGTTAAAATGAATTCAATCAGAACTATTTTAAGTCTTGTAGCAATTGAAGATTTGCATCTTCAGAAGTTATATGTAAAGACAGCCTTTCTCCATGGGGATTTGGAGGAAGAGATATATATGCAGCGGCCACAAGGATATGAGGTGAAAGGGAAGGAGAAACTAGTGTGCAGGTTGAAGAAGAGATTGTATGGCTTAAAACAGGCTCCAAGGCAGTGGTATCTAAAATTTGACAAGTTTATGTCTGAAGAAGGTTATACTAGATGTCACTCTGATCATTGTGTTTATTTGAAAAAGAAAAATGATGGCAGCTATATTATATTATTATTGTATGTAGATGACATGCTTGTTGCAGGATCTAACATGCAAGAAATAAATGTGCTCAAAAGAAAATTGGCAAATTCATTTGCAATGAAGGATTTGGGAGCTGCAAAACAAATCCTTGGTATGAGAATAACTAGAGATAGGAAAAATCGTAAATTAACATTGTCTCAGAATGAGTACATACAAAAGGTGTTGAAAAGATTTAACATGCACAATGCAAAACCAGTTAGTACACCTTTTGCTAGCCATTTCAAACTTAGCAAGGAAATGTGCCCAAAGACCCAAGAATACATGGATTATATGTCTAAAGTTCCATATGCATCAGCAGTTGGAAGCTTAATGTATGCAATGGTCTGCACAAGGCCTGATATTGCACATGCAGTGGGAGTTGTAAGCAAGTACATGAAAAATCCAGGAAAGGAACATTGGATGGCAGTGAAATGGATTCTCAGATATTTGAAAGGTACCACAAATCAAGCATTATGTTTTGGTGGTTCAAACATCTCCATACAAGGATATGTTGATGTAGATATGGCAGGTGACAGACATAACAGGAGGAGCACTACAAGATATGTATTTACTGTTGGAGGAACAGTTGTCAGTTGGGTTTCAAAAATCCAAAGTGTTGTTGCACTTTCAACAACAGAAAAAGAGTATGTTGCTGTTACAAAGGCTAGTAAAGAAATGATTTGGTTACAAAGGTTTATGGGTGAATTGGGTAAGGAGCATGATATGGGCACATTATACAGTGATAGCCAAAGTTCCATTCATCTTGCAAAGAAATCAACATTTCATTCCAAGACTAAACACATACAACTCAAGTACCATTTCATACAATCAGTGTTGGAAGATGGAGAGTTGAAGCTGGAAAAGATACACACTAGCCAGAATCCTGCAGATATTCTAACAAAAGTTGTAACTAGGGAGAAACTGAGAATATGATCAGTTTCAATTGGTCTTCAAGGATGACGATGAAGATGAGAAACAGCTAGGTCCAAAGAGGAGTCATCAGCAAATGGAGCAGCGGTGGAGTTGCTACAATCAGTCTCCAAGTGGGAGATTGTTGGGTGTGGAGCCTGATTATCTTGCATATTCAAAGGTATCGCCACATTGGACCCCAGTTTGAAATGGGGGCAGCAACGCCGCTCGTAAAATATTCGCTGTAGGGGGGGTCCAGGGGGGCGGCTGCGACCTTTGGGAGCCCCCCCCCTGGCGAGGGGTTTCAGGGTAGCGCCCCCGAAGCTAAAAGCAACTGTAAAATTGCCTTGTAAAAGTATAATAATTTCTAGTCAATCTGGGCCGTTCATTAGGCGGATGATCTGACGGTAGAACTTATGTTTAGTTTAGGGTTTTTTGCCCTAGAAGGAAACCCCTCTCTATGTATGAGGGCATTGTATTTGAGGCTGTGTGACAGGTGTGTATTCTGTGAGCGAGAAATAGAGAGGTGAGAATGTGAGAGAAAACAGAGGATATTACAGCGGATCTGCTATAGGTTGTGTCTCTTCATTTTGCTGGATAATAGAAAGGAAGGACTAGCTGTTCGGGGTGGACGTAGCCCAAACTAGGTGAACCACGTATATCTGTGTCTCTCTTGTTTTATGCGTTTTCTGTGTTTATATTTACGCAATATTTTATGTGTTCCATTGCTCCATAATATATAATTTCTAACACTTTTATGATGTATAAGTCATGCTTCTTCTTGAAGAACATCTTTTTGCAAATCTTGCCTACAGTCAGGGGGAGCATAGTCAGCACAGCAGGGCAGAGATTTCAGCATGTACTCAGGGGGAGCAAAACCCTTTGCCCTTGATGACAAAGGGGGAGAATGATTTTGAGGATGTTGGGGTTGCCATCAAGTCCAAAGGGGGAGATTGTTGGCATTATGGCATAGGTTTGGAGCTATGGCATAGGTGTTGTCCTTGATGGAAACTCTCTCTGATGACAGATCTCAGTTCAGGCTTTCAGAATGAAGGAAAAGACAGATACGTAGGTTCATCTAGATGAAGACGTGTACACACGCAGGTTAGACATTACAAAGGCGCGTATGCATATACACGCACTTTCACGCAAGGAAAAGTGCATATATGTTGGAGAACTTACTTTTGGTCCGTGGTAGTTAGTCCTTGGTATTTGAACCTACGGTTTTGGACCATGGTATCTCGTCAGAAGTGTTGATCCCAGGTATTGGGTCCTTGGTATTGTCTTATTATGGTTTTGGACCGTGGTATTGAGAAAGGCCTAAGACTATAAAAGGGGAAGGAGATCATTTGGCAAAGGATCATCTGAATTATCTGAATATCTAGTAAGTGCTAGATCTGAAATATTGGTAATTGGGGTTATGGTGCAGATCTGGATCTGAATGAAGGAGAAACCTTAGTGCAAAGAAGGATAAGTTCTATTGATGGGTCATAATCTTTTGGCTTGAATGATAGTATATTTGTATGATTTTGATCTATTATATGTGGCGCATGCTTGATCTATAAATCTGATAATCTGGGTTAATTAGTGTCTGAACATTTGAAAGAGAGAATTATCTTTTATAGATCTATACGCAGGTTCAGTAAAGAAAAGGCGCGTATACACGCTGGTTCAGTGAATGAAAACAACGTATACGCAGGTTTGTCCAAACAGAGAAGTGTATGCACGTAGGTTTCAGGTTATTGAAGCAGTGTATATCCTTTGAATTGGATCTAGTTGCTTCTGTTTATTGCTGTAGTATTCTGGGTTCAGAATTTGGTGTGTGGTTACGGTTACTGTGTTCTGGGTTCAACTGTCATAGAAGTGTTTATTTTAATTCAGTTTTGATTGGTGAAAAGGTGATTGGTTGATGCAGAAATTCTTGATGTTTGATTGATGTGGATCTAGTCTAAAAATTTATGAAACGTGGTCCCTAGAAGAAAGAGAAGGTTGTAGCCTTCTGTAGGCCAGCACCTACGTACTAGTATCTTGGCTAGTGCAAGAGCTAAGGGGGTTGTTGCTCCCTTCTAGGAGAAGCTGTATAATGAGAGAGGGTTGTATCTCTCTACAGGTTGCAACTTGCGTAGTGGTAAAGGACTACACCAGTACATTGTAAAAAGAAGTTTCTAATTAAAAAAGATAGAGACGAATTGCAGCAGGTGGTTTTCACCCACATTGGGTTTCCACCTTATATCTTGTGTTCTTGTGTGTGATTGTCTTCTGCTCTGATTTACTGTTTCTGGTTACTGGTTGTTTAATTCTGATACACAGATTAACAATCAACATCTGAAAGATAAAGTAAATTATAAGTTTGTATTGTATACGCGGGTTTCCTTCTACATAGTTGCGTGTATACGCGGATTTAATTAACTGAAGTAGTGTATATTATCTAGATTTGAAAAAGGGAATATTTGACTTGATAATACTGATTCACCCTCCGTCTCAATATTATTTCCAACAAGAGGGGCTTAATCCCCCCCCGGCTGGGGGGTCTGGGGGCCAGTGGGGGTTCGGGGGCAGCGCCCCTGAAGCTAAAAATAGATGTAAAATTGCCTTGTAAAAGTCTAGTTATTTCTAGTCAATCTAGGCCATTCATTAGGCGAATGATCTGACGGTAGAAGTTATGTTTAATTTAGGGTTTTTTTCCCTAGAAGGCAACTCCTCACTATATATGAGGGAATTGTATTGCGTCTATGTACATTTGTATTCTGAGTGAGGAAGAGAGAGGAGACTGAGAGCGAAGAGGGTGTTACAGTGGATCTGCTATAGGTTGTATCTCTTCAGTTTGCTAGATAATATAATAAAGAAGGAATGGTTGTTTCTCCATGGATGTAGCCTAAACTGGGTGAACCACGTATATCTGTGTCTCTCTTGTTTTATGTTTTTTCTGTGTTTATATTTCTGCAATATTTTATGTGTTCCATTGCTCCGTAACATATAATTTTCTAAAATGAACTGTCTTGAGCCTTCTCGCTTTTCTTATTCGAGAAAAGCTTATATGCCCCAATCTTCTCTGCCATAACCAGTTTCATCTTTTTTTTTAGATAGCATTATTTTTGTCCTCCTTTAAGTATGTATAGATTGCTTGGAGTTCTTGTACCTTTGATTATTGTCTTTCCTATATCAAGCTCACGAGCCACACATCTATTTGATCAAAACACAACTTCATTTCCTTGATCACACATTTGAATGACACTCAACAAGTTATTTTTTAAACCATCAACATACATGACATTTCCATCTTTAACCTTTTCTCTCAAATAAATAGAACCTTTACCTTTAATGACAGCTGGCGTGTCATTTCCAAAGGAGACATTCTTTTCCTTTTCTAAATCATTATATGAATGAAGTTTCCCTTTATCACCTGCCATGTGTTAAGAGCATCCAATGTCAATGTACCACCGATTTTATTGTCCTTCTACAAACAAAGCTATGCCACATACTTTTGATTGAAATTCCTTCTTTCTCCATACCCTCGAATTTGATGATGTTTTCTCCTTTTGAAGTGTTGGCCAAAATTTTCTATTGCATTCAGATTCTTCATGACTAAAGTTATTACAAAACAAACATTCAGTTTCATCTTCAAGAGGAGAAAAATTATTATAAAAACTTTTCTTGATTCTTGTTATGCTCCTTTGATTTCGTGATTCCATAGTCATGATACTTTTGCAAGCAACACATTGAGAAATCTTATGCCCAAAGTTATGGCGTGAAAAGCATTGTCCATTAAATAATTTTTTTTTATTATAGAGTATTTTGGTATTGTTTAACCTTTGGTTTATCATTCTATTGACGTTCATCCTTGGAGTAAATTGAGCATGATTTACCTGATAAGTAATTTTAGGCGTTTGCTGATGATTGGCATACTGTTCACTAGTCTTTGCTGCATGAAGATAGCTTCTGGTGGAGGCTGATGACTTTTGTGATTGGGATGATTCTTCAGTATATCCAGGACCTATCTTTATAAGAGGAGAACATTGAACCTTGATGATTTCATTTAATGTTTCTGATTATTTAGCAAATCTAATATAAGAGATTTTGTCTTCTCAAGTTCTTTTCTTATACCCACAACTTCACATTCTAGTTTTTCGTTATGCTTTTCTCTTTCAGTGAGTTGATGTGTCAATGTGTCTATGATCATATTATTTTCTTCCAAGCAGATTTTGAGTTTAGTGATTTCTTCAAGAAAATCTTCCTCTTTTAAGGCATCCAAAAAATCATCATTGTCATATGCCATGAGTAGTTTATAATCTTGTTCAGTATCATCTTCATCATTATCAGATAATCCATCACTGTCCTCATGAGTATAGTAACTTCTTCTATTAATAACCCAGTTTCTATTGCCTTATGCAAATTCCTTTCCTTTTTCATGATTATCTTTATGAGGACATTTTGCAGCATAATGGCCAACTCTACCACAAGCAAAGCATTTGAATGGTGGTTTACCTCTAAATATTCTAAAACCCCATTGAAGCTTCTTGATGAAGTTTACCTCATCTTCTTCTTATGAAATGTATCCTTATTCATTGTTCTCTTCCTTTTATTTTCCTTTTGTTGACGCTTTGAAGGCGACTTCTCTCATATCTGATGGACCACCTTTCATCATTTCAAAGGTAGTTAGAATTCCATGAAGTTGAACTACAGTGATAGATTGAAGATCCTTCTTTTCTTCTATGGCAGATAATTTTGACTCAAATTTAGAGGACACAGATCTCAAAATTTTCTCTACTAAAGTAGCCTCCTTTATCTCTACACCCAAATTCTTCATACAATTAACAATCTCATCTACACATAAAAAGTAACTAGCAATACTTTCATCACTATGCATCTTAAGAGTTTCGTACTAAATTTTGAGAGTTTTGAGCTTAGCACGTTTTACCTAGGAGTCTCCTTCGTAGCTTTGAATGATTTTGTCCCATATCTCTTTGGCTGTCTTGAGCTGCATGACTTTCATGAATTCTAATTCTGATAGGCTTCCCAATAAAATATTGATTGCTTTGGCACTGGTTTCATATAACTTCTTACCTATTGTATCTGTAGGTATTGCTGCTAGAAATTGGTATCCTCCTTCGACAGTTTCCCAAACATTGGCTCCAAGAGACTGAAGATAGGAACTGGTTCTTATTTTCTAATATACCAAGTTGTTCCCACTGAGTTTTGGTGATCTAATAGATCCCATGCCTTCGTTATTGTTCATATTGAAAGATCTCCCTTCAAGCAATCAAGCTTCTTCTGAAGGACCTTCTCTGATACCAATTATTGTAAATAATACTAAGAAGGGGGGGATGAATCATTATTTACAATTCAATAATTTTTCATTTCCCAATTAGATTTATATATGCTACTTCAGTGAATCAACTTTCATGTGAATGAAACTGTGATTAAGGAAACAAATGTATACCTAGAGAACTTATGATTTAGATAATTCATCATGTGTTGATCTTTAATTTGTGCATCAGTATCTTATTATACAGTAACTATGTGTACTAATAACATAATAAACCATCACACATAAGTAACACACATGAACACCAATATTTAAGGTGGAAACACAATGCGGGAGAAAAACCACCTACTGTTGTCATCTCTGTCTTCTTTTTAATATAAAGAAAAAAAATTACAATATTGTACTGGTGCAGACTCATAATAGTACACAGGCACTGACTTGTAGAAGGCTACAACCTTCTCTCATTCTCCAGCTTCTACTGGAAGGGAGCAACAAGGCCCTAGTTCTTGTACTCGCTGATATGTTTACTAGTATGTAGCCATCGGCCTATAGAAGGCTATGACCTTCTCTCTTTCTCCAGGGACCACATTTCATAAATTTTCAGAGTGGATGTTCTTGGTACACAACAACACAATATGAAGGCCTCGTTTCATAAAATTTTCACACTGGACCCATCAAAAACTTTGAAGCTCAAACTCTATAATAATATCTGCATCAACCAACAATCAACCAATCTGAACAGTCAGATTACTATCACCAAAACATTGTGTTGAACCTGGAAGCCTGCATCATCATTCAAAACCAGATGCAACCTCAAGAATTATACATGATAATGCATATGCTACTTTAATGAACCCAACTTGCGTGTATATGCTACTTCCTTTACCAAAACCTGCGTATACCTCTGAAACTACTGAAACATAAAACTTTTGAAATAAATATGTACCAACCAGTAATATTATTAACATGTACTATCAAATTACAAAGATCTAGATAGTCAGTATAAAAGATCACCCTTCTCGCTTAATCAATCAATCAATCAGACTCAATCTCCTTATGCATTCAGTACTACATTCAAATCTAAGAAGACATCATTGACAGACAATAGTAAACTAGTAGCACTGATCAGATAGATCAGTCATTCTGAATAACAGGATTTTCTTTCATATACGCTACTTGGAAGCTTCAAACCAGCCTGTATACGCATCTTCACAAAGGAAAACCAGCGTATATATATGAAAACACTGACTTACAACTTCACTGCTATTCCAGATTTTAGACATACCTAGATCATGACATTTAAAGAATAAAACATGTGTAAGCAATTAGATCTAGCCCAACCAATATTAGATCATTCAATGATAAGTCATTTCAGGTCTCATGATCCTAATCCAACTTTGAATTCAAGGTACACATGATATTTAATATTATCTCATAATCATAGCCCCTACAACATAAAATGTTAGGCCCCTATACTACTAGTGTAACCCCTTATTGTTATTAGCACAACCCCCTTATTATATTGTTGTACCCATGTAGTCCCCATATTGTTACTATTGTGCCCCATAGAAGCCCACTATTGTTATTATTGTGCCCTTACATTATTATTGTTATGTCGGCTCTGATTATATTATGACCCCTTAGACTCCTATATATAGAAAGGAGGTCTTTTCATTTGTATCATCAAAGAATCATTCATTTGTGTAATGTAAAGGAGGTTTCCCCCTCGAAGGGGCTGAATTCTAAGGTGTTGATCTATATTTTCTATCTTTTTGTGAGCTGGTTTCATAGCATTTGGTATCAGAGCTTTGGATTCTAGGGTTTCGCTGCTCCAAATAGGTCATCGTGGCATTTTTGCTATAAAAAATTTTCTGCAACGTTTCCGAAGCTAAAAAAAAACCCATTTGAGGCAAGAACGCACTGAAGCATGGTTCCGAATTTCAGAGCTTTTCAAGCTATATTTGTAGAGACATGATCTGAAAAATTTGGCCTTTTTGTAAACCCCCGAATTTCATTCAAAACAGGTGACCTGGGGAAAATCGTCATGACTTTTGTTTTGAGCATCAGATTGAAATTTCGTAAGAAGTTATAGAAATATGATAGACTGTGGTTTCCTATGTATATTTTTCAGATACTAAGGTCAAAACAATGACACGTGGCACTTCATACAAGTTTGCTCTTCTGAAAAGGTATATAATCAGGTCATCTTGGGAGATTGTGCATTACGTTGTCTTGGAGAATCTAAATTCGATCAGACTAGTGGCATTGGAAAGAAGACACAAAGGGCTACTGAAATTCACAATTTCAGACCTTAAATATCTGAAAGTACAGAGCTATAGTCGTTTCAAGATCGAGCTCCTAAAATCAAGAAAAGGCGATATGAGGAAGTTTGATGGCAATGATCCGGTAAATTGGATACTACAGATGGAGAATTATTTTGATCTACATGGTGTACCACTATTACAAAAGGTATGTATTGCATCTTCACATTTAAAAGCGGATCAATTTTTATGGTATAAAGGGATTTTTTCTTGTAAACAACTTGTTACGTGGTCAATTTTCACAGAGGAAATGATAGCACATTATGAGGATACAAAGAACAACACCTTCTTTAGAGCAACACCACAACAATTGGAAAGAGTAAAAGGGATTTGTTACAAAGTGGAAAGTATAATTACGGGAACAAGGGAGTCTACCCCTCACAACTATAATAATGGAAGTGTTGTTTCTCCTAGCCTTCCACAACCTACAAGGATTACACTGCAACAATTGGAAGAAAAAAGAGAAAAAGGTCTTTGTTACAATTGTGATAGCAAATGCAGTAAAGGTCATAAGTGTGCTGAGAAGAAATTATTTTACATAGAGTATGAAGAGGAGGAAGAAAATGATCAACAAACATCAAAAGAAGAGGATATATGCCAGGACCCAACTCCAGAGAAAGAAGAAATGAATCTGACCATATCTTGTAAAGCATTGGCAAGAATTACCACTCCTCAAACTCTCAAGATAGAAGGAAATATCAAGGAGAAAAGGGTTCAAGAAGTGAAATATCACATCAAGAAAGAAGAAATGAATCCAACCATATCTTGTAATGCATTGGCCAGAATTACCACTCCTCAAACTATCAAGAGAGAAGGACATACCAAGAAGAAAAATTTTCAAGAAGTGAAAGATCACATCGAGCATCAAGAAATGAATCCGACCTTATCTTGTAAAGCATTGGAAGAAATTAACACTCCTCAAAATCTCAAGATAGAAGGATATACCAAGAAGAAAAAGGTTCAAGCAGTGAAAGATCACATCGAGCATAAACAGTAAGTTCTCCAACTTTTAAAGTATAATGCCACTTTGGTGCAGAATCGAATGAAACAATAGGTAGATCAACATCGCAGTGAAAAAAGTTTTGGTGTAGGTGATTGGGTATTTTTACGGCTACATCTCAGGAAAGCTATCTATGAGAAGGAAATGTTGGCAATACTACATGCACTTAAGAAATCGCGACCTTACCTAATGGGAAGACACTTCAAGATGCACTCTCAAGAAATGATGAGGATGTGGAAGCATTGTTTTGTGCTATTTCTATTACCCAACAAGATTGGATAAACGAAGCAAGGGATGAATGGAAGAAGGATGAAGGAGTATGGTCACTCATTCAAAAGTTGCAGAAGATCCAAATTCAAGCAATATTGCTAGAACTTGAAGAGGAAGGAAAAATCATATTGGAACCTGGAGCAATCACAGAAACAAGAACCGGACAGCTACGAAATCAATCAATTTCAAAGTATCTCATCAAGTGGAAGAACTTACTCGCTAAAGATTCGACAGGGGAGGACAAGAATTCTATACAAAAGCATGAAGAACTACTCAAGCATTGAGGGCAACACCTTTTAAAGGAGAGGGGCATGTTAGGCCCCTATACTACTAGTGTAACCCCTTATTGTTATTACTACAACCCTCTTATTATATTTTTGTACCCATGTAGTCCCCATATTGTTACTATTGTGCCGCATAAAAGCCCATTATTGTTATTATTGTGCCCTTACATTATTATTGTTATGTCGGCTCTGATTATATTATGACCCCTTAGACTCCTATATATAGAAATGAGGTCTTTTCATTTGTATCATCAAAGAATCATTCATTTGTGTAATGTAAGGGAGGTTGTCCCATCGAAGAGGCTGAATTCTAAGGTGTTGATCTATCTTTTCTGTCTTTTTGTGAGCTGGTTTCATAACATAAAATGTACTTCAAATAGAAGTATTCTCGAGAAACCCTTTCACTTGCACACTTGGCGCTTTGATCTTCTCCTCCTTATATAGTTTTTGGCCTTTCTCAACACCTCAGACCAGAACAACATTTAGAACCTATGGTATTCTTGGACGGGATTAAATAGTCATTACTCTGCTCAATATTGTGGGCTAATACCATGGTATTGACCCTTGGTATTATTTAATCTTGAATTTCCTTGATTTTCCAACCCATACACGCTTTTCTTCTTTTGAAAGTGTGTGCATATGTATACACTCTTTTTTTTCTGTGAACCTGCATGTATATGCTTCTTTGACAAAGTGAACCTACATATACATCTTAAACTAACTTACAACATCCTTTTCCTTCAACTTCTTGATTTTGATCAGCAAACCTTTGTTCAAACTTCCTGTTCTTCTCTACCAATGCATTGTTACTTCTGAATTGACCTGTTACAATGTGAGTTTCCCTTTATCAAATATGCACTAGCCTGTGAGTGGGTTGCCATCAAGGACAATACTTGTATCACAATGCCAACACTGTGTGGAATAGACATAGAAGTATTCGGTCATCAAATGGATGGATGAGTGAGTGAAACCAAGGCCAATACTATTACAATATCTACATTGAAGAATAAAACTAGATTAACATTGACAAAAAACAGTCCACAATTCATTGATGCCTAGTTAATAACCGTAAAGGCACTAAAAATTATATCCAAACGAAATATTCACAATAACTATTGTCTACCTTGAGTGTTTTCATATTGATACCAATGTTCCTATGACAAGGTTATGCATTGCAAATGAGAGTATGACACTCATGCTTGACAAAAATGAAACACCATTCACAATGAATGAATTGAAGAGTGTGAGATTCAATAATCCTTTCCTCTACATTTTCATCATACTCAACATGCAGAGCTCCTGCACTATAACCATGGAAGCAATTGTTGAGTGATGGGATAGATGGAAAGAGGCACAACAAAATATGATGACTTCTTCAATCTCCTTGGCATTCCTCCAATAAAATTCAAAAATCCAAAAGACAATCAAAGTTAACTCATCATAATATATATACATGAATTTTGAAGGAATTTAAGGTCTAAACCCTCAAATCTGTTTCGAGTTGAGTAATCCCAAGGCAAGGAAAGAAAAACTCTTTGGTGAGTTCATCTTTCTGGGACAGATTCTTCTCCAACAATGTATTTTCTACGATGGAAATCATGGTATTGTGTGGTGTGTACAATAGAAGATTGAATGGGGGCTTGGTCTTCTGCAACAAAAAGAAAATCCAAACAAACCCAATGCGGTAGATATGAAGTTCCTGTTACTCTCCAATCTCCTGTCAAACAAAAACAATTATTGGAGCACTAAAAGAGCCAAAGAAGATATTTCTATGAAAATAATATACATATATGAATTTTAAATGTTTTTAAGGTCTAAACCCACAGATCTATTTCGAGTTGAGTAAGCTCATGGCGAATAAAGAAAAATTCTCTGATGAGTTTGTCTTTTGGGACAAATTCTTCTCTAGCGTCGTTTCTAGGATGGAAATCATGGCAATCATCGTATTGCGTGCATGCTAGCAGATTTAGTGGGGCCTTGGTGTTCTACCAAAAGAAACAAACCCTTTCCAAACATTTCAAGAGAAAATATTGCAGTTGTTCCTGTTGTTGCAACAAATTTGAATAGTTTAACCTCTGGACCACCAATTTGGTTAACACGGATGGGTTGAGAGGTTATCAAATGAAATTGTATCAATATGAAGGTACACTATTCTCCAATCATCTAACACTTGTTCCAACGATGTAGACCAATGGAGAGTGGCAACTAAGCAAGTTCTTTTCAAATTGGAACGCCTTATGGTGTAATTAGACAATTTAATCTTCATAAAAAATGTTGTTAAAGAGTTAATGCCCTCACCTGGTATTCTACAATGTAGTATAAAGGAGATGAATATCAATTTCATGCTTGTCCAATGTAAAGTAAAAATATAATATTCTTTAAATAAAAAAATATGAGTGTAACAAAAACACATAAGTTGACACCCGAAGTTATAAGTTTATCTTTTGAGAACATCAAAGTTTTCCATAGTTAAATTGTACAGTATCCCCATAATTGTTTTTAAAACTTGATTGTTCTTTGGCAAGATTGTCGTCATAGCAGACCAACGAACAACAACCATCACTGGAGTAGGAGGTGGGAACGTCCCTACGACTGATGAAACCTTTGAATTTAATACTTCCTAGTGAGAAGACTGATAAGAAGGCTTGTGTTGTTTTGAACCTGTGGCATATGACTCCACCTCTGATCTTCGTACCCCATATCCATGATAAAAATGGCAATGTTTGTATTAATGAAAATAAAGCCCACTGTTCAGCTCTATGAAAGAGAGTCTTAACCATGAGAGTCTGGCTCTGCAGAATGCTCTACATTGTTCATCAACATTACACATTAAATAGAATACATGGTTTTAGGGAAGTTAGAACAGCATCCTAAGAAATAGAAACTAATTCCTATCCTGAGGTTACGTGAACCAACTCTACCTATTCTAGGATATTCTCCATTATCTTCAACACTCCCCCTTGATGGAGAATGGGTTCACATATATGCCTAACAGCTCCCTAAACATTTGAAATTTTACTTTTCCAAGGGGCTTAGTGAAAATGTCCGCAACATTATCACATGTATTACAATATTCCAGATGAATTTCTTTAGACTGCACTTTCTCCCTTACAAAATGAAATTGAGTATCAATATGTTTAGTGTTTTTTTGAAACATTGGATTGTTGGCCAGCTTGATTGAACTTTGATTGTCGCATCTAATTGTTGTTGCGACTGTCTGTTCTTCCCCAACATCTTGAAGAAGTCTCTGCAACCAAACCGCCTCGCATGTTGCTGCACACATGGCTTGATATTCTACTTCTGCTGAGGACAAGGAGACTGTGTTCTGCTTCTTGCTACTCCAAGTGATCACCCCAGATCCAAGACTAACTGCATAAGCTGTTATAGATCTGCGATTATCTACATTTCCTACCCAATCTAAATCTGCAAATCCTACCAATCTAACATCAGAAGAGTCAGTGTATATAATTCCATAATCTACAGTACCTTGTAGATACCTCAAAACATTCTTCATTGCATTTCAATGGCTTTCGAGTGGATTAGAAATAAATTGGCTTAACATGCTGACTACATAAGCCAAATCAGGTCTAGTGGTGGTTAGGTAGATCAGACTCCCAACCAGTTATCTGTAAAGTGTTGCATCCGCCGCTTTTGAGCCATCCTCACACTGCAATTTGATGTTCTACTGCAATGGTACCGGTGCAAACTTGCACTAATCCATTTTGAACTTTTCTAACAAGCCTTTGACATACTTTGCTTGAGACAGAAATGTTTGACCTGAATCTCTCCAGATCTCGAGACCTAAACAGTATCTGAGTTCACCGAGATGCTTCATCTCAAACATCTATGACATCAGCTTCTTCATTTCATCAATTAGATATATAACATCACCTGTAATTATGAAATCATCTACATATAATGAAATCAACACTACGCACCCTTGTTCATCTTTCATGGTGTAAAGATTAGGGTAATTCTTACTTCTATTATAGCTAGATTGTAGAAAAAAGGAATCAATTTTCTCATACCACGACCTGGGAGCTTGTTTCAGTCCATAGAGTGCTTTCTTCAACCTATAGAGTAAATGTTCTTTTCCCTTTTGGTCAAACCCTTCCGGTTGCTCTAAATAAACCTCTTCTTTCAGTTCTCCATTCAAAAAGGTAGACTTTAGATCTAGTTGGTGCATTATCCAATGTTTCTTAGAAGCTAAAGTGATTAACATTCTGATAGTGTTCAATTTAGCTACAGGGTCAAAGGTTTCTTCATAGTCTATCCCTTCTTTTTGTGAGTACCCCTTTTCAACCAACCTAGCTTTTAGTTTTTCTATAGTTCCATCTGCATTAATTTTCGGTTTATATAACCATTTACAACCTATGGTCTGTTTTCCTCTAGGAAGTTTAACCAATTCCCAAGTGTTATTTTTGATTATTGAATCATATTCCTGTTCCATTGCTGTTTTCCATTCATTACTTTCATTTGCTTCTTTATAACTAGATGGTTCAACAACATTCTTCATACTAGTTATAAATGCATTTTCCCTATATCTTGCAGGCATTTGAGCTTTCCTACCTAATCTCCTGAGTGGTGGGGTGGTGGTTTCAAACCTTATTTGATCATCATTTACTTTTTATTCCTGTTGTTGCTACTGCTGCTGTTGTTGTTGTTGCTGTTGCTATTGCTATTGTTGTTGTTGTTCATCCTCTGCCTTTGTTTGTTGCTGACCCTGATTGTTTTCTGCTTCTTCTTATTCAAAGTACGGAATGTCCCATCCATCATAGTGCTCATCAGGTTCTTCATTATCCTGCTGATGGAATTTACCATCTCTACTAACAAAGATCTTGTGAGTAGAGGGATTAAATGATCTGTATGCTTTATATGACAAACAATACCCTATAAAAGTACATCTGATGGCTTTTGAGTCTAATTTCTTTCTATCTTCCTTTGCTATGTGGCCAAATGCTTTACATCCAAATATTATTAAGAATTTTACTGTAGGCTTATATCCATATAATGCTTCAAAATGAGTTTTAAACTCAAGACTTCTTGTAGGACTCATATTTTTTAAATAAACCACAGTACTCACTGCTTCAGCCCAAAAACCATTTGAAGGATTCTTACCTTTAAGAATACTTCTAGCACATTCCACCAATGTTCTGCTTTTCCTTTCTGTTACTCCATTCTGTTGTGGAGTATGGGGTACTATGAACTACTACAAAATTCCATGATAAAAATGGCAATGTTTGTATTAATGAAAATAAAACCATTGGTCAGCTCTACGAAAGATAGTCTGAACCAGGAGAGCCTAGCTCTATAGAACGCTCTACATCATTCATCAACATTACTCATTAAATAGAATACATGGTTTTAGGGAAGTTAGAACAACATCCTAAGAAATAGAAACTAATTCCTATCCTGAGGTTACGTGAACCAACTCTACCTATTCTAGTATATTCTCCATTATCTTCAACAATCCATATCCTGTACTTTCACCAAGTGTTTCCCATAATATTTCAGGTGAAAAATTAGACATGGATGACAAAAATTGATACAGAAGTTTCAAAGTAGAAGACAACAACTTGAATTGAGTAACAAAAATTGACAAAACCCCAGTGAAATATGACACCACTAACAAAAGCACTCTGACAAATAGAATCAACCTCACAAAATACACAAGCCAAGAAAAATATTTTACTCAAAGAAAACCATTTTGGAATAAAACACAGAGGAATCTATTGAACAATATCAAAGGTTGTCAAAAGCAAGAAGATACAAAAGTACAGTAGCCATGGATTGCAACGGAAGTCAAGATAGAAGCAATAATTCTAAATTAGATTAGAACTTTCATGGAAAATTCAATACTTGCAACCATATGTTGAAATTTATATATTATTACTACATAAGGACCAGTGATATGGTAAGACAAAATAGATGTGAGGATTTAAATTCCATCATAATTCTTTTTATTTTCCACAAATCGATGGAATAATTAGTCATTCATAGGTGAAACAATCAAAAGGCGAAAATTTTCAATAATAACACAAATGAACAACAAATTCAAAGATAATGCCAATATTTTTCAATCCTTGCAATGTTTCCACTTAAATTTAGCTGAATTTGATCAAAGAAAAACAAAAATGCAGTTGATAATGCAACTGAGAACATCATAGTTTTCCATTGTTAAATTGTAAGTTGATCTTTTGAGAACATCAATGTTTTCTATAGTTAAATTGTACAATATCCCCATAACTTTTTTTAAGACTTGATCATTCTTTGGCAAGATTGTCCTCATAGCAGACCAACAAACAACAACCTTCACAAGAGTAGGAGGTGGGTATGTCTCTATGGATGATGAAACCTTTGAGTTTAATAGTTCATGGCAAGAAAACTGATAAGTAGACGATTTTGTTTTGAACTTGGAGCATATGACTCTACCTTTGATCTTTGTTCCCCATGGCCATATCCTCTGCTTTCACCAAGTGTTTCCCATAATCTTTTGGGTGCAGAATTAGATAGGGATGACAAAATTTGAAATAGAAGACGACAACTTGAATTGAAAAACAACAACCGACAAAACCCCAATGAAATATGCCACCACTAACAAAAGTACTCTGACACATAGAATCAAGCTCATAAAATACACAAGCCAAGAAAAATATTTTACTGAAAGAAAATCATTTTGCCAAAAGACACAGAGGAATCTATTGAAGAATATAAAAGGTTGTCAAAGGAAAGAAGATACAAAAGTACAGTAGCCACCGATTGCAAATGAAGTCAATATAGAAGCAAAATTTTTGAATTAGATGAGAACTTTCATGGAAAATTTAATATTTCCAACCACATGTTGAAAGTTATATATTATTACTACATGAGGGCCAGTGATAGGTAAGACAAAATAGATGTCAGGGTTTCAATTCCCTCAAAAGCATTTTTATTTTACACAAATTGATGGAATAATTAGTCATTCATAGGTGAAAAAATCAAAAGGAAAAAAGTTTCAATAACTATACAAATGAAAAACTAATTCAAAGATGATTGCAAAGATTTTTCAATCCTTTCAATGCTTCCACTTAAATTTATCCAAATTTGATCAAAGAAAAATGAAAATGCAGTTGAGAACATCAAAGTTTTTCGTAGTTAAATTGTAAGTTGATATTTTGAGAACACTAAAGTTTTCTGTAGTTAATTGTATAGTATCTGCATAATTGTTTTTAAAACTTGATCATTCTTTGGAAAGGTTGCCCTCATATCAAACCAATGAACAAAAACCTTCACAAAAGTAGGAGGTGTGCACGTCTCTTTAGCTGATGAAACCTTTGAGTTTAATAGTTCATGGTGAGAAGACTAATAAGAAGACTTGTGTTGTTTTGAACTTGGGGTATATGATTCGACATATGATCTTCGTGCCCAATAGCAATATCCTCTACTTTCACCAAGTGTTTCCCATAATCTTTTGGGTGCAGAATTAGACAGGGATGATCAAATTTGAAACAAAAGTTTCAAAATATAAGACAACAACCTCAATTGAATAACAAGAACTGAAAAAACCCCAACGGTATATGCCACCACTAAAAAAAGCACTCTAACATATAGAATGAGGCTCAATAAATACACAAGCCAAGAAAAACATTTTACTCAAATAAAATCATTTTGGGCACTGAGGAATCTATTGAACAATATCAAAGGTTTTCAAAAGAAATAAGATACAAAAATACAGTAGCGACCGATTGCAAATGAAGCCAGTATAGAAGAAATAATTCTTAATTAGATGAGAAATTTCATGGAAAATTTAATATTGGAGACCACATGTTGAAAGTTATATATTATTACCACATAAGGACCAGTGATAGGGTAAGCCAAAACAAATATGAGCGTTTAAATTCCCTCAAAATTCTTTTCAGTTTCCAAAAATCGATGGAATAATTAGTTATTCATAGGTGGAACAATCGAAAGGAAAAAAAATCAATAACTACACAAATGAACAACAAATTCAAAGATTATGGAAAATCTTTTTCAATCATTGCAATGTTTCCATTCAAATCTAGCCGAATTTGATCAAAGAAAAATGAAAATGCAGTTGAAACACAAAAACAAAATAGGAAAATAATTGTGTGACCTGAACTTAGGGTTTGAATAGGCTTTGAAATTGAAGGATCATTTTTTTCAGAGAGCTCACAAAAAAATTATTTCCTCGCTAATTACAACAAAGATAACATCAGTCTTTGCATGTAGACATCAATCATGTTTTTCGATGCATAATTACATACATTGTGAAGTAAAATTTGCACTTGAAAAGATCCTGAATAAACCTGAAGTTTCCCAGAGTGAAAAGTCTTACCATCCTCTCCCTTTCATGGTGCTTGACTTCTAGCTCTTGGGCTGTCATTTCTTTGATTTCAGCTTGAAGATTATATACTCCTACAAATGCTTCTTGGAAAGTGTCAAGAAGATTTTTCTTGAATGCTATTGGTTTACCATCTAGTTCTTCATAAGGAAATTGATGGAGTTCCCACCATAGGTAAAAGAAAAACTCAACAATAATGGGGCAAACTGTTGGTTCAGACACTGCCTTGTCAAAAATTAGAGATACTACTCCCATCAAAATGTCTGTTGAGTTGATACGTGAGGTTATAAGTTGATCTTTGAGAACATCAAAGTTTTCCATGTTTAAATTGTCAAGTATCCCCAAAATCGTTTGAAGAAATCGATCCTTTTTTGACAAGGTTGTCCTCCTATCAGACTAACAAACAATAACCTTCACAAGAGCAGGAGCTGGGAGCGTCGTTGTGGTTGATGAAATCTGTGAGTTCAATTGTTCTTGGTTAGTAGACTGATAAGTGGACTTGTGTCACTTTGAACCTAGGGCATATGACTCCACCTCTGACCTTAGTTCCCCATAGCCATATCCTCTACTTTCTCACAAAATACACAAGCCAAGCACAATATTTTACTCAAAGAAAATCATTTTTGCAAAATAAATAGAGGAATCTAATGAACAATATCAAAGGTTGTCAAAAGCAAGAAGATACAAAAGTACAGTAGAAACTGATTGCAAATGAAGTCAAGATACAAGCAACAATTATGAACTATATGAGAACTTTCATGGAAAATTTAATACTGGAAACCACATGTTGAAAGTTATATATTATTATTGCATAAGGACTAGCGATAGGGTAAGAAAAAACATATCTGACGGTTTAAATTCCCTCAAAATAATTTTTATTTTCCACAAATCGATGGAATAATTAGTCATTCATAGGCAAAACAATCAAAAGGTGAAAAAATTCAATAACTACACAAATGAACAATGAATTCAAAAATGATGGCGAAGCCTTTTCAATCCTTACAATGTTGCCACTTAAATTTGGTTGAATTTGATCAATGAAAAATGAAAATGTAGTTGAAACACAAAAAAAAGGAAAATAACCTTGTGACCTAAACTTAGGGTTTGAAGAGGCTTTGACATTGAAGGATCATTTTTTTGAGAGAGATCACAAAAACAAACTCTTTCTTCGCTAATTACAACAAAGATAACATCAATATTTGCATGTAGACATCAAACATGCTTTTTTTTTGGTAATTGCATACATTGTGAAGTAAAATTTGTGCTTGAAAAAATGCCCAATAAGCCTAATGTTTCCTAGAGTGCGAAGTCTTACCATCCTCTCCCTTTCATGGCACTTGGCTTCTAGATCTTGGGATGTCATTTCTTTGGTTTCATCTTGTAGATTATCTACTCCTTCAAAGTTTTCTTGGCAAGTGTCAAGAAGAGTCTGCTTAAATGTTACTGGTTTACCATCTGGTTCTTCAGATGGAAATTGAGGGAGTTCCCACCATAGATAAAAGAACATCTTAGCAATGATGGGGAAAAATTTTGGTTTAGACATCGCCTTGTCAAAAATTAGAGATAATACTACCAGCATAATGCCTACTGAGTTGATACGAGGCTATAAGTTGATCTTTGATAACATCAAAGTTTTCTAGGTTTAAATTGTCAAGTATCCCAAAAATTGTTTCAAGAAATCGATCCTTTCTCGACAAGGTTTTCCTCCTAGCAGACCAAGGAACATTAGACTTCACAGGAGAAAGAGATGGGCACATCCTTTTGGCTGATGAAATATATGAGTTCAATTGTTCTTGATTAGAAGACTTATCAGAGGAATTATGTCGTTTTGAACCTAGGGCATATGAATCCACCTTTGACCTTCATGCCCCATAGTGATATCCTATGCTTTTGTTGGGTTGTGTTATATTCTTTCCACGACTAGCCCATGTAGTTAACCAGGGGGTTAGAAGGGGGGAGGATCCCCCCCTTTATTGTGCCGATTGTGTAGCAGTGGGAGTCACAAGGGGTTTGAGGGGTGCAGGTAACCCCACTATATGGGGTCCGAGGCGTTTTGGACCCTATGTTAGGTTGGGGGGACCTACCTATGGTTTTGTGCATGATTTTCGCACATGGTTTTGGACGCGATGGTTTTCGGTCCATGGTTTTGGATGCTTTGACATGTATAAATATGTATTGTAACATTGAAAGGATCATAATGAAAAATCAAGCTTGTAGTCTCGGTTTTGGGATCCAGGGGAAAATCTCAGTGTATATGTGTTTTATGTGTTATGCTCTCGCATTGTTTATTTTCTGTGTTTTAGAATTCGTATGCAGGTAATTTCTATACAAGGTTAAAACCTGCATTTGGTATCAGAGTTGTTTTTGGCTTCAAGGGGATGCCTTTGTTGTTGAGGGGTTTCGCTCAGGCTTGTGGTAGACCCTGTTCAGTGGGAGATCTGTGAGATCGATTCTGGTGGTGAAAGAAGATGGCGAGTAGTGGAAAGATAGAGATCGAGAAATTTAATGGTCAGAGTTTTGAGTTGTGGAAACTCAAGATGGAGGATTTGTTGGTGGATAAAGATTAGCGGATTGTGATAGATCTGGGTACTAAACCAACAGGAGTGTCCAATGAAGAATGGAAGAAGTTGGATCGGAAGGCAAAGAGCACAATACAATTGTGTGTCTCAGATTTAGTATTGTTGAATGTATCAGATGAAGCTATGACGAAGGCTTTGTAGGACAAGTTAGGGACTTTGTACCAGTCTATGTCTCTGGTGAATAAACTGTTCCTACAGAAAAAGATGTATAACCTGAGGATGAAAGATGGAGACTCGGTGACAGAGCATCTGAATGCATTTAATATTGTGGTAAGTCAATTATCATCTATTAATATTAAAATATTAGATGAAGATAAGTGCATCAGTTTGTTTTGTTCTCTACCAGATTCGTGGGATAGTTTGGTTATTGCAATAGGTAGCAATGCAACTGCCTTATAGTTTGATGAAATAGTCTCATCCTTATTAATGGAGGAGATGAGACGGAAAAATATGGAGAGCCAGAATGGTGATGCCTTGTCTGTACGAGGACGGTCCTAGAATAGAAACAAAAATATGTCATCGAGTGGGAGATCTAAATCTAGAGGGAGATCTAAATCTCCAGGAAAACCTGTAAAGATGGTGTGCTAGAAATGCAGAAAGGAAGGGCACTACAAAAGGGACTGTAAATCTAAAGCTCCTGATAAAGGAAAGGGATCTGATGATGCTCCTTCTCCAAAGGCGAAAACCATCTCAGATGAAGGTGGGGATGTGTACTTGGCTTCTTCAAGTACACATGTAGATCATGAGGCATGGTTGATTGACTCATATGCATCCTTTCACTTCACTCCCCATAGAGAGTGGTTCTGTGAGTATGAGAAATATGATGGTGGTGATGTATTCTTGGGGGATGATGGGAAGGCTAGAATCGTTGGTCATGGAAAAGTAAAGTTGAAGTTGCAAGGTGGAAGGGTTAGAACACTTCCGGGTGTTCTACATATTCCTGCATTAGCCAGAAATCTGATTTCCATAAGAAAAATGGATGATGTAGGTGTAAAAACAATGTTCGAGAAGGATACCTGCAAGATAGTTCAAGGAGAACTGGTATTGATGTAGGGAGTTCGGATTGGAACTATGTACAAGCTTCAAGGTAATACTGTTGTTGATGGGTGCAACAGTTTTGTGGTTCCTGAAAGTGGAGAAGAAAATCTAGTGGTCTCTAGAGAGAAGACCATGTTGTGGCATCAAAGGCTTGGACATATTGAAGAGAAGGGCCTTTGAATACTTCATGGTAAAGGTATGGTAGAAGGTATGAGTAATAGCTCTTTGGATTTTTATTTCTGTGAAAATTGTGTATATGGGAAGCAGAATCAGGTGAGTTTCCCCTTTGGTGGTAAGAGGGCGAAACAAATATTAGAGCTTGTGCACAGTGATGTGCTTGGACCTGTGAAGGTTCCATCATTGGGTAAGTCTATGTACTATGTATCATTTATAGATGACTTCTTAAGGAATACAGGGATATATTTCCTTAAGAAGAAATATGACGTCTTTGACAGGTTTAAAGAATTTAAGGCTCTAGTGGAAAACCAAATAGAGAAGAAGATAAAGGTGTTGAGGACAGATAACGGTGGCGAGTTTTGCAGTAAGGAATTTGAAGAATTCTGTAAGAAGTGTGGTATAGCATGGTAGAAGACTACTCCATATACACCTCAAAAAAATGGAGTT
This sequence comes from Pinus tabuliformis, assembly GCA_031772625.1. Taxonomy (NCBI): domain Eukaryota; kingdom Viridiplantae; phylum Streptophyta; class Pinopsida; order Pinales; family Pinaceae; genus Pinus; species Pinus tabuliformis. Next base: position 1,334,825,429 of record CM062804.1, on the reverse strand, counting down.
GCAGAAAGAATGAACAAGACGTTGATGGAAAGGGCAAGAAGCATGCTCACTACTGCTGGGTTAGGACAAGAATTCTGGGTAGAGGCAGTGGAGACTGCATATTACCTGGTCAACAGATCACCTTCATCAGCATTGGAGGATAAGGCTCCACAAGAGGTATGGATTGGTAAGAAACCCTCTGTTTCACATATGAGGGTATTTGGATGTGATGCATATGTACATGTTCCAAAGGAGAAAAGAACAAAGTTAGATAGTAAATCTGAAAAGTGCATCTTTATTGGGTATAAGGATGGTTTAAAGGGATATAAGCTTTGGAACCCAGTAACAAGGAAGGTTGTGTACAGCCGAGATGTGGTGTTTAGAGAGGTGAAAGATGTTATTAAACATGAAGTCCAACCAAAGGAACCTAAGAAGATAGAGTTTGAGCTTAAGGAGGAAGATTTAGACTCTACAACAGAGGAGAAATCAAAAGATGAAGAGCCACAAACTCCATGTGTGAGAAGATCAGTTCGAGAAAGAAGGTAGCCAGAAAGGTATAGTCCATCTACTTTCTGTTCAAATTTTGCTTTATATATTACTAATGATGATCCCAGAACTGTGAAGGAAGCAATAGATTCAGAGGATGGAAAACTCTAAAAATAGGCCATGGTTGATGAAATGGAATCTTTGCACAAAAATGAGGCATGGGATCTAATGGAGTTGCCAGCTAGAAGGAAACCCATTGGCAGCAAATGGGTGTTCAAGAAGAAGACAAATGCAGAAGGAAAGGTGGGGAAATACAAAGCTCGGTTGGTAGCAAAAGGTTATTCCGAGGTGCTTGGAATTGATTTTGGTGATATTTTTTCTCCTGTTTCCAATTTAACTTCTATTAGATTACTTTTATCTGTTGTTGCTGCTTTTGATTTTGACGTAGAACAGATGGATGTGAAGACAATGTTTCTTCATGGGGATCTGGAAGAGGAGATCTACTTGAAGCAACCTGAAGGCTTTGCGGTGAAGGGTAAGAAAGAACTGGTATGCAAGTTAAATATGTCTATGTATGGGTTAAAACAGTCACCAAGGATGTGGTATCAAAAATTTGATACATTTATACGGGGACTTGGATTCACCAGAAGCAAAGCAGATCACTATGTGTATTTTAAATTAATTGGTGATCGTGTTATTTGTCTGCTCTTGTATGTGGATGATATGTTGTTGGTTGGAAATGACAAAGAAATTATCCAATATTTGAAGATCCATTTGTCCTCCAAATTCAACATGAAAGATCTTGGTGTTGCAAACTATATTTTGGGCATGGAAATTAAAAGAGATCAGACAAAGAGGAAGCTTTGGTTAAACCAGAGGAAGTATGTCGAGACAATATTGCCAAGGTTTAATATGCAGGATAGTAAACCGGTGAAGGTTCCTAATCCTGTAGGTGTAAAGTTATTTGGTTAACATTGTCCCAAGACACAAGAAGTGGAAGAGGACATGTCCCGTGTTCCATATGCAAGTGCAGTCAGTAGCTTGATGTATGTGATGGTTTGTACTAGACCAGACATTGCACATGCAGTGGGAGTATTGAGAAGGTTTATGTCAAAACCAAGGAAGGAGCACTAGACAACAATGAAGTGGGTTTTCAGGTATTTGCGTGGCACTAGTGATTATGGTTTGTGCTACCAAGGAAGACTAGGATTGGATAGTGTTGGATATTCATGGCTTTGTTGATGCAGACTGGGCTGGAGATCTGGATCAGAGAAGATCTACAAGTGGGTATGTGTTTAACCTATTTGGAGGTGCAGTTAGTTGGATGAGTAAGAAACAATCTATAGTGGCACTATCAACTATAGAGGCAGAATACATGGCAGCCACTCATGCAAGCAAGGAAGCAGTTTGGTTGCAGAGATTGTGTTCTAGTAAGGGGTTAGTACAGGGAGCTATAAGGATATACTGTGACAGCCCAAGTGAAATTTTCTTGGCAAAGAACCCTGCATATCATTCAAAGACAAAGCACATTGATGTTTAGTATCACTTTGTGAGGGATATGATAGAAGATGAAAAGGTGTTGCTAGTAAAGGTGGACACTTTGAAGAATACTGCAGATGCATTGACAAAATATGTGAGCTCTGAGAAGTTCTCTTGGTGTAGAGAAACAATGGGCATTGCGAGGTTGGATAAATGACTAAGCTCTCTTGTGGCCCCCTATGGAATGAAAACAACAAGTGGGAGAATGTTGGGTTGTGTTATATTCTTTCCACGACTAGCCCATGTAGTTAATCGGTGGGTTAGAAGGGGGGTGGAGACCCCCTTTGTTGCATCGATTGCGTAGCGGGGAGAGTCACAGGGGGTTTGAGGGGTGCAGGTAACTACACTCTATGGGGTCCGAGGAAATGCCCTGGAAAATTTTGGTTTTGGACCCTATGTTAGGTTGGGCAAGCCTACCTATGGTTTTGTGCATGATTTTTGCACATGGTTTTGGACATGATGGTTTTCGGTCCATGGTTTTGGATGCTTCGGCATGTATAAATATCTATTGTAACATTGAAAGGAACATAATGAAAAATCAAGCTGGTAGTCTCAGTTTTGGGATCCAAGGGAAAATCTCAGTGTATATGTGTTTTATGTGTTATGCTCTCACATTGTTTATTTTCTGTGTTTTAGAATTCGTATGCTAGTAATTTCTGTACAGGGTTAAAAACTACAACTTTCACCAAGTGGGATCTTGGTCTTTTGCAACAAAAAACAAACCCAAACTGACAGATATGATGTTAATGATACTCTCTAATCTCTTATAAAACAAAAATAATTATTGGAGCATTGAAAGAGCGAGAGGAGATATTTATATGAAAATAATCTACATACATGAATTTTAAAGGAACTCAAGGTCTAAACCCTCACATCTATTTCAATTCAAGGAATCTCAAGGTGAATAAAGAAAATCACTCTAGTGAGTTTGTCTTTTGTTTTGTCTTTTGGGACAAATTCTTCTCCAGTGGAGTTTATGGGATGGAACTTATGGTATTGTGTGCACGCCAACAGATTGAGTAGGAGATTTGTTTTCTTCCAAAACAATCAAACCCTCGCTAAATGTTCCAATAGAAAACCCTACAATTGTTCTTTTTGTTGTGACACATTTGATTAGTTTAATATTTGGACCACCAATTTGGTTAAATGAAACTGTATCAATATGATATTACACTATTCTCTAATCGTCTAACAGTTGATCTGATGGGGTAGAATGATGGAGAGTTACAACTAGGGAATTTCTTTTTAGGGGGGAACACCTTACAACGTAAACATAGAGTAAGACATAATAATTATCCCCAACCTCACCCCACTCTCACCCTCATATTTTTTTTCATAATTAATTCCGTCACCTACACCTCATCCCACCATCATATACGATCCATTATTATGCAAAAGATATAACACACAAACACATTTAGTTTTTTAGGATTAAAAAGAAAAGGAAAAAAAAATACATAGATAGTCATTTCTAGCCACTAGTCTACCACTTGGGAAACCAAACTAGTAGCATAAGTTTTAAATTTTACTATTGCGTATTCTGTTAGTGTCAGTATCTGCATACTTCCATCAGGGATGAAACTTTCTATTTTCATTTTCATTTTAGGGGTCCCATACTGAAAATTTTACATCGTTTCATTAGGTCATGTCAAACTGATCCACTGATGGTTGTATTCTCTTCAGAAAATCTATATTTCTCCCTCATAGAGTATACTTGTTGACCCTTCTTCAGGTTGTCTTCAGTTATGGTTTCATGGTAAATTTGCAATCATGCTTTCATTAGGTCATAGGGCATGTTTCATTAGGTCTTAGGGTTTCATTACCAAGGTCAAGAGCATGATTTAAAGGTGTAAATAAAGGTCAGCAAGGGTAGGAGGAGGATAAATAAATCAAACCTGATGGCTTGTAGGTCATAGTCACTATATCATTATCTTTTAACCTAATGTAATTTTCACCTCAAAAACATGTTTTTGAGGTGAACACAGAGTATTTTGAGTTAATTTGTATTTCTTATGTAATTTTAAGTCACTATATGTAATAAATTATCCCAGTTGCACTAAAGCATCTCTCCTTGCTGCAAAACAAAGAAACACTGCAAAAATCAGTTCAAGTTGAGCATTATCCACCTAAAAAGAAACAAAGAAGAAAAGGCATTAAAAACAGAGTTGTGAATAAGGACAAGAAACATTAGAAAGTTGATTTGTCAAGTGAAAAACCCAAATTTACTCCTACATAAGGCCATACATTTCATTTTCAAGTTCATAATTCTGATTTGGCAAGCAAGGAGTCAAAAAGTGAGAAGAAGAGGAAAGGTTAAGCGAGTTTTTGGCAAAACAAAAGTGGCGTTGCACTTCTGGAGGGTGGCGCTGTGCATCTGGAGCAGTGGTGGAGTGCTGTTGCATGTAAGAAAACTGGCGCTGTGCATTTTAGGAAGGCAGGGTTGGTGTTGTGCGTTAAGAACTTGGCGCTACGTGTTGAGGCCTAGTGCAATGCGTCAAGAAAATTTCCGAGTGTAAATTTACACTACGTTGCGCTTCTGGAACCGACGCTGTGCGTCTGTGCACTGGCACTACACTTTGATCAGAAGGGCTAAAACGCCCTCAAAACTTCAAGAAACTTCAAAATTGCTCTCTCTTACCTTAATTACAAGTTGACCTCCCTCACTACAGTTTTGGTTTGCATTTCAAACTTTTAAATATCATCCACCATGGTAAATATGAAACCCTAAATTTACCCCTAGTTATGCCTAAACCCTAAAACCCCCATTGCTTCTCCCATCACCTATCACTATGGCTCTAAACGCTTTCCCTATCCCTTTATCCCTTTATCCCCATTCCATATCATCCCCATCCCTTTATCCCTCTTCCCCAAGGGCAATTTCTCAAACAAAACAAGCCCTCCCTCTCATTTTTATCATTCCTACTTCCCCAGTCATTTTCTACCCCATAAGCTCATCTCCCATCCCCTCACTCCTAAAACCCTTTCACTCACTTCCTTCATACAACCTCAAGCCTTGCAAACATGGACAGAGAGGACCGAGACTATGAGGAGGAGGAAAACACAGGCAGTGACACCTCAGCAGATAGAGCTAGGCATCAGAGAAAACCACACAAGGGAGGCAGAATTATTAGAGAAGAGTCATCAAACCTTAGGGAATTGCAAGCCTCTCAGTTGGTCGTCACATGTTTCAGATATCCTGGCTGCTATGAGTTTTGTGAGTAGGTAGAGAGAGTTTACTACCACCCTGAGCTCACCAGACTTTTTGTAGCTCATCTTCAGGACAACAAAGTGACTCTTGCTGGGGTGACATTCATAGTCTCACCCTCCATCATTGTAGATGCAACCAGGATTCCAAATGTAGGAGAGAAGTGGTACAAGGCTCAGGACCTCGATGAACACTATTATGAGCCTTATATCAAACCCCGGTACAGAAATGAGGTGAAGAGACTTTTTCCTTTCAGATTTCTTGAAGACAAGTATGTCCCCATGATGAAAATCATCATGAAATATTTCACTTGTGAGGGCAGATTTTCTAGGTTGTACACCGATCACATCAGGCTCCTCATGCATTTTACCAGGGTGAGGATTTTAAACCTCCCTTATTTCTTGTTCAGGAATATTTAGAGGATGGCCCATTTTGTGCAAAAGAATCCATACAATCAGCAGATGAGTAGTCTCTATCATTATTCCCTGATGAAGATGATTGTGCTTCATCATCATAGCCTCCTCAATATCTCTTGGGAGACATTTATCACTCATGACATCTTCAGGGGTCCTCAAATTCCTCCACCAGCATCTCAAGAAGTAGGGGGACCTTCTAGAAGTGCTTAGGTGAAAACAGATGAGGAAGCCAAAGATACTAGAGCTACTGAGGTGCCCAAGACTTACATGACATATCAGAGGGGCACGAGAAGATTGTTTGCAGTAGATAGGAAAGTTTTTGCTCCATAGGATGTGGAAGGGACTTTGCCTTCTTCATCAACCCATAGGCAAATGCTAGCTCCATAGGATGTGGAAGGGGCTTTGCCTTCTTCATCAATACAATAGGTATAGGTGCAACAACTGCACAAAGGAATAGAAAAGATGTCGGAGGAATGTTTTGATGATGAGGAGGAAGAAAGATACTTTGATTTGAGAGAGCATGATGAGATAGGGCAGCATTATACTCATCAAGGCATGGAAACAATTGACGTAGAGGCTCAAGATAAAGAAACAATAAAAGACATCATCATACGGGAAAAGGTGGCTCTAGTCCAAGTAGTGATGGACAATTTGGAGATATCCAAGTATGTCATCACATATTTGGAACAAGAAAATAAGCAAGTGAGTGACAAAGAAGTCCTCATGGAGCTCAAACTGCTCAAGCTAAAAAAACAAAGTGACAAAGAGGCACAAGTCACTTTGACTCCTATTGAGAAGGAGATTAAGGAAGATAGAGAGACTTGTCTTTGTTGGAAATAATACTGAGAGGGGGGGGGTGAATCAGTATTATCAGAACTATAAAACTTTTTCAATGCTCAGAACATATACGCTACTTCAGTTAAGTGAACCCGCGTGTACACGCTACCGTGTCTAAAGAAACTTGCGTATATCCAGAAATCTTATGATTCAGTTAGCTTAGTCTTCAGTAAATACATCAGATCATTATTAAGCATATTAACAGTAACTAGGTGCAGAATAACAGAACAAAACATCACACAAGAGCCACACACATGAACACAAAGATATAAGGTGGAAACCCAATGTGGGTGAAAACCACCTGCTGCAAGTCATCTCAATCTTCTTCTTAATAAGAAAATCCTATTACAATGTTTGTACTGGTGCAGTCTTATACCAGTACGGGAGCTACAACCCCCTTTGCTCTTGTACTAGCCGATCCATTTACTAGTACGCAGGCTGCTACCTGCTACAATGCTCCAAAGATCTCCTTTAGCTTTTGTACTAGCTTAGATACTAGTACGTAGGTGCTTGCCTACAATCTTCTCATCTCCAGGTACCACGTTTCATCAATTTTCAGACTGGATACACTGAAGCACAACACATAATCTGTAAGGCCACTTTTCATCCAATTTTCATACTGGACCCATAACTATCATTGAAGCTCAAAACAATCATCAAACTCTGAATCACTGAAACCCTGTTAACAACAGTCACCAGAACACAGAGCAGTCACAGAACTCTGTAATAACCATCAGATCCATCTGCAACTTCAAATATCAAGCTTTACAATGTATACGCTACTTCGATGAATCAAACCCGCGTGTATACGCGCTTTTTCCAAAGACAACCCGCGTACAGATCTAAAAATAATTTCTCATAACTTGCAGTTGTACCAGACATCAGTCATACTTATAACACTTATAGAACAATACATGCGTCAGTATGTAGATCTAGAATAAGCATCATAAAGATAGTTCATTTCAAACCATTTGATCCCGATCTCTCCTTAGATCTAGTTCTCCATCAACCGGTGAGATCTCTCCTTAGCTCAGATCAAGCAATGCATCATCAACCCATAACCCTGCATACTGGATCTAATGCTTCATCAGATATTCAAGACTTTTCAGATACCTTTGCCTAATGATTTCCTTCTCCTTATATAGCCTTAGGCCTTGTTCAATACCAAGGGCCACAACCATAGAAATCCAATACCATCAACTTCAAAACTAGGGATCAACACGTCCGTCGAGACACCAAGGTCCAAAACCATAGGCACAACTTCCAAGGAATAACCGCCGTGGACCAAAGATAAGTTTTCCATATACACGCTCTTTTACTGAAGCAAACCTGCGTGTACACGCGACTTGGGCTTAATGAACCTGCGTGTATGAACTTTCTCTTCTTCTTATAGTCTGATCATCAATTCCTTGCTATTGTCCTTCTGCACTATGATTTCTCATCAGTGTGGTTTGCCATCAAGGACAACACTTGTCTCATAATGCCAACAGTCTTGAGAGAGTCAATTTGCACCTTGAAAAGCTGTTCCAGAAGGCCAATAGAGACAATCAGATGATCAGGCACATGGCCTACCATTATAGGACTCGAAACAAGATTTGCAACATGAGGGTCAAAAAGATGAAAGGTAGGCTAAGGCGGGCTCTGAAAGGCAAAAAAGAGGATGATAGGCTTAGGTTGCTTGCTGAAACTTCCTTGGCTCATTAGGACACTTGACGATGGTGCTTCTCACCAATTTTGGGTAAGTTTGGAGGAATTTTTGACATTTGCAAATTTTGAAATTCTACACACAGGAAAACTGCGTAAACACGTAGCATCACTGGCACTGCGCTTTTCCTAGGGGCACCGAATGGAGAAATGGTTTGCATTTTTGGATTTTTAGTGATGAGGACATGCACCCTATGGATTTTATAAGTTTTTGGGGTGGAACTGGTCTCCCAAAAGGTCAGAAAACACCCTAAAAATGAGCTTTCTGCCACTTTTTGAACACATAGAAGTAGTCTTGGGAGAATCAAGTTTTTAGGGGTCAAATGATCTTCAAATGTAGAAATTCTAGATGTTTTAGAAAGTGGACTTGAATACCTTTCCAATGAGATATAATGAGCTCAATTTTGATTCCAATAAGGCCTCCAAAAGGGACCTGAAAGTGGCGCTTGGCTTTGGTCCAGTGACGCTATGCATAGGGCAGATTTTGCACAGGATGCCTATTTTTCCATTTTTTGACTGTGTTCTTAGATTCTCTCTCATGGAGGATTTTTTACCATTGTAAATGATGACTTGGCATGTAAATATGATAGATAATTAGTAGTAGAAGGTAGATTCATTGCTTTAAAGTCAATTTGAGCTCAAATGAATCAGTTTTTCACTTTTAGAGGCAAGTTGTTGAGATGCCTATATTCATGATTCTTGTTCAGTGTTGGTTAGATTAGGTCCTCATCTTATGGATTCGACCCCTGAGGATGGGAGGAGGTTGAAACAATTCCTATATCTTCTTCTTCTTTCTCTTTGTAGAGGGTTGGACTCAGCTGGATGCGCATACCTTGATTGTACATCATTTTGTAGCAGTTTAGCAGGAGATTAATAAGAATTGCGGCTATTTTTATGGGATCCATGTGGTATGGAGTTTTAGTACAGCTTATTCTTTTGTGATCATATTTTAATGTGTTTTATGTACTTCATTAATCATTTCATTTCTTCTAAGTGAATGCTTTCATGTTGATAGGAAAAATTCATTACATCAGTGCTCTGTTTTAGGAAGACATTCACCATTTCATGTTTTTTACAGTCTAGGAAGGATCCATGGTTTTCATATGTTCTTCTTAGCTTCTCACTAGTCTTAAACATCTCACCCCATCAAGCCCTAGAGTAATAAAACTTATGCCTACCTTACCCCATTGAACACCCTGCAATTTGACCCAATTCCCTAGATCTAAACTATCCAGCTCCTCCTGATCTAGCAAAACCCCTTCAAAATCCAATAAAAATTTCACGCTACTATACCTAGCCTAAAATCCTTTTCCTGATCTAGTCATCTTAGCTGAGATCCTTACAGAGAGAGCCCTCTCCCGGCCTAGTAGGGCTAGCTACTTGGCTAAGCGTCGTTTGTGGTTACCCTAGCATTGCCTTCCTTCAGCCTAAGGTTCAATCTATGTGATAACATAGTGGTGACCATACTAGGAAATGAAAGACTAATCACCTCGGTAATATCTTTCATTTGAGTTCTTAAGCTTATGGATGATGTGTTTTAGAATTTACTAGGCTGAATAGGAAAGTTGTAAAGAAATATGTAAAACTTCGAAATTTAAGCACATTGGCTTCGAGAAAGTACACTAGGCCAATCCAGATCCAAACCCTGCCCTAGTTGTGGATAATCCTAACCTAATTTTGAGAAGACTCAAAAAACAAGAAATTTCAATTAGTCCAACACCTTCAATAACAGTAGATTCCTGCCCTGATGAGTGGTTGCTTTTAGAAGACCTCCCCTTTGATTTGTCATTTGACCTTTCCCTATTTAGACCCAGGTCTAAAAGTGCACTTGACGACATAGTTCTAGATCCAGAGCTTATTGCAGATCTCGAAGTCCAAAAGGAAAACTGGTCAATTGATGAGTATATTCTAAATTACCCTCTATCATCCCTCACTACTGCTAAGATCCCCGAGCTTTCCGAATTAGTGTCCACTACCCTCAGTTCATCAGTATTCCCTTCAACCTCTGAAGTTCATTCCCTGCCTCCATTTATACCTTCACTTCCCTATCAACCTATGATCCCCATCAGTCACCTATTACTCACAGTTCTCCATCAACCACTGCATCAACCCCTAGTAGCCCAATCCTTGCTTTAAATCCACCTCGAGTTATGGCTGCCTGGTATGAACCCCTTGTTTTACCTCAGAATCTTGGTGCCATGCTCGCTGATTATCAAGGAAAAATACCTTTCTTTGATGCCACTCAAACCATTACAGCTCAGCAACATGTTGATAAAATGAAAGATTTCTTTTACCTCCATGAAGTAGAGATTGAAGATGTGACGATGAGATTGTTTGTACAAAGCATTGGAGGTGAAGTTTGGAAGTGGTTCAGAGCTTTACCTGTAGCTTCTATCACCACTTTACCAATCCTCCATAGGCAATTACTGGATCGGTGGGAGGTGAAGAAAAATCCACTTCAGATTTTGTCCAAGTATGAGAACATCGAAAGAAATGTCGGCGAGAGTGTGCAAGACTATTGTGTGAGGTTTAATGCAGTATACAATGCTATTCCTGCCAACATTGAACCAGCAGAGGGATTGGCTTTGCTCAAGTCTCCAGACAATTTCGATGCTGATATGGCATATCAGTTGCAGGAATGTGATCCTACCACACTAGAAGACATGCAAAAGAATGTTGTGATTATAGAAGCAAACTTGCTGGCCAAAAGAGCAAGAATGAGATCTGAGAAAAGGGTGACCATAAAAGAAGAAGCATCTACTTCAGATGTAAATATGGATACATTGATTCAAACACTAGAGAGGATGATTGACGGGTTAACCATCACAGATAGACTTGAACCACCAATCCGGAATCCAAATTTTAGAGGACAGCGACAGCCCCAATTCTAAATCAAGCAGAGACAACAAAAGGCACTAGACCAACCAGCACAACAACAGTAGACCAGAACTCCCTTGCAGCAGAATTACATTCAAGGAATGGAAGAAGAAGATGAGGACGATTCGATAATTGAAGCAAATCACTTTTTCACTGCTGATGGTATGCCCATATTTCTAACAGAAGATGAAGAATACATAGAAGTTCCAGAAATTCAAAGGGATGAGGATTACATCTTAGCAAATGATGTAGTTTTGGAGGCTGAATTTGATGATTATCAACGTGGTTATATGAATGCTTTGACTGCATAGCAGAGGCAGTGTTCTTTAAGGAGCAGAGATGTACCGGTCAAATCCCATTTAGAAAATAAAGGATGTGCAATCAAAAAATGATTCCTCAAACACTCAAAAGAAAGGGAAAGATCCTGTTGATCCAAATCCCAGCAAGGTACCATCAGCAAGTATCACTGCAAACGAGAAGAACAATCAACAAAAAGATAGTGCAGCAAAAGAGCAAGCAGATAAGAAGGAAATTGGTGTCAAAGAGGTAGAAAAAGTTTCATCCTTTAATTTAGAAAATGAAATTGCTAAATTAAAAGTGTCCATTCCTTTGACTGAGCATGTTAAGAATAGCAATTATAAACACCATGTCTCTAGAATATTGCAAATAGATCCTTTGTCAGACATGGTGAATGTCGAGGATGATCACCCTAAACTCATTTTTGGTCCAGCCATAGAAGGTCAGCCTGAACATAGTGAAGTCCCTCCTTTTTATCTAAGTCTTAGACTGCATCAGTATATTCTCCATAATGCTATGTTAGATTCTGGAGCTTCTCACAATTTGATGCCTAAAGCCATTATGGAAAAGTTGGGCCTGGATATTACACGGAAATATCGTGATTTGTACTCCTTTGACTTCGGTAGAGTTTGTTGCATTGGTCTCATCAAAGATTTAGTGGTTTCTTTAGATCAAATCCCAGCCAAAAATGTCTTGATGGATGTGGTAGTTGTTGATATACCGCCTCGATTTGGTATGCTCTTATCTAGATCGTGGTGTGCTAAACTCAAAGGTACTTTACAACTTGACTTCTTTTATGCTACCATTCCTGTTTTTGGTCAATTGAGGAAGTTGTACAAGAAACGAAAATGAAATACATGATCACTAGTAAAGTGAAGCCTCTGAATCATACAATAAATGATGTACATACTGATTTAGAGTCCTTTGTTTTGTACTCTGATAGTGGATTGAATGATGTAGATATTTAGCATGAAGAAGTAGATGATGTACCAAAAATTTCCGAGAATTTTAGAGTAGTTCTTAATCAAGAAAAAGAAAAAATAGCAAGTTCTTTTGAGCAGCCTACATAGCAACAAAGGGTCAGTGAAGAGTAGAAAAATGAAGTAATCAAAAAAGTTAAGGTAGAGAAGGAGACAAAATTTTAGCATCTAGAAGATGAAGCCGGCCTTTGGAGCATTGACCTCTATGGCGTTGTGGGTAAGGATGGTGCTGGTATTGGAATTTGGCTTCAAAGCCCTGCTTTGCAGCCTGCCAAAGTCCCAAGTAATGTTAGAGTATGATCCTACAAGTCAGCTTTTGATTGCTCTAATAATGAAGCGGAGTACGAGGCTTTGATTACAAGTCTTAAAATTTTGAAGAAACTGGATGCGAAAAGGATTTTCGTTTATGGTGATTCAGAGCTTGTGATTAAACAAGTAAAAGGAGAATATCAAGCAAAGCATCTGCCGATGAGAGCCTACAAAAATGTAGTTCTGGATATTTTGAGGATGTTTCCTGAATATACCTTGACAACAGTACCCCAGACTCAAAACATCATTGCAGATTCACTTGCCACTGCGACCAGCAATTTGAAGATTCCAATGAGTTCTAGCTACAAATTTGAAATTCATGTCAAACATAGGCCTGTTGTTCTTGATAATTTGAGGTATTGGCAAGTTTTTTGGGATGATAATGAAATTAATGCCTTTTTGCAGAATGAAGGAAAGTTTAAGAATGCTTCCATTGATGATGATTGTGATTCCGATGAACAAAATATTGAGGTAAATCAGATGGAGGTTTTACAGCTGAAGGATAATATTATTCCTAGAGGTCTCCTATCTTTAGAGGATATTTTTGATCAGGATGATGTGGCAAGAAATCTGACCTTAGTTCCTATAGACAAAGGAGTTGAAGATGTAAATCTTGGAACAGCTGACAAGCCCAAGCTTGTAAAGTTATCAAAATCATTTTCTCTGGAAGTAAAGGCTAAGTATGTTAGATTACTTTCTGAATTTTCTGATATTTTTGAATGGGATTATTTAGATTTGAAGGTGTATGACAAGGATATCATTTATCACACTATTCCTATCAAGCCAGATCAAAAACCTTTTAGACAGAAGTTGAGAAGTATCAATCCAAAGCTACTTCCATCCATCGAGAAAGAGGTAAATAGATTGTTCAAAGCTAGCATCATTGTTCCAATTAGATTTTCTTATTGGATTTCAAATTTAGTCCTAGTACGAAAGAAGACCGGAGAAATAAGGCTGTGCATAGATTTCTGGAACCTCAAAAAAGTGTCCTTAAAGGATAATTACCCTCTTCCTAAGATGGACCATATTCTCCAAAGAGTAGTTGGAGCATCACGGATGTCACTACTAGATAGTTACTCAGGCTATAATCAGATCTTGGTGCATGAAAAAGACCAAGAAAAAACTGCCTTCACAACAACTTGGGGAACTTTTCAGTATGCCAAAATGCCATTTGGGTTGAAGAATGCTGGAGCCACATTTCAGTGGGCAATGGACATAGATTTTTCTAATGAGAAGGATGTTTTCTTGGTAGTTTATTTAGATGATTTGAGGGTATTTTCTGGTTCTGATGATGAACATTTGCACCACTTAAGGATTGTATTTCAGAAATGTAGGAAGTTCGATATTTCTCTAAACCCGAAAAAGAGTCTCTTTGCCATGGACGAGGGTAAACTCTTTGGTCATATAATTTCTAAAGATGGTATTCGCATTGATCCTTCAAGGGTGGAGGCAATATAGCATATAGACTTTCTGCGCAACAAAAAGGAGATAGAGGCTTTCAATGGTAAGATGAATTTCTTACACAGATTTATACCAAATTTGCTGAGCATTTACGTGAAATAACTAATATGTTGAAAAAGGACAAAACTATAAAATGGACCGACGATGCTATGAAATCATTCAACTTGGTAAAGTTTGTTTCAACCACAGCCCCAGTCTTGATTAGTCTTGATTATACTCATGATTTTATTATATTTTCATTTTCATCCAAGCACACCATGGCTGCGGTATTGATGCAAAAGAGGGATCAGGCGGAGCAACCCATTGATTTTTTCAGTAGGACTATTCAAGATGTTGCCTTGCATTACAATATCATTGAAAAACAAGTGCTACCTCTTATAAAAGAATTGAAGGATTTCAGAGTATACATTCTGCATTCACATGCTATAACATATGTTCCTAATGTAGCAGTCAAGGATGTTTTGATGCAAACTAATCTGGAGGGAAGAAGAGGTAAGTGGATAGAAGAAATGTTGGAGTATGATCTTGAGATTAAACCTACCAAATTGATCAAAGGACAAGGCTTGGTAAAACTGATGGCCAAATCAAATTTTCTTTCTCTAGACATAAATCTCATTGTAGCAATGTCAGAGGACGAAGATGGTGGCTCACTCATTCAAGTATTAGAAATGTTTCTCAAATCACATTGGTATTCTAAATAGTTTATGTTCGTCAGCATCTTTCACCACCTCCTAGAATTTCAAGAAGTAAAGGTAGATCACTAAAACTAAAGTCTTCAAAATTCTGCATTTCAAATAGTGCTCTCTACTGGAAAGATCTAGGAGGAATTCTTCTTAATTGTTTGGTTGAAGATGAAGCTCAGTAGGTAATGAATGATTTTCATAGAGGTGATTGTGGTGGTCATTTGTTTTGGAAACCAACAACTAACAAAGTGTTGAGAGCAGGATATTATTGGCCAACTTTGTTTTGAGATTTATATAAGACAGTGATGGGCTGCCATGAATGCCAAGTTGAAGTAAATGCACCTTTCCAGCGGTGGGGACTTCATTTCATAGGGGAAATCCATCCTACATCATCAGCACAACACAGATGGATTTTGACAGCTATCGATTACTTCACCAAGTGGATTGAGGCCATTTCGACAAGGAAAGCCATGGACACAGTAATTATCCAATTTTTAGAATCTAATATCTTGTCTCGTTTTGGTTGCCCTCACAATATTATAACAGATAATTCATGAGCATTTAAGTCCAAGAATATGGTGGAGTTTTGCAACAAGTACAACATTACATTGGGTCATTTCACGACATACTACCCGCAGGGCAATGGATTGGCCGAGTCATCAAATATATCCTTGGTGAATATTATCAAGAAAATGTTGGAGGAAAAGAAGAAGAATCGGAATCGTAAGATTGTTAATGCCTTGTGGGCCGATAGAGTGAGCAGCAAGAAATCCATAGTCATGTCACCTTTTGATTTGGTTTAGGGTACTAATACAATATTTCCTACATGACTTGCAGTCCCATCCATGAGATTATAACAGGAAACTGGAAGCGAAGAGGATGATATTTTGCATTGAATTAATCAAATGATTCACCTTTAGCAAACAAGAGAAGAGGTTTCCCAAAACACTTTCCGGTTGCAAGAGAAGATAAAGAAGATTTATGACCACAAAACCAAAGCAAAAAAGTTTCAGCTGGAAGATGTAGTGTTGCGGTGGGATGCACAGAATGAGGAAAAGGGAAAGCATGGTAAGATTGACAATTTATGGAAAGGACCATATAAAATCTCAGCTTATCGAGGACATAATGCATTTTTGTCAGAGGAAATGGATGGTCAAGAATGTTCAGGAGGGCCAGTGAATGGTAGGCTCCTGAAGCACTACTACTTTTGAGGTTATTCCCTGAAGTTACTTTACCTTCATTGTATATACCAGTTTTCTTTTCCTTGAAAGGTTTCAAGTACACTGTCATTTGAGCTTGGGGCCTGAAGTGAAGGCTATAAATTTTGAATGATTAGTGTCAAGTTCGGTTGATTTGGTTTATAGTCAAGTTTAGAGTCAGTTGTGAGTCAGTTTTCAGTGTGTATTGAGTCGTTTTTCACTTTTTTTGTTGACTTGACCATATTTCCAAATGGATGAGGCACTTGTTCTATGGTGTTCTTGACACCTCCAAGGAGTTTCCATCCCCAATAAGGCCAATGTTAGTGTCAGTATCTGCATACTTCCATCAGGGATCAAACTTGCTCTTTGCATTTTCATTTTAGGGGTCCCATACAGAAAATTTTACATCATTTCATTAGGTCATGTCAAACTAATCCACTGATGGTTGTCTTCTCTTCAGAAAATCTAAATTTCTCCCTCATAGAGTATACTTGCTAACCCTTCTTCAGGTTGTCTTCAGTTATGGTTTCATGGTCAATTTGTAATCATGCTTTCATTAGGTCTTGGGGTTTCATTACCAAGGTCAAGAGCATGATTTAAAGGTGTAAATAAAGGTCATCAAGGGTATGAGGAGGATAAATAAATCAAACATAATGACTTATAGGTCATAATCACTATATCCTTAGCTCTTAACCTAATGTAATTTTCACCAATAGAGTATTTTGAGTTAATTTGTATTTCTTATGTAATTTTAAGTCACTATATGTAATAAATGATCCTAGCTACACCAAAGCATCTCTCCTTGCTGCAAAACAAAGAAAAACTACAAAAATCAGTTCAAGTTGAGCATTATCCACCTGAAAAGAAACAAAGAAGAAAATGCATTAAAAATAGAGTTTTGAAGAAGGAAAAGAAACATTAGAAAGTGGGTTTGTCAAGTGAAAAATAAAAATTTACTCCTACATAAGGCCCCACATTTCATTTTCAAGTTCATCATTCTTATTTGGCAAGAAAGTAGTCAAAAAGTGAGAAGAAGAGGAAAGGTTGAGCGAGTTTTGAGAAAAGGAGAAGTGGCGTTGCACTTCTGGAGGGTGGCGCAGCGCATCTGGAGCAATGGTGGAGTGGTGTTGCGTGTAGGTAGACTGGCGTTGCGCATTTCAGGAAGGCAGGGTTGGTGTTGTGCATTTCAGGAATGTAGTGTAGGTGCTACGCATTAAGAACTTAGCGATGCACATTGAGGCCCGGTGCTGTGCGTCTGGAAAATTTCCCAGTGTAAATTTACATTGTGCTATGCTTCTAGAACCATCGTTGCGCGTCTGTGCACCGGTGCTACGCGTTGAGCAGAAGGGCCAGAAAGCCCTCAAAACCTCAAGAAACTTAAAAATTTCTCTCTCTTACCTTCATTGCAAGTAAGTTGACCTTCCTCACTACAGTTTTGGTTTGCATTTCAAACTTTTAAACATCATCCCCATGGTAAATATGAAACCCTAAATTTACCCCTAGTTATGCCTAAACCCTAAAACCCCCATTTTTCCTCCTATCACCTACCACTACAGCCCTAAACTCTTTCCCTATCCCGTTATCCCTTTATCCCCATTCCATATCATCCCCATCCCTTTATCCCTCTTCCCCAAGGGAAATTTCTTAAACAAAACAAGCCTTCACTATCATTTTTATCATTCCTACTCCCTCAGTCATTTTCTACCCCATAAGCTCATCTCCCATCCCCTCACTCCTAAAACCCTTTCACTCATTCCCTTCATACAAACTCAAGCCTTGCAAACATGGACAGAGAGGACCGAGACTATGAGGAGGAGGAAAACACAAGCAGTGAAACCTCAGTAGATAGAGCTAGGGATTAGAGAAAACCACACAAGGGAGGCATAATTATTAGAGAAGAGTCATCAAACCTTAGGGAATGGCAAGCCTCCTCATTGGTTGTCACATATTTTAGATATCTTGTCTGCTATGAGTTCTATGAGTAGGTAGAGAGAGTTTACTACCACCCTGAGCTCGCCAGACTTTTTTTAGCTCATCTTCGGGACAACAAAGTGACTCTTGCTGGGGTGACATTCACAGTCACCCTCCATCATTGCAGATGCATTAGGATTCCAAATGTAGGGGAGAAGTGGTACAAGGCTCACGAACTCGATGAACACTATTATGAGCCTTATATCAAACCCCGGTATAGAAATGAGGTGAAGAGACTTTTTCCTTTCAGATTTCTTGAACACGAGTATGTCTCCATGATGAAAATTGTCATGAAATATTTCTCTTGTGAGGACAAAATTTCCAGGTTGTACACCGATCACATCAGGCTCCTCATGCATTTTACCAGGGTGAGGATGTTAAACCTCCCTTATTTCTTGTTCAGGAATATTGAGAAGATGAACCATTTTGTAAAAAAGAAGCCATGCCCTCAGCAAATGAGTAGTCTCTATCATTATTCCCTGATGAGGATGATTGTGCTTCATCATCTTAGCCTCCTCAACATCTCTTGTGAGACATTTATCACTCATGACATCTTCAGGGGTCCTCAAATTCCTCCACCATCATCTCAAGAAGTAGGGGGACCTTCTAGAAGTGGTCAGGTGAAAATAGATGAGGAAGCCAAAGAGACTAGAGCAACTAAGGTGCCCGAGACTTACATGACATATCAGAGGGGCACGAGAAGATTGTTTGCAGCCGATAGGCAAGTTTTTGCTGCACAGGATGTGGAAGGGACTTTGCCTTCTTCATCAACCCATAGGCAAATGCTAGCTCCACAGGATGTGGAAGAGGCTATGCCTTCTTCATCAACACAACAGGTATAGGTGCAGCAGCTGCACAAAGGAATAGAAAAGATGTCGGAAGAAAGTTTTGATGATGAGGATAAAGAAAGAGACTTTGATTTGATAGAGCATGATGATACAAGGCAGCATTATACTCATCAAGGCATGGAAACAATTGACGTAGAGGCTCGGGATAAAGAAACAATAAAAGAAATCATCATACGGGAAAAGGAGGATCAAGTCCAAGCTGTGATGGAGAATTTGGAGAGATATAAGTATGTCATCACATATTTGGAACAAGAAAACAAGTAATTGAGAGACAAAGAAGTCCTCATGGAGCTCGAACTGCTCAAGGTAAAAAACAAAGTGACAAAGAGGCACAAGTCACTTTGACTCCTATTGAGAAGGAGATTAAAGATGATAGAGAGACTTGGCTTGAGAGAGTCAATTTTCACCTTGAGAAGCTGTTAAAGAAATCCAATAGAGACAATTAGATGATTAGGCACATGGCCTACCATTAAAGGACCCGAAACAAGATTTGCAACATGAGGGTCAAAACGATGAAAGGTAGGCTAAGGCGGGCTCTGAAAGGAAAAAAGGAGGATGATAGGCTTAGGTTGCTTGCTGAAACTTCCTTGGCTCATTAGGACACTTCATGATGGTGCTTCTCACCAATTTTGGGCAAGTTTGGAGGAATTTTCGTCATTTGTAAATTTTGAAATTCTACACACAGGAAAACTGCCTAAACGCTCAGTGCCACTAGAGCTGCGCTTTTCCTAGTGGCACCCAATGGAGAAATGGTTTGCACTTTTGGATTTTGAGCGATGAGGACATGAACCCTATGGATTTTCTAAGTTTTTGGGGCAGAACTAGTCTCCCAAAAGGTCAAAATACACCCTAAAAATGAGCTTTCTGCCACTTTTTGGACACATAGAAGCAGTGTTGGGAGAATAAAGCTTTTAGGGGTCAAATTAGCTTCAAATTTATAAATTCTAGGTGTTTTGGAAGGTAGACTTGAATACCTATCCAATGAGCTATCATGAGCTCAATTTTGATGCGGCGAAGGCCTCCAAAAGGGACCTGAAATTGGTGTTGCGTGTTGGGCCAGTGGTGCTATGCATAGGGAAAATTTTGCACAGGATGCCTATTTTTCCATTTTTTGACTGTGTTCTTATATTCTCTCTCATGGAGGATGTTTTACTATTGTAAATGATGACTTGGCATGTAAATATGACAGACAATTAGTAGTAGAAGGTATATTCATTGCTTTAAAAGTCAATTTGAGCTCAAATGAATAAGTTTTTCACTTTTAGAGGCAAGTTGTTGAGATGCCTATATTCTCGATTCTTGTTCAATGTTGGTTAGATTAGCTCCTCATCTTATGGAGTTGACCCTTGAGGATGGGAGGAGGTTGAAAAAATTCCTATATCTTCTTCTTCTTTATCTTTGTAGAGGGTTGGACTTAGCTAGATGTTCATACCTTGATTGTACATCATTTTGCAGCAGTTTAGCAGGAGATTAATAAGAATTGCAGCTATTTTTATGGTATCCATGTTGTATGGAGTTTTAGTACAGTTTATTCTTTTGTGGTAATATTTTAATGTCTTTTATGTACTTTTTTAATCATTTGATTGCTTCTAAGTGAATGTTTTCAAGTTGATAGGAAAAATTCATTACATCAGTGCTCTGTTTTGGGAAAACATTCACTATTTCATGTTTTCTGCAGTCTAGGAAGGATCCATGGTTTTCACATGCTCTTCTTAGCTTCTCACTAGTCTTAAACATCTCATCCCATCAAGCCCTAGAGTGCTAAAACTTATGCCTACCTTGCCCTAATGAACACCCTGCAATTTTGACCTAATTCCCTATATCTAAACTGTCCAGCTCCTCCTGATCCAGCAAAACCCCGTCAAAATCCAATAAAAATTTTGTGCTACTATACCTAGCCTAAATTCCTTGCCCTGATCCAGTCATCTTGGCTGAGATCCTTATAGAGAGAGCCCTCTCTTGGCCTAGTATGGCTAGCTACTTGGCTAAGCGTGGTTTGTGGTTACCCTGGCATTGCCTTCCTTCAGCTTGAGGTTTAATCTAGGTGATAACATAGTGGCGACCATACTGCAGAATGAAAGACTAATCACCCCGGTAATATCTTCCATTTGAATTCTTAAGCTTATGGATGATGTGTTTTAGAATTTACTAGGCTGAATTAGAACGTTGTAAAGAAATATGTAAATCTTTGAAATTTAAGCACACTGGCTTCGAGAAAGTACACTAGGCCCAATCCAGATCCAAACCCTGACCTAGTAGTGGATAATCCTAACCTAATTTTGAGAAGACTCAAAAGACAAGAAATTTTAGTCAGTCCAACACCTTCAATAACAGTAGATTCCTGCCCTGCTGAGTGGCTGTTTTTAGAAGACCTCCCCTTTGATCTGTCATTTGACCTTTCCCTATTTAGAACCAGGTCTAAAAGTGCGCTTGACGACATAGTTCTAGGTATAGAGTTTATCGCAGATCTCCAAGTCCAAAAGGCAAACCGGTCAATTGATGAGTATATTCTAAATTCCCCTCAATGATCCCTCACTACTGCTAATATCCCTGGGCTTTCCGAATCAGTGTCCACTACCCTCAGTTCATCATTATTCCCTTCAACCTCTGAAGTTCCTTCCCTGCCTCCATTTATACCTTCACTTCCATATCAACCTATCATTCCCCATTAATCACCTATTACTCCAAGTTCTCCATCAACTACTGCATCAACTCCTAGTAGCCCAATCCTTGCTTTAAATCCACCTTGAGTTATGGTTGCTCGGTGTGCACCCCTTGTTTTACCCCAGAATCTTGGTGCCATGCCCACTGATTATCAATGCAAAATACCTTTCTTTGATGCCACTCAAACCATTACAGCTCAGCAACATGTTGATAAAATGAATGATTTCTTTGACCTCCATGAAGTAGAGATTGAAGATGTGACGATGAGATTATTTGTACAATGCTTTGGAGGTGAAGTTCAGAAGTGGTTCAGAGCTTTACCTACAGCTTCTATCACCACTTTACCAATCCTCCATAGGCAATTCTTGGATCAGTGGGAGGTGAAGAAAAATCCACTTCAGATTTTGTCCAAGTATGAGAACATCAAAAGAAATGTCGGCAAGAGTGTGAAAGGCTATTGTGTGAGGTTTAATGCAGTATACAATGCTATTCTTGCGAACATTAAACCCCCAGAGGGATTGGCTTTGCTCAAGTTTCCAGACAGTTTCGATGATGATATGGCATATTAGTTGTGAGAACGTGATCCTACCACACTAGAAGACATGCAAAAGAATGTTGTGAGTGTAGAATCAAACTTGCTGGCCAAAAGAGCAAGAATGAGATCTGAGAAAAGAGTGACCATTAAAGAAGAAGCATCTACTTTAGATGTAAAGATGGATACATTGATTCGAACACTAGAGAGGATGGTTGACCGGTTAACCATCACAGATAGACTTGAACCACCAATCTGGAATCCAAATTTTAGAGGACAGCAACAGCCCCAATTCTAAATCAAGCAGAGAGAACAAAAGGCACCAGACCAACCAGCACAACAACAGCAGATCAGAACTCCCTTGCAGCAGAATTACATCCAGGGAATGGAAGAAGAAGTTGAGGATGATTCGGTAATTAAAGCAAATCACTTTTTCACTGTTGATGGTATGCCCATGTTTTTAACCAAAAATGAACAATACGTAGAAGTTCCAGACATTCAAAGGGATGAGGATTACATCTTAGCAAGTAATGTAGTTTTGGAGGTTGAATCTGATGATTATCAGCGTGGTTATATGAATGCTTTGACTGCACAGCAGAGGCAGTGTTCTTTGGGGAGTAGAGATGTACCAGTCAAATCCCATTTAGAAAAGAAAGGATGTGCAATCAAAAAATGATTCCTCAAACACTCAGAAGAAAGGGAAAGAGCCTGTTGGTCGGAATCCCAGCAAGGTACCATCAACAAGTATCACTGCAAACGAGAAGAACAATCAGAAAAAAGATAGTGCAGCAAAAGAGCAAGAAGATAAGAAGGAAATTGGTGTCGAAGAGGTAGAAAAAGTTTCATCCTTTAATTTAGAAAGTGAAATTGTTAAATTAAAAGTGTCCATTCCTTTGACTAAGCTTGTTAAGAATAGCAATTATAAACACCATGTATCAAGAATATTGAAAATAGATCCTTTTTTAGACATGGTAAATGTCGAGGATGATCACCCTGAACTCATTTTTGGTCCAGCCATAGAAGGTCAACCTGAAGATAGTGAAGTCCCTCCCTTTTATCTAAGTCTTAGACTGCATTAGTATATTCTCCATAATGTTATGTTAGATTATGGAGCTTCTCACAATTTGATGCTTAAAGCCATTATGGAAAATTTGGGCCTGGATATTACTCAGAAATATCATGATTTGTACTCCTTTGACTCCGGTAGAGTTCGTTGCATTGGTCTCATCAAAGATTTGGTGGTTTCTTTAGATCAAATCCCAGCCAAAAATGTCTTGATGGGTGTGGTAGTTGTTGATATACCGCCTTGATTTGGTATGCTCTTATCTAGATTGTGGGGTGCTAAACTGAAAGGTACTTTACAACTTGACTTCTCTTATGCTACCATTCCTGTTTTCGGTCAATTGAGGAAGTTGTACAGGAAAAGAAAATGAAATACATGATCACTAGTAAAGAGAAGCCTGTGAATCATACAATAAATGTTGTACATAGTGATTTAGAGTCCTTTGTTTTATACTCTGATAGTGGATTGAATGATGTAGATATTCAGCCTGTAGAAGTAGATGATGTACCAGAAATTTTCGAGAATTTTAGAGTAGTCCTTAATCAAGAAAAAAGAAAAAATAGCAAGTTCTTCTGAGTAGAATACATAGCAACAAAGGGTTAGTGAAGAGCAGAAAAATGAAGTAATCAACAAAGATAAGGTAGAGAAGGAGACAAAATTTTAGCATCTAGAAGATGAAGTTGGCACTTGGAGCATAGATTTCAATGGAGCAGTGGGTAAGAACAGTGCTGGTATTGGAATTTGGACTTGAAGCCCTACTTTGCAGCCTGCCAAAGTCCCAAGTAATGTTAGAGTATGTTACTACAAGCTACCTTTTGATTGCTCTAATAATGACGCAGAGTATGAGGCTTTGATTACAGGTCTTAAAATTTTGAAGAAACTGGATGCGAAAAGGATTTCCATTTGTGGTGATTCAGAGCTTGTGATTAAACAAGTAAAAGGAGAATATCAAGCAAAGCACCTGCCGATGAGAGCCTACAAAAATGCAGTTCTGGATATTTTGAGGATGTTTCTTGAATATACCTTGACAGCAGTACCCCAGACTCAAAACATCATTACATATTCACTCGCCACTGCGACCAGCAATTTGAAGATTCCAATGAGTTCTAGCAACAAACTTGAAATTCATGTCAACCATAGGCCTGCTATTCCTGATAATTTGAGGCATTAGCAAGTTTTTGGGATGATAATGAAATTAATGCCTTTTTGTAGAATGAAGGAAAGTTTAAGAATGCTTCCATTGATGATGATTATGATTCCGATGGACAAGATATTGAGGTAAATCAAATGGAGGTTTTACAGCTGAAGGATAATATTATTCCTAGAGGTCGCATACCTTTAGAGGAGGTTTTTGATCAGGATGATGTGGCAAGAAAACCGACCTTGGTTCCAATAGACAAAGGAGTTGAAGATGTAAATCTTAGAACAGCTGACAAGCCCAAGCTTGTAAATTTATCAAACGCATTGTCTCCCAAAGTAAAGGCTAAGTATGTTAGATTAATTTCTGAATTTTATGATGTTTTTGAATGTGATTATTCAGATTTGAAGGTGTATGACAAGGATATCATTTAGCATACTATTCCTATCAAGCTGGATCAAAAAACTTTTAGACAGAAGTTGAGAAGTATCAATCCAAAGCTGCTACCATCCATCGAGAAAGAGGTAAATAGATTGTTCAAAGCTGGCATCATTGTTCCAATTAGATTTTCTGATTGGATTTCAAATTTAGTCCCAGTACAAAAGAAGACTGGAGAAATAAGGTTGTGCATAGATTTCTAGAACCTCAACAAAGTGTCCTTAAAGGATAATTACCCTCTTCCTAAGATGGACCATATTCTGCAAAGAGTAGTTGGAGCACCACGGATGTCACTACTAGATAGTTACTCAAGCTATAATTAGATCTTGGTGCATGAAAAAGACCAAGACAAAACTGCCTTCACAACACCTTGGGGAACTTTTCAGTATGCCAAAATGCCATTTGGGTTGAAGAATGCTAGAGCCATGTTTTACCAGGCAATGGACATAGATTTTTCTAATGAGAATGATGTTTTCTTGGTAGTTTATTTAGATGATTTGACAGTATTTTCTGGTTCTGATGATGAACATTTTCACCACTTAAGGATTGTCTTTCAAAAATGTAGGAAGTTCGGTATTTCTCCAAACCCAAAAAAGAGTATTTTGCCATGGATGAGGGTAAACTCCTTGGTCATATAATTTCTAAAGATGGTATTCGAATTGATCCTTCAAGGGTGGAGGCAATCCAGCATATAGACATTCCGTGCAACAAAAAGGAGATTGAGGCTTTCAATGGTAAGATGAATTTCTTACGCAGATTTATACCAAATTTGCTGAGCATTTACACGAAAGAACTAATATGTTGAAAAAGGACATAACTCTAAAATGGACCGACGATGCTATGAAATCATTCAACTTCGTAAAGTTTTCTTTAACCATAGCCCCAGCCTTGATTAGATTTGATTATACTCGTGATTTTATTATATTTTCATTTGCATCCGAGCACACCATGGCTGCGGTATTGATGCAAAAGAGGGATCAGGCGAAGCAACCCATTGACTTTTTCAGTAAGACTATTCGAGATGTTGCCTTGTTTTACAATATCATTGAAAAACAAGTGCTGGTTCTTATAAAATAATTGAATGATTTCAGAGTATACATTCTGCATTCACATACTATAGCATATGTTCCTAATGTAGCAGTCAAGGATGTTCTGATGCAAACTTATCCGGAGGGAAGAAGAGGTAAGTGGATAGAAGCAATGTTGGAGTATGATCTTGAGATTAAACCTACCAAACTAATCAAAGGACAAGGCTTGGCAAAACTGATGGCCAAATCAAATTTGCATGCTCTAGACATAAATCTCATTATAGCAATGTCAGAGGATGTAGATGGTGGCTCACTCATTCAAGTATTAGAAATGTTTCTCAAATCACCTTGGTATTCTGAACAGCTTATGTTCTTCAACATCTTTCACCACCACTTGGAATGTCAAGAAGTAAAGGTAGATCACTAAAACTAAAGTCTGCAAAATTATGCATTTTAAATAGTGCTCTCTACTGGAAAGATCTAGGAGGAATTCTTCTAAACTGTTTGGTTGAAGATGAAGCTCAGCAGGTAATGAATGATATTCATAGAGGTGATTGTGGTGGTCATTTGTTTTGGAAAAAAACAGCTAACAAAATGTTGAGAGCAGGATATTATTGTTCAAATTTGTTTTGAGATTTATATAAGACAGTGATGGGCTACCATGAATGCCAAGTTTTTCAAGGAAAAAGGAATTTGCTTCCTCTTCCTTTGAAGCCAGTTGAAGTAAATGCACCTTTGTAGCAGTAGGGACTTCATTTCATAGGGGAAATCCATCCTACATTATTAGCACAACACAGATGGATTTTGACAGCTACCAATTACTTCACAAAGTGTATTAAGGCCATTCTGACAAGGAAAGCCACGAACACAGTAATTATCCAATTTTTAGAATCTAATATCTTGTCTCGTTTTGGTTGCCCTCACAAGATTATAACAGATAATGCATCAGCATTTAATTCCAAGAAGATGGTGGAGTTTTGCAACAAGTACAATATTACATTGGGTCATTTCACGGCATACTACCCGCAGGGCAATGGATTGGTCGAGTCATCAAATAAATCCTTGGTGAATATTATTAAGAAAATGTTGGAGGCAAAAAAGAAGAATTGGAATCGTAAGATTGTTAATGCCTTGTGGGCCGACAAAGTGAGTAGCAAGAAATCCATAGGTATGTCACCTTTTGAGTTGATTTATGGTACTGATACAGTATTTCCTACATCACTTGCAATCCCGACCATGAGATTATTACAGGAAGCTGGCAGAGAAGAGGATGATATTTTGTATAGAATTAATCAAATGATTCACCTTCAGCAAACAAGGGAAGAGGTTTCCAAAAACACTTTCTAGTTGCAAGAGAAGATAAAGAAGATTTATGACCGCAAAACCAAAGCAAAAAATTTTCAGCTAGAAGATGTAGTGTTGCGGTGGGATGCACAGAATGAGGAAAAGGGAAAGCATCGTAATTTTGACAATTTATGGAAAGGACCATATTAAATCTTAGCTTACTGAGCACAGAATGCATTTTTGTTAGAGGATTTGGATGGTCAAGAATGTTCAGGAGGGCCAGTGAATGGTAGGCTCCTAAAGCACTACTACTTTTGAGGTTATTCCCTGAAGTTACTTCACCTTCATTGTATATACCAGTTTTCTTTTCCTTGCAAGGTTTCAAGTACATTGTCATCTAAGCTTGGGGCCCAAAGTGAAGGCTATAAATTTTGAATGATTAGTGTCAAGTTCGGTTGATTTGGTTTATAGTCAAGTTTAGAGTCGGTCGTGAGTCAGTTTTCAGTGTGTATTGAGTCATTTTTCACTTTTTTTGTTGATTTGACCGTATTGCCCAATGGATGAGGCACTTGGTCTATGGTGTTCTGACACCTCCAAGGAGTTTCCATCCCTAATAAGGCCAATGTTAGTGTCAGTATCTACATACTTCCATGAGGGATCAAACTTTCTCTTTGCATATTCATTTTAGGGGTCCCATATAGAAATTTTTACATCATTTCATTAGGTCATGTCAAACTAATCCATTGATGGTTGTCTTCTTTTCAGAAAATCTAAATTTCTCCCTCATAGAGTATACTTGCTGACCCTTCTTCAGGTTGTCTTCAGTTATGGTTTCATGGTCAATTTGTAATCATGCTTTCATTAGGTCATAGGGCATGTTTCATTAGGTCTTAGGGTTTCATTACCAAGGTCAAGAGCATGATTTAAAGGTGTAAATAAAGGTCATCAAGGGTATGAGGAGGATAAATAAATCAAACATGATGGCTTGTAGGTCATAGTCACTATATCATTATCTATTAACCTAATGTAATTTTCACCTCAAAAACATGTTTTTGAGGTGAAAATAGAGTATTTTGAGTTAATTTGTATTTCTTATGTAATTTTAAATCACTATATGTAATAAATGATCCTAGCTGCACCAAAGCATCTCTCCTTGCTGCAAAACAAAGAAAAACTGCAAAGATCAGTTCAAGTTGAGCATTATCCAGCTAAAAAGAAACAAAGAAGAAAATGCATTAAAAACAGAGTTTTGAAGAAGGAAAAGAAACATTAGAAAGTGGGTTTGTCAAGTGCAAAATCAAAATTTACTCCTACGTAAGGCCCCACATTTCATTTTCAAGCTCATAATTCTCATTTGGCAAGCAAGGAGTCAAAAAGTGAGAAGAAGAGGAAAGGTTGAGCAAGTTTTGGGCAAAGGAGAAGTGGCGTTGTGCTTCTGGAGGGTGGCGTTGCATGTTTGGAGCAGTGGTGGAGTGGTGTTGTGCGTAGGTAGACTCTCACTGTGCATTTTAGGAAGGCAGGGTTGGTGCTGCACATTTCAGGAAGGTAGGGTAGGCATTGCGCGTTGAGAACTTGGCGCTGAGCATTGAGGCCTGGTGCTGTCCGTCTGACAAATTTCCCAGTGTAAATTTACACTGTGCTCCGCTTCTGGAACTATCGTTGTGTGTCTGTGCACCGGTGCTACGCGTTGAGCAGAAGGGCCAGAAAGCCCTCAAAACTTCAAGAAACTTCAAAATTTCTCTCTTACCTTCATTGCAAGTAAGTTGACCTCCCTCACTACAGTTTTGGTTTGCATTTCAAACTTTTAAGCATCATCCCCCATGGTAAATATGAAACCTAAATTTACCCCTAGTTATACCTAAACCCTAAAACCCCCATTGTTCCTTCTATCACCTATCACTACAGCTCTAAACTCTTTCCCTATCCCTTTATCCCTATTCCATATCATCCCCATCCCTTTATCCCTCTTCTCCAAGGGTAACTTCTCAAACAAAACAAGCCCTCCCTCTCATTTTTATCATTCCTACTCCCTCATTCATTTTCTATCCCATAAGCTCATCTCCCATCCCCTCACTCCTAAGACCCCTTCACTCATTCCCTTCATACAACCTCAAGCCTTGCAAACATGGACAGAGAAGACCGAGACAATGAGGAGGAGGAAAACACAGGCAGTGACACCTTAGCAGATAGAGCTAAGCATCAGAGAAAACCACAAAAGGGAGGTAGAATTATTAGAGAAGAGAATTCAAACCTTTTGGAATTGTAGGCCTCTCAGTTGACTGTCACATGTTTCAGATATCTTGGCTGCTATGAGTTCTATGAATAGGTAGAGAAAGTTTAATACCACCCTGACCTCACCAGACTTTTTGTAGCTCATCTTTAGGACAACAAAGTGACTCTTGTTGGGGTGACATTCACAGTCTCACCCTCCATAATTGCAGATGCAACTAGGATTCCAAATGTAGGGGAGAAGTCGTACAAGGCCCAAGACTTGGATGAACACTATTATGAGCCTTATATCAAACCCCAGTAGAGAAATGAGCTGAAGAGACTTTTTCCTTTCAAATTTCTTGAAGACAAGTATGTCCCCATGATGAAAATCATCATGAAATATTTCACTTATGAGGGTAGATTTTCTAGGCTATACACCTATCACATTAGGCTCCTCATGCATTTTACCAGGGTGAGGATGTTAAACCTCCCTTATTTCTTGTTCAGGAATATTGATAAGATGGCCCATTTTGTGCAAAAGAAGCCATACCCTCAGTAGATGAGTAGTCTCTATCATTATTCCCTGATCAAGATGATTGTGCTTCATCATCTTAGCCTCCTCAACATCTCTTGGGAGACATTTATCACTCATGACATCTTCAAGGGTCCTTAAATTCCTCCACCAGTGTCTTAAGAAGCAGGGGGACCTTCTAGCAGTGCTCAGGTGAAAACAAATGAGGAAGCCAAAGAGACTAGAGCTACTGAGGTGCCTGAGACTTACATGACATATCAGAGGGGCACGAGAATATTGTTTGTAGCCGATGGGCAAGTGTTTGCTACATAGGATGTGGAAGGGACTTTGCCTTCTTCATCAACCCACAGGCAAATGCTAGCTCCACAGGATGTGGAAGGGGCTTTGCCTTCTTCATCAACATAGCAGGTACAGGTGTAGCAGCTGCAAAAAGGAAAAGAAAAGATGCCAGAGGAAAGTTTTGATGATGAGGAGGAAGAAAGAGACTTTGATTTGACAGAGCATGATGAGCCAGAGCAACATTATACTCATCATGGCATGGAAACAATTGACGTAGAGGCTCAGGATGAAGAAACAATAAAATACATCATCATACAGGAAAAGGAGGCTCAAGTCCAAGCATTGATGGACAATTTTGAGAGAGAAAAGTATGTCATCACACATTTGGAACAAGAAAACAAGAAATTCAATGAAAAACAAGTCCTCAGGGAGCTAGAACTGCTCAAGGTAAAATGACAAAGTGACAAAGAGGCACAAGTCACTTTGATTCATATTGAGAAGGAGATTAAAGATGATAGAGAGACTTGGCTTGAGAGAGTCAATTTTCACCTTGAGAAGCTATTGTAGAAGGCCAATAGAGACAATCAGATGATCAGGCACATGGCCTACCATTACAGGACCTGAAACAAGATTTGTAACATGAGGGTCAAAAAGATGAAAGCTAGGCTAAGGCGGGCTCTGAAAGGCAAAAAGAGTATGATAGCCTTAGTTTTCTTGCTGAAGATTCCTTGGCTCATTGGGCACTTGATGATGGTGCTTCTCACCAATTTTGAGCAAGTTTGGAGGAATTTTTGTCATTTACAAATTTTGAAATTCTACACACAGGAAAACTACCTAAATGCGTAGCGCCACTAGAGTTGCACTTTTCCTAGGGGAACCCAATGGAGAAATGGTTTGCATTTTTGGGTTTAGAAAAATGAGGACATGCTCCCTATGGATTTTATAAGTTTTTAGGGTAGAAATGGTCCACCAAAAGGTCAAAAAACACCCTAAAAATGTCCTTTCTGCCACTTTTTGGACACACAGAAGAAGTCTTGGGAGAATCAAGTTTTCAGGGGTGAAATGAGCTTCAAATTCTAACATTTTAGGTGTTGTGGAAATTAGACTTGAATATATTTCCAATGAGCTATCATGAGCTCAATTTGGATGCCAGGAAGGCCTCCAAAAGGGACCTGAAAGTGGCACTATGTGTTGGGCCAGTGGCACTGCGCGTATGGTAGATTCTGCATAGGATGCCTATTTTTCCTTTTTTTGACTGTGTTCTTAGATTCTATCTCATGGAGGATGTTTTAACATTGTAAATGATGACTTGGCATGTAAATATGATAGATAATTAGTAGTAGAAGGCAGGGAAAATTTTAAGAACCCCCCCTAAATTTACATGTATAATAAATGGGCGAATCTCCATGGTATATAGGAAAAATGGAAGGCGATTTTATCAATAATATGATATGTATATATAATTTTTTGGCAAATCTCTCACCAGGCATGGCGAATATTTTACTCAATTATAAAATCTTGTGTTTATTGAATACACAAATGAAATCATTGCATTTTTTTAAAATATCTTTTGAAATCAAAATTACCGAAATTACATACCGATAACCTAGTGGGTGTAGGATAAAATTCACCCGTGCCATTCATAGAAAGCATGAGAAAACACCTAATACTATATATAAAACCAAGAAAAATTCAAATTCATCACTTCTAGGGACCTCGTAACCACCCTGCGAATACACAAGTATGTTCATGTTTGCAATTAGAAAAATTACCCAAATTGCAATCTGTTTACTCCACTTCTAGGGACCTCGTAACCACCCTGCCAATACACAAGTATGTTCCTGTTTGCAATTAGAAAAATTACCCAAATTACAATCTGTTTACTCCAGCATATGTTGGAAAGTTATAGAAGGATGACTAGTGCAACCAATCCATTCCTTTTAGCCCTAGATTTGTTTCAGTTTAAAACAGAAGTATACAAATATACTTGTCCAATGTCTATGCTTTAACCATTCACCTTAAGATGTTTTTACAATATAATTTCCTAAGTCTATTTAATATCTTCATTATCATAAAAACCAACCTATATCCATCTTAACTCCACATCTACCACTCTTAGGGGGATGAAATCTATTTATCCCTCTGAGCACTTGGTAGACCCAGAATTAAGATGGATCTAAGATAGAATTTCCCCTTTAAATAGTCTATGCTCACATGAATACCATGGGTTATCATAAACCTAGAGCTTAAAAATTAGTATTAGTAATTTATAATAATTAATAAAATTAATAGTTGATTTTTATTTTAACCAAGCTAAAATGTTTAACATACATTAAATTACAACATTCATTTTTACTCTTGATCGGATCAAATATTTTTTCACTCTATGCTAGTTTTCCTATCACGATATTTGATACCTCTCGAGGGTTAGTAGATCCAGAGTAAAGATGGATCTATGATGGTTTAATTCCCCCATTTAAATAGGCTACATTCCAAGTGAATACCATGGGTCAATACCATGTGCCATTTTGGTGAATACCATGGGTCAATACCATGTGTCATTTTTATTTTTATTAATACTAATATTAGGGTTAATAACGTTTTTTTGCATGGTATTAATAACAATCTAGTCCATGGTATTTGTCCCATAGTATAAATATAAGGTGACTTATGGAGTAAATATAAAAAAATGTTTTATTTGTTTACCATACCTCTCGTTTATTTATATTTTTATTAATTTACCATACCATTCATAAATACAAGGTGACTTATGGAGTAAATATAAAAAAATGTTTTATTTGTTTACCATACCTCTCGCTGATTTATATTTTTATTAATTTACCATATCTCTTTTACAAATACGGTATTTGGCCCATAGGATTCACTTAAATAAAACCTCTTTCTTGAGCCTTCATAAATAGAATGAGGGTTATGGACTAAATATAAAAAGAGGTTTTATTTATTTACCATGTGTCTAGTTTATTTATATTTTTATTTATTTACCATACCTTTTGAGTAAGTATAAAAAGACGTTTTATTTATTTACCATACATCCACTTTACTTATATTTTTATTTGTTTACACCCTTGCATGTATATAAGGTGACTTATGGAGTAAATATAAAAAATGCTTTATTTATTTACCATACCTCTCATTTATTTATATTTTTATTAATTTACCATACCTCTTTTATAAATATGGTATTTGGGCCTTTGGCCCATAGGATTCACTTAATAAAACCTATTTTTGAAAATGGGCGAATGGATTCACTAAAATAAAACCTATTCTTGAAAATGGGTGAATGGAAGGTTGTAACTCCTAATTTCAAGGGCTAAATTTACCTTTTTTACCCTCTCCCTTAAAATAAGGTGGGCTATTTGAGGTGATTTGTAAAAATGTCCTATGATACAAAATATTCGGCCACTAAAAATTTAAAACCCCTTAATTTCGCCAAAGGGCGAACATTCGCCCCTAAAATCACCCCTAGTAGAAGGTAGATTCATTGCTTTAAAAGTCAATTTGAGTTCAAATGAATCAGTTTTTCACTTTTAGAGGCAAGTTGTTGAGATGCCTATATTCCTGTTTCTTGTTCAGTGTTGGTTAGATTAGCTCCTCTCTTATGGATTCGACCCCTAAGGATGGGAGGAGGTTGAAATAGTGCCTATATCTTCTTCTTCTTTCTCTTTGTAGAGGGTTGGACTCAGCTAGATGCTCATACCTTGATTGTACATCATTTTGCAGCAGTTTAGTAGGAGATTAATAAGAATTGCAGCTATTCTTATGGGATCCATGTGGTATGGAGTTTTAGTATAGCTTCTTCTTTTGTGATCATATTTTAATGTGTTTTATGTACTTCGTTAATCATTTCATTGCTTCTAAGTGAATGCTTTCAAGTTGATAGGCAGAATTCATTACATCACTACTCTGTTTTGGGAAAACATTCACCATTTCATGTTTTTTGTAGTCTACGAAGGATCCACGGTTTTCACATTCTCTTCTTATCTTCTCACCAATCTTAAAAATCTCACCCCATCAAGCCCTAAAGTGCTAAAACTTATGCCTACCTTGTCCCATTGAAGACCCTGCAATTTTGACCTAATTCCCTAGATCTAAACTTTCCAGCTCCTCTTGATCCAACAAAACCCCTTCAAAATCCAATCAAAACTTCATGCTACTATACCTAGCCTAAAATCCTTTTCCTGATCTAGTTATCTTGGCTGAGATCATTACGAAGAGAGCCCTCTCTCGACCTAGTAGGGCTAGCTACTTGGTGAATCATGGTTTGTGGTTACCCTGGCATTGCCTTCCTTCACCCTGAGGTTCAATCCAGGTGATAACATATTATATGGACTACCAAACTATCTTTCGACATCAAAGTAAACTAGAAAATTAAATAAACCATGAGATGACATAGATGAAACTAACTACATTATGATATGTGTTCTTGAAATATTAGACTTGCTTGACCATTATTGAGTTGGGGAGTCCACCGAGTTAATGGTTGAGTTGATGGTTGTGGCTCACCATAATTGTCTGAAGAGGAGAAGTCAAAGTTTGCTAATTTTTCGACCAGAATCGAGACCACCTTTATAAGTCTATCCACCTTATCAATTAATTTCATCATATAGATGATCATTTCCTGCAATGAGTATGCTATGTCAGTAAAAACTCTTCCCTTTAGTGTTTTAATATTCTAGTAGAGATTAATAGTTTACATATAAGAGGAAGTGCATGTTATACTAGATCTATCCACATTAGGTATCCATTCATTTATTTCTTCATCCACTTGCCTATGTGTAATAAACCTTTTAGCTTGTTGGGCATGTTCTTTTGCATTAGAGATTACTCTGTGGACTACTTCAATGACAATTTCTCTATATCAGGTCATAGTAGTTCATTTTACTAGTTGAGCTTGGGTCTAGCCAATAGAGGGGGAAGAAAGGTTAGGGGAAGGGGAGGCACCTAGCTATCCTCTTCTACCTCCACAATGAGTAGGGGAGATACTACATGTTTCAATGACCCATGGACACCAACAATGACATAGATAAAGGCTAGCATCCTAAAGAGGGAAGGAGAAATCAAAGGCATATTCTAAAGTGAGAGAAGAGGCATAAGAGAGACAATAGGAATTACAGGAGGTGGGGCAATGAGCATAAGGAGGAGGCCATAGAAGGTTCACCCAACTTATCGATGAATAGGTCTTTCTCGATAAAGATAAATAGGAGACGTATGGGGGAAACGAAGGGTTAAAAATATTAATTAGAAGTAATAAAAAACACATGTCCTAGAGTTAGAAGTCCTAGAGAGGGGATAAATAGATAGGAGGTAATTAATCCAAAACTCTTGTAGAATACTGATAAAAAGATGTCTAGAATTGAAGGGTTGAGTAGAACATAAATTAAAATTAGAACAAACCTGAGAAACCTTCACCAATTTCAAAATGGGCCAAAGGCAATGCACCATGTATTGAGTACTTTCTAGCTGGAAACTATCATCAAGCATACATCGAGTGGTATCTCCATTGTAGGATTGACATGTATTTCCTCCCTTCTAAACTAGAAATTTATAAAACTAGTAGGATGGTAAACCGTAGGGAGTGCCCACCGAAAACAATTGCATGGAATGCAATAAACCACATCACGAGCTTCAACCCTCCCTCCTTTATCTCCATTACTCCATCCTCTACCATGATATGTTATCACTCTCCCATTTGTCACCATAATTTCTTCTAAGATGATCCTACATTCTAAGCGTAGGATAAATTGTCTTTCTCAGGACTACCATGCAATGATAGCCAACACTACAACATCCTCCCATGGAGTAACCATATTACCATGTAGTTGCAGCAATATGTTATGCCATGAAGAGTGTCATTTGGTGGGAATCCTACCACACCATATTAAATAGTGCGAGGAACTCCACCCGTAATATATTCACCTACCTTGGGAAGCTTTGTCCATTTCTACAATTTCATTACATATGGTCCTTAGTGGCTCAGGAAGAGATTGGAGCCAATTTTTATCCACCATGTCTTCTATATAGTATAGAACTTTGTTGTCCACTTTAGATTCTAACTTATTTCGAGTTCTTCATATATGTGATAGAACAAGGGGTTTTAATTTTTTTTAAGAGGACTTTGATTATTGTTAAGCTTTCTATTAATCTCTAGCTATTAGAGTCCTTGGGGGCATTGGATCTGTTATCACTCAGGAATTTTCCCTAGAAGTTATCAAAAGAAGGAAAAGACCGAGGTAACCACAAACCAATCTTCAGACTCAGGTTCTAGCCAACCTAATTCCAAAGAGGGCTCTCTCTTTATAATTTAACTTTGTTTGGGTGGGATTTTAGGCTAGTTCTTAGTGTTCATAAGGTTTTGATTTTGGTTGGGATTTTAGGCTACTTCTTAGTGTTCTAGATTTAGGTTAGCTAGAACCTGAGTCTGAAGATTGGTTTTTGGTTACCTCGGACTTTTCCTTGTTTTGATAACTTCTAGTGAATCAGATTCTCCAAAGTATCATACAATAATTTTCTAGTTGGCAAGCCTTTGATATTTGAACTTCTTGCTTGTTCCTTTTCCAATTTCATGAGTCTGTCAGTGTAGTCCAATTGGGTCATAAGTTTATCATGGATGACCATAGGACTAGGGAGGCCTTTGTCCCTCAAAATTTGAAATTTAGCCATGAACTTGTCAATGGCTACCTACATGTTGTGGCATTTCTCTTCCAAGTTAACCATGAGGTTTCTTTTACAAAGAACCTTTTTTACTTCTAGGATAGCTTCAGTTCTATCCTCTATACCAAGCTCATTGAGCTCATGTTTGTTCTTACTATTCAGGAAGTGGATGAGTCGTTTGGCATCCTCAGGAATATCACCCAACTCTTCCTTTACCTTTTGGATAGCTCCAGTAGCTATCTTCACAAGTTTTGTCTGCTCAAATATAACTTGTATTGATGGCTAAATATTATTAACAGAGTCAATGATATTGGCCTAGCTCATCTCTTTATTCTGTCTTAGTGGTTTCTACAATGTCAAGTCTTTCTCTAGGACTTTTATTTTTTCACCCATTCTTTGTTCTTTCTGAGTCTCCTCTCTTTGTTGAATTTGGGCAAGCTTACAGTCTGTTTCTAAGCTTGCCACTTTCTCTTTTAGTCTCTTGAGCTCAATTTCCTGGATTGACATTTCCTCCATGGCCTTAACTAGCTCTGCTGACTTTTCGGTTGGTGTACCTATTGCTGTGGAATCAATGGTGATAGGCAGTGTCGTGACAGGTGGAGCTCTAGGTGCCAACGAAGCTGCCAATGTAGAAGGAACTGTTGTTGTTGCTGTGGGAATGGTAGTTGTGGAAGTGGTTGCCAGGTCACTTTGTTTGGACTGAATCAAAATTTCCAACTCCTTTTCTGTTTCTTTCAACTAGTCATTTAGCTTTAGGACCAAGTCCATGATCTCTTCTTGCCCTTTTTGTGTCTCCAGGACTTCTGTTGTTTGTGGATGATGTAACTGTGGAATCTTGAGTTGTTTCTTTAAAGCAGCTATATCATCATTCCTTTTCGTTATCAGTTTTTCAGTTGCTTTTACATCTTTGGGATCATGTCCCAACTCAATAATTAAGTCCTCGAAGGACTTGATTCTGGTGTCTTTGGCCTGTGAAGAGGCCTTCTCCAATTGGAACTGAGCTGATATATTGTTCAGGGAATTTTGCAATTGGTGAGCTACTATGGCTTTCCCTATTAAAGTGGAGTAAATCATCTCCCCTATTTGTTTGTGCAGCTCAATCTGGTCAATAGGATGTATGTCCTTTGCTAGTACTTCAAAATCCATCTTTGTGAACTCTGCTGCTATTCTTGGTTGCTGAATGTTGGGCTTCATGAATGTCATTTGCATTTTTCCTTCTTTAACATCAAAGGCTGACATAAGTCTTGTTTAATTTGTAGGAGCCATTTTTAAGTATTGTGCATAACTTTGGGCTTTTAGCCTTTCATTCCTAGCTTTTATGTCCTTGTATTTTTCTCTGATGTCTTGGTCTTTGTCAGCTGGCATTCTGAACGAGGACACTTCAACACTCTGCTACCTATCCAACATCTGGGTGTGTGATGTAGAAGGTTCCTGTGTGCCTCCATAGGGAGTAGCATGCCTGCTCCCTTCTTTTTCTGTACTTGTGGCTCCTACTGTCTCTTCTATGAATTCTTGTTCAAACAAAAGGATTTAATCTTGCCTTTTGGCTAGGCTGGTCTCTACATATGCTTCGAATGTTGCTCTACCTGAGGTAGTGGCTTCTTCTATGTTTATTTTAAGGTTTTTCTCCTCATTTAGAGGAGTTTGCAATATTGGAGGAGTACTCATGATGGGTCCTTGTATACCTGTTTGAAAAAGCTCCTCCGATAAGTTTGGTTGTTTTGATTCTTCTTGCACCTGGGATTCTTCTTCTACATGAGATTCACTTTGGGCCTGTGATCCTTCTTGTGCCTGTGATTCACCTGGTACCTGCAGGAACGAACCTTCATCAAGCCATTTCTCTAGGTTAATTAGTGTATTTTCCACAACCACTTCAGTACTATCCCTATCTTCTATTGTGTTTTCTACCCACTCCAATTGGTTGGCATATTGTTCTATTTCAGGGATTCTGTGGTGAATATAAGGAGCCATCTTGTTTTTTTGTCTTATGTGGTAGATGAAGTCCAAGGGATCATATCTCCACATGAAGCTTTGTTTTAGATTTAGTCTCTGAAGGATCTGTTCTGCTTCCCTTCCAGCTTCTCAGTTATTACACACAAAGGGGCCTAGTTGTTCTTTGATTCTGAGTTGGGCCTTCTTTTTGGCTTTGACAAAATGTACCTCATTTGAGTTGATTATCCGCCTGTAGTAGTCCAGAGCAAATAACCTCATTGGGAGGTATCTAGGTAGTTTATATGGGGCCAGATCATAGCCATAAATCCTAATTTTAGTGTGATTTCGGTATAAGTACCAATCTCCCACTTTGTACTGTTTGGAAAGCTGCAGAATCCTCCTGATGTCTGAACTGATTCTTGGAGGGGGGCTGCCTCTCAACATTTCCATAATGGAGTGTACAAACAGATCTATGAAGTCTTTATATGGATATGGGGAATCATACATGTGAATCAGTGGGGTCCAAAAAATCACTGACCTAGGGTGACCTTTGGTATCAAGCTTTTGGAGGGTGAAAGGAAACTTGTCAGCTTGGTAATACAGAGAAAGGTGATACAAAACTGAGGAATACTTAAAGGCTCTTTCATTGCTCATCCTAAGGAATTGGTCATGCATTCTATCAGCTATGAACTTGGCATAATCATACATGATAGCAGGGGGCTGTCCTAGAGTGAAAATGAACATGAAAGCCAAAACGATTTCATCTATATACTCACTGGTGGTGTAGCCTAGGATACAGGAAATAATTGTTACAATGTCTTGGCCAAATTTATAAAATATGGTATGTACATAAGGGGGAGGATCTTTTGGAATATGCTTCAATTCTACAATAAAAGTTTGGAACATTTCAGCAAGCTTGGCAGTGGTGAGCTTGGGGAAACTATCCAATAGGTCTCCAATGGCAATGGGGGTTAGGTTTTTCCACGATTGTAGTTGGAGCATTTCATTAATTGATTCAGCAGTGATTGTAAAGAGTATGGTTTGGTCAGGGGACATCACTGCTCTTTGACTGGGGATATAGTTGGCATGGCAATAATGGACAATTTCAGGAAAGATATGCACCTCATGGAATTGGTACTTGGGCAAATTAGACTCCCAGAAACCTATATTATCAACCTGGTTTAGGTATTGGTCTCTGTATCTATAGTATAATTTCAGAGGGGATTCATGGATAGAGGTGTCCTTGATTTGAAATTCTTTATCAGTAAGGGGAAGGTGCTCCAGGTCCAAGTGAGGAGTGGAAATTAATCTAACATCCATGGTAATTGGGGCAGCCATTCTCAGTTCTTGTGGATTTGAGAATGGGGGAGGTGAATTATCGGTCAATTAGGGCAATGGTGGTTCAATTTCAGGTGGGTTTTAAGTTTACAGAGTTTCTTTAACTTTTAATTAAGAGAACTCAGTGATTGGTTTTGAAATTGACAGGTTTTCAGTGATTTTATGGTCTAAATACCTGGAATTCAGAGAACATTGGGTTTGAACCAAGTGACTGGCGGTTGTAAACGGTTGAAAAAGCTTCAATAAGGATGAAATGCAATCTAGGGGCTTTTCAACGTCTTTAGGGTGCAATTGTACGTGGGTCGACAGCTTGGACGTCGTGCAGGTGCGTGCATGGAAGTTTTGTAGTTAAAAATCAATAAAAACCAATAATTTGGGGTTTTTTGGATTTATGCGCAAAAGTTAGTTTGGCGGGTATGGGGTGAACAATGATTTTTTTGTCATGTAGTTGACTGGTAGTAAGTGGTTTGCTTCACACAGCGTTTGGGTGCTTGGCGGTATTGGAGGGAGGCTGCCTGATTCCATTCATTGAGCGCCACGTCGCATCAGGGACCCAGCGAAAA
This sequence comes from Pinus tabuliformis, assembly GCA_031772625.1. Taxonomy (NCBI): domain Eukaryota; kingdom Viridiplantae; phylum Streptophyta; class Pinopsida; order Pinales; family Pinaceae; genus Pinus; species Pinus tabuliformis. Next base: position 1,334,784,964 of record CM062804.1, on the reverse strand, counting down.
ACAAACCATTTCAGGGAGGTAACGTTCAAATTTTGGGCCCTTCCGAAATCAACACGGGCCATTGGATGGGAAGGGGTGAGATCATATGGTGATCGGGAGGTGAAAATGCAAGGTGATTTACCCATAAAGTTTTTGGGGGGGCCCAAGGGTTTAATCACGGCTGTATGAGATTATCTTAATGTCTAATCTCATCGGGGGCTCTTTAATGCGGGATTATGGACTAAGTGAGGTTATTTAATATTTCTTTCGATATATGGGTAGTAATATAGTTTATAATTAAAGTAAGGGGTGGGGTTAATTTATAAATAGGAGTTAAATATATACGTGAAATTGGGTTTTCCGGGGATTTAATAAATACGTTAGTAATTAGTTTAAATGGGTGGAAAAAAGGGCCATAATATCCCAGATATATGATATATTGTTTTTAATGCTTTCTAATAATCACATAAAACTTAGAATATAGTATTTTTATGGGCTTTTTGGTATGAAAATGAGTTATGTGGGGGAACAAATACTTTTCCTAGGGAAAAAGTGATTTAACCTTAGGGGAAAAGTATTATTTAGGGAAAATGAATGAACTGAAAGGGGGGATGAATTTTCATGAGGGGATTTTAGTACTTATTGCCTATAAGTCATTGAGTCGAGGGTCCGGTCCCTCCAAAAGTCAAAGAAATGCTCTGAGCCTTTTTGACTTAAGGTTTTTAAGTACTTTGAGCTTTATTGTGGGAAATTAGCTAAGTAAAAAGTGAAGTGAATGAGGGAAGTTAGTCAATTTCCTTTGATATTCAATTTCATGCTTGATTGTCCATTTATCCATAGAATTTTCATGATGAAGAAGATAATAAACATGCTCTTGTCTAATCAATCACCATACTTCTGCAACCTTTCTACTACTTATCGATCTACTCATCCTACCATTTTTACTTCTCTTTATTAGGGTGCATTTAAGTTAGCAAACCCTTATCAATTTTTTTTAATTTTCTTTACAGTAGTAAAGTATTTAAATCTATCCTTATTACACCCAAGGGCTCAGATTAAACAGTTGAGCTCCTTTTATTTACTCTACCTAACTAATTATCTGCCAAGATTAAACAGTTTGGTCGGATTTTATTCGTTATCTATAGACATGAAATTTAAAACATGGAATAGTCAACTTTAAACATTTTGACTATCATGGATTGTGGAAAAGATTACAAACTGCACACGATCATTTATTATGAACAAAAATTAAAAAGTAGTTGCATTTTGGCTTGCTCACTTTCATGGTCTTTTTTCTTTTCTCGGGGTTCATATTTTTCATCTTTTTTGACCCTTTTGTTCTTTTTGTCCTTTGGTTATTCTTTTAGGACATACCCTTTTTACATTTTTTAATTTTTTGAATATGGAAAACATTTGCAGAAAGAAAAGCTATGTACATATTACAGGGTTAATCTCAGTCAATAAAAAATTATGACTCCTATTGGTATAGGAACGTAACAGGATCTATTTTGCTTTTTTTTTAATCATTAGTATAATAGTTTTGGAATCCCCTTGGATTTTTTTTTTTTTGATAATTAGCACACTTGGCTATTATTAGGCCTTGCTTTGGGGTTGATGGTTTTGCCGCATTTTTAGTGTCCTTACCTATATTTCCCATGTAAATGTGAATAATTTCTCCATGAAAATATCTAAATACCCCTTTAGAACTATCTGGGCCAATATTACACCTAGAGACCCCATCAAAGTTTAATTTTAAGAAGCCAACATGAGGTTTTGGCATTTATCAGGACCTGTGAGGATGCGCTAGGGTTGTGGAGCTTAGAAAATTAAATGGATTAGTTGAGCCCCAAAAGTGTGAGAGTGTATGCTTCCATAGAATCACATTCAAAATATTGGGTGAAATAGGGAGTGTTAAGGAATGTTTCTCTCACCCTTCCCATAATGGAGCTCCAAATAGTATCTACATTTATTGCATTCTCTTTGAATATCCTTCTATTCATTTCGTTCCATATTTCCCACATTATAAATCCTAGGAAAAGTTGCCAATATTTGTTCACTATAGCGCTATAAAAGGGTCTAGAGTTATATTCTTTAAGTGTTGAATGAATATTGTTTTTGTTCCAATATGATTGTATGAAAATTATGGCCAAGTGATCACATATTTCTACTACAAAGCTACAATTGTTAAGTACATTTTTAGCCATTATTATGATTTCCTAGTAGAGGCTACACAAAGTTAGGCCTTGAAAACCCATTTTTTGAAGATTGTCCTAGGTTAATATTTTATTTTACATGGGAAGCTAGAGGAAGAGGGTAACTTTTTGCCAAATTTTGGAATATTATAGTGTGACACCTAGTTAATTACCTAATTGTTTTTAATGTAATTAGTAATAGATAAGGTTGGAGTGCCAAAATCGACGCTATGATGTCAAAATATTGTATGATGTAATGTGTAGTTTTATTCATTAAAATGGTAGAATTGAATAAAGGGGAGAATGGTTCTTCGGGCTGGTTGAAAAGATTAATTAAGGAAGAAAATATGCAGGGGGTGGAGGGGGGGGTGTGCGGGTGGGAGAAATCCTGACCTTGATTGAATAAATATTATTTTCCATTGACGTGATGGTTGGTATTCCCAAGAAGGTTCTACCAATTTGGAAGATGAAGGGTCAAGGTGTGATTATAAAAATAAGAAAGAAAAACCATCAAGGGGTTCTTAGTTCTTGGTTATTATATTATCATTAGATTTTCTCTCATACTCTCTTACTCATAAATTCAATTTGGAAAGATAAAGGGTGGTAAAACCCATAGAGGTTTATACCTTATGACTGGTTAAGAGTTGAAAAATGATGACCTATGTGACAAAGACTAAGTTTTTCTTCTGTATGAAGGAGAGTGGCCTTTACTTTTTTGTTAAATCTTATCTGAAATCTTTATCCTAAATCCCTAATTTTAGATTTTCCCTCAAGGCATCAAGATATGGCTCGACGATGGCCAACTGTGAAAAATACTGCAACATAGGTGAGTGTATGTTTTGGTGCAGAGTGGCTCACCCTTCTTCAATTATATATTTAAAAATATTTTACTGAAGACATGCATATCCTATGCATGATTATTCAATTTCTCTTTTCAACAAGTTTATATGTACATGAATTTATTCTTCAGAAAATTTACCATGGCTATAGTTTTTATACTATTTCACTATATCTTTTTATATCTATTAAACTTTGTAACATCAATTGTTGAGGAAGATAGGTTTCATAATTTCTTAATTAGACTAGTCTTGTTAAGATTTGTGCTATAAATTTTCTTGCGGGAGGTTCAAGAAGATGAAAATTGAACCATATTGAGTGGAAAGATTGTTAATCCTCTGGTCCAATTTTCAAATCTTGGGCTATGAAATTTTAGGATTATAGGAAGTTTGGATTCCTAAATGCATATTTAAATAGGTCATGTTATAATTCCTCCTTTAACTTTTCTTCTTAGAGGCTCCATGATATGAAACTTGGATCATGGAGAGAGAAATCCAAATGATCTTTAGGTCTAAGGTTTATATATTGGCTCATGATATTTTAGGAGATATGATAAGAGGAATTTCACGCTTCCTGGACACTCATAAAATCATGCATCCAACAAGTCATGTTGGTATTTCAACCATAAAATTTCTTCTAAGAGGTTCTAGAAGTTGAAACTTGCACCATAGTGAGGCAGAATCTCGATGATCCTTTGATACAACTAGATTTTTGGTCTCAATATTTTAGGATATATGATGAAAGGAATTTTACCTTCCTGTATGTTTGTAAAGTCATGCATCAAATAGGTCATGTTGGCATCTTAGCTATAAGTTTTCATCTAGGAGGTTTCGAAGGATGAAACTTGGACCATTATGAGGGAAGCTGCCACTGATTATTAGGTTTAGATTTTAGAACTTGGACTACTATAAATTCTGATATGTTCTATGAGTAATTTTCTATATTATTTTTCATGGAAAGTGTTTTAAAAAATACCTAAATGGTTCAATGCTTTATTGCATTCAAACTATTTAATGAAATGCCCCAATGAAAATGTTGTTTTATGGATGTAGATAGTATTTTTGTATGTTAGAATTGTTATATGATAGTAATGTTGTAGTTGATGTAGGTCTATGTTCATGTGAACATTTGAAGAAATGTTTTAAAGTTGTTTTATTACAATTTGCATACAAACTATTTGATCAAATACCTCAAAGAAAAAAAATCAAAAGTTGCATTATTGAGTGGTATATTCCAGTTATTATGTTACAAGTGGAATCAAAGAAATGTTTCTTATTTGATTTCGTACAAAATGCTAGACAAAATTTATATAAGAAAGAAAAACTGCATAATTGGTTGTATACAAAGTATATGAATAAATTTTGACATGTAAAGTGTTAAAAAAAATGTATGAGAGAGGAAAATAAAGTTTTTTCAAGTGTGGAACTACGATAAATTTAGTGGGGGTATGTGACAAAGTGTATTACAGATGATTGTTAAGCTCGTGAAAAAGAAAAAAAAATTAATACCCCACATCCTTAATTAGTATTAAGGCACTGGGTATGTTATAAAGTGGTATTAGAGCATTGTTTAACGTTTTGCATAGACTAGCTGAAGAACATATGAAATGGGAGCTCTGATACTATATGAAAAAAGTCATATCAAAACTAAGGTTCAACACTAAATGTGAATGGCCTCAAGAAAAAATTAAATGTTATAGTTATGCATACATGTTTATTTATATATGTTTTATTTTGTTGTATCTATTAATATATTAATGTTGTTTATATAATAACCTGATTGTGATGCAGCAAGATAAATATGTAGGTTGGCATAGGCCTTGAAAAGATGAAGAAAATGGAATGAACATATTTGACATGCATTTGTTTTAAAAGTACTAATAGTTGTGTGATGATTTCTACACATAGGAGACTTTCCTACAATAAAAGAGAAATATAATTGATGTCCAAGAGACTAACTCATTGAAGAAAACATACATAAGTGCATGAGAGGTTTGTAAAACAGTGGGAATTTAGTAGGAAAAGTCCCTAGAAGTGGCAATAGAGATTTATAGCAGTTGGTAGTGCTTGGAAAAAATAAGAAGGCCGAGTCACCCACCTTTGGTGGTGCAATGAAGCTAAATGAGGGAGAATCACCAAAATCTCTCTAATATAATTATCAACTCAGTGAAAGGTCCATGATATGATTATAATATTTAATAACTAATGATGCATATCTAAGGTAATCTATTCGCATATGAATACAACTCGGAGCGTTTGTCTCAAACTATTTAGAAAGACTTAAATTTTAGGGTTGCTATAAACCTTAGGAAAGACTCTAATTAAATTTTGTGCATATTATAGTATGTTAAGTTTCCTTGCTATAATAAATGTAAATGGAATATTTTGAATAGTTAAAAATCAATGGTGAATTAAAAAACACCATCACCATGAGAAGCTATGGTTTGTTACAACAAATTAAATATATAATTGACATAGTGAAATAAAAATTTGATAAGATTGAATTGATTTTTGAATTGATATATTATAGCTCATGCATAAATTATTTCAATAACAATTTATGTGTATATGAATGGCATTGTGTATGTACAAGTATTGTGCATGCATGACAATATGTAGAAGTTTGGGTGCATGATTGAAGGTATTGTTTGAATGCATGAATTGGATACATAGTGGTTTGTTGAGTATTGTAACATCCATTATGCTAAGGTATTCACATGAGAATGGACCTTGTGGAAATTATATTTAGGGGGGGAATTATGAATGATCAAGGCAATGATAGTAGATGCTACTCAAGAAATTCATAGGTGGAGTTAGTTGGACTCTTTGAAAATATTTCAGCTAAGAATGCGTGTATATTGCAACCAAGTAAGGAAAAAAACAAGTGAATCTAAAAATTTAAAGCAATTGGTTAAATTTTTTTAGCTAAATTTGATATCTTTTGTTCATTGAATTTAATGGATGTATTGCATCAATGCCCAAGAAGGTTTATGATTAAGGCCTAAAATTGTGAACACATAAATATTTAGTAAAATGTTAGTAATATGTGCATGCATTGACTTTCCATGTTGACCATAAATTAACTGAATGAATAATGCACTCATGAGGTAAAATATGTTTGATAATACATTAAGAGATTATATGAAAATGTGGGAGGTATCAAGTAAATGTAGGGATTGCATTGTGTTCATGATTCCATGAGTATTGGCCCAATAGATTCCAAACTTGAGATAGGTGATTCCATCATATAATGTTTAGTTTATTGATAAGGAACATTTATTTAAAGGATTAGTTTTATGTAGTCAATATGACAATTGTATGGAATTGTTGATATATGAAAGAAATTATGGAATTCCTAGTGGGTTATGATAAAGAAAACAAGCCTTCAGTGTGTAAATATTACTCTAAGAATCCTTGTGATCCACACATGAATTAATATGATAGTATTTGGCCATGAAACTAATGTTATGAGTCATGATGGTACATATGCTTCGTCCATTCAGTTCATGCATGCTTGTATGAGACAATTAATTCCATGATTGAATGTCTTGAAAAAAAATAGATTCTAATAATTTTGAGGAATTGTTGAGTTGTGGAATGAGTGGTATGAATCCATCATCCTATAGAGAAAAGTGAAAAGTAATTACGCATGAACTTAGAGATATGGGTCAAAGCATGGATCTAAGTTGCACTTTTTGATGAATTGAGGGTGCATGTTGCTGAAAAATGAATGCTCGATTGAGAAATTTTAAGCGTTAAATCGAGAAATTTTGAAGTGCTTGATCAAATAGTTGAGGCACTTAAAAATTGCTCAATCAAACTATTTTTTAAGCCGAGTTAACGAATCGATTGAGATTTATGGCTTGATCTATCTATATATTTTTTATGGAGCTTGTGGCTCAATCGAAAAATATAGCTCGATCAAACGTTATTTCTAATTCAAATACCTCGTTTGTGACCTGTGCAAGTCATTTTTCTCGGACTATGAGAGGAAAAGGCATTCGACGAAAGATTTCTAAGTTCATGTCAGATGGAGTAACTCAATCCAGCTACTCATCAACACTGCCAACAACACAGAGGCTCAAGCCGAAGTAGGTTTCCTATCATTTTTGCCTCTTTTTCTTTTCTTTTTTTCGCAAAATAAAATAAATTAATTTGGAAACAAAAAGCTAACATACAAAATCTACATAAAGAAATCATGAAAATCACCATGAAAACCATAAAAACCCACCAAGAAACCTTTGAAAACCACAAAAAACAACCTAAAAACCCACCAAGAAAACCCTTGAAAAGATTAAAAAACGATAATTTAGGTTTTAATTTTTCTGTTTTAAATTTCATTGTATATGTTATCTACAATGGTAGCATGTTTATTATAAATATTTTCTATGGTAAATTTTAGTTTTAATTATTTTACATTTTAAAGTTTTTTTTTTATGATTTTAGTGAAATAAATTTTCAAAATAAATTGAATTTTTGTTATTAAAAATACATTTTAAATTTCAAACATTTTTGATAAGAAACATGCCCAAAAAATTTCAAAACACAAAAAAATTAAACTATAGAATTTCAATAAATAAATAAATTAGGATCTTTAAATTGACATAATGAATATGATTGCTTATGGTGAACCTCTATTAAATCAAATAAGAAATTTTATTTCATTTTTATTTTAAAATTAAATAAAATTATATTTTAAATATTTTTTAATAATAAATATAGTAATTTGTTTTATAAAATTAATTATACTTAAATAAAATATTAACTAAATTAAAAGTCCAAAACGATTTTTTTTTATTTAATTAAATCTTATCTCACACACACACGCGTACGCGTGCACACACACACACACATAACATAACTATAACTATTATATATATACAACATAACTAGATATATAATTATATAACATAACATAGCATGTAACATAACTATATACTAACATAGATCCATCTTAAATTTGGATCTAACATGAGCCGAGAGGGATCAAATTTCTTCATGTGTAAAGTTTTTTAGATTGCAAAATACAATGTGTTATTTTTCATTGTTTAAATTGTATTTTGAATGCTAAATAAAGTATATATAGAACCGGTCTTGAAACGTTTGGCCGAACATGAACCCTAGCTTTACCGCCGTAGCTGCCTCGCCCTTGGCTACCGTTTGGCCTCTGGTATGCCATTTCGAAGCTGGAGACGAGCGTTTCAGTCCAGGATTATGGGACTATCAACTCCTTTCTCTTTTTTTTGCTGATACGCAGGTTTTAATTCAATCTCTGAAAGTTGTCGTAGCCCTCTTTTGCTCTGCTCCCGGCATTGCTTCCGCGAGACCTTGGACCTCGGCTGCCGCATCTCTTACCAGCTGCTTCCATCAAAATGCAAACGCAGAGGCCAAGGATGAGCGTGCCGATTATTCTATCGTCATTACTCTGGTGGAGGCTCTTGGTAAGAAAGTCTCTATTCTGGATCTAGATCTTCAGTTTTTGTTACATGTCCTTGATCTACCTGGACGCATTGTTTGGAAGCTCTTCTGGGTGGATCGCTTTGACAGGTTCAATGGTCTTCGAACTCTCTCCTCTTCTCCTCACAAACCCCTATGACAAGTTCAGGGGAAGAAGGCCTTTCAATGCTCCAGCCGTCTCTCGACTTGGATTTGCAAAGGAAAGCAGAACCCTGATCCTTCTGCCGCATTTCAGATCCAGATCAGGCTTATCTCCGGCAAAACTCAGTTTCATTGGGTGAACTCGTCGGATTTAGTGCAGAACCTCAAGAATGCTTTGGATCTCAAGTTGGGGATACCCTATGCAGCTCAACGACTTCTCCATGAAGGTAAACAACTTGAGTATTCTCTCCCTCTGTCTTTCTATACCATTAAAAGACATGCATCCATTACACTTACTCTTCGATTGAGAGGGGGAGCTGTTGGGCAGTCCTCCTCTGCTAAGACGTTTTCATATAAAGACGCTGTCCATGCTCAGTTGCCTAAGTCTTCAACAGCAAGCCATCCATTTGAGGCTCCAAAGCCTTTTCTGGTAGACAAATCAGAGGACATCCCCTCCATCAATCTCTCCCATCCTGGTATTGATGATCGCTATCAGTTTTTTGCAGAATCTGCACTTGTATGCAGATTTAATGGACTATGGCCTCGCACATCAGATCTAGACCAATGGATCCATACTAATTGGACTAAAAAATGCCAGATATACTTATGTTCAAAAGGATTCTTCATTGTGGCTTTTGACCTAAATAAGATTACCAGAAGGCCTTAACGGGAGGACCTTGGTTCTGGGGCTCGGCTGGGCTTTTTCTTACTCCTTGGTTTCCAGACTTCGACCCTTCTTCAGTTGTTATCACCAAAATTCCCATTTGGGTCAGGCTTCCGAACCTTCCGGCGCATCTATGGCATGTCTCTGTTTTCATAGCCATTGCAAACACTTTAGGACGCTATCTAGCTGTAGATTCTACTCGGAAGGAAAATGGGCTCTTCACCTACGGTAGAATATGTGCAGAAATAGATATTAGCAGAGGACTCCCGGATCAGATTAATCTCAAGTATGGAGATTTTCTTTGGACTCAAACCTTGGATTATGAGAATACAGCCTTCCATTGCCGCCATTGTCATCAAACAGGACACCTCCAAAGCTCTTGTTCCCAGTACCTCGACAAAAATAAGAATCTGAAGTGCAAGCCCAAGTCCAAAAGTTGGAATCCTAGTGTGCCTCCCCCCCTATGGACGACTCAGATTCCTCCAGTTCGGATGAGGAGGAAATTGTAGCAGATGGGCAGAACGTTGAGATTCTACTGGAAGCTCCCTTGGATGATATGGAAAACCCCTCCGTCTCTCAGATATCTCAGAAACGTTCTCATTTTACCTCGTCCTCAGACTCTGACAAGGATATTCCGCCGCCAGGGTAGAATAGTCTTCAACTTGTTTCGGCTCAGCCAAACTCCACTGGATGGGTCAGCGTAAGCAAGAAAAAAGGAAAAAAAGGTCGTGTGATAGTAACTGCCCCCTCAGGGTAGTTCTCTCTGCTTAATTCTAGTCTTTGTTATTCGGTGCTCTCTATAGCCCTCCTGGTTCTTCGCCTCAGAGCAAGGTGGAGCCTCTCTCCTTTGGCTCCCTTGCTCCCTTGCTTTTCTGCTTCGCTTGCATGCAAGCTTGATTGTACTATACTCTTCTTTACTTAATAGAATTAGCCTTTATTCAGAAAAAAAAAAAAAGTATATATAGAACCAAATAAAAATTTTAACCAATTTTTTTTGTTTTTTGTTATATATATATATATAAAGTTGGTATGAACATAAATTAATTAACATAGATCTTCAAAAAGTTTATTTAAATTTCTTGTTGAATTATTTTTGAAAAGTATAAGTTCGAAACATTTGATTGAAATGTTTTTTTTTTACTTCTAATTACTTTACAACATTTTTTTTGTTTAAATTATAGCCGACATTAACTTTCTATTTAGAACATATTTTTGATTTTTGATTTTTATTTTAAAGGGGCACAAATGAATAGACAAAGTTACATATCCCCTCATACTCAGTTGTAGAATGACCCTCTCGGCTCAATAAAATAGTTATATTCATAACATTTCACACACACACACACACACACATATATATAACATATTTTATAACTATTTAACATAATGTTCCCTTCATAATAACATAAAATGGGTGATGGTCAACAATTTTTTTAAGAGTCGAGTTGATCTATAAACTATAATTTTCCTTAAATTTTCCATTACTCATATTTGTATAATTATTTAATATAATGATACATGATAACTATATATCTCTTAGCTCCCACACTTATTAAATTTATTATTTGAGTAATGATTTTGTAACTTACACTTCCTATATTTCTATTTAACTATATAATACAACATAGCACACACACACACACACACACACACACACACACACACACACACATATATATATATATAAGTTTCAACAATGCATCATTGATACGTAAACTGAATCCATCATGAAAAGTGCATTTAAAGTGACAATATAAGCATTTTGAATGTTTTCTAATTCATACCATACGATTTCATTATGTAGTGTGTCATACCAGAAACTTTGTCTTCATGTGTTTGCACCTAGTACATGCCATGTGTCAAAATCAAATATTATAAAAACTTGTATTGTGAAGTATTTGGTTGGCATGAAGTTTTATTATTTTTGCAAATGGGTTTATTTCAAATTTATATATATATTTACCTATTTATTCTCTATGAATGAGATGCATTATTTATAAATTAGAAAAAGTGTAAGTTAGATTTTCAATCACATTTTTCGATTGTGTTTACATGGAACTCAATATTTTGGCTAATAATTTATCAAAATAGACACTCTATTTAGTTTATGACTTTAACATAGATTATTCTAGATGATTTTATAAATGGTTTTCTTGTCAACATTCTTTCTATGTCAACATTTTTTTCTTGGATTAGTTCATATCGATTATATGTAATCTGCAGAGCCATCTCCTACACACACCCCAACTGCAATCTATCGGACTATTGGGGGATATGTTATACATAGTCGAGTTAAATGACATTGTCATATTGGAGTGTCTATTCCACTCATATATCCTCCTTATCACAAAAGTCATAATGTCATAGGTAGTATTTTTGTCTTTGTTGATGATCTTTCTACAAATAGTGGACTTTCTTCACTTGTTGTAAGTATACATCCAGGAAAAATGTTAAGCATGGAATTTTATTTTAAATTTTAGAAAACTTGGCAAATCTCAACATAATATGCAATTTGTAAAATGTTTGGAAATGTTTCTATGAAAGTATTAAAATTTCTAATAATTTTATATAGTCTCTATATACAATTTTGGCATTTTTCAAGGTAAAACAATTTTATACTATAAAATTTGGGTGAATAATTTTTAGAAAAAATGGAAATTAATTAATTTTTTTTTGGAAAATGCATGGAAAATTAGCTCACTTGAGAATATTAGCCCCTAAAATTTTCCTTATATAGATGTTGCATTCTAAATCCTCTTTAAACTTTATGTGTTTATGCCTTGAAATTGTCTTTAATTTTTAAATCTTCTTCAATTGATGTGTTCTGATTTTATGTATATGTTATTATTCTTCTAGTTATATATATATATATATATATATATATAGAGAGAGAGAGAGAGAGAGAGAGAGAGAGAGAGATGATTTGCAGATCCTCAATAGGGTGAAGAGGAGGATCAAAGTGTGGTGTCGATCCCTTCAGGATGTTGTGCTAGACATGCTGGTCTGATTCCACTAAAATATTTTAAGAATTTTGTTGCGGCCCCTTTTATTTATGATCAATTCATTAGATCTTGGAGTCAGTTCCCCCACCATGACTAGGTCCTAATTTACTTTACACATAAAATATATGAAGAGTTTGTGCTACATATGAGGTCAAATTACACCAGCACTAGATCTAAGGTTTATGGGCCTAATTTGGGATGTAGTTATGAATGTGTCGAGGCTCGTAGGGACCCTTCGCATGTAGCACCATCTCCAAGATTGTTTCCATGTAGCATGGTAATACTAACGGAGCTAGAGCATTCGTCACAACTTGTTGCTAAGATTAGGCATACGATTGCAGAAAACATGTAGAGGACATTGGCCTTTGCACATATCACATTATGTGGAGAGATGAGTAAACCACTTTTGTTTCCTCATGGACCACTAGTTGCATTACATGATGATTCATATCTTGAGAGTCTAAGGCATGACCAAATTGTTGCATATGCATGTACATCTCATGATGCCATCAGTGACACTTTGTGGGTGCATGACCCACGTGTGTTATGAAACCAGCTCAAAAAAAGATAGAAAAGATAGATCAATGCCTTAGAAATAAGCCTCTTCGAGAGGGCAACCTCCTTTACATTACACAAATGAACAATTCTTAGATGATTGAAATGACAAAACGTCCTTTACATATATAAGAGTTTAAGGGGTCACAATATAACCAAAGCCGACCTAACAATAATAATATAAAGGCACAAAAATAACAATAGTGGGATTCTATGGGGCACAATAATAACAATATGGGGACAATAGGGTTAAAAAATAACAATAAGGGATACAACGACAATAGTAATGGGGGAATCACTAGTATTATAGGGACCTAATATGCCCCTCTCCTTCAAAAAGAATTTCCCTCAACGCTTGAGTAGTTCTAGATGCTTCTGTATAAAATTCTCATCCTCCCATGTGGAATATTTAATGGGTAAGTCCTTCCACTTGATGAGATACTCTGAAATTGATCGATTTTGTAGCTGCAGGGTTCTTGTTTCCTTGACTGCTTCAAGTTCCAATGTGATTTTGCCTTCCTCATCAAGTTCTAGAAATATTTTTTGAACTGGAAGCTTGTCACCTATAACCTTCTTTAAGCATGAAACATGGAAAACTAGGTGCACTTGGGAAGCTGCAGAAAGCTCCAATTTGTATGTCATAGTACCTATCTTTTGCAATACCTTGTATGGACCATAATACTTTGGTTATAATTTATTATCCTTCTTAGCTTGCTTGAGGGACATTTGTTTATATGGTTGTAGCCATAGGAATACCCAATCTCCTACATAAAAACTTCTTGCGCTGTGATGTTGATATGCATGTTGTTTCATTCTATTATGCACCAAGGTGAGGTTATCCTTTAAGGGTTGAAGAACCTGTTGTTGATGCTCGATGTGACCTTCCACTACTTGAACCTTAGAATTTTCTCTTAAATATAATGTGATGGATGGTGGATGATATCCATAAAATGCCATAAATGGGGTCATTTTTGTTGCAGTATGGAAGGAAGTGTTATACCACCATTCAGCGAGAGGCAACCATTTGACTGATTGTGTATGTTTATCAGATACAAAGAAACGAAGATGTCCTTACAAAAATTTGTTTACTATCTTAGTTTTCCCATCAGATTGAGGATGATAAGATGAGCTATGAGCTAACTGAGTACCAATATAAGAAAATAAATTTGTCCAAAAATTTCCATTGAAAATGGGATCTCTGTCGCTTACAATAATCTTTGGGTTTCCATGTAGCTTTTGAATTTTTTCCATAAATGTAGTAGAAACTATACTCACTTTAAATGGATGAGATAATGCACAAAAGTGTGCATACTTGGCAAGTCTGTCAATTACCACCATGATAACACTCTTTCCTTCGGACTTGGATAAAATTGTGATAAAATCCATTGAAACCTCCTCCCAACATTAGCTTGGAACAGATAAAGGTTGTAATAGTCCTGGGGTCTTAATTTTTTCAACTTTATTTTGCTGGCAAACCAAACATTCCACCAAAAAATTTTGTATATCCAATTTAAGTCCATCCCAAAAAAATCCTTCTTAACCCTATCATAGGTTTTTAGAAATCATGAGTTCCCTCCTATGGGAAAGGTGTGCAATTGCCTAAGAATATTTTGTTTGAGTTGGAAATTCTTACATAGTTATAACTGATCCTTGTACCATAATGAATCATTTTTCCAGCTAAATGTATCAGATGTACTAGGATCTTGTTGTATATTTTGAATGAGTGCCCACACTTCCTCATCATTCTTCCATTCATCCCTTGCTTCATTTATCCAATCTGGTTGGATAATATAAATGGCGCAAAGAAATGCTTTCACATCCTCATCCTTTCTTCAAAGTGCATCTGCGACAACATTTTGCTTCCCCTTTTTGTAGATCATTTCAAAGTCATAACCCAAAATCTTTGTGACCCATTTTTGTTGCTCTTCTGAAGATAATATTTGTTCTAAAAAGTATTTAAGACTATCATGATATGTTTTTACCTTGAAGTATCTTCCCATTAGGTAGGGTTTCCATTTCGTAAGTGCATGTAGTATTGCCAACATTTCCTTCTCATAAATAGCTTTGTGTAAATACTTTCCTTTGATTGGATGACTTTTGAAAGCAGTGGGTCTTTATTCTTGCATTAAAACAACACCAATTCCATTTCCTGAGGCATCACATTCCACAATAAATATTTTTGTGAAGTCCGGTGTAGCTAGGTGATGAGCCTCATCATTGAGTAATTATATGGGCCTTAGTTGGCCTTAATTCACGTCCTAGCTTAGCCAAACCAACTATTCTCACAGCTTATTGCACACTTTTGATTATATTTTGTTTATGAGATGAATTAGAGTTGTATATTTGGCTTTGTGGTCTAATGTGCATGTAATGCAGGAATCAAAGATAAAAGCAAGGAGAAATGCAGGTATAAAGGATAAAAGCAAGGAACAATGTCAAAGACCTTGGTAAAAAATTGAATGGGACAAGGGAGAGTAATTATAGGAGGTAAATCCTCCTCATTTACTACCCCTCCATTCGAATATTCCTCCATCAGCTCGGAGTGCAAACAACCACCACTTTGAACACTAGAAAACAGTCGAGAAGGTGAAAGTGACACAAACTAGTTTTTCTTGAGTTAGAGGCCGAGCCTCCCTAATGGGAAGGAAGTCGTTAGAGATTCCAGATGTATAAATAGAGAGGCTTAGGACCTCAGTAGGATTCAAACTTCTATTGTAAAACTCTATTTTATTTCTAAGCTGAAGACTTGTGACAGTTTGCTCTGTAATCCATGGTTTTTATAATAAGAATAAGTTATGTTTAAGCCAGCTCTGAGTTAACTCTGAGGGCTGAAGCTCTTGGGTTAGGGCCCGACCCAAGCAGCCAAAGCTCCTCTTTACTATACATGTATGCTAGCATAGTTTCCTAGTTTTCATTGTTCATTTGTTTAAGTAGCATAGCTTCCTGTTTCTATTCATTTTCTTAAGTAGATTCATGGTTTTCTATGTATTTGTTTAAATAGCTACATTTCCATTACAGCAGTATATCGCAAATGATTCATGGTTTTTCTATTCAGTTGCTTCAGTAGTTGAATTTTCTTCAGTTTACTTCCATTTATGCCTTCTTTGAGTTCACAGGTTAGTTAGAGGAAAAAGATCACTATCAGGTTGTGCACAGGTGT
Organism: Pinus tabuliformis; assembly: GCA_031772625.1. NCBI lineage: Eukaryota > Viridiplantae > Streptophyta > Pinopsida > Pinales > Pinaceae > Pinus > Pinus tabuliformis. The sequence continues at coordinate 1,334,768,978 of CM062804.1, read as the reverse complement.
CTCAGCCTCATCTCCTCCCTCTAGGACCATGACTTGAGGAAGAGACCCTTCAGCAACCCCAAAAACACAGGTTTTCGGTTCTCGCATGAGCTATGGAGTTCGTTGTTTGATGCATTTATTTGTTCACCTTCAATGGTTTTCTCTGTCATTTCCCTTTGAAACCGCCTTCAACATGTTTTTCATGCATCGCTTCCTCGCCGTCCGATCTACAAAAAAACCTCACAATCACCGTCCGATTCACTATTTTGTCCAACTGCTGCCTCACATGGAGTCCACCACTTACTTTATGCACTATAAGTCCCCACTTTCGATCTGCCTCACCTGATTCGACGGCTATCACGTCACTCGATCACTTTAGGTGCTTTAAACCCCCACCATCAATTTTCCTCCCCTGATCCGATGGCTATCACTTCACCCAATCACCAACTAGCTTGGTCAATCTCGACCATTGATTAGCCCTGCCTGATCCTACGACTATCGCGTAATCTCAGGCATATTAGTGCATGAATGTTATCTGCCTGAGATCACACGAGAAAAGTAGTTTTCCATGCTCGTGTCACGCAGTAAGGCTAATCGTGTGAAATTTCAAAATTCCACTTACTGCCTTGAGGGTGCGCAAGAAACTACATACCGACTTAGAAAACCGCTCCATCATTTCCGCACGTTTGTTTTCCCCGTGATACAATCTCCACCGTCCACCTCTTGACTTCATCCACACGACAAGATCTCAGCCATTCATCGCTCCTGTTAGCCTTGTCCGTCCATCTCTTGACTTCACCCGCGTGATTAGATCTTGGCCATTCATCTCCTGTTAACCTCGTTCACCCATCCACTCACTTAATCCCTCACGATACGATCTCCGTCGTTCATCCTGTTCATTAACCCCATTCATCCATTTATTCGCTTAAGCCTTCGTGATAAGATCTTCGTTGTTCATTTGCCTTTCACCCGATTGATCCAACAGTTCTTATGCACTATTGCATCCTTACGTCCTCCTTTCATTGATTTCGACCTCCGATTGCTCTTCCCCCTGGAAACTGATTTACCTTAGTTTCTTTTGCTTACACCTTAGTCTCATTTTGATGCTCTTTACCTCTGCAACTTAGATATCATCATTAGATTAGTGTTAATTTAGCAATTCTGCTTAGCACAGCTGTTTGGATGGTTAGTTAGGTTATGGTATGGTTTAGCATTTCATGTTGTTTTCTTCAATACTGTAGTAGAAGTAGCTCTCCCTTAGGATAGATTTTCTCTTCTCCCATCAAAGAGTTAAGCTTCTTCTGACCCTATAGAAGTCTAGCTTAGAACCCCTAGGGTCTCTTTCGAGATGAATAGTGACAACAGGCAGTACCTTCACTTCTACTTGTAGCCCTGGGAGTTGCAACATTATTGTTGCAATACCTAGGCTCATCACTTTTTGGCACTGTTGCTGGGGAGGTGTCTAAGTACAAGTAATTACTACTTTCTTCTATTTCTAGTCTCCAACTTTCTTTTCTTCTACTTCTTATCTTCAATTTTCTTCCATTAGTTTATTTCTGCAAAAGTAATCTAGCTTCCTTTCTTTCATTTGTCATTAGTTGCTTTCCTTTCCATTCTGCAAGTACTTTTTAGATTTAAAGAAAATCTTAAAAAAACCAACCCAAAAACATTTCCTTTCATGCCTCGTAGGAATAGGGACAATTTAGGGAAATTCTTGTCAAATACCCCCACTGCATCCAACAGTCAACCTTCTCTCTTCTTCGGTGACTGTGATTTGGAAGAACCTTTAGGTGAGAAACCTTACATATTTGAAGAACCTACAAGGGAAGAAGAAGAGTAAGAAACCGTTTCTACTGAATGAATGGCTAGAAACCAAAATAACAAGGTAGATAGAGAGAGAATTGAGAGTGCCTTCCCCATCAGGGAAACCAATGGGGTGATCCGGACTTAAACAGGAACGCAACAAATTACAGAGATAACCATAAACAGAGATATGCAGCGGAAATAATACTTCATTTCATTAATGTAAAATACTGAAATATGCTTACAAACAGTAATGGAAATAAACTAGCTAGGGCGATGGTAGCTTATCTCTGAGGAGAGATGTGGTGGCTACATGCCTCTGAACTGTGTTACAATGAGGCTCGAAGGCCTATTTATTGTTGAGAAACAATGGAAAACGCTTAACATTCCAAAACCTAACCATAGAAGATGAAACGCCAAACTGTGGGCCCCGTTTGGGTAAATTGGTACACCAACTTCCCGGGGTCGTAACTTTGGCATACGATCTCTGTTTGATGCGTACAATAGCTCGTTAGAAAGATTTATCCGAGCACTACCACTTTGGGAGGCAACATGGGTCCACGGACCCATGTTGCCCCAAATTTCCCAAAAAACGTCATTTAGGGCCTCAAAACGGCTCCGGAAGTTCAGGACCCGAAAAACTGCTAAAAATAGTAAGTTGTGCTATAATTAAGGAAACTGAAAATGCTGAGAGAAACAATGGTGGGGGTCCAAGTGGACTTGGCAGGTGGCCACCAATATCCACCTGGATCATTCCTCCCCCCTTAGGAAGCAATGGTCCCCATTGCGTTGAGTTCCTCCATGAGATGAGGAAACTTTTGCTGAACTTGTTCCCTGGTGAGCCACTTGCCCTGGTGAAGGAGTTGGCCCGCTTTAACAACTCGATACAGTTGGATATTCTGTTGGCGAGTGTTCTTGATCTGTGTATCCATGATCCGATCAGTTGTAGCTTGTTCCATGCAATCTGGATTTAATTCTGTGGGTGTGAGTTGTTCTGCAATGTCGGATGTGTCTAGCAATGGTGGAAAGTATGGCCGAAGGCAGTCCACATTGAACACTGGGTGCAGGCCAAGGAATGGGGGAATGCTAAGCTCAAATGCATTGTCTCCCATAGCCTTAGTAATGGTGTAAGGACCATATCGAAGTGGTCTCAGTTTCCGATAGGCTCCAGTAACGCGTTCCTTTTGCAAATGCAGCCAGACTTTGTCGCCCACCTGAAACTTGTGTTGCACCCGATGTTGATCATGTCGCTACTTGTACTTGGCATTTGATTTCTTGAGAATTTCATGGACCTACTGGCGAATATGTTGGATGCGCTCAATGAAGCTGGTGGCCTTATCTATTTCGAACTGGACATGAGCTGAATTTATGTGAGTAGCTGCAAGTGGCATGGCCACATCAATGGGGCATAGTGGCTAGAATCCCAAACCCACCTGAAAAGGGCTATGGCCAGTGGATCTCTTAAGAGCTCGATTGTAGCTGTGCTGAGCATAGGGGAGGCTCTCGTCCCATGTGCATGGATGCTTTGAGTTATACATGCGCAGAATGTGCACAATCATCCTATTGACAACCTCTGTCTGTCCATCAGTTTGAGGATGGAAGGCCATGGACTTCGTGAGTTTGGTGTCCAACATTGACCAGAGACTGGACCAAAATGTGCTGAGGAACCGACTGTCCCGATCTGAGATGATAGACTGTGGGATCCCAAAGTGCACCCACACTCGTTCAAAGAAGAGTTTAGCAGTGGCTTCTGCTGTGATATTCTTCTTGCAGGCCGCCATAATGGCCATCTTCGAGAACCTGTCAACGACCACAAAAACACAGTCATTTCCATGCTTAGTGGAAGGAAGGCCTGACATGTAAACCATGGAGATGGATTCCCAAGGTCGAGTAGGGGTAGGCAACGGGGTATAGAGGCCATGCTTCTTGATGGTCGGTTTGGCAATGGCATAGGCAGTACATGATCTGATGTACTTCCCAACATCCTGTCGAAGATTTGGCCAATAGAAATAATTTTGCAATACTGCCACTATTTTCTCGACCCCGAAATGCCCAGCAACCCGACTCTAGTGTGCTTCCCAAATCATCTTGGCACGCTCGCTTGAAGGAACACAAAGGTGACCCAGGTGGCATAACAGGGCATCCTGGAGGTGAAAATATGGAACATGCCGACCCTCCAAGAGTGTCTGGTATGTGTGGCCGAATTCTGGGTCACTTTTGTAGAGAAGTGGCCAATCAGAAGTCTCGTGTCCACAAGAGTTGAGCACGGTGGTTAACACCATGATCGGTGGTCGACTGAGGCAATCTGCAACATTATTGGTGCTGCCCTTCTTATACTTGATATTCAAGTGGAACTGTTGCAGGTATGTAGACCACTTCTGATGGCGATCATTCTGCAATTTCCCTTGGGTCTGTATGAACTGCAGGGGTTGGTGGTCTGTGTGGATGACCGTTTCCCTCCCCAAAATGTAATTATTCCATTGTCGGCAGGCCTGTACAATGGAATACATCTCTTTATCATAAGTGGGGTACTTCTGGACTGTGTCTGAAAGTGTTTCACTGTGATATGCCACTAGATGTCCATGTTGAGTAAGGACTGCCCCAATAGCATAGTCAAAGGCATCTGTCTCGACCTCAAATGGTTGTTGTAAATCTGGTAACGTGAGCACTGGTGCCGTGCAGAAGCGATCCTTCAACTCTATGAATGCCTTATGTTGAGATTCAGACCAAAAGAATTTTTCTTTCGCCCCTCCCTTGGTGACTTGACTCAAGGGCCAAGTAATATGAGAAAACCCCAACACGAACCTGCGGTAGAAGTTGGCAAGACCTAGAAAGCTACGGAGCTCTGTTAGAGTGGTTGGAGATGGCCAATCCCGAATGACTTGGATCTTGGCTGGATCAACATGCACCCCCTGTTCATCAATGATGTATCCCAGATACTAAACCTGGGTCATGCCAAAAGTGCATTTCTCCAAATTGGCACATAGCTTGTGTTGCCGTAGTGTTTGGACAACCTGTCGGATGTGGTGGAGGTGCTCTTCCCAACTCTGGCTGAACATCAGAATGTCATCCAAGTATACTACTACAAAGGAGTTGGTGAATGGCTGCAAGATGTCATACATTAGCCTCATGAAGGTTGCAGGAGCATTCGTCAATCCGAAAGGCATAACCAACCATTCGAAAAGGCCCTCCTTGGATTTGAAGGTAGTCTTCCACACATCAGAGGGTTCGATTGGTACCTGGTGATATCCTGACTTCAGATCGATCTTGCTGAAGTATTTCGCCCCCTTTAGTTGGTCCAGGAGGTCATCAATCCACGGTATCGGGTACCTATTATGGACAGTGATCTTGTTCAGCACCCGATAGTCAATACAGAGTCTCCACGTCCCATCCTTCTTCTGTACCAACACGATCGGGCTCCCACAAGGTGATGGACTCAGACGGATGTGACCTTTCTGCAGGAGCTCCTGAATCTGCCTCTTGATTTCATTGTTCTCCAGAACGGAGCACCGATAAATTGGTCCATTGGGTAGCGGTGCACCTGGGGTCAGATCGATGGAGTGCTTGACCTGACAGTGCAGAGGAACCCCTGCAGGGCAGGTGAAGATGTCCTCGTACTCCTCCACAACCTTGTCCATCTGTAGTTGTCGTACAGAGGGACCCCGTCTGGAGGCCGCGGCTACCATCTTCTTCTTTCCTTGAGGGCGTATCATCAGGAAAACAAATTTCCTGGTTTTGGAAATGATGTTACTCCATTGTTTTGCAGTAATCAAAGAGATGGCGGTAGGTGGTGCTACCTCTGGTATCCTATACAACTTATTTCCCAATGTAATAATAACAGCACGGGGCCTTGATTCATACACAGCATGTCACTTCCACAAGTATGGCTGTCCTAATAATACATCACAAACTTCAAGGGGAGAAATGTCACCCAATACCTCATCCATGAAGGGCTTGATGTTGTATGGAAGGCGACACTGCTAGCTCACGGGAAGATCTCGTCCTTGGCGAAGCCACCCAATGGTGTATGGTTGTGGATGTGCTGTGGTTGGTAAGCCCAACCGCTTCACGACCTCTGCTGAAATGAGGTTCTTATGACTCCCGCTATCAACAATGAACTATATCGGGGAGCCCTTTACCCACATCTGGGAGTGGAGGAGACGCTCCTCCTCCTCTCGATCTTGGGGTTCATTTCTCTGGATCTTGGCGGTAGCAACAGTGGTGTTGGGATCCGCATCAATGATCTACTTCCCTTTGTCATTCCCCTTATCCGGTTCTGACTCAGAGTCGAAACATGCATCTGATTCTGAAACCTTTAGCTCAGCCACCAATGACTACTTGGCCCAACACTCACTTGTGTTGTGAGTGGAGCTCTTATGGAACGCACACCATTTTCACGTGTCCTTTTTCGGCTTCGCGGCGCTGTTCTTTTCTTGTAGCTTTGGCGGGTTGTCTTGGACTGTCCCGCCTTGGCTTTGTCCTTTGTTCTATGGTTTGGGGCACCTTTCCCCTGCTTTGGATTCACAGATCCAAAGTCTCGCTTCTTTTGTTTAAACTTCTGCTCGACCTTGACGGCATATCGGTATGCTGCGCCGAGCGAGGAGATGTTCAGGAATTGTATTTCTTCCTGGATGTACTTGTGCAGGCAACCACGGTATTTGAGTATCAAATGTTGCTTCGAATCCTTGATACCCAACTTTGTACGAAGGGTATGGAAAAGATTGGTGAACTCCGGCACGTCTTGGTCCCTTCCTTGTCGCAGCGTGGTCCACTTTATGTATTCATCCTCATAGCTACCGACAGGGTAGTACTGCTCCTTGATGGCATCCCAGAATGAATTCCAGGTGGGTGCGGCTGAAAATAGTGAGCTAGTACTTTCATCCTTCTGCTCGCAGTAGGTTTCCCACCAGTCCTTGACGTGGGGGGCTGCTTTAAGAAGAGCGAAAACAATCTTTTCTCGACTCGAAAATTCATGAATAGAAAAATAACCCTCTAGCAGATTTAACCATTTATCTACAGCATCTGCATCTATCTAACCCTCGAATATGGGGATTTCAAAATTAACTTGTACCTTAAAGGGCGTGGCATTTCCAGAGTAGCTGCTGGAAGCCGATGCGTCGCTTCTAGGTAGCCGCTGAAGGATCTGGGCAATGCTGTCCATCATCGCATTCCGTTGTCGCTCGAGGGCTTCTTCGAGCAAGATTTTGATGGGACCTCCTGCCCCCTCGTCTTTCTTCTCATCCGCCATGGGAGGCCATCGGGATTTGCGAGGCTGGTCTTGCAAAGGTTCGACTAGTTCAAGCCCTAACTCCTTATATCCCGACCTTGTTGGGGACATGCAAAGAAAAACAGAGAAAAAGCAGACCGCTCTGATACCACTGATCCGGACTTAAACAGGAACACAACAAATTACATAGATAACCATAAACAAAGATATGTAGCGGAAATAATACTTCATTTCATTAATGTAAAATACTGAAATATGCTTACAAACGGTAATGGAAATAAACTAGCTAGGGCGATGGTAGCTTATCTCTGAGGAGAGATGTGGTGGCTACATGCCTCTGAACTATGTTACAATGAGGCTCGAAGGCCTATTTATTGTTGAGAAACAATGGAAAACCCTTAACATTCCAAAACCTAACCATAGAAGATGAAACACCAAACTGTGGGCCCCGTTTGGGTAAATTGGTACACCAACTTCCCGGGGTCGTAACTTTGGCATATGATCTCCATTTGATGCGTACAATAGCTCGTTAGAAAGATCTATCCGAGCACTACCACTTTGGGAGGCAGCATCGGTCCATGGACCCATGCTACCCGAGATTTCCCAAAAAACGTCGTTTAGGGCGTCAAAACGGCTCCGGAAGTTCAGGACCCGAAAAACTACGAAAAATAGTAAGTTGTGCTATAATTAAGGAAACTGAAAATTCTGAGAGAAACAATGGTGGGGGTCCAGGTGGACTTGGCAGGTGGCCACCAATATCCACCTGGATCATGGGGAGACTAAGATAAACAATATAAGCCCCTCTACTCTACCTCATTTCCATGGCCTGACCACAGAGAACCCTGGCACTTTCCTATTAGAATTTGGTATTATATGTCGAACCTATGACTATACAGATGATGAGAAAAAGTTGAAATTGTTTCCATCTACCCTCAAGGATGCAGCATTATGCTGGTTCATGGGTTTACCTGGAGATAGCATCACAACTTGGGCATAGATGCAGCAGACTTTCAACAACAAATATAGGGACTACTGTAGGTCAAAGGATACGAAAGAAGAGATTTTTAGGACGACCATAAGCTAGGATGAATCCATAGAAGACCATGAAGAAAGATTCCAGCTCAGTTACAAAAGGGCCAGGTGCACACTTGACCCTGAGTCACTAAAGCTGGTCCTGCTTAGAGGAGTAATGGAATATCTTTTGGATACCTTACACATGATAGTAGGAGGAGATGTCTACCAATTACCCTATGAGGACATCAAGACTGTCTTTAGAAACCACTCTAGGCAAGCTAGGAAAAAGGGTAGGGGTAGTCAACCTATGACCAATACATCATCCTCCAACTTATCCATCAAGGATGAAATTGGACATATGCTGGAAGATTTAAAAAGTGATATGCTGCAAACCCTTGCCTTGCAATTGGACAACATGAACATGAAAAGGAAGAAAGAGGAAGCAGAGAGAGCCTTGGCCATATTTTTTCCTAGATGCACTAGGAGGAATCCTAAGAACAAATGTCCATTAAACTATATTAAGATTTTCTCGGTCTGTGAAGAAAACCACTCCACAGACAAGTGCCCTTCTTTACCTGGACTCAAAGCTATATATCAAGGAGTTAAAGGGGTCACTGAGTAGCTTTGCTACATCAACCAAAGGAGACCTCCTCAGCCTAGACCATACCAGCAGGGTATGCAAGGGTCATCCCATACATATTACGACCCCAACCAAACCACAGCTATACCTTCTTGGGGACTCCCTTCTCATCCTTCCTAGTCTACACCCCCTCCTTGGTCCTATGCATCTCAGTATCAAACCTAACCAGCCAGTCAGTCATTTCAACCTTATGTTCAGCCAGAACATTAGTGGAATACCCCACACCAGTGGTGGAGGCCCCAATTCAACAATGTTCTAGCCCTATTGCCTCCACCACTTACCCAACCACAACTCCTGCACTCTGCTCCACCCAAGCAACCCCAGTTGCCTGCCCAGCGAAATCCTAACCCAAACAATAGGCAGGCTCATCAAGCATATAGTGGGGAGACATCATACCAAACTTATGTTGTAGAAATCTAGGTGACCAACCTAAGATCTCAAAGAATTCTCCCTGATAGCCAACCTCCCTCTCCACATGGGGAGGTTGAGGAAGAAAGCGAGGAAAGAAACCTTAAATTAAATCTACCCTTTCTTGAGAGATTAACCCAACCACTCCAGCCTACCCCAGAAGAAACTAAACTTCTGGGAGAATTGAAAAATCTATGTGTAAAGATCCCCCTTCTCCATTCCATCAAAGATGTTCCCATTTACAACAAGTTGATTAAGGAGAAGTGCTTCAAGCATCCAGGAAGAAGAAAAAGGGACGCCCCTACCATTAATGTCATTGAGTAGTTGTCTGACTTAATGTTGGGGCAGGTAACATGTCCAAAATATTTAGACCCTCGAAGCCCTGTAGTAGATGTGCACATCAATGGCACCATTGTCCCACACACTCTGATTGATCTTGGGGCTGCTATTAGTGTGACGACTAAGGAAACCACGCTCAAGCTCAATCTCCAAGGGTCATTAAGGAAGACCACAACAGTTCTACAACTTGCAGACCATTCCACAGTCACCCCTAAGGGAATTGTGAAGGATGTGATGGTGTTAATTGACTCCTCGGAGTACCCTACATATTTCCTAGTTCTCTAACCTAAAGGTAAGCTTACTGGTTACCCTCTCATCCTTGGGAGGACATGGTTGGCCACAGCTGATGCTTACATTAGATGCAGAGCTGGGAATATGACCATCAAGAATGGGCATATGTCGAAACAACTAGTCCTATACCCTCCTGCTCAACCTACCCTAGAGCATGATCTACCTTTATGGTTGGAGGAGGAGGAAGAGGATGAGGTTTATGCCCAACTTTATGCTTTTGAAACAACAATAGGTGGAGGACAACAAGATGAGGATGACTTAATTGAACACCTGATCCAAAGCCCAACTCCTAGTTCACTACCATTTGAGGAAGAAGTAAGGGAAACCCAGAACAATCATCCAATTGGCTTATGCTTGGCCAATTCCAACCCACTCTGTGTCAAAACCATAGAATTTGGCCTAGATAAAACTTTGCAAATTAATCCATCTATTTCTACTTTAGAAGAGGAAAAGTTATGCAACATGTTGAGAGAGAACCTAGAAGCCTTCGCTTGGAGTTATAAGGAAATGAAGGGAGTACACCCCTCAATGTGTACTCACCACATATACATCAAAGAAGGTTGAAAGCCAATCAGGCAACCACAAAGGAGGATGAATCTAGCTCTTAAAGACATATTCAAAGAAGAACTACAAAAACTGCTAGATGCAGGATTCATTTACCCTATCTCAGACAGTGAGTGGATCTCTCCGTTAGTGTTAGTTCCCAAGAAAAATGGTAAGTGGAGGATTTGTGTTGATTATAGGGAATTAAACAAATCCACAAAGAAGGATCATTTTCCCCTACCCTTCATTGACCAAGTGCTAGATTGCCTCGCAGGGAAGAAGTTCTTTTCTTTCCTAGATGGATTCAGTGGGTACAACCAAATCCAAATCTGCCCAGAGGACCAAGATAAGACCACATTCACCTGTGGGGTACTTTTACCTATAGGGTCCTTCCTTTTGGCATATGCAATGCTCCTGCCACTTTCCAGAGAGCAGTCTTGAGTGTCTTTGTTGAATTAGTACATGATGTAGTGGAAATCTATATGTATGATTTTACACCTTATGGTTGTGATTTACAAGAAGCGTTGTCTAACTTAGAAAAAGTATTACACAAATGCATTGAAATGAATCTGTCTCTCAGTCTAGAAAAATGTGAATTCTTAATGACTGAAGGGACTGTGCTAGGTCATTCAATATCTTAGCAAGGACTACAAGTGGACCCAAACAAAATGGAAATCATCCAAAGGGTCCCACCTCCACAAAAGCAGAGAGATGTCAGGAGTTTCTAAGGGTTAGCTGGATACTATCAAAGGTTCATAAATGACTTCAGCAACTTGGCCTCTCCTTTGTTTGGGTTGTTGGCCAAAGATTCTAATTTTATATGGTCAAAGAGCTGTCAAGAGGCCTTAGACGTTATGATGGGTGAGATAACCACTCCACCAATCCTTAGAGCCCCAAATTGGGCCCTCCCCTTTCATATTCATGCTGATGCCTCACACAAAGCCATAGGAGCAGCCTTAGGTCAAGAAGAGGAGAAATGCCATCTATTTTATCAGTAAGAACCCGTCAAAGGCTGAGCTGAATTATATTGTGCCTGAAAAGGAACTCCTAGCTATTGTGCATTCATTAAACACATTTAGGCATTACATTACAGGCTATCAAACATTTGTGCATACTGATCATGCTGCAATTAAATATTTAATGAAAAAACCAGATGTGAATGCTAGGATTATAAGATGGTTGCTTTCATTACAGCAATTTGATCTAACTATTGTTGATAATCGTGGTCAGGAAAATGTTGTTGCTAACTTTCTATCTAGGATGAATCTGCCTACAAGTGAAGAAGGGATGGTGGATGACCAGTTACCATATGAGCATTTGTTTGCTATTTTAGTTCTCTCCCCATGGTTTTCTGATATAGAAAACTATCTGGTATCAGTACAGTTCCCACAAAACTTGCCCTCCAAAGAAAAGAGCAAGATAATCAGGAAAAATGCCCCTTTCACCTGGATTGGGGAAATCTGTTCAAACTTGGCCTAGATCAAATCTTGAGAAGGTGTGTAAGGGAAGAGGAAGTCTTTGACATCCTTCTGACTTGTCATTATGGGCCTTGTGGAGGAAACTTTGCAACAAAGAGGACAACATTCAAAGTATTACAAGTAGGCTATTATTGGCCTACTCTTCATCAGGATGTAAAAAAATAAATTAGTCATTGTGATCGATGCCAAAGGATGGGAAAGCATACTCCAAGAGATGAAATGCCCCTACAACCTCAAGTGACTTTCAAGCCATTTGACAGGTGTGGGATGGACTTAATTGGGCCTATCAACCCTCCTTCAGAGAAAAAACAACACATCATTGTGTACACTGATTATTTGACTAAGTGGGATGAAACCAAGGCAATTAAGGCAACAATAGAAAAGAAGGTGGTTGAGTTCCTAAGGGAGAATGTATTCTACAAATTTGGGTACCCTAGAGAGCTAGTCACAAACCAAGGCAGCCAGTTTACCTCTAGCATGATTGAAGAACTACTCAGCCATCACAAAATCAAGCATAGGACCTCCACTCCTTATCATCCACAAGCTAATGGGCAAGTGGAGGTGACCAATAGGGCATTGGAGAAAATCTTAACCAAGGTAGTGAGCAGCAGTAGGAAGGATTGGGCAGAGAGACTAGTTGAGGCCACCTCAGCCTATAATACAACATGGAAGACCACCACTAGATTTACAAAAGATGATCTGGTCTATGGGAAAAATGATTTGTTGTCCATTGAGTTTGAATATAACACATTGAGGATGGCATCCAAACTAGATTTCGATCTCAGTTGTGCACATAAAGAAAGGTTGTTACATTTAAATGGCTTGCATGAATTCAGAATTTAGGCCCTCCTATATAAAGAGATAGTTCAACTTCAGAGGAAGATCTGGCATGACAAGCACATCAAGGAAAAGCAATTTCAAGAAGTAGACTTGGCATTGTTATATGATTCCAAGTATAAAGACTTCAACGACAAGCTAAGGAAAATATGGCTTGGACCTTATGTGGTGGAAAGATTCCATGACAATGGTTCAGTGCAAATCAAAACTATTGATGAAGAAGCCATTCCATTGCTAGTTAATGGACACTGATTGAAAATGTACAAGAGGCCTTTATCAAAACAAGAGTTCATAGACAATATCAATAAGACAATGATGATGGTGGAACAATTTCCATCTCCTCCCTCATCAGGACACTGAAAAAGAATAAGGATTCAGGTGAAAACCTCCATGAGGCGTTTGAGTCCTATCTTTGGGTTGAAAATCTTGTGAGGCGGCCCAAGGATGAGAAAAAAATGAAGAAAACAAAATATCCCTGGGTACCTTCCTTGAGGTGCCCAGGGCAGAGATCTAGGGTGAAAACCTCTCTGAGGTAGCCTAGGTGTTTTTCAAAATATATCTATATGTATATATATATATATATATATATATATATATATATATATATATATATATATATATATATATATATATAGATATAGTAATAATAATAATAATAATAATAAAAGAAAAAAAACATAACTGTTATTTGCAGGTGGGTGAGAAAGACAAGCAAGGAGAAAATAAAAGGTCCAAAGGGAACCCCGCCTCATATATATTCATCTCCTCCACTCCTTACCATGAATCCCTCTGTCAACCCCATTTTTTTCACTTCATTGCTTCAATTCAAGTGAAGATTGTGTTTTCTAACAGAAACACCTCAACCATTACCATCATCCCTACATCCACATACACTCCTACTCCCTTTGTCCATTCATTACAGCATCCTCACAGCACCAGCCAACAACATGATCAAGAAATTATAAGGGAGACACCAAACATTTCCAAGTGGTGTTCCAAGAGCTCCACAGCAGCAACAGCAGCATCAGATCCAGGAGCTCAACAACAACATTATCAGCATCAGATCTTCAGTCACAGACACCTGCAAAAGCTAATAAACCTTCAACAGATAGCACAGTAGGAAGAAGAATAACCATTAGCAACACCTCTGATCTTTGACAACTGCAGCATGGCATCAAGACCATATCTAAGTATCCCACTCACTCACTCATATGCATCATTTGATCAAAAGTTGTAAAGGTTAAGAGGTAGTTTGTTTATAAGTGAAAAGGTGGCAAAAAGGAAATTATTTAATAAGTCATAAGAGAATGCAAGAGTCCATTGATACAGTGTTGTTATGGCAACCATTTGAGAATGTTTGAAGAATTAAGATTTGGGTAGAAACACCAGTTCACCAAAGACTCAGCATACCCTATTTCTTGATGCAATCACTCATAGACTCCAGCAGTAAAGTAAAGGAAGGAAATTCCTAGCAGTTAGTTCACCATGGGTTGATCAGGATCCTAATTAAGGATGCCCTCCAAAGCCTCAGAATCCCCATAACATGGTCAATCTTTAGAAACTTACCAGCAGAGGATGAAATCAAAACCATCACCTATGATGTTAATCCTTCTATCAATGAGGATGAGGAAAAACAAGAAGAAGAAGATACAGAGTTAGATGGGGATGAGATGGGTGAAGAAGAAACTACTACAGAGGAACATGTTGAAATAAGACAAGGAGGATGATGTTGGAACAAGAGGAGGAAGCAAAGGAAGAAACTGACGGAGATGCGAAAGAATAATAAAAGGAAGAAGATAAGAAAAATAGAGAGGACATATACAGGAAAATAAAGACCAACTAGCATATATGGCCAACCTCTCCTTGGAGGCAATCCAATGTAGGATGCCAGCTAAATCTTATTCTCTTTACCTCAGAGAACAATGGCTGCAATTTCAGATTAAAACACTAGCACATAGGAGCACCATGCCATTTTAGGACTCTAGACAGTTTATTGATGTTTGTGATCAAAGTGCACTAAAGGATGGGGCCAAAATGGCTGAGTTTTACTTGCATAACATGGCCCTCACAGATATGAGTATTTGGGACTGTAATGCAAAGCTAGGACATCTATAATTAATGGCTTTGGCATCATCAATGAACCATGAGAAGACAGGCATTGCAGAGATGAAAAGAATATTGGCGAGAGAGAAAAATAGACCTATTTTTACCAAAACTAAACGATCAAACCCCATGGCCCTAATCAACACCCATAATCTAATTGCAAATGATCCTCAACTGGCACTTACATATCTTGCTGCCCAAGAGCAAGAAATTTCACATTTTGAGGATATGTTTACGCTACTAAGATGATAATATACATGCCTGCTAAAGGAGATGGAACACACTACCACACAGATTGAAGATCAAAGAATATAACTCTCCTCAAAGGTTGAGAAAAGCACTCAACATAACACCTATGTATGAGAAATCAATTCAAAGTTTGAAGGTCAATTGGATAGGCCTAAAACTCAATCCACCACTACTCCTAGGGATGCTAGAAGGGAGAAAAGAAGAAGAGGAAAAGAGGTAGTGGGAGGAAGTAGAAAGGAAAGCAAGCTTCTATGAACAAGAAAAAGAGACCATAGCAGAAGCATGGGATGTCAGAGAGGCTACTAGAGCCATGAAGGACATGGACACTGACTAAGTTTCTCAAAGGATGAGAAACACTTTCAGTAGGGGGGTCTTTCCGAGAAAACTAGTGCCTTTTCAATCTGCTAGTCCCACTAAGACAGGTAGCTATCCTAGAAACAAACAATCAAAGAAAATTTCAATTTCCTTTATGTATGATAGATAAGAGAGAAGCAAAGAGGACCAACTTGGATCTTCTGCTTTGCTCCTTCCTTTTTTCCTCTCTCCCTTGATAGGGCTTGCCACTCCTCTCCTACTTGTCCCGCTTTAGTGAATACCTGTAGGGGCAAAGCACCACAACACCATCAAAGCATCTCAATCTATAATACCATAAACAATGTAGAATCAAAACTACATTGACCATACAATTGCATTCACAAATAACAAAATTCACAAATACACGATTATATGGAGGAAAACTCAAATATCTTTATTAATAGTAGAAGAGAGGATTACAACCCAGTTATTTGATCCAACATCATCCCCCCAGCATCAAAGCCCTCTTCACCTCATGAAAGGCAAGATAACCCAACAATACAATGTATCTTCTCAAAGAGAAACCAACAAAACTTCCTTACCAATTACAAAATTCCAACCCCCAGATCTCTCAGATGAGGGATCCATTTATAGATGTCTTACAAGCATGTGAGTCAGCTCTGGGTTTCTGATTAGTGTCACTCCACTGGTAGTTCTTGGTTCCACTTGGACATTTATTTGATCTCTTACTCATCCCTGGGTGAATTTAGAGAGGCAAGTGTCATATGAGAAGTTTCTAGAAGATTCCCTGGGTTTCCACTTAGCAAACTGTCTCTGCCATTTGTCTATTCTCGCCCAACGCACCCCATAGAAGGCTCTTTCAATATGCATCACACCTAGCTAGTGTAGCAGCCAATATGCATCGCACCTTGACCATGGAGTAGTCAGTATGGTCCAGTTTTGGCCAGTTCTGAGTGGTTTTTCAAGTGGAACTTTTGGGAAATGATGTAATTAGTTGAACATGATCCTTTAGGGTATGAAACAAAACTTTTAGGGGTTAAAGAGCCCTTGGTTTATCGACATATGTGATTGGGGTTGAAGTGCCCAAATATGTCTATAACAGTTGCCCCCTAAAGCATGAGGCCGTAAATCTTTTGATGTTGGGTGAAATGCTTTATTATGAGGATCCGAGGTATTCGAGCTAGAAGGTGATCTGTATAAGATACAGTACAATACATCATCATCATATTATTTTCATCATCTAGATGAGGCGAGCATTCCCATGCTCAGCTTTATAAATTCATTTTCATGTACAAAGGACAAATAGTCGTCTGTTGTTGCAGACTGATGATTATTTATGTGTAGAGTCATCATCCCTTAGCTTGGATGATCATCTATGCAGCTTCTATGTACATTTGATGTCTCTATTTTCGTGAATATATCGCAGTCCGGATGGATGAAACTAGATCCGGTGTCTTCAAAATTCATTCAATCTTCACTCGATGTACAAGTCGATCCATGTGAAAATATGTTTTAAAGTCGAACATGGAAAGACATCGCCTGATTACCAGGCGTGAGAGGAGTCACCGATAATGATAATGACCCTCAAGGTACTACAGTACAATTCATGTGGTGTGAATATATGAGTCGATGTCGAACACCATGCAAAATCTTTTGGTTGAAGGCTATTGATGTATACCTGTCACGGAAGTGAGAAACTTGCCTTTGAGGCATGCAAGCTTCAAAGTACTGAAAGGGTTGTTTCTAAGTCAACTTCTTGGATAATGATCTGATGTCGAAAGGAAGTGACCCATCATAGGAGGGCCTTGATGTATCCCACATCTATGACACAAAACGAAGCAAATGATTTTCTGGAGGTGAAAACAATCTGATGAAATAAGGTTTAGGAATGGCAGTCATGAAAAATGGAGAGTGAAGGTATTGCAGTGGATGAGGCGTTAGCTGGATGGTGAATTCTCTAAATCACTTCTCTTGAACATGTTGGTGACACTGATATGGATTGGTAAAGTTGACCCCAAAAGATGGATGGTACGGAGGACCAATGGTGATATGACTAGTGAACGAAATAACCCAACCCAACTCAATCATGGTGATGGAGTGAAAGTGTCATGTTCAAGAGCGACCTGCTACCAATAAAGTTCTTCAAGTTTTCTTCCCTTTTTCCCTAGTCATTTCTGACCCGTACCTCTTTATTTTTGTCAAGCTTGAGGAGGATAACATATGCTTGTTTTATAATTTTCCCTTTGGGCAAACCTGTCGCTATGTTTTAGCGAGCCTAGCGACAGTGAAACGTGTTCTTGTCTGGCTGGACAAGTTTGTCACTATTGTTTTAATGAGTTTAACGACAAGGATAACTCTATCCTTTTCATGTTTAGAGAGTTTAAAATGGGACGAAAAGGAAACTCCAGTGGTCCTTTTTTGTAGAATAATCCCTTAAGTCCGAAAAAGTATAAAATAATATGAAAGGGATGACCTTTCGATTACTTTAGTGAGTCGAAAAAGACAAGCGCTCGATCTTTTGTTTGATAATCCCTCAGGTCCCAAAAGATTAAAATGTACAGGAGGGATGGCACTTCCCCTTACTTTAATGAGCTGGTAAGGCCAATAGCTCGACAATCTTTTTATTTTTAACGAGTCTAAAAAGAGTTTAAAAGAGACTCATTTTTTGGGAACGAGTGGTGTTTTTGGGTAGCAATTGGTTCCAGGTAAGTTTGGAACTTCTCAAAACATGGTAGTGTGAAGAGGGTGGCTAACAGAACCACTCATCGAAGCTGTTCCTCAAAAGGGTAAAAAATCAAGTGGAAGCATATGATCGGCCAAAAGAATGGAGGTGATGGTAGAACACAACAAAGGTTCAAAAGGCTAATAGCATGACAATCACAGAGGTCATTTACTGAAGGTGGATTCATTTTTTAATGAGCTTAAATCGAGAGAAACTATGCTCAGTGGCAGGTCTATTTTTTAACGAGCTTGAATCTTGCAAAAACATTGTTCGTTCCAGTCGTTTAAAGATGTCTCTCATTGGTAGGTTTATTTTTTAGTGAGCTTGAACTCTACGATAACATGTGCTCATTGCCTTCTTATGTAGGCTAGGAACGACCAAACTACAAATCTAACTACACTAAAGCTAAGGAACTATTGAGATTAGGTAGGATGGTTTTGTCTTTCATCTTGACACAACCCTTCCTTTACTTCGTCTGCACACTGCAGACAAAGGTGAATGGTGGATCAGACTAATCACCTGACCTAACGAGTTGAACTAGAAAGCTAAAAAGCAAAAACGCTAAAAAGCTAAAAAATGAAATTGGTCATCTTTTTCTTGTATAAAAAGGTTTGCATGCCCCCAGGTATGGAGAAAAGGAGAGTTTCCAGGTTACCATATGGAAGTCCTTGCGGTTAGGCAAGATTGTTTTTGTCAGTGGCTAGACAAAAACACTTCCTTGGCTCTATCCATAGACGAAGGTGAATGGTGTGAGCTTCCAATCACATAACCTACAAGGAAATAATTGTTTCAGACCGATCCCATAACCTACAAGGAAATGGTGTTTCAGACCAATCATATAACCTACAAGGAAATCTATCTTTTCAACTGGGTTTGTCTGCTGAAGTAGACCAGGGTGCATGCCCCCTAAACTTCATTATATTCACCAAACTACTAGCGACAATTAGGTGGATGAAATGAAGGTTGAAGAGACATTCTTAATGAAAAGAGACCATTTAGAGAGGATGTTTGACTTGTAGCTATGTTTGAACCAAGAAATGAAAGTTGGTCGATAAGTTGTACCACTTTGCCTTCATGCGGAAAACACATCACTCGAAAGAGTGTGGAAATAATAGCTTCCATGCTATATATATAGTCACATCCAAGAAGTAGATTGTAATCTAGTGGTCCTTGGACTACCATCACATTCAAATGAATGGTTTTCCTTTTCAAAGTTATCAGCAACTTTGGAAGGATCCCTAATGGTCGATTGATTCCTTTGTTAAAGCCTAACAAATTTTGCATTACAGGCTCAAGCGATGGCGAACCAAGTGCTTTCCAAGTAGTTGAGGAAAGGATACTCACTGAAGCCCCTTCATCTATGATAGTGCCAGACATGGTCATTTTGTAAACTTGTACTCTGATTCAGAAAGGTACATTAGATGGAAGGCAGGGTCTTGCTAGTTGATTCCAATAGAGTTGATCTTGTTTAGATGTTTGTCTTTCAAGGTTCACCACGTGATGTAGATGTAAAATTCCTAAATATGCAATCTAAAATGATAAACAGTCGTTTGTTTTCTTTTAGCAATGAAAATTCTAGCTACTAAGGAAAGAAGAGTACGATTTTTTCAACAAGAGCAAAGAGCACACACTAAATGCACTTTTCCTAAATCATCTTTCGCACTCAGTCTAAATGCAAAATGCAAATGCATGTATTTGTTTTTTGTTTCCTTAATGTGAGGATGCCAAAAAGGAAAACTAAGTACAGATCTGAACTATTTTCTTCAAAGCAACATTTCAACAATTTCTTTTCAAAATGAAAGGAAGAATAAAATGACACTTTCGATTTCGAATGGAAAACTGCTCTCAACACTTCAAATATTGACAACTCAAATCAAATACAATGACAAAAGTATAGTCGACTATCCAGATGAGGAAGACTTTATGACACTGTTCTTTTTTGACTCAAAATGACAGTTACAACACTTTTTGCATCAAAAACGATAGTTCGATTAAGCTACTTTCGACAAAGAAGGATAGTAAATGATGGAAAAATACATAAAAACATTTACAAATCCTAATCAATGGAGGCTGAATAATGTAAAGGAAGAAGGCTTCAACAATGAGATACTGATCATACGCAACAAAACTACTGAATAGAGCTGAAAACAAGGAGGAAGAAACCAAATTTCAAAGAGAGAAACAATATCACTCAGTCATCGCACCTATCCTTAAGGGAAACATGAATGCATCTCACCTGCAACACACGAGAGGTGCGATGCATACAGGCTACCAGTTACAAATAGTGCGATGGGCCAGGGAGCAAACTGAGTTTGGTTTTTGCTCAAAATTTGCAGCTAAGTTCAGTTATTTCAACTAAGCTATAATGGAGAGTAAAAACAGATTACATGGGTATGATATTAGGAGGTTATTGAGCAATCACAAGGGCATTTAGAATGCTTGTAAGTTAGATGTTCAGTTCATAAACCAACCTAGAGATTGATTGAAGCACCATTCATCTACTTTGCAATTGCATAGCAAGAGCAATTCGAAGGCTAGCTAGCTAACTTCAGGCTCTGTTTGTAGTTTATAAAGCAAACAACAATAACAAACTAACTAGCTAATTGCTCCCCAGTAGAGTCGCCATTTTCTTTCCAGGAAAACTAGTGTCTTTTCGATCTGCTAGTCCGACTAAGACGGGTAGCTATCTTAGAAACAAACAATCAAAGAAAATTGTGATTTCCTTTATGTATGCTAGATAAGAGAGAAGAAAAGAGGACCAACCTGGATCTTTCACTTAGCTCCTTGCTTGTTTCCTCTCTCCCTTGATAGAGCTTTTCACTCCTCTCCTACTTGTCCCGCTTCAGTGAATACCTGTAGAGGCAAAGCAACACAACACCATCAAAGCACCTTGATCTATAATACCATAAACAATGCAGAATCAAAAATACATTGACCATAAAATTGCATTCAAAAATAGAAAAATTCACAAATACATGATTATGTGGAGGAAAACTCAAATAGCTTTATTAATAGTAGAAGAGAGGATTACAACCTAGCTATCTAATCCAGCATCATCCTCCCATCATCAAAGCCCTCTTCACCTCATAAATTGCAGGAACACCCAACAATACAATGTTTCTTCTCAAAGAGAAACCAACAGCACTTCCTTACCAATTACAAAATTCCAGCCCCCAGATCTCTCAGATGAGGGATCCATTTATAGATGTCTTGCAAGGGTGTGAGTCAGCTCTGGGTTTCTGATTAGTGTCATTCCACTGATAGTTCTTGGTTCCACTTGGAGATTTCTTTGATCTCTTACTCATCCCCCGGAAAATTCAGAGAGGCAAGTGTCATATGAGAAGTTTCTAAAAGATTCCCTGGGTTTACACTTAGAAAATTGTCTCTGCCATTTGTCTATTCTCGCTCATTACACCCCACAGAAGGCTCTTTCAATATGCATCACACCTGGCTAGTGTAGCAGCCAGTATGCATCACGCATTGATCATGGAGCAGTCAGTATGGTCCATGTTTTGCCAGTTCTGAGTGGTTTTTCAAGTGGAACTTCTGGGAAATGATGTATTCAGTTGACCATGATCCTTTAGGGTATGAAACAACACTTTTAGGGGTTAAAGAGCCCTTGGTTTCTCGACATATGTGATTGGGGTTGAAGTGTCCAAAGATATATATAACAAGGGGTGATGATGAGCCTCGTCATTGAGTAATTATATGGGCCTTAATTCGCCTCCTAGCTTGGTCAAACCAACTATTCTCACAACTTATTGCATACTTTTGATTATATTTTATTTATGAGATGAGTTAGAATTGGATATTTGGCTTTGTGGTCTAATGTACATGTAATGAAAGAATAAAAGATAAAAGCAAGGAGAAATGCAGGTATAAAGTATAAAAGAAAGGAACTATGGCAAAGACCTTGGTAAAAACTCGAGTGGGACAAGGGAGAATAATTATAAGAGGCAAATCCTCCTCATTTACTACCCCTCCGTTCGAATATTCCTCCATCAGCTCAGAGTGCAAGAAACCATAACTTTGAAGACTAGAAGACATTCGAGCAAGTGAAAGTGACGCAAACGAGTTTTTCTTGAGTTAGAGGCCAAGCCTCCCTAATGGGAGGGAAGTCGTTAGAGACTTTAGATGTATAAATAGAAAGGCTTAGGACCTCAGTAGGATTCAGAATTCTATTCTAAAACTCTATTTTATTTCTGACCTGAAGACCTATGATAGTTTGCTTTGTAATCCAAGGTTTTTATAATAAGAATGAGTTCTGTTTAAGCCACTCTAAGTTAACTCCGAGGCTAAAGCTCTTGGGTTAGGGCTCGAACCAAGTAGCCAAATCTCTTCTTTACTGTACATGTATGCTAGCATAGTTTCCTGGTTTTCATTGTTCATTTGTTTAAGTAGCATAGCTTCATGTTTCTGTTCATTTGCTTAAGTAGATTCATGCTTTTCTATTTATTTGTTTAAATAGTTGCATTTCCATTACAACAGTATAACACAGATGATTCATGGGCTTTCTGTTCAGTTTCTTCAGTAGATTCATTTTCTTTAGTTTACTTCCATTTATGCCTTCTTCCAGTTCACAGGTTAGTTAGAGGAAAAATATCACTATCAGGCTGTGCGCAGGTGTCTCGGCCTCATATCCTCCCTCAGGGACCATGACTTGAGGAAGAGACCCTTCAGCAACCCCAAAAACATAGGTTTTTGGTTCTCGCATGAGCTATGGAGTTCACTGTTTAATGCAGTTATTTTTTCACCTTCACTGGTTTTCTCTGTAGTTTTCTTTTGAAACCGCCTTCAAAAATTTTTTCATGCATCACTTCCTGGTCATCCTATCTGCAACAAACCTTCACAGTAACCGTCTGATTCACTATTTTCTCCCATTGCTACATCACGTGGAGTGCACCACTTACTTTATGCACTTTATGTTCACACCGTCAATCTGCCTCGCGTGATCTGAGGACTGTCGCATCACCCAATCACTTTAGGTACTTTAAAACCCCACCGTCATTCTGCCTCGCTTGATCAGACAGCTATCACTTCATCCGATCGCCAACTAGCTTGGCTAATCTCCACCATTGATCAGCCCCACCTAATCCAACGGCTATCACACAATTTCATGCGAATTATTGCACAAACCTTATCCACCCAAGCACATGTGAGAAAAGTGGTTTTCTCGTGCTACATGTCGCGCAGTAAGGCTAATCGCATGAAATTTCATAATTATGCTTACTGCCTTAAGGGGGTGCGAGAAACTACTTACTGCCTTAGAAACCCGCTCCATCATTTATGCACGTTTCTTTTCCTTGTGATATGATCTTTGCCATCCATCTTTTGACTTCACCCACACGACAAGATCTTGGCCATTCATCGCTCCTATTAGCCTTGTCTGTCCATCTCTTGACTTCACCCGCATGATTAGATCTTAGCCATTCATCTCTTGTTAACCTCGTTTGTCCATCCACTCACTTAATCCCTCATGACATGATCTCCACCATTCATCCTATTCATTAACCCCATTCATCCATTTATTCGCTTAAGTCTTTGTGATTAGATCTCCACCATTCATCCTGTTAGTTAACCCTATTGGCCCATCTATCTAAATAACCTCCTACGATATTATCTCTGCCGTTCATTTCCCTTTCATCTGACTGATCCAACAGTTCTTATGCACTGTTGCATCCTTACGTCCTCCTTTCATTGACTTCGACCTCTGATTGCTCTTCCGTTTGAAAACCGATTTAGCTTAGTTTCCTTTGCTTACACCTTAGTATGGTTTTGATGCTCTTTACCTCTACAACTTAGATAGCAACATTATATTAGTTTTAATTTAGCAATTCTGCTTAGCATAGCTATTTGGATGGTTAGTTAGGTTATGGTATGGTTTAACATTTCATGTGGTTTTCTTCAATACTGCAATAGAAGTAGCTCTCCCTTAGGATAGATTTTCTCTTCTTCCATCATAGAGTTAAGCTTCTTCTGACCCTATAGAAGTTTGGCTTGGAACCCCTGGACTCTCTTTCCAGATGAGCAGTGACAACAAGTAGTACCTTCACTTCCACTTGTGCATATAGCACTGTCACCTCCAAGTTTGTATGAACCTCGGGTTGATAAGTAAAGCTGGTAGCCCTGTGAGTTGCAACATTATTGTTGCAATAACTAGGCTCATCACTAGGACTAGTGCTTGGCACATTGCCTCCTTTAAGATGTTCAAAGGCCTTCGTTGCTTCTGGAGTCCATGAAAATGTAGCTTTCTTCAAAAATGTTGTTAGAGGTGCTACTATTCTCCCATAATTCTTAACAAACTTGTGAGAATACCCTGCCAACCCGAGAAATCCTCGTAAATGCTTTATGGATGTGGGGATTTTCGATTCCTTAATGGTTTTAATTTTGCTAGGGTCTACCTTAACACCTTCATGAGATACAATATGACCCAAATATTCCACCTCTTGTACTCAAAGGAAACATTTGGAGATTTTTGCATATAATTGTTTCTACTCCAATAGTTTGAGCACCATGTCAACATGTTGGACATGATCCTTGCAAGACTTGTTGTAGATTAGTATATCATCAGAAAATACTAACACAAATTTTCTAATGGTGGGTTTGAAAATTAAGATCATCAAAGCTTGAAATGTAGAAGGTGCATTATTAAGGCGAAAAGACATGACCAAAAATTCATAATGACCCTCATTAGTTCTAAATGTTGTTTTTGGAATGTCTTCAGTCTTCATTCTGATTTGATGATATCCTAAATGAAGATCCAACTTGGTGAAGTAAATTGATCCATGAAATTCATTCAATAATTCATCAATGACAGGAATGGGAAATTTATCTTTAATAGTGAGCTTGTTGAACTCCCTATAACCTAGATACATGCACCATGATCCATCCTTCTTGTGAACCAATACTACTGGAGCAGAGAGAGAACTTTAACTAGGTTGAATTATACTAGCCTCTAACATTTTTGCAACCATAGGTTCAATTTAACTCTTTTGGACATAGGGATATCTGTAAGGCCCGATGTTTGGAGGAACACTTCCTAGAGTCAAAATAATAGCAT
Organism: Pinus tabuliformis; assembly: GCA_031772625.1. Classification (NCBI taxonomy): domain Eukaryota; kingdom Viridiplantae; phylum Streptophyta; class Pinopsida; order Pinales; family Pinaceae; genus Pinus; species Pinus tabuliformis. Next base: position 1,334,743,970 of record CM062804.1, on the reverse strand, counting down.
GATCATGATCACAAATAGGTGGGAGGCCTTTGGGAGTCTTGAATACATTGGAATGATTGTCCAAGACTTTTTGGAGATCTAGAGAAATGGATGATTTTGCTGTGGGAACCTCTAGTGAACATACTTGTGCAATTATGCCTCATTGTTCTTTCTTTAGAAGTTTTGTCGTTCCGTTAGAGTTGATTATCTTTCCCAGTTTCCTTGCGATACCCCTTAATTCAATTTCCTTTTCTTTTGAAGAGAATTTCATGAAAAGTTTTTGAAAATTAAAAGTTATTGTACCCAGGGATTGTAGCCATTGGACTCCTAGTACAACATCAGCACAACACATTGGAATGGAAAGCATTGGGCTATTAAATAAATATTCTCTCATGGATAGCTTGATATTATGGCACTTTCTTGAGCAGTTTATCATTCCTCCACTTGAGACCATCACTTGACACTCTAGTGCTAGATATAGGAAGAAATTCAATTCCTTGGCTATCTTACAATGAATAAAATTATGGGTACTTCCATAATCAATCAACACTATTACCCTTTTCTTGTTGATATGCTCTTCAATCTTGATAGTTTGAGGAGTGGTAATTCCAGCCAATGCATTACAAGATATGGTTAGATTCATTTCTTCTTTTTCTAGGGCCTGTTACTGTTGTATATCCTCTTCTTTTGACGTTTCTTGTTCCTTTTCTTCCTCCTCTTCACAATCTATGTAAAATAATTTATTCTCGGCACACTTATGACCTTTAGTGTATTTTCTATCATAACCGTAACAAAGCCCTTTTTCTCTTTCTTCTTTCAATTGTTGTGGTGTCAACATTATAGGTTGTGGATAGCTAGGGGCAGCAACACTTCCATCTTTATGATTGTGAGTGGTAGGCTTCCTTGTTTCCATAATTTTTCTTTCCATTTTTCTTGCCAACTTGAATGCCTTCTCCAATGAATTTGATTCCCAAAGGCGAACCTTATGTTGGATGTTATCTTTTAAAGTCCCTATGAACACATCAATCCTATGCTCCTCTGGAATATATTTTACCCTTATATTCAATTTTTGGAAGTCCTCAATGTGCTCCATCATTGAACCATTTTGTTTGAGATTTATCAATTAGCTAAGAACAGTTTTGCTTTTTGTATCCTCATAATGTGTTATCATCTCATCTGTAAAAATATCCCAAGTGACAATTTGTTTACGAGAGCAAAGCCATCGATACCATACAAACTGATTTGGTTCCAAATATAACGCTACGATGCGTACCTTTTATGTGTTTCGCACATTATGGAAATCGAAAAATTGCTCCATCTGTAGTATCCATGTTCTGGGATCCTTGCCATCAAACTTCCTCATATCGATCTTTGGAACATGGTGGTTCTTAGATCCAATGTTAGAGTCTATGAAATCATGATTAACATTTATTTTTTTCTTGGCATGAGTTTCCTTTACTACTCTTTTGCCATTAGTAAGAATTTCCTGTAGAAACTTTGTCAAATCTGTCTTCAAATTTGTCTTCAAATCTTCCATGCCTTTCTTTAAATCATCCATCTTAGCTTCCACGCCATACATCTTAGCTTCCATGCCATCCATCTTAGCTTCTATGTCATTCATCTTAGCGTCTATGCCTTTATTTAAATCATCCATCTTAGCTTCCATGCCATACATCTTAGCTTCTAAGGCTTTCTCTAAACCATCCATCTTGCTTCTATTGCTTTGTGTGTGAGTGAAATTTGTTGAACTTGGTCTCATAATTTTGATATATCATGTTGCATTTCTTCCTCTTCTTCATGAGTCATGCTAGATATTTCAGGTTGCTTACGAGGTGTTTCCATTTTCTTTCTTCAAGGCATCAATTACTGATAATAATGCTTCACTATACCCTTTGAATTCCTTCAAACTAATTTTTCAAACCAAGCTTATGCAAAAATTAAAAAAAAACCACACACCTTTTTTCACTTTGTAGGAGTTCGATATTGAATTTGATGTATCTATGTAATTTTGGGTCTCCAAGGTCTAAAATTTCTTCCTACAGTAACCCAGTGAGTAATCTTTCTAACCCCACAAGTCTTATCAAGATTGGATTCTCCAATGAAGAGTTATGCCAAATCTCCCATGATGACCTGAGTATAGACTGGTTGAGTAGAGCAAACTTGTACGACGTGACGCAGGTCACTGTTTCAACCTTAGGTTCTGAAAACTATTCCCAAAAAACTATAGTCCATCCTCTTTTTTCAACTTCTGATGAAAATTAAATCTAATGCTCAGAGAAAAAGTTATAACGATTTTCCCAAGGTCACCTGTTTGGAATGTAATTCGGGGGTCTGCAAAAACCCTAACTTCCTCAGATTATGTCGTCGAAAATATAGCTAGAAAAGATCTGAAATTTGGGCTCAAGGTTTAGACCAATTCTATCTCAAATGGGTTTTGTTTTTAGCTTTTGAAACTTTGTAGAGAAAACGTTATGGAGAAAATTCCACGATAACCTATTTGGAGCAGCGAAACCCTAGAATCCAAAGCTCTGATACCAAATGTTATGAAACCAGCTCACAAAAAGATAGAAAGAATAGATCAACGCCTTAGAAATAACCCTCTTTGAGGGGGAAACCTCCTTTACATTACACAAATGAACAATTCTTAGATGATTCAAATGACAAAACCTCCTTTCTATATATAGGAGTCTAAGGGGTCACAATATAACCAAAGCCGACCTAACAATAATAATATAAAGGCACAAAAATAACAATAGTGGGATTCTACGGGGTACAATAATAACAATATGGGGACAATAGGGGCACAACAATAACAATAAGGGATACAACGACAATAGTAATGGGGGACTAACTAGTATTATAGGGACCTAACAACGTGACACAGACCAAGTACATATATACAAAACTTTTGACTCTTATTGTCAAATTTTACATTATTTATATTAATAAGTTTGTATGAGATGCATTTATATTAATAATTTCATGATAACATTCATGCACAACCCAACTACACATATGTGATTCTGAGGTCATCTAAGGGGGCAGTTGACCAACCAAAGAAGCCTTCTCTAGTGCATGTTTCCATGGCTTAGTCTCCTCCACCTTCACCTCCACCTCATAACACTCATGGACTAACAGTTGAGGTGAATTTTTTTATTCCTAATATTTCAATATTTTCTTTTTTTAAGTTATGTGTACACATGCTAATTAATTTGTAGATTAATTATAATTTATCTTTTCCATTGTGTACACAGGCCCAGATGCGGAGGGGTTTTGATGTTGCAGTTATGTGGACAAATGAGTGGGATGTTTGGTATGGAGGAATTGAACCACATGTAGGGTAGAACTAAACCTCGATTGATAAACCCCCATCCCACCTAACTTCCATTTGAACTTGACTGAGCCACATGTAGGGGACTATTTAAATGCACAGTTCAAAATCATTTATTTCCATATTTTTATTTTGTACAAATAATGTTTTAATTAATTTGAATTTCAATGTGTTATATTATAGTACCGGATTATGAATGTGTAGCAAAACACACATAAGAGTTCTAGAGGCGATACTTTCTAGAGTGAATCATAGATAGTTTGTATATTTTCAGGCCCATTTCATAGGGCACATTCACATGCGACGTATAGACTTTATATATTTTCATACATGGACAATTTATTGATGCATGAATATTATTTCAGTTTATGGATGCTTATTATCTTAATTTGAGGATGTGCATGTGTATAATGTAATTTGTATATATTTCCATATGGAGAGTTTATTATCATACATAGTTATCAAGATAAGAATTTTGAGTTCTTAGGAAATAAACTAACAAAATAACTTCGATCTTAGACTATGATGCAAGTCATTTTGATACTTAAAATGAACTAAAATATATGTTCATGGTTCAATTAAAATACACAAATAGGATTCAAAAACATTTTAAATTCATTTTTAAAAGATTTCTTCAACTAGTAATGTTCAATTAATAACTTGTTTCATTAAAATTTATTTCTTTCAAGTTCATCTACAACAACTTAGTCGTAACACATGAAATAAGTCATATGTATTGAAATTTAACATACTAAAAAACAATTAATGATATGTTTTTAGATAATTTTATATAATTTTATGGACTTTCCTAAATTTATTTGGTTATCAAATGTTTCAATCAATTCCTTTACTTAATACATTCAATTAAGAACATTCAAGAAGTAAATTTTTATAAAATAACAATTTTGAATTCCAGTTTCATAGGCTAAGGATATAAGCACAATGTTACTATGATGCAAGTCACTTTAATACTTAAAATGAACTAAAATATATCATGTAAATCAACTTAATATTTAATTTGTAGAAAGTGTCTTTTAGTGTGGTCAATGTACGTTAATTTAAACAATCAATGATATGTTTCTATAATTTTATGCACTTTCCTAAATTTACCTTTCTATCCAAGTATTTCAATCAATTTTTTTTTATTTTAATACCTTAAATTAAGAACATTCAAGAAGTAAAATTTTAAGAAATAAAATTTTTAGTTGTCGTATTGGCTTACAGAAAGTGTTTTTAGTGCACAATCAATGTATGTTAAATTACAATGATTTTAATTTAGATGTCAAGATGTAAACTACTAATAGGTTTTACTTGACTTTGTTTCTTTAGAGGTTATCTAAAGGAGCTTAATAGTCATAAGATATATATATATATATATATATATATATATATATATATATATATATAATTTGTTGCACTTTTTACATTCGAATATGAAGCATGTATGTAACTCTTTCCATATTTTATATCAAACGGACACATGACATATTTATTATTAATAACATAAAAATATTTCAATGTTGTTAATAATATAGATTGTTGAATTTTCATTTTAAGTAAAATAATATATCAACTTGGTTGTTGCATACTGAAATGGATATTCTAGAAGCTAAATATATATGTCATGTATACAAATCTATAAATTTTCTTGTATGCTCAACATGAATACTGTACACATGACATTTTAAAAACTTACAATGAGAAAAATTAATTAAATATAAATCTAAATCCCTATTGATTCTAAATTTTAATTAGATTTTAGATCTATAGGGTGCACATAAGGATTTTATCCCTAAAAATAAAACCTCCTTGAAATTTGGTGTACTTTAGAAATTTAAGAACCCCAAGGAAACTAAAGCTTATATAACATACATGTACACCATTATGAATCCATCCTATATAAGAGGGAAATAATTCTCTATTCCAAATTACAAGAGTATTCAACTATCACATTTATATATTACAAAAATCATATATTTGAGATCTCTTATACTAGATTATATTACACTTGACTGTTATAGACTCAACTTAATGAATTTCAATTTCCATCACCTATTCATCTGACCAATGGCTCATATGAATGCAAGTATCGATAATATGTTCATGGTAAGATTCTTCCATCTTGCATCTCCTTGGTTCGCCTTTCATGGTTTTGATTTCTATGAGATTGATCTAAGATGCTATGACTAGATCACTATCTTGACAAGATATATATTCAAACATAAAATATCTATAAATAATGTGATCAATCTATATTTTAACGTTTTCAAAAACATGGCCCATCACAACCATGTCACCAATTTGGTATGTGAATTGTCCATCTTCATATTATCTGACCAACCTTCTTTTCACGTGTGTGCATCACATCAAATAGTACGCCACATTCTCTTCATTTCATGTGGGGGCAGTGAAAGAAAAAAAATATCCTACAATCAAAATAAAAAATATGTATTAGTTAAATACATTCAAGATTTCCATTTACATATGAAATTGTTAATGATAGATGGGCCACATACCTTCCCTTACAAGATTAGAGACTTGATCTTGATCAAGTGAAATGATGGCCTCTTCATCATGCATCTCTTGCCACATCAAAATTGGATGAGGTCACTTTTGATGAAGAGGGACATATTTCTATCCTTTCACGTACCCGTGTTTTTCATAGTGATCAAGTCTACATCCATAAAAGCCAATGAAAAATTCACAAAAACATGTGAGTTTTCTTGTTCCGATGGAAATTATTTCCCCTCGTGTATTTTCTCCACACTAAGTGTAATTCCCTTGTCCCTTCTACAATAATTCCCTTGTTCCTTCTACAATATTAAAATACCAAGCGATGAATCTATTCACATCACCAAGTTTAATATTTCAGAAGAACCTATGCATGGGCCTTATAGATTCATGACCGTTGTGTCCTAAATGGGATCTTCACTAGTTGACCACCTCTAGTGATGATTTGAGATTATATACATCATGATTAATTCGGTACCTCCTAAGTGCTTGCTTCACATAAGCACCTGCACCGTCATGCTCACCCTTTCCATGAATTGGTGCACACTTTCCATGATTTGTTTCAAAGTAGCTCCAATTATGTTGAATTTTTGTCTTCTTGTGTGATGACCTGAACCACCCTACACAACCATCTTACCATATCCAATTCTTCATGAATGATATGGCATTTATTTTAATGATTCATAAATCGGGTCAAAGCAATGTTGAAAGAACAATGTGGCATTCTCACAATCATATTTGATGTAAAATTAATACTCCTTAATCACATCACGTGACTTGTCAGTGATATCCTTACCATAAATGTTCAATTGTGCATGCTTATGCATAACATGCACTAATATGGACACTTGGTATGAGTGATAATACTCACTATTTATCTCTATATGAGGAGAAAATGTGTAATTATTAGCAAAGTCCACCACTAATAAGATTGTGCCTGGGTGAAATACTTCACGAGAATTCTTAAATTCATATGATTTCCACCTGGACCTATGTGGGTGTTCTATATATTTATATATCTTCTTTTGAAACACCCCCATGAACTGTGAAATAGGAATATCATCCTTAACATAGTTGATCCTATTAGACACCATAGTTGAAGAAGATGGTTTATTTCGCATGTCATACTCATAATTCTTCTGTGTGATGGTAGCATCTGACATCCTAGACTAGTTGGGATCAATAAGAAAGTTCCTATGGAACAATGCAAAATCACTACATTCGGTGCATCTTCTCCCACCTATACATATTTTCTTGTAACAAAAATCTTCTGGCTCCCTTCTGCACAATATTGGTGAAAGTGTCATAATGAAGCTGAAATTCAACATGATATCAATAGCACCACGTGCCACAAATCGTATTAGGCCTAATAAACCATGGCTTAAATTTCTAAAACATCCTTCTGGATATCTTCGCATGGTGATTATTTTTCAGAAATTTCTTAAACAATACAACTTCTGTCATTTCTATAATGTGCTTAGTGTGTTCCACATACTCACCTTTAGCTATATGATGTCATATGACATGATTTCTATCTGGAATAGCACGAGAATGAATCTCCCAAAACTCTAACACAAATGCTTTCATTCCTGCTGTAAGCATGTCTTCATAGGGCTACCTAGTGATAAGAGCCCAACAAGAAAATTATCATTTTCATTCACCTAAACCCTTAATTTGGCATGCTTATGCAAGGTTTTTCTCAAGATGGAGAAAATTTGACATTGTTACCAACTTTTGTTATCTTGATGCACTTGGTGGAATAATAAAAATTGTAATTTCGTTGTTGGTAACTTGAACATCGAATTTTCTTGATTTTCCAAACATAGTGAATGCCTTTGATATATTTTCAGTGACATTCATATGTGTCTTCTTTCTTTTAGCATCTTGGATACCCAAAAGCTTTGTGGCATGTTTTAGTTTCTTATGTTTGATCAACCCATATAGTATTTGAGCTTCTGTAACAATAGAATGTTTCTCAAAATGTTTTCAAATGATGTTATTGACATGGTATCTAACAGTGCGAGTAGGGATAGGCTCCCTAAGTTCCTTTATTATTCTTGCATCCAAATTTTCTGCAAATGGTCCACCCCTTTCCAAACGACTGCAACTCCCTATTATCCTTTCAACTTGAGAGGAAATAATTTGTTCTTCGAGTGGTTGATCAACTTGACAGGGAAAATATTCTTCCTCCATTGGTTGATTAGCATGGCATGGCACATGTTGTTCCCCTAGTGACAATTTATCATCTTGATAGGGCACATGTTCCTCTAGTGGTTGATCAATTCCACAAGGCACATCTTGATCATCATTTGGTTGATCAGTTTGATGGAACACATCTTCTCCCTCATTTTCCTGATCAATTGCCATCCCTACATAGTGGAATACAAGATATACTTGTAAGTCATGTGAATAATCATTATAAGACAAGTGAATAGTAAGTATACAAATGTTTATTTAAGAAATCACCATAGGTGGAAGGTCATGATATGATTTGATAGTAGGCATCTAGGTAGCAGAAGTTGACACGGACCAAGGTTTATAAGTTGAAACATGAAAAGGAAAGGGTTTCTAACTTAGGGAAGGATGAGTCAAAGAAGACCACATCGGTAAAGGTATCAATCCTTATGTCAACAAAAAGTGTGATTCAAAATATTATGAATGGTAAAATAATTCCTCCTCACTCAACAAAGATCAATTTGGAAACCCTAGGGTTCTAGTCACAAACCCTAGGGAAAATTTAAATGAAAAAAAAGTTGACACTTGGAAGCTAGGTATCAGAAGTTGACATGGACCAAGGATTGTAAGTTGAAACATGGAAATGAAATGGTTTCGAGCTTAAGGAAATATGGGTCGAAGAAGACACACCAATAAAGGTATAAAAACATATAACAGCAAATAATGCAGATAATAACCAACACACATAACAACAATATGATTAGGAGTTCACCCAAAACTCCTGGGCTATGTCTCTATGAGCTCTAGTCAACTCAACTAGGCTCTCTGCGATTATGGTAATATTTCTTTTACAAGTTCCACACTCAACTCCATTGGTTTACAACTGAACCTATGGGTTTAGACTACCATCTTACCCCTACTGGCTATCCATACTCTGCAAACAGAACTAGGCTTCTGTGGACTAGATTCCTTAAATCAACACTCTAAGTTATCTTGAGCTCTAGCTTGTACCAACTCCCTCAGAATTCTGTATTGTCTCTAGAACTCCTACTTCTATCTTCAGCACACATCAAACACCAGAAACCGCTGGATCATTTGATCTCTTTGATGTTCTCTTAGCTCTGGCTCTGGCTCTAGCTCTCGGCTTTAGCTCTGGTTCTGGCTCTGGCTCTAGCTCTCAGCTCTGGCTCTAGCTCTAGCTCTGGCTCTAGCTCTCGGCTCTGGCTCTTGGCTCTGGCTCTAACTCTTGGCTCTAGCTTTGGCTCTCACAAGCTTCTGACTTCAATTGACCTCCACGCGACTCCAAAACCTTCAGCTACCTCTGTCAATTGTGCTCTCTGGCTTTTGTGCAATCCTCTGACTCTGCGGCTTCCTGTCCATTTCTTTGTGTGTAATCATTCTTTCCCTGGCTTTGCCTCTTCGCGCTTCAAAACATGTCCCTATTACAGAAACACCTGCTGATAGCGTGGCACATGTGTAATGGTTGTTTCCAATAGAAAATGAGCCTCTTTCCAAATGAAATCCACGAAATAACACATTTTTGGCTCATAACGGAAATACACAGGAAAACATTAAAAATCCAAAAATTTGGGTTTCAAATATTATGAAATCGTGTTTATAATCCCTATCGGGTCCGTGCCTATCGCAATATCACAATCGCATAGGCGGCAGGTCAAAACCTCAATACATGGGAAACACATAGAAATCCGCATAAACCAGGTTTCAAATATTATGGAATCGCCCCTATAAACTTATTGGGTCTGCCTTTGATCACATATTGCAATCGCAATGGGCAAGAGCCCCAAGTCCATGGACTTAACACAACAACGATGCGATATTACCCGTTAAATCTCCACCGTCTGATCGAGCTTGCGATCCAATGGTCAGGATGCAATCACGTCATTGCTCATCGCAAGTTGTAGTGGCATGGTCCCTTTGTATTGCTGTGATCCTGATCATTGATCTATGATCGCTCTGATCGCTGATATCGCATATCACATAACGCATTGGCCCAATGGATTGTATATCAGCTCCTCTGATAGCCCGATCGCCCAATCACCGATATCGCATGCAGGGCTTCCTATGATTCGATATATCGAAGATCGCTAATCGAGGGGTCCTTAAGGTCTCTGGTCTAAGTCCGCCCTTTAAACCTTCCGATGTGATTTTTCCATAGAAAGCCTTTATTTCTCTTAAGTCCCTTTTAACAAGAAAATGCCTCCTTTTCAAAGGACAAAGGGAAAATTTCTTTTTACAATATCTTCTTAATCTGAAGTCCATTTTAGCCCATTCAAATTGCATTAGATTCAAATTGAAGAGATATCTGCAATGAGACTATTTCTAAGAGCATCCTTTGACTTTCATTTTTCCCCTATGAGAAAAGTTCGTAGACTTAGAATCCATTTTGGATCACCTAGGGAAAAGTTAAATGAAAAACAAGTTGACATATGGAACAAGGTTTATAAGTTGAAACATGGAAATAAAAGGGTTTTGAGCTCATGGAAGGATGGGTCAAAGAAGAGCACACCAGTAAAGGTATCGGTCCCTATGTCAACAGAAAGGGTGATGCAAAATATGATCAAATATAAAATCATTCGTCCTAAATCAATAAAAATCAATTTGGAAACCTTAGTGTTCTAGTCACAAACCCTATGGAAAAGTTAAATGAAAAACAAGTTGATAATTAGAAACTAGGTCGCATAAGCTGACATGGACAAAGGGTTATAAGTTGAAACATGAAAAGAAAAGGGTTTTGAGCTAAAGGAAAGATGCTAGGTCAAAGAAGAAAACAATGGTAAAGGTATTAGTCCCTGTGTCAATAAAAACGTGATGAAAAATATGATGAAAGATAAAAACATTCATCCTCAATCAATAAAAATTAATTTGTAAATCCTAGGTTTCTAGTCACAAACCCTAGGGAAAAGTTAAATGAAAAGCAAGTTGAAGTTGTAAACTAGGTATAACAAGTTGACATGGACTAAGGCTTATAAGTTGAAACATGCAAAGAAAATGGTTTCGAGCTCAGGGAAAGATGGGTCGAAGAAGAGCGCACCAGTAAAGGTCTTGGCCCTTGTGTCAAGGAAAATGGTGATGTAGAATATGATTGTTGGGCAGCGGATGCCCCCATAGAAAGTTTTTGGGGCTTAAAGCCTGAATTTTGGTCAATATAATGTAAAGACCCCGTGAAATGTGGGTGAGGAGGGCAAGAGTCTAAGGTTGTACACCCTAAATTAATGTAATTTAATGTAAAGTGTGTCGGCCTACACATGGTCTGTGAACCATGGGATTGTATTAATAGAGCAAGGCTCTAAGTGTAAAGGCAGTTCTGAAGTTTTGGTGATAAGAAAGTGTGTGTCGCTGAAAGAATAACGTTGAGTCTGTAAGTCCAAGTCTTGGGTTGTAGTAGTAGATAGAAGGCTCTGCAGCTGAGTGCGTAGAGGCCTAAAGTCCACAGCTGAGTGTGCGGACCCTTGCAGCTAAGTGAGAAGGGTATAGTCGAGTATGTAGTAGATCAAACTTTGAAGGAATCATTAATAAGGATCAGTTGGTTTCATATATTGTGCATCTAGTTTATAGATATGTATTTAAATATTATGTGTTGATGATATCTATTTATATGTGTGCACTTATACGTATGCTTATGAATGGGAATATTCTAAGTAATTAACGAACAAACCATAATTAAGGAGGAGTTGGGTAATTAACATTGGTCGCACTGCAGCATGAGCTACACTAAGGCAACCCCACAAAATGCAAGAAGCTTGCTGATACGCATAACCTAGTAAGCGTGAAGGTTGAATCATGTACCGATATCCCACATCAAGACATCCCTACAGTGTGGAAACCTGGTTCCAGCACCCTCCCATACTACCTCAGGTGAGACCTCAGTCCGCGCTCCATGGACTGTTGCTGAAAGGGCCGGTAATACCAGGATTTTCTTGGCTAAACTCACTGATGAACCTGGGTTAGGTCCCACGTAGCCAATAATGATGAAATATAAAAGCATTCATCCTCAAACAATAAAAATCAATTTGGAAACCTTAGGGTTCTAGTCACATGGACCAAGGTTTATAAGTTGAAACATGAAAATAAAATTGTTTTGAGCTCGGGAAAGATGAGTCAAGGAAGAGAACATGTTAGTAAAATTATCAGGCCCTGTGTCAACAGAAAGGGTGATTTAAAATATGGTGAAAGGTAAAAGATTCACCATGTATAAAAGGCAAACGAATTTTCATGATAATGCTAATTGTATGTAGGAGGCACCTGAAGATGATATAAACCTAGCACACTTCCGCTCAAGTAGTAACTAAGCCTTGGGAAGATTTTGTAATAAGGTACTGGGGCCACATCATATATGTCACTGGCGATGCTTCTAGCAGCGAAACAACCAACCAAGGTATTAAGAGGATTATAGTGGCCAAACGTAATAGGGCTATGTCTAGAAAGAGATGGAAACACTTCTAGTAGCCTGACCAGGATTACCTTAGGTCTAAGTTCTCCCGCACCTCAACTTATAGGGAAAGATGCGTTAAGATTTTGCCACTAAGTTACCTATGTCCAGTGGGAATGGATGAATCTTAGCTTTTGGTTGTCATTTTTGGACCCAAAACCCCTACCACGTGTTGATAGACAACATGAAGGTTTGTGATAATCCACCACCTAGGCCTTATCCCCTTCATGAGTTTATCTCCATATATCAGATTTGTCAGCAGATCATGCAATATTTTAAGCTCTCTAGAAGACAACTTTCTATATTTCAATATAAAAAAAAAACCATGACGGGTTATGTTCTACCTATCGACATAGTCCTAATCTAAACAGTAAATTATCTTGTGGCCCCTATGGGAAATTTAGTGTGTTCATGTTAAGATTATTTTTAGAAAGACTTTTCTTCACTTAGGGTGTGCAATAAAATATAAGCTCAAATAAATTAGGTACAAAGATTATGCAAATATGATACCCTTTATATAAAGTTTAAGTGAGCTCACTCTGTGGGGTGTATGTTTATGCATGTGAAATTGTGAGCATACGAAGTGTGAATTGATGTGGATATGTGATGATCCTTTACAACTCCCTTAATTAAACTATGTGATATTTTTCCTTTAAAGAAAACAAATAACGTGTGAATGATGAGCCACTTACTTCTTTCTAAATTATACGATGTCAGCATATGTTTGTGTGCAAAATTTTAAAGTAAAATAGAAGGAATTACTCTACCTGTAATGGTTATTAAACCAAATTGGTTAGTAGTGAGGGTGTGTGCAAGGTGAATCTAGTGCACATACAAAGTATTTGCATTGAAAGTACGTGGATATGTGGTTCATGATCCTTTAATACAATTATGATAATTACACTATGTGATGTTTGTTCCTTGCAAGAAAAAGAAATGATGTGTGTATGATGGGCCACTTAGTTCTTTCCTAATTATACTATGTGAGCATATGTTTGTGTGCAAAATTCCAAAGTAAAATACAAGCCTCAATTACTCTACTTGTAAAGGTTAGTATAGCAACTTGCTTAGTAGTGATGGTGAATCTAGTGCACATACAAACTGTTTGGATTGCAAGTATGTGTGAAATATGTATTATATCGCTGTAATGTGTGGTTAAATATATTTCTATAAATGGTTAATAAAATACAATATTGTCAATTTTTTAAAAATTTAATTTGATAGATCATAAGAATATTGTGTCCATTTACTAAGTGAATCATTTGACATTTTTCAAAAATTAGTTCTTCTTAGCAACAATTTTTCTCTTTTTCAAGAGACTATATAAATCCTAAACTAAAAGTGAGTTCTAAAACAAAGTGAAGTATTTCAAGGCCTTTTTCAAATTTACTTATTCTTAGCAAAAATTTTATATTTCTTCAAAAGACTATATAAATCCCAAAACTAAAAGTGATCCCTGTTGTAAGAAGGAAAGTATTATATTTTTGTTCATATATATCATATGCCAAAAATATAAATTGTTTAAATCCAATTTCAATTATTTAAATTTAATCATTTGTATAATAATTTGCAAGGTTGTTGAACTAAAGAATAATAGAAATTAAGTTTAAATTCTTATATAGGAAATTTGTAAATACATATTTTAGAGGGAATTATTACTTAAAGAACTTAATTATGTGGAAAATCTTTTGAATTTGAGAGAATGGGATAATTTTGAAAAATCAAGCTAGTGATTACCAAATTGAAGGGCTAAATTTATTTCATGAGATAAAACAAAATCTATATCTATAAATCCATACAAGTTTAATCAACTATAAGATAAATTGTGACTAAACAACCATACAATGCATAAATACACACTCCATGATAAAATAAGGAACCCATTCAACCAATTTTTAATCATGTTAATATTTTAAAGCCTACCATACAAAATCAAATTAGTTGGATTTTTTTTCTTCATTAGAAGCGCCATATCATTTAACATTTTAAAAAGTGTAACTAAAATTACAATAAAACACTAGTAAGAATATCTTTCTTAAAGGAAGAACATATCATAACTATAAATAATTTCATGTTTCCAACTAAAACGTGGAAGAAATGGAGGATGAGAAGGAGAATGAAATTTTTCATAAGGAGACAAAAAGAAATCAAGAGATAGAGGTTTTAGTGGATTTAGAGAGCATGGAAGATGCTTCCGGGTCTTATCAACAATGAATGTACATTGTTTTCATTTGTGGTTAAGAGGGGAACAAATGATTTGAGTGTTTTGTTGGGAGAATGTACATGGAATTTTAGAACAACAATCAAGTAGAGCATAAGGAGGGGTAAGAGGATTAAAAAAATACATGTTTCTACAAGGGACCTTTTTTATGCACGTGCAAAGATGGATATCCAATGTCTTTTATGTTTTCAATTATTTTCATCAAATCTTGACAACATTTAAAATAAAGAACTCTTTTTAACTTCTGAACCATATTTTTCAATATATTTCATGATTACATATATTGAGAAACAACTAGATGTATTCAATCGACATTAGATGGTCATAGTCTAAGAAGATTAACATTGTAATCATTTTTATCATATCATAAATACATGCATGCTAATTTATTTCTTTTGAATTTATTATTTATGAATTTAATATTGATTAATCACATTATTCTTCCATCGAGCATTATAGTGATATTCAATAATAAACTCCTTTTTGTGCAAGCATGAATCTACACTACACCTTGTATGTCTTTAAAAAACTTGTTCTTTTAAAAAAAATATAATAAGCTTCATCTGAGAATCAAAAGAAGAAACTTGTGAGGTTTTAAAAAGGTATGGATCATAATTTAGGATTCAAAGAACCACTAAATGTTATATATAATGATGAATGTTATGAAAGTTTAATGTTGTTAAATATATGTTTAACAAAGAATGTCTTCTCAGTTCATGCACATTGGAAGTAGGAATATTCTTGCTCCTTGTAAATCTTGTCATATTTTGTCTCTTTTGACTCATACTTTAGATATCAAACACTAATAAAACTGGCATGATCCGGATTATCCACAGTTTGGTGCTCATTCTGTCGACGTTTCAAACCCTCTTCTCTCAATAAGCTTTCATTCATATTCTATCTAATTTAGTCTTGTTGATGGACCCTCTTTGGGGTTTGAAACGTCGACAGAATGAGCACCAAACTGTGGATAATCCTGATCATGCCACTGCAAAAAACTACCACAGAAGCTTAAAATCTAACTAATAAAACTATTTTTTATAGGTTTTGGAGCACCTATGTGACAACCATTTTTGCTAATCCCCATTGTAAACAAATTTCCATGAATTGTAATTCATTTCAATAATATATGGAAATTATGTTCCAATGGTTTTCTTTGGTTAAATCACATCCTTAGTTTTGTGGGTTATCTTAAACCATTCCAAATAAAAGGTGGTTCATAATTTGTATGAATTCAAGTGGTTTCAAAAAATTCCAATAAACCATGGTTTCAAGTAGTTTTCAATAATTCACATGGTGTCAAGTGGTTTTCAATCATTTGTATGGTTTCAAGTGATTTTATTTAGTTTTTGTTACATCTCATTTTCTAACTACATTGAATTGCTTTCAATGCTTATTTTATCTTATTTTTATTGTTTCATTCTCCATTTTTTATGGTTTTCAATCATATTTCTTAATGCATACGATATGGAGCAAGTAATATGAGAAGTGAGACAATTTGAATTACTTGTATTAGCATGAACCTCATGTTATCTCAATCTTTGACATATTTTTCTCATCCTTTCTCTAGATTTCTCTCATATTCCCTCTGTAGATGGAAATTTCTTTCCTTTTATAGATTGAAATTTCCAATTTCCCATGTTTGTTGTAATTTTTTTTTGCAATTTCCATGCTCTCACATTTCTCTATGAAAGAATGTTTGTTGTTTTTTTTCTACAATTGAATTTAGAAACTAAACTATTTGTTAACAACAGAGGCTCGGTCAAGCGATAGGCTTGATCAAGCCCTTAAGCCATATGGTTTACCATTAATACCATTAAGAAAATTTGGAAAGGGCGCTAGCGGGTTAGATGTTTTAATGGCTCAATCGAGCCCTAGCTGTTGGTCAACCACATATTCCACTCGATCAAGGGTTACTTTAATGCTCGATCGAGCAATTTGAATTTTGAAGTTAAGTGGTCGATGGAGGATTTAAAGTGCTCGATCAAGCTCTTGATGTCCTAAAAGTTACAGTTTCAATACCTCTTCTAAAAATTTCTCTACAACCCCATTTTGCTCCCTATCGAATTTAGGGCATAATTTGTCCTTAGGCGGCATAGTTGATCATGTTAGATTCTGAAAGAATCCTCTATACAATGACATATGAATTTGACACTTTTGAATTCATATGATATTTTTCATCTAATTTATTTTAAACATAACACTTGATTTTTTTTTGGATAAATTCAAACTCACTAAATAAAAAATCAATAACATAAAATATACACAACAAAAATATTTCAAAAATACCACTATATTCTTTTACGAATCCTCTTCAAAAGCGTACTCTTCGATTTTAAGTTTATTTAAAGGGTTGAAAAAATATTAGGTGAACACATGTGTGTCCAAAATTCAATTGAAATATTACTTTGCCAACTTCGAAAAAAAAAAAATCATAAAAAAAATATGAAAAACTTAGTTCTCTTTATGTAGATCATGCTCATATTCATATATATATATATGTGAGTGTGTGTGTGTGTGTGTGTGTGTATGTATATGTATGTATGTATGTATATATATATCTATCTATATATATATATATATTAAAAATTACACATTTTAGACTAAGTGTTAGGTCCTTATAATACTAGTGTATTCCCTTGTTGGCTTAGTGGGTCCTCACCCAGGTTCAGAGTTAATTATGCCAAACAAAACCCTACACTACTGGCAATTTTTGGATCAACCCACATAGTGCAGGCTGAAGTCTCACGTGAAGTAGTATGGGGGGATGTTGGAACCAAGTTTCCAGATCCATAGATCAATGTGATGTATTTTATTGACCTAGATCTACCTTCATGTAGATCTATAAGCCCCTAGGGCTCACTACTGCAACTTCCTTTAACCGGCCTCTAGACCTTCCCAAAGGTCTACAATAGGTCTTTGTGGACTCTTAACAGATGAATCAAACACTTACACACACCATAAAATAAACCTAAATTTGAGTTCACATGGATCTACTTAAGTACTTAATGAACATAACAGAATGTATTATAATCTTCACATAAGTACTTAACAGGCATCATGTTATGTTAATAAGACTTATCCAATAGAGTCGCACGTTAATATATCAATAGTTCATAAAGGCATTATTCCATCACAACATATATCGCAGCATAAATAACAGGAGTAAACAAATAAACACATGAATTTCTTCAACAATCTTATTTATTGATCTTCAATATGAGGTTACAGACTCAAAACGGCCTTGCACACTCAGCTGTAGGGGTCCACACACTCAGCTGCAGACTCCACTCTAGGGCTCCGTGCAGTCAGCTACGAAGCATTTTCCCTTATATCTAGCTGCTTCGTACTTTCCCTTTTTCCCTCTCTCCAACATAGACATAGATCTGCGTTAGACTCTCTAAGACACACCTATTTATGGCCTTTTACATACAATCTCATGGTCCGTGGACCATGGGTAGATGTCAAAACCGATTCATATTTACATAAACAAGGGGTTAAAACCCCTTTTGACTCCTAACTATCTACACACTCCGCATCCAAAAATTGCGTAGACTTTACATATCTTACCAAAATTTACATCAATACTTGGGTTTTTAACCCCAAAACTGACCCAGGGGACCCCATCACAATAGACCCCCAACACAAAGGTCATGACTCACCCTCGAGTCACTCAGCTGGTGCGATGATCTTGCTCCGAAGATCCCCCAACTCCACCTTCACAACTACAACCTCAACAACACTCTATGTAGCTGCCTGCTTGACCTCTTTTACTAGCTGCTCTGTAGTTGGTCCTTCCGTGACAAGATTCATCATTTGATGTGTTTTCTATAAGCTCGTCATCATCTCCTGAATGTTGGTTGATACTTGGTAAGCTTATTCTAACCAAGGTCCCAAAATGGCCTTAAGCACAACCTCCTTGTTCTGAGTTTCTTCTACCTGTGCGAGGAGCTGCTTCCCCTCTTGCAACTTGATGAGGAGCTGTGTTGTAGAAATTGAGTGTGCAGTCACCCTGACCTCGTCACACTGCTTATGTAGCTCATGAATATTTGTATTCAATGCCTGCAGGTTTGGGTCTTCCTACAGAGTCATGACCAACTCCATTGCTCATTCAAACAAGGTCGTGCAGTGAGCAACTGCGGCATCCAAAGTGGCCATCACTTCTTTGATGGTGGCTCTGTGTTGCTCTCAGACCTCGGGTGGATTCATAGGTTATAATTTGAGTTGTACCTCTATGATATTCATATTGAGTTTGAATTGAACTCGCCCAACTTCTGCCTTCGCCTCGCACACTCTTATAGCTAATTTCTGAATCTTGGCTTCCGGTTATGCGTCCTCTAGGATGTGCAACTCCGACACTGTTTTACATGACTCTACTACCGCGGCCTCCAGCCTAGAACTCGGTGCCTGCATTGTATCTTTTCCGTTCAAGGCATGTGTTTTCTCGGTGAACATTTATTCATTGTTCACCCTATATTCGCTTATCAAATTGAGAGCACGATGTTCCCCAGCTCTCAATTCCTCCAACACCCTACCTGCAGTGCATGAAGAAGTTCATTGGGGAGTGCTGCAATGTTCAGCCCAATGTTCTTAAGGGTACTTAAGATTATGTGGTCATCGGTCGAATCTGCGTGTAGGGACCCTTCTGGTAAAGCAACTGTGTGAAGGTCCAGGGTCCTTACCAATTCCGCAACCTGACTTGTCCCCGGTGCCAGGCTCACTTGTATTATGCTTGCTTGACTTGCACCCACCTGTATCCTGCTAGTTTGGAACTCTAGCTCACGTAGATCCTTCTAGATGCTCCCCAGCATCTGCATGTACTGTTGCTCAAATTTTTGCAGTAGTTCAATTATAGTATCCTGGACTTTTTTGTCAATCTCATCAAGATCACCCTCCTTTAATATCATGGGATCAACCTACGTTTTATCTGACTTTTTCTTCTTCCGAGGACCCTCTTGCTGCTCCTGTCCATGCTTCCTTAGCAGAAATGGGTTACTTTGCCCATCATCAACTCCGCTGCCCTGTTCACAGTGTTCTTCCTCCATTGTCATGGACGAATGGGATTTACCGCTTCTCTTTGATTTGCACTTCTCTTGCTTGACCTACTCCTTAGCAACGTGCTCCTTCTCCATCTGAACCTTCTCAATGGCTTCCTCCTTCCACTGCGTGGCCAACTTCTGCGCAGCCTGCTTTGCTGCATCCTTCCTTTTCTTTTTAGCCAAGCTGCTTGCGCCCTTATTGGTTCCAGTATCCAAATTTGATGGGGTGTGCCATTCTGCTGGCCATCACTTGATGACCTCCTGTATTTCATGATATGTAACCAAGTATGGTAAATCATACCATTTCTACTGTGGGTCCTTTCATGCCTGAATGTTTATGTGGTGGAAGTCAACTTTGAATGCGGCATACATTGATAATTTCTAGTACAAGGTTGTGGATAACCTTGGGTGTTGTTTGATGGCCATGCAGAGGCGCGTTTCCATCGGAACCTAGAATATCATTGTTTTGGTGACCCACATGGGGTCCTTTATGGTCCATAGGGAGGAGAACTACATGGCCTCTAGAAATCCTTCCTTCAACAAAAGAAACTGGCTGTCCTCTGATAACTCCCATGCGACCAACACGATGAAGAGAAACCATCACACATAGTGGAATGGCTTGGTCTCATCCTGGACCACATGGAAATTCGCAAGGAATTCACTGCATATGTACCTAGACCAGTTTTACTGCACACCCTTCGCACATTGTGCAGCTAAAGAGACCATGGACGATGAAACTTCGTCCTCGCTGCACTTCCTCATTACCTTTCCTGCTAGGATTTGTGTGGCAATCTGCACCGTGAGATCGTTGATAGACATGATTAAATATCCACGTAGATTTTTTACAAGTGCAAACTCCTTCTTCATCTTGGTCTCCAAATCATTTTCGCCTGCCTTTTTGCCAAACTCCTTGGTCAGATTCAAGCCCTCATGTGGTAGGTTCGTGATCCTGTGGATAAGCATGTCAGTGATTGGTATAAGCCCTCCTATCCATAAGCACCCATCATGTACTAGAGTAAGCAACTCATGCATACAGGTCATGTTGATAGTGGTGCGATGATAGTGGGGCACCCACAATAGGTTCAATAACCAAGAATTTTCCACTCTGCAGATCCATTCCACCATTTCTAGCTCGGTGACACCTAAATCCAAGTAGTAGACACACTTCATATAATCTTGTGTCACGAGGTGAGGGAACCGCTCATGGTCTTCCAGGTCCTAATCTTCCATCTTTATCAGGGGGATCCACGCAAGGCGTGAACCTTCGAAGGGGACCTGGTCCAGTAGTAGGGGCATAGAAATAACAAATTTGTCTGACTCAGGGTCGTTTCTGACCTTTCCCTTCCCCTTGCGTGGAGGGATATAGTCAAGAAAATTGGTAAGGGGCTCCACTATCTCAACGTCTATATCCTCGATGCCCTATCCTTCCTTGACTTCCAAATCGACAACCTTCTCGGGTTGCTTGTCTTTCTTCTACTTTTGAGTTGTAGAATGTTTCCTAGGTGGTTCATGTATTGGCACTTGCTTCTTCTGCTTATCCTTTTTCGGCTTCTGGGTTTCCTTAACAGGTGTAGGCTTCAGCCTAGGCGACCTCACTACCGTAGGCACAGGAATCATAGCTTCCATACTCACTACCTTTGGAGAAGCTCCTTCAGACGTGACATCTCCCCCAGTGCTCACAGTATCAGCAGTGATTGGTTCTAACATGGTGTTGAGGATGAACTTCTGATTCAACTCTAGTAAATTGGAAAATGTCGGGCTCATGATTAGATCCTCAAATAATGAGCAGTTCATAAGCAACAGACAAATCAGCTCAAAATCTCTAAGTGTGTAATGTGTTCTCTGTTGGATTGGCATGTGTAATTTATAGGGATGTTTTAATTCAAATCCGATTGCTCCCGCCAAAATTCGATCATTAATGTTGTTTTGGCAGCAGATCTTCAAATATTTTGGACTTAAATGTCACCAATCCACTCCTCTTAACCATCTTCTGGCTGTGAAATCATGAACAGTGACTCCAACAGTTCGTTTCCTATTGTGCTACGTGATATTTCCCTTCATAGCACAACTACCTGTGCGCAGCTTCTTATTCTGCAACTTCACCCTTTTCCATGCAGTCCACCTGCCGCGTAGTATTCCAATCCTAGCAAGGAAGTTTATAGTCCCACGCTCCCTACAACTGCCTAGAGCACTAAGACTATTCTGCCATCACATAGTCATTGAGACAGATCCCCCATATATGGTTTCAGTCAGCTTCCCTTCACCTTTCCCAGAAAAGGTTCTCCATTCAGCTTTGCGAGTTGAACCGCGCCTCCATCTATAATCTCTTTGATAACATATGGAAAAAGCCAATGCATCTGAAATTTCCCTGGAAACTTAGTGAACTTACTATCATATAATAAAACCAGATCATTTACTTTGAACGTGTGCAGCTTGATGTGTCGATCGTGCCATGATTTTTCATGCTCCTTTTGTACTAGCTCATGGAATCCAAGCAAGAATCTGTCTTCTTCAAGATCCATCAACTGCACAAGTTGTTCCTCCAAGGCTTCACGATCTGTCCTACCTGTGAAAGCTATAGTGTGTAGACTAGGCACGATATATTGCATAGGAATCACAACTTCTATGCCATAGAGAAATCTAAAAGTTGTATGTCCTATCAACTTTTTGCAAGTAGTCCTGTACTCCCACAACATTGCAGGTACGCACACATCCCAATCATTCTGTTGCGCATTACAAATCTTCATCAGTGCACTCCCTAAAATCTTACTAAAGCCCTCAATTTCTCCATTAGCCTGAGGATGATACGATGTGCTCTTCTAATGATAAACCTATAACTCTTCAGTCGACGTGCTAATCATTTGATTTAGAAAGTGTGTACCCCGATCACTCATCAATACTTTTGGGTAGCCAAATCTAGTTAACACATACTCAAACAACAACTTCACTACTATAGCCCCTGTACAATACTTCACCATCTATGCCTCTGCCCATCTGGTTAGATACTATGTCGCAATGATGATATAGCGTGCACCTGTCTTCTTTCCTCGGGGTTGAATTGGCCCAACGAAATCAATTGCCCATTTTTCAAATGGTTGCAACAATACTTGAGGATTCAGTGGAAACACGTCCCTCTGCGATGGTCTGACCGTTCATTGACACACATCGCATGCCCTACAATACGCTTTAGAATCTTTATGCAATGTAGGCCACCATAAGCTTGCGTGCAAAATCTTTTGCATTGTCACCTTTCCTTCATAATTTCCTCCCACATCCCCTCCATGAGCTTCAACGAGTATGTTATTCCATTCAAAATATGGCACATATTGTTGCAATATCTCATCTGTACCCATCTTATACAAATATCTTACAATCACCGAGAAATTTGCTACGCACACTACTAGTTCCTTCTTTTGCTAGCTCGTATATCTTTCTGGCATCGTCCCTATAGTAAAAAAGTGGATAATAGATGCAAAGTGGTTATTTTCTTTGTGCACCACGAAGAGTTGGGCATCAGGCAATCCTTCCTCTAAATTAGTAGCCTCCTCTCCTATTTCGATCCATGATAGATGGTCAGGTCCTGCATTCAACCTTCCTAGCTTCACAATCACCTCAAAGTAATATTCCTAGAATAAAAACAACCATTAGCAAATCTCCCACCCCAACACAGCCTTATTAACCAGGTATTTCAAAGAAGAATGATCTATGTACATTTTGAAAAGCATGCCCAACACGTAGTGCCTAAACTTTTGAAGCGCATATAGCTAATCATTCGCGCTTTGTCGTTGAGTAATTTGTCATGACCTTTGATAACTTCTTGCTCGCAAAGGCTATAGGGTGGTCCATCTCTCCCTCACAAGCCCGTGTTAACACTGCTCCCAATGCAATGGAAGAGGCATCAACATGTACATGGAATTCCTTTTTCCAATATGGGAAGACCAAAATCGGCGCGATGACCATATTCTCCTTCAATACATCCTAACTGCGCTTACATTCTTCATCCCAACATAATGTAGCATCCTTCTTCATTAATTTCTCCATGGGCACGTAATCTGAGCATAATCCTTGATGAACTCTCTGTAATATCCTATATGTCCGAGCGTTGCGTGCAACTATTTGACACTTCTTGGGACCTCCAAATTTACTATCACCATGATCTTGGCAGGGTGCACCATCAACCCTTGCTTGCACACCACATGACCTAGCAAGATCCCAAAGGGGACATAAGATAGACACTTCTTTGGGTTCAACACGATCTGGTATCTGCAACACGTATCCAGCATTAGGTGCAGACTTGCTACATGGTGCTTTACTGAACCAAACATCATCTAGTCATCAAAAGAGACCTCTAAGAACATATTAATAAACTACTTAAACTCTGATATAACTACGCAAGATAATATCATAGGCACATTCTTAAGTCCAAATGGCATTACAGTATACTGAAAACAACCCCATTCAGTCGTGAAGGTTGTTTTGCTCCTATCTTCTGGCGTGGTCTTGTTGTGATGGTACCCCAAAAATCCATCGGTGAATGAGTAGGCCTCCTTCCCTCCAACATTATCTCATACTTCGTCAATAAATGGTGTTAAGAAAGGATCATGGATGCAAGCATCATTAAGATTCCTTAGATCTACGAAAATCCTTATTTATCCCTTCTATTTCTTCTCTTGAACCACCATCGGGCTCACCCAATCAGATTCCTACACAGTTTTGATGATGCCTACCTCTAGCATCTTATCCAACCCTAAGCAGACATTTTCCTTGTATCTGGGATTAAGTTGATACAACCTCTACTTAATAGGCTTCGTGTCCAGTTTCAATGTGATTTTCATCACACCCAAGTCCCCTATGATGCTTTTCAGGTTCGAAAATTTGGTATGAAAAAGATCCTGGTACTTGCAGAGTAACTTAGCAACTTTATCCACTGTAGCATCAGCCCAGTCGTCTCCAATCTTCGCAAATTTTGGCTCTGCTTTAGTACCAATGTTTACTTGCTTGGTTTTCAATGGTGCAGTGATGTTTGGGTTTTCTATTTGCAGACCTTCGACCATGTGATGGCCTTCTACCTCTGGAATATTGATATTTCTTGGATCTTCATCCTCCCCCTCAGCAGTCACATTATAGCATTCCAACGCATGACGTAGCTGGGTGCTCCAATCTGGCTGAACCAACTCCAAATGATCCTGTAGTATTATGAAGATTGTTGCCTTAATATCCTACAAAGCTTCATTAGTGCACTTGAAACCATCTTAAAAATTTAAGGTCAGTAAGAATCCTTCCCTTAATATATCCCACTCACCAGTGCCATGGTAGAGCTTCGTTTCTAGATACAAATTCATGGGGATTGTATCCAAAGTATGACAAAAAAAGTGCACCCACTCCAATTGCGGCTCCATTCCATAAAATTTAGTCCACTTCGCTAAATGATCATGGGGATCATTTCTCCCATCGTATTTCTCATTTAGTCAAATTTTTGGATGACCAAATCGCAACCTCATCATCCTCTTGTAATCTCGCCATTCATCAAAACTATCTTTGTGCGTACCCCACCATCATGCAGGCATAGCGTACAACACCAAATATAGCACTTGGAAGCGATGATCCTCAAGGACCTCTCATTCAAAGGAATCCAAAAACTTATCTACGTCAGTTAAACCATCATAATAGGGTAAATTTCTTACCTCCGATGACATACAACACAACGATTTAGTCATCATGTTACAACGCATCATAAATAATTCATGCAGCCTATTCTTCCAATGCTCCAATTATTCATCTGAATGTGAGGTATAGGAAATTTCCTCGTCCCATGCAATCCATCCATTATCTCTTGGATTAATCTAGTCTTTATCTCGCACTGTTATATTGTAGATCTAATCCAAGTCATCATCAGTGTTTTCGTAGTCACGAGCTAGTTCAATATAGCGCGGTCCTTTTCCAGGGTCCAATGTTACTACGACCTGAAACGATTTCCTCTCAAATGACATCATCCTCTTCTTTAAGTTGATGAATCCATTCATATCAATGGCCCAGTCAATTCTAAGGAGCGCGGGGTATGGGTTGCTGTCATTGACAATCTCTATTACTTCAAAATCATCCAGATCACTCACACCTTTTATATCTATGTTGACTTCATGTATTCATCCCATAAGGATGATCTTATGTTGGTTCGCCATTCTCAGTTGAATCGGAGACCAGTGCAACACAAGTCTTGCCATTCTCTCCCATGTTTGTTTAGGCAAGACATTTGCGTCAAACCCCAAATCTAGAATAACCTGGTCCATTTCATAATTTCCTATCTAAGCGGTCAGCCTCATCTCGCGCCCTGTTCTTGTGTTATGTTTGCCAATTTTTCTTACTCCATGGTGTCTATCAGGAGCGTTTTCTTTACGAGCACACTTTTTTATCAATTCTTGCAGGCCTTGTTATCGTACAAAAGCTTCATGTAGGTTTCCAAAAATGCGGTAAGCATAGAGGGGCCAACCTATGAAGGCACACTGGTTTCTGGTACTTTGCTCTGGCTTCCTGAGGTAGATTCCTCAGCAAAGCTTTTTTTGGCTTCCATAAATGTGTCCTTCACGTGCTCCAGATCAAGCCCAACTTCCTTCTTTGGGGCCTTTCAGACCCATCCATCCTCTTCAGGTTGTTTTCCCTTGTCCTCGCCAGTATTTATGCCACTTCTCAGCATGATATTCACATTTGGATCTTCCTTGTGAGGATCAGATCTCATCATTTTTAAGTTCTTCATTGATTATTGAGGCTGCACCTTCTTCTCCTACATCTTGGCTATCAACACAGGGCATTCTTCTATAGTGTAGTCAAATTGGCTGCAATATTGACATGACGGGGGCGTCTGATTCTGACACTCCCATGCATAGTACCCTGGTGTCCCATAGTTATAGAAAATAACCTTACCGCAACCTCTACCAAGTCCTCCTCCTCCTCGGCCTGTCCTCTTCCTTGATAACCTCTGTGCACTCCTCTTTCACTGTGATCTGGAGGCTGAGTTTCTACTTACATTCGGTAGGTAGGTGCTATTTCCATCATCAACTCATAGCTATGATAGTGGCGCTCATCGTGGCCCACCGATTTGTAGAAATCGTAGAACAATTGTTGTGGTGTCTGAACAAAATTTTGCAACAAATGAAAATTATCCGTTACATGTTTTCCAGCCACCTGACAAATAGTGCACCATAGAGTGGGCCCCACACTCGGTCCTGCTAGAGCTTCCAGCCTCAAGGGAATCACCTTGCCCCCCCCCACCACCATAGTATAATTCGCGAAGATAGGGCAGTGGTATTTATGATGCCCCTCGCTCCTACACTTGAGGCACCAAACTTCCTCGCGCACCTCTACCCTAGCCTCCTCTTTTTTCAAGCTATGCAATTCCAGGCAGAGGTTTTGCAACTATGAGTGAATTTTTTGAACTCCCAAAGTCGCATCCTGAATAGGTGTCTCATGCAATCTCATTGTGATTTCCATGGATTCCGCCTGAGTTCCTATCTTCTGTTGTGACAAACCAATCTTTAGGTGGGGGAGAAGCGAGGCTATAAACCATTCGCTGTGCTAGCCATCTGCAAGCTGCATATTAGCTTCCCGAGTCACACATTTTAGCCTTTGATCTAACTCCCAAGGCGTCTCACCAGCTCTCTTCATGATTTCCTTAAATCCAACCACTAACTGTGAGTCAGATTTAGGCTTACTAAACTCTTTTTTTAAAGCATCATTAGTCTTTGCTAGTGTTCCTATAGGATTATCAGCGCAGTACTTAATATACCATGTCAGCGCTCGGTCCTACAGAGCAGTAACTAACTATGCCTTCTATATGTTATCATTGGTGATTTGCTACACGGTCCACACATTATTTACAACAAACTAGAACTGATATGTATCTTCACTCCCTATACCATTGAAAATCGACATCTTTATTGAGTTCGACATGTTGAATGGTGGTGGTGGTGGTAGAGGTGTGGGCAAAGGTGTATGCTATGGAGATGAGGGTTGGGGTGGAGTGGATGGAGGATGTATCCACCAAAAACCATGTCTTATGAGCTAGACAACACTCCAGAGTGAGGCCTGAACTGCTCCCTCGTCATCACTCGAAGGAGGTCCAATCAATGGGCTATATTGAGGACTTGCTTTCTCTTGATTTCTAAATGTTTGTCCACTTCGCGTAGATCTAAACATCAAGGCAATGGCACAACCCATTTCTCACACAAGAGAATATTAATCTAGGTATTCAAAGATCTCAGATACTTACCTCGCGGTCCCTTGAAGAAGTGTCACTCTACTTCACTATAGCTGACTGAGGTATCAATCGTGAACTCTGTAGCAAATACTCCTATAATTCGATCAAGCCAGTGATCAACAACACACACGATCTTGTCTTCTGAGGCTTCTAATCATCGTACCATTTCTGGAGTCCACACTATTGGATCATCAAGCCTCCACCTTCCTTGGCTGTCTGCCAACTCAGCTACCCACTCATATAGTTCGATCGAGAAGGTATAGAAGAAAATTTTGTGTATTTCTGTGTACAAGTGTCTATCCAACCACTGTTCTTTTGATAGGCATAGATTCTTGTTCTGCTGCACCTCAAACTCATGAATTTTTCTATCCAACCACTTCTCAATTTACTTCTTGTTTGGATTCCAGTGATGCGGCATCACACATCTCCTTAAGCAAATCCCAGTCCTAGCAACGGAACCGTTTTTTGGCTTAGTGGGCTTGACCTAGGTTCAAGGTTAATTACACCAAACAAAACCCTACACTACTGGCACTTTCGGCAACAACCCACGTAGCGAAGGCCGAAGTCTCACCTGAAGCAGTATGGGGGGATGTTGGAACCAAGGCTCCGCATCCAGAGATCAGTGTGATATCTTTTATTGACCTAGATATGCCTTCACACAGATCTATAAGCCCCTAGGGCTAGTACTGCAGCTTCCTTTAAACAAACTCTAGACCTTTGCGAAGGCCTACGATAGGTCTTTGCGAACCCTTAACAGATGAATCAACCACTTATGCACACCATAAAATAACACTAGATATGAGTTCATAGAGATCTACTTGAGTACTTAATGAACATAACAAAATGTATTATAATGTTTGGAAAAGTACTTAACAAGCTTCGTGTTCAGTTAATAAGACTTATCCAATAGAGCTGCGCGTTAATAGATCAATATTTCATAAAGGCATTATTCCATCACAACATATATCACAACATAAATAATAGGAGTAAACAGATGAACACATGAATTTCTTAAACAATCTTCTTTATTTATCTTCACATACTCAGCTGCAGAGCATTTTCCCTTCTATCTACCCGCTGCTTACTTGCCCTTTTTCCTTCTTTCCAACATAGACATAGATCTACCTTAGACTCTCTAAGACACACCTATTTATGGCTTTTTACATACAAACCCATGGTCTGCAGACCGTGGGTGGATCTCAAAACGTACTCATATTTACATAAACAAGGGTTAAAACCCTTGTGACTCCTAACTATCTACATACTCTGCATCCACAAATTGTGGAGACTTTACACCTTCTACCAAAATTTACATCAATACTTGGGTTTTTAACCCAAAAACTAACCTAGGGGACCCTATCCCAACATGTCTTATTATTATTGTCATTGTACCCATTATAGTTATTGTTGGTCCCATGTTATCCACATATTTTTATTATTGTGCCCCATGGAATCCCTCTATTTTGATTGGTGTGCCCTTACATTAGTATTGTTATGTTGGCTATGATTACATTGTGACCCCTTAGACTCCTATATATAGAAAGGAGGTCTTTTCATTTGTATCATCCAAGAATTGTTCATTTGTGTAATATAAAGGAGGTTGCCCCCTCGAAGAGGCTACATTTTAAGTCGTTGATCTATATCTTTCTTTCATTTTGTGAGCTGGTTGCATAAAAATTGCTATCAGAGCTTTGGTCTCTAGGGTTTCACTGCCTCAAACAGGTCATCGTGGAATTTTTCATATAACTTTTCTTCTACAAAGCTTCAGAAGCGGAAATTAAAACCCATGTGATACAAAACTGTGATGAACCACGTTACCGAATTTTAGATCTTGTCTCACTATATTATAGAGATATGAAGTAAGGAAGTCAGGGTTTTTGGAGGCTCTCAAATTGGATATCAAAGAGGTCACCTTGGGAAAATCATCATAACTTTCTCTCTAAGCATCTGATTCAAATTTGATAAAACGTGATAGAAACAAAATGGACTGTAGTTTGTTGGGTATCGTTTTCAGAACCTAAGGTCTAAACAGTAAGACATGGAAAATCGTACAATTTCGCTCTACTAAACTAGTCTATAATTAGGTCATCACGAGCGATTGGGCATAAATTTTTCATCAGGAATCTAATTATGATCAGACTTGTGGGGTTCAAAAGAAGACCAAAATTTCAGAAATTGGAGATCTGAAATTACAGAGTTACAGGAACTTCAAGATCGAGCTCATACAAAGAGGAAAACAAAAAAAGGTATGTAATTTTTTTTTTTAATTTGGATAAGACTTGTTTCAGAAAGTAGTTTGAATTGATTCAAAAGGAATTCTAAAGAATGATTACTATTCATTGATGACCTGAAGAAAGAAAATTGAAACACCTAGTAAGCAACCTGAAATCTCAACTATGACACATGAAGAGGAAGAAATGCAACATGATATATCAAAATTACAAGACCAAGTGCAACAAATTTATCTCTCACAAAAAGTATTTGAAGCTAATATGGATGGTTTAAAGAATGGAATGGAAGCTAACATGGATGGTATAAAAAAAAAACCTTAAAGGCAACATGGAATATTTGAAGATAGATTTGACAAAGTTGCTACAAGAAATGCTTATTGATGGCGAAAGGATAGTAAATGAAACTCGTGATGAGAAAAAAAGAAATGTTAATCATGATTTCATAGACTCTAACATTGGATTGAAGACCCAACATGTTCCAAAGATCGATATGAGGAATTTTGATGGCAAGGATCCTATAACTTGGATACTACTGATGGAGCAATATTTCGATCTGCATAATGCAAATCACGCAAAAGGTACGCATTGCAACATTATATTTGGAACCCAATCAATTTGTATGTTATTGATGCCTTTTCTCTCATAAACAAATTTCCACTTGGGAAATTTTTATGGAAGAGATGATAGCACATTATGAGGATACAAAAAGAAACACCTTTCTTAGCCAATTGATAAATCTCAAACAATAGGGTTCAATGGTGGAGCACATTGAGGACTTCCAAAAATTGAATATAAGGGTAAGAGATATTCCATATAACCATAGTATTGATGTGTTCGTAGGGACTTTAAAGGATAACATCCAACATGAGGTTCACCTTTGGGAACCTCATTCATTGGAGAAGGCATTCAGATTCGAAAGAAAAATTGAAAGAAAAATTATGGAGACAAGGAAGCCTACCACTCAAAACTATAAATATGGAAGTGTTCATGCCCCTAGCCTTCCACAACCTACAAGGTTGACACCACAACAATTGGAAGAAAAAATAGCAAAATGGCTTTGTTATAGATGTGATAGAAAATACACTAAAGGTCATAAGTGTACTGAGAAGAAATTATTTTACATAGATTGTGAAAAGGAGAAAGAAAAGGAACAAGAAACATCAAAAGATGAGGATACACACCATCAAAAAACCCTAGAGAAAGAAGAAATGAATCTGACCACATCTTGTAATGCATTGGCCAGAATTACCACTCCTCAAACTATCAAGATAGAAGGACATATCAAGAAGAAAAAGGTATTAGTGTTGATTGATTCGGTCAGTACCCATAATTTTATTCAATGTAATATAGGCAAGGAATTGAATTGATTTCTATATCTAGCACTAGAGTGTCAAGTGATGGTTGAAAATGGAGGAACCATAAATTTCTCTAGAAATTTCCATAATATCAAGCTATCCATGGGAGAATATGTGTTAAATAGTCCAATGGTTCCCATTCCAATGGGTGGTGTTGATGTTGTACTAGGAGTCCAATGGCTACCATCTTTGCGTACGATAAGTTTTAATTTTCAAGAACGTTTCTTGAAAGTCGTTTCAGAAGGAAAGCAAGTTGAATTAAGGGGTAGCATAGGGAAACAAGAAAATATAATAATCTCTAACGGCATGACAAAGATTCTAAAGAAAGAACAATGAGGCGTAACTGCACAATTATGTTCACTAGAGGTTCCCACATTGGAATCATCTACTTCTCCAGATCTCCAAAAAGTCTTCGACAATCATTCTAGGGTATTTGATACTCCCAAAGGCCTCACACCTATTCGTGATCACGATCATGCTACTCATTTGATTCTAGGAAGTGTTCCTCCAAACATTAGGCCTTACATATATCCCTATGCCCAAAAGAGTGAAATTGAACTTATGGTTGCAGAAATGCCCGAGGCTGGTATAATTCAACCTAGTCAAATTTCTTTCTCTGCTCCAGTAGTATTGATGCACAAGAAGGATGGATCATGGCGCATGTGTCCAAATTATAGGGATCTCAACAAGCTCACTATTAAAGATAAATTTCCCATTCCTGTCATTGATGAATTATTGGATGAATTGCATGGAGAAATTTATTTCACCAAGTTAGAACTTCATTGAAGATATCATCAAATCAAAATGAAGACTAGAGACATTCTGAAAAAAAAAACTCATGAGGGTCATTATGAATTTTTGGTAATGCCTTTTGTCCTTACCAATGCACCTTCTACATTTCATGTTTTGATGAATTCCATTTTCAAACCCTTCCATAGAAAATTTGTGTTAGTATTTTTTGATGATATACTAATCTACAACAAGTCTTGCAAGGATCATGTTCAACATGTTGAGAAGGTGCTCAAACTATTGGAGGAGAAACAATTATATGCAAAAAGTTCCAAATGTTTCTTTGGAGTACAAGAGGTGGAATATCTAGGTTATATTGTATCTCATGAAGGAGTTAAGGTAGACCCTAGAAAAATTAAAGCCATTAAGGAATGGAAAATCCCCATATCCATAAATAATTTGAGGATTTCTCAGGTTGATAGGGTATTATCACAAGTCTGTTAATAATTATGGGGCAATAGCAACACCTAACAACATTATTGAAGAAAGATGCATTTTCATGGACTCTAGAAGCAACAAAGGCCTTTGAACATCTTAAAGAGGCAATGTGCCAAGGACCGGTCTTAGCTACTTCAGACTTAACAAAAACCTTTATTATGGAATGTGATGCCTCAACAAATGGAATTGGTGTTGTTTCAATGCAAGAAGAAAGACCCATTGCTTTCGAAAAACATCCAATCAAAGGAAACTATTTACACAAAGCTATTTATGAGAAGAAAATGTTGGAAATACTACATGCACTTAAGAAATGACGATCCTACCTAATGGGAAGACACTTCAAGGTAAAAATGGATCATGATAGTCTTAAATACTTTTTAGAACAAATATTATCTTCAAAAGGGTAGCAAAAATGGGTCACAAAGATGTTGGGTTATGACTTTTAAATCATCTACAAAACAAGGAAGCAAAATGTTGTTGCAAATGCACTCTCAAGAAAGGATGAGGATGTGGAAGCATTGCTTTGTGTCATTTCTATTATCCGACCAGACTGGATAAATGAAGCAAGGGATGAATGGAATGATAACAAAGAAGTGTGGGCACTCATTCAAAACTTGCAGCAAGATCCCAGTACATCTGATAGATTTAGCTGGAAAAATTATTTGTTATGGTACAAATATCACTTATACCTCTGCAATAATTCCCAACTCAAACAAAAGATTCTTAGGGAATTGCACACATCTACCTTCGGAGGGCATTTGATATTTTTAAAAAGTTACCGTAGGGTTAAGAAGGAATTTTTGGGATGTCCTTAAATCTAATATTCAAAAGTTTGTGGCAAAATATTTGGTTTTCCAACAAAATAAAGTTGAGACAATTAAGACCCCAGGTCTATTACAACCTTTATCCATTCCAAGTCAACATTGGGAGGTGCTTTCAATGGATTTTATCATAGTTTTACCCACATCTGAAGGAAAGAGTGTCATCATGTTGGTAGTTAATAGACTTACCAAGTATGCACACTTTTGTACATTATCTCATCCATTTAAATCCAGTCTAGTTGCTATTGAATTTATGGAAAAAATTCAAAATCTACATGGAAACCCAAAGATTATTTTAAGTGACAGAGATCCTATTTTCACTGAAAATTTTTAGACAAAATTATTTTCTTGTTTGGGTACTCAGTTACCATATAGCTCATCTTATCATCCTCAATCTTATGGGAAAACTGAGATAGTGAACAAATTTTTGGAAGTATATCTCTGTTGCTTTGTATATGATGAACAAACACAATGGGTCAAATGGTTAGCTCTCACTGAGTGGTGGTGTAACACTTCCTTCCATACTGCAGCAAAAATGACCCCATTTATGGCGCTTTATGGATATCATCCACCGTCCATCACATCATATTTAAGAGAAAATTCTAAGGTTCAAGTAGGATAAGATCACATCGAGCATCAACAAAAAGTTCTCTAATTCTTAAAGGATAACCTCACTTTGGTTCAGAATAGAATGAAACAACAGGCATATCAACTTTGCAGCGAAAGAAGTTTTGATGTAGGTGACTAGGTATTTCTACGGATACAACCATACAAACCAATGTCCCTCAAGCAAGCTAAGAATGATATTAAATTATCACCGAACTGTTATGGTCTGTATAAGCTGTTGCAGAAGATTGGTACTATGGCATACAAATTGGAACTTCCTGCATCTTCCAGAGTGCACCTAGTTTTCCATGTTTCATGCTTAAAGAAGGTTATAGCTGACAAGCTCCCAATTCAAACAGTATTTCCAGAACTTGACAAGGAAGGAAAAATCATATTGGAACCTTAAGAAATCACAGAAGTAAGAACTTGATAGCTACGAAATCAATCAATTTCAGAGTATCTCATCAAGTGGAAGAACTTACCCACTGAAGATTCTACTTGGGAGGATGATAATTTTATACAGAAGCATCATGAACTACTCAAGTGTTGAGGACAACCCTTTTTTGAAGGAGAGGGGCATATTAGGTCCCTATAATACTAGTGTATTCCCCTATTATTATTTTCATTGTACCCCTTATTGTTATTTTTGTGCCCATGTTGTCCCCATATTGTTATTATTGTGCTGCATAGAAGCCCACTATTTTTATTATTGTGCCCTTACATTATTATTGTTATGTCGGATCTGATTATATTGTGACCCCTTAGGATCCTATATATAGAAAGGAGGTCTTGTCATTTGTATCATCCAAGATCTGTTTATATGTGTAATGTAAAGGAGGTTTCCCCCTCGAAGAGGCTACGTTTTAAGTCGTTGATCTATCTCTTTCTTCTATTTTGTGAGATGGTTGCATAAGACTATGTTATGCTACATGAACACATGCATACCTCTTAAGTTTTTCGAAAATTTGCATGGGCCTATATTGTATTTAACAGGAAATGGAGATATTATAAGACACTAAATTTTTTGGCAAAAACTATCATTAACGCAACAACATAATTCTCCACATATGTTCATTTTACTTCGACTCAAGATTCACAATGCTTATATGAATTTTGAGAGGTGCAATTCAATAAAATAGAAAAAACTTTAAATTTCATCGCCAAATTTGGCCCAAAAGTGTGACACATCTTCATTCTTTCACCAATATGTATCCTAGTGGAGAATGCGGTTATGTAACTCTCAATTTCGACTATATTGGTTTCTAGAATAAGTGTTTGATTTCATTATGAAATGATTAGAATGGTTGTGATGCAAATATATAATTTAATGATGGCTTCATTTCGCTATATCGAAAATAAATTGAAGGTGATATAATATTTATGTGTGTAATAATTCTAAGATAACCTCAGGGGATGTTGTAAATTTTGCAATGAAAAGGCTTTATATATGAGCACTTACCACTATAGGGTTGATTGAAAGTTTAGATTGTGGGTAGAGTGTTGTCATGGGGTGTGATATAGAAGCGACAATGACAGATAAAAATATCACCACATCAAAGGAGACCAAACTAATAACTAAAAATCTCATGTTTGTAATATTTGGATTTTGAATGAAACTGATTTGGGCACTATTAATTTCTGATTTAAAATTTTTGAGTATATCTCATGGGAATTGACTGTTGTGACACAAGTGAAATGTCGAAGAAAAGAGCCCAAGAATAAGGAAAATGCATTGATATTATAGCCATGTAATACACTATGATTACCTCATGGGAGAAATCCCTAAAGGGAGCCTTTACTATAAGACTCTAGGTAATTTATGTACCAACACCTTGAGCAGGTCATAAAGAGCACATTGACCTTAAGGAAGTAGTGTAATTTATATTAGAGTACTCCAAAAGGGAAAATTTTCCTAAGGCACTAACAATATATTTAATGATCCCATATAGGAAATCCCTAAGACAAATAGACCACCTGAGGATGCGGGTTGCTCGGGCCTAAAGGGTGCATAACTGATGGGAGAAGAAATTTGTCACATGCTCATTAGTATGTGAGTATAAGAGGGACTGCCCAATCCAGAGAGAGATGAAATTGTTACCCGTGGAGGTAAAAGAGGAAAATAATAACTATACAGATAATTATTTTTTTAAAACCTTATCTGTTAGAAAATTCAACTTATTTTAGGGAAAAGCCATGTTTCCTATATAAGGACTACTCATTGAGAAATAAAATTAATTGTAACACATATGTAATGTTCTAGGTACTAAATGGAACACTATTGGTGGTAAGTAGGTTGATACACAAGAACAAAGAGGTGTTGTGTGCACCATGTTATAAGCAATGGGAGAATGGTTTTCATATCTAAAACTTATGATTTTATTTTGCAACTGAACGATGGTAATACATTTTAGTGTAGGAAAATTTTTCCTTGTACAAGGAAGCCAAAATAAGGTCCAAGGTCAGTGAGAAACCAAGGATAGTGCTCATTTAAGGGGGAGGGGATTGTGACACCCGTTCCAATCCCCCATTTTTTTAATGTAATTAATAACAAATAATTGTTGGGTGCCAATGATCTAGGTGGATGTTGGTGGCCACCCACCTATCCCATTTGGACCCCCACAACTGTCTCTTTGAGCTTTTTCAGTTTCCTAAATTGTAGCACAGTTTACTATTTTTAGCAGTTTTTTCGGGTCCTGAACTTCCGGAGCTGTTTTGAGGCCCTAAACGATGTTTTTTGGGAAATCTGGGGCAACATGGGTCTATGGACCCATGTTGCCTCCCAAAGTGGTAGTGCTCGGATAGATCTTTCTAACGAGCTATTATATGCGTCAAACGGAGATCGTATGCCAAAGTTACGACTCCGGGAAAGTGATGTACCAATTTACCCAAACGGGGCCCACAATTTGGCGTTTCATCTTCTAGGGTTAGGTTTCGGGATGTGAAAGATTTTCCATTGTTTTTCAACAATAAATAGGCCTTCGAGCCTCATTGTAACACAGTTCAAAGGCATGTAGCCACCACATCTCTTCTCAGAGATAAGCTACCATCGCCCTAGCCGGTTTATTTCCATTATTGTTTGTAAGCATATTTCAGTATTTTACATTAATGAAACGAAGTATTATTTCCACTACATATCTGTGTTTATGGTTATCTTTGTAACTTATTGCGTTCCTGTTTAAATCTGGATCAGTGGTATCAGAGTGGTCTGCTTTTTCTCTGTTTTTCTCCGCATGTCCCCAACCAGGTCGGGATATAAGGAGTTAGGGCTTGAATTGGTTGAACCTTTGCAAGACCAGCCTCGCAAATCCCGACGGCCTCCCATGGCGGATGAGAAGAAAGATGAGGGAGCAGGAGATCCTATCAAAATCTTGCTCGAAGAAGCCCTCGAGCAACAACGGAATGCGATGATGGACAACTTTGCCCAGATCCTTCAGCAGCTACCCAAAAGTGACGCATCGACTTCCAGCAGCTACTCTGGAAACGCCATGCCCCTTAAGGTACAAGTTAATTTTGAAATCCCCATATGCGAGGGTCAGATAGGCGCAGATGCCATAGATAAATGGTTAAATCTGCTAAAGGGTTATTTTTCTATTCATGAATTTTCAAGTCGGGAAAAGATTGTTTTCGCTCTTCTCAAAGCAGCCCCCCACGTCAAGGACTGGTGGGAGACATACTGCGAGTAGAAGGATGAAAGTACAAGCTCACTATTTTCAGCCGCACCCACTTGGAATGACTTCCGGGATGCCATCAAGGAGCAGTACTACCCTGTCAAAAGCTACGAGGACAAATACATCAAATGGATGACACTGCGGCAGGGACGAGACCAAGATGTTCTGGAGTTCACAAACATTTCTCATACCCTTCACACATAGTTGGGTATCAAAGATTTTGAGGTCCATCTGGTACTCAAATACCGTGACTGCCTACACAGATACATCCAGGAAGAGATGGAGTTCTTGAACATCTCCTCACTCGGCACAACATACCGATATGTTGTCAAAATCAAGCAAAAGTTCAAACAGAACAAGCGAGACTTTGGATCTGCAAATCCGAAGCCCAAAGGGAAAAGCCAAGGCGAGGTGACCTAAGACAACCCGTCGAAGCTGCAACAAAAGAACAAAACCACGAAGCCGAAGAAGGACACAGGAAAGTAGTGTGAGTTCCACAAGAGTCCCACTCATAACACAAGTGAGTGTTGGACCAAGCAGTTGCAGGTGGCCGAGTTGAAGGCTTTTGAATCAGATGCATGTTCTGACCCTCAGCCAGAACCCGACAAGGGGAATGGAAAAGGGAAGAAAATCATTGACGCAGATCCCAACGCCACTGTTGCCAGTGCTAAGATCCAGAAAAATGAGCCCAAAAATCCAGAGGAAGGGGAGCATCTTTACCACTCACAGATGTCGGTGAAGGGTTCGCCACTGCAATTCATTGTCGATAGTGGCAGCCAAAAGAACCTTATCTCAGCTGAGGTTGTGAAGCGGTTGGGCCTACCGACTACACCACACCCACAGCTGTACAGTATCGGGTGGCTTCATGAAGGACGAGATCTCAAAGTTCGCAAGAAGTGCCACCTTCCACATAGCATCAAGCCCTTCACAGACGAGGTATTGTGTGATGTTACACCTCTTGATGTTTGCGATGTACTATTAGGCCAACCATACTTGTGGAGGCAACATGTTGTGTATGAGTCAAGGCCCCCTGCTATCATTATTTCTTTGAATAATTCATTATACAGGATACCAGAGGTAGCCCCACCTACCGCCGCATCTTTGATGACCGCTAAGAAAGGCAGCAAGATCATCTCCCAGACCAGGAAATTCATCCGTCTGGTTCATTCCCAAAGTGAGGGGAAGATTGTCATCACATCCATGACCCCCGCGAAGGGTTCCTCCATGCAGTAACAGTAGCAAAGGGATACAGTCATGACAAGACACAGGAACAACTTCTCCTCACCCACAGGGGTACGACACAAGTTTTAGGTGGGTGACAAAGTTTGGTTACATCTACAAAGAGAACGCCTTACCAGAACCCATCAGAAACTCTGGTGACTCTGACATGGTCCTTACACCAGTACCAAGGCTATGGGCAACAATGCTTTGAAGCACAAAATTCCTCCATTCCTTGGCTTGCACCGAGTGTTCAATGTGGACCATCGTCGACCATGCTTCCCACCATTTCTGGACACATCAGAGATTGCAAAACAACACACAAGAGACCCAGCTCAACAGAATCTCCCTCATCTCAGGGAGGAACTCAATGCAATGGGGACCATTGCTTCCTAAGGGGGGAGGAATGATCCAGGTGGATGTTGGTGGCCACCCACCTATCCCATTTGGAGCCCCATAACTGTCTCTTTCAGCTTTTCCAATTTCCTAAATTGTAGCACAGTTTACTATTTTTAGCATTTTTTCGGGTCCGGGACTTCCAGAGTCGTTTTGAGGCCCTAAACGACGTTTTTTGGGGAATCTGGGACAACATGGGTCCTCCCAAAGTGGTAGTGCTCAGATAGATCTTTCTAACAAGCTATTGTACGCATCAAATGGAGATCGTATGCCAAAGTTACAACCCCGGGAAATTGATGTACCAATTTACCCAAACGGGGCCCACAATTTGGCGTTTCATCTTCTGGAGTTAGGTTTCACCATGTGAAAGGTTTTCCATTGTTTCTCATCAATAAATAGGCTTTCAAGCCTCATTGTAACATAGTTCAGAGGCATGTAGCCACCACATCTCTTCTCAGAGATAAGCTACCATCGCCCTAACTGGTTTATTTCCATTACTGTTTGTAAGCATATTTCAGTATTTTACATTAATGAAACGAAGTATTATTTCCGCTGCATATTTGTGTTTATGGTTATCTCTGTAACTTATTGTGTTCCTGTTTAAATACTGATCAGTGGTATCAGAGCGGTCTGCTTTTTCTCTATTTTTCTTTGCATGTCCCCAACGAGGTCGAGATATAAGGAGTTAGGGCTTGAACTGGTCGAACCTTCGAAAGACTAGCCTCGCAAATCCCGATGGCCTCCCATGGCCGATGAGAAGAAAGATGAGGGAGTAGGAGATCCTATCAAAATCTTGCTCGAAGAAGCCCTCAAGCGACAATGGAACTTGATGATGGACAACTTTGCCCAGATCCTTCAGCGACTACCCAAAAGTGACGCATCGGCTTCCTACAGCTACTCTCGAAACGCCATGCCCTTCAAGGTACAAGTTAATTTCGAAATCCCCATATTCGAGGGCCAGATAGACGTAGATGCCGTAGATAAATGGTTAAATCTACTAGAGGGTTATTTTTTTGTTCATGAATTTTCGAGTCAGGAAAAGATTGTTTTCGCTCTTCTCAAAGCAGCCCCCCACGTCAAGGACTAGTGGGAAACCTCCTGCGAGTAGAAGGATGAAAGTATAGGCTCACTATTTTTAGCTACACCCACTTGGAATGACTTCCGGGATGCCATCAAGGAGCAGTACTAGCCTTTCAAAAGCTAAGAGAAAAAATACATCAAATTGACCACACTGTCGCAGGGACGAGACCAAGATGTGATGGAGTTCACAAACATTTTTCATACCCTTCGCACGCAGTTTGGTATCAAAGATTTTGGGTTGCATCTGGTACTCAAATACCGCGGCTGCCTACACAGATACATCCAGGAAGAGATGGAGTTCTTGAACATCTCCTCACTCGGCACAATATACCGATATGCTATCAAAATCGAGCAAAAGTTCAAACAGAACAAGCGAGACTTTGGGTCTACAAATCCGAAACCCAAAGGGCAAAGCCAAGGGAGGGTGACCCAAGACAGCCCCTCGAAGTTGCAAGAAAAGAACAACACCACGAAGCTGAGGAAGGACACAGGAAAGTGGTGTGAGTTCCACAAGAGTCCCACTCATAACACAAGTGAGTGTCGGACCAAGCAGTCGCAGGTGGCCGAGTTGAAGGCTTTTGAATCAGATGCATGTTCCAACCCTCAGCCAAAACGCGACAAGGGGAATGGAAAAGGGAAGAAAATCATTGATGTGGATCCCAACACCACTATTGCCACTGCTAAGATCTAGAAAAATGAGCCTGAAAATCCAGAGGAAGGGGAGCGTCTTTTCCACTCACAGATGTGGGTGAAGGGTTCGCCACTGTAATTCATTGTCGACAGTGGCAGCCAAAAGAACCTTATCTCAGCTGAGGTCATGAAGCAGTTGGGCCTACCGACTACACCACACCCATAGCCGTACAGTATCGGGTGGCTTCATGAAGGACGAGATCTCAAAATTCACTAGAAGTGCCGCCTTCCCTATAGCATCAAGCCCTTCACAGACGAGGTATTGTGTGATGTTACACCTCTTGATGTTTGCGATGTACTATTAGGCCATCCATACTTGTGGAGGTGACATGTTGTGTATGAGTCAAGGCCTCCTGGTATCATTATTTCTTTGAATAATTCATTATACAGGATACCAGAGGTAGCCCCACCTACCGCCACATCTTTGATCACCGCTAAGAAAGGCAGCAAGATCATCTCCCAGACCAAGAAGTTCATCTGTCTGGTTCATTCCCAAAGTAAGGGGAAGATTGTCATCACATCCATGACCCCCGTGAAGGGTTCCTCCATGCAGCAGCAGCAGAAAATGGATACAGTCATGACAAGACACAGGAAAAACTTCTCCTCACCCACGTGGATATGACACAAGTTTTAGGTGGGTGACAAAGTTTGCTTACATCTGTAGAGAGAATGCCTTACCAAAACCGATCAGAAACTCAAGCGACTCTGACATGATCCTTACACCGGTACCAAGGCTACGGGCAACAATTCTTTGGAGCACAACATTCCTCCATTCATTGGCTTGCAACGAGTGTTCAATGTGGACCGTCGTCGACCATGCTTCCCACCATTTCTGGACACATCAGAGATTGCAGAACAACACACAAGAGACCCAGCTCAACAGAATCTCCCTCATCTCAGGGAGGAACTCAATGCAATGGGGACCATTGCTTCCTAAGGGGGGAGGAATGATCCAAGTGGATGTTGGTGGCCACCCACCTATCCCATTTGGACCCCCATAACTATATTTTTCAGCTTTTTCAGTTTCCTAAATTGTAGCACAGTTTACTATTTTTAGCAGTTTTTCGGGTCCGGAACTTCTGGAGCCGTTTTGAGGCCCTAAACGACGTTTTTTGTGAAATCTGCGGCAACATGGACTTATGGACCCATTTTGCCTCCCAAAGTGGTAGTGCTCGGATAGATCTTTCTAACGAGCTATTGTACGCATCAAACGGAGATTGTATGCCAAAGTTACAACCCCGGGAAATTGATGTACCAATTTACCCAAATGGGGCCCACAATTTGGCGTTTCATCTTCTAGGGTTAGGTTTCAGGATGTGAAAGGTTTTCCATTGTTTCTCAACAATAAATAGGCTTTCGAGCCTCATTGTGACATAGTTCAGAGGCATGTAGCCACCACATCTCTTCTCAGAGATAAGCTACCATCGCCCTAGTTGGTTTATTTCCATTACTATTTGTAAGCATATTTCAGTATTTTACATTAATGAAACGAAGTATTATTTCCACTGCATATTTGTGTTTATGGTTATCTCTGTAACTTATTGCATTCCTATTTAAATCTAGATCAGTGGTATCAGAGAGGTCTGCTTTTTCTTTGTTTTTCTTTGCATGTCCCCAACGAGGTCGGGATATAAGAAGTTAGGGCTTGAGCTGGTCGAACCTTTGCAAGACCAGCCTCGCAAATCCCTGTGGCCTCCCATGGCAGATGAGAAGAGAGACAAGGGAGCAAGAGATCCTATCAAAATCTTGCTCGAAGAAGCCCTCGAGCGACAATGGAACTCGATGATGGACAACTTTGCCCAGATCCTTCAGCGACTACCCAAAAGTGACGCATCGGCTTCCAGCAGCTACTCTAGAAATGCCATGCCCTTTAAGGTACAAGTTAATTTTGAAATCCCCATATTCGAGGGTTAGATAGACGCAGATACCGTAGATAAATGGTTAAATCTACTAGAGGGTTATTTTTCTGTTCATGAATTTTCGATTCGGGAAAAGATTGTTTTCTCTTTTCTCAAAGCAGCCCCCCACGTCAAGGACTGGTGGGAAACCTACTGCGAGTAGAAGGATGAAAGTATAGGCTCACTATTTTCCGCCGCACCCACTTGGAATGACTTCCGGGATGCCATCAAGGAGCAGTACTACCCTGTCAAAAGCTATGAGAACAAATACATCAAATGGACCACACTGCGGCAGGGACGAGACCAAGATGTGTCGGAGTTCACAAACATTTTTCATACCCTTCGCACATAGTTTGGTATCAAAGATGTTGAGCTGCATCTGGTACTCAAATACCGCAGCTGCCTACATAGATACATCCAGGAAGAGATGGAGTTCTTGAACATCTCATCACTCGGCACAGGATACCAATATGCTGTCAAAATCGAGCAAAAGTTCAAACATAACAAGCGAGACTTTGGATCTACAAATCCAAAGCCCAAAGGGCAAAGCCAAGGCGGGGTGACTCAAGACAACTAGTCGAAGCTACAAGAAAAGAACAACACCACGAAGCTGAAGAAGGACACAGGAAAGTGGTGTGAGTTCCACAAGATTCCCACTCATAACACAAGTGAGTGTTGGACCAAGCAGTCGCTGGTGGCCAAGTTGAAGGCTTTTAAATCAGATGCATGTTCCGACCCTGAGCCAGAACCTGACAAGGGGAAAGGAAAATGGAAGAAAATCATTGATGCAGATCCCAGTGCCAGTGTTGCCACTGCTAAGATCCAGAAAAATGAGCCTGAAAATCCAGAGGAAGGGGAGCGACTTTTCCACTCACAAATGTGGGTGAAGGGTTTGCCACTGCAATTCATTGTCAACAGTGGTAGCCAAAAGAACCTTATTTCAGCTGAGGTCATAAAGCGGTTGGGCCTACCGACTACACCACACCCATAGCCGTAGAGTATCGAGTGGCTTCATGAAGGACGAGATCTCAAAGTTCGCCAGCAGTGTCGCCTTCCCTACAGCATCAAGCCCTTCACAAACGAGGTATTGTGTGATGTTACACCTCTTGATGTTTGCGATGTACTATTAGGCCAGCCATACTTGTGGAGGTGACATGCTGTGTATGAGTCAAGGCCTCGTGTTCTCATTATTTCTTTGAATAATTCACTATACAAGATATCGGAGGTAGCCCCACCTACCACCACATCTTTGATCACCGCTAAGAAAGGCAGCAAGCTCATCTCCCAGACCAAGAAATTCATCTGTCTGGCTCATTCCCAAAGTAAGGGGAAGATTGTCAACACATCCATGACCCCCGTGAAGGGTTCCTCCATGTAGCAGCAGCAGCAAAGGGATACAGTCATGACAAGACACAAGAAAAACTTCTCCTCGCCCACAGGGGTACCACACAAGTTTCAGGTGGGCGACAAAGTTTGGCCACATCTGCAGAGAGAACGCCTTACCAGAACCCATCAGAAACTCAGGTGACTCCGACATGGTCCTTACACTAGTACCAAGGCTACAGGCA
This sequence comes from Pinus tabuliformis, assembly GCA_031772625.1. Lineage (NCBI taxonomy): Eukaryota > Viridiplantae > Streptophyta > Pinopsida > Pinales > Pinaceae > Pinus > Pinus tabuliformis. The sequence continues at coordinate 1,334,699,255 of CM062804.1, read as the reverse complement.
ACAATGCTTTGAAGCAAAGCATTCCTCCATTCCTTCGCTTGCACCGAGTGTTCAATGTGGACCGTCGTCAACCATGCTTCCCACCATTTCTGGACACATCAGAGATTGCAGAACAACTCACAAGAGACCCAGCTCAACTGAAGCTCCCTCATCTCAGGGAGGAACTCAATGCAATGGGGACCATTGCTTCCTAAGGGCGGAGGAATGATCCAGGTGGATGTTGGTGGCCAACCACCTATCCCATTTGGACCCCCACAACTATCTCTTATAGGTTTTTCAGTTTCCTAAATTATAGCACAGTTTACTATTTTTAGTAGTTTTTCGGTCTTGAACTTCCGGAGCCTCTTTGAGGCCCTAAAAGACGTTTTTTGGGAAATCTGGGGCAACATGGGTCCATGGAACCATGTTGCCCCACAAAGTGGTAGTGCTCAGATAGATCTTTCTAACGAGCTATTGTACGCATCAAACGGAGATCGTATGCCAAAGTAACGACCCCGGGAAATGGATGTACCAATTTACCCAAACGGGGCCCACAATTTGGCCTTTCATCTTCTAGGGTTAGGTTTCGGGATGCGAAAGGTTTTCCATTGTTTCTCAACAATAAATAGGCCTTCGAGCCTCATTGTGACACAGTTCAGAGGCATGTAGCCACCACATCTCTTCTCAGAGATAACCTACCATCGCCCTAGCTGGTTTATTTCCATTACTATTTGTAAGCATATTTCAGTATTTTACATTAATGAAATGAAGTATTATTTCCGCTGCATATCTGTGTTTAACTTATCTCTATAACTTATTGCGTTCCTGCTTAAATCCGGATCAGTGGTATTAAGGAGGTCTTCTTTTCTCTGTTTTTCATTGCATGTCCCCAACGAGGTCGGGATATAAGGAGTTAGGGCTTGAACTGGTCGAACCTTTACAAGACCAGCCTCGCAAATCTCGATGACCTCCCACGGTGGATGAGAAGAAAGATGAGGGAGCAGGAGATCCTATCAAAATCTTGCTCGAAGAAGCCCTCGAGTGATAACGGAACGCGATGATGGACAACTTTGCCTAGATCCTTCAGCAGCTACCCAAAAATGACGCATCGGCTTCCAGCAGCTACTTTGGAAACGCCATGCCCTTTAAGGTACAAGTTAATTTTGAAATCCTCATATTCGAGGGTCAGATAGACACAGATGCTGTAGATAAATGATTAAATCTGCTAGAGGGTTATTTTTCTGTTCATGAATTTTTGAGTCAGGAAAAGATTGTTTTCACTCTTCTCAAAGTAGCCCCCCACATCAAGGACTGGTGGGAAACCAACTACGAGTAGAAGGATGAAAGTATAGGCTCACTATTTTCAGCTGCACCCACTTGGAATGACTTCCGGGATGCCATCAAGGAGCAGTATACCCCATCAAAAGCTACGAGGATAAGTACATCAAATGAACCACACTGCGGCAGGGACGAGACCAAGATGTGTCGGAGTTCACAAACATTTTTCATACCCTTCACACACAGTTGCGTATCAAAGATTCTAAGCTGCATCTGGTACTCAAATACGGCGGCTGCCTACACAGATACATCCAGGAAGAGATGGAGTTCTTGAACATTTCCTCACTCCGCACAACATACCGATATGTTGTCAAAATCGAGCAAAATTTCAAACAGAAGAAGCGAGACTTTGGATCTACAAATCCAAAGCCCAAAGGGCAAAGCCAAGGCAGGGTGACCCAAGACAACCCATCAAAGCTGCAAGAAAAGAACAACACCACGAAGCTGAAGAAGGACACAAGAAAGTGGTGTGAGTTCCACAAGAGTCCCACTCATAACACAAGTGAGTGTCGGACCAAGCAGTCACTGGTGGCCGAGTTGAAGGCTTCTGAATCTGATGCATGTTCCAACCCTGAGCCAGAACCCAACAAGGGGAATGGAAATGGGAAGCAAATCATTGATGTGGATCCCAGTGCCACTATTGCCACTACTAGGATCCAGAAAAATGAGCCTGAAAATCCAGAGGAAGGGGAGTGTCTTTTCCACTCACAGATGTGGGTGAAGGGTTCGCCACTGCAATTCATTGTCAACAGTGGCAGCCAAAAGAACCTTAGTTCAGCTGAGGTTGTGAAGCGGTTGGGCCTACCGACTACACCACACCCATAGCTGTACAGTATCAGGTGGCTTCATGAAGGACGAGATCTCAAACTTTGCCAGTAGTGCCACCTTCCCTACAGCATCAAGCCCTTCACAAACAAGGTATTGTGTGATGTTACACCTCTTGATGTTTGCGATGCACTATGAGGCCAGCCATACTTGTGGAGGAAACATGCTATGTATGTGTCAAGGCCTCGCGCTGTCATTATTTCTTTCAATAATTCATTATATAGGATACCAGAGGTAGCCCCACCTACCACCACACCTTTGATCACCGCTAGGAAAGGCAGCAAGCTCATCTCCCAGACCAGGAAATTCATCTGTCTGGTTCATTCCCAAAGTAAGGGGAATATTTTCATCACATCCATCACCCCCACAAAGGGTTCTTCCCTGCAGCAGCAGCAGCAAAGGGATACAGTCATGACAAGACACAGGAACAACTTCTCCTCACCCACTGGGGTACCACACAAGTTTCAGGTGGGCAACAAAGTTTGGTTACATCTGCAGAGAGAACGCCTTACCAGAACCCATTAGAAATTCAGGCGACTCCGACATGGTCCTTACACCAGTACCAAGGCTATGGGCAACAATGCTTTAAAGTAAGACATTCCTCCATTCCTTGGCTTGCACCGAGTGTTCAATGTGGACCGTCGTCGACCATGCTTCCCACCATTTTTGGACACATCAGAGATTGCAGAACAACTCACAAGAGACCCAGCTCAATAGAAGCTCCCTCATCTCAAGGAGGAACTCAATGCAATGGGGACCATTGCTTCCTAAAGGGGGAGGAATGATCCTGGTGGATGTTGGTGGCCACCCACCTATCCCATTTGGACCCCCACAACTATCTCTTTCAGCTTTATCAGATTCCTAAATTGTAGCACAATTTACTATTTTTAGCAGTTTTTCGGGCCCTGAACTTCCAGAGCCATTTTGATGCCCCAAAAGACGTTTTTTGGGAAATTTGTAGCAACATGGGGCCACAAACCCATGTTGCCTCCCAAAGTGGTAGTCCTCGGATGGATCTTTCTAACGAGCTATTGTATGCGTCAAATGGAGATCGTATGCCAAAGTGACGACCTCGGGAAATTGATGTACCAATTTAACCAAATGGGGCCCAGAATTTGATGTTTCATCTTCTAGGGTTAGGTTTCGGGATGTGAAAGGTTTTCCTTTGTTTCTCAACAATAAATAGGCCTTCGAGCCTCATTGTAACACAGTTCAGAGGCATGTAGCCACTACATCTCTTCTTAGAGATAAGCTACCATCGCCCTAGCCAGTTTATTTCCATTACTGTTTGTAAGCATATTTCAGTATTTTACATTAATGAAATGAAGTATTATTTCTGTTGCATATCTGTGTTTATGGTTATCTCTATAGCTTATTGCGTTCCTGTTTAGATCCGGATCAATGGTATCAGAGCGGTCTGCTTTTCCTCTTTTTTTCTTTGCATGTCCCCAACGAGGTTGGGATATAAGGAGTTAGGGCTTGAACTGGTCGAACCATTGCAAGACCAGCCTCGCAAATCCCGATGACCTCCCATGGTGGATGAGAAGAAAGACAAGGGAGCAGGATATCCTATCAAAATCTTGCTCGAAGAAGCCCTCGAGTGACAACGGAATGCAATGATGGACAACTTTGCCCAGATCCTTCAGTGGCTACCCAAAAGTGACGCAACGGCTTCCAACAGCTACTCTAGAAATGCCATGCCCTTTAAGGTACAAGTTAAATTTGAAATCCTCATATTCAAGGGTTAGATAGACGCAGATGCCATAGATAAATGGTTAAATCTACTAGAGGGTTATTTTTCTGTTCATGAATTTTTGAGTAGGGAAAAGATTGTTTTCGCTCTTCTCAAAGCAGCCCCCCACGTCAATGACTGGTGGGAAACCTACTGCAAGTAGAAGGATGAAAGTACAGGCTCACTATTTTCAGCTGCACCCACCTGGAATGACTTTCGGGATGCCATCAAGGAGAAGTACTACCCTGTCAAAAGCTACAAGGACAAATACATCAAATGGACCACACTGTGGCAGGGAAGAGACTAAGATGTGCTGAATTTCACAAACATTTTTCATACCCTTCGCACAAAGTTGGGTATCAAAGATTCTAAGCTGCATCTGGTACTGAAATACTGCGGCTGCCTACACAGATACATCCAGGAAGAGATGGAGTTGTTGAACATTTCCTCACTCGGCACAGCATACCGATATGCTGTCAAAATTGAGCAAAAGATCAAACAGAAGAAGCAAGACTTTGGATCTGCAAATCCGAAGCCCAAAGGGGAAAGCCAAGGCAGGGTGACCCAAGACAACTCGTCAAAGCTGCAAGAAAAGAACAACACCACGAAGCTGAAGAAGGACACAAGAAAGTGGTGTGAGTTCCACAAGAGTCCCACTCATAACAGAAGTGAGTGTCGGACCAAGCAGTCACTGGTGGCCGAGTTGAAGGCTTCTGAATCTGATGCATGTTCCGACCCTGAGCCAGAACCCAACAAGGGGAATGGAAATGGGAAGCAAATCATTGATGTGGATCCCAGTGCCACTGTTGCCACTACTAAGATCCAGAAAAATGAGCCTGAAAATCCAGAGGAAGGGGAGCGTCTTTTCCACTCACAGATGTGGGTGAAGGGTTCGCCACTGCAATTCATTGTCGACAGTGGCAGCCAAAAGAACCTTAGTTCAGCTGAGGTTGTGAAGCGGTTGGGCCTACCGACTACACCACACCCATAGCTGTACAGTATCGGGTGGCTTCATGAAGGACGAGATCTCAAACTTTGCCAGTAGTGCCGCCTTCCCTACAGCATCAAGCCCTTCACAAACAAGGTATTGTGTGATGTTACACCTCTTGATGTTTGCGATGTACTATGAGGTCAGCCATACTTGTGGAGGAAACATGCTATGTATGTGTCAAGGCCTCGTGCTGTCATTATTTCTTTCAATAATTCATTATATAGGATACCAGAGGTAGCCCCACCTACCACCACACCTTTGATCACCGCTAGGAAAGGCAGCAAGCTCATCTCCCAAACCAGGAAATTCATCTGTCTGGTTCATTCCCAAAGTAAGGGGAATATTTTCATCACATCCATGACCCCCGCAAAGGGTTCTTCCCTGCAGCAGCGGCAGCAAAGGGATACAGTCATGACAAGACACAGGAACAACTTCTCCTCACCCACAGGGGTACCACACAAGTTTCAGGTGGGCGACAAAGTTTGGTTACATCTGCAGAGAGAATGCCTTACCAGAACCCATCAGAAACTCAGGCAACTCCGACATGGTCCTTACAGTAGTACCAATGCTACGGGAAACAATTCTTTGAAGCACAACATTCCTCCATTCCTTGGCTTGCACCGAGTGTTCAATGTGGACCGTCGTCGACCATGCTTCCCACCATTTCTGGACACATCAGAGATTGCAGAACAACTCACAAGAGACCCAGCTCAATAGAAGCTCCCCCATCTTAGGGAGGAACTCAATGCAATGGGGACCATTGCTCCCTAAGGGGGGAGGAATGATCCAGGTGGATGTTGGTGGCCACCCACCTATCCCATTTGGACCCCCACATTTGTCTCTTTTAGCTTTTTTAGTTTCCTAAATTATAGCACAGTTTACTATTTTTAGTAGTTTTTCGGGTCCTAAACTTCCGGAGTCGTTTTGATGCCCTAAACGATGTTTTTTGGTAAATATAGGGCATCATGGGTCCATGGACCCATGTTGCCTCCCAAAGAGGTAGTGCTCGGATAGATCTTTCTAACAGGATATTGTACGCGTCAAACGGAGATCGTATGCCAAAGTTACGACCCCGGGAAATTGATGTACCAATTTACCCAAACGGGGCCCACAATTTGGCGTTTCATCTTCTAGGGTTAGATTTCGGGATGTGAAAGGTTTTCCACTGTTTCTCAACAATAAATAGGCCTTCGAGCCTCATTGTAACAAATTTCAGAGGCATGTAGCCACCACATCTCTTCTTAGAGATAAGCTACCATCGCCATAGCTGGTTTATTTCCATTACTATCTGTAAGCATATTTTAGTATTTTACATTAATGAAACGAAGAATTATTTCCGCTGCATATCTGTATTTATGGTTATCTCTATAACTTATTGCGTTCCTGTTTAAATCCAGATCAGTGGTATCAGAGCGGTCTTCTTTTTCTCTCTTTTTCTTTGCGTGCCCCCAACGAGGTCGAGATATAAAGAGTTAGGGATTGAACTGGTATAACCTTTGCAAGACCAGCCTCGCAAATCCTGATGGCCTCCCATGGCGGATGAGAAGAAAGACGAGGGACGGGAGATCCTATAAAAATCTTGCTCGAAGAAGCCCTCGAGCGACAATGGAAAGCGATGATGGACAACTTTGCCCAGATCCTTCAACGACTACCCAAAAGTGACACATCGGCTTGCAGCAGCTACTCTGGAAACGCCATGCCCTTTAAGGTAAAAGTTAATTTTGAAATCCCCATATTCGAGGGTCAGATAGATGTAGATGCCATAGATAAATGGTTAAATCTGCTAGAGGGTTACTTTTCTGTTCATGAATTTTCGAGTCGGGAAAAGATTGTTTTCACTCTTCTCAAAGCAGCCCCCCACGTCAAGGAGAGGTGGGAAACCTACTGCAAGTAGAAGGATGAAAGTATAGGCTCACTATTTTCAGTCGCACCCACTTTTAATGACCTCCGGGATGCCATCAAGGAGCAGTACTACCCTGTCAAAAGCTACGAGAACAAATACATCAAATGGACCACACTGTGGCAGGGACGAGACCAAGATGTGCCAGAGTTCACAAACATTTTTCATACCCTTAGCACACAGTTTGGTATCAAAGATTCTGAGCTGCATCTGGTACTCAAATACCGCGGCTGCCTACACAGATACATCCAGGAAGAGATGGAGTTCTTGAACATCTCATCACTCGACACAGGATACCAATATGCTATCAAAATCGAGCAAAAGTTCAAACATAACAACCGAGACTTTGGATCTACAAATCCAAAGCCCAAAGGGCAAAGCCAAGGCGGGGTGACCCAAGACAACCAGTCGAAGCTACAAGAAAAGAACAACACCACGAAGCCGAAGAAGGACATAGGAAAGTGGTGTGAGTTCCACAAGATTCCCACTCATAACACAAGTGAGTGTTGGACCAGGCAGTCACTAGTGGCCAAGTTGAAGGCTTCTGAATCAGATGCATGTTCTGACCCTGAGCTAGAACCTGACAAGGGGAATGGAAAATGGAAGAAAATCATTGATGCGGATCCCAGCGCCGCTGTTGCCACTGCAAAGATCCAGAAAAATGAGCCCGAAAATCGAGAGGAAGGGGAGCGTCTTTTCCACTCATAGATGTGGGTGAAGGGTTCGCCACTGCAATTCACTGTCGATAGTGGCAGCGAAAAGAACCTTATTTCAGCTGAGGTCATAAAGCAGTTGGGCCTACCGACTACACCACAACCATAGCCGTACAATATCGAGTGGCTTCATGAAGGACAAGATCTCAAAGTTCGCCAGCAGTGTCGCCTTTCCTACAGCATCAAGCCCTTCACAGACGAGGTATTGTGTGATGTTACACCTCTTGATGTTTGCAATGTACTATTAGGCTAGCCATACTTCTGGAGGCGACATACTGTGTATGAGTCAAGGCCTCGTGCTATCATTATTTCTTTGAATAACTCATTATACAGGATACCAGAGGTAACCCCATCTACCACCACATCTTTGATCACCGATAAGAAAGGCAGCAAGCTCATCTCCCAGACCAAGAAATTCATCTGTCTGGCTTATTCCCAAAGTAAGGGGAAGATTGTCATCACATCCATGACCCCCGCGAAGGCTTCCTCCATGCAGCAACAACAGCAAGGGGATACAGTCATGACAAGACACAGGAAAAACTTCTCCTGACCCATAGGGGTACCACACAAGTTTCAGGTGGGCAACAAAGTTTGGTTACATCTACAGAGAGAATGCCTTACCAGAACCCATCGGAAACTCAGGCAACTCCGACATGGTCCTTACACCAGTACCAAGGCTACGGGCAACAATGCTTTGAAGCACAACATTCCTCCATTCCTTGCCTTGCACCAAGTGTTCAATGTGGACTGTCGTCGACCATGCTTCCCACCATTTCTGGACACATCAGAGATTGCAGAACAACTCACAAGAGACCCAACTCAACAGAAGCTCCCTCATCTCAGGGAGGATCTCAATGCAATGGGGACCACTGCTTCCTAAGGGGGGAGAAATGATCCAGGTGGATGTTGGTGGCCACCCACCTATCCCATTTGGACCCCCACAATTGTCTCTTTTAGCTTTTTCAGTTTCCTAAATTGTAGCGCAGTTTACTATTTTTAGTAGTTTTTCGGGTCCTGAACTTCCAGAGCCGTTTTGAGGCCCTAAACGACGTTTTTTGGGAAATCTTGGGCAACATGGGATAATGGACCCATGTTGCCTCCCAAAGTGGTAGTGCTCGGATAGATCTTTCTAACGAGCTATTGTACGCGTCAAACGGAGATCGTATGCCAAAGTTACGACCCCGGGAAATTGATGTACCAATTTACCCAAACGGGGCCCACAATTTGGCGTTTCATCTTCTAGGGTTAGGTTTCGGGATGTGAAAGGTTTTCCATTGTTTCTTAATAATAAATTGGCCTTTGAACCTCATTGTAACACAGTTCAGAGGCATGTAGCCACCACATCTCTTCTCAAAGATAAGCTACCATCACCCTAGCTGGTTTATTTCCATCACTGTTTGTAAACATATTTTAGTATTTTACATTAATGAAACGAAGTATTATTTCCGCTTCAAATCTGTGTTTATGGTTATCTCTATAACTTTTTGCGTTCTTGTTTAAATTTGGATCAGTGGTATCAGAGCGGCCTGCTTTTCTTTGTTTTTCTTTGCATGTCCCTAACGAGGTCAGGATATAAGGAGTTAGGGCTTGAACTGGTCGAACCTTTGTAAGACCAGCCTCGCAAATCCCGATGGCCTCCCATGGCGGATGAGAAGAAAGACGAGGGAGCAGTAGTTCCTATCAAAATGTTGCTCGAAGAAGGTCTCGAGCGACAATGGAACGCGATGATGGACAACTTTGCCCAGATCCTTCAGCGACTACCCAAAAGTGACGCATCGGCTTCCAGCAGCTACTCTAGAAATGCCATGCCCTTTAAGGTACAAGTAGATTTTGAAATCCCCATATTTAAGGGTCAGATAGACGCAGATGCCATAGAAAAATGGTTAAATCTGCTAGAGGGTTATTTTTCTGTTCATGAATTTTCGAGTCGGGAAAAGATTGTTTTCACTCTCCTCAAAGCAACCCCCCACGTCAAGGACTGGTGGGAAACCTACTACGAGTAGAAGGCTGAAAGTATAGGCTCACTATTTTCAGCCGCACCCACTTTGAATGACTTCCGGGATGCCATCAAGGAGCAGTACTACCCTGTCAAAAGCTATGAGAACAAATACATCAAATGGACCACACTGCGGCAGGGATGAGACCAAGATGTGCCGGAGTTCACAAAAGTTTTTCATACCCTTTGCACACAGTTTGGTATCAAAGATTATGAGTTGCATCTGGTACTCAAATACCGCGGCTGCCTAGATAGATACATCCAGGAAGAGATGGAGTTCTTGAACATCTCATCACTCGGCACATGATACCAATATGCTGTCAAAATTGAGCAAAAGTTCAAACATAACAAGCGAGACTTTGGAATTACAAATCCAAAGCCCAAAGGGCAAACCCAGGGTGGGGTGACCTAAGACAACCAGTCGAAGCTACAAGAAAAGAACAACACCAAAAACCCGAAGAAGGACACAGGAAAGTGGTGTGAGTTCGACAAGAGTCCCACTCATAACACAAGTGAGTGTTGCACCAAGCAGTCACTGGTGGCCTAGTTGAAGGCTTCTGAATCAGATGCATGTTCCGACCCTGAGCCAAAACCTGACAAGGGGAATGGAAAATGGAAGAAAATCATTGATGCAGATCCCAGCACCACTGTTGCCACTGCTAAGATCCAGAAAATTGAGCTCGAAAATCCAGAGGAATGGGAGCGTCTTTTCCACTCACAGATGTGGGTGAAGGGTTCGCCACTACAATTCATTGTCAATAGTGGCAGCGATAAGAACCTTATTTCAGCTGAGGTCATAAAGCGGTTGGGCCTACCGACTACACGACACCCATAGCCGTACAGTATCAGGTGGATTCATGAAGGACGAGATCTCAAAGTTTGCCAGTAGTGTCACCTTCCCTACAGCATCAAGCCCTTCACAGACGAGGTATTGTGTGATGTTACACCGCTTGATGTTTGCAATGTACTATTAGGCCAGCCATACTTGTGGAGGTGACATGTTGTGTATTAGTCAAGGCCTCGTGCTGTCATTATTTCTTTGAATAATTAAATATACAGGATACCGGAGGTAGCCCCACCTACCGCCACATCTTTGATCACCGCTAAGAAAGGCAGCAAGTTCATCTCCTAGACCAAGAAATTCATCTGTCTGGCTCATTCCCAAAGCAAGGGGAAGATTTTCATCACATCCATGAACCCCGTGAAGGGTTCCTCCATGCAGCAGCAACAACAAAGGGATACAGTCATGACAAGACACAAGAACAACTTCTCCTCACCCACAGGGGTACCACTTAAGTTTCAGGTGGGCGACAAAGTTTGCTCACATCTGCAGAGAGAACGCCTTACTAGAACCCATCAGAAACTCAGGCGACTCCGACATGGTCCTTACACCAGTACCAAGGCTACGGGCAACAATGATTTGAAGCACAGCATTCCTCCATTCATTTGCTTGCACCAAGTGTTCAATGTGGACCGTCGTCGACCATGCTTCCCACCATTTCTGGACACATCAAAGATTGCAGAACAACTCACAAGAGACCCAGCTCCACAGAAGCTCCCTCATCTCAGGGAGGAACTCAATGCAATGGGGACCATTGCTTCCTAAGGGGGGAGGAATGATCCAGGTGGATGTTGGTGGCCACCCACCTATCCCATTTGGACCCCCACAACTGTCTCTTTCAGCTTTTTCAGTTTCCTAAATTGTAGCAGAGTTTTCTATTTTTAGCAGTTTTAGGGGTCTTGAACTTCCGGAGCTGTTTTGAGGCCCTAAAAAAGGTTTTTTCGGAAATCTAGGGCAACATGGGTAAATGGATACATGTTACCCCCCAAAGTGGTAGTGCTCGGATAGATCTTTCTAACTAGCTATTGTACGCGTCAAACGGAGATCGTATGCCAAAGCTACGACCCCGGGAAATTGATGTACCAATTTACCCAAACGAGGCCCACAATTTGGCGTTTCATCTTTTAGGGTTAGGTTTCGGGATGTGAAAGGTTTTCCATTGTTTCTCAACAATAAATAGGCCTTCGAGCCTCATTGTAACACAGTTCAGAGGCATGTAGCCACCACATCTCTTCTCAGAGATAAGCTACCATCGCCCTAGTTGGTTTATTTCCATTACTGTTTGTAAGCATATTTCAATATTTTACATTAATGAAACAAAGTATTATTTCCACTGCATATCTGTGTTTATGGTTATCTCTATAACTTATTGCATTCCTGTTTAAATATGGATCAATGGTATCAGAGCAGTCTGCTTTTTCTCTGTTTTTCTTTGCATGTCCCCAACGAGGTTGGGATATAAGGAGTTAGGGATTGAACTGGTTGAACCTTTGCAAGACCAGCCTCGCAAATCCCGACGACCTCCCATGGTAGATGAGAAGAAAGACGACGGAGCAAGAGATGCTATCAAAATCTTGCTCGAGGAAGCCCTCGCGCGACAACGGAACGCGATGATGGACAACTTTGCCCAGATCCTTCAGCGGCTACACAAAAGTGACGCATCTGCTTCCAGTAGCTACTTTGGAAACGCCATGCCATTTAACGTACAAGTTAATTTTGAAATCCTCATATTCGAGGGTCAGATGGACGCAGATGCTGCAGATAAATGGTTAAATCTGCTAGAGGGTTATTTTTCTGTTCATGAATTTTCGAGTCGGGAAAAGATTGTTTTTGCTCTTCTCAAAGCAGCCCCCCACGTCAAGAACTAGTGGGAAACCTACTGCGAGTAGAAGGATGAAAGTACAGGCTCACTATTTTCAGCCGCACCCACTTGGAATGACTTCCAAGATGCCATCAAGGAGCAGTGCTACCCTGTCAAAAGCTACGAGAACAAATACATCAAATGGACCACACTGTGGCAGGGACGAGACCAAGATGTGCCGGAGTTCACAAACATTTTTCATACCCTTCGCACAAGGTTGGATATCAAAGGTTCTGAGCTGCATCTGGTACTCAAATACCGTGGCTACCTACACAGATACATTTAAGAAGAGATGGAGTTCTTGAAAATTTCCTCACTCGGCACAGCATACCGATATGCTCTTAAAATCAGGAAAAAGTTCAAACAGAAGAAGGGAGACTTTGGATCTGCAAATCCGAAGCCCAAAGGGGAAAGCCAAGGTGGGGTGACCCAAGACAACTCGTCGAAGCTGCAAGAAAAGAACAACACCACGAAGCCGAAGAAGGACACAAGAAAGTGGTGTCAGTTCCACAAGAGTCCCACTCATAACACAACTGAGTGTCGGACCAAGCAGTCGCTGGTGGCCGAGTTGAAGGCTTCTGAATCAGACGCATGTTCTGACCCTGAGCCAGAACCCAACAAGGGGAATGGAAACGGGAAGCAAATCATTGATGCGGATCCCAGTGCCACTGTTGCCACTGCTAAGATACAGAAAAATGAGCCTAAAAATCCAGAGGAAGGGGAGCGTATTTTCCACTCACAGATGTGGGTGAAGGGTTCGCCACTGCAATTCATTGTCAATAGTGGCAGCGAAAAGAACCTTATTTCAGCTGAGGTCATAAAGCGGTTGGGCCTACCGACTACACCACACCCATAGCCGTACAGTATCAATTGGATTCATGAAGGACGAGATCTCAAAGTTCGCCAGTAGTGTCACCTTCCCTACAGCATCAAGCCCTTCACAGACGAGGTATTGTGTGATGTTACACCGCTTGATGTTTGCAATGTACTATTAGGCATACTTGTGGAGGCGACATGTTGTGTATGAGTCAAGGCCTCGTGCTGTCATTATTTCTTTGAATAATTAAATATACAGGATACCGGAGGTAGCCCCACCTACCGCCACATCTTTGATCACCGCTAAGAAAGGCAGCAAGCTCATCTCCCAGACCAGAAAATTCATTTGTCTGGTTCATTCCAAAAGTAAGGGGAAGATTGTCATCACATCCATGACCCCCGTGAAGGGTTCCTCCATGCAGCAGCAGCAGCAAAGGGATACAGTCATGACAAGACACAGGAACAACTTCTCCTCCCACAGGGGTACCACACAAGTTTCAGGTGGGCGACAAAGTTTGGTCACATCTGCAGAGAGAACGCCTTACCAGAACCCATCAGAAACTCAGGCGACTCTGACATGGTCCTTACACCAGTACCAAGGCTACGGGCAACAATGCTTTGAAGCACAACATTGCTCCATTCCTTGGCTTGCACCAAGTTTTCAATGTGGACCGTCGTCGACCATGCTTCTTACCATTTATGGACACATCAGAGATTGTAGAACAACTCACAAGAGACCCATCTCAACAGAAGCTCCCTCATCTCAGGGAGGAACTCAATGCAATGGGGACCATTACTTCCTAAGGGTGGAGGAATGATCCAGGTGGATGTTGGTGGCCACCTACCTATCCCATTTGGACCCCCACAATTGTCTCTTTCAGCTTTTTTAGTTTACTAAATTGTAGCATAGTTTACTATTTTTAGTAGTTTTTCGGGCCCTGAACGTTCGGAGCCGTTTTGGGGCCCTAAACGACGTTTTTAAGGAAATCTGGGGCAACATGGGTCCATGGACCCATGTTGCCTCCCAAAGTGGTAGTGCTCGGATAGGTCTTTCTAACGAGCTATTGTACGTGTCAAACGGATATCGAATGCCAAAGTTACGACCCCGGTAAATTGATGTACCAATTTACCCAAACGGGGCCCACAATTTGGCATTTCATCTTCTAGGGTTAGGTTTCGGGATGTGAAAGGTTTTCCATTGTTTCTCAACAATAAATAAGCCTTCGAGCCTCATTGTAAGACAGTTCAGAGGCATGTAGCCACCACATCTCTTCTCAGAGATAAGCTACCATCGCCCTAGCTGGTTTATTTCCATTACTGTATGTAAGCATATTTCAGTATTTTACATTAATGAAACGAAGTATTATTTCCGCTGCATATCTGTGTTTATGGTTATCTCTATAACTTATTGCGTTCCTGTTTAAATCCGGATCAGTGGTATCAAAGCAGTCTGCTTTTTCTTTGTTTTTCTTTGCATGTCCCCAACGAGGTCGGGATATAAGGAGTTAGGGCTTGAACTGGTCGAACCTTTGCAAGACCAGCCTCTCAAATCTCGATGACCTCCCATGGCAGATGAGAAGAAAGACGAGGGAGCAGGAGATCCTATCAAAAGCTTGCTCAAAGAAGGCCTTGAGCAACAACAGAACGCGATGATGGACAACTTTGCCCAGATCCTTCAGCGCTACCTAAAAGTGACACATCGGCTTCCAGCAGCTACTTTGGAGACACCATGCCCTTTAAGATACAAGTTAATTTTGAAATCCTCATATTCGAGGGTCAGATAGACGTAGATGCCATAGATAAATAGTTAAATCTGTTAGAGGGTTATTTTTCTGTTCATTAATTTTCGAGTCGGCAAAAGATTGTTTTCGCTCTTCTCAAAGCAGCCCCCCACGTCAAGGACTAGTAGGAAACCTATTGCGAGTAGAAGGATGAAAGTACAGGCTCACTATTTTCAGCTGCACCCACTTGGAATTACTTCTGGGATGCCATCAAGGAGCAGTACTACCCTATCAAAAGCTACGAGGACAAATACATCAAATGGACCACACTATGGCAGGGACGAGACCAAGATGTGCCGGAGTTCACAAGCATTTTTCATACCCTTCGCACATAGTTGGGTATCAAAGATTCTAAGCTTCATCTGGTACTCAAATACTGCAGCTGCCTACACAGATACATCCAGGAAGAGATGGAATTCTTCAACATTTCCTCAATCGGCACAACATACCGATACGTTGTCAGAATCGAGCAAAACTTCAGAAAGAAGAAGCGGGACTTTGGATCTGCAAATCCGAAGCCCAAAGGGCAAAGCCAAGGCGGGGTGACCGAAGACAACCCATCGAAGCTCCAAGAAAATAACAACACCACGAAGCCGAAGAAGGACACATGAAAGTGGTGTGAGTTCCACAAGAGTCCCACTCATAACACAAGTGAGTGTCGGACCAAGCAGTCGCTGGTCGCCGAGTTGAAGGCTTCTAAATCAGATGCATGTACCAACCCTGAGCCAGAACCTGACAACGAGAATCGAAACGGGAAGCAAATCATTGATGCGAATCCCAGTGACACTGTTGCCGCTTTTAAGATCCAGAAAAATGAGACTAAAAATCCAGAGGAAGGGAAGCGTCTTTTCCACTCATAGATGTGGTTGAAGGGTTCACCACTGCAATTCATTGTCGACAGTGGCAGCGAAAAGAACCTTAGTTCAGCTGATGTTGTGACGCAGTTGGGCCTACCGACTACATCACACCCACAGCCGTACAATATCGGGTGGCTTCATGAAGGACGAGATCTCAAACTTTGCCAGTAGTGTCGTCTTCCCTACAGCATCAAGCCCTTCACAGACAAGGTATTGTGTGATGTTACACCTCTTGATGTTTGCGATGTACTATTAGGCCAGCCATACTTGTGGAGGAAACATGCTGTGTATGTGTCAAAGCCTCGTGCTATCATTATTTCTTTCAATAATTCATTATACAGGATACCAGAGGTAGCCCCACCTACCACCACATCTTTGATCACCGCTAAGAAAGGCAGCAAGCTCATCTCCCAGACTAGGAAATTCATCTGTCTGGTTCATTCCCAAAGTAAGGGGAAGATTTTCATCACATCCATGACCCCAGCGAAGGGTTCCTCCCTGCAGCAGCAGCAACAAAGGGATACAGTCATGACAAGACACAGGAACAACTTCTCCTCACCCACAGGGGTACCACACAAGTTTCAGGTGGGCGACAAAGTTTGGTTACATCTGCAGAGAGAATGCCTTACCAGAACCCATCAGAAACTCAGGCAACTCCGACATGGTCCTTACACCAGTACCAATGCTACGGGAAACAATTCTTTGAAGCACAACATTCCTCCATTCCTTGGCTTGCACCGAGTGTTCAATGTAGAACAACTCACAAGAGACCCAGCTCAACAGAAGCTCCCTCATCTCAGGGAGGAACTCAATGCAATGGGGACCATTGCTCCCTAAGGGGGGAGGAATGATCCAGGTGGATGTTGGTGGCCACCCACCTATCCCATTTGGACCCCCACATTTGTCTCTTTCAGCTTTTTCAGTTTCCTAAATTATAGCACAGTTTACTATTTTTAGTAGTTTTTCGGGTCCTGAACTTCCGGAGCCGTTTTGATGCCCTAAACGACGTTTTGATGGTAGTGCTCGGATAGATCTTTCTAACGAGCTATTGTACGCGTCAAACGGAGATTGTGTGCCAAAGTTACGACCCCGGGAAATTGATGTACCAATTTACCCAAACGGGGCCCACAATTTGGCATTTCATCTTCTAGGGTTAGATTTCGGGATGTGAAAGGTTTTCCACTGTTTCTCAACAATAAATATCCCTTCGGGCCTCATTGTAACATAGTTCAGAGGCATGTAGCCACCACATCTCTTCTCAGAGATAAGCTACCATCGCCCTAGCTGGTTTATTTCCATTACTGTTTGTAAGCATATTTTAGTATTTTACATTAATGAAATGAGGTATTATTTCCACTGCATATCTATGTTTATGGTTATCTCTATAACTTATTGCATTCCTCCTTAAATCCAGATCAGTGGTATCAGAGCGGTCTGTGTTTTCTCTCTTTTTCTTTGCATGCCCCCAACGAGGTCGGGATATAAGGAGTTAGGGATTGAACTGGTCGAACCTTTGTAAGACCAGCCTCGTAAATCCCGATGGCCTCCCCTGGCGGATGAGAAGAAAGACAAGGGACAAGAGATCCTATCAAAATCTTGCTCGAAGAAGCCCTCGAGCGACAATGGAAAGCGATGATGGACAACTTTGCCCAGATCCTTCAGCGACTACCCAAAAGTGACACATCAGCTTCCAGCAGCTACTCTGGAAATGCCATGCCCTTTAAGGTACAAGTTAATTTTGAAATCCCCATATTTGAGGGTCATATAGATGCAGATGCCGCAGATAAATGGTTAAATCTGCTAGAGGGTTATTTTTCTGTTCATGAATTTTCGAGTCGGAAAAGATTGTTTTCACTCTTCTCTAAGCAGCCCCCCACGTCAAGGACAGGTGGGAAACCTACTGCGAGTAGAAGGATGAAAGTATAGGCTCACTATTTTCAGTCGCACCCACTTTGAATGACCTGTAGGATGCCATCAAGGAGCAGTACTACCCTATCAAAACATACGAGAACAAATATATCAAATGGACCACACTGCGGCAGGGACGAGACCAAGATGTGTCGGAGTTCACAAACATTTTTCATACCCTTCGCACACAGTTTGGTATCAAAGATTCTGAGCTGCATCTGGTACTCAAATACCGCGGCTGCCTACACAGATACATCCAAGAAGAGATGGAGTTCTTGAACATCTCATCACTCGGCACAAGATACCAATATGCTGTCAAAATCGAGCAAATGTTCAAACATAACAAGCGAGACTTTGGATCTACAAATCCAAAGCCCAAAGGGCAAAGCCAAGGCGGAGTGACCCAAGACAACCAGTCGAAGCTACAAGAAAAGAACAACACCACGAAGCCGAAGAAGGACACAGGAAAGTGGTGTGAGTTCCACAAGAGTCCCACTCATAACACAAGTGAATGTTGGACCAAGTAGTCGCTGGTGGCCGAGTTGAAGGCTTCTGAATCAGATGCATGTTCTGACCCTGAGCTAGAACCTGACAAGTGGAATGAAAAATGGAAGAAAATCATTGATGCAGATCCCAGTGCCACTGTTGCCACTGCTAAGATCCAGAAAAATGAGCCTGAAAATCTAGAGGAAGGGGAGCGTCTTTTCCACTCACAGATGTGGGTGAAGGGTTCGTCACTGCAATTCACTGTCGATAGTGGCAGCGAAAAGAACCTTATTTCAGCTGAGGTCATAAAGCGGCTGGGCCTACCGACTACACCACACCCATAGCCGTACAGTATCGAGTGGCTTCATGAAGGACGAGATCTCAAAGTTCGCCAGCAGTGTCGCTTTCCCTACAGCATCAAGCCCTTCACAGACGAGGTATTGTGTGATGTTACACCTCTTGATGTTTGCAATGTACTATTAGGCCAGCCATACTTGTGGAGGCGACATGTTGTGTATGAGTCAAGGCCTCGTGCTGTCATTATTTCTTTGAATAACTCATTATACAGGATACCAGAGGTAGCCCCACCTACCACCACATCTTTGATCACCGCTACGAAAGGCAGCAAGCTCATCTCCCAGACCAAGAAATTCATCTGTCTGGCTCATTCCCAAAGTAAGGGGAAGATTTTCATCACATCCATGACCCCCGCGAAGGCTTCCTCCATGCAGCAACAACAGCAAAGGGATACAGTCATGACAAGACACAGGAACAAATTCTCCTCACCCATAGGGGTACCACACAAGTTTCAGGTGGGCGACAAAGTTTGGTTACATCTATAGAGAGAATGCCTTACCAGAACCCATCAGAAACTCAGGCAACTCCGACATGGTCCTTACACCAGTACCAAGGCTACGGGCAACAATGCTTTGAAGCACAACATTCCTCCATTCCTTGCCTTGCACCAAGTGTTCAATGTGGACCGTCGTCGACCATGCTTGCCACTATTTCTGGACACATCAGAGATTGCAGAACAACTCACAAGAGACCCAGCTCAACAGAAGCTCCCTCATCTTAGGGACGAACTCAATGCAATGGGGACCATTGCTTCCTAAGGGGGGAGAAATGATCTAGGTGGATGTTGGTGGCCACCCACCTATCCCATTTGGACCCGCACAATTGTCTCTTTCAGCTTTTTCAGTTTCCTAAATTGTAGCACAGTTTACTATTTTTAGTAGTTTTTCGGGTCCTGAACTTCCGGAGCCGTTTTGAGGCCCTAAACGACGTTTTTTGGGAAATCTGGGGCAAGATGGGTCTTTTGACCCATGTTATCTCCCAAAGTGGTAGTGCTCGGATAGATCTTTCTAACGAGCTATTGTACGCGTCAAACGGAGATCGTATGCCAAAGTTACGACCCCGGGAAATTGATCTACCAATTTACCCAAATGGGGCCCACAATTTGGCGTTTCATCTTCTAGGGTTAGGTTTCGGGATGTGAAAGGTTTTCCATTGTTTCTCAACAATAAATAGGGCTTCGAGCCTCATTGTAACACAGTTCAGAGGCATGTAGCCACCACATCTCTTCTCAAAGATAAGCTACCATCGCCCTAGCTGGTTTATTTCCATTACTGTTTGTAAGCATATTTCAGTATTTTACATTAATGAAACAAAGTATTATTTCCACTTCATATCTGTGTTTATGGTTATCTCTATAACTTATTGTGTTCCTGTTTAAATCCGGATCAGTAGTATCAGAGCGGTCTGCTTTTTCTTTGTTTTTCTTTGCATGTCCCTAACGAGGTCAGGATATAAGGATTTAGGGCTTGAACTGGTCGAACCTTTGTAAGACCAGCCTCGAAAATCCCGATGGCCTCCCATGGCGGATGAGAAGAAAGACGAGGGAGCAGTAGATCCTATCAAAATCTTGCTCGAAGAAGGTCTCGAGCGACAATGGAACGCGATGATGGAATACTTTGCCCAGATCCTTCAGCGACTACCCAAAAGTGACGCATCGGCTTCCAGCAGCTACTCTGGAAACGCCATGCCCTTTAAGGTACAAGTTAATTTTGAAATCCCCATATTCAAGGGTTAGATAGGCGCAAATGCCGTAGATAAATGGTTAAATCTGCTAGAGGGTTATTTTTCTGTTCATGAATTTTCGAGTCGGGAAAAGATTGTTTTCACTCTCCTCAAAGCAGCCCCCCACGTCAAGGACTGGTGGGAAATCTACTGTGAGTAGAAGGATGAAAGTATAGGCTCACTATCTTCAGCCGCACCCACTTTGAATGACTTCTGGGATGCCATCAAGGAGCAGTACTACCCTGTCAAAAGCTACGAGAACAAATACATCAAATGGACCACACTGTGGCAGGGATGAGACCAAGATGTGCCGGAGTTCACAAACGTTTTTTATACCCTTCGCACACAGTGTGGTATCAAATATTCTGAGTTGCATCTGGTACTCAAATACCGCGGCTGCCTACACAGATACATCTAGGAAGAGATGGAGTTCTTGAACATCTCATCACTCAGCACATGATACCAATATGCTGTCAAAATCGAGCAAAAGTTCAAACATAACAAGCGAGACTTTGGATCTACAAATCCAAAGCCCAAAGGGCAAACCCAAGGCGGGGTGACCTAAGACAACTAGTCGAAGCTACAAGAAAGGAACAACACCACGAAGCCGAAGAAGGACACAAGAAAGTGGTGTGAGTTCCACAAGAGTCCCACTCATAGCACAAGTGAGTGTTGGACCAAGCAGTCACTGGTGGCCGAGTTGAAGGCTTCTGAATCAGATGCATGTTCCCACCTTGAGCCAGAACCTGACAAGGGGAATGGAAAATGGAAGAAAATCATTGATGTGGATCCCAACACCACTGTTGCCACTGCTAAGATCCAGAAAAATGAGCCCAAAAATCCAGAGGAAGGGGAGCGTCTTTTCCACTCACAGATGTGGGTGAAGGGTTCGCCACTGCAATTCATTGTCAATAGTGGCAGCGAAAAGAACCTTATTTCAGCTGAGGTCATAAAGCGGTTGGGCCTACCAACTACACCACACCCATAGCCATACAGTATCAGGTGGATTCATGAAGGACAAGATCTCAAAGTTCGCCAGCAGTGTCACCTTCCCTACAGCATCAAGCCCTTCACAGACGAGGTATTGTGTGATGTTACACCTCTTGATGTCTGCAATGTACTATTAGGGCAGCCATACTTGTGGAGGAGACATGCTGTGTATGAGTCAAGGCCTCGTGCTGTCATTATTTCTTTGAATAATTAAATATACAGAATACCGGAGGTAGCCCGACCTACTGCCACATCATTGATCACCGCTACGAAAGGCAGCAAGCTCATCTCCTAGACCAAGAAATTCATCTGTCTGGCTCATTCCCAAAGCAAGGGGAAGATTTTCATCACATCCATGACCCCTGCGAAGGGTTCCTCCATGCAGCAGCAACAGCAAAGGGATACAGTCATGACAAGACACAAGAACAACTTCTCCTCACCCACAGGGGTACCACTTAAGTTTCAGGTGGGCGACAAAGTTTGCTCACATCTGCAGAGAGAACGCCTTACCAGAACCCATCAGAAACTCAGGCAACTCCGACATGGTCCTTACACCAGTACCAAGGCTATGGGCAACAATTATTTGAAGCACAACATTCCTCCATTAATTGGTTTGCACCGAGTGTTCAATGTGGACCGTCGTCGACCATGCTTCCCACCATTTCTAGACACATCAGAGATTACAGAACAACTCACAAGAGACCCAACTCCACAGAAGCTCCCTCATCTAAGGGAGGAACTCAATGCAATGGGGACAATTGCTTCCTAAGGGGGGAGGAATGATCAAGGTGGATGTTGGTGGCCACCCACCTATCCCATTTGGACCCCCACAACTATCTCTTTCAGCTTTTTCAGTTTCCTAAATTGTAGCACAGTTTTCTATTTTTAGCAGTTTTTCGGGTCCTGAACTTTCGGAGCTATTTTGAGGCCATAAAAAAGGTTTTTTCGGAAATCTGGGGCAACATGGTTCCATGGATGCATGTTACCCCCGAAAGTGGTAGTGCTCAGATAGATCTTTCTAACAAGCTATTGTACGCGTCAAACGGAGATCGTATGCCAAAGATACGACCCCGGGAAATTGATGTACCAATTTACCCAAACGAGGCACACAATTTGGCATTTCATCTTCTAGGGTTAGGTTTCGGGATGTGAAAGGTTTTCCATTGTTTCTCAACAATAAATAGGCCTTCGAGCCTCATTGTAACATAGTTCAGAGGCATGTAGCCACCACATCTCTTCTCAGAGATAAGCTACCATCACCCTAGCTGGTTTATTTCCATTACTGTTTGTAAGCATATTTGAGTATTTTACATTAATGAAACGAAGTATTATTTCCACTACATATCTGTGTTTATGGTTATCTCTATAAATTATTGCGTTCCTGTTTAAATCCGGATCAATGGTATCAGAGCAGTCTGCTTTTTCTCTGTTTTTCTTTGCATGTCCCCAATGAGGTCGAGATATAAGGAGTTAGGGATTGAACTGGTCGAACCTTTGCAAGACCAACCTCACAAATCCCGACGACCTCCCATGGTGGATGAGAAGAAAGACGAGGGAGCAAGAGATCCTCTCAAAATCTTGCTCGAGGAAGCCCTCGAGCAACAATGGAACGCGATGATGGACAACTTTGCCCAGATCCTTCAGCGGCTACCCAAAAGTGACGCATCAGCTTCCAGTAGCTACTTTGGAATTGCCATGCCATTTAACGTACAAGTTAATTTTGAAATCCTCATATTTGAGGGTCAGATAGATGCAGATGCCGTAGATAAATGGTTAAATCTGCTAGAGGGTTATTTTTCTGTTCATGAATTTTCGAGTCAGGAAAAGATTGTTTTCGCTCTTCTCAAAGTAGCCCCCCACGTCAAGGACTGGTGGGAAACCTACTGCGAGTAGAAGGATTAAAGTACAGGCTCACCATTTTCAGCCGCACCCACTTGGAATGACTTCCGAGATGCCATCAAGGAGCAGTGCTACCCTGTCAAAAGCTACGAGGACAAATACATCAAATGGACCACACTGTGGCAGGGACGAGACCAAGATGTGTCGGAGTTCACAAACATTTTTCATACCCTTCGCACAAGGTTAGGTATCAAAGGTTCTGAGTTGCATCTAGTACTCAAATACCGTGGCTGCCTACACAGATACATTTAGGAAGAGATGGAGCTCTTGAACATTTCCTCACTCGGCACAGCATACCGATATGCTCTCAAAATCAGGAAAAAGTTCAAACAGAAGAAGGGAGACTTTGGATCTGCAAATCTGAAGCCCAAAGGGGAAAGCCAAGGCGGGTTGACCCAAGACAACTCGTCGAAGCTGCAGGAAAATAACAACACCACGAAGCCGAAGAAGGACACAAGAAAATGGTGTGAGTTCCACAAGAGTCCCACTCATAACACAAGTGAGTGTCGGACCAAGCAGTCGCTGGTGGCCGAGTTGAAGGCTTCTGAATCAGATGCATGTTCTGACCCTGAGCCAGAACCCAACAAGGGGAATGGAAACGGGAAGAAAATCATTGATGCGGATCCCAGTGCCACTGTTGCCACTGCTAAGATACAGAAAAATGAGCCTAAAAATCAAGAGGAAGGGGAGCGTCTTTTCCACTCAGAGATGTGGGTGAAGGGTTCACCATTGCAATTCATTGTCGACAATGGCAGCCAAAAGAACCTTATTTCAGCTAAGGTTGTGAAGCAGTTGGGCCTACCGACTACACCACACCCACAACCGTACAGTATCAGGTGGCTTCATGAAGGACGAGATCTCAAAGTATGCCAGTAGTGCCACCTTCCCTACAGCATCAAGCCCTTCACAGACAAGGTATTGTGTGATGTTACACCTCTTAAAGTTTGCGATGTACTATTAGCCCAGCCATACTTGTGGAGGCAACATACTGTGTATGAGTCAAGGCCTCGTTCTATCATTATTTCTTTGAATAATTCATTATACAAGATACTAGAGGTACCCCAACCTACCACCACATCTTTGATCACCACTAAGAAAGGCAACAACCTCATCTCCCAGACCAGAAAATTCATTTGTCTGGTTCATTCCCAAAGTAAGGGGAAGATTTTCATCACATCCATGACCCCCGCGAAGGGTTCCTCCATGGAGCAGCAGCAGCAAAGGGATACAGTCATGACAAGACACAGGAACAACTTCTCCTCACCCACAGGGGTACCACACAAGTTTCAGGTGGGCGACAAAGTTTGGTTACATCTGCAAAGAGAACGCCTTACCAGAACCCATCAGAAACTCAGGCGACTCCGACATGGTCCTTACACCAGTACCAAGGCTACGGGCAACAATGCTTTGAAGCACAACATTCCTCCATTCCTTGGCTTGCACCGAGTGTTCAATGTGGACCGTCATCGACCATGCTTCCCACCATTTCTGGACACATCAGAGATTGCAGAACAACTCACAAGAGACCCATCTCAACAGAAGCTCCCTCATCTCAGGGAGGAACCCAATGCAATGGGGACCATTGCTTCCTAAGGGGGGAGGAATGATCCAGGTGGATGTTGGTGGCCACCCACCTATCCCATTTGGACCCCCACAATTGTCTCTTTCAGCTTTTTCAGTTTCCTAAATTGTAGCACAGTTTACTATTTTTAGTAGTTTTTCGGGTCCTGAACTTTCGGAGCCGTTTTGAGGCCCTAAACGAAGTTTTTTAGGAAATCTAGGGCAACATGGGTCCATGTGGACCCATGTTTCCTCCCAAAGTGGTAGTGCTCGGATAGGTCTTTCTAATGAGCTATTGTACGTGTCAAACGGATATCGAATGCCAAAGTTACGACCCCGGTAAATTGATGTACCAATTTACCCAAACGGGGCCCACAATTTGGCGTTTCATCTTCTAGGGTTAGGTTTCGGGATGTGAAAGGTTTTCCATTGTTTCTCAACAATAAATCAGCCTTCGAGCCTCATTGTAAGACAGTTCAGAGGCATGTAGCCACCACATCTCTTCTCAGAGATAAGCTACCATCGCCCTAGCTGGTTTATTTCCATTACTGTTTGTAAGCATATTTCAGTATTTTACATTAATGAAACGAAGTATTATTTCCACTGCATATCTGTGTTTATGGTTATCTCTATAACTTATTGCGTTCCTGTTTAAATTCGGATCAGTGGTATCAGAGCAGTCTGCTTCTTCTCTGTTTTTATTTGCATGTCCCCAACGAGGTCAGGATATAAGGAGTTAGGGCTTGAACTGGTCGAACCTTTGCAAGACCAGCCTCTCAAATCTTGACGACCTCCCATGGTGGATGAGAAGAAAGACGAGGGAGAAGGAGATCCTATCAAAATCTTGCTCGAAGAAGGCCTCGAGCGACAACAGAACGCGATGATGGACAACTTTGCCCAGATCCTTCAACGCTACCTAAAAGTGACGCATCGGCTTCCAGCAGCTACTCTGGAGACACCATGCCCTTTAAGGTACAAGTTAATTTTGAAATCCTCATATTCGAGGGTTAGGTAGACGTAGATGTCGTAGATAAATGGTTAAATCTACTAGAGGGTTATTTTTCTATGCATGAATTTTCGAGTCGGGAAAAGATTGTTTTCACTCTTCTCAAAGCAGCCCCCTACGTCAAGGACTAGTGGGAAACCTACTGCGAGTAAAAGGATGAAAGTACAGGCTCACTATTTTCAGCCGCACCCACTTGGAATTACTTCTGGGATGCCATCAAGGAGCAGTACTACCCTGTCAAAAGCTACGAGCACAAATACATCAAATGGACCACACTACGGCAGGGACGAGACCAACATGTGCCGGAGTTCACAAGAATTTTTCATACCCTTCGCACACAGTTGGGTATCAAAGATTCTAAGCTGCATCTGGATTTCGAATACTGCGGCTGCCTACACAGATACATCCAGGAAGAGATGGATTTCTTCAACATTTCCTCAATCGGCAAAACATACCGATACGCTGTCAGAATTGAGCAAAACTTCAGACAGAAGAAGCGGGACTTTGGATCTGCAAATCCGAAGCCCAAAGGGCAAAGCCAAGGCGGGGTGACCGAAGACAACCCGTCGAAGCTACAAGAAAATAACAACACCACGAAGCCGAAGAAGGACACAGGAAAGTGGTGTGAGTTCCACAAGAGTCCCACTCATAACACAAGTGAGTGTCGGACCAAGCAGTCGCTGGTGGCCGAGTTGAAGGCTTCTGAATCAGATGCATGTTCCAACCCTGAGCCAGAACCCGACAACGAGAATGGAAACGGGAAGCAAATCATTGATGCGGATCCCAGTGCCACTATTGCCACTGCTAAGATCCAGAAAAATGAGCCTGAAAATCCAGAGGAAGGGGAGCGTCTTTTCCACTCACAGATGTGGGTGAAGGTTTCGCCACTGCAATTCATTGTCGACAGTGGCAGCCAAAAGAACCTTATTTCAGCTGAGGTCGTGAAGCGATTGGGCCTACCGACTACACCACACCCATAGCCGTACAGTATCGGGTGGCATCATGAAGGATGAGATCTCAAAGTTTGCCAGTAGTGCCGCCTTCCCTACAGCATCAAGCCCTTCACAGACAAGGTATTGTGTGATGTTACACCTCTTGATGTTTGTGATGTACTATTAGGCCAGCCATACTTGTGGAGGCAACATGCTGTGTATGAGTTAAGGCATCGTGCTGTCATTATTTCTTTGAATAGTTCATTATATAGGATACCGAAGGTAGCCCCACCTACCGCCACATCTTTGATCACCGCTAAGAAAGGCAACAAGCTCATCTCCTAGACCAGGAAATTCATCTATCTGGTTCATTCCCAAAGTAAGGGGAAGATTGTCATCACATCCATGACCCTCGCGAAGGGTTCCTCCATGCAGCAGCAGCAGTAAAGGGATATAGTCACGAAAAGACACGGGAACAACTTCTCCTCACCCAGAGGGGTACCACACAAGTTTCAGGTGGGCGACAAAGTTTGGTTACATCTGCAGAGAGAACGCCTTACCAGAACCCATCAGAAACTCAGGCAACTCCGACATGGTCCTTACACCAGTGCCAAGGCTACGGGCAACAATGCTTTGAAGCACAGAATTCCTCCATTCCTTGGCTTGCACCGAGTGTTCAATGTGGACTGTCGTCGACCCAGCTCAACAAAAGCTCCCTGATCTCAGGGAGGAACTCAATGCAATGGGGACCATTGCTTCCTAAGGGGGGAGCAATGATCCAGGTGGATGTTGGTGGCCACCCACCTATCCCATTTGGACCCCCACAACTGTCTCTTTCAGCTTTTTCAGTTTCCTAAATTGTAGCACAGTTTACTATTTTTAGCAATTTTTCAGGTCCTGAACTTCCGGAGCCGTTTTGAGGCCCCAAAAGATGTTTTTTGGGAAGTCTGGGTCAACATGGGTCCATGGACCCATGTTGCCTCCCAAAGTGGTAGTGCTTGGATAGATCTTTCTAACTAGCTATTGTACGCGTCAAATGGAGATCGTATGCCAAAGTGACGACCCTGGGAAATTGATATACCAATTTACCCAAACGGGTCCCACAATTTGGTGTTTCATCTTCTAGGGTTAGGTTTCACGATGTGAAAGGTTTTCCATTATTTCTCAACAATAAATAGGCCTTTGAGCCTCATTGTAACACAGTTCAGAGGCATGTAGCCACTACATCTCTTCTTAGAGATAAGCTACCATCGCCCTAGCTGGTTTATTTCCATTACTGTTTGTAAGCATATTTCAGTATTTTACATTAATGAAATAAAGTATTATTTCCGCTGCATATCTGTGTTTATGGTTATCTCTATAACTTATTGCGTTCCTGTTTAAATCTGGATCAATGGTATCAGAGCGGTCTGCTTTTTCTCTGTTTTTCTTTGCATGTCCCCAACGAGGTCGGGATATAAGGAGTTAGGGCTTGAACTGGTCGAACCTTTGCAAGACCAGCCTCGCAAATCCCGACGACCTCCCATGGTGGATGAGAAGAAAGATGAGGGAGCAGGAGATCCTATCAAAATCTTGCTCGAAGAAGCCCTCGAGTGACAATGGAACGCGATGATGGACAACTTTGCCCAGATCCTTCAACGGCTACCCAAAAGGGACGCATCTGCTTCCAGCAGCTACTCTAGAAACACCATGCCCTTTAAGGTACAAGTTAATTTTGAAAGCCTCATATTCGAGGGTCAGATAGACACAGATGTCGTAGATAAATGGTTAAATCTACTACAGGGTTATCTTTTTAGTCATGAATTTTCGAGTCGGGAAAAGATTGTTTTCGCTCTTCTCAACGCAACCCCCCACGTCAAGGACTGGTGGGAAACCTACTATGAGTAGAAGGATAAAATTACAGGCTCACTATTTTCAGCCACACCCACTTGGAATGACTTCTGGGATGCCATCAAGGACCGGTACTACCCTATCAAAAGCTGCGAGGACAAATGCATCAAATGGACCACACTGCGGCAGGGACGAGACCAAGATGTGCCGGAGTTCACAAACATTTTTCATACCCTTCGCACAAAGTTGGGTATCAAAGATTCTAAGCTACATCTAGTACTCAAATACCGCAGTTGCCTACACAGATACATCCAGGAAGAGATGGAGTTCTTAAACATTTCCTCACTCGGCACAGGATATCGATATGCTATCAAAATCGAGCAAAAGTTCAAACAGAAGAAGCGAGACTTTGGATCTACAAATCCGAAGCCCAAAGGGCAAAGCCAAGGCGGGGTGACCCAAGACAACCCGTCGAAGCTGCAAGAAATGAATAACACCACGAAGCCGAAGAAGGACAGAAGAAAGTGGTGTGAGTTCCACAAGAGTCCCACTCATAACACAAGTGAGTGTCGGACCAAGCAGTCGTTGGTGGCTGAGTTGAAGGCTTCTGAATCAGATGCATGTTCTGACCCTGAGCCAGAACCCGACAAGGGGAATGGAAACAGGGAGCAAATCATTGATGCAGATCCCAGTGCCACTGTTGCCACTGCTAAGATCCAAAAAAATGAGCCTGAAAATCCAGAGGAAGGGGAGCATCTTTTCCACTCACAGATGTGGGTGAAGGGTTCGCCACTGCAATTCATTGTCGACAGTGGCAGTCAAAAGAAAATTATTTCAGCTAAGGTCGTGAAGCAGTTGGGCCTAGCGACTACACCACACCCACAGCCATAGAGTATCAGGTGGCTTCATGAAGGATGAGATCTCAAAGTTTGCCAACAGTGCCGCCTTCCCTACAACATCAAGCCATTCACAGACAAGGTATTGTGTGATGTTACACCTCTTGATGTTTGCGATGTACTATTAGGCTAGCCATATTTGTGGAGGCAACATGCTGTGTATGAGTCAAGGCTTCGTGCTGTCATTATTTCTTACAATAGTTCATTATACAGGATACCAGAGGCAGCCCCACCTACCACCACATGTTTGATCACCGCTAAGAAAGGCAGCAAGCTCATCTCCGAGACCACGAAATTCATCTATCTGGTTCATTCCCAAAGTAAGGGGAAGATTGTCATCACATCCATGACCCCCGCAAAGGGTTCCTCCATGCAGCAGCAGCAGCAAAGGGATACAGTCATGACAAGACACAGGAACAACTTCTCCTCACCCATAGGGGTACCACACAAGTTTCAGGTGGGCAACAAAGTTTGGTTACATCTGCAGAGAGAACACCTAACCAGAACCCATCAGAAACTCAGACGACTCCGACATGGTCCTTACACCAGTACCAAGGCTACGGGCAACAATGCTTTGAAGCACAACATTCCTCCATCTTGGCTTGCATCGAGTGTTCAATGTGGACCGTCGTCTACCATGCTTCCCACCATTTCTAGACAAATCAGAGATTACAGAACAACTCACAAGAGACCCAGCTCAACAGAAGCTCCCTCATCTCAGGGAGGAACTCAATGCAATGGGGACCATTGCTTCCTAAGGGGAGAGGAATGATCCAGGTGGATGTTGGTGGCCACCCACCTATCCCATTTGGACCCCCACAACTATCTCTTTCAGCTTTTTCAATTTCCTAAATTGTAGCACAATTTACTATTTTTAGCAGTTTTTCGGGTCCTGAACTTCCGGAGCCGTTTTGAGGCCCTAAACGATGTTTTCTGGGAAATTTGGGGCAACATGACCCATGTTGTCTCCCAAAGTGGTAGTTCTCAGATAGATCTTTCTAACAAGCTATTGTACGCGTCAAACGGAGATCGTATGCCAAAGTTACAACCTTGGGAAATTGATGTACAAATTTACCCAAATGGGGCCCACAATTTGGCATTTCATCTTCTAGGGTTAGGTTTCGGGATGTGAAAAGTTTTCCATTGTTTCTCAACAATAAATAGGCCTTCGAGCCTCATTTTAACATAGTTTAGAGGCATGTAACCACCACATCTCTTCTCAGAGATAAGCTACCATCGCCCTAGCTGGTTTATTTCCATTACTGTTTGTAAGCATATTTCAGTATTTTACATTAATGAAACGAACTATTATTTCCACTGCATATCTGTGTTTATGGTTATCTCTGTAACTTATTGTGTTCTTGCTTAAATCCGTATTAGCCAACATTGTTGTTTTGATGTCAAACTCTGTTATATTATGTAAAGATTATTTTAATTAATAAAAAGGGGAAAACCAACATATTATGATTCCTTGGGGGGTGGGGCGGCTTAACTAGGGAAAACAATATGCAAGGGGGATGGGGTGGGATAAATCCTAGTCTTGCTTGAATAAATATTATTTTACCTTGGTGTGATGGTTGGTATTCCCAAGAAGCTTCTAGCAAGAGATTGGGAAGATGAAGTGTAAATGTGTTATTATACAAATAGGAAGGAGAAACCATCCAAGGATTTTTGGTTCTTAGTTGTTTTTCTTGGTTGCTATTTTATCCTTAGTTTTTCTCTCATACTTTGTCTCTTAGAAATTTGATTTGGAAAGATAAATGGTGGTAGAACCCAAAGAGGTTTAAAACTTATGACTAGTTAAGAGCTATGAGTGATAACCCATGTGAAAGAGACTGAGTTTTTCCTATGTCTAAGGGAGAATGGAATTTACATTTTGTGTTAAATGGAATGAAAACTATGTGCTAAATCCTTGATTTTAGTTTTTCCTTCAAGGCATGAAGATCTTACTCGGGGGTGGCCAACTATGACAAAGATTATAACATAGTTGAGAGTATGGTTGAGTGGAGAGTGACTCACCCTTCTTCAGTTCCAGATTGCAAAATATTTGACTGAAGACAAGCATCTATTATGTATGATTATTTAATTGATATTTTTAGTATCTTTATATGTACATGCATTTATCCTTCAACAAATATATCATGGTTGTAGTTGCTATACTATTTGGATATAAATTTTTATATGTATGAAATTTTGTAACAACACTAGTTGAGGAAGATATGCTTCCTAAATTCTTCTTTAAATAGCTCATATTGGAATTTACACTATAATTTTTCTTCTAGGAGGTTCGAAAATCTAAAGAATGGAGCACAGTGAGGGTAGATATTGTTGATCCTTTGGTTCAACTTTTATATATTGGTTGACAAAATTTTAGGAAATATGATTAGAGGAAGTAAGGCTTCCTAAATGCATATTTAAACATGTCATGTTGGAATATCTACTATAACTTCTCTTCTGGGAGGTTCCAAAAGCTTAAAATTGGACCATAGTTAGGGGAAATCATGTTAATCATTTGTTCTAACCTTAATATATTGGGTTGTGATATTTTAAGAAATATGATCAGAGTAAGTTCAGCTTTGAAGATGCTTTGAAAATCATGCATTGAATATGTGATATTAGAATTTTTTCTATTTTTCTTATGTAATGTTCTAGAAATTGAAACATGGACCATAGTGTGGGAAAATATTGTTGATCATCCGGTCTAAATTTCACATATTTGGTTGTATTATTTTTAAATATATAATCATAAGAAGTCAACCTTACTAGATTCCTCCAAATTCATTCATCAAATGTGCCATGTCGCCAATTATGCTATAATGTTTTATCTAGGAAGTTCTAGAGGCTAAAACTTGGACCATAGGAAGGGAACTCCCACTAGTTATTTAGTTTAATTTTCAACACCTAGATTTATATAATTTACTATATTTACCCTTAGGATGTTGCTATCTTATTTTTCATGAAAAGTGATTGAAGAAATGACTACATGGTTCAATGATTCATTTCATACAAAACTAATTGATGACTGCCCTAATGAAAATGTTGTTTTATGGATGAGGATAGTATTGTTGTATGATAGTACTATTGTAGTTGAGCTATTCTCAATTTCATGAAAAGAATTTGAAGAAACATTTTGAAGGTGATTTATTAAGATTTTCATACAAACTATTTGATAAAATACCTCAAAGACATAAAACAAAATTTGCATGATTGAGTGGTATATTTTAGTTGGTATGTTGCAAGTGGAATTAGAGAAATGTTTCTTATTTTAATTCATACAAAATGTTTCGAAAATGTTTTACAAGAAAAGGATTACTTAACTAGTTGTATACAAAGTTTTAAGAAATGTTTACATATAAAGTGTTTGACAAAATGTATGAGAAATGAAAATAAAAAAATTTCAAGTGTGGTTAGGATAAATTTAGTGGGAATATGTGAAAACGTGTATCAAAGGTAATTGTTAACCTCCTAAAGCAGAAAAATTTTGATACCTCAGATATTTAACCAAACATTAAGACATTGAATATGTTACATATAACTTTTTCAATATAATTCTAATGGGGTGTCCTTCTATACTTGCTCGTAATATTTTAGCCTCCTTTAAATGGAAAGGTCATTTATGCCAATGCCCCTATCAAAGGATATATTTCCAAAATTGGAATTTAATTTTTCATCTTTCCAGTTATTTTTTTTATGGTGACCCTTGTTTATAATATCATCTGTGATGTTCATTGTGTGCACTTCTCCCATAATGTACATTATTGTTGAGATTAATGTTGCACCCAATACTGCTTAACCACTACTTTTCCTTACAATATTAAGCAAGATTTTAGTTCTCTCAACTCTCCTTCTTATTCCAATTTGGGCCATTTGTATCACGAATCCTCCCAAAAGAGGGCTAAATTTCCATCCATGATTTCACAAAAGATGTGATATTAAATGAAGTTTTTATTCTTCTAGGTTGAATTCTAGAGATGAGATCCCTAAATTTCCCCCTCCAGCTAAATTAGCTCATTGACATCTATTCTCGGCATGTATTTTTCCATCCATATTTTACTCCATAAATCCTCTAGGTTTTTAGGCCACTACGAGTAATTTTTCGCTCCTAGGTATTCACTAAAGATTTCAGGGTCAGTCCCAAGGCCCCCAAATGCTTGGGACTCCATAACGTTTTCCAGGAAAAAAAGGTGCATTTTTTTAAATCTTCCCCCAAAATCAAGGATCTATATATGTTTCTATTTTCCTAGAGTAGATTTAGGGGCTACTAAGACTAAGAAAAGGTACATAGTAGTGGCTTGTAGAATTGATTTAAGCAAAGTAAGTCTACCAAAAAGGTTTATTGTTCTAAAGCCCTAATAAGAGAGGCTTTTCTCTACTTTTTAGAACATATTCCCATAATTGTATTCTAAAATTATTTCTTACAAGAAAGCTCCAAGATATTCAGATGGAAGGGAGCTTCTTTGTATACCCTTTAATATTAAGATGTTGATTTGAATGGAAATAGGGCTATTAAATAATAATATTTTTGATTTGGTAAGGTTAATTTCATTACCTATAGCATTGGAAAAGTCCTTTAGGATGGATTTAAAACGTTTCACTTCTATTATTATAGCTTTGGCCATGAGAAGGGTGTCATTAGAAAACTTTTATAAGTTGAGAGAGAATTGGAATTTCCATGGGGTAATCCCTTTATGTGACTTTGCAAAACTATATATTTTATGGCTCTCCATACACAATCTACCATAAGGAGGCAAAGAGACAGTGATATTGGGTCTACTTGCCTTATACCTCTTAAGGGAATGAAGCAGGGGAGGGTGAACCTTTTACAAGAATTGAAAAGAAAACTTTTGTGACAAGTGTCATAACCCAAAAAATATAGACTCATCAAAATATCTAGGATTTGGCATATGGAATAAAAATTTATATATTAGGTAGTTAAACTATTTTGACAGATCTAATTTAATAATCTTATTAGAGGCTTAGTATAGGTGAGGGTGTGAAAATATTAATGAGATAGTAGAATGTTGTCAAGTATTTGTGTGCTTTCAACATAACTAATTTTGTCAGGGGAGATCAAGGATGAAAGGACAGGTTTCATTTGATTGGCTATGACCTTGGAAATGATTTTGTATATAAAATTGTAGAGAGATATTGGTTTTAATTCTATAGGATATTCATAGCAGGATTTTTTAGGAATTAGGGAAACCAATGTGGAATATAAGGCTCTTAGTGAGGACGTATATTTATGAGAATCTTCTACTAGGTTCTAGACATCCTCCTCAACAATTTGCCAATGTTCTTCAAAGAATTTGATTGTGAATATTAGTAGTCTTTTCATTGACGTCAAAGTACATGTAACTTGATAGTAGAATAAGTGACTTGGAAACATAAGAAGTGACATGACAACACAAGAATAAGCAATGTTTCATAACCAAAATCCTATCAACAATGCAATTAAAAACAATTTTAAACTTAGGGAAACAATGTTTCATAGGCAAGGTTTGTGATGTTGTTTAGTTCATAAGAAAAGTGAATACATGGGAACTGGGGAACATTCTATTTCCATTCAATATGAATTTTATTATAAGATTTCAATATAATATATGTGGAGTTTATATTTCCAAGAAGGCATTATATCCAAGACATATAGTGTAATCATTATTGTTCATTTCTATTATTCCATTTTTTCAAATATTACAAGGTCCATTTGTCTTGACTTAATATTCAAATCCGAAAATGAAGAGGTAGACCACAAAGAGCCTTCACAGAGAGGCAACCTTTCACTTTATATTCATGTATTGGAATACAAAAGTCAACAAACTATGTATATAAAAAATAACGTTTTGAATGATAAAGTTGCTAGTGAGTTCATTTCTTTTTAGAAATACTTTATGAGCTACCTAGAGAGGAGAGAAAGAAGAAGTGGAGCAAATGTGAATCAAAATTGAGGAGGAAGAGAAAGAGATAAGAAATTGTAAAGAGAGTAGAGGCAGAATACATAATAGGGCCATAGAAAAGAAGGACTCAGGATTCAAATACTAGGTAAACCAACAAAGTAAATTCCTAATATTGTCAGGAGATTGGTGTCCCCTTTCAGGTAGTATCCTGCAGAAGAAAAGGTTGGAACCTATAAGAAGAGGGAGTGGGTGCTCCCAACAAGTTCTAGCTTATAAAAGAAAATTGAGGTAGAAGCCTCTTAAAGATAGATGCTTGTAGAAAATTAATGTAAAAAAGTCAGTGGTTTATTTCCTTTGCATCAAAATAACCAAAATTTGTTGTTTTTACATTTATGGTTTTCCACTTATATCTGGTGTCTAAATGTGTTGCATGAGATTCTTGTATGTTTTCCTGTGCATTCATGGTTAATTGTTGAAAAAAATATATAAATCAGCTAATACATTGAAGAGAGAATTAAAAGGTTGGTAAAATAAACTAAAATTGGTCATTTAAAAGAAAGAATGAATGATTCACTCCCCTTCTCATTAATTTCCTAGTTTTGAATAATTGGTATCATAACAAGTTCCTTTTGTATTAGCCTAACAATTGAAGGAAGATCTAGTTCATAAGAATTTCTAGTTAGGAAGGATGTTCAACTAATAAAGCTCCTTTGTTTAATGGTACTAATTATACCTTTCGAAAATTAATAATGAAGACATATATAATGTCCCTTGGTGTAGATGTTTGGGCCTCAATGGAGTATGGATATAAAGAGCCACCTGTAATAAGTAACAAACAAGAGAAGCTTCAATTTACATTCAATTCCAAAGCCATGAATGTTATTCTTAGTGCGCCAACTGAATTAGAATTTTTTAAAGTAATTGATTGCAAGACTGACAAAGAAATGGGCGATAAACTAAAAAGAATTCATGAAGGAGATGGAAAAGTAAAAGGGGCTAAATTACAAGTTTACAAAATGTAGTTTGAGTCTTTAAGAATGAGTGGCAATGAAGATATAACAAAATTTTGTCTTTGATTTAATGAAATTGCTAATTTTATGAAGGGTCTCGGTGAAGAAATTATGGAGTCTACAGTAGTCCAAAAACTTTTAAGATCGCTCCTTGCTAAGTTTAGTCATAAAGTATCAGCTATTGAAGAAATGACTAATATTGTGGAGCTAACAATGAATCAATTTCTTGGCTCCCTAACAACATGCAAAATGGGTATTACAAAGGGAAAGTCAACCATAGGGGATGTAGCATTCAAAGTAGACAATAAATCTATATAAGTCCATGAGTGCTCATGTTCATAGTTAGATGACAAAGAAGAAAATTGTTCGAGACGACTAAAGAATGGGACTTGTAAGTATAAAGGAAAACATTCATTTAAATTCTTTAATTATTGAAGAGAATCAAATTCTACCTCAAATGTCCATTTAAGAAG
Organism: Pinus tabuliformis; assembly: GCA_031772625.1. Lineage (NCBI taxonomy): Eukaryota > Viridiplantae > Streptophyta > Pinopsida > Pinales > Pinaceae > Pinus > Pinus tabuliformis. The sequence continues at coordinate 1,334,662,662 of CM062804.1, read as the reverse complement.
GAAGAGAATAAGGTTAAAGGTAAAAAAATAATAAAAATAACATAATGAAGAATGAGAAAATCTTTTGAAAGAAAATCTTTTATATGTAAGAAGATAGCAATTTTTCTGGTGATACAAGTGAATCTTCTAATGAGGAAGGAATTAGTGAGTTCATGCTTATGGCCTTGGAGACCCAATTTGGAGAAAATAATGAGTGTGAGTTAAGAAAATAAGAAAAAGATAAAGTAGAAATTGAGGGGGGGACAATTAGTGATATAGAAGAAATTAATAGGTTCAAGCAACATAATAGGAAACAAAAATAAATCTTTAATAAGTATGTTGAAGAAGAGTCTAATTCTGAAGAGCCTCTCTAGTTAAAAGATAAATTACAAGAGGCCAAAAACATGGAATTCATCTTATTATAGTAGTTAAAAGGGAAATGAAAATAATATGGGATGTTAGAAGAAGAAGTAGTTGCTATGTGAAAGAAACTAGCGAAAACATGGGCTAAGTTGAATATGAACCTTAAACACATTAAGGGGTATGAAAATTTGGATGAGATACTAAATGTTCATGGATATCTACTTATGGAATTCGGGTTGGGATATGAAGGGAAAACCATTGAGAATAAGACAAAAGATAAATAGACCATTAGTTTTGTTAAGGTTGTCGCAAAATATAATTCCAACCATCAACAGCTAAAGAATAAGGATGTTAGGACACCACTCAACAACAATAAGAGATTCATGCCACTCAGCGGCAACAAAGGACTAATCCTACTTAGTAACAATAGACAAGAATATTTGACAAGAACGCAATGAGTTACTAAAGGTCCTTATTTCTTCAAAACAAAAAATTACCAAATGCAAAGACTACCCTATTCACAAGCACCATCATTCCTTGGGTATGAAAATTTATCCTATGGATATTTTTATTCGTGCGAAAGCTTTCACCTTAAGGCTATCAACTACAAAGCATATACCAGAAGAAGTGAAAAAAGAAGTCAAAAAAGAAATGAGTTGAACAACATATTTGTAAATACAATAATAACCATAAATAGAAACAATAATCTATTTTCCTCACTTGCTGATGTCACTCAATGTTGCTACTACCACAATTTTGGAAGAAAATATCATGAATTTCAACTCAAAAACTACAAATCATATAATCAAGACAATCACAAGATAGAGGAAGCCATGCAGTTGAAAAAGAAAAATGAAGAGAAGAAAACTAGTAACCATGGCCTATTTCTTTACGCTTAGAACCAAAATTGTTAGTGGTATGTGGATAGTGGTTGCTCTTATGTTAATCCTTTTATCTCAATATTATCAGTGATTTAAAATTTTTTAATGATTCAAACTAATGATGGTAACCAAAAGAATATACCTATATTGGTGGCACTACATGTTTTTTTATTTCACTTACATCATTTAACAGTTTAATCATGTCACGTCCACCGATTAATAATCCATTAGTATTGAATTAAATATGTTATTTTAGGGAATTTGTTTCATGGATTCACAATTATGGAATTCACTAGCTTCAGGTGATGTGTTATATTATGATACTTATTCATGAACTGATTTGGAATCCTATGTCTTGAATGTCAACCCAAGGCATTGTCAAACATTGTATTCCTTGTTATCCTATGATCACCACTCATTTCTCATATCTGAAGGCCATTATGTCCTTGACTCGGGCCAATATTTAATAGTTATCAAATTCATTACTCAGTTTTTCGAGAGGATTCTCCGACCAACATCATTTTGATCCCTTCTTGTTTTGGTCCTGAGAACTTTACAGCTTAGGGTTTTGGATGTCTGGTTGTTACGCTTCCCCTAACCTTGTTCCACCTAGGCTCATAACATTTTCCCAGCCATATGTCATCCATAGTGTGAACTAAGATCATTGGGGCAAAACTTGTTCAAGCAAAGGATGAATGTTTGGGTTTGTTTCGCCAGGTCGATTGGTAGGAATTTTTACAATTATTTCAGGGACACACCAATGAAGTGGTTAAAGAATTTTTTTCTTTTCTTAATGGGAGAAGAGCATATATGGGTAGTTTGGAAATTAAGATTAACCTTAATTTCATAGTGGAAGCCATGCATATTCCTCTTGAAGGTGAATTTTGGTCCAAGAATGTTGCAGTCCAAGATATTCCATGGAGAAACATGCTTTCCAGTCATAACTATAAGTACCATGTCGAAGGTATGGTGGTATCATATTTGAAGACAAAATGGCATGAGTTGCTTCACTTAATTCATAGGAATATAATGTGAGAAGTGTGGTATAATAGAGTTTTTATGTATCATATTGAGTCTTTAATGGTTTTCCTATGATGAAATCTTAACTTGCCCTATTATCTGCTAAAGTGTTTAATGAAAATGTCTAGGGCCTATCAAGTCGACCACAAAAACCCTGAAATGTCATTGTTCCACCATAGTTTAATATGCATGTTAGTTAAACATCATTTAGCTCAATTTGGTGATAAATGGGATTCTTTTATTTCTCGTAAAGTCTATCATAAGACTTTTCCATTTAACCCTACTCAATATTTTTCTACCATTGCTCTTGACCCCTCTCTTATTGGGTAAAATCCATATCTTACTGATGAATTCCAACAAGACAACTGTGAGGCCTTTGTCCAAGGATGACGGTCACTTCTTTCAGATGATAGTCAGATTGAAGTGTCAAAAATTTTAACCTCCTTAGGAGTGTTATAGACAATTTTGTGCCTTACAGCAACAGGTATGAATTGTCAATAATCCAAGGGATCCAAAGTTCCCTAAACATGATGTTCCTACCCCTAGAGGAACAAGGTCAGCAAACCAACAGCTCTCAGATCAGTTCTCCACCTAAAAATACTCAAAAACAAGCAATCCTGAAATCAAAGCAGGTGCTCCACTAGGCTTCTGCGCTGAAACACAACTCCTCCATGGTGTACCTGCGTTGCAAAGCAGGTAGAACAAAGGCCACCTGCGTTGAGCGAGTTTGGACATGTGGCACACTGAGTCATTGCTCTGGAATCTTCCAAAAATGACACTTGGATCAGGGATTTCGCCTTGTGATGAGTCAAAGGCTCTGTTTCTCCAAGTGGAAGCAAAGTTCTCCAAGTGGACTCAAGAACTGAAGATCAACTAAAGATTAACTGAAGAGAGAGAGGACACAAGGCAGCTACACATCAGTTGCAAGCTGACTCATCCTTTCTCAATTCATCTATATATTGAGCTCTCTCCTATGAGCTCAGGAGGCTGGAATTTTGTGCAAAGTAATGATATGCTGTTGGTTTCACTATAGAACTATTGGGTGATTGTTTGAGAGAGGTGAAGAGGAGAAATTCTTTCTGTTGGGAGGTGTTGCTGGATTGGAGCCTTCAATGGTTGTAATACTCTCAGAACCTTTACTTCTTCATTAATAAAAGCTATTGAGGTTCTTCTATGTGCTCTTGTTTCAATAATATATTGTGATGATTGCATGTTTGGTTTACACTAATCCATGAACCAGTTATGATTGCATGCCTCTTGTAGTTTCCTTCTTTGTTATTTTGCAGGATCTCATTGTAGCTGGGCAAGCAAAAGAACAAGGAGCTAGGAGCAAGCGGCCAAAGAGAAGAGTTTGGATTCGACATTAAGCGCAAGGCAACGGTTAGTGCATTTCTCCATTCTCTTTTGCTTTCATAAAGAAGTAAACCTTAAGTAGTTTGTTTTACAGTTGTTGCTAAGGAACTATCACCCTTAGAGTGGGATAGGGTCATCCGAGTCGGATACTTTTCCCTACAACAAACTGGCGACTCCACTGGGGATCGTATCCGTTTGATTGTGTTTGTAGTATTTTGCTATTCATTTCCTGAACAAAAGAGTACCAAATCAAAAAGCTTTTGACTATATCAAAAGCGAAGTAGAGGGCAGCTACTCTAGCTCATTTCTGAGCAAGTTCATGATTTGAAGAGCTGATCTACAAGGATCCTTGTAAGCTCTTAGTGATAACTTTTCACCTTCCTAATCATCCCTTTGAGTGTGCTTGACTGATTGCTTCTGATTTGAGCAAAAACTGTGCATTTTTGAGAAAATTGTGACTCGGAAACTGAGAAAACGCAACTTTCGTTTTCCAAAGCAGGTAGTACACAGGCTACCTGCTTTGCAACGCAGGTCCCGAAGGGGCTACCTGCGCTGAGAGCCAGACTGGCTGTGCAGCACCTGCGTTGGCCCAATTTTGCCTAGTGCATTTGGGGTTTCCTCCCCTTTTCTTGCCTGTTTTCACTATTGATTTGGCTGCCAGTTACCAGTCTTGCACCTGTTCTGAAACCAATATTACTTGCCATCATTCCGCCTCTGTTATATAACGAAATTGTACTTGTTCTTTTGTATTTCTTACTCATTTACAATTTCCCATAACGAAGAGTAAACTAGTCTTGCTTTTGGCCTCTTAGATCTGAACCTGTGTTAGGCATTTTGCTGGTCTAAAGAGTTAGCTTGTTTGCTGTCCATAGGTGATTAGTCATTTTACTTTCGTCATTATGGTTTGATTTCATGCATTTCCAGTGATTAAGCAAGTGAATCTTAAGGTGTCTTTTGATTTTGGACAAGCTTGTTTACTTTCGCTTTAAATCGAAATCAAAGTTATATAACAACTTTCTTTTTGTAACCCATCCACATTAAGAAAGGGAAAAGAAAATACATGCATTGTGCATTTTTCATTTGACTGTTTGCTTGACGATTTAGAAAAAATTTGCATTTAGTGTGTGCTCTATGATCTGTGTGAAAAGATTTGCCTTTCTTTTCCCTCAGTAGTTAAGGTTTTCAAAGTTGAAAGATTGAAAAGTTTGCTTCTCATCTTAGACTGCATTCAGGAATTTGTTACATACATCTCGTGGTGATCCTTAAAGGCAAACTGCTAAGCAAGATCAACATTAAAATAAATCCAATTTACATAACAACGCTTTGTAACATAACGCAAACGAATAGAGGTCTAGGTAGAGACGTGTTCCGGCGTCGTTAAACATAGTGACTGTCGATCTCTACGAAGGTGGGTGATTCCTCCTGAGAGTCGGTGGCACTAATACGGACTTGTGCTCCCACGTACCGTCGCGTATATATTGGGAGACCCCTATAGGCAATTATCCTTTATCCATAGGAAGCCGTGTCGGCCGCCCTACTGATCGCGATGCAGTGAACACAGCATTCACGAAGATCGACCACCCGTACCGTAAAACGTATTCTGTGGTTTCGCGAAAAGTTTGGCACACCCTCTGCCTAGAACTCCAGAGAAGTTTCTTTTGGCCTTTTTCAAACTCTATAACTGAAAAAGTCCATCTGAGCATTTGTCACTCCGGGCTCGTTAATACATCGAAGGAGACTAGAGTCATCTTTAGCTTTTTCTCGACTCTTAAAACATGAAAAAGCAAGTTTGTGTCTAAAAGCGTCGTTAATAAAATTTATTTTAAACGGAACATAATCACCTGTTATTCCCACGTTGATCTTTCAGTTGAAAAGTATGGAGCCCACCAACCAAAGAAGTAACCTTGGTGGAAGTCCAAATCCCTTCTCCTCTTGGGGAGATGTTGGTGCGCCTCATATGGCCACATTGTCACTTCCAGGATTGACAATTGGCCTACCTGTATGGCTCTTTTCAACTAATGTAGTTCAAATCACCACTAATCCTGAGCAGTCGAATCAACAGTCAGACCAGTCTAGAACTACCCACCAGCCTTCCACTTCTTACAATTCTTCCTCTGATCCTTCATCTTCACAAGGTAGAGCCGGCAAAAGTCAGCCTCCCATGGAGAAGAAGGAAAAGAAGAAAAGAGAAAAGAAGCAGAAGGGGCCTATGGCGAAGGCGACTGGGGGCAAGCAAAAGACATCTGACAAAAATCCACACACTGCACCGACCGGGCCTAAATCGCCATGTGTCATTTGCAAAGGGACCCACTTCCATCGTGATTGTCCTTGTATTCCCCAGATACTAAGGGACTGGTCCCCCAGGTTGCACAATCCGGTAGCATCAACCTCTGGTAGTCATGTTGATTGCAGTCCATCAACTAGCGAGAGTGAAGGAAGAAAAGGGAGACCAAGATCACCCTGTATGTTGTGTGAAGGCGATCACGCCATCCACCGATGTCCATTCTTAGATGAGGCGAAGAGAGTTTTGGAAGATCGTCCGGTATCACCGTTACGACTTCCTCCTGGATACCAAAAACTCGTGCCTAATCCCTCGATAGTTGAAAATCCAGCTGGCCCGCTCAAGTGGTCAGCTGAAGTGTCGATCATTGAGAATGAACCAACTGAATCCAGACCAGACGAAAGTCTAAGGGTCGAAACGGCAGTTGACCCGGTTCTTCCTTCAGAGGTTTCATCCTCAAATGACACCGTCGTTGAAGATTCATCTTCAAATGACACCCTCACTGAAGAGAATAAGGATGACACCGTCCAGATTCTTTTCATCAACACAGACTCTGATGAGCATCAGGGCAATGCGCCCATTCCTTTATCACAGCAAGGAACATCGTCAGGGTCGTATCCGGCCGTGTATTCGGTCCCACCACCAAGCAACCTGGTTGTATCCTTTGATTGGAATCAACTAGGCAGACCCCGGTTACCAGCCAGTATACCATTCAGAATCATTGTCCAAATCTATAGAATGGTAATGGCTGGAACCATCATTGATGAAGGGGCATCTGTGAGTATCCTTTCCTCTATTGCTTGGAAAGCACTGGGTTCCCCGGCGTTTTTACCTGAGATGAGAAATCTATCAGATTTTGATAAAGGAACCAGTCGCCCATTAGGGATTCTCCCCAATGTTCCCATTACATTGAGGAAGAAGACAGTTCATATGAATGTCATGGTCGTCCAAGGACCCTTGGATTATAACCTACTCCTTGGACGGGACTATATATATTGCATGGGAGCTATAGTCTCCTCACTCTTTAGAGTAATGTGTTTTCCACACGAAGGAAAGATGGTCAAGCTCGTGGACCAACTTTCATTTCCGGGATCTCGCATCGCAAATAGTCAAATACCAACCCTAAGCGGCTTATTCACTCAAGAAATGCCTCCACCCCCGGTTCTACTTCCCGATGAATGCGAGTGATTCGGAAAGATATAACTGGGACCCAGGGGGCATGCACCCTGGCCTGCCTTGGGCAGAGGAAACCTTGGGTATAAAGTTAATTTCCGCAGAAGAATATGACTAGTCCGTACCCCGTCCGGCATGGAAGGGAGGGTTGTTCTAGAATAAGATTCTTTTGTCAAAGTTATGAGAGTGGGATAATCTGTTTCTCGCTCCCCTTGTCTAGATAAGTAGGATACCGAGGAAGGGGACCATTTGCGGCAGCAAGTAGCCACCATCTTTGAAGGCAAGCCTCACCCATTAAAACATATGTTTTGAAGGATAAGTAGGGGCAGCCTCCAAAGAAAGAGATGAAATTGCTGCAACAAGTGATCACCGTCTTTAGTAACCTAGTGATAGACATCGCCGGAAAAAGGGGTTTAGTTTGCGGCAGCGAACAGAACTATTTTTCGGATAATAAGTAAGAGGCAGCGCCTTGAAATTATACTTTATACCTGGGGGCATGCAAACCTTTTGGAGTGCAAGCATGGGACGACTATTTATTTTTTAAATTTTTAGGTCCTCCCTTTAAACCTGTAGGTCTAACCCGTTAAACTCGTAGGATTAGCCGTTTCCAGCTTGCATAAAGAAAGGATGTGGGGCAGAAGTTAAAACTTGCCAAATTGGAGTAACTAGTGAGGTATAGCTCCTTAAATATGACTACCTCACCTGAGGCGTTTCTTGTATTATGACTGGTATATTCGAGCAGTTTTAGCACACAGTTCATGCTCGTTAAAAAATAAACGCAAGAACCGAGCAGTTTTAGCACATAGTTCATGCTCGTTAAAAAATAAACATAAGTTGTGAGCAATCTTCCCCTAGAGTTCAAGCTCACCCAGAAAAAATGAACCGGTAAATAACCTTGGTAAATGTAACCTTTGACAGCCATATTAAAGCCCTTGGTCGTGTTCTTGCAGTCTCACCTCCATCCGTTCATTTGGCCAATCGTTCATCTCCATATGTTTGTTTACCCGTTTTGAGGAACAGCTGTGAAGAGTGATTTCACTAAGCCATCCTTGTGACACTGCCGTGATTGGAATATTCCAACCTGTACCTGGAATCTGCTGCTGCCCTGTTAATCACTCGTTCCTCGAAAGACGAGTCGTCTTTAAGCTCTTTTCACTGACTCGTAAAATATGAAAAGATTGCCGAGTTTTGGCCTTCCAGCTCGTTAAAGCGACCGGAAAGCTATCCCTCCTCTAGATTTTAATCTTTTTGGACCTGAGGGATTATTGCACAAAAAGATCGAGCGCTTGTTTTGTTCGGCTCGTTAAAGCAATCGAAAATTCATCCCTTCTGTATTGTTTTATACTTTTTCGGACTTAAGGGATTAGAAGACGAAAAAGGAATTTTGGAGTTAACTTTTCGTACCTTTTCAGACTCTCTAAAAATGAAAAGGACCGAGTTATCCTTGTCGTTAGACTCGTTAAATTCATTAAATAGCGACAAACTGGTCTTTAGACGAGAACGAGTTTCCCTATCGCTAGGCTCGTTAAAACATAGCGATGGGCTTGCCCGAAGGGCAGGTTATAGAACAAGCATATGTTATCCTCCTCAAGCTTGACAAAAATAAAGAGGTACTGGTCAGCAATGACTGGGGAAAAATTGGGAGAACCTCACAGCTTTAATGGTAGCAAGTCGCTCTTGAACATGACACTTTGTCCTCCGTATCACATCGGGTTGGGTTGTTTCATTCACCGGTCTCATAACCATGGTCCTCGCCACACCATCCACAATTGGGGTAATGCTACCGATCCATCACATCAGTGTCGTTATATGTTCAAGAGATGTGGTTCTGCAAAGAGTCAACCGTGTCCCATCCACTGCCATACATTATCCTTCATCCACTTCATGACCGCCACCCTGAATCATACATCACAGTTTGTTTTCACCTCATCACAATCACTAGCTCCGTTCCATGTCACTAATGTGGGATTCATTAAGGCCCTCCTTTGACGGATCGCTCCTTGTCGACATCAGCTCATTATCCAAGGAGTTGATCTAGGAACAACCCCTTCAGTACTTTGAAGCTTGCATGCCTCAATGGCAAGTTTCTCACTTCCGGCGACAGGTATACATCAATGACCTTCGACCAGAGGATTTTGCATGGTGGTCGACGCCAAGTCCTTTATTCCCACCATGTGAATTGTACTGCTGTACCTTGAGGGTCATCATCCTTATCGGTGATTCCTCTCGCGCTTGTTAACGGTTTACATCATTGACCGGTAACCAAGCGATGTCTTTCCATGTTCGATGTCAAGAAATTCTCACGTGGATCGACTTGTACATCGAGTGAAGATCGGAAGAGATTGAAGACCCCGGATCTAGTTTCATCCATCCGGGTTGCGATATATATTCAGGATATAAAGACATTTGATATGTACATCATTGCAGCAGATGATCATCCTTCTCAAAGGATGATAATTTCAGCAGAGAATTATCAGTCTACAATCAGACGATCGTCTGTTCTATGTACCAAAATGTATTTATAAAGCTGAGCATGGGAATGCCCGCCTCAGTTAGATCATGAAAATGTACGAAAAATAATGTATTGTATTGTATCTTATTACAGGACACCTCTCAGCAGATCGAATGAACTTCGGATCCTCTCAATAAAGCATTTCACCCGATAAACGACCTCATACTTTAGGGGGCATCTGTTATAGACAATTTTGTGCCTTACAGCAACAGGTATGAATTGTCAATAATCCAAGGGATCCAAAGTTCCCTAAACATGATGTTCCTACCCCTAGAGGAACAAGGTCAGCAAACCAACAGCTCTCAGATCAGTTCTCCACCTAAAAATACTCAAAAACAAGCAATCCTGAAATCAAAGCAGGTGCTCCACTAGGCTTCTGCGCTGAAACACAACTCCTCCATGGTGTACCTGCGTTGCAAAGCAGGTAGAACAAAGGCCACCTGCGTTGAGCGAGTTTGGACATGTGGCACACTGAGTCATTGCTCTGGAATCTTCCAAAAATGACACTTGGATCAGGGATTTCGCCTTGTGATGAGTCAAAGGCTCTGTTTCTCCAAGTGGAAGCAAAGTTCTCCAAGTGGACTCAAGAACTGAAGATCAACTAAAGATTAACTGAAGAGAGAGAGGACACAAGGCAGCTACACATCAGTTGCAAGCTGACTCATCCTTTCTCAATTCATCTATATATTGAGCTCTCTCCTATGAGCTCAGGAGGCTGGAATTTTGTGCAAAGTAATGATATGCTGTTGGTTTCACTATAGAACTATTGGGTGATTGTTTGAGAGAGGTGAAGAGGAGAAATTCTTTCTGCTGAGAGGTGTTGCTGGATTGGAGCCTTCAATGGTTGTAATACTCTCAGAACCTTTACTTCTTCATTAATAAAAGCTATTGAGGTTCTTCTATGTGCTCTTGTTTCAATAATATATTGTGATGATTGCATGTTTGGTTTACACTAATCCATGAACCAGTTATGATTGCATGCCTCTTGTAGTTTCCTTCTTTGTTATTTTGCAGGATCTCATTGTAGCTGGGCAAGCAAAAGAACAAGGAGCTAGGAGCAAGCGGCCAAAGAGAAGAGTTTGGATTCGACATTAAGCGCAAGGCAACGGTTAGTGCATTTCTCCATTCTCTTTTGCTTTCATAAAGAAGTAAACCTTAAGTAGTTTGTTTTACAGTTGTTGCTAAGGAACTATCACCCTTAGAGTGGGATAGGGTCATCCGAGTCGGATACTTTTCCCTACAACAAGGAGTGAAGAAGAAACCCAAGATTTGAAACCGTCCATAGAGTCTCCTTGACCCGAACCTAAGCCTGCCCAATATACCCAAAAATAAGAAATTGGTCTTGTAAATGAAAGTAAATAGGACACGGCTAAGGTTGAGGGCTAGGAACAAAAGTCCCCCTGTGAATATCCCCTTAGTTGATTTGGAAACCAATCCAAATTGATCTCTCAAAAATAAAAAGCCCCAGTCTAAGGGAGCTCCTCATTGTCAAGGTGATATTGTCGATTGTGATCATTCTTCCATGGGCACTTGTGATTCGAATGAACTTATTTACAATATGTATTGGGAGAAAAAATATATGGTTATTGTTCCTTGTTTGGAATATTGAATCAGTCCATTTATTTATGAAAATAATAAGTTGAGAGCTTCATTCCAAGCATAGGATAAATATCAAGAACAAATTCATCCAGTGTTGAGGGTAAAACCCAGTAAAAAAGACACTCAAATTGTGATTAAATATCTAAATCTCAAAATCACTATTTCCTCATATTTAGAAGGATCTAATGCAAAAAATTAGTGATTTTTTTTAATCTAGGCATGTGAAGTGTTTCATGTATGCTTTGTTTCTATCTATTTTTTGTTTTTGAATAAAAGGATGCTACATAGTCAGAAACTTTGTAGGAGACTCATTCTAGTATTTTTATGAGTTTGTTTAATTTTAGTTGACTTTTGTGATAGGTTTTCTGCATGTTCAAGACAATCCTCTTGAAATTCACAATCTAGGCTACTCTAGATCACCATGTTCATGTTCTTAACTTTGAATGGGAAATTTTTCTACCACTTTTTTCATTCGAATTTGATCATTTAGGATAAAGGCCTAAAATTACAATAATTTGTCTTTTATTTCTATAACAGACTGTAGAAAACATTTTTTTGTTTTATATGATGTCAAAAGGTTGTAAGCCTATATATATCTATCTATATATATGTATAGATATATATCCCTCATTTGGATGAAAATTAGATCTCAAAGGGGATGTTTTTGGGATAAGAAAATGTTGGTTACATTGTGACTGTGGAATATTTTTAATAGAAGTTCATCAACATGATTGCATTCAGACAAGTGTTCTTTTATGTTTATTTTTCATGGTCATATTTTAATATCTTCTTAATTCAACGTTCATTTATTTTCGATATCTAGAAGATAAATGTTGTTTTTTTCATGATTTTGTTTCTTAGGAAAATAATTTCTTTTATTGAATTTATTTGTTGGAAAATCATTATTTCAATTTATAATCGTTTCATTTGATTAATATTCTTCTTCAATGACTCATGTCCTAAAAAGAAGTCTTGATCTAGCCATTCATTTAATTTGAACTTATGCGAGTTTATTCTCGATATTCAAATTGACATAAAATTTTGTTTCACGTTTACAAATAGATGATAACGTTGTAGTTGTAAATGATTGTCTCTTTCATACCATTACTTTAGTTAACGGTTTTATTGACTTTTTTCATAAAGCCGACAAGTAAAGTATATGAGTTTAAAAGATATCGTTTACAATTTTCCCTTTTATATGCCGTGGCCAAGCAATAATTAAGCTTATATATTAATTAGCTTTTGCATTTGTTTATTAATATAAAAATAGAACGTAAACATAGTTTATATGTGTTTATCTATGAGACTAAGGAATCTATGTTTTATAGTTACATGTTCTTTTGTTCTCTACACTAAGAAGAAGTCCCAATTTAATTTGTAGTTGCAGTTAGGAACATAATTTTATTTCATTTCTCTTTATATATTTTGTAGAAGGTATATCATTAGAGAATCGTTTTTTAGTCATCTATGCCATGTTTTTGCCTATTTTATTCATTGTAACATAATTCTATTTATTTTGTATCATATCTTGATTTTGTATGAGTTTCTATTGTATTTTAAATTTTAATTCTAATTTTTAAATGAAATATACAAATTAGAATCATTTATTATATCATAGTTCAGTAACAGTGAAACATTCATCCTTTTTCTTTCTTACACATATCAGGTTTAGGTTGTTTAGTTTCCATCATTTCATTTGCATAGCTAAGTTGATAATCTAATTGTAGTTTATTTTAACCATAAATTAGAATAGCATTAGTTTAGACTAGTGTAATATAATGATAGTTTAGATTCGTTTATATTAGGATTAGTTTTCTGCATATTCACTCCTTCATAAGAAGAAAGGATCCAAGGCTAAGAGAGCCTATGAACCCGTTGAGGATAGTTATACTAAACAACTTTGACTATTAAATAGCCTCGATCTAGGCTATTCCCCCCTTGTTGACTTAGGTGTACAATGTCTGCTTTGATAACCACCAACTTTTAAAAAATTCCTTCCATTAAGTCTAACTCCAGATGTGTCCTTTGCATTCCTTTTTGTTATAATGAGTGCTTCTATACAATGTATTTTAATGCAAAGGACTAACAAACCCTACTCTACCTAGAGAAATCAATACATAAAGACAATTGCTATATGCCCATAATATGACCATTCACTTATTTGTATAGAAATAAATGGTTAATCATTTAGTCAATCCTTCTCCTTCAAAAGTCACAAGATGCCAAAATCATAAGAAGTCACAGTATGATAGAATATCCCACAAAATAGAAACAAAAAATTATCCTCTATATAAGGGAGTAGTGTAAGGAGCAATATGAAAAGTAACAAGTGTTGTGGGTCACTAAAAATTGGTTTTTGAACACAAGAACACAAACCTTATAGAGCACTTGGTTTGGCCAAAAATTTCTAAAGGCTCTTTGCTGATATACTTAGCAATGTTTCCATAGATTCTATATAGGATATTCATCATCTTCTCAAGAGTAGAGCTTGAATCACCATATTCATTGTTATCATAAAAGTGAGAAATCAAGGCCCCTAATGCTTTAGAAAACAAATATATACTCTATCAGATTGTGAATAGTAGAGAATAAAAGAAAGTTAAACTAGAGGAAACCACTCTTGGATATTGGCTCATGGAAACTAGAGGTAAATTCCATCAACAAAATAAAATTGTGCCCTTGGACAAAGTAACCTAGAATTACACCTCATGGATAATTTGAAGTAGCGCTGACAAAAAAAATCAAGCACCCAAAATAGCAGGTTCGAAAGGTAGAGCAGGGATGAGAATTGACAGAGTTATAGGATAAACACTACGTAGATGACAAAAGGGTGTTACACTAAGCATAGTGGGAGCACATAAAATTGGATTTGATATCATGTTAGGTCAAAAAAGAGTAGCTCTAAGTGATATATTTTCCATTAATGTCAAATCAACTATATATAGTGGGGTGATCTTTCATTACATATTCCAAGGGACCCTTAACATTCGTTTATGTATTTGCAATTTAATTTTTAAGAAAAAATTGTTGAAAGATTATGTTAAAATTTTTACAATATGCTTTAAATTTGATACCAGCCCTTACTTTAATTATGCTTCAAAATTACAATTAAAATCCTTATTCATTCCTTCCTTTGAAGTAAACGCTTCCTCAAAACACAAATTTATCTTTCTATACACCCCCTTAAAATATAATTTTATTTGTAAAAATAAACCTTTAATCACTTTCAAATGGACTTTTAAAAGTAACTATGCCACCTTATGAATAAAAAAAAAATAACCATAATCCACCAAGTTTGGAAAAAAGAAAGATTGATACTCACCAAAAAAACCATATCAGAGCTTTTGCAGTAAAATATATTTCATTGTGTGGTCCTTTATGGAGGTAATTTGGATATTATGTTAGTTCATGTCAATCTTTACACATGATGCATGGATTTTTTATGTGAGCAATTTGTTCTGAATGGTTGCTTTATTTTCAACAGCTATTTTAAACTCTGTTGTAACACCCTCCTCCCACATCTACCTAAGTAACCGGTCAACCGGGGTAAACATGTGATGAGAGGCTACTATGATTAGATTCAACGTCCTATGTGACCTTAATGAACTGGAGTCGAAGGAAACACAACATACAAACCTTCCACATCAGCTATAGGACTCCCACGAACAATTCCAACCACTCAAGTAGCTAGCCCCTGGGTCATACTACGACTTTTCACGACTTGACCCCCAGATGATTCGATGATATGGACCTAACAATGTTTAGGAGGCTCTAGACACTCTCATCCCAAGTCATGCCAATGTCTAGGGACTATTTTTCCCAGTGTTGTACCAACATCCCCGGGATTTGAGCCATTGTTTCAGGCTGAGGGCCCAGGTCACTGCTTAGAATTGAAGGACACCTTCAGAACTGAAAGGTAATAGGGAAACAATGATGCAAATGTAAATACTTGAAGAATCCCTTAACCATACCCCTATTAGCCATGGCATGCATTTCGTCAAACATGTCACAAATATGTAATCTACAAGTGTAAACAACATATTTAAGCATAGGGGTCTCATATTAATCTGAGAATTGATATGAAGCATTGTTCCCTTATATCATTCGTTACATTATCATGTATTAGGTCATAGATACATTATTCATTCACTTACAAGCAAAAACATGATGAGAGGCATACATATCCACAACCATAAAAAATATACATAACCAAAATAATAGCAACAAAAATACCATGGAAATCATAGACATATGATCCACATATAAACCAGTATAATACTAATATAAATACAAGGAGAAATAACCTCATATTGATTATGCAAAATCCAAATGCGGGATGGAACTACCACATTCCACTAGACCATAAAATGGCTAAGCCAAATCTCTCTTTATCCATTCAACTATGTGCCATATTCCAAGCACGAATGTGAGACTCAAGCCAAAAGAACCAACCAGGGCATCTCGAGGCTAAACCACCTCACCCTCATCAATAGAAACTAAGCTTTACCGTAATCCATCCAAGATCACTAGCCCAACATAATAAACATGTAATAATAGGCTTTATCATGATCTCCTCCAGATCACTAGGCCAAACAATCATGGATGCCACCGGATTTCTCCACCTACACTGTGAGGGTTTTTCCTATCTCCTAGTCTTTTAGGATTTACCGCAATCCACATCGGATCACTAGGACCTAAACCAAGACCCACTCTCTAGGATTTACCGCATATCCCAACTCGAGATTAGTGTGCCCAACGTAGATCAATCCACCTATTAGCTTTACCGTATATCATGTCATTCACCGGTAAGGATTCCTACGCCCATCGAGGCTGTTAGAGTCGGTCTGGTTAGCCCTCCGTCAGAGATCAAAACTCTTTGTGCATTTCAATTTTAGGTGTCCCGCTCCATTTACCCCACTGCATTTCGCTAGGGACATGCCATGATCTGACGAAGAAAGTCATGCTAGTCATTTTCCCTCATGTCTGGCCCCTGCTGGCTTAGGTCTTTATCCATAATCACCGAAGCTCATGACAGTCAAGGTCTCGTCCTTTACAGGGCAAAGTCGTCTTTTATGTTTGGGTCTAGGAATTCATCAATTTGGTCTTTGAAAACATGTCCAGAACAAGCCATGCAGGCTAGAGGGAGGCCTTACATAGCTATGGTGTAGAGAGCTTCATCTTCAAGTGGAAAGACTTCGACTCTTCTTCAAAACTCTGTTTTGAAGAAAAGTCAAACAAGGTCATTTATGACAAAATTTTCCAAAAATGCACAAGTTGATTTTTCAGATGCAGTCATGATTTCCATGGCTAAATGCCCAGCCACACAGTCCCCGCAAAGAAATGCCGAAAATCCCATCATGTGAGCCAAAATTTCAAAGAAAAAATGAAAATCAGGGTGTTTTAAAGTCAATGAAAAAAGTGCAAAACACAAACATTAGAAAGTGGGTTTTCAAAGAAGAAAAAATCAAACCCATCTCTCCCAAGCCTATATATACTTGTTTTTGCCCAAATCAAAGCCATTATGCTCTTGCAAGACTTGGAGAGACATTCCAAAGGTGAGAGAGCGAAATCGTGAGAGTTTGAGTGAAGGAGAGCTGGTTTTCAAGGAGCGCGGCGCATACACCAAGGAGCGCGGCGCACACAGAGGGCGCAGCGCACACACAGCCAGCCCACAGTGGAAAGTTTGCAAGGGCGCGATGCACACCCAGCATGCGGTGCACTAGGCTTGGCGCGCGACGCACACAGCCAGGGGCATAAAACAATGCCAAACTGCTTCAAGTCTCGGTGAAGGCTAGCAAAACAAGAGATTTTTAGAGCTTTTACCAATTCCATTGGATTCAAAGGGCAGCATAAAACTCAGGGTACAAATAGTAGTAATGGCATCAGAAGTTTCATTAGAGTATGAGGAGGGGACCCACAGTGACACATCTTCAGGAGAGAGGGCCCATAGGAGACATCACTGGAGTGGCAGACATCTTAGAGATGAGCCGAACACCCTCACAAAGCTACAGGCATGCCCTCTTGCCATGTCTTGTTTCCAGCACTTGGCATGCTATGAATTTTGTCAAAGGGTGGCAAATGTCAGAGTCCATCATGAGTTGGTCCGTCTTTTTGTACTTCATCTACAGGGAGGTCAATCTGTCCTGGCTGGGGTCACTTTCACATTGACACCAGAAACCATATCAGTGGAAACAAGAATACTGAACATTGGGGAATAGTGGCATAAGAAAAAGAAGGTGGAGAGGCATCATTATGAGCCTTAAATCAAGAACAGCTATTTGAGCCAGCTCACCAGAGTTTTTCCATTCATATTTTTGAGGGATGAGTATGCCCC
Organism: Pinus tabuliformis; assembly: GCA_031772625.1. Classification (NCBI taxonomy): domain Eukaryota; kingdom Viridiplantae; phylum Streptophyta; class Pinopsida; order Pinales; family Pinaceae; genus Pinus; species Pinus tabuliformis. Next base: position 1,334,645,167 of record CM062804.1, on the reverse strand, counting down.
ACTCATGAGGTTGATCATGAAGTATTTCAGTTGTGAGGGAAGGCTTTCCCGCCTCTATGCCTATCACATCAGTTTGCTCATGCACTTCACCAGGGTGCGGATGATGAGCCTCCCATTTTTCGTTTGCAACAACATTGAGAAGATGAAAAACTTCATGCAGTGCAAGACCCCTCGACAACAGCTAAACAGTGTCTATCATTTTGCTCTCATCCAGATTTTGGTGGACCATCAGTTGGGATTGCAGGGTATTGCTTGGGAGGACTTCATTTCCCATGATTTCTTCAGTGCTCCATCGGTGGTATCAGAGGCAAAGCATGAGGTGGGGTGTCCTTCACATTAGTTTGAGTGCCATGAGACTGCCACCATGCCAGTATACATCACCTATCAGAAAGGCAGTAGACCCTTATTTGCAGCAGCAAAGCGAGTGTTATCTCCACCCGGGGTGGAAGGGGCCTCGCTTCCGACATCAGCATCACAGGAGCAGGGTAAGGGCAAGGAGCTAGTACAGGAGGAAGGGCCATCAGGTGAGCGAGAGACCGAGTTTGTTCTCCTCCAGGATGATGAGACAGATGCAGAACCAACAAATGCTGAGCTTGGGGAGATCATTCAGGAGCAACAATCAGTGATTGAGAACTTATCCCTGGACTTGGAAAGGGCCAAGTGGAACATGCAGTATCTGGAGCAGAGGAACAAGAAACTTGAGGATCGGCTAGCTGAGATAGAGTTGCAAATGATCAAGGAAAACCGGCGACACATCCTGGCAGCACAAGGCAGACCTATGGAGCAAAGAGACGAGGACCGGGAGTATGTGTTAGAGAAAGTGAACGTTCACTTGGAGCAGCGGTTGGATAAATCTAACAGGGAGAAAGACATGTTGAGGTGCATGACTCACCACTACATGGCTCGAAACATGAGCTCCAAAGCAAGAATCAAGAGCCTAAAGGCAAGATTGAAGAAAGCGACAAAAGAGGCAAAGGAGGCAAAGGAGAAATATCAACTTTGAATCTTGGCTGAGGCTTCCTTGGAACAACATAGCACTTCATAGAGAACTTCCAGCCCAAATTTCAAAAAAATTGGCAAACTTTGGTCACATGGTGATTTTTTGGACAAAAAATAGGAAATTCCTCCCTGTGCGTCGCGCCACTGGCACGACGCTAAAATTCTAGGGCTCCAATCGAGGAACAGCTTACATATTTGGATTCAGCATCGAAAATTACGACTACTGGTGTTCGGGCAAGAAATTTTGACAAGATCTGGGTCTCCTAAAGGTCAAAAAACACCCAAAAATGGCCTCTCTGCCACGTTTTTGACACACAGAAAGCAGTCTTGGGAGAATGAAGATTTGGAGGGGCAAATGAGCACCAAATTTGGAAATTCCAGTGGGGTTAGAAAGTAGACAGGATAGGCTTTCCAACAAGCCCATTTGGGCACATTTTGGACACATGAAAGTGCCCCAAAATAGGCTCTAAAGTGGCGCGATGCATAGAGAATTTGGCACAGCCCACAGAAGAAAAAAACTGCCAATTTGCTCCCGTTTCGCGAAATTTCAGGTCGCGACTTCTCCAAGTGGGCCCGGTCATCTACATTTCAGTTTTTTGGCACAAAAGGTCGCATTTAAAGAGTTTTTTCTCCAGATGGGCTTCTATCCAAGTGGCGAAGGAAGGCAAATGGTCACCCCAATGCCAAATGTCATGTTTGCAGTGCTACCCCTGTAGATGATGGTTGGCTCTCCATCTCCATTTCACAATGATTTGAGTAACTCCCCAAACCTTGAGCATTCTATCTCTTCCTCACACATTCTATATATTTTATGCAAGTTATTTGCAAAGGGTTGGCTGGTAACTTCTGGGAGACTGTGGGAAAGAAACTCTGTTTCTGCACTGTGGATTTTTGACAGAGAATTAATGAAAGGCAACGGCTCTGTTTCATGAGATTCTTGTGGTTGTGAGTGTAGCAAATGTGTTATTATGTTCCATATGTATCTTGTTATGTTTCTTAATTCAATTCACATTTCATTTCAGTGAAATTTTCTAAGTGAGATTAGGTAGAATTCAATCTATATTGCTCTACCTATGGGAAAATTTCATGTACAGTGTTATTCTTCTGTTGAAAAGGATTCATGCGACTGTGCCCTTTTCACTTTCTTCAACAATCTTTCCATTCTGCATTACCTTAAACCAAAATTGCTGCACTTTTCGCCTACCTTGCCTCACGGAATAATCTGTGCTTTCATATTCAATTCTCTGTTCTTTGCTGAGCCCCGGTCCCATAACATCCCAGAAGCTCGGTCACTTCATAAAATTGTTTCCAGAATCCCTATTCACTTACTAGTCTAAGGTAAATATTTCATTGTAAGTCATCTCAGACCATTTTTTGCTTACCTATTCACTGAGCGTGACTCGGAGAGAGCCCTCTCCTGTTCTGGTAGGGCTAGCTACCAGACTGAGCGTGGTTTGTGGTTACCCTAATTTTTTCCTTCCTTTAGCCTAAGGCAGATTTAGGTGCTAACATAGTGGCGACCATACTGGGGATGAAGTTGAAAATCAAATCCCCTTGTTTCATAATAATTCTAGGCTTCCGGATGATGAGCTTAGGATTGGAAAGGCTGAGTAAGTTGGTTGTGTCCCATAATTTCTCTCAATAGCACGCTGGCTTCAAGACGATATACCAGAGCGAATCCAAACTCGGACCCTCCTCATATTTACGAAAACCCCAATTTGATCCCAAGACTCCTTTGTCAAGAAAGCACCATAACTCCCGTGTTCAAATCCCATTCATGTCCCGATATTTTTGAGTATCTTGAAGAGCTTGAGTTTGACGAATGATTTGAAATATCTTTGTTTGAGCCTAAATCCGAAAGGGTTGTTGACTATACCATCCCAAATCCGCAATTTCTTGTAGACCTTGAAACAGAAATAGCCAATAGATTAATTGATAATTACATTGCAACACAGCCCCAAACTCCAATTGCAAGCCCCTTGCAAACTGTGCACACTCCTCCAACACCTCCAAGGCAAAATCCACCGACAATGATGGCTGCCCGTTTCGCACCCCTTGTTTTGCCCCAAGTCCTAGATGACATGCCAAATGATTATCAAAGTAAAATCTCGTTTTTGATGGCACTCCTAACAGCATTACTACTCAGCAACATGTAGACAAAATGGCAGACTTCTATGAACTTCATGAGATCGATGCAGAGAACGTGGCAATAAGGCTCTTTGTACAAACATTTGCAGGTGAGGTGAGGAAATGGTTCAGAGGTTTGACAGCTGCAAGTATCACTACCTTGGCTGAGCTACAAAGACAATTTTTGAACCAGTGGGAAGTGAAAAAGAATCCCCTTCAAATTCTGGCCGAATACGAGCAAATCAAACGGAATGCCGGTGAGTCGGTCCAAGATTATTGTGTTAGATTTAATGCAGTCTACAACGAAATTCCAGACCATCTAAAGCCACCTATGGGACTAGCAATGATGAAGTTTCCAGATGGTTTTGATGCTGACATGGCGTACCAATTAAGAGAGAGAGAACCGACTACAATGGAAGACATGTAGAAAATTGCGGTCAGCATTGAGGAAAATCTGCTGTCCAAAGGAGCTAGAGCGAAAGTGGAGAAGAAAACCACGGTGAAAGAAGAATCTTCTTCAATGGATCAGCTTCTCAAAAAGGTAGAGCAGATGCTTGAAAGGGTAAAACTTGATAAGCCAGAGCCACAAGTTAGGAATCCTAACTTTCGTGGCCAACAGTAGCCACAATATAGAATAAGACAAAGAGATCAACGAACTCAAGAGCAGACAGCACAACAGCTGCTACAAACACCTTTGCAGCAGAATTTTGTGCATGGACCAGAGTTAGATGAGGACGGGAATGTAATAGGCGAGGAAAACCATCTCTTTACTCCAGACGAGCTGCCTACTTACATCACCGAAGAGGAAGAATGTGCAGTAAATTCAGCTACACACCAAGACACTGATTTTATTCTAGCTAGAGACACCGTGTTGGAGGAAGAATCAGAAGAATATCAAAGGGGGTATATGAATGCTTTGTCCGCAGAATAGCAGTGATATTCTCTTAGAAACAGAGATGTGCCGGCCAAACCAATTCAGAAGAAAAAGGAGGGTGAGACGACAAAAAATGATTCATCAGCTACACAAAGAAAGGGAAAGGAGACGGTTGTTCCGGAGAGCAGCAAATCAAAATCAGCAGAACAATCACAGCAACCAGCCACATCAAAAGAAAAGGAAAGGAAAGAGATCCCGGTCAAAGAGGTAGAAAAGACTCCCACTTTTAGCCTAGAGAATGAGATTTCTAAGTTAAAGGTATCCATCCCCTTGACTGAAATAATGAAGAACAGAAGTTATAGAGGACAGATTTCTAAAATGTTGAATTTGGACCCAATGTCAGACATGGTAAATGTAGAAGATGATCAGCTTGAAATGATTTTTATACCAACAACGAATGGTGAGTCTCCTGATAGTGATGTGCCACCCTTCTATATCGGTTTACGATTGCATGATTTTGTGTTACACAATGCCATGTTCGATTCCGGAGCTTCTCACAATCTCATGCCTAAGGCTATCATGAATAAGCTTGCTCTGGACATCACCCAGCAATATCATGATCTCTATTCATTCGATTCCAGCAAAGTAAGGTGTATAGGACTCATCAAAGACTTGGTTGTGAGTTTGGATCAACTTCCTATGAAAAATGTTCTGATGGATGTGGTGGTAGCAGATATTCGTCCAAGGTTTGGCATGCTTCTTTCTAGGTCTTGGGTAGCGAAATTGAAAGGGACACTACAGCTGGATTTCTCCTATGCAACAATCCCGGTGTTTGGACAAATGAGGAAATTATATCGGGAACAAAAAATGAAATATATGATCACAAGCAAGGAGAAACATATGAATCATCCTATCAACTATGTACATACAGATTTAGAATCTTTTGTTTTGTTTTTAGATAGTTTAAATGAGATAGATAGTCAGATAGTAGAAGCAGACGACATTCCGGAAATAACAGAAAATTTCAGAGAAATCTTGAAGAAAGAAGGACAAGAAAAGTAGAAAAAGATTGGGAAATCAGCTGAAAATGATGGACAGCAAGCAGACAAGGCACGGCAAACAGATTTCCAGCACTTACAAGAGGAGGAAGAAGGCTTGTGGACCATGGATTTTGATGGAGCAGTAGGGAATGATGGCGCTCGTATTGGTATTTGGCTACGTAGTCCTTTCTTCGCCCCAAACAAAGTGCCTAGCAGCGTGAGAGTTTGCTCTTACAAGCTAGCCTTTGAATGTTCAAATAATGAAGCTGAGTATGGAGCTCTGATTGCTGGCCTGAAGATTCTTAGAAAGCTGAATGCAAAGAGGATTTCGGTATATGGCGACTCCGAGTTGGTGATAAAACAAGTCAGAGGTGAGTATCAAGCAAAACATCCTAGGATGCAGGCCTATCGTAATGCAGTTTTAGACATCTTGAAGCTATTTTCCGAATACACCTTAACATGTGTGCCACGTATACAAAATAGTATTACTGATGCTCTTGCCAAGGCAGCGAGCAGCTTGAAGATCCCCATGAACTCCAGCAATAAATTTGAAATCCATGTCAAGCATCGTCCAACCATTCCAGACAATCAGCGACATTGGCAAGTGTTCCAAGATGATGAGGAGATTAAGGATTTTCTACTCAATAAAGGCAAGTTCAAAGAAACCTTAATTGATGTAGAAAATGATGAGGGCAAAGGGAATGGTACAGATGAACTGCAGATCAATCAAATGGATGTATTACAATTGAAGAATAACATCATTCCTAAACGCTTGATACCTCTAGAGGAACTTTTTGATCAGGATGATGTAGCCCGCAAGCCAACATTGCAGCCAATAGAGAAAGGTGTAGAAGAAGTTAACATCGGCACGGCTGCCAATCCAAAGTTGGTAAAATTGTCCAAAGCATTACCGCCAAAGATCAAGGACAAATACATCAGTTTGATGGCTTCATTTGCAGATGTATTTGCTTGGGATTATTCTGATTTAAAGACCTATGATAAAAATATTATTCAGCACACAACACCTATCAAGCCCAATCAAAAACCATTTAGACAAAAGCTGAGAAGGATAAATCCAAAGTTACTGCCATCCATCGAAAAGGAGGTAAATAGGTTGTATAAGTCAGGTATCATTGTGCCCATCAGATTTTCAGATTGGATATCTAACTTAGTGCCCGTACGTAAGAAGACCAGTGATATCTGCCTATGCATTGATTTCAGAAATCTGAATAAGGTCTCAATGAAGGACAACTATCCGCTGCCCAAAATGGACCATATACTTCAGCGAGTAGTGGGGGCATCTCGTATGTCACTGCTTGATGGTTATTCCGGATATAACCAAATTTCCATCCATGAAGATGATAGAGACAAGACAGCATTCACCACTCCATGGGGAACCTTTCACTATGCCAAAATGCCCTTTGGTTTAAAGAATGCAATTGCCACATTTCAGCGGGCAATGGACTTGGCGTTTGCAAATGAGAAGGATGTGTTTTTGGTGGTGTACTTGGATGATTTGACGGTATTTTCCAAATGTGATGAAGAGCACATGCATCACCTAAAAATTGTCTTTCAAAAATGCAGGAAGTATGGTCTATCGCTGAATCCTAAGAAGAGCTTGTTCACCATGGAGAAAGGCAAATTAGTTGGGCACATCATTTCAAAGGATGGCATTCGTATAGACCCAGCACGTGTGCAAGCAATTCAGCAAATCGATCTACCTAGGAACAAAAAGGAGATACAATCATTCAATGGTAAGATGAATTTTCTGCATCGCTTTGTGCCTAATCTTGCAGAACACTTAAGAGAAATGACCAACATGCTTAAGAAGGACAGCCAGGTGAAATGGACAGACGAGGCTGTAAAATCTTTCAACTTGGTCAAATTGACCCTTTCTTCAGCTCTAGTTCTAGTTAGCCCGGACTATACTCAGGATTTCATATTGTTTTCATTTGCTTCTGAGCACACTATGGCAGCGGTATTATTATAGAAGAGAGATGATCATGAAAGACCCATTGCATTCTTCAGCAGGGCTATAAGGGATGCAGCTTTGAAGTACAACATCATTGAGAAGCAAGCCCTGGCATTGGTGAAGGCATTGAAGGATTTCCGGGTGTATATCCTACATTCTCACATTCTGGCCTATGTTCCTAATACTGCTGTAAAAGATGTTTTAGTGCAGACCGATCCGGAAGGGAGAAGAGGCAAATGGATTGCAGCCTTGCTGGAATATGATGTGGAGATAAAGCCTACAAAGCTGGTCAAAGGGCAGGGGTTGGCGAAGCTAATGGCCGAATCAAACTTGCATGCCTTGGACATAAATCTGATCGCTGCCATGTCCGATGAGAATGAGGAAGGAACGTCAATTCAGGTATCTGAAATGTTTGCTTTGTCCCCATGGTATTCAGATATAATATATGTGCTGAAAAATCTATCACCACCGCCCGGCATGACTAGAAACAAAGCGAGAACACTCAAATTGAAGGCTGCCAAGTTTTGTATTTTGAATTCCGCACTGTATTGGAAAGATCCCGGTGGCATTTTGTTAAATTTTCTGGTGGAAGAGGAGGCGAAGAAAGTCATGGAGGATTTCCACGGAGGAGAATTTGGAGATCATCTTTTTTGGAAATCAACAGTGAACAAAATTTTGAGAGCAGGGTACTACTGGCTTACTTTGTTTGCTGATGTGCATAAGATGGTCAAGCACTGTCATAAATGTCAAATTTTCGAAGGAAAACAGAAATTACAGCCTTTGCCACTTAAGCCTATTGAAGTGAGCCCTCCATTCCAGCAGTGGGCGTTGGATTTCATTGGGGAAATTCATCCCGCCTCTTTCGAACAGCATAGATGGATCCTTACAGCGACGGACTATTTCACAAAATGGATTGAGGTAGCCCCTACCAGACAAGCGACGGACACGGTAATCATTTCATTTCTCGAAAATAACATCTTGTCTCGCTTTGGTTGTCCAAACAAATTAATCACTGATAATGCAGCAGCTTTCAAATAAAAAAGGATGGTAGAATTTTGTCATAAATATCACATAATTTTCGGTCATTCAACTGCCTATCATCTGCAAGGCAATGGATTGGTAGAATCTTCGAATAAATCTTTGGTCAACATCATCAAGAAGTTGTTGGAAATAAATAAGAAGAGCTGGAACAAGAGGTTGGTCCATGTGATTTGGGCAGATCGGATCAGTCAGAAAAATTCTATTGGTATGTCACCATTTGAGCTTGTTTATGGAGTGGACACAGTATTTCCCACTTCTCTTGCTACCCCGGTGGTCAAACTTCTTCAGGAGGCTGGCAATGAGGAAGATCCCATGCAGAGAAGGTTGAATCAAATGATCCACTTGCAGCAAACAAGAGAGGGAGTTTTCAAGAACACATCCAAGTTGCAGGAGAAGATAGATAAAATCTATGACAGAAAAGCAAAAGCAGAGAAATTTCAGTTGGATGATGTGGTGCTGAAGTGGGATGCAAGGAATGAAGAGAAAGGCAAGCACAGAAAGTTCGAAAATCTGTGGAAAGGTCCTTTCAAGATTGCAGCATATAGGGGTCAGAATGCCTTTCTTCTGAAGGAAATGAACGGGGAAGATTGTCCTGGAGGGCCGATCAATGGTCGGCTACTCAAGCGGTATCACTGATGATCTATTAACGTTGCTTCCACTGTCATTGTAAATACCATTTTTATTTTAGTTTGGTTTCAGTCTGTAAAGTCAGTTTTTGAGTTATTTCGATGTCAAGTTTGAGTCAATTTCTTGGTTATTCCAGTTTTATAAATAAGTCAGAGTCCTGTGCTGTTTATCAAAATGATGACTCCATAGCCCAATGGACAAAAGGCACTGTCTAGCTCCTCCAGAGATCTGTTGTTCTTGGCACCTCCAAGGAGCTACCATCCCCCATTGGAGCCAATGTTAGAGTCGGTCTGGTCAGCCCTCCATCAGAGATCAAAACTCTTTGTGCATTTCAATTTTAGGTGTCCCGCTCCATTTACCCAGCTGCATTTCGCTAGGGACATGCCATGATCTGACAGAGAAAGTCATGCTAGTCATTTTCCCTCATGTCTGGCCCCTGCTGGCTCAGGTCTTTATCCATAATCACCAAAGCTCATGACAGTCAAGGTCTCGTCCTTTACAGGGCAAAGTCATCTTTTATGTTTGGGTCTAGGAATTCATCAATTTGGTCTTTGAAAACATGTCCAAAACAAGCCATGCAGGCCAGAGGGAGGCCTTACACAGCTATGGTGCAGAGAGCTTCATCTTCAAGGGGAAAGACTTCGACTCTTCTTCAAAACTCTGTTTTGAAGAAAAGTCAAACAAGGTCATTTATGACAAAATGCACAAGTTGATTTTTCAGATGCAGTCATGATTTCCATGGCTAAATGCCCAGCCACATAGTCCCCGCAAAGAAATGCCGAAAATCCCATCATGTGAGCCAAAATTTCAAAGAAAAAATGAAAATTAGGGTGTTTTAAAGTCAATGAAAAAAGTGCAAAACACAAACATTAGAAAGTGGGTTTTCAAAGAAGAAAAAATCAAATCGATCTCTCCCAAGCCTATATATACTTGTTTTTGCCCAAATCAAAGCCATTATTCTCTTGCAAGACTTGGAGAGACATTCCAAAGGTGAGAGAGCGAAATCGTGAGAGTTTGAGTGAAGGAGAGCTGGTTTTCAAGGAGCGCGGCACATACACCAAGGAGCGTGGCGCAAACAAAGGGCGCGGCGCACACGCAGCCAGCCCGCAGTGGAAAGTTTGCAAGGGCGTGATGCACACCTAGCACGCGGTGCACTAGGCTTGGCACGCGACGCACACAGCCAGGGGCATAAAACATTGCCAAACCGCTTCAAGTCTCGGTGAAGGCTAGCAAAACAAGAAATTTTTAGAGCTTTTACCAGTTCCATTGGATTCAGAGGGCAGCATAAAACTCAGGGTACAAACAGTAGTAATGGCATCAGAAGTTCCATCAGAGTATGAGGAGGGGACCCACAGTGACACATCTTCAGGAGAGAGGGCCCATAGGAGACATCACCGGAGTGGCAGACATCTTAGAGATGAGCCGAACACCCTCACTGAGTTGCAGGCATGCCCTCTTGCCATGTCTTGTTTCCAACACTTGGCATGCTATGAATTTTTTCAAAGGGTGGCAAATGTTAGAGTCCATCATGAGTTGGCCCATCTTTTTGCACTTCATCTACAAGGAGGTCAATCTATCCTGGCTGGGGTCACTTTCACATTGACACCGGAAACCATATCAGTGGCAACAGGAATACCGAACATTGGGGAACAGTGGCATAAGAAAAAGAAGGTGGAGAGGCATCATTATGAGCCTTACATCAAGAACAGCTGTTTGAGCCAGCTCACCAGAGTTTTTCCATTCAGATTTTTGAGGGATGAGTATGCCCCACTCATGAGGTTGATCATGAAGTATTTCAGTTGTGAGGGAAGGTTTTCCCGCCTCTATGCCTATCACATCAGGTTGCTCATGCACTTCACCAGGGTGCGGATGATGAGCCTCCCATTTTTCATTTGCAACAACATTGAGAAGATGAAAAACTTCATGCAGCGCAAGACCCCTCAACAACAGCTAAACAGTGTCTATCATTTTTCTCTCATCCGGATTTTGGTGGACCATCAGTTGGGATTGCAGGGTATTGCTTGGGAGGACTTCATCTCCCGTGATTTCTTCAGTGCTCCACCAGTGGTATCAGAGGCAGAGCATGAGGTGGGGGGTCCTTCACATCAGTTTGAGCACCATGAGACTGCCACCATGCCAATATACATCACCTATCAGAAAGGCAGTAGACCCTTATTTGCAGCAGCAAAGCGAGTGTTATCTCCACCCGGGGTGGAAGGGGCCTCGCTTTCGACATCAGAATCACAGGAGTAGGGTAAGGGCAAGAAGCCAGTACAGGAGGAAGGGCCATCAGGTGAGCGAGAGACCGAGTTTGTTCTCCTCCAGGATGATGAGACAGATGCAGAACCAACAAATCCTAAGCTTGGGGAGATCATTCAGGAGCAGCAATCAGTGATTGAGAACTTATCCCTAGACTTGGAAAGGGCCAAGTGGAATGTGCAGTATGTGGAGCAGAAGAACAATCAAGTTGAGGATCGGCTAGCTGAGATAGAGTTGCAAATGATCAAGGAAAACCGGCAACACATCCTGGCAGCACAAGGCAGACCTATGGAGCAAAGAGACAAGGACCGAGAGTGTGTGTTAGAGAAAGTAAACGTTCACTTGGAGTAGTGTTTGGATAAGGCTAATAGGGAGAAAGACATGCTGAGGCACATGACTCACCACTACATGACCCGAAACATGAGATCCAAAGCAAGAATCAGGAGCCTAAAGGCAAGATTGAGGAAAGCGACAAAAGAGGCAAAGGAGGCAAAGGAGGCAAAGGAGAAAGATCGGCTTTGAATATTGGTGGAGGCTTCCTTGCCATAGCATAGCACTTCATAGAGAACTTCCAGCCCAAATTTCAAAAAATTTGGGCAAATTTTGGTCACATGGTGATTTTTTGGACAAAAAACAGGAAATTCCTCCCAGTGGCGCGACGCTAAAATTCTAGGGCTCCAATCGAGGAAAGGCTTGCATATTTGGATTCAGCATCGAAAATTACGACTACTGGTGTCCAGGCAAGAAATTTTGACAAGATCTGGGTCTCCTAAAGGTCAAAAAACACCCAAAAATGACCTCTCTGCCACTTTTTTGACACACAGAAAGCAGTTTTGGGAGAACATAGATTTGGAGGGGCAAATGAGCACCAAATTTGGAAATTCTAGTGGGGTTAGAAAGTAGACAGGATATTATTTCCAACAAGCCCACTTGGGCACATTTTGGACACCTGCTTGTGCCCCAAAAGAGGCTCCAAAGTGTCGAGATGCATAGAGAATTTGGCGCGGCGCACAGAGGAAAAAACTGCCAATTTGTTCCCGTTTCACGAAATTTCAGGTCGCGACTTCTCCAAGTGGGCCCAGTCATCTAGACTTTGGTTTTTTCGCACCAAAGGCGGCATTTAAAGAGTTTTTTCTCCAGATGGCCTTCTATCCAAGTGGCGAAGGAAGGCAAATGGTCACCCCAATGCCAAATGTCATGTTTGCAGTGCTGCACCTGTAGCTGATGGTTGGCTCTCCATCTCCATTTCGCAATGATTCGAGTAACTCCCCAAACCTTGGGCGTTCTATCTCTTCCTCACACATTCTATATATTGTATGCAAGTTATTTGCAAAGGGTTGGCTGGTAACTTCTGGGAGACTATGGGAAAGAAACTCTGTTTCTGCACTGTGTATTTTTGACAGAGAATTAATGAAAGGCAGCGGCTCTGTTTCATGAGATTCTTGTGGTTGTGAGTGTAGAAAATGTGTTCTTATGTTCCTTATGTATCTTGTTATGTTTCATAATTCAATTCACATTTCATTTCAATGAAATTTTCTAAGTGAGATTAGGTATAATTCAATGTATATTGCTGTGCCTGTGGGAAAATTTCATGTACAGTGTTATTCTTCTGTTGAAAAGGATACATGCGACTATGCCCTTTTCACTTTCTTCAGCAATCTTTCCATTCCGTGTTACCTTAAACCGAAATTGCTGCACTTTTCACCTACCTTGCCTCACGGAATAATCTATGCTTTCATATTCAATTCTCTATTCTTTGCTGAGCGCTGGTCCCATAACATCCCAGAGGCTCGGTAATTTCATAAAATTGTTTCTAGAATCCCTATTCACTTACTAGCCTAAGGTAAATATTTCATTGTAAGTCATCTCAGACCGTTTTTTGCTTACCTATTCACTGAGCGTGACTCAGAGAGAGCCCTCTCCTGTTCGGGTAGGGCTAGCTACCAGACTGAGTGTGGTTTGTGGTTACCCTAATTTTTTCCTTCCTTCAGTCTAAGGCAGATTTAGGTGCTAACAGAGGCAACACAATCTTGTCTTTACTGAAACCCACAACTTGGCTCAGGGGTTACTAGGCCAGTGACTTTACTGTGATACACAGTTCAGTTCAAGGACCACTAGGCCATGTACTCTATCATTTAGAGATCTTCCTCACTCAGCCCTAAATCCATCTGACAATCCAACTCAACCAAAACATGAGAACCCCATCACACCATGGCTATCCAGAAATGGCAAGGATATGCTGAAAACACTATCACACCTAGAAAAAGCCATGCCATAACAGCAAAATAACGACATGCAATACCATGCATGCCAAATATAACAAGGAAAGTACACATGTAAATTGATACCTGTAAGGAATCCCACTGTAGTTGCTAGATCTTTCTCTTCCTTGCTTGCTCCTTCCTTTCTCTTGCCTTCTTTTCCTTCCTTGATCCAGTCCCCAAAATTCTCCAAGAAAAATCTAATTTTCTACGAGTGAGAGAGAAAGAGAGAGAGAATATTGAGAGAGCTCCAAAACTGAACTGAAAAAAAGGTTACAAATTGATCCTTTGAAGCCTTTTTATCAATTAGGCCTCTATTTTCTTCATTTTCCATTAGTTTCCTTCATTTTCCTCCTCACATGCAACCTCTGACCTTTCACCTTCCTTTTCTCCTAGTTTCCATAATTTTCATAAATAAATGGGCCAAAAATGTCATTTTTCCTTTCCAATGCCTTAGCCATTGCCTTTGCCAATTTCCTTAGCCATAATAAATCAAATTAACACCCACTAGGATGTCTTTCCCAACATTCAGCTTGGAATAAGTGTCCCATCAACTGTGGTTATTGGTTCTCCTCTATTAACTTTTATTGCATCGAATTTTCACCAGGGATGTTACAAAAACCTCCCCCTTGGGGGACACCATCCTCGCTGCTCAACCACACTTATACCTTAGCAAAACCGTTGAAAAGAAAGCATACTTCCCATGGAGCTTTATAACATAGCTCAATGCACTATCTACAATGATCACCCTGCTGAGAAGAAAAGCAACATGAAAAATAACAAATATAAATGACATGAAACCCATACCGCTCATTGGAGCTTTATAAGATATCTCATGGGGGTATTTACATCCATATGCATATGTACATATATCAAAACATCACACAAAAACATATGTCAAAACTAATACCAAAACACCATACCAAAACTGATTTTCCTCAATCGACAATCAAGGAAGGATACATAGCCTACATCTTATCCACCATATCCCATGCAGCTTAATTGAGCCCAAAGTGCTTCTATTGCACTTTAACCTACTCGATTCCTCGGTTCCAGAGCATGAGCACCTTTTTCTGCAATATATAATGAGGCTTCAGCTGGAATTCTACATCTGCTTCCACCTGCAATACAAACCAACCAATCACGTGATCAACATATTTAACATACTTCTTAAGCAATTACACATGGAAAACATCATGGAGTTTCACTGTCAGAGGCAGTGCAAGTCGATAGGCTACTAGCCCAATCCTCACAATAATACTAAAGGTTCCATAAAATTGTGGTTCCATATTGGCATGTGATTCAATCCTCAAGGAGCTCTTCTTTGATTTGATGCGCAAGTAGACCTGTTCCCCAACCTGGAACTCCTTGAACAACCTTTTGCGATCTGCATAGATCTTCTTCCTATCCTATGCTACTTTTAAATTCTTCTTTATAACTTTCATTTCTTGTTCCATGCCATCCAACGTGTTCAATCAAATCAACACCCTATTTATTGGATCACTCCAACTGATGGGAGTATTGCAACTTTTCCCATATAATTACTCAAATGAACTCATCTTCAAAGATTCATGATACCCATTGTTATAACTAAACTCTACCACTGGAAGATACTCTTACCACTTTTCCTACTGATGTATCATGTACATCCTCAACATGTCCTCCAATATCTTGTTGACCCTCTCAGACTGTCCATCTGTCTGTAGATGATAAGTTGTACTGAAGGCCAATTTTTTTCCCCAACCTACAAACAACTCCTTCCAAAACTTGGAAGTGAACTTTGCATCCTTGTGGAACTCCATGTAATATCACCACGTCTCTAATGAATACCTACATTGCCAACTGAGAATGTAGACATCACTGGAATGAAGCTCACTACTTTTGTCAACCTGTCCACAACAACCATGATGGAATCATGATGTCTCATTTCCTTCGAAAAATGTATGATGAAGTCCATGGAAATTAGCTCCCATTTCCTTTCTGGATCACAATCGGATGTAGTAGTCCACCTCGATGCTTACACTCTTCCTTCACATACTAACAATCGAAACACCTAGTCACAAACTCTACTACATCCTTCTTCAGATTCAGCCAATAACAAAATTTCTTCACCACGGTCAATGTCTTCTGATAGCCCGGGTGACCTAAATATCGTTTCACGTGAAACACCCAGAATATCACCTTCTAGAGCTCAATATTTTCTGGCACATATATCTTGTCCCTAAATCTAACTAATCCATATGACGTAAGACAATATTCCACATCCTTTGCACCTGCACCTATACCTGTACCTCTACATGTACTTGTACCTACACATTTACTCTCTTGCAACATGTGCACAATATCCATATACTTGACATCCTATTGACCTGTCTAGAAGATCCTATCCTGTAAGTCTATCCCATAGGAGCTCATAACTACAAAGTGATTTATTTGTACCCACCTGCTAAGAGCATCTTCCACCCTGTTCTCCTTTCCCTTGATGTACCTATTCTCGAAGTAAAAATTAGTGATAGTGGCCAACCATCTAGCCTGTAAGAAATTAATATTTGGTTGGTCAAATAAATACCTCAACCCAATGTGATCACTCATGAAGACAAACCTCCTGGCAAGAAGATAGTGCCTCGACACCTTCAATGCATGTATGATATTTACTAGATGAAGATCATGTGTCAGGTAGTTCTTCTTGTGCTCGTTTAGTTCTAGTGACTCATATCATACCACTTTTTCATCGTGCATAAGGACTCCACCAAGTCTTATCTTGCAAGCATCTATGCATACTACAAACTCTTTATCCGAATCTACAATCTTTAACACTGGAGCATGTGTCAAACTGCTCAAAACTAGGCTCACACTCCTCTATCCATTCAAAATTCTTACCTTTCCTCTACAATGATGTAATAGGGTAATAAATCTATGAGAAGTTCGTGATGAAGCTCCTATAATAACCTGCCAACCCCATGAAATATCTCACCTCATCCAGATTCCTCGGGGCTACCCACTCAATGAGGACCTTACCTTTTCTGGATCCACTGTTATTCCTTCCTTGGAAACAACATGTCCCAAGTAGTGTATGTCAGTTGGGAATAAACTATACTTGCTAATTTTGGCATACAAACAATGCTCTCTCAACAAGCTCAACACTGATGCTAAATGCTCAGCATGCTCTTCCTCATTTCTAGAATATACCAATATGTCATCAATGAACACATTAACAAACATATCTAAATACAGGCACAACACACTATTCATCATGACCATAAATGTAGGTAGAGCATTAGTCAATTAGAATGAACTATAAAAAACTCATAATTACCATACCTGGTCCAGAAATTTGTGTTGTAAATTTCCTCCTCTTTAATGCATACCTAGTGGTGTTATAATCTCAAATAAATCTCTGAGAACATTGTTGCTTGTTGAGCCTCAAAATTTCTTCTTTTTGACACCCTTTTTCACTCTATCTATCTCTTTTTGACCTTCATAATCACACATTGGGAATCCAGTTACAGAGATTATGACATGGAAGTTATGCAATTGTATTGTATTTCATAAATGGATAATGTTCTTTATTATTTAGTTTAATATTTACTTCGACTACTTAATTATGATGATTCTACAACTAATACATGATTCTGTAGCCAAGTATGTTGTTTGACATGTTCCAAGGTGCCAGCTGGGAAGCGAAATATATGGATAGGTGGCAATTGATGCATTCAACAATTTCCTTCTATTCTCATGAACCAGATCGATGGAAACAGGTCCTAGCAATATGGTCAAAGCCAAAGTCAACCTCCATAATCAGCAACAAGTGAGCGAGAACGAGATACGTGCCTCATGATTTTCTTTGATAATAGACAATCATGAGCAAATTATGAAATATTATCCTTTCAAGTTGAATTTGGTTTGTGTTGATAGGGATTAGGCGTATAGCTCTAAAAAATTAATTTCCACGAGCTCTATAAATATGCCTCTCGGCGGAAATGAAAATAGTGATAGTGAACGTGATAGTGAGACTTAAGCTTTGTTATTTGATACTCTGTTTTTAAAAATAATCACTTCATTTTCTCAATGCATGGTTAAATTTCTTGATCAATAACATAGTGGTTGTCCGCTTCTCGTGGCCCCCTCGAGATAGTAAGGATTCTTGTTTTGTTTTAACAATTAGCTATTAGCCTTGTATTCTAATAGATTTCTGTTTATTCAATCGAGTATTTATATTTTCAATCTTCTTTCAAAGTTAAGTTAAAATCATTTTTCTAATCATTCTTACTGTTCAAATTTTGATTGCACATGGATAAAGTTTAGCAGTGGTGATCTAGTTTCACATAGAATTTCATCTTAGAAAATAGATTTATTTACAGAATTAGTTGATAAATTCAACCATATGTGATCTTTAATTCAAGTAAGTGTGAGTGCCTTTTAAGCAAAAGTTTGTTCCATTTCATTTTTCATGAAAGTGTGATTTTTATTCATGCAGATGTGTGATTTTATTTAAACATGATATTTCTTAAGTGAGAGCACTTTTTGTTTATGAAATAGAGTGTGAATTTCATTTAAGTGTTGGATTGATTTTCATTTATGTAAAAGTGTGAGATTGATTTAGATTTATACAAGTGTGAGATTTCTATTTTAATGTATGTGTGGAATATTATAAGTAGAAGTAATTTTGTTTGAAAGAAGAGAGTGTGATCATCATTGTAGAGATAACCTTATTTTCTTGGAATAACACATTTGTTGTTGTGCATTTAAATAAATTAATTTAATTTAGAATTTATATTTCGATAATTCAATTTAATTTAGAATTTGTGTCAATAACCAAAGACATATAGCACATACAATTCACTTACACTTCATTAGTTTACTAGCCTTGGTTGGTAATTCATGTAATTAATTTAAGATCAATTAAATCACTAAAATTTGTGGCACTGTTGTCGGAGAAGTTTATATAGGATTCTTTTCTTTTTAATTAAAAAAACCAAAAATGATATGCATAGGGAAAGAGATTCTAGAGGGATATTTGTAGGTAGAGATAAAATCTTAATTCCAACATCATCACTCACCCCACAATGACCTCGTAGTGCCCCACCACCCACTCAAACTCATATTCCATCATTTGTAGGCAAACATAAACTTCCTGAGGTACTCAGATCTGAAATCCAACCTAAATATTCACCAACCTCATCAATTGAAGAAATAATAGAAGAAGATGATCCTACATCCCCAACAAAACGAGTAATTTTCCTATCTTCGACTGGAGATCAACTTCTAGGATAAGAACTAGAAATACCTAGTGAATAAGAGGAGGACAAAACTTATTTTAACTTACCATTGATAGAAGAACTAGAGGAACTAGAATATGAATTAGAAAACCCAATTTTGGAACCCTATATTAGTTCTGAAGAATCTACAATGGTTGGAGAAGGGGAAGGAGAGGTACGTAATATCAATGGCGAATAACATAGGATTGGAAGAGGAAGAGGAGGAAATAGCACTAGTACAAAATGGCTAATTAGTTACCAAAAAATGACTAAAATTTTCATATAAACAACCATTTTTCAGTCAGTGACCAATAGTGGCTAATTTATAGTATCTTATAACGTGACCAACTTTTAGTCGTATTTAAATTAGTCATTAATTGGTTGTCTTAGTTTTATCATCTAGTAGTATATTTAGTCATTAATTTTGTCAATATTTTAGTCATTGATTTAGTCATTAATTATCACAATTAATGACCAAATACAGAACAAGATATACTACTACACGATCACCCAAGAAAACCAATTAATGACCAAAGAAATATGACCAAAATGTTGCTCGTGTTATAAGATATTGTAAATTAGCTACCAATAGTCATAATTATCCAAAATTTAGTCATTGTTTGAGACCAGTTAATGACCAAAGAAATATAACTAAATTTTGGTTGTGTTATAAGATACTGTAAATTAGCTACCAATAGTCATATATATGCAAAATTTAGTCATCATTTGTAATCACAAATTTATCATTTACAGTAGTCATTTATCTTTTTTTAGTAGTTTCACATTCATTACATAGATGATTTATTTAGTAGTTTATATTCATTTCATTTACTTTCATTAATAATCATTATAAATGACTAATATAGTCAATGTATATTCATTTTATTTGTTTTCATCATTAATCAATATAAACTACTAATTTAGTAGTTTTATATTGATTTTATATGTTCATTATTAATCAACATAAATTAATTAGTATTATTTTGTGACTAAATTTAAAAAATAATGTCATACAATGTGCATGTTCATATAATATAAAAATGCAAAGTTGCATATGTTAATTACAATGCTAAATAATATCAAGTAAAACTATAAATAAATTCAACCACATAAATTATATTATATGAAACATCAAGTGTTACAATATGAGTTTCAAACTTAATATTGGCTGGACTTGAATTTACACATGAAATATTGTTTCATCACTTAAAAACATTATCGTTGTGTTTCCAAGGCATTGCAGGTGAATTCACCAACTCTAAAGGCTTGACCATCAGTATTTATGTGTGTGTCTCATGTGGGATACTAGCTTCAAGGATATCACTAAACTAGATCTATTCTTTCTCTCTTTTCGCATTTGTCACTCTAGTGTTATTATTCTCCTCGTTCTTCAATTCCTGCTTGAGTATCATGTACAAGAAGGCTAATACTCTTGCTTTATGCCATATTACATAGCTCCAATAATTTCAATCAAACACAATAAAGATCAACAAATCACATGTCTCAATCGCATTTATTATTACCAACTCTTACAAGGGAAAATACCATATTAAATATATAATACTTTTGAAGTCAAATAGTGATTGTGACTAACATTATAGCATCTAATTACCAAAATTTACCAACTCTTACAAGGAAAAATGTCCATATTAAATAATTAATAGTTTTGAAGTCAAATACAGAATGTGACTAACCTGATACCATCCAATTACAAAAAAATTTGGATAGCTTGGATGAAAGACACATGAATGGAATTTATTTCCACTACAACTCATTTCATGTACACTTTGTATTCTTTTCCAAAATGAAAATAGCATACCGTAACAAAATTCTCAATTACAACTGTAAAATATTCTCCACTTGTATCCCAGCAAACTCAGTGCACAGGCTTTGTATGCCTATGAAATAATAAATATAATAAAGATACTAATCATTTCCAAGATTTTCTTTATCTAAATCTAATAATTGTTTACATCCATTGAAGATATTTCTAAAATATATTTAACAAGTTAGAAGATATCGACATCACATGTGGAAACTGTATAAGATAGCTTAAGTAAACCGATACTAAGAGAATCAACAAAATCATAATCTTCATCCAATCTACTTATAAGTTTAGTGCTTATAACAAAAGGTTGAATGTGAATGCAAGATAACACACCATAACTGTAAAGAACACAAATTGTACTTGGTCTCAACATAAAAAATTGATACAACATCTTTTGCAGTTGATGGAAGAACTCTGCCAACTCCTATTTGAAATCACACTTGACTCATACCACCTTGTGAAGTAAGCATAATAAAGAATAAGTCTTTTAGATTTAATGTGTACACCATCTCATCTAGCATAGTGCATTCATCGTGATTAATTACACAAAGCTAAAAAACATATACTTTATAAATTGTCAACCTTAAATGTTCTTGTGCAAATGCCTTGATTAACACTACAATAATGCATATTTTTTCCATCACAAGAGCAAAGAAGGTCATTCATTGGATGTAAATCAAGAGGCATAACAGTTCCTAAATGACCAATAATCATTCTCAATGAATAGCTTGGTTGTAACAAATAATAATATGTTAGAATTATTTGACTTGTCTAATACAAGATTTAGGAGCAACCACTCTTTGAGAGAGAATGTCCATTGAGTAAATTCTTGTATGAAATAAACTTATAACAGTCAAACTACACCCAAATCTTTTATCAAAAAGTCAAATAAAATAAAATTCAAATTCTTACATGTGCCAAGAAGGTGCCAAAGAAACCCAATCAATGAAAGAAGCAACAAGTGCTAGACAAATATCATCTAGAAACTAGTGTACTTAGAATTTATTTAAACCAAGGTTAGTATTTTTGAAATGGTAAATCAAGCAAGAAATGTATTTTCATATTGAATGGAATATTTTTCTTGAAGTTTATAACAAAAACAATGCTATGATTCGAAGGAAAACAAAATTATAAGCTCATTATGTGAAAAAAAAACAAGAGAAAGAGACAAATCCAAGCATCATTTTGTGAGAGGATGAATTGTTCGTCTTCAAATTCTAAGAGGATAATGGTATTAGAAATCCACAACAATATATTAAATATTCCACGAAGATCTCAAGAAAAAATATCATGCAAGGCCTTGATCATTAGAAAGATGCACCAATATATCAAATGTGCTGCTAAGATCTGAAGAAAACCTATCTTGCAAGTCCCTTAATGGGAATTATTTGATAGCGGATAACTGAACAATATTTTAATGTTTAAAGGTAAGAAATTACATGACATCCAATTACCAAAAGTTTTGGATAGCTTGGATGAAAGAAACATTAATGGAATTTATTTCCACTGCATCTTAGTTCATGCACATGCTCTCTATCTTTTTGCACTTTTTTCTCTACTGTTATTGTTCTCCTCTTTCTTTAATTCCTTCTTTTTACTATCAATATTGAGTTCCTCTTCTGAAAATGAAAGAAGATACAATGTAGAGTATAAGGCATGAAAAAATATGAACACTAGAATATAAAATAAAGTAGACTATAAAGGAATTATATGACATATACATCAACATCAGCAATGCCAATGTCATTTTTCCCTAGAAGAAGAAAGAAACTCGAACAAGTTTTCTTCAGTTGGGCGATAATTTACTCTAATTCACAATTTAATTGTTTAATTTATGAAATTCCAGAATTCATTCAACTACCACTTGGGCACTCTGCATTGTTGCCATTGTTGGGATTGCTTGTGGATCTGGTGCATGGATGTTTTTGTCAGTTGCAAGGACCTTGGGATTTCCTATTGGAACAAATCTAGGTATAGGTAATACATAACATCCCTCTAAATCTTTCTTCAATCCCCCAAGTACATTATCAGTAACAAATACATTTGGACAGTCAAGAACAAATCCAAAGAGAGTGTGGAGCTTCTCTTGAGCAGTTGAGAAAAACCCTGTCTTTTCTAGATACTCAATCCAAGGTTCCTTTCTTCAAAATCCAAGAAACAAACCAATCATCTCTATGACATTGACCACTTGACCTCTCTTATTTTTTGTCTTATCAACAAATGAAGATATGCCCCCCTGGGATGATTATGTTATATACTCTAACAACTCTACATATTTAAGGATTCCATTTTCATTATTTCTGTAAATATCTTCTATATTTCGATATAATTCTGCCGCAAGAATCCCTAGCAAAGAATATATTTCATCCTCAGGTTTATTTAGGGTAGTTGTATTAACTAGAGTAGCTACAACTTCCATTGTAATAGGTGGTTTTCCAATAACATGCAAGCCACAAGGTAACAATCAAGATTCTATCTCCATGATCTTACTATATACTCTACCCACTACAAAATCCCTCTCTTTAGCTAGACGTTTTGTACCTTCCTCAGGAAAGGCAACATCTTTGTCAAGGTTGCATTGTTTAGTAGTACTGATGATATTGTTGACTATCTGTGTGCCTCTTCCACTGTCCTTTAGTGATTGGTATGAAGCTCTGAGTTCACTCAGTTGTTTTAAACCTTTGTATAAGCTAGCATTCTCTTCTGGAGGTGTTAGATGACTTATTGTATTGGCATAACTATGGTGTTTGGCTATAGTAGCTTCAGAAGGATTGATTATAACATAGTATTATATTTTGTGGATATTTCCTATAAAACTATATAGGTAACACACATCACTCATCTCCACTTGCTTTCCAGGAATAAATTCTAGGGATCCATGAGTTCTAAAATGCAAGACAACATTAGCCTTAAATATTTTATTCAAAAATGAGTAATAAGCAACAAATCCATTGTGTGGACTTTTTGATTTTGTGAAAAGAAGCCTCATTGAATTTACTTCGTATATGAAACTTGGTTGTACTATAATGAAAACATTTCCAAACTATTTTACATATGCAACTAGGTTCTCCCCATAAGAATTAAGGTTTCTTAGAGGCTTTCCCCAGTTTTCTTCCAAATCCTCAGCATAAGGTGTGAGTTGTTAGTACTCTCTCACATTCATTTTTTAAGTAATATTAAGATTTGGGGTGTTGAAATTGGCTTATTTTTCATGAATTATGTCTTCCATTAGTGGTTCAAAAGTATATGGAAAACCTTCTACATTGTAGCCATATTTCTTTAGTTCCTATAATACATTGAAAATTGAAGGGATTAATAGAGTGAGATAGGATGCAGTGCCAACATTAGCTTTGTCAAGTGGGAAGTGAAATACAGTTATGGATGTTTTCTTGTCCTATTGTATACCTATAAGTAATAATATATTTCATTAGTGAAGACTAGTGTTATAACTAACTTCAATTATCTCAATTAGGTTGTAACATGCAAAACAAATTGAAATGGAATTTTGACATGGTCACCTTTGTTATTTTGTTTAGCTGAGCCAACGTAATATCCCTTGTAAAAATTTGTTCAACACACTTATGAAGTGCTTGGTACTTTCCTACACATCAATATAAAGTAGTTAGAAACAAATTTTTATAGCCACTTCGAAGTAACCCTACAATGGCTCAAGAGAAACTTTGATCCTATATATTTGTATGGTACCATGGCCGTATTTTGGTACTCTAACATTGATGAAATGTTAATATGAGTTTGAGAACAATGTTACAAATCTTAGGCATATTAGATTTTTAACAGATTGTCTAATTGATAAACTTCTGAAACAGTGTTCAGAAACACAATGAAACCTACCTATTCTTGCATTACAGTCTGAGAAAACAATTGGCTCCAAACAACCATCAACCTCAAGAAGAGAAACCTGTGAATTGGATGCAATCCCAAAGCACTGATAATCTCAAAGAGGCTTTCCCCATTTTCTTCAAAATCCTTAACATAAGGTGTGAGTTGTTGGTACTCTCTCACATTCATTTTTAAGAAATATTAAGGTTGGATTTGTTGAAAATGGCTTCTTTGTCATTAATTATGTCTTCAATCAAAGCTATAGAAGTATCTAGCCAACCTTCTACATTATAGCCATTTTTCTTTAGTTCCTGTAATACATTGAAAATTGAAGAGAATACATTGAGGTAGGATGCAATGACAACATTGCCTTTTTCAAGTGGGAAGCTAAATATAGTTATGGTTATTTTATTTTCCTCCTGCAAACATGTAAGTAATAATATATTGCATTAGTGAAGACTGTCGTTATAACTAATTTCAATTATCCCTATCAAGTTGTAACATGCAAAAAAAAATTGAAATCGCATTTTGACATGATCACCTTTGTTATTTACTTTAGTTAAGCCAACTTAATAGCCCTTCTAAAAAGTTGTTCAACACGCTTATGAAGTGCATGGGACCTCCCTACACATAAATATAAAGTAGTTAGAAACAAATTTTTAAGGTCACTTAGAAAGAACCCTGCAATGGCTCGAGATAAACTTTGATCCTATATATTTTTATAGTACCATGGCCCTATTTTGGTATTCTGGCATCGATGTAATGATAATATGAATTTCACAACAAGGTTAATAATTTTAGACATATTAGATTGTTAATAGATTATATAATTGATAAAATTGTTGAAACAGTGTTAAAACAAATAATGAAACCTACCCATTCTTGCATCATGGCCTAAGAAAATAATTGGCTCCAAACCACTATCAAGCTCAGGAAGAGAATCTTGTAATGAAACTTTAATTAGATTCAATCCAAAAGTGTTGATAATCCACTCCTCTATAGTGTGGAACACTAGTGGAATGTCCACAATGTTGGGAACATCAAGCTTGGAAAAAGTTTTTATAGCATGAGGATGATCCTATCTAGCAGGTCCACTGACAAGTACAAACCCATTCAAGGAAACCACAACATCAACAACATATTTCTTTGTTATTAGATCATACAAGAAGCACTCCACAAGGGTGGAAAAATACAATCGACTTGAAAAATTTGGCACAACCTTCACACCTCTAGCTTCCAATTCAATCACAACAACCACATAGTGACCATCATCACCATTAATAATGTGGCTTCCTTTCAAGGTGACACCAATGACTAGTGCATTTGGATTTTTGAGTTTCTCAATGCATAATTTCTGGTCTCATACCAATTCAAATACTCTTTAACATCATCATACATGCAAGGAGTCAAAGGGTGCCATATTCCTATATCTAAATAGACAATTGGCTCAAAAAAATTAAATTTTGTTTAAAGGAGAGAACACACATACAACCCAACAATCATCTTAAATAATTTTCCAATATTTTCTAGGGATCCATTAAACCAAAAATGCAAACTCACGATATAGGCTCTAGCATCCTTAGCCTTGTCGCTTGAAAAATACCTGAGTTCTTTGGGTAGGGCCCTAATAAGATTAAGCATGTTTTCCTCAAAGCTCATTGACTTCTTATTTCTTTTAAACGTTTCAAAGAAATGGATTTTGGATTGGCCCAACTGAGACATACTAAAATAACCTAGTTTATTTAGTCTCATTATCTTTTGCATTGAAGGGAAAACAAAGACAACATAGAGTCTTTCTCTTTCAGTCTGCACTACAGCCTTTACCTTTTGAGGAAGTTCCTCGACAAATATCAAAGATCCAATGAATATATTGGCATCAGAGAGATCTTTATAGAACATGTTGTAGGTATTTTGGTCCCTTAGATCCTCTAGAAGGTACCCAACTATCTCAAATACAACATATTTTCTTTTCTGGTTAAGATTCTGGACTGTTGCACTTACAAAAGCCTGGTATTGAGCTTCAAGAACCACATAGACTATTTTCACATTGGTCGTACTCTGATTTCTTTCTGGACTAATTTGTTTCACCTCTGGTGTCCCTTGTGTGTATAAACTATTTCCAACAATTGCAGAGGTCACCTGATATGAATTTCAACCCAGATGAAAACTATTGAGAATTATGATATGAAATGGAAATATGAGAATTTAGTTTGGAGATTATGTTAGTATAAAGAGATAATTTCTCACTTAAGTCTTGAATTATTAGTTTTTCTAGGATTGATATAATTCATTGTGCAATGTTAGACCTCTTATTTACTTAAAAAATATTTGCAATCTATGTTATAACTTATAAGTAGATATAAACTCATATTAGTCCACAAGAATTCTACTTTGCAGAAAAATTGTAGCCACAAACCTGCATGAAATAGTTACTTTTTACAGTGCTTATAAAAGACATGCAATTTGTATAATTTGAGCACCCTAAAGTCCTAATGAAAACTAAATTCAGATTAGCCCAAGGAAAATGGTAGACAATTTTCATAAATCAAGCCATAGAGGATGGAAAAAAATTATCCTCTACACCCCTGAAGCCATCAACAAGAAATAAAAAAAAAAAAATCAATTATACTTCTCTATTCTATACCATAAAAACCAAAATGAACTAGGAAATTTCATGACTGAGTTGTTCGAAAATAGAAATGAGCTCCTAAAAACTCAACTTCCTAATTGCTAATTATATTTGTTTTCATTTTCAATTCTAAGAAGAGTTTCTTTAGTTCATGTAGGTCTTATAGGAGAATAAAAAATAAACACAAACATGAACATCACAAAAAGAGTTGCTCCCAAAATAATCTTGACAAACCCTCATGCAAACAAGGCCATTATGAAGATGTATTAGCACAAAGCCTCAATGTTCCAAGTTGTATCTTCCATTTTCTATTAGAAAAAGAAACATTTAATAAATAATGTATGAGAACTAGCTGGAAAATTACATCATAGAAGAATACATTTATCTTATGCTTATGCATACACGTGGGTAGGTAGCATGCCCCAATATGCCATGATCCTTAAGGTTCATAGGAAGTAAACCCCCTACTAACTTCATGATTGATTGGTTGCATCTTGGCCTTGCCTCTCCTTTGTAAGTCCAAAAAATAAAATAAGTCCATCTTTAACTAATTGTATTCCATAATATTATTTTTCGTATGTTATCTTCCATTTTGGAATTGTTTATAAAAGTATGTCATTAACACCCCTTCCAATGTATCTAACCAAATGTATCAGAGCCAATTTTTTTTATCTTCGGCTTTGGCCACACTCCTTTATCAAACCTTGTTTGATTCAACTTTTTGGCCAATACTTATCTTGTCATACTTTTTCTAATTTTCAAGGTCATTGACCATAATACGATTTTGGCTATCTTCAATTTAAAAATTAGACTCTCATAATTGAAAAAACAAAGAGGAAGGGGGATCATTCCGTTGCAAATCTAAGAAAATCATAAAATGGAGAGAAATTGATAATAATCTGAGCAAAAATAATGTTATAGATTTTCTATCAATGAAGTGGGCCACCATTGTCCTTGCAGGTGATGCAATAAATGGTGTGTCACTACTAACCACAATTATTATAGATAAAAATAGAAAAAGTTCTTTTTGGGTCCAAATTTTAAATAGTAGAAAAATCTCCATGTTGATTGAAGAAATAAGTTGTTGCCAATAAGAGTTCTCATGGGAAGAGGGAAAAGTCATAACATTATTCATTACATCGTAATAGAGTACACTTGTGATCCAGGTGGATATTGGTGGCCACCCACCAATTCCACTTGGACCCACACCATTGTTTCTTTCAGTTTTTCAATTTCCTTTATTGTAGCACAATTTACTATTTTTAGCAGTTTTTCAAGTCATAAACTTCCGAAGCTGTTTTGAGGCCATAAATGAAGTTTTTCGGGAAAACCTGAACCAACATGGGTCACACACTATTGTTTCTCACTCAAAAGTTGTAGTCCTCAGATAGATATTTCTAACGAGGCATTGTGCACGTCAAACGAAGATCGTATGCCAAAGTTACAACCATGGGAAGTTGATGTACCAATATACCCAAAGAAGACCCACAGTTTGGCATTTCATCTCCTAGGGTTAGATTTTTGGATGTTTAGCATTTTCCATTGTTTCTCAACAATAAA
The DNA here is from genome assembly GCA_031772625.1 of Pinus tabuliformis. Taxonomy (NCBI): domain Eukaryota; kingdom Viridiplantae; phylum Streptophyta; class Pinopsida; order Pinales; family Pinaceae; genus Pinus; species Pinus tabuliformis. Next base: position 1,334,616,852 of record CM062804.1, on the reverse strand, counting down.
TATGCCTTCTAGCCACATTGTAACATAGTTCAAAGGCATGTCGATGCCACATCTCTTCTCAGAGATAAGCTACCATCGTTGAGCTAGTATTATTTCCATTATGTTTGTAAGCGTATTTCAGAATTTGATAGTAATGAAATGAAGTGTTATTTCTACTGAATCTTTGTATTTATGGTTATATCTATAATTTTTTCCATTCATGTTTAAATTTGGATCAATGGTGTCAGAGCGATGTGCTCCTGCTCTGTTTTTCTTTGCATGTCCCCAACAAGGTCGACATATAAGGAGTTAGGGCTTGAACTGGTCGAACCTTTGCAAGAATAGCCTCGCAAATCCTGACGGCCTCCCATGGCGGATTAAAATAAAGACGAGGGGGTAGGAGATCCTATCAAAATCTTGCTTGAAGAAGCACTCCAGTGACAAAGGAATGCGATGATGGAAAACTTTTCCCAGATCCCTCAACAGCTACCCAGGGGCGACACATCTACTTCCAGAAACTACTCTGGATGCGCCACACCCTTTAAGATACAAGTTAAATTTGGCATTCCCATATTTGAGGGTCAGATAGATGTAGACACTGTAGATAAATGGTTAAATCTACTAGAAGGATATTTTTCCATTCATGATTTTTCCAGTCGGGAAAAGATCACTTTTGCACTTCTCAAAATAGCCCCCCACGTCATGGACTGGTGGGAAACCTACTGTGAGCAGAAGGATGAAAGTATGAACTCATTGTTTTCAGTCACACCCACTTGGAACTCATTCTGGGATGACATCAAGAAGAAGTACTACCCTTTCGGGAGCTATGAGGATAAATACATAAAGTGGAAAATGTTGTGATAGGGAAGGGACCAAGGTGTGTCATAGTTTACCAATGTTTTTCGTACCCTTCACACCAAGTTGGGTATCAAGGATTCTGAGAAGCATTTGGTTCTCAAGTACCACGACTGCCTGCACAGGTACATCCAGGACAAGATGGAATTCATGAACATCTCCTCACTCGGCACGACATACTGATATGCCATCAAGATCGAGCAAAAGTTTAAACAGAAGAAGCAAGACTTTGGATTTGTGAATCTGAAGCAAGGGAAAGGTGCCCCCAAACCATAGAACAAAGGAAAAATCCAAGGCGGGGTAGCCCAGGACAACCTGCCAAAGCCACAAGCAAAGAATAACATCACAAAGCCGAGGAAGGACATGGGAGAGTGGTGTGAATTCCATAAGAGCTCCACTCACAACACAAGTGAGTGTCGGGCCAAGCAGTCATTGGTGGCCAAGCTAAAGGCTTCGAAATTAGATGCATGTTTTGACTCTGAGTCAGAACCTAACAAGGGGAATGATAAAGGGAAGCATATTATCGATTTGAAGCCTAATGCCACCATTGCCACCACGAAGATCCCGAAGGAGGAACCCGAAGATACAGAGGAGGAGGATTGACTCTTCCACTCCTAGATGTGGGTAAAGGATTCCCCACTATAGTTCATTGTCGATAGCAGGAGCCAAAATAACCTCATTTCGGCAGAGGTCATGAATTGGCTGGGCTTACTGACCACAGCACATCCACAACCATACACCATCGGGTGGCTTCACTAAGGACGGGATCTTCACATGAGCGAGCAATGACGCCTTCCATACAACATCAATCCCTTCACGAATGAGGTATTATGTGACGTTGCTCCCCTTAATGTTTGTGATGTATTATTAGGGAAACCATACTTATGGAAGCGACATGCTGTGTATGAGTCAAGGCCTCATGCTGTTATTGTTACTTTGGGAAATAAGTTGTATAGGATACCGAAGGTAGCATCGCCTACTGCCATCTCTTTGGTGACTGCAAAAAAAAGCAGTAAGCTCATTTCCAAAACCAGAAAATTTGTTTTCCTGATGATACGACCTCAGGGAAAGAAGAAGACTGTGGCCACAACATCTAGATAGGACCCCTCCGCATGACAAAAACAGATGGACAAGGTCATGGAGGAGTACGAGGACATCTTCACCTCCCCTGCAAGGGTGCCTCTGCACTGTTAGGTCAAGCACTCTATTGATCTGACCCTAGGTACGTTGCTGCCTAATGTACCAATCTATCGACGCTCTGTTTTGGCGAACGATGAAATCAAGAGGCAGATTAAGGAGCTTCTGCAGAAAATTCACATATTTCTGAGTTCATCACCCTGTGGGAGCTTGATCATGTTGGTACAGATGAAGGATGGGACTTAGAGACTTTGTATTGACTATCGAGTGCTGAACAAGTTCATTGTCTGGAATAGGTACCCGATCCCATGGATTGATGACCTTCTGGACCAACTGAAGGGGTCAAAATATTTCAGCAAGATGGACTTGAAATTAGGATATCACCAGGTACCAATTGAACCCTCTGATGTGTGGAAGACTACTTTGAAAGCCAAGGAGGGCCTTTTCGAATGGTTGGTTATGCCTTTCGAGTTGATGAATGCTCCTACAACCTTCAAATAACCCAAACAAGCTTCAAATGGAGATACTTGTGTAGATGAATGTTTAGAACAATTGTAGGCATGTTGGATGTAACGAAAATGTTCATCCCAAAGTTTAGGATGCTTACTCCAATATCCACAAAGGAGATGCACTATTGTTTTGTTCACTACTTTTGTCTGGGTGGCAGTTTGTGGATAAAATGTGGTTCTCTTCTTGAAGTTGGTGTCCATGAGTTCCGATAAACTTGAACAAAACATCTTGACAAATAGATAATATCGATCATAAATAATAGAAGTTGGTAACCAAAAGTGAACCCATGCATTTTACAATAACATCTTTGTGGTCTGTTGAGTTGTAACCTGTTTCTTACATGGTGATGAGTCCCATCAATAGGTATATTTTGAATATCAATATGCCATCCTCCACCCTTAAAACTATTCTTCTCTTACATTAATTCACATTTTTGTCATATTATGCTTAGTAAGAGGAGTAAAAGGTGTTTTTCATGGTATGTGGCTTAATGTGGTTTAATTGTAAGAAGATGAAGCATTTTTTAGGCTATTACTATGTTGGGGCTTGATGGAGATAACTAGGAGAGAATCTAGGTTGTTTGTTCACCTCCTTAACTCCCTAAAATTAGCTTGGGATCATAATATCCTCTCTCACCCGTTCAAGTTCATTAGCAGTCGAGTGACTCCTAGTCCAAGTGATGATCAAGAGGGACAAGATCCACCATTTTCTAGAACAAGGAGGGAACCACTCCTACTTTGAAGGGAGATCCTTCAGCTACCATTTTGTATAAATAAACTAGAATAAGCATTCATTAGGAATCGAAGTTTTTGTTCAGCTAGGTGTAGATATTGATCTTCAATCTTGACGTTGTTATTTTCAACTTTTATGCGATGTATTAGACCTACACTTTTTGATAATGAGGAGTTGGATCTTAAGTTGCATCTGAGTTAGTTTCAAAGGGTTGAGACTCTTGGGATTGGGCCCAAACCAGAGGCTTTAGTCCCTCTTCTTGTACTTATGTTTCTTCTTGATTCCAAGTAGTTCATAGTGATGCGGATTTAAATAGGAACACAACAAATTACAGAGATAACCATAAACACAGAGATGCAATGGAAATAATACTTCATTTCATTAATGTAAAATACTGAAATATGCTTACAAATAGAAATGGAAATAAACTAGCTAGGGCGATGGTAGCTAATCTCTGAGAAGAGATGTAGCGGCTACATGCCTCTGAACTATGTTACAATGAGGCTCGAAGGCCTATTTATTGTTGAGAAACAATGGAAAACCATAAACATCCAAAAACCTAACCCTAGAAGATGAAATGCCAAACTGTGGGCCCCATTTGGGTAAATTGGTACATCAACTTCCCGGGATCGTAACTTTGGCATACGATCTGCATTTGATGCGCACAGTATCTTGTTAGAAAGATCTATTCGAGAACTACAACTTTGGGAAGAGCAACATCAATCCATAGAACCAAGTTGCTCCTATTTTTCCCAATAGACATCATTTAGGGCCTCAAAACAACTCTGGAAGTTCAGGACCCGAAAAACTACTAAAAATAGTAAGCTATGCTACAATTAAGGAAACTGAAAAGCCGAAAGAAACAATGGTGGAGGTCCAAGTGGAATTAGTGGGTGGCCACCAATATCCACTTGGATCATCCCCCCCCCCCCCCCAAAGAAGCAATGGTCCCCATTACATTGAGTTCCTCCATGAGATGAGGAAACTTCTGCTCAACTTGGTCCCTAGTGAGCCACTTGCCCTAATGAAGGAGTTAGCCTACTTTGACAACTCGATACAGTTGGATATTCTATTGGAGAGTGTGCTTGATCTGTGTGCCCATGATCCAATCATTTGCAACTTGTTCCATGCAATCTGGATTTAACTTTGTGGGTGTGAGTTGTTCTGCAATGTCGGATGTGTCTAGTAATGGTGGAAAGTATGGTCAAAGGCGGTCTACATTGAACACTGGGTGCAGGCCAAGGAATGGGGGAATGCAGAACTCAAATGCATTGTCTCCCACAACCTTCGTAACAGTATAAGGACCATATCGGAGTGGTCTGAGTTTCTGATAGGCTCTGGTAAGGCATTCCTTTTGCAAATGCAACTAGACTTTATCGCCCACCGAAAACTTGTGTGGCACCCGATGTTGATCATGTCGCTGCTTGTACTTGGAACTTGATCTCTCCAGAATGTCATGACGCTGCTGGTGAATATGTTGGACGTGCTCAATGAAGCTGTTTACCTTATCTGTTTCAGAATGGACATGAGCCGATTCTACGTGAGTAGCTGAAAATGGCATGGCCACATCAATGGGACATAGTGGCTGGAATCCCAAGCCTGCCTGAAAAGGGTTGTGGCCAATCGAGCTATGGAGAGCCTGGTTGTAGTTGTGATGAACATAGGGGAGGCTCTCATCCCATGTGTGTGGATGCTTTGATTTGTACATGCACAGAATGTGTACGATCATCCTATTGACAACCTCTGTCTTGCCATCAGTTTGAGGATGGAAGGTTGTGGACTTAGTGAGTTTCGTGTCCAGCATCGACTAGAGACCAGACCAAAATGTACCGAGGAACCTTCTATCCCAATCTGAGATGATAGACTGTGGGATCCCAAAGTGTACCCACACTCGTTCAAAGAAGAGTTTAGCAGTGGCTTCTGCTGTGATATTCTTCTTGAAGGCCACCATAATGGCCATCTTCGAGAACCTGTCGACGACCACAAAAACACAGTTGATTCCATGCTTAGTGGAAGGAAGGCCTGACATGTAATCCATGGAGATGGATTCCCAAAGTCGACTAGGGATAGGCAACAGGGTATAGAGGCCTTGCTTCTTGATGGTCGGTTTGGCAACACCGCAAGCAGTGCATGGTCTGATGTACTTCCCGACGTCCTGTCGAAGATTTGGCCAATATAAATAATTCTACAGTATTGCCACTATTTTCTTGACCCTGAAATGCCCAGTAGCCCAACTATAGTGTGCTTCCCAAATCATCTTGCCACACTCACTTGAAGGAACACAAAGGTGACCCAGGTGGCATAACAGGGCATCCTGGAGGTGACAATCTAGAACATGCTGACCCTCCAAGAGTGTTTGGTACGTGTGGCCGAATTATGGGTCGCTTTTGTATAGAAGTGGCCATTCAGAAGTCTCGTGCCCACAAGAGTTGATCACGGTGGTTAACGCCACAATCAGTGGTCGACTAAGGAAATATGCAACATTATTGGTGCTGCCCTTCTTATACTTGATATTCAAATGGAACTGTTGCAGGTATGTGGACCACTTCTGATGGCAATCATTCTGCAATTTCCCTTGGGTCTTTATGAACTGTACGGGTTGGTGGTCTATGTAGATGACTGTTTCCTTCCCCAAAATGTAATGCTTCGATTGTCAGCAGGCCTACGCAATGGAATACATCTCTTTGTCATAAGTGGGATACTTCTGAACTGTTTTTGAAAGTTTCTCACTATGATATGCCACTAGATGCCCATGTTGAGTAAGGACTGCCCCAATAGCATAGTCAGAGGCATCTGTCTCAACCTCAAATGGTTGTTGCAAGTCTGGTAATGCAAGCACTGGTGCCAAGCAGAGGCGATATTTCAACTCTGTGAATGCCTTCTATTGAGATTCAAACCAAAAGAATTTTTCTTTCACTCCTCCCTTGGTGACTTGACTTAAGGGCCAAGTGATATAAGAAAATCCCAACACGAACCTATGGTAGAAGTTGGTAAGACCTAGAAAGTTGCGGAGCTCTATCAGAGTGGTTGGAGATGGCCAATCCCGAATTACTTGGATCTTGGCTGGATCCACATGCACCCCCTGTTCATCAATAATGTATCCCAGATACTGAACCTGGGTCATGCCAAAAGTGCATTTCTCCAAATTGGCACATAACTTGTGTTGCCACAGTGTTTGGAGAACCTATCTGATGTGGTGGAGGTCTTATTCCCAAGTCTGGCTGAAGATCAAGATGTTATCCAAGTATACCACTACAAATGAGTTTGTGAATGGCCGCAAGATGTCATCCATTAGCCTCATAAATGTTGCAGGAGAATTCGTCAATCCGAAAGGCATAACCAACCACTCGAAAAGGCCCTCCTTGGCTTTGAGGGAAGTTTTCCACACAATGGAGGGTTCAATTGGTACCTGGTGATATCCTGACTTCAAATCGATCTTGCTGAAATATTTTTCCCCCTTCAGTTCATCCAGGAGGTCATCAATCTATGGGATTGGGTACCTATGACGGAAAATGATCTTCTTTAGTGCCTGATAGTCAATACAGAGTCTCCAAGTCCCATCCTTCTTCTGTACCAACATGATCGAGCTCCCACAGGATGATGAACTCGGACGGATGTGACCTTTCTGAAGCAGCTCCTGAATCTGCCTCTTGATTTCATCGTTCTCCAAAACGGAGCATCGATAGATTGATCCATTCGGCAATGGCACACCTAGGGTCATATTGATGGAGTTATTGACCTAACAGTGCAGAGGAACCCCTACGGGGGAGGTGAAGATGTCCTCGTACTCCTCAATGACCTTGTCCATATGTAGTTGTCATGCAGACAGGCCCTGTCTGGAGGTTGTGGCCATTGTCTTCCTCTTTCCTTGAGGGCGTATCATCAGGAAAACAAATTTCCAGGTTTTTGAAATGACCATACTACATTGTTTTGCAGTAACCAAAGAGATGGCGGTTGGCAGTGCTACCTCCGGTATCTTGTACAACTTATTTCCCAAAGTAACAATAACAACACGTGGCCTTAAATCATACACAGCATGTTGCTTCCACAAGTATGGTTGCCCTAATAATACATCACAAACTTCAAGGGGAGCAATGTCACACAATACCTCATCCATGAAGGGCTTGATGTTGTGTGGAAGGTGACATTGCTGTCTCACACAAAGATCCCATCCTTGGTGAAGCCACCAGATGGTGTACGGTTGTGGATCTGTTGTGGTCGGTAAGCCCAGCCACTTCACGACCTCTGCGAAAATGAGGTTCTTTTGGCTCCTGCTATCAACAATGAACTGTAGAGGGGAGCCCTTTACCCACATCTGGGAGTGGAAGAGACACTCCTCCTCTGGATCTTCAGGTTCTTCCTTCTAGATCTTCATGGTGGCAACGGTGGCATTAGGCTTCACATCGATAATCTGCTTCCCTTTATCATTACCCTTGTCGGGTTCTGACTCAGAGTCGGAACATGCATCTGATTCTGAAACCTTTAGCTCGGCCACCAGTGACTACTTGGCCTGACACTCACTTGTGTTGTGAGTGGAGCTCTTATAAAACTCACACCACTTTCCCGTGTCCTTTTTTGGCTTCACGGCACTGTTCTTTGCTTGCAACTTTGCCAAGTTGTCTTGGGCCACCCCGCCTTGGCTTTGTCCTTTGTTCTACGGTTTGGGGACACCTTTCCATTGCTTCAGATTCATAGATCCAAAGTCTCGCTTCTTCTGTTTAAACTTTTTCTCTACCTTGACGGCATATCGGTATGTCGTGCTGAGCAAGGAGATGTTCAAGAATTCTATTTATTCCTAGATGTACTTGTGCAGGCAGCTGTAGTATTTGAGTGTCAAATGCTGCTCTGAATCCTTGATACCCAACTTTATGTGAAGGGTATGGAAAATATTGGTAAACTCCAGCACATCTTGGTCCCTTCCCTGCCGCAGCGTGGTCCACTTTATGTATTGATCCTCATAGCTTCCGACAGGGTAGTACTACTCCTTGATGGCATCCCAGAATGAATTCCAAGTGGGTGCAACTGAAAATAGTGAGCTTTTACCTTCATCATTTTGCTCGTAGTAGGTTTCCCACTAGTCCTTGATGTGGGGTCTACTTTGAGAAGACCGAAAATAATCTTTTCCCGACTAGAAAAATCATGAACAAAAAAATAACCCTCTAGCAGATTTAACCATTTATCGACGACATCTGCGTCTATTTGACCCTTGAATATGGGGATTTCAAAATTAACTTGTACCTTAAACAGTGTGGCATTTCCAGAGTAGCTGTTGGAAGACGATGTGTCGCCCCTGGGTAGCCGCTAAAGGATCTGGGTAAAGTTGTCCATCATCGCGTTCCTTTGTCGCTCGAGGGCTTCTTCGAGCAAGATTTTTATAGGATCTCCTACCCCCTCGTCTTTCTTTCCATCCACCATGGGAGGCCATCAGGATTTGCAAGGCTGGTCTTGCAAAGGTTTGACCAGTTCAAGCCCTAACTCCTTATATCCCGACTTCATTGGGGACATGCAAAGAAAAACAGAGAAAAAGAAAACTTCTCTGATACCACTGATCTAGATTTAAATAGGAACGCACCAAATTATAGAGATAACCATAAACACAGAGATGCAGCGGAAATAATACTTCATTTCATTAATGTAAAATACTGAAATATGCTTACAAACATAAATGGAAATAAACTAGCAAGGGCGATGGTAGCTTATCTCTGAGAAGAGATGTGATGCCTAGATGCCTTTGAACTATGTTACAATGATGCTCAAAGGCCTATTTATTGTTGAGAAACAATGGAAAAACCTAAACATCCAAAAACCTAACCCTAGAAGATGAAACGCCAAACTGTGGGCCCCATTTGGGTAAATTGGTACATCAACATCTCGGGATCGTAACTTTGGCATACGATCTCCATTCGACGCACACAGTATCTTGTTAGAAAGATCTATCCAAGAACTACAACTTCGGGAAGAGCAATATAGGGCCAAGAATCCATGTTGCTCCCAATTTTCCCCAAAAATGTCGTTTAGGGCCTCAAAATGGCTCCGGAAGTTCAAGACCTGAAAAACTGCTAAAAATAGTAAATTGTGCTACAATTAAGGAAACTGAAAAGCTGAAAGAAACAATGGTGGGTGTCCAAGTGGACTTGGCGGGTGGCCACCAATATCCACATGGATCACATAGTTTCTTGTATTTTAGTTTAGATTAATCTATAAAATCATGTGGTTGCACCCTCTCCGTCACCTCTCTTGTAGGAGAATCAGTGGAAGAATTCACAACCATAGTCCAAATATATTATGTTTATGATTTCTTGTTAATAAATTAGTGTTAGTTTTCCTCCTTTAAATTTTCTTTATGTAGCTTAGAAGTCAGTTTATTGATTACATCAGTGGTATTGCATAAATTGGATGTTATTTAAATTCAACTCATCTTTTACATCATAAGTTATTTCATTTTTCCAATGATAAATGGGTGCATGTATTTGATTGATTGCAGGGCTGGATGATTTGTAGGGAAGGGAAACTTCACCACTTCCATCTTAAGCTCCTTCATCTTCTCCTTCCACTTCCAAACTCTGTCCCAAAACCCTAATTTATAAGCCATTCTGCCTATTACATCGAAAGCACTCATCCTAGTGCAAGAAATTCCTCTGAGATGTCCTGAGCTTGGCTATGGGCTCAAATCAACCTCCCTCCATTTGCTTTGACTTCCATCCACCTCTCCATACCCTAAAAACAACATTTTCACCTTCAAAAACCACTTGGATTCCCTCCTGTAGCATTACAGGCCTCCTTGAGCAATCACTTATAGCAAATGTTCAGAATCATGATTGTTATTAGACCAAAATGAGTAGGTGTTAGTCAAAGATCACATCGCCAGAGATAAGGATCCATGAGAGGCAATTACTAAATGTTGCAAAACACATGGAGAGTGTTAGTTTATCCAATTCCCAACAACATGAGTCGAGTGTGTATCGAACTCATGACCTAATACCAAATGTAGTTTTAACTCTGTACAGAAATTACCTGCAAATGAATTATAAATAAAATAAAATAAACAATGACGAGAATATGAAACAAATACAAAGAGATTTCCACTGGATCCCAAAAACGGGACTACCAGATTGATTTTTTGTTTTGTTCCTTTCAATTTTACGATACATATATATACATGTTGAAGTGTTCATAAACCCCAATCCATTAACCCTGGATTAAAACATAACCATATTTCCCTTGCCTGGATCTACAAAATACCATCGGCAGAAAACCGTGATGCCCAAAAACATGTGCGAAACACATGCACAAAACCATATGTAGGTCTTCCCACTTAATATAGGGTCCAAAAAATTATTCCCTGGGCACTGCCCTAGATCCTGGACCCAGTATAGGGGGGATGCGCTCAGTGCAACGAATAGGGAATTTGTACTTGTTATATTCTTAAAATTATTGGACATTGGATAAACCAATGCTCCCCGTGTGTTTTGTGACATGGGCTCACTGCCTCTCATGGATCCTTATCTCTGGTAATGTCATCATTGACTAACACCTCCAGGTTTCGGTTTAACGGAAATCATGATTCTAAACATTTGGTATCAGAGTTGATTTAGCTTCAAGGGGACACCTTTGTTGCTGAGGGGTTTTACTAGGGCCAGTGATAGACCATGTTCAATTGGGACATCTGCGAGATCGATTCTTGCGGTGAAAGAAGATGGAGAGTAGTGGAAAGATAGAGATCGAGAAATTTAATGGTCATATTTTTGAGTTGTGGAAACTCAATATGGAGGATCAGCTAGTGGATAAAGATCTATGGATTGGAGTAGATCTGGATACTAAACCAATGACAATGTCCTGAGAAGACTAGGCGAAGTTAGATCGAAAGGCAAGAGCACAATACAGTTGTGTATCTTTGATTTAGTATTGTTGAGTTTATCAAGGGAAGCTACAACGAAGGATTTGTGGGTCAAGATAGGGACTTTGTACCAATATAAGTCTCTAGTGAATAAATTGTTACTATGAAACAAGTTATATAACTCGAGGATGAAGGATGGAGACTTTGTGACAGATCATCTAAACACCTTTAATACTATGGTAAGCTAGTTGTTATCTATTGATATCAAAATTTCAAATGACGATACATGGATCAGTTTGTTGTGTTCTCTACCATATTCGTGGGATAGTCTAGTTGTTGCAATAGGTAGCAATACAACTACCTTGAAGGTTGATGAAATAGTCTCATCCTTGTTGTCAGAGGAGATGAGATGGAAAAATATAGAGATCCAAAATGGATATGCCTTGTCTATATGAGGAGGGTCCCATAACATAAATAAAAATAAGTCCTCGACTAGGATATCTAAATCTAGAGGGAGATCTAAATCTCCAAGAAAAATTGTGAAGGTATGTTGGAAATGTTGAAAGGAAGGGAACTTCAAAAAGGACTGTAGATCTAAAGCTCCTCAGAAAGGAAAGGGATTTGATGATGCTCCTTTTGTAGAGGATAAAACCAACTCAGATGATGGTGGGGATGTCTACTTGGCATCTTCTTCAATTACACATGTAGATCATGAGGCATGGTTGATTGAATAAGGCGCATCCTTTCACTTCACTCCCCATAGGAAGTGGTTCTGCTACCATGAGAAATATGATGGTGGTGATGTTTTCTTAGGGGATGACATGAAGTCTAGAATCATCTGACGTGGAAAATTAAAGGTGAGGTTGCAAGGTGGAAGGATTAGAACACTTTTGGGTGTTCCGCATATTCCTGTATTGGTTAGAACTTTGATTTCTGTAAGCAAGATGGATGATGCAGGTGTAGAAACAGTGTTCGAGAAATATACCTGCAAGATGGTTCAGGGAGCACTGATATTGACATGGGGAGTTAGGATTGGAAATTTGTACAAGCTTCTCGGTAACACTGTTATTGATGGGTGTGACAGTTATGTGGTTCCTAAAAGTGGAGTAGAAAATCTAGTGGTCTTTGGAGAAAATACCATGCTATGGCATCAAAGGCTTGGAAAAATTGCAGAGAAGGGCCTTCGAATACTTCATGGTAATAATATGGTAGAAGGTATGTCTAATTTCTCTCTCGATTTCAATTTATGTGAACATTTTTTATATGGGAAGCAGAATCAGGTGAGTTTCCCCTTGGGTGCTAAGAGGGCAAAAGGGATATTAGAGCTTGTGCATAGTGATGTGTTTGTACCTGCGTTAGTTCCATCACTGGGTAAGTCTATGTACTATGCATCATCTATATATGACTTCTCAAGGAATAGATGGGTATATTTTCTCAGGAATAAATCAGAAGTCATTGATAGGTTTACAGAATTCAAGGCTATTGTGGAAAACTAGATAGAGAAGAAGATAAAGGTGCTAAGGATAGATAATGGTGGAGAGTTCTGCAACAAGGAATTTGAAGAGTTTTGTAAGAAGTGTGGCATAACAAGGGAGAAGACTACTCCATACACACCTCAGAAAAATGGAGTTGCAGAAAGAGTGAATAGGACATTGATGGAAAAGGCAAGAACCATGTGTACTGGTGTCGGGTTAGGATAGGAATTATGGGTAGAGGCGGTAGAGATTGCATGTTACCTCGTCAACAGATCACCTTCATCAACGTTGGACGATAAGACTCCACATGAGTTATGAACTGGTAAGAAACCCTCTCTTTCCCATCTGAAGGTATTTAGTTGTAAATATATATGTACATGTACCAAAGGGGAAAAGAACCAAGTTGGATAGTAAATATGAAAGGTGCATCTTTATTTGGTATAAGGATGGTTTAAAAGGTTATAAGCTATGGAACCCATAAACAAGGAAGGTTGTTTATAGCTGAGATGTGGTGTTTAGAGAGATGAAATATTTTATTAAACATGAAGTCATACCAAAGGGACCTGGGAAGATAGAGTTCGAGTTAAAGGAGAAAGAATCAGACTCTACAGAAGAACAAGAATCAGAAGATGAAGAGCCACAAACTCTGGTTGTGAGAAGATAAGTTCAAGAAAGAAAAAAGCCAAAAAGGTATAGTCCATCTTCTTTCTATTCAAATTTTTATTTATCTATTACTTATGATGATCTTAGAACTGTTCGGGAGGAAACAGATTCAGAGGATGGAAAACTCTGGAAAGAGGACATCGTTGATGAAATGGCATCATTGGACAAAAATGAGGCTTCAGGTCTATTGGAGTTCACGGATACAAGGAAACCCATTGGAAGAAAATGGGTGTTTAAGAAGAATATGAATGTATAAGGCAAGGTGGAGAAATACAAAGCTCAGTTGGTAGAAAAAGGTTATTCCTAGGTGTTGGTATTGGGTGTAGTATAGAGCTTATAATTGTGCCAACATTTAATTTGTCAATTGGGAAATTTCGTGAACTTCAAGACGCAGCACTGGAAATGCCAGAGAAAGCCTTTGGAAACCTGCAAAATAAATGCTAGTCCATATTGCGTATTAATCTCATCAATAAATGAAATCCTACACTAAAAGAAAATTCGAGAAGACACCAACCCAAACAATTAAATCATGTGGGAAATAAAAGCAATTAATGGGAAAGGAAATTATAATTAAAAGTGAACAGAAGAGAAATCTGAACTAGAAATAAAGCAATGCCAACATAATAAAAAAAAGACTGTAAATGTTGGAATAAATTCAAAAGCAATTCAAAACCATTCTGCTTGCACTAATTCTACAAAAGGTTAACTTGAAAGCATCAGCAGCATAACAAGGAAATTTACTGTGTAAATAAACTTATGAAAGGAATTAAATCAATATGATCTCTCGCCTTCCTTTTCCTGAAAATAAATCTTGTAAACTATCCAGAAGTTAAAGGAAACTTATAATGGTAATTAAACATTTATCGATATCAAACATAGTGTAGTTTCCTTATTTATAAATATCGGCTTTCAAAACCATAAATACTCAAGTCGATCTCAAGTTCTGGAATATTAATTAAATGGGTCTCGATCAATTTGAGTTGAACGTTAGAGATCAAAAAAGTAGAGTCGATCTTGTAGATTCATACAATCTGGAGGGACACGAAGTTTATAAAATATTTCAAGTGAAAATATGATTAACGATGTAGCAAATGAAATAATTTGTAAAGGAACAATTTCTAGCAATTTAAATAGCATTAACTTGAAGAAGGAGATGGTTAAATCTTTCACACAGCAAATAATAGTATAGATGCTATTTAATCTAAAAGATGGAGAGCGATGTCGCGCTAGTCTGGAGGTCAACCCAACCAACTCACACCCTCTATTATTGACCTAGTTCACACAGAATGTAAAGTCATTAGAAGCAATAAATAATTAAATGGAACATGCTGGGAAATTGCTTCAATTGATTACTGAAAACAGTGTTTACATTATGCAGAAATCACTTAACTCCAGCAACACCAGAGGAGCGATCCATAGCTAATAAATTCCTAACGCTACATTGGGACCGACTCCTCCCTTATGCGTTCCCTCAGTCCCTGGCTGGATCGATTTCCTTTCTAAATGTCTAATTAATTGAAATCTTACATTAACTCCTTTCCACTCCAGGCAATCTATTATATATGTATTAGATTAAAATTTGGGCCTTTAATTAGCCGATGAGCAGATCTCAACAATTTTCCATGAATAAAGAATTGGTTTTGTAACTAAATATTGAAAGAGGGAACGATTTTGGTGAATCATTCCTCTTTTCTTGGAGTGGCTGTTGTGATTTGGCTAATCAATCCCTTCTATGTGATTCAAACTGTCAGCCAAGTGATGTCGCCTCCTTTGCGGTGATATTAACTTGTTTGGCAAGATAGGATTCGTAGATCTTTGCCACCAATCTTGGATCCATCCAACAATTGAAGACTGACATCGATGTAGTCATCAAGAATGGCCTATGTTTCCCATTGTTCTTACATAGAGATATAGAGGGTTCTTTTGATTTACCTTCATAAGTAAAATCCACATCTTCTAGTTGGATATGTTGACATGGCATGACATTACTGCATGTGAAATCAATGGCTTCAAGAAACAAAATTGAGATTACAAGGTCATGAAAGAAAATCCCTGCCAACATAGAAAAGCAACATATCAGAGTTGGTATTTAGAGGTCGACTTCACCCCTGGGAACTTTAGAGTGGGCTTCATAGAACTAGTAGTAATGTTTTTGGATCTTGAGGAATGTGATTCTTGTATCAAATGCCCAGCAGTCGATATGCTGATCCAAAGTGCTATAACGTACTTGCCAAGGTCGTCCATCATGTCCATCATGTTTGGAAACTTCTGCCTCTTCCAGCCAAGCCTATGTAAGTGGATTTTAAAAACCTTCATGAATCCTTTGCACCCTTCAATTCAATGGTAGCAAATACTTGCGTAATGTAAAGGCATGTAAAAGAAACTGCAAAGCATTTCTTTCAGACACTGCCTGCAACCCTGTATTGTTAAGACATAGTGCATCAAGACCACTAGGGATGCAGCAAAGTGCTTTTGAGGAAGGGAGAAGTAAATCTTCTGATATAGCATCCAAGAAGGCAGTAGTAGGCCTGCTACATGCAGCGTTGAAAAAAAAGTTGGATCTTTATGAATTAGTTCACTCATAATTGTCACTGCCGAAGAGAAGATGTCACCACCAAATTTATGCGAATGACTAAATAATCTACTCCTTGAATGATTCCCCTGTTTCACCCTCATAAAGTTCCCCAGTTGGTAGCATTTCCATAATGTTCGATTGAGACGTTACCTTTGCAGTATGCAACAACCTTTTAAACATGAAGTATGCATTATTTGGATGTGTGGCACTCATCACAGTCAACTTTCTGAGAGAACTACTCACACAAACCAGCAGCACTATTTAACATTTTAAGTAGGCAATACTGTTGGAAGCTAGACAAATAACCAACGGCCCAATCCTTCTTCCATAATGTGCAGATATAGCAGAAATATTATCATAGGATTACCAATAACATTTTCCACACTTTGAGCCCCATGAACTGGAGGGATTGAGTGCAGGTACAACTTCAAACATGATGACATCAATGTAAGAGTTTGCATGGACAAGTGAAAATCCACTGCCAGCAAAATACCTAGTCACATCACTGCCTTCATGAATAGACATAAGACCAGGTTTGAGTTCAGCATAGTGCAGGAAGCCATAAAATGGTGCAGGCACGTAAATACAATGGTGCATGCATGTCCCATAGTATAATCAAACCAGTTTTAATCATGCAACATACAAACCTTAATTAAACTCTCATTAATGCTATTTTAATCCAGTTAAAACAAAGAAAATAACAAATACTATTTGAAAATAATCGTTTAGCCAATCGAAAACATGAGGGAAATAAATAAAAATAAGACAAAACTGAGACCCAACATCCCCCAATACTAACCATCTTGCATGTCCTCATGCAAGGAAATCAGGTACTGTTACTTCCTCGCAAAAAAACAAAATTAAAAACATTTGTAGGTATTCAAAATGATGTTCCTGCAATTTTGCGTGATCACACTTCCTGCACTAGTTAAAGATTGCTCTAAAACAGAGTGTCTACAAGATTATTTATTTGCTTAAACTGATTTCAAGAAAACCTAAAACAAAGGCTGCCATAAAAAATAAATTGCATAGATGGTGTTATTACTTGAATAAAATAGCTAACTTTTAAAATTTCCAAAGAATATCTCACAGGCATCCTTGATCAGAAGTTACAGTTTAAAATCCTCGTTGTAAATATGAGTGATTATCCCATAGTAATTATCTTACCATTATCCATGTATAGTTAAAGCTCCTCTTGCCTGGGTACAGTGAATTACCTGCACTAAGGGTTCCACGTCCATAAAAATCATTCTGAAAAAGATATAACTCCAAGGTATAACAACAAAAGGATTTTAAAGCCATTCTCAAAGAGATTGATAGTGAGTTCACACAAAGCAAAAGTGACCAATTAAATTATAGTGTAGAGTTAAATTTAATACCACAGGCATGGCCTTGCTGCCAGCAGGCGTCCATAGCCTTGACAGGGGTACCTTTGAACCTTATGAAATGATTTTGTCCCACCTATTAGATATAGATTCAGAGTCGTTTAAGAGAATTTTATTTTTTCTCTTTTTAGAAGTTAATTGAAGGTCATTGTCCTGGCTTGGTAACCAGCTATCGACAGTGCCATTCATGAGAACTAACAAGAATGAACAAGTTGGCTCGCAATGAGACCTATCATCTTCCAGTTTTTCAACTGAAATCCATTACCCTGACTTGGTGACTAGTGTGGTAATGTCATTCTCCTTAGGACCCATGATCATAGTAGGTCGGCTCACAATGAGACCTCCTATCCCTCAATTAAGTCGTTTATGTTTTTACAAAAAAGCCTCTGATTATGATTAACCTCAGATGGGTTATTTAATAGGTGGGGAAGCAAATCTACTCTTTAAGGGTGCAGGATGGCATGAAAACTTTTTAATTACTATTCTTTACTAGTTGGTGATGCTACCCAAAGAACTTATTTAAAAAACATCTCGGATAATGACCAAAAATATTCCTTCAGTTGATCATGTCAGTGTTCTTTATGAAAGCTTATTAGAGTTTTGTAGGCGTGGTCCACTATAGGAAGTTTTTCACCACTACCTTCGAAGAGGAACTTGAAAATATTTTCTGGATGATAGTTGTGTAGAAATTTTGAATAATATGACACTTATTCATAGAGATTATCCTGATTATACACTATTTGTGGAATGCATGCATAATACATAACCTCCTCTACTATTGATCATCAATTTGCAGTATTCAGAAACAATCGCATGCGCACATTGAAGCATCAATCACACATATCAACACAGTATATCATAGGGAAAGCATACAGCTGAAAACCCCCAACTATCTGTATATTATATTGATTGAGAACATGTAACAATACATAGTACAATACTCCTCGCAAGTACTTAGTACTCTCTCCACCTGTTACACACAAACTAGCTCAGATCTGAATCAATCACAGGTTCAAATCTCCTAGCACTGTGCCAGCTAGCACTCTACAAAACACTTGTGCCTCTCACATTGCTGCAGCCTGCTAGCTATGCGCTGTCCTAGGATTCCCTACACTGTCGCTCTCTCTACCGCTCCATCGGCATCTTTCTCTACC
The DNA here is from genome assembly GCA_031772625.1 of Pinus tabuliformis. NCBI lineage: Eukaryota > Viridiplantae > Streptophyta > Pinopsida > Pinales > Pinaceae > Pinus > Pinus tabuliformis. Next base: position 1,334,598,550 of record CM062804.1, on the reverse strand, counting down.
CAATCAGTCAGTTCCTGCTACTCCACATTGGGGCTCCCGTAGCAAGGTCTCATCCAAGAGATTGGGTACCTCTAGGACCCTGCCCCTCCTCCTGGGGATGATCACTCTATATCAGCCCACCTCCTACCTGGAGGTATGGCTGCATGTGATCCCTCAGCCCACCTGGCTCGAAGTTTCCCCCTACTGGAGGTCTCTGCATGAGTAGATGTCTCTACTCGATCTCCTCTCAGCTTCCCTTGTTGTGGCTGCTCCACAACCTCCTGAAGCTGTTGCACCAATCGTGGCTCCTCCACAATCGTCTGAGACTTCTTCTGGCTCTACATGTTGAGAGGTAATATAGGCTCCCTCTCAACCACCAAGTCTCCATCAGTTGCCTCGCTGCTCAAGGCTTTGCATGCATCTTGAACCTCAAGAGCATACAGGTTCTTGACCCATGAACCAATTTGCTTCACCTCTCTAGTGATGATGTGTCTAAGAAAAACCTTTCCCTTACTGAAGACTACATCATATCCTCTGTCTTCTAGCATCGTGATCGACACCAAGTTTCTCTTCAATCCTGGTACATACTTGACATCGGTCAAGGTAAGGCGAGCTCCATGCTCCCTTTGAAAAATAACCATGCCTACACCTGAGACACTATACTTCTCATCATTACCCATCGCTATGAGTATCTCGAGATCTTTCTCCTCCAAAGTACTAAACAAACTCTTGTCACCGGTCATGTGGAAAGTAGCTCCACTGTCAAGAAACCAACCACTTCCCACCATGGATGAAACCATGCATGCGAAGAGTGTGAAATCCAACTCAAACTGTGAAGCAAGTGCCTCACCTCCAGATCCTTCCCCGAATCCCTTCTTGGATTTCCTCCGTGGACAATTTGCAGCATAATGGCCCACCTCATGACAATGAAAGCATTGCACTTTTGATTTGTCAACCTTCTTCCCATCATTGGAAGAACTGGATTCGGAAAGAGAACCCTTCTCCTTCCCCTTCTTTGCTTTGGCAGCCAAAGCACAATTTTCTTCATCAGATGCCTTTGATGAAGATCCATCTTTGGTATTCCGTCTGATCTCCTCCTGCACAAGATCTGACCAAAGTCTCTCCCATCCTGGAAATTTCTCCTGACCATTGACAGAGTCCTGATAGGAATTCCAACTCTTTAGAAGACCAAGAAGAGCCAAGCTCACCAAGTCCTCATCATCGACAGTCACCCCCACACTCCCCAGCTCATCCCGGCATTGGGTGAACTTCGTGAGATACTTGGGCATACTGTCTCCATTCTCACACTTAATGTTTCTGAGTTTATCCTTGAGTGCCAACTTCCTCTGGTCACTCTTACTTTGGAATAAATCTGTCAACGCTTTCCACATCAAGTATGGAGAAGCCTTTCCATGCAGGCTGGATACAATGTGATTCTTCACGCCCTCCAACAGAATCCTTCAACACTTTGTTGTCTTCTTTTGCCAAACCTCAACGTGAGCAGCATCAGTAGGCTTTGGGACCTCAGCATCTATGAAATCCTTCAACCCATTTTCATCTAACACCACCTCCATCCTGTCTTTCCATGCAGTATAATTCGAGCTGCCTTCAAGAGCATACTCCAATCGCAAACTGTTGAAAGACATTTCAACTTTGACACCAAGAAAACACTGCTGAAAATTCGAATTCCACCAGCTCAAAACTCAACCGCTTCTGATCTAAAATTCGAGAGAACAAAGTATTTCTTGTACAGAGATTGACTGTATGGGCTTTTACCGGATATCTCACCTTCCAAAAGAAGGATGAATCCAGAGGCTACCTAGCCCGATTACAGACTCTGCCTAAAGAAATAAAATGTAAACACTTTCTGAATAATAGATCTGATGATCAACTCTTCTCTGATACCATGTAGAAATTTTGAATAATATGAGACTTATTTACAGAGATTATCCTGATTATACACTATTTATGGAATGCATGCATAATACATAACCTCCTCTACTATTGATCATCAATTTGCAGTATTCAGAAACAATCGCATGCGCACATTGAAGCATCAATCACACATATCAACACAATATATCACAAGGAAAGCATACAGCTGAAAACCCCCAGCTATTTGTATATTATATTGATTGAGAACATGTAGCAATACATAGTACAATACTCCTCGCAGGTACTCAGAACTATCTCCACCTGTTACATACAAACTAGCTCAGATCTAAATCAATCACAGGTTCAAATCTCCTCTGTTGCTTGCCTACCTCGACTGCGCAATCCTACATGAGAATAGATGAGAATGGCTGATACAAACTCGTATTTCCCTTGGCTTAACCATGCAATCCTCATTGGCAATACTCAATCCATTGATTGTGCAAATCTCATGCACAACTATAGTCACAACTGATAGCTGTCTTGCCCTTTCACTCACCTCTAACACTTGTCTCCACTGAACTGTCCATGCACTGAGTTAACTGATGTATTATTTAGTTGATTTATGAGTTAATAATTAGTGAATTAATTAACAATCAATTCACATCACTCATCACTAGTGTATTTGTAGTTAAACTAAATACAACTAGTTCAACTAAGTCAAAATGAACACAACTCCATCAACTCCTCAATCAACTCCACCAAACTCAATCACTTGAGTTCTAACTGAAGTCCATCATGCAATAGCTCAACTGACTCATAAGAAAAGCGTATTTGCTTCTGACAGCTGCATGTGCCACATATGTAGCTCAAACTGAAGTGCTCCAAGAGGATAAGATAATGTTTATAGTCCAAATATTATTAAGAGCTAATAATATTTGACTGTTCTATTTTTAGCCTCGAAGTCTAAAAATAGACTTCGCCCATATGTCTAAAAATAGAAGTCCATATATTTTTACCAACATGACCAATCATCCACAAATAGCATCCTTCAACTCATATACCATGATCCATATGTCTAAAAATAGACTTTGCGCCAAAAATAGCCTGCGGGCCCACTTAGTGAAGGAGACTCCTTTCCACTAAGCTCCATCATCTTGTTCCATTTTCAACACTACCTCTCTACAAGATATGGATTATCTTCAACCCCTATCCTGCAACTCTGGAATGTTCTGCATGCAACACATTTGCCCGGTCCACTTGCTCCAACAACACTTGGAACAAAAAACACTCCCAACTAACCACTCTGTTGGGTTAGGAACATACTTAATGTTGAAGCTCTACCTGCTGCTGACAAGTGCTCCCTCTCTGACATCTACGCTACTGCAACATCTCCATGCATCTCGCACCATTCCACACTTTTGTGTGCCACCTAGCACTATGCAAAACACTTGTGCCTCTCGCATTGCTGCAGCCTGCTAGCTATGCACTGTCTTGGGATTCCCTACACTGTCGCTCTCTCTGCCACTCCATTCACATCTGTCTCTACCCAATCAGTCAGTTCCTGCTACTCCACATCAGGGCTCCCGTAGCAAGGTCTCATCCAAGAGGTTGGGTACCTCAAGGATCCTGCCCCTCCTCCTTGGGACGATCACTCTATATTGCCCCACCTCCTACCTGGAGGTATGGCTGCATGTGATCCCTCAACCCACCTGGCTCGAAGTTCCCCCCTACTGGAGGTCTCTGCATGAGTAGATGTCTCTACTCGATCTCCTCTCATCTTCCCTTGTTGTGGCTGCTCCACAACCTCCTAAAGCTATTGCACCAATCGTGGCTCCTCCACAATCGTCTGAGACTTCTTCTGGCTCTGCATGTTGAGAGGTAATATACGCTCCCTCTCAACCACCAAGTCTCCATCAGTTGCATCGCTGCTCAAGGCTTTTCATGCATCTTGAACCTCAAGAGCATACAGGTTCTTGACCCGTGAACCAATCTACTTCACCTATCTAGTGATGATGTGTCTAAGAAAAACCTTTCCCTTACTGAAGCCTACATCATAGCCTCTGTCTTCCAGCATCGCGATCGACACCAAGTTTCTCTTCAGTCCTAGTACATACTTGACATCGGTCAAGGTAAGGCGAGCTCCATGCTCTCTCTGAAAAATAACCATGCCTACACCTGAGACACTTTACTTCTCATCATTACCCATCGCTATGAGTATCTGGAGATCTTTCTCCTCCAAAGTACTAAACAAACTCTTGTCACCGGTCATGTGGAAAGAAGCTCCATTGTCAAGAAACCAACCACTTCCCACCATGGATGAAACCATGCATGCGAAGAGTGTGAAATCCAACTCAAACTGTGAAGCAAGTGCCTCACCTTCAGATCCTTCCCCGGATCCCTTCTTGGATTTCCTCCATGGATAATTTTCAGCATAATGGCCCACCTCATGGCAACGAAAGCATCGCACTTTCGATTTGTCAACCTTGTTCCCATCATTGGAAGAACTAGATTCGGAAAGAGAACCCTTCTCCTTCCCCTTCTTTGCTTTGGCAGCCAAAGCACAATTTTCTTCATCAGATACCTTTGATGAAGATCCATCCCTAGTATTCCGCCTGATCTCCTCCTGCACAAGATCTAACAAAAGTCTCTCCCATCCTGGAAATTTCTCCTGAACATTGACAGAGTCTTGATAGGAATGCCAACTCTTCGGAAGACCAAGAAGAGCCAAGCTCACCAAGTCCTCATCATCGACAATCACCCCCACACTTCCCAGCTCATCCCGACATTGGGTGAAATTCGTGAGATACTTGGGCATACTGTCTCCATTCTCACACTTAATGTTTCTGAGTTTATCCTAGAGTGCCAACTTCCTCTGGTCGCTCTTGCTTTGGAATAAATCTATCAACGCTTTCCACATCAAGTATGGATAAGCCTTTCCATGCAGGCTGGATACAATGTGATCCTTCACGCCCTCCAACAGAATCCTTCGACACTTTGCTGTCTTCTTTTGCCAAACCTCAACGTGAGCAACATCAGTAGGCTTTGGGACCTCAGCATCTACGAAATCCTTCAACCCATTGTCATCTAACACTGCCTCCATCCTATCTTTTCATGCAATATAATTCGAGCTACCTTCAAAAGCATACTCCAAGCACAAACCGTTGAAAGACATTTCAACATTGACACGAAGAAAACATTGCTGCAAATTCGAATTCCACCAGCTCAAATCTCAACCAATTCTGATCTAAAATTCGTGAGAACAAAGTATTTCTCGTACAGAGATTGACTGTATGGGCTTTTACCAGATATCTCACCTTCCAAAAGAAGGATGAATCCAGAGGCTACCTAGCCTGATTACAGACTCTGCCTAAAGAAATAAAATGTGAACACTTTCTGAATAATAGATCTAATGATCAACTCTGCTCTGATACCATGTAGAAATTTTGAAAAATATGACACTTATTCACAGAGATTATCCTGATTATACACTATTTGTGGAATGCATGCATAATACATAACCTCCTCTACTATTGATCATCAATTTGCAGTATTCAGAAACAATCGCATGCGCACATTGAAGCATCAATCACACATATCAACATAGTATATCACAGGGAAAGCATACAGATGAAAACCCCCAACTATCTGTATATTATATTGATTGAGAACATGTAACAATACATAGTACAATACTCCTCACAAGTACTCAGTACTATCTCCACCTGTTACACACAAACTAGCTCAGATCTGAATCAATCACAAGTTCAAATCTCCTCCCCTGCTTGCCTGCCTCCACTGCGCAATCCTGCATGAGAGTAGATGAGAATGGCTTATCCAAACTCGTATTTCCCTTGGCTGAACCATGCAATCCTCATTGGCAATACTCAATCCATTGATTGTGCAAATTTCATGCACAACTATAGTCACAACTGATAGTTGTCTTTCCCTTTCACTCACCTCTAACACTTGTCTCCACTGAACTGTCCATGCACTGAATTAACTGATGTATTCTTTAGTTTATTTATGAGTTAATAATTAGTGAATTAATTAACAATCAATTCAGATCACTCATCACTATTGTATTTGCAATTAAACTAAATACAACGAGTTCAACTAAGTCAAAATGAACACAACTCCATCAACTCCTCAATCAACTCCACCAAACTCAATCACTTGAGTTCTAACTGAAGTCCATCATGCAATAGCTCAAATGACTCATAAGAAAAGCGTATTTCCTTCTGACAGCTGCATGTGCCACATATGTAGCTCAAACTGAAGTGCTCCAAGAGGATAAGATAATGTTTATAGTCCAAATATTATTAAGAGCTAATAATATTTCACTGTTCTATTTTTAGCCTGCAGTCTAAAAATAGACTCCGCCCATATGTCTTAAAATAGAAGTCCATATATTTTTACCAACATGACCAATCATCCACAATTAGCATCCTGCAACTCATATACCATGATCCATATGTCTAAAAATAGACATAGTCTAAAAATAGACTTTGCGCCAAAAATAGCCTGTGGGCCCACTTAGTGAAGGCGACTCCTTTCCACTAAGCTCCATCATCTTGTTGCATTTTCAACAAGTTGTTAGAATAGGGGAGAAGTATTATATGTAACTTATAACGATATCCTTGAATTACATGTTAATCCATAATCAAAGTCACTTTAAAATATGAGGTATTGTGTGTAAATTTCTTCTGACAAGTCTTACCATGAGAGTGCATGATAATAGAAATTTCCAAAGCTATGATTTTAGGGAATCACAAGTTCAAGAGTGTTGTTAAACATCTTTATTCATTATTCTCCTATTATCCTACCCTATTTTTAAAGAAGGAAATATCACCTTTAAGTGAAGGCATACTTCCAATGAAGCCATGTGCGTAACAAAATGTTGATTATACTCACACTTAGTTTTAAGGAATAGACTTCAATACATACCAAAGCATGAGAAACCAATTACTTCAATTGACATAGTACCAAGAGTTTCCAAATGGGGAGGAAATAAGGTGGTTGGATGAATGTTCAAAACCAATATTCAATGGAATCTGCATATGTATGATTCTCCAACTGATGCAAGTCTTCCACAATTTGATAGTCATTTTCCTGGAGGCACAAAGAATCTGGTGAAAGACAAAAGGTAAATCCCTCAAATTTAGGCTCAAATATTTGATTTTAAAATTGACAAGAATGGTTGAAAGGGATTCTAGGGTTTCGAGTTTCAACAACATTTTCAGAACAAGTTCCAATGAAAGATTGCTCCTCTGGTGGTCTTTGAATGATAAATTTCCGGGGTGAATGCTCTATAGTAATGGTGGAAGTTTCCAAATTCATTCCCTTTCCAAACATGGAAGATGTACTATTTTGTTTAACATGGGAATCAGCCAGGAAAATAGGTGGTTCAAACTGTTGTGCAACCTGATGGTTTAGATTAGGGTTCATGATATGGTTTGGGTTAGGGTTTTGGTTAATGCTTGGACTAAGGCTTGGCTTTGGATTGGGATTAGGGTTTAGACTAGGGTTAGGTCTAGGGTATGGATAAGGGTATGGACTAGGGTTAGGGTATGGATGAGGGTATGGACTAGGGTTAGGGTACGGATTAGGGTTTGAATGAGAGCTAGGGTATGGGTAAGGATAAGGAGTAGGGTAAGGATTAGGATAAGGGGTAGGGTATGGATTGAGGCTAGGGTAAGGTTGCACATGCAGCTGAGACCATGGGGGAGGATAAATTAATGGTGCATTGGAGAGAAATTTTGGTTGTTGTTGGTCCTCATATGATTGAATTTGCATGGGAGATTTCACTAGAGATAAGGATCCAAATGATTCTTGAGGCCATCGTGATATCTGGCTTAAGGATGAGGGCCAAGGAGAGGGCCACTATGACCATGAAGTAGGATATTCGATTGGGGGAGGATTAAAAGTTTGCCATGAAACTGCAGGATTATAAACATGTTGAGGAACCTGCTGAGGATGATAAACATTATTCCAAGTATCAAATGGTGATGAGTTTTGAGTTATACCTGGTAGTCGATTTGATTCCTTACTTGATTTCTTGAGTTTCTGCAGTAATCTTGGTCGTGCTGGGAAATTTTCTTTTAGATGATCCTCTTCACAAATTTTCCAAATTTTCAGACTACTAAGTGGACACTTTCCAAGGAGCTGTTTCTTTCTACAGTTGGCTCAAAATATAAGTGGTGGGTTTTCATCCTGCTCCCACTCTTCTTGCAAATCATCCAATTTTGAAATCAAAGATTTAATAATATCATTTTTATGTTTAATTAAATATTAAAATTTTCAATTGTTAATTCTTCATCGGATGAATTGTATGTCTCTCTAGTAGCATTAAAATTCCTCATTACATGATTCCCATTTCCCTGTGTTTAACAAGCCAACTGGTACATTCGTTAGCACATGAATGGTGTATATATATATATATATATATATATATATATATATATATATATATATATATATATATATATATATCTATATATATATATATATATATATATATATATATATATATATATATATATATATATATATATATATATAGGGTGGGCAGTGCTTTCAACATCAAAGAAAATGACAAACCTTAAAGAAACAGTGCAGGAAAGAAATAAATTCAAAGAACATAAAATTACAAGAGAAACTCTGTGAAGGAAAAAAATGTGCAACAGATCACCAAGGTTAATCCCCTGAGTGCCTCCCCGGAAATGGCGCCAAAATGTTGGGTGCAGTATAGGGCTTATAAATGTGCCAACATTTAATTTGTCAATCAGGAAAGTTCATGAACTTCGAGACGCGGCACTAGAAATGCTAGAGAAAGCCCCTAGCAACCTGCGAAATAAATGCTAGTCTATCTTGCATATTAATCTCATCAATAAATGAAATCTTGCACTAAAAGAGAATTCGAGAAAACACCAATCCAAACAATTAAATCATGCGGGAAATAAAAGCAATCAATGCGGAAGAAAATTGCAATTACAAGTGAACATAAGGGAAATCTGAACTAGAAATAAAGCAGTGACAACATAATAACAAAAAGACTGTAAATGCTGAAATAAATTCAAAAACAACTCAAAACCATTCTACTTTCACTAATTCTACCTGCACTAATTCTGCATAAGGTTAACTTGAAAGCATCAGCATCATAACAAGGAAATTTACTGTGTAAATAAACTTATGAAAGGAATTAATTTAATATGAATCACTCGCCTTCCTTGTCCTGAAAATAAATCTCACAAATTGTCCAGAAGTTAAAGGAAACTTATAATGGTAATTAAATATTTATCAATATCAAACATAGTGTAGTTTCCTTATTTATAAATATCGACCTTCAAAACCATAATACTCAAGTCAATCTCAGGTTCTAGAATATTAATTAAATGGGTCTGGATCAATTCGAGTTGAACGTTAGATCTCATAAAGGCAGATCCAATCTTATGGATTCAGAAAATCTAGAGGGACACGATGTTTATAAAATATTTGAAGTGCAAATATAATTAACAATGCAGAAAATGAAATAATTTGTAAAGGAATAATTTGTAGCAATTTAGGTAGCATTAACTTGAAGATGGAAACAGTTAAACATTTCACACAACAAATAACAATCTAGATGCTATTTAATATAAAAGATGTAGAGTGGTGTCGAGCTGGTCTGACGTCGAACCCAACCAGCTCACACCCTCTATTAGTGACCTGGTTCACACAGAATGTAAAGTCATTAGATGTAATAAATAATTAATCAGAGCAAGCTGGGAAATTTCTTCAATTGATTACTAAAAACAAAATTTACATTATGTAGACATCACTTAACTCTAGCAAGACTAGAGGAGTGATCCATAGCTGATAAATTCGTGAAGCTACATTGGGATTGACTCCTCCCTTATGCGTTCCTTCAGTCCCTAGCTGGATCGTTTTCCTTTCTTACTGTCTAATTAATTGAAATCTTCCGTTAACTCCTTGCCACTCCAGGAAATCTATTATATATTCATTAGATTACAATTTGGGCTTTTAATTAGCCAATTAAAAGATCTCAACAATTTGCCATGAATAAAGAATTGGTTTTGTAACTAAATATTTTAAGAGGAAACGATTCTGGTGAATCATACCTCTTTTCCTGGAGTGGCTGGTGTGATTTGGCTATTCAATCCCTTCTATGTGATTCAAACAGTCATCCAAGTGATGTAGCCTCCTTTGCGGTGGTATTAACTTGTTTGGAAAGATAGGATTTGTAGATCTCCACCACCAATCTTGGATCCATCTGACTGTTGAAGACTGACATCGGTGTAGTCATCGAGCATGGCCTATGTTTCCCACCATTCTTGCATAGAAATATAGTGGGTTCTTTCGATTTACCTTCATAAGTCAAATCCACATCTTCTAGTTGGATACCTTGACATGGCACGACATTACTGCATGCGATATCAATGGCTTCAATAAACAAAATTGAGATTACAAGATCACGAAAGAAAATCCCTGCCAACGTACAAAGGCAACATATTAGAGCTGGTATTTATAGGTCAACTTCACCCCTGGGCACCTTAGTGTGGGGTTCATAGAACTAATAGTAATGTTTTTGGGTCTTAAGGAAAACGATTCTTGTATCAAATGCCTAGCAGTCAATATGCTGACCCGCAGCACTGTAACATACTGTCCAAGGTTGTCCATCATGTCCATCGTGTTTGGAAGCTTCTGTCTCTTCCAACCAAGCATGCAAAAGTGGCTTTTCAAAACCTTCACGAATCATGTGCACCCTTCCATTCAATGGTAGCAAATACTTGCGTAATGTAAAGACATGTACAAGAAACTTCAAAACATTTCTTTCAGTCACTGCCTGCAACCCTCTATTGTTAAGACATAGTGCATCAAGACCACTAGGAATGAAGCAAAGTGCTTTTGAGGAAGGGTGAAGCAAATATTCGGATATAGCATCCAAGAAGGCAGTAGTAGGCCTACTTCATGCAATGTTGAAAAACATGTCGAATCTTTATGAATTAGTTCACTCATAGGTGTCACCGCTCAAGAGAAGATGTCACCACCAAATTTATGGGAATGACTGAATAATCTGCTCCTTGAAAAATTCCCACATTTCACCTTCATAAAGTTCCCTAGTTAGTAGCATTTCCATAATGTTCGATTGAGACCTTACCTTTGTAGTATGCAACAGCCTTGCAATCAGGAAGTATGTATTATTTGGATGTGTGGAACTCATCACAATCATCTTTCTGAGAGAACCACTCACACAAACCAGCAACACTATTTAACATTTGATGTAGGCAATGCTGCTGGAAGCTAGACAAATAACCATTGACCCAATATTTCTTCCATAATGTGCAAAGATAGCATAAATATTATCATAGGATTACCAATAACATTTGCCACACTTCGAGCCCCATGAACTGGAGGGTTTGAGTACAGGTACAACTTCAAACACGATGACATCAGTGTAAGAATTTGCAGGGAAAAGTGTAAATCCGATGCCAGCAAAATACTTAGTCACATCACTGCCTTCATGAATGGACATAAGACCATGTTTGAGTTTAGCATAGTGCAAGAAGCCATAAAATAGTGCAGGCACGTAAATGCAATGGTGCGGGCATGTCCCATAGTATAATCAAACCAGTTTCAATCCTACAACATACAAACCTTAATTAAAATCTCATTAATGCCATTTTAATCCTATTAAAACAAAGAAAGTAACAAATACTCTTTGAAAATAATCATTTATCGAATCAGCAACATGAGAGAAATAAATAAAAATAAGACAAAACTGAGCCCTGACAGTCGGGAATTGATTCTGGTGATATTTTTTCTCCTGTTGCCAAGGTAGATTCTATTAGATTACTTTTATCCATTGTTGCTGCTTTTGATTTTGAGGTAGAACAGATGGATATGAAGAAAATATTTCTTCACAGGGATTTGGAAGAAGTGATCTACATGAAGCAACCCAGAGGATTTGAAGTGAAGGGAAACAAATAACTAGTATGCAATTTAGAAAAGTCTATGTATGGCTTAAAAGAGACTACAATGATGTGGTATTAGAAATTTGATACATATATATGAGGAATTTGATTCATGAGAAGAAAATCGGATCACTGTGTGCATTTTAAATTAATTGGAGAACATGTTATTTATCTGGTCTTGTATGTGGATGATATGTTGCTAATTGGAAATGACAAAGAAATTATCCAGGATTTAAAGACCCAATTTTCCTCCAAATTTGACATGAAGGGTCTTGGTGCTGTAAACTATATTTTGGGCATGGATTTAAACAATATTGGGCTAAAGGAAGCTCTAGTTAAACTAGAGGTAGTATGTTGAAACAATACTACAAAGGTTTAATATGCATAATAGTAAACTGGTGAAGGTTCCTATTCCTATAGGTATAAAGTTATCTATTGAATAGTGTCCCAAGACATAAAAAGAGGACGAGGACATGTCTCATGTTCCATATGCAAGTGCAGTCAGTAGCATGATGTATGCAATGGTTTGCTCTAGACCAAACATTGCACAAGTAATGGGATTATTTAGTAGTTTTATCTCAAAATAAAGGAAGGAGCATTGGACAACAATGAAGTGGGTTTTCAGGTATTTGCATGGCACTAGTGATTATGGTTTTTGATACCTAAGAAGACCAAGATTAGACAAATTTTTGGACATCCATGGCTTTGTTGATGCAGACTGGGTTGAAAATTTGGATAAGAGAAGATCTACAAGTGGGTATGTGTTTAACCTATTTCAAGGTGTGGTTAGTTGGATGAGCAAGAGATAGTCTATAGTGGCACTTTCAACTACAGAGGCAAAATACATGGTATCCACTCATGCAAATAAGGAAGAAGTTTGGTTGCAGAGATTGTGTTCAAGTATGGGGTTAGTGTTACCTTTGTGGGGCCTGACCCAGGTCAGCGTTAGTTAGCCAAACAAATCCCTACACTAATAGCCCTTTCGACATTAGCCTGCGGAGCATGGACCGAACTCTCACCTTAAGCATTATGGGGGGATTGCTAGAACCAAGTTTCTGCACCCTCAAATGGTCGTCATCTTGGTTTATACCCTGTGTTCCTACTTTCGTGTAGGTCACTAAGATTTAGGGCTCTATCATTCTACACTTTATTCAGCCCTTCAGTACCTCCGTGAAGGTGTATGATTGACCTTCACGCAGCCTTAACCTGCGATCCAAGTACTTTCCTGTTGCTATGACAACATATTGTATAGGTTCCCAAGTTATCTTAAGTGTATTACTTATCTTACTAATCAATGACAGTTAGAAATGCGTAAACTAATATCCTTACTTGTGTTTAATTAACCAATACAATCACATACATTCGCACATCACATGAACATTGTAAATTAAACCCAAAATGCAACATAACCAGATGCATTAATAGGAAATAAATACACAGAATTTGCAGAATACTTCTCTTTATTGATATCTTTAGTTTAATACAAACTTTATCTGCCCTATGCACACATTTGTAGGGGTCCACGCACTCAACTGCGGACTTCCACCCTAGGCCTCTGCACACTCAGCTACAGATCCTCTACCTACACTAAGACCCAAGAACACTTAGACTCCAATACTAAACTCCTTACTCCATTCTTCATTACCAACTACTAAAAAATACTTAGAGCTTACTTACTTAGCTCCTTTTTATACAATCCCATGGTCTGCGGACCATGGGTGGATCTTTACAGCTGACTTTACACTTTACAAAATAAGGGCGAACAACCCTTCATAACTCTTGACACCTTCCCACTCTACGACCACAAAATGCAGAGACTTTACAACTTTATTACAAAATTGTCCCAAAATATGGGCTTTTAAAAAAATGTCCTTGGGGGAACCCGTTCCCAACAGGCCCCCAACAAAAACATGGTGACTCATCCTAAAGTCACTCTGTGGGTGCGAAGATCTTAGCGTGAAGACCTCCCAGCCTGACTTGTATGATGACAACCTCAACATTGCACTGTGTGGTCACCTGCTTCACTTCTTCAACCAACTGCTCTATCGCTGGTCCTGAACTGTCAGCCTGAAGCTTCTACTGAGTCACTTGCAGATTAGCAAGCTTGCCTTCAATAGAGGTCATGACCGAATAACCCTCATCCAACTAGGGCTTCAGGTGTGCCTTCAGTACCACCTCTTTGTGCTACGTTGCATCTACCTGTTCTGTCAATGTTTTGGCCTCCTACATCTTCGCCAGTATTTGTGTGAGAGAGACAGTGCACGCTATACCTTTTACTTCCTCATAGTGTTACTGCAGTTCTCGCACCTCTGTCTCCAGCCGTTGTACACTAGGTTCCTCCTGCAGGCTTATCGGGACCTCGAATGACTGTTCAAAAAGTTGTGTGAAATCTACTACTGCACTGTCTACCACCACTATCTCCTCTGTGACAGCAATTGCATGCTGCTCCTTTACTTCTGGCGGAGTTGAAGGCTAGGCCTTCAACTGTAAATCTGCAATCTGTAGCAAGTGTTGTGCACCTTTGTAGCAAGCTTATAGACCTGTTCATGTGCCTCCACATCCTCAGGAATGGCCAATTCGAGGACCATTCGGCAGGCTTCCCTCATAGCCTTAATCATGCACATATCTGTGTTAGTGAGTTCCATCATGGAAGTGAGGGCGATGTCTCACTGCAGGGCCATCTATTCATTATTAATATTATGCTCACTAATTACCTGCAAAGCACGGTGTTCACAGGCCCTCAGCTCCGTAATCACTCCATCTTGCCGTAGGTGGAGCGCCTTGCCTGGGAGCGCTACCAAGTTCAACCCCACTCCCTTGAGGGCACTGAAAGTGGGCCTGTCAACTTCATTTTCTGTGGTCAGTGCTCCATCCGGCAGCACTATTGCGCGGGAGTCCTTCACATGCAGCATCTCAGCAACTTCTAAAGTATCGATAGAAAGGCTGGTGGACACTATGTCAACCTATGATACACAGATCTGCAGCTCCTGCATACTCATCTAGATGGCCCCCAATAGTAGCTGTTGTTGCTACTCGAACTGAAATAATACCTCTGCGGTGACATCCTGCACCGTGTCTCCAATGTCATGAAAATCTCCCTCTGTTAGGGTGATTAGGTCCAGTGACGTTTTGCTAGCCTTGGATTTCTTTCATGGCCCCACTTTTTCTTGTTCTTTTGGACGTTTGACTTGGTCTGACATCATTTATGGGTCTGCTCCATGTTGCTCTATTTGCTCGTCTATTTCTTCCTCTATTTTTGGCGAAGGCGACCTTACGCCTTTGCCAAAGCCATGCTTTGTTTCATCTATCTTCTTTTGGGCGACATCACACTCTGCCTGGGCCATGTCAATGACCTCCTTCTTCCTCTTCTCGACTAGCCACGCCATCTTGAGATTGGCCTCCTCCTTTTTGCTCTGCGCGATGGACTTGCTCAACCCCACCGCCAAGTCTGAGGTAGTGAGCCATTCTATCAGCCAACAATCAAGTATTGCATCAACTGCATTGTCCATTGCCAAGTAAGGCAAGTCATACCATGTCTGCTTCGGGTTCTTCTGTTCCCAGATCGATATGCGATGAAAGTCTGCCTTGAACTCCACGTACTCCTGCAGTTTGGTAAACACAGTAGGCAACAACCGCGGTTTGAGATTGATAGCCATGAGGATGTTCATTTCCATCAAGATCCAGAATATCTTGCTATCCTTGATGCGCTGAGCATCCTTGATTACCCACAGCAAAGCGTACTTCACTGCTTCTAGTAGGTTCGGTGCAACTGAGGGGAATTGACTATCTTCCAGTAGCTCCCAGGTTACCATCACAATAGACAGCAAGAGCCACGCATAGTGGAAGGCCTTGTTTAGCTTCTGTGCCTCACAGAAGTTCACAAGGAACTCACCGCAAAGATAGCGCACCCAATCAAATTGGACTCCTTCGGCGCATTGAGCTACTAGCGTGACGACTGGTGTCAGCACTTCATCTACGTGACACTTCCTTGTAACCTTTCCTGCCAAAATCTGTGTGGCCACCTTGACCGCAAGGTCGCAGATGCTCAAGATGGCATAGCCTCATGGCTTCTTCACGAGATTGAATTTCTCCTTCATGGCCTCCACGAGGGCCTACTCACAACCTTTTCTACCAAACATCATGGCTAGATTTTCTCCTATGTAGGGCAGCCACATGATCCTATGGATCAATCTGTCGGTGATAGGTATCGGCTCCTCTAGCCATAGACACCCATCGTGCAACAAGCATAGCAGCTGCTTGATGACCAATACTGTAACAGGGGTGCGATTGTAGTGTGGCACCCATAGCAAGTTGAGCAGACCTGCATTGTCTACTCCCCTGAGCCACTTCTGCAGTTCTAATGCAGTCATCTCAGTGGTTGTGTCAACAATGCAGCGCATGAGCTATTCTATTGCCAAGTGTGGGAACTTTTCATGGTCAGCTAAGTCCTAGTCTTCCAATTTTAGCAAAGGAACCTACCCCAAATGTGGCCCTTTAAAGATAATCACGTCCAGTATCAGAGGGGTGTGCAAGGTGTCAATGTCCTTTGGCATCTTGGTCTTGCCCTTGCGCAGAGGGTCATATTCGGGCAACTTAGTGATAGGGTCAGAACCCTCGACTTTAACTTCGTCCACTTCCATCCCCAAGTCCTCATCATCCATCGATATTTCCTCAATTTCTTCTTCCTCCAGCTCCAAGTTGATGGCTTTTCCCTTTTCCTATGTGGTGGGCTTGTCCTTCAGTGGGTTTCCTCTAGGTGATGCGTGCACCGGTATCGCAGCCTGCTTGCCCTTTTTATCATTTGCACTCTCCTTGGTTGGGGTCGTCTTCAGTCTAGGCATTCATGGTGATTTGGGGACTTCAGCTAAGACCTCTGCAACCTCTGAGAAGCTCCCTTTGCCTCCCTAATTGTTGCACAAAATATTGTCACCATGACATTTTGCAATCAGTGTGAGTCTATCACCACTCATACTTTCCTCCTTTTCAAGTCTTATACCTCAGCTCTTCATGTCAAGCCTTAAAAGATAAGAGAAATCCCTTAAAAATCTCTAAAACTCTGGTTCCACATTTTCTCTTAGCATTACTGCGGTCCCACACCCACTGGTCATGTCCCCTGCGTACCTGATCACTCTGTTTCTGTGTAATGGGTGCGAACCCCTGTAAAAGTCAAAAAGGCACAAGTACATTCTTAAAAACTCACTTTGGGTTATTTCTGGAAGCTTCTAGAGGGAATCTTGAGGTGGAAATTTCTCTCCTTGGTGGTTCATGCATCCCATACCCAAAGGAGCTAACTCCTTGATGTGAGGAGCTTATCCCTTTGAAGGAGGACTCTATCCCTTCATTGGTGGACCTGTAACTTCCTTCCTCTGCACTATAAAATGAGGCATTGGGCTGGTTACTAAGGAGGTTGAAAGCTGAATATTTTTTAGGGTAAATGCTGTTGGAATTTAGTCTTCCTAATTGAGCTTAAGAGGAGAGATTACATACCCTTTTTGACCTCATTGGGAAGAGTGTGAGGCTTGTCAAAGTAGAGGAGATTCTTACGTGGACCATGGGAGGAGCTTGTACAACATCAAGGCACCAAGGTTCTAAAGTTCTTCTTTGTTCAAGTTAATACAATCAAGTTTATTTTTCTCAATAAGTTGTCTTTTATGGTTTATTTCATGGATTCCTTGATCACCATGATGAATATGATTTATTATATTAGCTATGCAGGTGTTATTTGATGTGTGCTTGTTTGTGTTTGCAGGTTCTTAAAAGGAAACTCATTCGAACGGTCGAAGCGTGCCTACCACAAACTAGTGTTGGACTTAAGGTAGGGTCTAAAACACCTCTTGGTTTTTATTTATAAATCGCAATATTTAGAGAAGGATAGATTTGCTTATTTTGCTTGTCACTAGATATCTGAAGATACTAGAGAGATCGGTCTTGTCCGCAAGAACGATTTATCCGGCTGACACTAATGACCTCTGGCGCAGCCCCCTCGGCTGTCACTGCTTAGACATCCATAGCGTTGGATCTTGGATAAAACCATGAATGAAATTGCGGTTGGATTCTGTGAATCGATCAAACATTGGGCAGTCAAGCAATGGTTCGAGGAATACGTAGATCATGCACGTTTGAGAGCTCACCAACTCAATGTTCAAAATGCCAAGTGTTTTTCGTTGGGCCTCTACCTGTAATTTATAGGGCATTTTGAATTCAAATCTATTGTTCCCCCCACATTTGGTTCATTAATGTTGGATTGGCGGTATATTTCCAAGGATCTCACCCATAACGTTTGTCATAAATGTCGGCCACCTGCTCCATTTGGCTACATTCTTATCGTCAAATCATGAACAGTGACTTTAATGGTCACTTTTTGGCCGACCTACATGATTTCTCCCTAGGTAGTGCAGCTCTCTTCATGTTGTCATGAACCTTGTGACATTTCCTCATTCCACACAATCCTCTAATCGCGCAGTTCCCCAAATTTTGTAGTGTAGTTTATAGTCCTGCACCTCCTTTCAGCTGCCTGGAGCACTAAGACTATACTACCTTCATAAAGTCACCTAGCCGAATCACCGGTGTATGGCTTCAATCGACTGCCATTCACCTTTCCTGGAAGGGATCTCCATTTAATTTAACCAACTGAACTGCTCCACCGTCAGTAACCTCCTTAATGACATAGGGCCCTGAACAGTGCATTATGAATTTCCCTGGAAATTTATCAAACTTGCTATCATATAATAAAACTAGATCATTTACCTTAAAGGTGCGCAACTTAATGTGTCGATCATGCCATTCTTTTTCGCGCTACTTTTGGACCTATTGGTGAAATCTAGCTAGAAATCTCTCTTCCTCAAGCTCATCAAGTTGCGCGAGCCTCTCCTCTAGGGCTACGAGATCCATCATATCCATGAGTGTCGTTATCTGCAGACTAGGCACAATGTATTCCATGGGCATCACTACTTCAACACCGTATACAAGCCTGAAGGGAGTCTATCCAGTCAACTTTCTTCATGTTGTCCGATAGGCCCATAGTACTACGGGTATGTGTAGGTCCCAATCACTTTGCTGAGCATTGAAAACCTTGGTCAGTGCATTCTCTAGCATCTTATTGAATGCTTCCACCATCCCGTTAGCTTGTGGGTGATAAGGCATGCTTTTCTGGTGATATACCTGAAATTCCTCTGTCAGTGCGCTGATATTTTCATTCAGAAAGTGCATACCACAGTCACTCATCAAAATCTTTGGACACCCAAATGGCATCAGTACATACTCAAAGAGAAACTTTGCAGTGGTCGTACCTGTGTAGTCCTTCATAGGCTGTGCCTCCGCCCATCAAGTCAAATACTTAGTCGCGGTGATAATGTATCGTGCTCCCGTCTTCTTTCCTTGGGGCTAAATGGGTCCCACAAAATCTATCGCCCATTTCTCAAAAGGTTGTAATGTCATCTGTGGGTTCAAAGGAAGCTCATCTCTTCGTTGTGGCCTACCAATCCTTTGACACACATCACAAACCTTACAGTAGGCTTTTGAATCCTGATGGAGGGTTGGCCACCACAACCCTACATGTAGAATCTTCTGTGCGGTCGCTCTTCCTACATAATGGCCTCCCGCAGCACCCACATGCGCGTCCACAAGGATATTGCTCCTTTCAAACTCGGTACATATCGTCATAATACTTCATCAAACACCATTTTGTACAAATGTCCAGCAATGACAGAAAATTTTTTCATGCGTACCACTAACTCCTTTTTCTGTTGGATGACGTAACCTTTCGAGGTAGATCCTATTGTTAGGAAGTGTATGATGTCTTCAAAGTGATCATCCGTGATGCGCACTGCAAATAGTTTCACATCAGGAAATCCCTCCTCCAAATTAGTGGGCTCTTCCACTATTTCGATGCACGACAGATGGTCTGGTCTCGTGTTTCATTGTCTAGGCTTCATAATAAATTCAAAATCATATTCCTGAAACAATAACAACCACCTACAGATTCTCCCCCCCAACATAGGCTTTTTGACCAGGTATTTCAAAGCAGAATGATCTGTATACATCTTAAAATGTCCACCTAGAAAATAGTTTCTAAACTTTTGGAACATGTATACCATGGCTAACCCTTGCCGCTCGATGGTGGAATAGTTCTTCTCAGCCTTGGATAACCTCCTGCTTGTGAATGCTATAGGATGGTCCAATTCTCCTCCGCGAGCCTGTGTCAGTACTACTCCCAGTGTTATACATGACACGTCTACATGTACATGAAACTCCTTCTTCCAATCCAGGAAGACTAAAATCAGCACGGTGACCATTTTTCCTTACAATACGTCCAAGCTTTTCTGATAGTCCTCATTCCAACTGAACGTGACATTCTTTTTCAACAACTTCTCCATAGGCGCAATGATCTGGGAATATCCCTTGATAAGCTTCCTATAACACCCAGTATGTCCTAAGGTTGCAGGTAGCTGTTTCTCAATCCATGGTGCCTCCAAGTTAAGTATCATTGCGATCTTTGAGGAATCTACCATCACTCCTTGTCTACACACCACATGACCTAGTAGAGTCCCAAAAGGAACACAAAATAGGCATTTCTTTAGATTGAGCACAATTTGGCACCCTCGACAAGTATCTAACATCAAGTGCAAACTTGCCACATGGCATTTTACCTACCCAAACACAGTCCAGTCATCAAATTATACCTCTAGAAACTTATGAATAATTTCCTTGAATGCAGCAATGACTACGCGTGAAAAATTCGTAGGCGCATTCTTCAATCTGAAAGGCATTACAGTGTACTGAAAACATCCCCACTCAGTCATGAAGGTCATCTTGCTTCTATCTTCAGGCGTGATTTTGGTCGGATGGTACCCAGAGAACCCATCAGTAAAGGAGTACACCTCCCGGCCACCTACATTATCCAATACCTCATCAGTGAATGGAGTTGGGAAAGGATCATGTACGCAAGCATCATTCAACTTCCTGAGATCTACGCATATCCTTATTTCATCCTTCTGCTTATTTTCCTATACCACCATTGGGATTACCCAATCAAATTCTTCTACGGGCTCAATGATGCCTACTGCGAGCATCTTATCTAGCTCTAAGCAGACCTTCTCCTTACACTTTGGGTTGAGATGGTAAGGTCTTTGCTTAACTGGCTTCGTGTCAAGTTTTAACATGATCTTCATAACGCCCAGGTCTCCTATTAACCCCTTTAGCTTCATAAACTTGGTAGGGAACAAATCCTGGTATTCACGGAACAATTCGGCAACCTTATCTACTATCACATCATCCTAGTAATCTCTAATATTCGAGAATTTGGGCTCCTCCTCAGTACCAATATTTACCTATTTCGTTTTTAGTGGCGCAGTTATATCAGGATTCTCAATCTACAGTCCCTCGACCTCACGATGACCCTCGGTTTCAGGGATATTAATCTTTCATAGATCCTTGTCTTCTTCTTTAGCAATCAAGTTATAGCATTCCAACCTATGCCTTCGCTTAGTAGTCCAATCAGGTTGAACCAGATCCAAAGGATCCTGCGATATCCTAAATATTTCTTCTTTAACTTCTTGTAGTGCTTCGTTAATACAGTCAAACCCATCTTCGAAGCTGAATGTCATTAAGAATCCTTTGCACATAATATCCCATTCACTTGTGCCATGGCGGAGCTCTATCTCCCAGTACCAGTTCATTGGGATGACATCCAAGGTATGATAGAACAAGTGCACCCATTCAGGTTTGGGTTTCGCTCTATAAGCCTTAGCCCATTTGGCCAAGTGTTCGCACAGATCATCCTTCCCGTCATATTTTTTTGTCATTCGTACCTTCGGCTTCCCAAAGTGTGTTCACATCATCCTCCTACACTCGCGCCAGTCATCAAAGCTATCATTGTGCATACCCCACCATCTCGCAGGTGTAGCGCACAGTGCCCAGTCCAAAGCCTAGAAGCGCTGCTTCTCTGGTACTTCTCTCTCAAATGCATCCAAAAACACATCCACATAATTCAAGCCATTGTAAGTGGGCATATTTCTTACCTATGATGATACACAGTGCAGCGACTGGGTCATCAAGTTACAGCTCAGTGTGGTTACTTCATGTAGCCGATTCTTCCAGCATTCTAATTCTTCATCCGATTCTTAGGTGCAGGAACTATCGCGATCCCATGTAATTCATCCATCTGCTGTCAAATTCACCTAATATTGGTCCAGTGCTATTATTTTATATATGCAGTCCAAATATTCATCACTCTCATAATCGCAGACTGGTTTAGTATAGTGAGATCCTTCATCAAGCTGTAGCGGTACTATTACATGAAGTGATTTCTTTTAAAATATCATCTTTCACTTCTTTAGGTTGATTAAACCATTCATGTTAGTAGCCCAATCAATGCCAAGTAGTGCAGGGTAGGGGTTGTTGTCATCCACAATCTCTATCACTTCAAATTCAGCCAATGCGCTTACGCCTTCAATGTCTAAAGTTACTCCTTGCAGTCGTCCCATGGGGATGATCTTCTGCTAATTCACCATCCTTAACTAAATCATAGACCACTACAGTGTGGGTCTCCCCATCCGCTCCCAAGTTTAATTTTGTAAACCATTTGCATCTGACCCCAGATCCAAAATAACCTGATCCATTTTATATTCTCCTATCTGCATGGTGACTCTCATCTCACGCCCTCTACTTTCTTTATGCTTACCAATCTTCTATACCATGCGGTTCACCTGGAGCATGTCCAGCACATCTATTTATAAGTTCCTATAACCCCTTCACATCCTTTCTATCGCGTAGCAGCTTCATACAAGTCCCCATAAGGGTCGTAAGCATAGAATGGTCCATTTCCTAATCAGGCTTATCCCAGCTCCCTGAGGTAGAGGCCTCAGCGAAGATCTTCTTTGCTTCCATGAACATTTCACGTGCGCAATCCAAATCAAATTCAGCCTCCTTCATCGGAGCTTTATGAACTCATGCACTGTCTTCAAGCTATTTCCCCTTATCATCACCCATTGCAATCCCACTTCGGAGCACTATATTCACATTCGGATCCCCTTCGCGAGGCTCATCCCTCATCATCTGCAGGTTCTGAGTCAGCTAAGGTGGTAGCACCCCTTTGTCACATATCCTTGCTGTCATCGTAGGATAGTCCTCTGTCTCATGATCACACTGAGTACAATATCTGCACGATGGACGCATTGGGTTAGTGAATTCACAGGTAAGTGTCCTTGTCCTCTGAAATTGTAACAGATTAGTTGTCCCTGACCTTTGTTAGGTCCTCCTCGACCTCGGCCTCATCCGGGCCCCTGAAAGCCTATTCATGCCATCCCAACGCTCTGCTCAGCGGGCCAAGTTTCTGCTTGAAATCTATAGGTGGGTGTTCTGTCCATCACCAATTCGTAACTTTGGCAGTTGCACTAATCATGCCCTACTGACCTATAGAAGTTGCAGAATAGTTGTTGCAGTGTTTGTACAGACTTCTATAGTGAATGACAATTATCAATTGTATGTTTCCCTGCTACCTGGCATATAGCACACCACAATGCAGGCCCCGTGCTCGGTCCTACTTGTGCTTCCGACCTCAAAGGCATCGGTCCTCCTCCTGTAATATAGTTTTCAAATGGTCTTTGTCATGCCCCTGACCTTTACATTTCAGGCACCATATCTCTTCGCGCGCCTCCAGTCAAACTATTCTGTCCTGCTTCAAACTTTGCATTTCGAGGCAAAGATTTTGCAATTGCGCATCGATCTGCTGAACCCCCAAATTTGGATCTTGCATCGGTGTTTCGTGCAGTCTTATTGCAATCTCCAAGGCCTCCGCCTGAGTTGTAATATTCTGTTGTGACAGTGCAACCCTAACGTGAGGCAGGAGCGAAGCCATGAACCACTTGTGGTGTTGTCCATCTGTTAAGTTCATATTATCTTTGCAGATTTTACACTTCAATATCTTATCCAATTCCCAAGGTGTTTCACCTAGATTCATTGCAGATTCATTAAAACCCACAATCGACTATGCCTCGGAGTTAGGCCTACTGAACTCTTTATTCAGCGCGGTCTGGATTTCTGCCAACCCGACGTTTGGGTTATCACTAGAGTACTTGATGTACCATGTTACCGTGCAATCCTACAAAGCGCTAACCAACGTTGCCTTCTTCATGTGATCGTCTGTGATGCCCTGAGCTTCCAATACAGCTTTTACGATGAACCAGAACTAGTCTGGGTCCTCATTTCCCAAGCCCTTAAACAAAGGAAGCTTCACTGAATTTGCCATGTTGAACTTCAGTGGAGATGATGGTAGCATGGGTGAAGTTGCAGGTGATGTTGGTGAAGTTGGAGGTGGTGTAAATGGAGGTGGTAGTCACGAGAACCCTTGTTTTATTAACTAAACTGCACTTCGCAGAGAAGTCTGTGCTACTCCCTCTTCGTCACCCGGCAGAGGTGAAATCAATGGGCTATATTCAGGACACTTTGTTCCTTCGTTCCTATAATTCTTTCCACTTCGCGTAGCTCAGAACATCAAGATAGCTGCATAACCTATTTTTCACATAATAACATCTTGATCCAGGTATTTAAAGACTTCAAGTACTTACCTCACGGACCTTTGAAAAAGCGTCGCTCTACCTCACTGTAACTAACTAAGGTTTCGACTGCGAATTCAGTCAAAAATCCTCCTATGACACGATCAAGCCAATGATCAACAACGCGAGCAATCTTTTCCTCAGAGGCTTCTAGTCTCTGTACTAACTCGGGGTCTAGACAATAGGATCGTCAAGTCTCCACCTTCCTTGCCTATCTGCTAGCTTCATGATCCACTCGTATAACTCAACTGGAAAGGAACAAAAAAAGATCTCATGGATTTTTGTATACAAGTACATGTCCAACCATTGTTCCTTTGTCAGCCATGGATTTCTATTCTCCTGTGCCGTGAATTCGTGGATCTTTCTTTCCAACTAGTCTTCGACCTCTTTCTTAGTTGGATTCTAGTGATACGACATCATGTACCTCTTATGCAGATTCTGGTCCTAGCAACGGAACAATTTGTTGGCTTTGTGAGGCCTGACCTAGGTTCAACGTTAGTTAGCCAAACAAATCCCTACACTACTCACCCTTTCGGCATCACCGCATGGAGCGCAGATCAAAGTCTTACCCGAAGCAGTATGGGGGAATGCTGGAACCAAGTTTTTGCACTGTGAGGTGGTCGTGATGTCAGTTTATACCCTTTGTTCCTACTTTCGCACAGGTCACTAAGCTTTAGAGCTCTGTTAGTCTACCCTTTATTTCACCATTCAGTACCTCCTTGAAGGTGTACAATTAACATTCGCGTAGTCTTAACCTGCGATCCAGGTACTTTCACGCTGCTATGACAACATATTGTATAGGTTCCCAAGTTATCTTAAGTGTCTTACTTATCTTACTAATCAACCATAGTTAGCGCCGCATAAACTGATATCCTTACTTGTGTTTAATTAACCAATACAGTGACATACATTCACGCATCACATGAACATTGTAAATTAAACCCAAAATGCAACATAACCATATGCATTAATGAGAAATAAATACACAGAATTTGTAAAATGCTTCTCTTTATTGATATCTTCAGTTAAATATAGACTCTATCTGTCCTATGCACAAAGCTGGAGGGGTCCGTGCACTTAGCTACAGAGTTCCACCCTAGGCCTCTGTGCACTTAGTTATAAAGCCTCTACCTACGCTAGGACTTGAGAACACTTAGACTCCAATACTAAACTCCTTACTCCATTCTTCATTATCAAATACTAAAAACTACTTAGAGCTTAATTACTTAGCTCCCTTTTATACAATCCCACGGTTCGTGGACCATAGGTGGATCTTTACATCTGACTTTACACTTTACAAAATAAGGGTAGACAACCCTTCATGACTCTTGACACCTTCATGTTCTGCGACCACAAAATGTGGAGACTTTATAACTTTATTACAAAATTGTCCCAGAATACGGGCTTTTAGCCCCAAAACTGTCCTTGGGAGAACCCGTTCCCAACAATTAGTACAATGAGCTATAAGGATAGGCTATGACAGTCAAAGTGAATTTTCTTGGAAAATATCCCTGCTTATCCCAGGAAGAAGGGTAGGGCTAGTCAAGGCTTGGTCAATTCCTCTCCCTCCACAACATCCATTAAGAATGACATAGGTAACATGTTGGAGTATTTCAAGAGTGAAATGTTGCATAACTTTGCACTACAAATGGATACCATGCAAATGAAAAGAAAGCAGGAGGAAGCAGAAAGGGAACTAGCTATCTTTTTCCCTAGATGCACCAAAAGGCATCCCAGGAATGAGTGCCCATTGAATGTCATAGAGGTATTCCTAGTGTATGATAAAATGAAACATAAAAATTCCCTTCTTTTCCAGGAATAAAATTTGTATATCAAGGGGCAGAAGAAGGGTCAGCTCATCTTTGTTTCATCAATCAAAGAAGACCTCAAGACCTCGACCATATCAACAAGGTATGCAAGGTGCAACCTTTGTAATATTCCACTCATCCATCCTGGCCCACACATCCTTCTTGGCCTTATGCTCCTCCATATCCTCCTAAACCTATCAACCATCCTTTTTAGCCATATCCACCCCAATCTTCTCAATGTGCTAACCCATCATAGCCTCAAGTTAACCAAATTCCTAATGTACTACCTCCACCCCAACCTCAGCCACAACTCACTCATCGTATTCCACCTAAGCAACCTCAATGTTGGAATGGGGTCCCCAGGGGTAGAATTGAATTAAATTTGTCATTTCTTGTAAATAATTTTGTAAAATATGTAAAGTCTCCACGAAATTTGGATGTGGAGCGCGCAGATAGATAGGAGTCAGAGAGGTCTTAGCCCTTTGTTTTGGACAGTTTTGGAGACTCACCCATGAGTTGGGGGCCATGGTATTGTATTAGAAAAGTTATAAATAGTTGAGTCATAGCGAGTCTTAGATATAACTTTGGGATATATAAGAATAGAGAGATGAATGAATGATATTGTAAGGGGTTGGTAAACAGGAAGGTTTGTTACTGTCCGTAGGGAAGGAAAGTCTCCACAGTTGAGTGCGTGAAGGCCTAAAAGAATCCACAGTTGACTGCGTGGACCCTTGCTGCTGAGTGCACAAGGTAGTTTCAAGTTTGCACTAGAAGATTCTTATTAATAAAGACTTATTTTGGATTGGAAATGCTTGCATCTATGATTTCTCTGTTTATCTATTTATATCACTCTGAATACAGTCTACTTGAATTAAAGTATCTTACATGCACGAATTGGGTTAATTAAAGATTTTTATGATTAATAAGATGATTAAATGATGCACATGAAGTTCTATATCTAAACTGAGTTATTCTACACGATGACTGATCTAAATCCCAGAAACCCTAGAAGACCTATCTATATGCATGAAAGTAATAGTTCTATGCTCTTAGGATCTGAATAAGGCAATTGATTGGTTTCTTGAAGAATTCAAGGTACATAGGGTTGCGTTCAGGGTTTAAGCTCTGTCAAAAGGTTAGCTCTGCGCGAAAGTAGATCTAAGGCACTAAAGGACATCACACTAGTCTCTGGATGTAGAAACTTGGTTCTTGCATCCCCCAATACTGCTTTGAGTGAGACTGCAAACTGTGTTATTCGGGTTGTTGCCAAAAAGGCCAGTAGTGTAGGGTTTTTTCGGTTGGCACAACTAACTTCAAACCTAGGTCAGGCCCCTAAGCCAACAAATGGTTTCATTGCTGGGAACGAGATCTTCTTAAAATAGATCTGTGATGTCGCATCATTGGATTCCAACCAAAAAAGAAATTGAAAAGTGGTTAGATCAGAAGATTTATGAGTTTGTGGCTCAAGAAAATAGGAATTCACGCCTTTCGAAGGAGGATTGGTTGAATAAGTATATGTATAAAGAGGTACATGAAATTGTCTTTTGCACTTTCCCAGTTAAATTATATGAGTGGTTAGCTAAATTGGCAAACAATCAAGGAAGGTGGAAGCTCGATAGTCCTATAGTGTGGACTCCAAAATTGGTGCGACGACTAGTGGAATCTCAAAACAAGATCACGCGGGTTGCCAATCATTGGCATGATCGAATTCTCAGAGGATTTGTTACTGAATTTGCAATTGATACGTCAGTTATCTATAGCGAGGCGGATTGAAGATTCTTCAAAGGACCATGAGGTAAGTACTTAAAGTCATTGAATGCTTGGATTAAAATGTTATTATGTGAAAAGAAGGTAATTCCATTACCTTAATGTTCGGAGCTGCACGAAGTGGTAGACTCTTTAGAAATCACGGATTAGGTCTGGAGTATAGTCTATTGATTGAACCTCCTTCAAGCAATGATGAAGGGGTGGTACTGCCTACACCGTGAAGTGTTATTTAGTTAATAACCCAAGGTATTCTGAGGATATCTCGTCCACTCTACCTCCACCTCCACCTCCACTACATACACCTTCACCTACACCTTCGCCTCCATCTCCACCATTCATCATGGAAAATGCAATGAAGATGCTGATCTTCAAGAGCATAGGAAGTGAAGATCCAGAGCAATTCTGGATTGTTGCAAACATTGTATGGACAGCGCAAAAAATCACCGATGATAATATAAAGAAGGCAAAGTTGGTTATTGATTTGCAGGATTGAGCGCTAACCTGGTACATTAAGTATTGTGTTGATAATCCTCAGGCGTCATTAGTAGAGACTCAGAAAACTTTTAATAAAGAATTTAGTAAGCCTAAATTTGAGGTGCAATTGGTTATTGAATTTAATGAGATCCTATTGAGAGTCGATGAGACACCTTGGGACTTTGATTAGAGGTTGAAGTGCCAGATCATACAGGCTAACATGAAAATCTTAGATACCCATCATCACCACTGGTTTATCGCATCACTTTTACCACATTTAAGAATCCCTCTATCACAACAAAAGATAGAAATGTAAGCAGAAGCCTTAGAGATTGCGATGAGGTTGCATGTGTCACCTATTCAATATATGAAGCTAGGGGTACAACAGATCCACTCATAGTTAGCAAGCCTACACCTAGAATTACAGAGTCTAAAGAAATAAAAGGAGGCTAAGCCAGAAGTGTGTGGAGAGGCTTGGTGCTTGAAGTGCAAAGGCCATGGGTATGATAAAGATCATTTTCCAATATACATGAATTATCTTATAAGTGGGGGCCATCCCCCTTGAAGCCAGAAACCCCAGCTGGGCCATGCATGGGAGCTATGCTATGGTGCACAATTTTTCAAGTCACTCGACAACATGTGACAGATAACTGCCACTAACTTCAGAAGTTTGTTCAGACACCCCAGTAGATACTCTGTAATTTTTGTAAATCTGTGGGCCATGATGAGCGCCACTGCCGAAGTTGTGAGCTGATGATGGAAATAACCCCTACTTACTGTATGCAAGAAGAAACTCAGACTCCAGATCAAGGAACAGGAGGAGCACATGGGGGTTTTCAAGGCTGAGCAAGAGGATGAGGAGGAGGACTTAGTAGAAGTTGTGGCCATATTATCTCAACAACTATGAATAGTCGGGGCACTTTGTGTGAGATTTCCCGAATCCTACACACCCTTTGTGTCAATATTGTAGACAATTCCATGCCACAGAAGAATGTTTGGTACTAATAGCTAAAATGCAAGAGAAGAAAATGTATCCATAGCAGCCTACGCATAGTTTACAAATGATGAGGGTTGAGCCCCGCGAGGAGGACCAGAGCATTAATATTGTACTAAGAAGTGGTTTTACAACTAGTGCAGACAAAGGTAAGAAGCATAAAGAAGATGGATGGGTCCGCAAAGCTCTAGAGAAAGAAGTCGCCTTTGACCTTAACCATGCTAAGGAAACATTCATGGAGGCAAAGAAGAGCTTCACTAAGGCCTCCACCTCAGGAAGCCAGGAAAAGACACCAGAAACTAGTGTGACACAAGACGTTGATCCTTCCGTACTCACTACCTTCTTGGATACTTGCATGAAGTTATTGTGTGACAGAAAGGATATGAAGGGATTGCAAGACTTAATAGACAAGTGCGCCAATAAGGAAAAGACTCCTATAGAGCAGCACACGGTTAGAAATATTGGTAAGCATAAGGCACAAACAGGACGTGAGATGCGGGTAACAGCACACATAGGCGATTATGAAATGGACCAGGTCATTTTGGATCTAGGATCCGATGCAAATGTTCTACCGAAACAAACATGGGAAAGGATGGGGAGACCTGTGCTGCAGTGGTCTTCAATTCATCTCAGAATGGTGAATCAAAAGAAAATCATCCCCATGGGATGATTATATGGAGTAATGGTTGATATTGAAGGTGCAGGTGCACTAGCAGACTTTGAAGTTATAGAAATTGTCAATGATAGTAATCCCTACCCCATGCTCCTGGGAATCGGCTAGGCTATTGATATGAATGGGTTCATTAATTTGAAGAAAAGGACGATGTCCTTTGAAAGGAAGTCATTAAGAGTTATAGTGCCACTGGATCCTATGGAAGGGGCACGCTATACTGAACCAGTCCGCGATTATGTAGAAATCAATGATGAGCAAGATCAAATCTATAGTATAATAGCATGAGATCAGGATTGGATCAATCCAATGGTGGATGGAAAGATCACATGAGACCGGGAGAGTTCCTACACTTCTGACTCAGATGAAGAATTGGAGCATTGGCAAAACCGCTTACATGAAGTATCTACATTGCGATGGAATATGATGGTGAAGTCACTGTGTTGTGCTTCGTTAGAGGTAAGAAAGCTACCTTATTATGATGGTTTGACTAAACTAGATATTTTTTTAGATGAATTTGAACGTGAAGTCCTTGAAGACCACTGGTTTCAAGCATTGGAGTTGGTGTTGCATGCTACGCCCGCACAATGAAGGGGTATGCATAAGGACAGTTTTGCTAGATGGTGAGATTATAGGCGAATGATGAAGTTATGATTTGGGCATGCCAACACAAGAATCACTGAGAAGTATAATGGGAAGGATGATCTGCGTGATCACCTGGAAAAGTGCACTAAGGCATGGGGGATGGAACGACAGCCAGAATGGGTACATATATTTTACAATACCTTAGATACAATCCCCATGAACTGGTATCTCGAAACAGAGCTCTACCACAACACTATGGAATGGGATGTATTGAAGGAAGGTTTCTTATTGACTTTTAGCTTCAAGGATGGGTTTGCAAGCATCGATGAAGCACTTCAAGAAATTAAATCAGTTATCTTCAGGACACCGAAGGAACCCATGGAATGGACCCAACTAGACTGGAGTACCTAGCTATGCCACACAATGGAATGCTATAATGTAACTACCGAAGAGGAGGACAAAGACCCGACCAATATCAATATTCCTAAGACATAAGGGCATCACGTAGTAGAAGGACCGTAAGTAGAGAACCCAGACATCTCTGCACCTTTGAAAACATGACATGTAAACATTGGCACTAAAGAAGAACCAAATTTCTCGAAGATTGGAGACTATTGGGATGATGCTACAATAGACAACATTGTTGAATTACTTCGCAAATACTAGGATCTCTTCCCCACTAAGTTTTCAGATTTAAATGGAATACTTGGTGATTTGGGCATTATGAGGATCACATTGAAACCAGACGCGAAACCTATTAAACAAAGGCCTTATCGTCTTAATCCTAAGTCTAAGGAGAAGGTTCACCAAGAGCTGGATAAAATGCTGGAGGCAGGAATTATAGAACCTATTGAAGATTTTAATTGGGTGAGCCTGATGGTAGTCCAAGAAAAGAAACAAAAGGCCGAAATAAGGATTTGCGTAGAACTGTGCAAGTTGAATGATGAATGTGTTCATGATCCATTTCCAACGTCGTTTACAGATGAAGTGTTAGACAATGTCAGAGGCCAGCAAGCCTATTCCTTTACTAACTGGTTTTTTAGTTATCATCAAATTAAGATTTCCCCAAAGGATAGAAGCAAAAAAACCTTCGTGACAAAATGGGGTTGCTTTCAGTACGCTATTATGCTGTTTGGATTGAAGAACGCGCTTACAATATTTTCCCGCATAGTCATAATAGTGTTCAAAGAATTCATTCATAAGTTTTTGGAAGTATACTTTGATGACTGGACTGTGTTTGGCTTGGCAAAGCGCCATGTAATAATTCTGTGTTTTATGTTGGATACATGTCGAAGATACTAGATAGCGCTAAATTTGAAAAAATGTATATTTTGTGTTCCTTTCGGGATCTTGATGGGTTATGTTGTGTGTAAGCAAGGATTAATGGTGGACCCTACAAAGATTACGGTGATTGTGAATTTAGAGACCCCTAGGAATGTCAAGCAGCTACGTGCAATGCTGGGACACACGAGATACTACAAAAAATTCATCAAATCTTATGCTCAAATTACCGCGCCAATGGAAAAACTGCTAAATAAGGATGTGACATTCTATTGGGATGAGGAATGTCAACGTAGCTTGGATGTTGATGAGCCCCAATTTTTGGTATAATTTGGGCTCATTTGGCCTACTTGCTTTGCTCAAACCATTCACTTTTTATTGCTTATGCATGCATTTCTTAGTTTATTCGTGTTGTTTGTAGGAAGAAGGGTAGACATTTTATCTACGTGACTAATGCATGATGCTTTCAGGTTTTTGGCATTAAAAGGGAGAAAAGACCACGTGAAAAGGAGACAAGGAGACAGTGAGGTGGCACTGCTGGTTTTTAGGAGAGGACGTCCACAGTCTTGGGACCTTCCTCTCGATTCCCACCATAGCTCCGAGCTCCAATCCATCTCCCCACCGAGCTTAGAGGCAGCCAGCTGTTCTACAGGAACAACAGTTATAACTGTTCTACAGGAACAACAGTTATGACTGTCCTACAGGATCAGCAGTTTAGACTTCAGTTGGACAGCCGAGCTCCTCAAATCAAGGACACCTGTTGGATGATCATTTTGCATAAATGCTGAGGCCGTAGCCTTGGATAGGAGCTTTTTGAACTTTTGTATTGCTCTTGTAATTTGGAAGTACGAGCTAGAGCTCGGTTTTTGTTCCTTTCTGTAAGCCAATTTGGCATGACATCAGATTATGAATAAAGAAGGCAGATTTTGATTTAGTTCTGAGTTTTCTCAAGGAGCTATAGTTCTCAGGTTAGGGCCCAACCTGAGAGCAATAGATCTCCTCAGTGTTGTAATGTTGTTGCATTTCGTTCCAGCACTTTGAGTTTTACTTTACCATGCAATTCGAATTTACAGTTTGTTAATTTAGACTTTCTTATGAGCTTAGATAGGATTAGTTTATGGTGAATTTGTTTCCAGCTGCTTAGGTTAGAAGAGGATAGATATAATCTATTGGAGCTCCAGAAAAAGGTTGTAAAGGCTCACTGCCATCTCTGTTAGGGATTAGGGTGAAGTCTACATCAGCCACCAAAAAGAAACGCAGTTCTTCTCACTTCCATGCAAGCTGCAACATAGACATTTACGTTGAAGATCCATCCATGCACTTTTGACACAGATCCATACTTCTACATTTCACTTCCATGCACGAGTTTCATTTCTTGGTTTTCCATTGCTGTTCATAGGTTTCATGGCACATATATCATAGGTTAATGAATCCTCGTTTTGGTGTATAAGTCATTTGTTTCATTTACACTGCTCCATATCATTCCATTTTCTTCTTCTTCTTCTTGATCTCTCCTCAAGTCACTCATTCGGCCTCTGTCCAGCTCTTTTACCCTCCCACTCATCCATTATTCACTTAGCTCCATTTACTTACACTTTCGTTGATCCCATCCTTCCAACCATCAAACCACTGCATGCACTCTTCCTCCATCTGATTTTTCTGCTCCTGAGCCATCACCAGCTCCATCTCCATCTCACCTATCCTCCCACACCACTCCAACACTTCGCCATCTCCCAAAACTCCCACGGCCAATCATCCTGTAGAATTGCACAGCCTTCCTGTAGAAACCCCTGAGTTTCCTATAGGATCCCCTGCAGACTTCCTGTAGAAGTCTGTAAACTCGGTTGCTGAGCATCCGAACGTGGTAGACTTATGGGGATCGATGCTAGAGACCCTCTGGGACCTCCCTTAGCCATCCTGACCTTGTCCATGCTTTCCTTCCATTCCAACCGCTCCTGCACAACCAAACCCTAATCAAAAGCACCATCACAATAAACCCAACCACTTAATGACAAAATACAAAAACATGTCTTTTCAAGTGCAAGTAGCTTAGATTCATGTATTTCAACTCACTGCATGTAATAGCATCATTGGTAGAAGTTTCATTCACGTTTTTGCATTATAAGGGTCAAGCTAGTTAAATTAGGGTTTCTATGCTTCGTTGGCTTTCCATTTCCTTTTTGCAAAGTAGGTTAGCTTCCTTCAAGATAGCTTTCATCGATCACTCATAAAGCTTCTTCTGTGAGCCTATAGAAGTTGGCTTGAGCCCTAGCGGACTTGTGCCAGCTGACCAAGTGACAGCTGCGACAAGAGCTAGTACTTGTGCATACAGCACCGTCGCTTCCAAGTTTGTACGAACTACCGGGTTGATAAAATTAGAGATAGGGAGCTCCAGGAGTTGTAGCATTATTGCTACAATACTGGAGCCCACTATCTTTTTGGCGTCGTTGCCGGGGAAGCGTCAGAGTATTAGTAATTGTTGCTTTTCTTCTACTTTCTTACTCTTACCTTCTGCTAAGTAGTTTATTTCATTTCCATTCTGCAAAAGTAGCATAGATATTTCCTGCTTTCATAGATTAGCATTTCCTGCTTTCATAGATTAGCATTTCCTTTCTGCAAGCGTAGACTAGCCTTTCCATTCTTGCAATTTCAGTTGAGCAAAGTAGATTAGTTTTTTCCTGCTTTCAGTCTAATTCTGCATCTTTCATAGTTAGTTGTATATCAGTCTGTTTCAGTTTTGCAGGTACCAAAGAAAAAAGCAAAAGCAATCAAAAGAAAAAGAAGGTCTTTTCCATTTCATGCCTCGTAGGAACCAAGATAGATCAGGCAAATTCCTACCAAACACCCCCACCACATCACTGAGTCACCCTTCTCTCTTCTTTGGTGACAGTGACCCAAAAGAACCTATAGGTGAACATCCTGAGATATCCAAAGACCCTATAGTAGAAGAAGAGTTAGAGACCACTCCATTTGAAGCTATGGCTGATAATAGAAGAGAAGATGAGAGAATAGAAGGTGCCTTCCCCATCCGAGAGACCAATGGAGAGATGAAAATGAAGAACATTAGCCCCTCCGCCTTACCTCACTTCCATGGGCTGACCACTGAAGATCCAGATACCTTCATGTTTGAGTTTGCTGTCCTTTGTAGAACCTATGACTACACTGAAGATGAGCAAAAGTTGAAACTTTTCCCTTCCACTCTTAAGGATGCAGCACTACGCTGGTTCATGGGCTTACCTGGGAATAGTATCACCACTTGGGCTCAGATGCAGCAAGCTTTCAACACCAAGTACCGGGGTTACTGTAGGTCCAAGGAAACAAAGGGGGAAATCTTTCGGATGTCCATGGGAAATGATGAGTCCTTAGAGGATTATGAGGAGAGGTTCCAACTAAGCTATAAGCGGGCCAGGTGCACACTTGACCCTGAATCCCTCAAGTTGGTCCTACTCCGAGGGGTCCCTGAAGACCTCTTAGATACCCTTCACATGTTAGCTAGGGGGGACATTTGCCAACTGCCTTATGAGGACATCAAGACTGTGTTTAGAAACCACTCCAAGGCAGCTAGGAAACGAGGTAGAGGAAACCACCTCTCAACTAGTGTCCCTTTCTCCAAACATGAGCTTGCAAATCAACTAGAAGATCTTAAGAGTGAGGTGAGACAAACCATTGCCATGCAGCTTGACACATTCAGGATTCAGCAAAAGAAAGAAGAGGCTGAGAGAGCCTTGGCCGTCTTCTGCCCTAGGTGCACAAGGAGGCACCCTAAGAACGAATGTCCATTGCATTCGGTTGAAGTGTGTTTCGTTTGTGAGGAGGACCATCCCACAAATCAGTGTCCAACCTTACCTGGGTTTAAAGCCATGTACCAAGGGACAGAAGCTCCCACCGAACCTCTCTACTACCTCAACCAAAGGAGGCCACAAGGATCTAGGCCTTACCAGCAGGGGATGCAAGGGGCATCTCAAGCTTATTACAACCCCAACCAGTCGACTCCCATGCCTTCCTGGGGTCCCCCTGCTCATCCTTCATGGTCCATGCCTCCTCCATGGTCTTACCCACCTCAGTACCCCGCTCAACCTACTTCTCATTCATATCACTCACATGCCCAGCCGCAGCCTCAATGGAATGCACCTCAGTCGGGGTGGAGGCCCCAATACAACACTCCTCCTGCCATTTTGCCTCCACCACCAGTTCAACCTCAACCATTACCTCCTGCTCCTCCAAGGCAACCTCAAATGCCTGCTCAACCGAACCCGAACCCCAACAATAGACAGGCCCAGCAGGTATACACTGGGGAAACCTCATGCCCTACCTATGCTGTGGAGATCCAGGAGATCAATCTTCGATCTGGAAAGACTCTACCAGATCGCCAACCTCCTCCCCCGGAGGATGGGGAAGATAAACAGGAAAGTGAACCAAAGGCTATTCCACCCTTTCCTGAGAGACTAACAGCCACCACACAACCTAACCCAGAAGAAGATGAGCTTCTGGGTGAGCTCAAGCAGTTGTGTGTAAAAATACCACTTCTCCAAGCCATCAAGGATGTGCCAATATACAACAAACTGGTTAAGGAGAAGTGTTTCAAACATCCAGGTAGACGGAAGAAAGATGCTTCAACTATCAATGTCACAGGACAACTGTCTGACCTTATGCTAGGACAAGTCATCTGCCCAAAGTACCTAGATCCTGGAAGTCCTGTAGTAGATGTCCACATCAATGGCACCATTATCCCTCACACCTTGATTGATCTGGGGGCTGCCATTAATGTGATGACCAGGGATACCATGCTTAAACTCAATCTTCAGGGTTCCTTGAGGAAGACCTCGACAGTACTGCAATTAGCAGATCGCTCCACCGTGACTCCCGAAGGGATTGTGGAGGATGTCATGGTCTCTATTGATTCTTGGGAATACCCTGCAGACTTCCTGGTTCTGCAACCAAAGGCAAAGCTTACTGGATATCCTCTCATTTTGGGAAGGCCTTGGTTAGCTACTGCAGATGCTTACATAAGTTGTCGTGCAGGAAACATGACCATCAAAAATGGTCCCATGTCCAAGCAACTAGTCCTATATCCTCCTGCCCAACCCTCCTTAGAGCATGATCTACCACTCTGGTTGGAAGAAGGAGAAGAAGACGAGGTGTACTCAGCACCTCTATGCACCTTAGATACCACTAGAAGAGACCCCCCAACCGAGGATGACTTGATCGAGACCTTGATCCAGAATCCACCTTCCAGTGCACTACCCTTAGAGAAATTGGTGGAGGATGCCCAAGCTAGCACCCTAGTGGATCTTTTTACAACCAACCCTGTTACTCCCAGAGTCAAGAATGTGGAGTTCGGCCCTGAGAAAGCATTGAAGATCAGCTCCTCCCTATCTCCTTCCCAGGAAAAGGAGCTGTGTAGTCTGTTGGCCAACCACCTAGATGCTTTTGCTTGGAGCTATAAGGAAATGAAAGGAGTCCATCCTTTGGTCTGTACCCATCATATATACATCAAAGAGGATTGTAAACCGGTTAGGCAACCTCAGAGGAGAATGAATCCAGCCCTTAAGGATATTGTCAAGGAAGAATTGCAGAAACTGTTGGATGCCGGATTCATCTACCCCATCTCCGATAGTGAATGGGTGTCCCCTCTAGTGTTGGTTCCCAAGAAATATGGGAAATGGAGAATCTGTGTGGACTACCGAGAACTGAACAAAGCTACCAAGAAGGACCATTTCCCTCTACCTTTCATAGATCAAGTGTTGGATGGACAAGCAGGAAAGAAGTTCTTCTCTTTCCTGGATGGGTTTAGCGGGTACAACCAAATACAAATCAGCCCGGAAGACCAAGATAAGACCACCTTCACTTGTCCTTGGGGTACCTTTGCCTATCGAGTCCTTCCCTTTGGGCTATGCAATGCTCCTGCTACCTTTCAGAGAGCTGTCCTGAGCATCTTCTTGGAGCTGGTCCATGATGCAGTAGAAATCTATATGGATGACTTTACTCCTTATGGGGCCAACTTCCAGGAAGCATTGTCCAACTTGGGAAAAGTCCTAACCAAATGCACCGAGATGAACTTATCCCTTAGTCCTGAAAAATGTGAATTCCTAATGACTGAAGGGACCGTGCTAGGCCATACCATTTCTTGCCAAGGATTGCAGGTGGATCCTAACAAAATTGCTCTCATCAAGAGGGTTCCACCTCCTCAAAAGGTAAGGGATGTCCGGAGTTTCTTAGGATTAGCAGGATACTACCGGAGATTCATTAAAGATTTCAGCAAGCTAGCCTCGCCATTGTTTGGTCTGTTGGCAAAAGATGTGGAGTTTAAATGGACTGACGATTGTCAGAGGGCTTTAAATGAATTGAAGGACAAGTTGGTGACAGCCCCAATCCTAAGAGGTCCAAATTGGGCCCTACCTTTCCACATCCACACTGATGCCTCAAACAAAGCCATAGGTGCAGATTTAGGACAAGTTGAGCAGAAACTTCCATATGCCATTTACTTTGTTAGCAAAAACTTGTCCAAGGCTGAGCTGAATTACACTGTAACCGAGAAAGAATTCTTGGCTGTGGTCCATGCACTGAACAAGTTCCGACATTATATTACTGGTTACCAAACCTTTGTACATACTGACCATGCTACTATTAGATATTTAATGAATAAACCAGATGTGAATGCTCGTATTATTAGATGGTTACTTTTATTGCAGCAGTTTGATTTGACCATTGTTGACAAACCAGGTAGAGAAAATGTAGTTGCTGACTTTTTATCTAGATTGGATTTGTCTACAGATGAGGAGGGAACAGTGGACGACCAGATGCCTGATGAACATCTGTTTGCTATTTTAGTACTCTCTCCATGGTTTGCTGATATAGCAAACTATCTTGTTTTAGCACAGTTCCCTCCACACCTATCTTCCAGAGAGAAGAGCAGAATCATCAGAAAGAGTGCCTCATTCACTTGGATCGGGGGCAATCTGTTCAAGCTTCGCCCCGATCAGATCTTAAGGCGTTGTGTAAGGGAGGAGGAAGTCTTTGATATCCTCCTCACTTGTCATGATGGGCCTTGTGGAGGACATTTTGCAGCAAAGAGAACTGCCTTCAAGATCCTGCAGGCAGGCTACTATTGGCCCACACTTCATCAAGATGTCAGAAGATATGTCAGTCAGTGTGACCAATGCCAAAGAATGGGGAAACCGACCCAAAGGGATGAGATGCCTCTCCAACCTCAAGTGACTCTTGAGCCATTTGAGAAGTGGGGCATGGACTTTGTGGGCCCAATCAACCCCTCTTCGAGGCAAAGGTCTTAGATCATTGTGTGTACTGACTATTTGACAAAGTGGGCAAAGAAAAAAGCAATCAAAGCAGCAACAGAAGAAAAGGTGGCCGAGTTCCTAAGGGAAAACATCTTCTATAAGTTTGGCTATCCAAGAGAGTTGGTCACCGATCAAGGGAGCCAATTCACCTCCAACCTGGTTGAAGATCTACTAGTTCATCACAAGATCAAGCATAGGACTTCCACCCCTTATCACCCTCAAGCAAATGGGCAGGTGGAAGTCACCAATAGAGCATTAGAAGGGATCTTGACTAAGGTGGTGAGCAGCAGCAGAAAAGACTGGGCAGACCACCTGGTTGAAGCCACATGGGCCTACAACACCACTTGGAAGACCACCACCGGTTTCACACCATATGAGCTGGTCTATGGGAAGAAAGCTTTGCTGTCCATTGAGTTTGAATACAATACCTTGAGGATGGCAGCTCAGCTGGACCTAGATCTCAGCCATGCACAACAAGAAAGGCTATTGCAGTTGAATGGCCTGGATGAGCACCGAATGCAGGCCCTCCTTCACTCAGAAGTGGTTCAACTTCAGAGAAAGGTGTGGCATGACCGACATCTCCATGACAAGCAATTTCAGCTGGGAGATTGGGCTTTGTTGTATGATTCCAGATACAAAGATTTCAAGGGGAAGCTGAGAACCAGATGGCTAGGACCATATGCAGTGGAGAAATGCCATGACAATGGATCTGTCCTCATTCGAACCATTGATGAGGAATCCATTCCCATGCTTGTCAATGGGCATCGGTTGAAGATCTACAGGAGACCTCTCTCAAGACAGGAGTTCATCAAGACTATGGAGAAATCTGTATTGGTCATAGAGAAGGGTTCTGCCTCTGCTTTTGGCATACCCTGAAGGACATAAAAATAAAAAAAAATAAAAAAAAATAAAAAATAATAAAGATCCTTGGGTGAAAACCTCTCTGAGGCACCCAAGGCAGGTAGTAGGGGTGAAAACCTCATTGAGGTGCCCCTATTGTATTTCAAAAAAAAAGAAGAAAAAAGAAAAAGGTTTGAAAAAGATCCTTGAGTGAAAACCTTTCTGAGGTGCTCAGGGCAGATGGCATGGGTGAAAACCTCTTTGAGGCGCCCCTGTTATCTTTCAAAAAAAAAAAAAAAAAAGAAAAAGAAAAAAAGAAAAAAACAATAAGCAAAATGTGGTAAAATTGCATGCAGGTTGCAGATGTTCTATGGAGGAGAGGAAGCCCTTCAACTCAGAGCCAAAGGTCCTTATCATGCTGTCAAGGAACCTCACCAGCACCTCCTCCAAAGGGTAC
Source organism: Pinus tabuliformis (assembly GCA_031772625.1). NCBI lineage: Eukaryota > Viridiplantae > Streptophyta > Pinopsida > Pinales > Pinaceae > Pinus > Pinus tabuliformis. The sequence continues at coordinate 1,334,557,997 of CM062804.1, read as the reverse complement.
CCATGTTTTTCAAGGTATGCGCAATTTTATCATGGTTTGAATCTTCTACAAGAAGATGCAGTCTTTCTACAGGAAGGTGCGGATTTTCTACAGGAAAGTACAAACTTTCTACAGGAAGGCCGAACTTTCTACAGGAAGCTCTGTGTTCTACAGGAAACTTCCTGTAGGAGTTTTGGATGGCCAAAATTCATCTTAAAAGTAGATTTAGCGACTATGGATTGGGTTGGATGCATGCAAGCCTCTGTTAGCACCCCTGCACAATGCTGTCACCTTGCTCCACCATCCTTGTCGACATGCGACCAAGTTCCCTGCACCGACAAAGAAGATCGATGAGTTCTCACGGGAAAAGCCATTTTCAAAGTTAAATAAATGCTGGGATCTCATACCGCAGGCATCGAGAGCTCCGAGAACGTGATTGAAAGGCCAGAACCTCCGTCGTGCAGCATGCACCCAAGGAGAAAGGACTGTTACGAGACACCTCACGGGGATCCTGTAACAGTTCAACCTGCTCGAGTGGATACCATTCACAGCACTGCCATCTGAAATGCAACGCGAGCGCATGCAAGAAAAACATCCACTCCATCGTTGGCAGCCGTAACCACGAGCCTCCGGGTCTGTGTAAGTCGCATGCAGCAGGTAGATCCACTCACCATCGTCCAAGAACTGGAAAAATCGTGTGCAACCATGCAGGTAAGTGTCTCAACCCTTCCTTCCATAAAATCGCATGAATCTTACTTGGAAATTGTTTGCAAAGCGTAAAATTGAATGGTTGAGCAGCCGTATGGCCAGTCGACTGGCCACGTCGGCTAGTTAAGGTGTAATTGGATGTGTGGGTGGCGGCCACGACAAAGAGAATGAATGGCATGCACGTGAGAACACTCTCGTCAGAAGCATGAGTTTAACAGGAAAAGGCGGCGGCAAATCTGTGGGAATGAATGCGGCAGCAAGCGAATACGTAGGCAGATGATGGATGACGTCGCCCAACGGTCCGGCGGGGACAGCTCATCCCCCGCGCCACGGATTGCGCCGATTCAAAATCCAATCGGCTAGATCATGCGCATGCATTTATCATCCAACACTTTGAACTCGGGTGGCTGTTCTGATCTCCTCTGCACTTTGATACGCCGAGCTGTTGGCTACCAGAACGCTGGTCAAGCACACCTCAAGCGTGGGCCAACTACAGTCTTCCCCGAGGATTGCGCACTGCTTCTACAGGAACGCAGTTCTACAGGAGCGCAGTTCTACAGGAACGCGGTCTACAGGAACGCAGTCTACAGGAACACAGTCATCTACAGGGAAGCGGGTGCCTCACGCAAAAAGGTGGCCAATTAAAGAGGTAACCCTGAACTTTGCATGCAACTGGTTAGTAAAAGTGGCAAGACCATCGTCCACAGTCGGGTCATAAAGATATTGGTGGAATTGTTGTTTGCTGTGCCTATGCTATCGTTCTACAGGATGTCGATATAAGTAGACTATGTTGAATTTTGTGGATTATGTGCATGCTCTGTCTTAATAGACCAAATCTCTGTTGCATTTGCCACCTTTAATTAAAACGACCGTGTTCATCATGCCGGGTGGTTTTATAAGACGGGAACCCACTGAGTCCACTAAATTAAGGGAAAACCCGGCAGTGGTAGAGCTCTTCACCAGAGCACAATGGATGCCTTTTTGTGATAAGCTACAGGGCTACGATGATGAAGTAGTCGAAGAATTCTTGCAGGCTCTGAAGCCTAAATCCCAGACACTGGCCGCAGTGAACTTCAGAGGTCTGAGCCTCAAGCTCACCCCAGAACATATCAGTCGGATCACAGAACTCCGTATGGGTCTGCCATGGGACAAGGACGAGAGAAAGTTGAGCCAGCAAGCAAAGAAGGAATTCTTTCCACCTGAGGAAGAATTCTCGGAGGATAAAAACGGGGTGAGAAGAATGAGTCTATTGCCACCTTGGAATGAAGTCAGTTTGCAAATCATGAAATATATTACTTGTGAAGGGCGTTTCAGCATCGTGTATGCATATCACTTTCGGCTACTCACTGAGTTGAGGCACCGAATTGACCTTCCTGTAGAGCAAAAACTGAGCATCCCTTATTACCTCCTGCAGTCTCTAATGGAGTGTGCTACAAAGCTAAGAGAGGGCATACCTGATCAGATAGCCCACCATGGGTTAATAAAGCTTCTTGTGGAGGATGCATTGCATTCATATAAGGTTCCCCTCTCATGGGAATCCTTCCGCAATTTAACCATAGATGGGGACATTAAGATGTTGATCGAAGAAACGTGTTCCTCCAGCAGTGAGGAACACGAAGCAATGGCCGAAGAACAAAGGAAGAAGCATGAGGAAAAGGAGGACCAAGAAAAAGGTGGCACACCTCTCCTGTCAGCAAGGGAAAAGAGGATGAAGAGCAGAATGGACAAAGCTGAGGTAGCCCACGTCAGCCCAAGTACCTCAACAGCACCTGCAACCAAAACAAAAAGCAAAACTCAAGCAGGCAAGCAAGCTGAGGTGGAGACCCCTGTGTCTACAGGAAAGAAAAAACAGGCTTCTACAGGAAGCCCAAAAACAAAAATGAAGGCTTCTACAGGAAGCCCGAAGATCATTGAGGAGCAGGCTTCTACAGGAAGCCCAAAAGCAAAGACCAAGGCTTCTACAAGAAGCCCGAAAATCGTTGAGAGACAGGCTTCTACAGGAAGCCCAAAAACGGAGACAAAGGCTTCTACAGGAAGCGCGAAATTGGAAAAAGGGGCTTCTACAAGAAGCCCGAAAGTCAGTGAGAAACAGCCTCCTACAGGAAGCCTGAAGACAGAGAGAGGGCCTTCTACTGGAAGCCCGGGAGTGGCTAAAGCCGGGTCTTCTACAGGAAGCCCAAAAGCGAGAAAGGAAGAACCTTCTACAGGAGGCCCGGAAGGGGGCAAAGCAGGGTCTTCTACAGGAAGCCCGAAATCTGAAAAGGAGGGGCCCTCCACAAGGAGCTCTGAGAGAGCAAAACGCAAGAAAGAGAAGGCTGGTGTTCTAGAAAAGGAGGCAACAGCGGTGCTGGCCGCCCTCAGTACACCTCCGAAGCCGAAGGAAAAGAGAGAGAGGGAGACCCCTCTACCATCTGAGGCCAGGAGAAGCAAGCGGATTACCGCGGGCAAGCCACAGCCTCCACCTGGCAGCCAAACCACTTTAGGGGATGTCCCTCCTTCACCCAGTCCAAGAACCCCCTCTAAAACATCAGCCACCCTCGAGAAGGGGAGCCCAAAAATAACTTCCTGGACACGAAAAATAGGCCAATCGCCTTCCGAAGCCCGGCTCAAGGAAATAGGGAAGGGGGCAGAAGCACCACCTTCGTCACCACCAGGGGCAGCGAAGGCAGGGCCGCCAAAAATAGGAAAGGAAGCAGTGCCACCCTCGGCAGAAAAGGCAGGACCACCAAAAACAGGGAAGGAAAAGCATGCTCCGGGCTCTAGTTCTCGGCCAAAGACGAGGAGCCAGGGCAAAGTTGCTCAAGGATGAGCAAATAGTTTAGCTGGGGGGTGATGATGAGCCCCAATTTTTGGTATAATTTTGGCTCATTTGGCCTACTTGCTTTGCTCAAACCATTCACTTTTTATTGCTTATGCATGCATTTCTTAGTTTATTCGTGTTGTTTGTAGGAAGAAGGGTAGACATTTTATCTACGTGACTAACGCATGATGCTTTCAGGTTTTTGGCATTAAAAGGGAGAAAAGACCACGTGAAAAGGAGACAAGGAGACAGTGAGGTGGCACTGCTGGTTTTTAGGAGAGGATGTCCACAGTCTTGGGACCTTCCTCGTGATTCCCACCATAGCTCCGAGCTCCAATCCATCTCCCCACCGAGCTTAGAGGCAGCCAGCTGTTCTACAAGAACAGCAGTTATAACTGTTCTACAGGAACAACAGTTATGACTGTCCTATAGGATCAGCAGTTTAGACTTCAGTTGGACAGCCGAGCTCCTCAAATCAAGGACTCCTGTTGGATGATCATTTTGCATAAATACTGAGGCCGTAGCCTTGGATAGGAGCTTTTTGAACTTTTGTATTGCTCTTGTAATTTGGAAGTACGAGCTAGAGCTCGGTTTTTGTTCCTTTCTGTAAGCCAATTTGGCATGACATCAGATTATGAATAAAGAAGGCAGATTTTGATTTAGTTCTGAGTTTTCTCAAGGAGCTATAGCTCTCAGGTTAGGGCCCAACCTGAGAGCAATAGATCTCCTCAGTGTTGTAATGTTGTTGCATTTCGTTCCAGCACTTTGAGTTTTACTTTACCATGCAATTCGAATTTACAGTTTGTTAATTTAGACTTTCTTATGAGCTTAGATAGGATTAGTTTATGGTGAATTTATGGTGAATTTGTTTCCAGCTGCTTAGGTTAGAAGAGGATAGATATAATCTATTGGAGCTCCAGAAAAAGGTTGTAAAGGCTCACTGCCATCTCTATTAGGGATTGGGGTGAAGTCTACATCAGCCACCAAAAAGAAACGCAGTTCTTCTCACTTCCATGCAAGCTGCAACATAGACATTTACGTTGTGTTAGGACTCTGGACACCACATATCTCCACAATGGTATGATATTGTCCACTTTGGGCCTAAGCCCTCATGGGTTTGTTTTTGGGCTTTACCCCAAAAGGCCTCATACCAATGGAGATATTTGTTCATCCTTATATACCCATGATCCTTCCCACTTCTACCACTTCTAATCAATGTGGGACTTTGTTCGTATACCCAACAATCATCCCCTCAAACAAAGGACCATCGAGCCTCCCCTCAAACCATCCGCAAGATTCTCCCCTCTCTACCAACCAGGATTCTCCGCTCCAATGCGTTGGAAGCACACGCCTTACATGGTAGCACCACCTGTCTCGAGAGCTTGCTCCATCCCAGGTCAACTCCTCTTCACCGTGTTGGTAGACAAGACACGTCCATGAAGAATCCGGAGCACACCACCTGTTTAACCGAGCTCATCCACAGGCTTACGGGGGCTCACCATCTTTGTTCGGCATTCCGAGGATTCATCCACTTGGGTAACCTCGAACATGGCTCTGATACCACTTGTTGGGACTCTGGACACCACATATCTCCACAATGGTATGATATTGTCCACTTTGGGTCTAAGCCCTCATGGGTTTGTTTTTGGGCTTTACCCCAAAAGGCCTCATACCAATGGAGATATTTGTCCATCCTTATATACCCATGATCCTCCCCACTTCTAGTCAATGTGGGACTTTTGGTCGTATACCCAACACGTTGAAGATCCATCCATGCACTTTTGACACAGATCCATACTTCTACATTTCACTTCCATGCATGAGTTTCATTTCTTGGTTTTCCATTGCTGTTCATAGGTTTCATGGCACAGTTATCATAGGTTAATGAATCCTCGTTTTGGTGTATAAGTCATTTGTTTCATTTACGCTGCTCCATATCATTCCATTTTCTTCTTCTTCTTCTTGATCTCTCCTCAAGTCACTCATTCGACCTCTGTCCAGCTCTTTTACCCTCCCACTCATCCATTATTCACTTAGCTCCATTTACTTACACTTTCGTTGATCCCATCCTTCCAACCATCAAACCACTGCATGCACTCTTCCTCCATCTGATTTTTCTGCTCCTGAGCCATCACCAGCTCCATCTCCATCTCACCTATCCTCCCACACCACTCCAACACTTCGCCATCTCCCAAAAATCCCACGGCCAATCATCCTGTAGAATTGCACAGCCTTCCTGTAGAAACCCCTGAGTTTCCTGTAGGATCCCCTGCAGACTTCCTGTAGAAGTCTGCAAACTCGGTTGCTGAGCATCCGAACGTGGTAGACTTCTGGGGATCGATGCTAGAGACCCTCTGGGACCTCCCTTAGCCATCCTGACCTTGTCCATGCTTTCCTTCTATTCCAACCGCTCCTGCACAACCAAACCCTAATCAAAAGCACCATCACAATAAACCCAACCACTTAATGACAAAATACAAAAACATGTCTTTTCAAGTGCAAGTAGCTTAGATTCATGTATTTCAACTCACTGCATGTAATAGCATCATTGGTAGAAGTTTCATTCACGTTTTTGCATTGTAAGGGTCAAGCTAGTTAAATTAGGGTTTATTAGGGTTTCTATGCTTCGTTGGCTTTCCATTTCCTTTTTGCAAAGTAGGTTAGCTTCCTTCAAGATAGCTTTCATCCATCACTCATAAAGCTTCTTCTGTGAGCCTATAGAAGTTGGCTTGAGCCCTAGTGGACTTGTGCCAGCTGACCAAGTGACAGCTGCGACAAGAGCTAGTACTTGTGCATACAACACCGTCGCTTCCAAGTTTGTACGAACTACCGGGTTGATAAAATTAGAGATAGGGAGCTCCAGGAGTTATAGCATTATTGCTACAATACTGGAGCCCACCAGATGTGTTAAGAGAAAAGATGGCGACTGCACCAATCGTGGTATTTCCTTATTGGGAAAAGAAGTGTCATGTACATGTGGATGCTTCTTTCATTATGCTATGTGGAGTACTAACACAGGCAGGTGAAGGAGAATTAGACCATCCTATAGCCTTCACAAGTAGGAAGTTATCAAAGGCTAAGAATTCAATGACAGAGCGCGAGGGGTTGGCCATGGTATATGCGTTGAAAAAATTTAGGCATTATCTGTTATTGAGACATTTCAAGATGCATACAGATCATTCTGCCTTAAAGTACCTAGTTAACAAGCCTGTGTTGGGGGAAAAGATTTGCAAGCGGTTGTTATTATTTCAGGAGCATGGTTTTGAAGTGATTGTGAAGTCGGGGAAGTTAAATGCTGGACCTGACCACCTATCACGAATTGCAAGAGGCAAAGAACCCAATAATTTGTAGGATGGGTTGCCATATGTACAACTCTTTGCAGTACGTGTAGCTGATGACCATTTTTCTGACATTATTCACTTCTTAACTACAAGGATGGCACCTGAAGGATATAAAAATCAGCAAAAGAAATAACTAGTAGTTCATGCAGCTGACTTTTCAATCACTGTAGGACATTTGTACAAAATGGGGGCAAATGAAATATTGTGGAGATATGCGTTGGATTTTGAGTGTGATAGTATCCTCGCTAAAGCTCATGGGGGAGCTGCAGGAGGCCATTATGCAAGGAAAGGAACCGCGCAGAAGATTTTGCACGCGAGATTATGGTGGCCAACATTGCACAAAGATTCCAAAGCATACTGTGAGGTGTGTGATGCATGTCAAAGGACTTGTAGACCATCATGAAGGGACAAACTACCGCTACATCCTCAGGTATATTTACAGGCATTTGAGAAGTGGATGATTGATTTTATTAGGCCAATTCAGCCACATGGAAAGAAAATGGGCGCGTGCCGCATTATCACTGTGATGAAATATTTAACCAGATGGGCAGAAGCATAGCTAGAAAAGGATTATACAGGGGCTATGGCAGAAAAATTCTTGTTTGATCATGTCTTAACAAGGTTTGGATGCCCAAGAGTTTTGATAAGTGATAGGGATATGCATTTTTTTAATGAAATGATCAATCCATTGTTGGAAGAGTTTTAGGTATATCATTAGAAGAGTACACCATATCAACTGCAGGAAAATGGGACAGTCAAAGCTTTCAACAAAATTTTGGAGAACCTGTTGACGAAGATCTGTCACGTGTAGTGGAATGATTGGGATGTGCATGTACCTACCGTACTATGGTCCTATAGGACAACCTGTAAGAAGTTGACAGGGAAAACAACGTTCAGATTAGTCTATGGGGTTGAAGTGGTGATGCATATGGAGTACATTGTACCTAGTCTATGCATTGCAGCTTTGATGGATATGGCGGATAGTAAGGCCTTGGAGGAATAGCTCGCACAACTAATAGAGTTAAAGGAAGATCGATTTCTCACTAGATTCCGCCAACAAGTGTATAAGGAACACGAAAAAGAATGGCATGATCGCCATATCAAGCTTTGCACCTTTAAGATAAATGATCTTGTGTTGTTATATGATAGCAAGTTCACTAAATTTCTATGTAAATTCTAGATGCATTGGTTAGGACCCTATATTTTCAAGGAAACTAAAGAGGGTGGTGCAATTTAGCTCACAAAGTTGAGTGGTGAACCATTCCTGAGGAAAGTGAATGAGAGTCGGTTGAAGTTGTATACGGGGGATCATGCCCCTATGCAATGACTATATGAATATTGGACAGTCTTAGTGCTCCAGGCAGTTGCAAGGGAGCATGGGACTATAAGTTACACTACTCGACTAGGAGAACAATGCAGCAAGTAGGCTATGCGAAGATTGACGAATGCACACCTGATAGAGTTGCACTCAAGATGTTGCACCATGAAGGAGGGTTTTGTGCATCCCAATCCAAAAATAGCTATTAGTGCTACTATAGTTGATTGGACTGAGAAAATCTTATTAGGAGGAGCAGGTAGGCGGCAATTAAGGAAAAAATCTTTGAAAATCTTCCACCAAAGGAGAATTTATGACAAAGTTATGGAGGGAATGGTTGGATTTGAATCCAAACATAACTATAAATATGCCCTGTTGGTCTGCAAAGAAACACTTTGTTGCCTAAGAATTTCTTGCATGCACCGAGAAGAGTGGGAGAGTTTGTTCAAGCATCTCAGGATGGTTCAGTATTCTGATACGTTGTGCCAAGTTTCAGTGGAGAAGAGATCTAAGCCTATGATTTTTGAGGCCGTTGTCTGATGCCCAAACTCTGGAATTTGTGGGCATAGAAGCTACACCAACAGTACCTACTGTGCCAAGGTCGCCTAGGCCTAAATAGTATACCTCTAAGGAAAAGAAAAGGAAGTCATTCATCAAGCCAGTGCGCCACTCACCCCAAAAACATCTGCAAGAGGTGCAACAAAAGGGAAAAATGGATAAGCAAAAGCAACCGTTTGTGCCCCTAGACATAGATGAAGAAGAACTCCGACAGGGGATAGAGGAGTTGGATGCTAAGGATGCAGAACCAATAACTATGCTTCTGGGATATGTGCCTCCGTGAAGAGGATAGAAGAAGGTGACCAAAGGCCCATGATTCAAACAAATATTCAATTTGTACAACATTTATCCTAGCTAAAGTTCAATCTGAGGGTACAATCTTAGCGCACATACTAGCATTAAAGATGGAAGATCGGGACTTCGCTAACAAAGAGAAATTTCCACAGTTAGCGAAAAATCAGTATATGACTCACATATACTATGAAGATACAATGGTCACAAAGTTGGAACCAATGAAATGGGTTCAAGGATTTCAGCTGGAGGGGCTCTTACACATGCTATTCGTACCTCATTTTCACAGATCCAATATCAATACGGAACGTGTGCACCATTTACTGACTTTAGTGCATGATGGATGTTTATGGCTAGGTGAGCCTATCCCCATCACAGATATGTTAATCCACGGGATTACTATGCTACCATCTAAAGGAGCGCACCCGAAAAAAGAGTTTTTCGGAAAATCACTAGAAAAAAATCTTGCATATCACACAAAGACCGAGTACAAGGTGGTAAAGGGAAAGCACAGAATTCTATCTGCTCCATAACTAACCAAGCAATACAGTTTGCCACATAGATCCTCACAAGCAAGATAATGCAGAAGTGTCATGCAGATCAAGTGTCTGCGCCAGTCATATCGTTAGCCGTGCATTGTGCGAATGGGGTCCAGTATAACTGGGACCAATATCTCTGTAAGTAATTCTTTGCCAACTGTCGCGAGGTACAAGAGAAGAGCCAGTCGTTCCACTATGCTTGGATCCTATTGCTATTTGTTTTGGTGGAATGCAGGCATCTAGGGGATAGTGATTTCCCTCTGTTGAATGAGACCCTCCCAAAGGCAGTGGAGTTCACTTCGTTGTGGCAGATAAAAGATGTTGCGCGAAGTACATAATCCAAGGTTTTTTGGGTTTTCATGGAGATGGACATCCACATGGATGTAAATCAAAGGCAAAGGTTATCTGCCACCTTATTTGAGCAGCTAAGGACCTTCACAGACTTTAACACAGACTTTCACAATGTATGGATCTACACGAGGAAAGACCCTCAAGAGGTATGGCACAAGCTACCTTACTTGGTGGCCGACACGGATGTACAGGAGGTTGTGGGTTGATGACCAATAGAGTAGTGCAAGCCTACCAATTAGATGTCAAGACGAGAAAAGCAGGAGAGAGCTCCTCCATGTAGATCTTCGCTGTGAAAAAGAAGAAAGAACAAGAATAGGTAGTCACGCGGGAGAAGGTTTCCCAGCAAAAGAAAAAACAAGTTGTTGCTAAGGCGGCTGCAGAGAAAAAGCAGGCTGCGAAGGAATGCGTTGCTAAAGAGTGGGCAGAGAAGGACACCCAAGATACCAAAGCAAGAAACAAATCAACCTCGTAGTGCACTGATGAACAAGAGCTCTCTGCACAAGGTGACGATGGGGATCAAGAGGTGTCCACCCCCTTTAAATTCTAGAAGCATACCAAGGAGCCAGCAATAGGTCTGCAAAAGAAGCAGAAGTCCGATAAGAAATTGCAGGTCGACCCTCTTGTGCTCACGAAGGGTGATTTAGATGAAATCGGTGACAAAGTGAGAGATACCATGTCAGAACAATAGAAACACTTCAAACAAAAATATATGCAAATAGTAGGCAGTGTCCAGAAAGATCTGTGCGAGCTGCAAATCCAGGCTAGTAGGATCTAGGCAAGTGTGAGGCAAGTGAGCACAGTGCAAGTGAGCCAAACTAAAGTGAGCGTTAGTGTTCCAGAAGTGGAACAGTCCATGGACTTAAGGGTCATTCCTTTACCAGAAGGATCCTTGCAAACAAATAACCAGGATGATTGTGCCATGCTCAAAAAGATCAAGGACCTTGGAATAAATGTGCTCCTGCTGCAACCCCTGACCTTCCACACATTGCATCAGGGGGTCTCAGTTGAGTTGCAAATCAAGGTGCAGTGCGCCCTTGTGGTCCTCAGTGAATGCAAAGTCAACAATGCCTAGATGTACAAGGAGAAGACACATGCACTGAAAGAGAAAGAGGAGATACAAGCACGAAGCATACACCTAGAGACAATAATTGAGCAGGCCTGTCAAACAGTTCCATAATTGCATATCCTAGATGATGAACAGGGCGAAACGAAAGTCAGGAAGTTAGCTGCTGCTGTGCGCGACGCCAAAGGTGAGGTTGGTCAAGTCAATTTTGACTTCTAGTTGCAGATATTCGAACTCAAGCCCAAGCTTCAACCAACCACACCTCCACAAGCTTGGGAACAAAGAGGCAGAGCTATAAAAGAGTCCATGGGTCAACTAAATGTCATAGTTCAAGGTTGCGACTAGTTATTCACTCAGGCAATGGGCATATGGGATGCACTATAGGAGGATCCTACACTACAATATTTAAACATAGAGATCAGGCAAGTGCAGCAAAAATATGATGAGATCAGTACGACGACGTATACATCGGCACTAGGGCAGTGCTTCACGTGCTTGCAAGAAGGAAAGGTAATGTTGATACAAATCCAGGACTTGGAGAAAAATCAGTCCTTGCTAAGAGACCGACTTCAACCCAGGACAGAGGAAGCCAACCAACTTTCACATAACATTCATGAGAAGCTGAAGGCCATGCAACACACCCAGAGGACTACGCAACTTACCATAGAGGAGACAACCACACAAAAATTGGTCCAGGAGGTATAGTAAGCAGCAAAATAGAGTACTGCAGAGCTTCAAGCATTGACCAAGGCATCCAGCAAACTTCACCAGAAAGTGGAACAACCAGTTGAGTGACTCGACGATGAGTCACAATCCTTTTGTTGGGGGCCTATTGGGATGGGGTACCCACGGGTAGAATTGAATTAACTTAGTCATTTTCTGTAAAGAATTTTGTAAAATATGTAAAGTCTCCATGAAATGTGAATGCAGAGTATGAAAATAGATAGGAGTTAAAGGGGTCTTAGCCCCTTGTTTTGGTCAGTTTTGAAGACCCCACCATGAGCCAGGGACCATGTTACTGTATTAGAAAATCTATAAATAGTTGAGTCATGGCGAGTCTTAGATATAACTTTAGGATAGATAAGAGTAGAGAGATTAATGAATGATATTGTAAGGGGTTGGTAGACAGGAACGTTTGTTCCTATCAGTAGGGAAGGAAAGGCTCCGCAACTGAGTGCATGGAGGCCTAGAAGAGTCCACAGCTGAGTGTGTGGACACCTGCAGCTGAGTGCATAGGGTACTTTGAAGTCTGTACTGGAAGATTTTGATTAATAAAGACTTATTTTGGGTTGGAAATACTTGCATCTGTGATTTATCTATTTATCTGTTTATATCACTTATAATAAAGTCTACTTTAATTAATGTATCTAACATGTGTGAATTGGGTTAATTGAAGATGTTTATGCTTAATAACATGATTAAATGATGCAGGAAAAGTTCTAGATCTAAATGGAGTTAGTCCGCGCGACGGCCGATCTAAATCCCAAAAACCTTAGAAGACCTGTCTACATGCGTGAAGTAGTAGTTCTATGCTCTTAGGATTTGAATAAGAAATTGATTGGTTTTGCGAAGAATTGAAGGTACTTAGGGCTAAGTTCAAGATTTAAACTCTCTGAGAAGGTTAGATCTGTGCGAAAGCAGATCTAAGCTAGTAAAGTACATCACACTAGTACCTGTATTAAAAAACTTGGTTCTTGCATCTCCCAATACTGCTTTGGGTGAGACTGCAACCTGTGCTACGCAGGTTGCTGCCGAAAGGGTCAGAAGTGTAGGGTTTTGCTTGTTGGCACAACTAACTCTTAACCTGGGTCAAGAGCCCTAACTAGCACTAAAATTCATGCTCAACCAAATCCAAACTGAAACAACAAGAAAGAACAAAAATTATATAATGGAGAGACATCTTATCCTACTTATGTTGTGGAAATCCAAGAGATCAACCTTAAGTCTGGGAGAGTGCTTCTAGATAATCACCCACCTTCTCCACCTTAAGAGCTTAAATAAGAGAAGGAAGAGAGTGTTCTTGAAGCCAATCCACCTCCTTTTCCTGAGAGTTTGATCTACCCTAGCCAACACACCCCAGAAGAGGTTAAACTTCTTGGAGAATTGAATAATGTGTGTGTTAAAATACCCCTTTTCCGGGATATTAAACATGTTCCCATTTATAATAAGCTCATCAAGGAGAATTATTTCAAAAATATTGGGAAAATAAAATGAGACACCCTCACCATAAAAATTGTTGGGAAAATCTCTGATTTGATGCTTGGGAGGGTTATCTTCTCAAAATATCTAGACCCAGGAAGCCCTGTAGTAGATGTGCACATTGATGGCCTTATAGTCCCTAACACCATGATTTATCTTGGGGTTGTTGATGTATGTGGATATTGGTGGCCACCTACCTATCCCACCTAAACCTCCAGTTAGTTTCATTTATTACCTTATTTATTTAACCATTTACTATTTTGATCGGTTTTTAGAGTCTTGAACTTCCAAAGCAATTTTGACCCACTAAACGACAATTTTCTGAGGTCTTCTCTAGTCCCATAACCAAAGGTAAGGGTTTTTAAACAATGTTGTATTACTTGGAGAGATCTTTCCAACAAGGTATCATACATGCCAAACAAAGATCATATGACCACATTATGACCCCATGAAGTTGGTTGCCCAACTAACCCCAACGAAGCCCATAGACCCTTGGTGTTACATCCCCTCGAGTTAGGGTTTTGGTTGTTTATGGTTTACTCATGTTTCTTAATAATAAATATGACCTTGAGCCTCATTGTAACATAGTTTAGAGGCATGTAGCTGCCACATCTCTTCTCAAAGATAAGCTACCATCACCCTATCTAGTCTTATTTCCATTATGTTTGTAAGAATATTTTAGTATTTGATATTAATGAAATGAATCATTATTTCTATTGCATCTTTGTATTTATGGTTATATCTATAATTTTTTGCGTTCTTATTTAAATTTGAATCAGTGGTATCATAGCAATCTTCTCTTTCTCTGTTTTTCTTTGCTTGTCCCCAATGAGGTCAGGATATAAGGAGTTAGGGCTTGAGCTGGTCAAACCTTTACAAGACAGCCTCACAAATCATGACAAACTTCCATGGGGGAAGAAAATAAAGATGAGGGAGTAGGAGATCCTTTCAAAATATTGCTCAAAGAAGTCCTTGAGTGATAGAGGAATGCGATGATGGACAACTTTGCCCATATCCTTCAACAGCTAACCAAGGGCGACTCATCTACTTCTAGCAACTACTGTAGAAGCACCACAACCTTTAAGGTACAAGTTAACTTTGACATTCCCATATTTGAGGGTCAGATAGATGCAGATGACGTAGACAAATGGTTAAATCTGCTAGAAGGATATTTTTCTGTTCATAATTTTTCCAGCTGGGAAAGGATTAGTTTTTCTCTTCTCAAAGTTGCACCCCACGTCAAGGACCGATGGGAAACCTACTATGAGCAGAAGGATGAAAGTACGCCCTCACTATTTTTAGATGTGCCCACTTGGGATTCATTCCAAGACATCATCAAGGAGAAGTAGTACTTTGTCGGGAGCTGTGAGGATAAATACATAAATTGGACTGCACTGTGACACGGAAGGGACCAAGACATGTTGGAGTTTACCAATGTTTTTCATACCCTTCGTACGAAGTTGGGTATCAAGGATTCTGAGAAACATTTGGTACTCAAGTACCACAGTTGCCTACACAAATACATATAGGATTAGATGGAGTTCCTGGACATTTCGTCGCTCAGTACAACGTACCAATACACTATCAAGCTCAATTAGAAGCTTAAACAGAAAAAGTGATACTTTGGATCTACGAATCAGAAGCAAGGGAAACGCGACCCTAAACCATAGAGAAAAGGGCAAAGCCAAGGCAGGTCAACCTAGGATAACTCACCAAATCTGGAAGCAACGAATAAAATCATGAAGACAAAGAAGGATAGGGCAAAGTGGTGTGAGTTCCATAAGATATCCACTCACAACACAAGTGAGTGTCGAGCCAAGCAGTCATTGGTGGTCGAGCTAAAGGCTCCTGAGTCTGATGCATGTTCCAACTCTGAGTTAGAACTTGATGAGGGGAATGACAAAGGGAAGCATACCATTGATGCAAATCCTAGTGCCATTGTGGCCACCACCAAGATCTAGAAGATTGAGCCTGAAGATCTAGAAGAGGAGTGCCTATTCCACACCCAAATGTGGGTGAAGGGTTCTCCGCTACAATTCATTGTCAATAGTGGATGCCAAAAGAACCTCATTTCAATAGAGGTTGTGAAGAGGTTGGGCCTCCAACTATATCACATCTCCTTCCGTATACCATCAGGTGGCTTCACTAAGGATGATATATCCACGTCAGCTAATAGTGTCGCCTTCCCTATAGCATCAAGCCCTTCACAGGTGAGGTATTGTGTGATCTTGCTCCTCTTGAAGTTTGTCATGTATTATTAGAACAACCATACTTATGGAAGTTGCATGTTGTATATGAGTCTAAACCTTGCTCTGTTATTACTTCTTTGGGTAATACATTATATAGGGAACCATAGGTAGCCCCACCTACCTCCATCTATTTGATCTCTGCTAAGAAATGTAGTAAGGTCATCTCTGAGACTGGGAAATTTGTTTCCTTTTTTATTGGCTCTCAAAGTAAAGGGAAAGTCATAGCCATAGACATGGCCCTCAGGAAGGGTCCCCCTAACCATTAGAAGTAGGTGGATACGGTCATGGAAGAATATAGGGGCATCTTCTCCGCAACCTCATGGGTACCCTTCCATTGTTAGGTCAAGGATTCAATCGATCTGACTCTCGGAGCACCCCTACCCAACGGGAAGAATATCATTTCCCCATTCTAGAAAATGAAGAGATCAAGTGGAAAATCTAGGAGTTTTATAGAAAGGGAACATCTGACCAAGTTCCTTGCCCTATGGGAGCCCGATTATACTTGTACAGAGAAGGATGGGACCTGGAGGCTCTGCATTGATTATCGGGCACAAAACAAAATCATTGTCAGGAACAGGTATCCAATCCCATGGATTGATGAGTTGTTAGACCAACTGAAGGGGGACAAGTATTTCAACAATATCGATATGAAGTTACATTATCACCATGTTCCAATTGAGCCCACAGATGTATGGAAGACCACCTTTAAATCCAAGGAAGGCCCTTTTGAATGGTTGGTTATGACCTTCAGGTTGAAAAATGCCCCTGCTACTTTTATCATGCTAGTGGATGACATATTGCAGCCCCGCACTAACTCGTTCATGGTGGTTTACCTAGATGACATCCTCATCTTCAACAAGAGTTGGGAAAAACACTTGCAACACATTCAGCAGGTCCTTAAAACCCTTCGATAACACAATCTGTGCCAACTTGGAAAAATGCACCTTTGGCATGAGCCAAGTCCAATACTAGTGTTACATCATAGATGAGCGTGGCATGCATGTGGACCCGAACAAGATCCATGTCATATGGGACTGGCGAGCCCCAACCACTTTAACAGAGCTTTGTAGCTATTTGGGCCTTGCAAATTTCTATCGGAGGTTCATGTTAGGATTCTCCCATATCACTTGGCCTTTGAGTCAGATTACTAAGGGTGGGGCGAAAGAAAATTTTTCTTAGTACGAGTCCCAACACAAGGCATTCATTGAGTTGAAGCACTGCCTCTGCTCTGCACCAGTACTCACACTGCCAGACCTACAATACCCAATTGAAATCGAGATAGATGCCTTAGACTATGATATTGGTGCAGTCCTCACCCAGCAAGGGCATCCAGTGGCCTATCATAGTGAGACACTTTCTGATGTCATTCCAAAGTACCCCATCTATGACAAAGAGATGTATTCCATCGTGCAGGCTTGCCAACAATGGAAGCACTACATTCTTGGGAATGAGATGTTTATCCACACTAATCACCGACCTCTTTAGTTTATAC
This sequence comes from Pinus tabuliformis, assembly GCA_031772625.1. Taxonomy (NCBI): domain Eukaryota; kingdom Viridiplantae; phylum Streptophyta; class Pinopsida; order Pinales; family Pinaceae; genus Pinus; species Pinus tabuliformis. Next base: position 1,334,541,112 of record CM062804.1, on the reverse strand, counting down.
ATACACAAGGGAAGTTGCAGAATGATTCCCATGAGAAGTTGTCTACATATCAGTAAGAATTCCACTTGAACATTAAATACAAAAGGGTAGCACCAATCATGTTGCAGACTACCTTAGTCGGCCCCCAGTTGTAGCACTGACTACTTTTCTTAACTCTTGTGGTCATGAGATCTCTGGATGGCCACAACTATACAAAAATGATCCAGAGTTCACCTCAACATACCGTATGTTAGTAGCTGCAAAGCAAGTTCCTAATTTCCACCTCAAGGACGCATTATTATGCTACCTATTCCACCTTTGTGTTCCTTCAAGCAAGTGTGCCAAGATGATTTGGGAAGCACACTACACTCGAGTCGCATGACATTGTGGTGTGGAGAAAATTATGGTTGTACTATAAAAGTACTTTTATTGGCCTAAAATCCGACTAGATGCTAGGAAATATATTAGATCCTGCACTGCTTGTGCCATCACGAAGCCAACCATCAAGAAGCTAGGCCTTTACACTCCTCTGCCTACTCTCGGCCAGTCGTGGAAATCCATCTCCATGGACTATATGACTGGCCTCCCTTCTACAAAGCATGGTAATGACAATGTATTTGTGGTCGTGGACATATTTTCTAAGATGGCTATATTGGCAGCCTACAAGAAGAGTATTAAAGCATAGGACACTGCCAAACTCTTCTTTGAACGACTATGGGTACATTTTGGGAGCCCACAGACCATTATATTAGATCAAGATAACAGGTTCCTGAGCACATTCTAGTCAATCCTCTGGACACTATTGGACACCAAGCTCACCAAATCGACTTCCTTGTATCCTGAGAATGATGGCCAGATGGAGGTTGTCAATAGGATGATAGTGCACATAGTTTGCATGTATAACTCCAATAATCCTCTAACTTGGGATGAGAGTCTTCCATATTTGAATCATATTTATAATAGAGCTCTCCCTGGCTTGATTGGTTGCATTCCCTTTCAAGTGGGTCTAGGATTTCAACCATTGTGTTTGATTGATGTTGTCATGCCTCATGCGACTACATGGACAGAATCCACACATGTACTATCTGAGGCTGATAAAGTGACCAGATTTATTAAATACATCCACCACATCCACCAGTAGGTTCATGACATCTCGGAGAAGTCAAATACCAAGTGCAAGTAGTGACATGATCAACATCAGGTGCCACACAAGTTTCAGGTCGGCGACAAACTCTGTTTGCATTTGCATAAATAATGCCTTACCAGAGCCCATCAGAAGCTCAGACCACTCCAATATGGTCCTTACACCATTGCCAAGGTTGTGGGAGACAATGATTTTGAGCTCAATTTTCCCCCATTCCTTGGCCTGCACCCATTTTTCAATATGGACCGCCTTCTACCATACTTCCCACCATTGTTGGACACATCAGACATTGCAGAACACCTCATGCCAACAGAGTTAAACCCAGATTGCATGGAACATGCCATAAATAATCAGATTATAGATACACAGGTCAAGAAAACTCACCATCAAAAGATCTAGCTATATCGGGTTGTCCAAGTTGGCCAACACTTGCACCAAGGCAAGTGGCTCTCCAAGGACTAGGTTCAACAAAAATTTTCTCTCCTCATGGAGGCTCTGCACGCAATGGGGACCATTGCTTCCTAAGGTGGAAGGAATGATGTAGATGGATATTGAGGGCCACCCACATATCCCACCAAGACCTCCATTCAGTTTCAATTTTTTTGTTGTTAATTTCAACATTTACTATTTTTAGCAATTTTGCAGGTCTTGAACTTCCGGAGTAGTTTTGACCCCCCTAAAAGACATTTTTTTTGTGGTCAGATGTAGGCCCATAACCAAAGGTAGGGGCCTGCAGAAAATATTTTAGTACTCAGATGTTTCCAAAAAGGTACCATACGTGCCAAATAGATATAATATGACCAAGTTATGACCCCGGGAAGTTACCTGCCCAACTAACCCAACGAGGCCCACAAACTCTTGGAGTTACATCTCTTAGGGTTAGGGTTTTGGTTGTTTAGGGTTTCCTCGTGTTTTTAAATAATAAATAGGCCCTTGAGCCTCATTGTAACATAGTTCAGAGGCATGAAGCTCACACATCTCTTCTCAGAGATAAGCTACCATTACTCAGGCTAGTCTTATTTCCATTATGTTTGTAAGCATATTTTAGTATTTGATATTAATGAAATGAAGTGTTATTTCTGCTGCATTTTTGTATTTATGGTTATATCTATAATTTGTTGCGTTCTTTTTTAAATTCAGATCAGTGGTATCTGAGCGATCTACTCTTCCTCTGTTTTTCTTTGCATGTCCCCAACGAGGTCGGGATATAAGGAGTTAGGGCTTGATTTTATCAAACCTTTGCAAGACGAACCTCACAAATCCTAATGGCCTCCCATGGGGGAAGAAAAGAAAGATGAGGGGGCATGATATCCTTTCAAAATATTTCTTGAAGAATACCTTGAGTAACAGTGGAACGTGATGATGGACAACATTTCCAAGATCCTTCAGCGGCTACCCAAGGGCGATGCATATACTTCCAACAACTACTCTGGAAGCGCCACATCCTTTAAGGTACAAGTTAGATTTGACATTACCATATTTGAGGGTCAGATAGTTGCGGGCACCATAGATAGATGGTTAAATATTTGAGACGGATATTTTCTTGTTCATGATTTTCCAGCTGCGAAAATATTACTTTTTCTCTTCTCAAAGCCACCCCCCATGTCAAGGACTGGTGGGAAACCTACTATGAACAGAAGGATGAAAGTATGCCATAACTATTTTTGGCCGCACCCACTTTGGATTCGTTCCACGATGCCATCAAGGAGAAGTACTACCCTATCGGAAGCTATAAGGATAAATACATAAAGTGGATCACACTGCAAGAGGGAAGGGACCATGACATGTTAGAGATCACCAATGTTTTTCATACCCTTCACACAATGTTGGGTATCAAGGATTCTGAGAAAAATTTGGTACTCAAGTACCGCGGGTGCCTACATAGGTACATCCAGGATGAGATGGATTTTTTATACATCCCCTTGCTCGGTACAGTGTACAGATACACTGTCAAGGTCGAGTAGAAGCTTAAATATAAAAAACGTGACTTTCGATCTGTAAATCAGAAGCAAGGGAAAGGCATCCCCAAACCAAAGAGAAAATGGAAAAGAAAAGGCATGGTAGCCTAGGATAACCCACCAAAGCTGGAAGCAAATAACAACACCACGAAGAGAAAGAAGGGCACGGTAAAGTGGTGTGAGTTCCATAAGAGCTCCACTCATAACACAAGTGAGTGTCGAGCCAAGTAGTCACTGGTGGCCCAGCTGAGGGCTTCTGAGTCTGACGCATGTTCCGACTCTGAGTTAGAACCTGACAAGGGGAATAAAAAAGGGAAGCAGATCATTGACATGGATCCCAATGACATTGTGGCCACCTTTAAGATCTAGAGGATTGAGCCTGGAGGTCCAACAGACGGGAGAACCTATTCCACTCATAGATGTGGTTGAAATATTCTCCACTCCATTTCATTTTCGATAGTGGGAGCCAAAAAAACCTCGCTTCAGCAAAGGTCATGAAGCAACTGGACCTATTGACTACAACACATCCACAGTTGCATACCATCGGGTGGCTTCACAAAGGACGAGATCTCTATGTCATCTAGCAATGTCGCCTTCCCTACAACATCAAGCCCTTCACAGATGAGGTACTATGTGATGTTGCTTCTCTTGAAGTTTGTGATTTATTATTAGGAAAATCATACTTATGGAAGCAGAATGTTGTATATGAGTCTAGACCTGACTTTGTTATTATTTATTTCGGTACTAAGTCATACATGATACCATAGGTAGCCACACCTATCGCCATCTCTTTGATCTCTACTAAGTAATGCAGTAAGGTCATCTCCTAGGCTACGGAATTTGTTTTCTTCTAATTCACCCTCAAAGTAAGGGGAAGGTCGTATCCACACCTATGGCCCCCAAGAAGGGTTCCTCCAATGAGCAGACATGGGTGGATATAATCATGGAAGAATACAGGGACATATTATCCTCAATGAGAGGGGTACCCTTTCATTTTCAGGTCAAGCATTCAATCGATATGACTCCCATAGCACCTCTACCCAATGGGCTGATATATCACCACTCCATTCTGGAAAATGAAGATATCAAGCAACAAATCAGGAGTTTCTCCATAAAGGGCACATCTCACCAAGTTCCTCGTCTTATGGGAGCCTGATTTTACTTATATAGAAGAATGATGGGGCCTAAATGCTAAACAAAATCACTATCACAAACAGGTATCCAACTAGACCAACTCAAGGGGGCCAAGTATTTAAGAAATATTGATCTGAAGTCTAGTTTTCACCATGTTCCATTAGGGCTCATAGATGTATGGAATATTTCCTTTAAATCCAAGAAATACCTTTTTGAATGGTTGGTTATGCCCTTTGGGTTTACAAATGCCCCTGCTAATTTTATGAGGCTAATCGATGACATATTGCAGCCCTTCACTAACTCATTCGTGGTAGTTTATCTGCATGACATCCTCATCTCCAACAAGAGTTGGGAAGAACACTTGAAACACATTCAGGAGGTCCTTCAAACCGTTCAAAAACAAAAACTATGTACCAACTTAGAGAAATGCACCTTGTGCACGAGCCAGGTCCAATACTTGGGTTACATCATAAATGAGTGTGGCATGCATGTGGACTGACCCAAGATCCAAGTCATTTGGGACTGGCCAGACCTGACCTCTCTAATGAAGCCTTGCAGCTCTTTGGGCCTTGCAAATTTCTATCAGTGGTTCATATTGGGCTTCTCCCATATCACTCAGCCTTTGAATCAAGTTACTAAGGGTGGGATGGAAGAAAAATTTTCTTGGTCTGAGTCCCAACACAAGGCATTCGTTGAGTTGAAGCACTGCCTACGCTCTACACCGGTACACACACTGCCATCCCTGCAGCATCAATTTGAAATCATGAAAGAGGCCTCAGACGATGTTATTGGTACAATCCTCACCCAGTGTGGGCATCCAATGGCCTATCATACTGAGACACTTTCCGATACAATTTGGAAGTACCCCACCTATGATAAAGAGATGTATTCCATTGTGCAGGCTTGCTCAGAATGGAATCACTACATTTTGGGGAAGGATATGGTCATCCACACTGTTGGGCATGGAATCCCCTCACAGCATGTTTTGGGGCTCAAAGCCCAAGTTTTGGTCAAAGGTTTTGTAAGACTCTGCGAATTACGGGCGCGGAACACAAAGTATAGGATGAGTCATAGGGTTGTCCGCCCTAAAATATTGTAATATAATGTAAATTCATGTCGGCCTACCCATGGTCCACAGACCATGGGATTGTATAAATAGAGCGAGGCTCTAAGTGTAAAGAGAAGAGAAATGGAAGAGAAGAAGAGGAATGGTTCAAGCATAGAAGAAGATTCTAAGTGTATTAGGTCGTAGTAGTAGGAAGAGGCTCTGTAGCTGAGTGTGTAGAGACCTAGTAGAGTCCACAGCTAAGTGCATGGACCCCTGCAGTTGAGTGAGCAGGGAAGTGTCGAGTCTATAATCAGGATTGAAGATTAATAAACAGAAGTTGATTCTTATTTCTGTGTATCTGTTATGCATTCCTTCTTTACGTTTATACTGTTTTATTTACCATGCACACTAATGTGATTGTTGAATATGCTATAATAATCATTAGTCTTACATAAACAAGTTAAGTAATCAGATAATAATAGATTAAATAACAAGGGAATTGGGTATTATACAGTTTGTGCCCTAAGTAGGGATGCGCGGAAGCAGCATCACGGGTTGCAAAGGGATAGAAAGTGCGCATAGCGATAGGTTAGATCACAAAACCTCGAAAAACTAATCAGACATCCCCAAGGTGTGGAAACCTGGTTCTAGGACCCTCCCATACTACTTCGGGTGAGACCTCATTCCGCGCTCCGTGGACTGTTGCCGAAAGGGCCAGTAGTACCAGGATTTGCTTGGCTAAATCAACTCTGAACCTAGGTCAGGCCCATACAAGCCAATAAATGGTTCCGTTGTTGGGACCAGGATCTGCATAAGGGATGTCTGATGTCGTGCCACTGGAATCCAAGAAAGAAATAAATTGAAGAGTGGTTGGACAAGAAGATTCATGAGTTTGCGACACAGGAAAACAAAACTCCGCGAGTATCTAAGGAATAGTGGTTGGAGTGCTACTTGTATACATAAATCCATGAGATTTTCTTTGCATCCTTTCCTTTGAGCTGTATGAGTGGATCGCGAAGTTAGTAGACAACCAGGGAAGGTGTAGGCTCGACAAACCAATAGTGTGGACCACGGAATTGGTGCGTAGACTAGAAGCATCGGAAGATAAGATCGTGCAAGCTATGGACCATTAGCTCGATCGAATAATAGGAGGATTTATCACTGAGTTTGCAGTAGACATGACTGTCAGCTACAGTGAGGCAGGGTGACATTTCCTCAAGTGACCGTGAGGTAGGTACATTAAATCTTTAAACACTTGGATTAAGATGTTATTGTGTGAAAAGTGGGTTATGCGAATAAATTAATGTTCGGGACTATGCAGAGCAAGAATATCTACAGAAGCGGAAGTAGTGAAGGATTAGAAACTAGTCCCTTAATTTCAGCCTCACGGGAGAGCGAGGAAGAGCTCGCGAAGGTTTCTCCGATGAGCGCAGTTAGTTTGATAAGATAGTGCATTCCACGTTTACCACCTCCACCCAAACCGCCACCCATCTCACCCTCCTCACCTCCATCTCCACCTAGCGCACCTCCACCACCACTGCAGTTCAGTATGGAGAGTGCGATCAAACTACTAGTATTCAGAGGAGTGGGGAATGAAGATCCAAACCAATTCTGGTTCGTGGTAAGAGCAGTATGGGAAGCAGAAGATGTTGTGGATGACAATATTAAGAAGGCTATGTTGGTGAGCGCGCTGCAGGATCATGCATTAGCATGGTATATCAAGCATTCTAATGACCACCCAAACACAGGAATCGCAGAGATCCAGATCAAGCTAAACAGGGAATTTAGCAGGCCAAAGTCAGAAACACAATCAATCATCGGATTTAAGGAGATTGCGATGCTCCCAGGTGAGAACCCCTGGGGTCTGGACCAAAGGCTGAAGAGTACGATTCGTGAAGCCAATATGACGTTGACAGATGGACAACATCACGCATGATTTGTAGCATCTTTAACACCGCATTTAAGGACGACACTATCACAGCAAAAACTTTCCACCTAGGTCGAAGCATTGGAAATGGAAATGAGATTACATGAGACCCCTATACAAGATCCTGGGCTGGGAGTCAAACAAATCCATGCGCAACTATAGAATTTGTGTCTGGAAATGTAGAGTTTGAAACAGGACAAGACACCTCGGCCTGAGGCACGTGAGGAAGTATGGTGCATAAAATCCAAAGGCCAAGGGCACGAAAAGGATCACTGTACAGTGTTCCCAAACAACTTGGCAGGAGGAGGGTCGATGTCATTAAGACCAGAGGCACAAGCAAGGCTGAGCGTGGCACCTGCATTATGGTGCGCGATCTGTCATATAGGAGGGAAACACACTATGGACAATTGTCATCTGTTGCAGAAGTATATGCAGACATCCCAGCAATTGTTTTGTAATTTCTGCAAGTCAGTAGGCCATGATGAACGCACTTTCTGAAGCTATGAACTAATGATGGATCGAGGCAGAATGGGACTAGGAAGGGGTCATGGAAAACCAATTTGTTACAATTGCAGAGGGGTAGGGCATTATTCCCACAATTGTACAAACCCGATAATGATATCATGTTTGTATTGTACTCAGTTTGATCATGAGGCAGAAGACTGCCCTTTGCTGATAGCAAGGATGTGCAAAAAAGGGGTACTCCAACCCCCTTCGACTCAGAATTTACAAATGATGAGGTCTGAGCTACGTGAAGAAGACCTGAATGTAAACATGATGCTCAGGAGTGGTATGACCACGGGAGATGATAAGGGGAAGCAGCGGGAAGAAAGTACATGGGTTCGCAAGGCTCCTGTTATCACTCAGGTTGTCCTCTTGGTCAGCAGCAAAAGGATATGGCCGAGGTAACCACAGACCAACTTTGGACTCTAGGTTCTAGCCCACCTGCAGTCAGAGAGGGCTCTCTCTTTCTGATTTAGCTCTGTTGAATATGATTTAAGGCTAGATATTGATGTTCAAGGGGCTTTTGTTTTAAGTTTGGTGGGAAGATTGATGTTTTCAAGTAAAGAGGTAGGTATAGTATGATAGTCTCAAACCATTGGGCATGGAGTCAAGGAGTAGGACTGCTGGTGCATTTTCTTGGTGACAAGAGGAATAAGGAGCAAGGTAGCTGCGCATGGAACAATTTTTCAGGTTAAAAGGATGGAAAGAATGCTAAGGAAGGAGAGGCAATTAAGAATCTCTCAATTAGCTTAACAGAGAAGGGTGAATGAGCTCTATCTAGGGGCAGTAAAGAATCCCTAGATAACTGTTAGCACAGATGAATTAGGGTAAAAATGAGCTATAGGGAATTCATATTCATTACCAATTCGGTTCAGAAGAAAACATAAAGAAACAATAGAAATTGAGCATAGAGTGCAGCTAAACAAGTTCTAAGCCAATCTTTCTTTCTGCTATTTAGATGGTGATACATATATAATATGAGCACATAACAATGAGAACAGAGGTAAGAGGCACTTATTGATTCATGTTGCAGCACAAGAATTCCATCATTCAGTGTCCAGAGACCATTAACAACCCATCAGACAGTCCATCCTCCAAACTTTCAGCAGTCTTTGATTAAAGAAAAAGTATCAGACATACAGTGCGAGTCTCTAATGAAAAATAACAATCGACCAACCCTTAAAACAATACAGAGGGTGGTATATATAGGGAAAATTCTCCAAAATTGTTTATTACATCTTTGACCTAAATAGGTCTAAAAGTAAAATATTACTTTAACCTAATCCTATCAAAAATAAATGTAAGAAAATATCTATGCGCTGTGCTGAGGGTAGCTGTATCAAAACTGAATTAATGCGTTGTCCTCGGTGGCTTGGTGTAGTCCTTCTGTAATAACTGTGCATGGGTCTTTTATCTCTACTGTTTGGCGGCATTAAAAGTTTTAACTGTGATTTGAGAGCTTGGATGGGTTTGCAAAGCCTGATTTGACTTTGTTGGAGGCCATTCAATGTTGACCTGCTTTGGGAACTGAAGAATTTCATTAAAATATTCAACTGATACTCTTTTGTCGCTTCCTCTTTCCTCTGATACTCTTTGACAAATGAATCGGGCAAGTTCTCTCCTTCGCTGTGGGTTAAATCAAAATTTAATGGCCGCTGTTCGGCCCTCTGTTTCATTTAGAACTGTCTCTTGATCCTTTCTGAATGCTTTGCGAAGAAAACGGGTCATTCTGCGCCTTTTGGGCTAGCTAGGGGCTGTGCGATGAGGGGCTTTCCATTTTGGCCCATTTCCCGTAGCCATGCGCGATTAGCACTAGGGCGCTAATCACGCATGAAAAACTGCCTCAGAACTTGAATCCGGGCTTCCTAAGCACGATTTTCGCCTCTCGCGCCAAAAATTGATGATGATGTCAGCATGATGTCAACGGGTGGGACCCAGTACGGTGGATTACGTTAGCATGATGACGTCAGTAGGTGACATCAGCATGTACGGTAGGTGATGTGGCAAGGGTGACTCGGCAGGAGGCCGATGTGTGCAGATGACGTGGTAATCCTGGTGCTGTCATCAGGGGAGGAAGGACAGAAGGCGGTTTGTGGTTTCATCGGACCACCTTCTGTACGAGGGCGGTAACTATCAGAGCGGGTCCGATGCAATCATGGGTGGATGCGCATCCTCCTGTACGATGGTAAAACCGCCAAGCCATCGGGCGCTAAATGTCGGGCGACGGGACGGCTCCGAAATCGCCAAGAGCCGTCAGATCGGGGAGGGGCAGATCGGAGGGCTGATGGGAGACGGAGCTGGCAGCAGGTTTATACAAGGGAGCCACTTGAATATTCAAATCTTCATAAAATGCCGCAGGAAGGATTAAACTTTGGTTTCATGGGTTTTATGGGTTTATACAAGCGGGGGAAAACAAAACTTAATGTTTAATAAAACTTTTAAACATTATCTTTGTACAATGACTGCGGAGGGGTAAGATTATAGGGTTTTGAGGATGAAGAGGTGGGTAAAGGCCATTGGTCTAACCAGAGGTTTAGACCAATCCCAATTTCATGACACAGATGGGTTCATAATAATCCCAGGTGGACTATTACGTCCCAGAACTGATAAATACATAGCTATAGTGCTATCAGGTGGGATATGTACATAGGGGAGTTATTAACATAGATTTAGTAGGGGAGGGGAAATAGATAGGGGGCTATATAATACAGTCAGTAGTTAATATGACAAGTGATAAGAAAGCGCTAAGGTAAGGCACCTTAGGCTATTTTGGGGAAAAGTGACTTATAGAGGAAGGATGGAAATCCTTGAGTGAAGCAGATCTTCACCAAGGTAAATGATATGGAAAATGATGAAACTAAGAGGCATCAAGCAGATCTTGACCTCTTTGGGGAAATCAGTGAGTGATTTGGGGAATAAGAAGAAGGGGGAGTTAGTTATGTCCAGCTTGAGCTCCTCCAGATGAAAAACTGCATCATAACTGTGATCTGAAAAGATATAACACTTAGAAACACAAAATTGATCATGAATGAACATTCTGCAACCTCAAAAACTACCTACCCAGCCTACTTTCCTAACATTTTTTCTTCTTTTTGGACTGGGTGCACTTAGACTTGCAGACCCAGCTTTACAATTTTTCCTTTTTTTTCTGTTCTCCTATCTAAGTCTACACTTATTTCTGCCAAGGGCCCAGATTAAGCAGTTGGGCTCCTTTGATTCCCTACCTATATACAAATCTGCCAAGATTAAACTGTTTGGATAGATACCATTCTCTATATTCTAAAACAAGAAATTGAAACCTGGGGAGGCCACGATTAAACTGTTTGGCATACCCTTAACTAAAAGACTCTTTAAAAGTGGAACACCTCATCAAAATTGGAATACAGCAGTGGCATTTGGACTAGCACTCTTTCATAGTATCTTCTTTGGTCTCTTTTAGAAATATGGAACACTGCAGCATGCAAAGTATGACATATTTGGCATGTAAAAATGTCAATCATGAAATATGAGACCTGTTGCAACAGGAGGCTAACAGTGGCTCCACTTGGGGATGGCTTTTCCTTGTGAGAAGCCAAGAACAACAGGTCAGACTGCCTTGATCTTCTTTTGTTACTGTAGATTGAAAAACTTCTCTGTGGTGGCTGCCAGGAGTGTGAAGCTTTTGAAACATGGACAGTTCTTCTCCTCAACCGAATTACTATGAACTGTGTAGCATCGCCTGCTTTCTTCTGCGTGCTTGATAATTATGTACAATGCTGCTGGAACATGCCTTTTGAAAACAGTCTCAGAATATGGATCCAAATTGATGTGTTTGCCTTGTTTTTGCTTTGAGCAAGGGTACTGATATGAACTGAAAATACTGCTCTGTTTTGATACCTCTTGACTGAAGACTGCAAACAGTTTCTTTTTACCATGAATTTCTTGAGATGTGACAGTGCTACTCTTGCTATTTTGCTGAAATTAGTGCAGAGACAGAGCTTTTAAAACTGGAACACTTGCATTGGTTGTGTCTTCACAAAATTTACTGCTACTCCTTTGAGAATCGGTCTGCTTATATAAAAATGAAAACAAAGAGCTGATATATACAAATATTACTGTACAAAGAACTATATACGGAGCTGTATTGTATCCCTTAAAAGGGACCATGGTAATGTTTCAGCATACGACCATTCACAGGGCCTTCTTCAGCAGTGTTGCCTTCTACAGATTTGAGAAAATATCTGTTATTTCCCTGAACAACAAAAATAACAAATGGACCTTTCCATAAGAAATCAAACTTTGCATGTTTGCCCTTGTCGTCTCTTCTTGAGTCCCACCTTAGAACATTGTCACCAATATTGAAATCCTCAGCCTTAGCTCTCTTATCAAACATCTTCTTGAGCTTTTCTTGCAGAATTTGAGCTCTGTCATAGACCTGTTCTCTGGTTTGTTGAAGATGAATGGACTGATTAATTCTTCTTTGAATGTCATTCGGTTCAGCCTGAATCTCCTGTAACAGATTGATAGTAGGGATGCCTAGGGGCAAAGGAAATTTGGCCTCCATGCCATATACTAGCTCATAAGGGCTCATCCCAATGGATCTCTTTGTTGAGAGTCTGTCTGCCCATAGGGAATTTACCAGCTTCTTGTGCCAGTTCTTTTTATTTTCTTCCAGCACTTTCTTTATGATATTGATGAGGCTTTTGTTAGATGATTCGGCCAAGCCATTACCTTGAGGGTAATAGGCTCTAGAGTGGCCCAAGGTGATGTGAAATTTATGACAGAAATTGATCATCTTTTTGGATTTGAAGGTAGCGGCGTTGTCAGTGATGAGTTTGTCAGGGCAGCCAAATCTAGAAAGGATATTGCACTCAAGGAATTGGATAATGATGGTGTCATTTGCTTGCCTACTGGGAATGGCTTCAACCCACTTAGTGAAATAGTCGGTGGCTGTTAGGATCCACTTGTGCTGGCCTGAGGAAGAGGGATGGATTTCTCCAATGAAGTCAAGACCCCATTGTTGAAAAGGTTTCTCAGTTGATATGGGTTTCAAGGGCAGGGGCAACAACTTTCTTTTGCCCTCAAAGATTTGGCATTTGTGACATGACATGGCAAACTTCTTTACATCTGCAAAAAGAGAGGGCCAGTAAAAACCAGCCCTTAAAATTTTATTAGTAGTGGACTTCCAATATAGATGTCCTCCACAGTCACCTGCATGGAACTCTTTCATGACATTGTTAGTTTCACTCATGGTTAAACAATTAAGCAATATACCTTCATGATCTCTCCAAAATAATACACCATCTATGACACAAAACTTTAAAGCCTTCATTTTCAAAAATCTTTTCTTGTTTCTGGACAATCCTGGGGGAGCAAACAGGTTTAACAGTACAAAGCATATATCCGCATACCATGGAGATTGCAAAAAGGTTTCACTGATCTGTGGAGTCGCCAGCTCTTGTTCATTGTCCAATTGGTTAATGTCTAAGGCTTGAAAGTTTGTTTCAGACATTAGTTTAGCTAAACCTTGTCCCTTTATCAGCTTGGTTGGTTTTATTTCTATGTCATACTCAAGGATGCTCGCTATCCACTTGCCTCTTTTGCCTTCTAATCCCTCTTGGGTTAATATGTCTTTTACAGCAGCGTGTGGGACATAGGCAATAGTATGTGAATATAAAATATAAATTCTGAATTCCTTGATGGCCTTAACAAGTGCGTAGGCCTGCTTTTCCATGACTGGGTAGTTCAAAGGGGCATCTCTTAAGGCTCGGCTGAAAAAAGCGATTGGCTTTTCAGCTCCTTGCTCATCTTTCTGCAAAAGGATAGCGGCTATGGTGTGATCAGATGCAAACGAAAATATGATAAAATCTTTGTCAAACTGTGGGCTGGTGAGGACAGGGGTTTGGGTTAAGGCAGTTTTGATACTCTCAAAGGCCTGTTTGGTTTCAAGAGACCACTTTACCTTGGCATCTTTCTTTAGCATGTTGCTTAGCAATCTTATCAGTTCAGCTAGATTTGGAATAAATCTCCTTAGGAAATTGATCTTTCCAAGGAATGCTTGCAGCTCTTTTATGTTTCTTGGATATGGGATTTGGAGGATGGCTTGGATTCTTTCAGGATCAATTCTAATCCCATCCTTTGATATGATGTGGCCAAGTAATTTTCCTTCTTCAAGGCCAAAGAGAGACTTCTTGGGGTTCAAGGAAATGCCATATTTCCTACATGTCATGAATATTTGCCTCAAGTGTTTGAGGTGTTCCTGATCAGATTTGGAAAATGGGGTAAGATCATCAAGATAGACAACTAGGAAATCATGTATTTCTTTGGCAAAAGCAATATCCATCGCTCTTTGAAATGTAGCACCAGCGTTTTTAAGTCCGAATGGCATCTTTACATACTTAAATGTTCCCCACGGTGTAGTAAAGGCTGTTTTGTCTTGGTCATCCGGGTGAACAAGTATTTGATTGAAACTTGAAAATCCATCCAGCAAAGAGATTCTAGATGACCCCACTACCCTTTGTAGGATGTGGTCCATTTTGGGCAAAGGATAGTGGTCTTTTAGGGAGACTTGGTTTAAATTTCTCAGATCTACACAAAGTCTAATCTCACCTGTCTTTTTTTCATGTAGGAACAAGATTGGATACCCATTCAGAAAATCTGATGGGTGCTATGATACCTGCTTCAAACATTCTTTTCACTTCCTTTTCAATCAAAGGGAGAAGCATAGGATTGATTCTCCTCAGTTTTTGTTTGAAGGGTTTCTGGTTTGGTTTTAAGGGAATGGTGTGTTGAATTACTGAGGTGTCATAGAACTTCAAATCCTCATAACTCCAAGCAAATACATCTTGGAACTCTTTAAATAAATCAATATACTTGGGCTTTTGATCAGGTGGCAAATTTTTGGATAGTTTGATCATTTTTGGCTTCTTTGCTGTCCCAATATTGTGTTCCTCTATATCAGAATTCAGTGGTTGCATTTTTGGTTTTTTAGGAACATCATTTGCATCGAACATGTCTTCTAATGGAGTTAGGCCAGCAGGCAAAAAGTTATCCTTTAAGTCAATGATCTCTGTCTCTGTTTTGGCTATTTCCTCCAAATGCATTTGTTTCAGCTGTTCTATGTTTGTTTTGTCAAAAACAGTTGGATTTAGGATTTGTTTGGCTGTTGCAGCTGTTACAGCCTGCTGAATTTCATTTGTTTGCTGTTCTGAATCGTTCATAGTATCCATGTCAATGTTAATATTTGAAAACGCATGCTCAAGGGTAAGGAAATTATTAATCTGGACATCATTTTAGAACACTTGCCAATCTCTAACATTATTTGGGACAGCGGGCCTATGTTTTATTTCAGCTGTGGAGTGATGGTTTGGCCCAAAGGGAAACATGCACGTACTTGCAAAGGTGGCTAGGCTGTGTGCATGAATGTTATGATTTCTTGAAATCTTGGCAAGCTCAAATTCAGTGAGTGTATTGAGTATATTAGTGGCAGCAGTCCTATAGGCCCTCATTCTATTGTCATTGGTAACAAAGTTACCTTTCATCTGTTGTATGATTAAATCAGAGTCACCTAGAATAGATACATTTTCAGCTCCTAGAGCTTTGAGCAGCTTGAGGCCTAAAAGCAGAGCCTCATACTCTGCCATGTTATTTGTGCATTTAAAGTTCAGTCTGTAGGCGTGACCTTCTGCATGATTGTTATATGTATTGTGAATCCAGACACCTGCCCCTGCTCCTAATTTGTTAACAGAGCCATCAAACTCTAAACACCATGTGATTTCTTGCTTGTGGTTTGTGCTAAGAGTTTCAGCTATTTTAGGATTGGGCAGATCTGAAATTTCTGTTTGGGGAGTTTTTTCTAGCATGCTGGTTGCATTTACTGTTGTGACAGTCTCTTGAGTATGTGCAACCGATTCTTCATTGATGTGTGCTTGTTGTTCTAGAGCCAGAGGCTCATCATCAGTTGGAGAATTTGTATCATCATTAAACAAAATAAAGGAATCCATATCAGAATGGATTGAATAAATAGGAAAATTTTCAGGCTTGCTCTCACTACTTACCACATATTTCATCAGCGTTTCTCTGTACAGTCTCTTTGGTTGCCCAAAGACTGAAATAGTGGCGTATGAGAGGTCTAATTGAAGGGATCCTTGGAGCTTTGCTCCCCATGATCTTGATAGGAGCATACCGTACTTTGGTGGGATGTCAGCCACCACCACATCCATGAGGATGGTCTTGTTGGGATATTGGACTAAGGAGACACACAAGTCTTTGATGAGGCCTAAACACTTGACTTGACTTGAGTCGAATGAGTACAAATCTTTGTAGGGTCTTGTAATATCAAGGTTTAGCTTTTCCATAACTGCTTTGGGCATCAGATTGTGTGATGCTCCTGAATCAAACATAGCGTTGTGCAAAACTTTGTCATGTACATGCAAACTGACATAAAAGGGTGGAATAGGTCCATATGTTGATTTTCCATTAACTTCTGGACCAAACAACAGTTCAGGGGTATCATCTAAAACATTTACATCATCCTTGTTCTCTGGGATTTGAAGTGATCTTTGAATTTGTTGCCTATACACATCGTGTTTGGCAAGTTCTGAGAGGTGGATGGATATCTTAAGTTTTCTAATCTCTGCCTCTAAATTAAAAGGCTTCTCCAGCAGAGTCTTGGTGTTGATAATGGCAGTTTTTTCTTTCTCATTTGAATTATCTACGATTTTCTCTTGTTTATCGGCGTTATGGGGATTGACTGCTTGCGGTTTTTTAGTTTTAGGAGGGCTTTTTGGAACGTTGTTCGAGTTTTCTTCAGAGAAAGAAGGTGGCAGAGGCTGATCTTTGGAAGGCTGCAGGTCTGTTATGTCTTCTACAGTCACTTGATATGGGTTTGGGACAGGTGTATCAGCTGGTTCTGTTATAACAGCCTTGCCTTTAATCTTGTTGGGTTGTTTGCCATCCTTTGTTTTTCTAGGTTCAGAAATATCAATGGTCCTAGTTCTCAGCTTATATTGTTTGTGTACTTCATACACAGCAGTATCATAACCTTGTTTAAAATCAAAAGACTCACCGGATTTAGTCTGAAACTGATTACAATCATGCTGATTTCGGTCTTCTTGGCTCAGGCAAGTTTGATGCTCACCCTTTAGATCCATCAGATTCATGTGAGTGTCTTCTATTTGCTCATTAGATGTGGATCCTTCAACATAATTGTCTTGAAAAGGGGGTCTTATGTCATGGTCCGGGCTAGACCTACCAGCATTTGTATTCTGCGTTTTCCTAAAATTTGGGTTCCTTATGGTATTGGACTGTTGTCCTTCCCATGATGACTTCCTCTCAACACTTTCTACTCTATCTCCCAGCCTTTGCATGCCACTGATAATAGCATCAAGCTTTTGTTCTAAGGCTGAGGGTTCTTCCTTAAAGGTGGTTCTTCTTTCCATTCTAGCTCTGTTTCTTTTGGCAATTAGGTTGGCCTCTACGCTCACAGCAACATTTTGCATGTTTGCAAGGGTCTGAGGAGCTCTTTCTTTTAACTGGTATGCCATATCCGGGTCAAAACCATCAAGGAATTTATACAAGGCAAGGTCAGGTGGGGGTCTTAAGTTTTGCGGTATTGCATTATAGACATTATTGAACCTTGCACAGTACTCCAAAACAGTCTCCTGAGGACCTCTTTTAATTGTATCATATTCAGCTAGTATGTGCAAGGGGTCTTTCTTTTTCTCCCATCTGTTGGTAAAGGATTGATAAAGCTCATCAGGAGTGATTATAGAATTTGCAACAAGTGATCTGAACCAAGTTCTGACATCACCTGTTAGACTTTGAACAAAAAATTTCATTCTCACGCTATCATCATCTATTTCGTAGTTTTCAAAATAGTCCTGCATCTTCTTGGTATGCTGTAGTGCAGTGAAAGGACCAGTACTATCAAAATATGTAATTTTGGATTGGTAATCTTGAGGCAAGGCCCCAGGATTAGCAGGCAACTGCAGGGGTGCATATCTATTAGCCACATTCACAGGGATAAGTGGAACAATAGGAACAACTGGAACAATAGGAACAGCGGGAACAGCTGTGACGACAGTAGTGGTAGTTGTAGTATGTGTAGTGAATGAAGGTGTGGATGGAGTGCTTTGAGATGTGGATGATGAACAAGGGGAAGTAGGGGTTGAACGAAATAAAACTTTGACAGGAGTTGGAACACAGCTTGGGTAAGCTATTTCAGGAGTATTATCAGCAAAATCTTCTTGTTTTTCTTGCTTCCTAAGGATCTTTGGGATTAAGTTTGGATTTTCAAAAGCAGCTGGGGGATTAGGGTCTGGATTTGACCTTGTATATCGTGGATTCCTTTTAGGAGCCAGCTTCCAAATTTGTTTTTGGTATTTTTATGGGAATATTTTTAGAATTAAATTAGCAAGGAACTGATCAGATTTTGGAATGGCTGTCTATAGCTTAAAACTAGCATGAAGATTGACTGAAGCAGCTTTTATTTACTTCTGTTAATGCAAAGCAAAAAACAGTTTCAAAGGCTTCCTGGCTGACATTCAGGCTTCATCTGTAGTTTTAAGGAATATACAGCAATTAGAAAATTGATTTTCCCAGAGGATTCTTCCAACCTGTTTCGTGGAATTACCTGAGGATGTTCCCCAGCGGAGTCGCCATTATGTTATCACTCAGGTTGTCCTCTTGGTCAGCAGCAAAAGGATACGGCCGAGGTAACCACAGACCAACTTTGGACTGCAGGTTCTAGCCCACCTGCAGTCAGAGAGGGCTCTCTCTTTCTGATTTAGCTCTGTTGAAGATGATTTTAGGCTAGATATTGATGTTCAAGGGGGTTTTGTTTTAAGTTTGGTGGGAAGATTGATGTTTTCAAGTAAAGAGGCAGGTATAGTATGATAGTCTCAAACCATTGGGCATGGAGTCAAGGAGTAGGACTGCTGGTGCGTTTTCTTGGTCACAAGAGGAATAAGGAGCAAGGTAGCTGCGCATGGAACAATTTTTCAGGTTAAAAGGATGGAAAGAATGCTAAGGAAGGAGAGGTAATTAAGAATCTCTCAATCAGCTTAACGGAGAAGGGTGAATGAGCTCTATCTAGGGGTAGTAAAGAATTCCTAGATAACTGTTAGCACAGGTGAATTAGGGTAAATATGAGCTACAGGGAATTCATATTCATTCCCAATTCGGTTCAGAAGAAAACATAAAGAAACAGCAGAAATTGAGCATAGAGTGCAGCTAAACAAGTTCTAAGCCAATCTTTATTTCTGCTATTTAGATGGTGATACATATATAATATGAGCACATAACAATGAGAACAGAGGTAAGAGGCACTTATTGATTCATGTTGCAGCACAAGACTTCCATCATTCAGTGTCCAGAGACCATTAACAACCCATCAGACAGTCCATCCTCCAAACTTTCAGCAGTCTTTAATTAGAGAAAAAGTATCAGACATACAGTGCGAGTCTCTAATGAAAAATAACAATCGACCAACCCTTAAAACAATACAGAGGGCGGTATATATAGGGAAAATTCTCCAAAATTGTTTATTACATCTTTGACCTAAACAGGTCTGAAAGTAAAAGATTACTTTAACCTAATCCTATCAGAAATAAATGCAAGAAAATATCTATGGGCTGCGCTGAGGGCAGCCGTATCAAAACTGAATTAATGCGTTGTCCTCGGTGGCTTGGTGCAGTGCTTCTGCAATAACTGTGCATGGGTCTTTTATCTCTACTGTTCGGCGGCATTAAAAGTTTTAACTATGATTTGAGAGCCTGGATGGGTTTGCACCGCCTGATTTGACTTTGCTGGAGGCCATTCAATGTTGACCTGCTTTGGGAACTGAAGAATTTCATTAAAATATTCAACTGATACTCTTTTTCCGCTTCCTCTTTCCTCTGATACTCTTTGACAAATGAATCAGGCCGGTTCTCTCCTTCGTTGTGGGTTAAATCAAAATTTAATGGCCGTTGTTCGGCCCTCTGTTTCCTTTAGAACTGTCTCTTGATCCTTTCTGAATGCTTCGTGAAGAAAACGGGTCATTCTGCGCCTTTTGGGCTAGCTGGGGGTTGTGTGATGAGGGGCTTTCCATTTTGGCCCATTTCCCGTAGCGCTAATCGCATGAAAAACTGCCTCAGAACTTGAATCCGAGCTTCCTAAGCACGATTTTCGCCTCTCGCGCCAAAAATTGATGATGACGTCAGCATGACGTCAATGGGTGGGACCCAGTACGGTAGATTACGTCAGCATGATGACGTCAGTAGGTGATGTCAGCATGTACAGCGGGTGACGTGGCAAGGGTGACTCGGCAGGAGGCCGATGTGTGCAGATGATGTGGTAATCCTGGTGCTATCGTCAGGGGAGGAAGGACAGAAGGCAGTTTGTGGTTTCATCGGACCGCCTTCTATACAAGGGCGGTAACTGGCAGAGCGACTCCAATGCAATCACGGGCGGACGCGCGTCCTCTTGTACGAGGGTAAAACCGCCAAGCCATTGGGCGCTAAATGTCGGGTGACGGGACAGCTCCGAAATCGCCGAGAGCCATTGGATCGAGGAGGGGCAGATCGGAGGGCTGACGGGAGACGGAACTGGCGGCAGGTTTATACAGGGGAGCTGCTAGAATATTCGAATCTTCATAAAATGCTGCGGGGAGGATTAAACTTTGGTTTCGTGGGTTTTATGGGTTTATACAAGCGGGGGAAAACAAAACTTAATGTTTAATAAAACTTTTAAACATTATCTTTGTACAATGACTGCGAAGGAGTAAGATTATAGGGTTTTGAGGACGAAGAGGTGGGTAAAGGCCATTGGTCTAACCAGAGGTTTAGACCAATCCCAATTTCATGACACGGATGGGTTCATAATAATCCCAGGTGGACTATTACGTCCCAGAACTGATAAATACATAGCTATAGTGCTATCAGGTGGGATATGTACATAGAGGAGTTATTAACATAGATTTAGTAGGGGAGGGGAAATAGATAGGGGGCTATATAATACAGTCAGTAGTTAATATGACAAGTGATAAGAAAGCACTAAGGTAAGGCACCTTAGGCTATTTTGGGGAAAAGTGACTTATAGAGGAAGGATGGAAATCCTTGAGTGAAGCAGATCTTCACCAAGCTAAGTGATATGGAAAATGATGAAACTAAGAGGCATCAAGCAAATCTTGACCTCTTTGGGGAAATCAGTGAGTGATTTGGGGAATAAGAAGAAGGGGGAGTTAGTTATGTCCAGCTTGAGCTCCTCCAGATGAAAAACTGCATCATAACTGTGATCTGAAAAGGTATAACACTTAGAAACACAAAATTGATCATGAATGAACATTCTGCAACCTCAAAAACTACCTACCCAGCCTACTTTCCTAACATTTTTTCTTCTTTTTGGACTGGGTACACTTAGACTTGCAGACCCAGCTTTACAATTTTTCCTTTTTTTTCTGTTCTCCTATCTAAGTCTACACTTATTTCTGCCAAGGGCCCAGATTGAGAAGTTGGGCTCCTTTGATTCCCTACCTATATACAAATCTGCCAAGATTAAACTGTTTGGACGGATACCATTCTCTATATTATAAAACAAGAAATTGAAACCTGGGGAGGCCAAGATTAAACTGTTTGGCCTACCCTTAACTAAAAGACTCTTTAAAAATGGAACACCTCATCAAAATTGGAATACAACAGTGGCATTTGGACTAGCACTCTTTCATAGTATCTTCTTTGGTCTCTTTTGGAAATATGGAACACTGCAGCATGCAAAGTATGACATATTTGGCATGTAAAAATGTCAATCATGAAATATGAGACCTATTGCAACAGGAGGCTAACAGCTCCTACAAAGGAACCCAAATTTGATCTAGAACACATGAAGGAGACATTCATGGAAGCTAAGAAGAGCTTCACGGAGGCCTCTGCTTCTAGTAGCAAGGATCAACTAGAACCGGCGATGGATCCTTCAATGCTCAATACCTTTCTGGATACATGCATGAAACTGCTGCGCGACAGAAAGGCAGTAAAGGGATTACAGGAACTTATCACTAGGTGCACGAGGTAAGGAGAACCGCGCATGGTCCGCAAACTAGGGAAGCATGCATTGCGCCCCAGAAGAGAAATGAGGTTGACTGCACAAATCGGTGAGTATGAAATGGATCAAGTAATCCTGGATCTGGGTTCGGACGTGAATGTACTACCAAAGAAAATATGGGAACCATGGGTAAACCTGCGTTATAATGGTCCCCTATTCAGTTACGAATGGTGAACCAACAAAAAATTTTGCCCATGGGAAGATTGCAAGGGGTAACAGTAGATATTGAAGGTGAGAGCGCACAAGCGGATTTTGAAGTGATAGAGATTGTCGATGACAATAATTCCTATCCCACGCTGCTAAGAATAGACTGGGCCACTGATATGAACAGATTCATAAATTTGAAGTAGCACAAAATGTTGAGAAAATGTCACTACGCATAGTAATACTGCTGGATCCAATCAAAGGAGCGCGATACACTGAACCGGTGCGCGACGAAGATAGTGATGACGATCTCAATTATATTTACAAGATAACTGCGTGAGAACAGGATTGGGTGAATCCGATTGCAAATGGGAGAATTTCGTGGGAGCATGAAATCTCCTACACTTCGGATTCAAACAATGTAAACTTTGAAATGGGAACTATAAACTCAAAATGGGAACTCTCGCCAAAAAACCCCGAAAAAACATCAAAAACAATGCTAAAAACAAGAAGCGTGTATACTGGAACGATGGCTTTTTTATTAGGGTCAATTTTGAACATGTTTTAAAAATGGCAGTGAAAACAAAATTTTCGTTCAAAAAAAACCTTGAAAACGAAAAAGTGTTGATATTTTTTTTTAGGGTCAATTTTCAACATTTTTAAAAACTGCTAGTAAAACCGAATTTTTATGTGCAAAAAAACAGTTTTTTATGAGGAAAAAAACACACTAATGTTTTTGGTAGAATAACATTTTTCTTTCCTAAGTATAAATTCAACACGTTTTCAACAATAACATGCTAGATACAAAAGAAATTGTAATTTTTTCAACGATAAAATTAAAAAACCATAACATTATGAACAAATTACATGACTAAATGAATCAAAATGTCATTATTTGTATATTGAATAAAACATACATTATATCTCTAATTTATTGTTGCATTGTAGATATTCTAAACAATAAAAATAATCATAATTAAGACATATAATCAAACAACATAAAAATGACTCATAACTTCTTATTTAACACCATATGGAAATCAAAAATTTTATTTCAAGATACGATGCAAACATCACTCATATAAACTGTCTTAGACAACTATTCAAAATCACTCATATTTTCTTGCACACCATCAAAATTCAAATCTTCAGATGAATGACTGGATGCAGACGAAGATGTTCCATATTCTTCTCTTTCATTAACTAGTGCCCCATATGAGTCCACACGCATGCCCACCATTTCAGGTTTCAAAATTCTTCTAGATCTACCACTGGTTTCAATAGACTCCCATCTCAGCATTGTTCCTTCTGGTAACAACCTTTTTAGAATCTCTATCATCATAGCCAAGCCAGACACCAAATTGGTGTATGAGACCCCCTTGTTTGTGGGACAAGAGACCCACCTCCACCCAACAATTTGATTATTATGTCTACGAACGAATACCTACTCTAACCCCTTTTGGTTTTTGAACCTGTGACCTCTTAGGAGGAAACACATGCTCTTAACCATTAGGCCTATTCATGCTCTAAGAAAGTGGATTTGATTAGCTAAAGATAGTAATCTAGAAACTCACAATTATAACTCATGATCACAATATATAACACACATGTAACACACTTGTAAGATTACAAATTATGATAATATGTTTGAGAATACAAGCATAACTATTTCCTTTTATGCATCTCCAGTGGGAATGTAATTATGAACTAGAACATTCATGCATGTTTTTTTTCCATTAAGACGTTCATGCAAGTTAGTAAATTGGCAGCAACAAAAAAGTTGGATAAAGGACTTTGGTTAACTATTATGTAGTCAAAGAAATCATTTTTGGTTAAATCATGATCATTCATTATTTAAAATATAATATTTAACTATATATAGATTCAACACTTAAAAAAATCCTTAAAAGTTTTTAACTAAAAATTTAAAACCTTTTAACTAAAAATTCACAATTGAAATTTAGTGTTCTGAATATTTTCACTTTAGTGTTCTGAATGACATGGATTATTTAAACTTCACATCCAACTAAAGACCACTGAGAGCTTTTAATTTCCAAGTAGATTGTCAAATGATGATTTTGGACTCTATAAAATATTATATTAATTTTTGGAAATTATCTTGATATCAGACAACTCATGGTGATGAAGGGAAACAACCATAATAATTATTGTTGCCCATTGATAATAATTATTTCAAAGTTAAACATCTTCCATGCATGTTGTCATGGGTAGTATCACGATAAGGGAAAACTTTTCTCTAAATATTCATATATTTTTATCTTTAAGTTATTATATAGTTAATGTTCTCTTCAAATTAACCTTTGTGACAGCTATGCAAGATGTAGATATTGACCGAAACCAAGTTACTCTCTATGGGTATGAAGAAAAGAGAGATTAGTTAAAAAAAATTAGCATGGCATTGATAAAATGATGCATGATGTGTCATGGATAAAGTGTTAGGTGGTATCCTTGGTTCAAAGTATCAAAATTACTGAAGTGCAATGTAGGTAATGTTTGCAATGTTAAGGTATTAGATTTTAAATTATGAAAAAAGAAGTTTATAATCTCGCTATTAGTTGGTATTCATTTATTATGCGTTGTGATTTTATTAAGTCATATATATATATCTATATATATCTATAGATATATATATATATATATATATATATATATATATATATATATATATATATATATATATATATATATATATATATATATATATATATATATATATATATATAAAACAATTATTAACATTCCTCCATTAGATGCAAATCTTTCATATCATATTCATTTCTGCTTTAGCCCATAAATCTTTGAGATTGGCACAAATTTATGACACTAAATACAAGCAACGAGATTTGATTTACATCTATCCATTTTGAAGAAATGATCGAAAAGATTAAAAAAGACATGTTGCCTGAAATGTGAATATGACACAAATCCGTAAAAAAGACAAAGCTATGGAGAAATGGTGTAGAAGACTACATATACACAAAATATTGAAAAACAGGAAATCAGAAACAACCTTTGTTAGGAAATTTATGATTACATGAAAACTCAGAGTTGTGATTATCTCAAACGACAATCTAGAACTACACTGAAAAACAAGAATAAGAATATATATAAGAAACAAGAATAAAAACCTAGATAAACAAAAACTTTACTTCAATTTTTTTTTTTACAACTACTAAATCCACTATGTTGAGACCCATTCGAAGGAAAAACAACCGTGAAAAAACATATTTAATGCAGGTGATGTAGGTCTGTCACTTGCAATGCATAGTTGCCGCGACCACATTCAAATTACATAACATCCATCAGATTTGACTGCTCATTACTTCATGCTCCCTGGCAACCTTAGCTTCATTTAACAAAATGTCAAGTAGAACGAGGCGTGATTAAGCATGGAAGGGTATGGAAACTCCATGATCTAATCGTTGGCTCTTCCACTTCCAATTTCCTACGTGCATATAAATAAATTAAAAAGGGAGAAGGAGAAGGCACAATGATCTAACCGGTGACTCTTCCACTTAGCCGAAATAAGATTTCAACTATATAACCACTCATGGCCTTTGTAGAAACCACAAAAGCTGTTGGCCTTCCACCATGATCTATCTTGCAAACAACATGGAATATGCTTCGTCTTAGGCCTAAATTGTTGGATTGCATGTAGGCATGGGCACATGGGGCGATTCTGAGAATCGCCCCGCCACCCCGTGATTCTCAAAATCGTCCCAGCGATATAAGGGAGAAGGAGAAGGCACAATGATCTAAATGCTGGCTCTTCCACTTAGCCGAAATGAGATTTCGCCTGTATAACCACTCATGGCCTTTGTAGAAACCACAAAAGTTGTTAGCCTTCCACCATGTCTAACTTGCAGACAATGTGGAATATGCTTCGTCTTAGACCTAATTCGCTGGATTGCATGTAGGCGTGGGCACATGGGGTGATTTTGAGAATCTCCCCGCCACCCCGCGATTCTTAGAATTTCCCCAGCAATATAAGGGAGAAGGAGAAGGCACAATGATCTAACCGGTGGCTCTTCCACTTAGCTGAAATGGGATTTCGCTTGTATAACCACTCGTGACCTCTATAGAAACCACAAAAGTTGTTGGCCTTCCACCATGATCTAACTTGCAGACAACATGGAATATGCTTCATCTTAGACCTAAATAGCTGGATTGCATGTAGGCGTGGGCACATGGGACGATTCTGAGAATTGCCCTGCCACCCCGCGATCCTTAGAATCACCCTAGTGATATAAGGGAGAAGGAGAAGGCACAATGATCTAACCGGTGGCTCTTCCACTTAGCCGAAATGAGATTTCGCATGTATAACCACTCGTGGCCTTTGTAGAAACCACAAAAGTTGTTGGCCTTCCACCATGATCTAACTTGCAGACATTGTGGAATATGCTTTGTCTTAGACCTAAATCATTGGATTGCATGCAAGCATGGGCACATGGGGCGATTCTGAGAATCGCCCCACCACCCCACGATTCTCAGAATCGCCCCAGTGATATAAGGGAGAAGGAGAAGGCACAATGATCTAACTAGTGGCTCTTCCACTTAGCCGAAATGAGATTTTGCCTGTATAACCACTCGTGGCCTTTGTAGAAACCACAAAAGTTGTTGGCCTTCCACCATGATCTAACTTGCAGACAATGTGGAATATGCTTCATCTTAGACCTAAATCGTTGGATTTCATGCAGGCATGGGCACATGGGGCGATTCTGAGAATCGCCCCGCCACCCCGCGATTCTCAGAATCGCCCTAGCGATATAAGGAGAAGGAGAAGGCACAATGATCTGACCGGTGGCTCTTCCACTTAGCCGAAATGAGATTTCGCCTGTATAACCACTTGTGGCCTTTGTAGAAACCACAAAAGCTATTGGCCTTCCATCATGATCTAACTTGCAAACAATGTGGAATATGCTTCGTCTTAGACCTAAATCGCTAGATTGCATGCAGGCGTGGGCACATGGGGTGATTTTGAGAATCGCCCCACCACCCCATGATTCTGAGAATATGATTTCTCCAAGTTTTAACAGCGGCCATGATCCTAGTATTATTATCTGGTAAGAATGAACACCCTCTCATATTATCATTTCTTACAGTAGGAATAATGTTGCATTGTGTACAAGAAATGATGTATGCTTGGTGGGGGCGACAGTGATGAGGGTAATAAACAAGTGCGGGCATACAGTATGGCCGGACATACTCTCCACGGGTAATGGAGGACGAGGGTGCCCTTGAACATGCCAAGAAAATGGTCAGAGAGGATATGGGGTCGAACCAGTTGCAAATTCGATGCCTCTGATCAGGGTTTTTTCCAGACCGGCGACTGCGGGAAAGTACTCAATTGCGCTACCGGTGCCGGTGGGAATCCCCCGGTGTCCCTCCTAGAGTTCACTCTCACAACCATGCAACTCGATTTATACGATGTAAGCCTTTTCGATGGCTAAAATCTGCCCGTTTCCGTCTCAGCCATGCCTAAAACCGGCAACACTAACTGCATAACTACCGGCAACTGCAATGGGGATTTGAGGGAGATCTGGTCGTCGGAGATTTGCAATGTGGATTTGAGGGATTATGAGAATGACGGGATGGTAGGGCGATTCTCAGAATCGCCCCATGTGCCCATGCCTACATGAAATCCAACGATTTAGGTCTAAGATGAAGCATATTCCACATTGTCTGCAAGTTAGATCATGGTGGAAGGCCAACAACATTTGTGGTTTCTACAAAGGCCATGAGTGGTTATACAAGTGAAATCTCATTTCAGCTAAGTAGAAGAGCCATCGGTTAGATCTTTGTGCCTTCTCCTTCTCCCTTATATCACTAGGACGATTCTGAGAATCGCAGGGTGGAAGGGCGATTCTGAGAATCGCAGGGTGGCAGGACGATTCTCAAAATCGCCCCATGTGCCCATGCCTACATGCAATCAAGCGATTTAGGTCTAAAGCGAAGCATATTCCACGTTGTCTGTAAGTTAGATCATGGTGGAAGGCCTATAGCTTTTGTGGTTTCTACAAAGGCCACGAGTGGTTATACAGGCTAAATCTCATTTCTGCTAAGTGGAAGAGCCACCAGTTAGATCATTGTGCCTTCTCCTCCCTTTTTAATTTATATATATGCACGTAGGAAATTGGAAGTGGAAGAGCCAATGGTTAGATCATGGAGTTTCCATACCCTTCCATGCTTAATCATGCCTCGTTCTACTTGAAATTTTGTTAAATGAAGCTAAGGTCGCCAAGAGCATGAAGTAACAAGCAGTCAAATCCGATGGATGTCATGTAATTTGAATGTGGTCGCGGCAACTATGCGTTGCAAGTGACAGACTTGCATCACCTGCATTAAATATATTTTTTCACGGTTGTTTTTCCTTCGAATGGGCCTCGACATAGTGGATTTAGTAGTTGTAAAAAAAAAAAATGAAGTAAAGTTTTCATTTATCTAGGTTTTTATTCTTGTTTCTTATATATATTCTTATTCTTGTTTTTCAGTGTAGTTTTGGATTGTCATTTGAGATATTCACAACTCTGAGTTTTCATGTAATCATAAATTTCCTAACAAAGGTTGTTTCTGATTTCCTGTTTTTTAATATTTTGTGTATATGCAGTCTTCTACACCATTTCTCCATAGCTTTGTCTTTTTTACGGATTTGTGTCATATTCACATTTTAGGAAACATGTCTTCTTTAATCTTTTCAATCATTTCTTCAAAATGGATAGATGTAAATCAAATCTCGCTACTTGTATTTAGTGTCATAAATTTGTGCCAATCTCAAAGATCTATGGGCTAAAGAATAAATGAATATGAGATGAAAGATTTGCATCTAATGGAGGAATGTTAATAATTGTTTTATATATATATATATATATATATATATATATATATATATGACTTAATAAAATCACAATGCATAATAAATGAATACCAACTAATAACGAGATTATAAACTTCCTTTTTCATAATTTAAAATCTAATACCTTAAAATTGCAAACATTATCTACATGTCACTTCAGTAATTTTTATACTCTGAACCAAGGATACCACGTAACACTTTATCCATGAAACATCATGCATCATTTTATCAATGCCATGCTAATTTTTTTTAACTAATATCTCTTTTCTTCATACCCATAGAGAGTAACTTGGTTTTGGTAAATATCGACATCTTGCATAGTTGTCACAAAGGTTAATTTAAAGAGAACATTAACTATATAATAACTTAAAGATAAAAATATATGAATATTTAGAGAAAAGTTTTCCCTTATCGTGATATTACCCATGACAACATGCATGGAAGATGTTTAACTTTAAATTAATTATTATCAATGGGCAACAATAATTATTATGGTTGTTTCCCTTCATCACCATGAGTTGTCTGATATCAAGATAATTTCCAAAAATTAATATAATATTTTATAGAGTCCAAAATCATCATTTGACAATCTATTTCGAAATTAAAAGCTCTCAGTGGTCTTTAGTTGGATGTGAAGTTTAAATAATCCATGTCATTCATAACACTAAAGCGAAAATATTTAGAACACTAAATTGCAATTGTGAATTTTTAGTTAAACGGTTTTAAATTTTTAGTTAAAAAGTTTTAAGTATTTTTTTAAGTGTTGAATCTGTATATAGTTAAAGATTATATTTTAAATAATGAATGATCATGATTTAACCAAAAATGATTTCTTTGACTACACAATAGTTAACCAAAGTCCTTTATCCAGCTTTTTTGTTGCTGCGAATTTACTAACTTGCATGAACGTCTTAATGGAAAAAAAACATGCATGAATGTTCTAGTTCATAATTACATTCCCATTGGAGATGCATAAAAGGAAATAGTTATGCTTGTATTCTCAAACATGTTATCATAATTTGTAATCTTACAGATGTGTTACATGTGTGTTATATATTGTGATTGTGAGTTTCTAGATTACTATCTTTAGCTAATCAAATCCACTTTCTTAGAGCATGAATAGGACTAATGGTTAAGAGCATGTGTTTCCTCCTAAGAGGTCACAGGTTCAAAAACCAAAAGGGGTTAGAGTGGGTATGCCTTTGTAGACATAATAATCAAATCGCTGCGTGGATGTGGGTCTCTTGTCCCACAAACAAGGGGGTCTCATTCCCCAATTTGGTGTCTGGCTTGGTTATGACCTTAAAATTGGATAATAATAATAATTAGGATATAGATTGTTAGAAATTCATAATCTATAAGGGTGAAAGCATGGAGTTGGCTTACACTTTTTGGCAAGAGATGGCACATTTGGGTGGAAAAACTGATTGCTTGATTGAGCCCTTTTTAAGCGCTCGATCGAGCCGTTTGAGCACTTAAACAATGTAACCCAATGTTATTTAGGATCTCGATTTAGCCATGTCTTTGCAGCAGTCAAATGAAGGATATTGGGTTTTGGATTTATTTTCTGGCTTAGGTAAGTTTTCTTATATGGAATTGAATTTCAATATGTTATTTATTAATTTATATGTCATTGTACTAATTTACTTCATTATTTCTTTTGTGCTTGATAATTAGGTACAACACTAACATGTTGCCTTCAAAAGGAAGAAATTTCATTTCCATTGAAAAAGATCCAATACAATGCAATTTTATTTAGCAAAGAATTAATGCTCTTCAATTTCTTCCAGATGCAATGAAAGAAATTGGGTTGAAGAAAGGGGACTTTAGTGAATCACGTGTGGTGAAAAAGGCAAAGGAACCCCAACCACCATTACACGAAATGATTGGAAAGTCATACATTGGGAGATTCGCAGACATCAAAGATCCATTAGAGGACAAAAATGAGAAAAATGAAGCAGAAAATATTGTGGAATAAGACAATGATGAAACTCCAAAGGACGAAGAGTTTGGATTACGTGACATTGTTGATTAAATTTAAGTTATGATTGGAAATCAAGCTCATTTTTGGAAACTACTAGTTAGTTATACTTGTAATGTTTTGACTTTGACATTTTATGAGAAGAATAAGCACTCAATTAAGGTTGTTATGTGTTCAATATTTGTATTATGTGATTTTCGCATTCATTTTTATGTTAATCATTATTTTTTGAAAAAAAAACAGTGATTATTATTATTTTTTGACATGAAATTCATGAAAAAAACTATTATTTAACCATTTTTAGTTAAAATTTTCCTATAAAATTTGTAATTTTGACATGTCATCTCTAGCAAAAAATAAAAAAAAAATATCAAAACATGTAGTTTTTTAGTTATATTTATGTTAAAAATAGTTATTTTTTGTCAATTGTTAAAAAATATTGTTTTTTAGAGACAATTATTTCATTTGGATTGAAATATTGATTAACGATGTATAAATATGTAGAATATCAAAAACTCAAAATATCAACCTTCTTCTTTAAATATGCAAAACAATAAAAACCTCACTACAAAAAAAAAAATTAAATAAAAGAAAGAAAATATGAAGAAGAAGACCACTTCAAAAATTATTAAATTTAGAAAATAATTATTTACATTTCATACATTAGAAAATTTAAAGTCAAAAAAAAGGTATTTTAAAAAAATGTCCTGATGCAAAATTACCACTTTTTTAAATCAGCATGAAAATCACTACCATTCTAAAATGTAATGTACATAAAAAAAATTTAAAGTGCCAAAAACTATGCTCTAAAAAAGACATGTGTGTTCTGCATCATGCCTTTTCAAAATCGGGTCACTTTTTTGCTATCTCTACAAAACGGGTAACAGTATCAGTTCCCGTTTCAAAGTTTACATTGTTTTCAGACGAAGAAGTAGAGCGATGGCAGAATCGGCTGCATGGAGGAACAACTCTTAAGTGCAACTTGATGGTTAGATCACTGCGTTGCATGACAACAGAGGCAAGGGAGCTGCCAACATATGATGGATTATCAATGGTGGATGAATTCCTAAGCAAATTTGAAAGCGCAGTACCAGAACAACAATGGTTCGATGCGCTGCAGCGGGCACTGCACGCAACACCTGCATGATGGTGGGGTACGCATCAAGAAAATTTCGAGGACTAGTGCGGATGCAGAAGGATGATGCGCCTACGATTTGGAAAACCCCAGCTCCAAACGAAAGCCAACCAGTAGAGGTGGGACAACTTACACGCCCACCTTTCCCAATGGGTACAGACATATGCTATACAGCCCACATGAGCACACACCACCCCCAGAATAGCGAAGCGGAACAAACCACAGCAGTAGGAAAGGCGATGCGCACTACCAATTCTTCACGATGAAGCCTTCGATAGGGTGTGCAAAGTACTGAACAGGGTTCCCCAGGTGAGATGAACTAATTGCAAGCTACGTGTGCTAGCGGTTCGATGGGCCTATCGGACCATGTGCAAAACCTTAAATGTGGGGATGATTCCAAAGGTAACGAATGGAGTGGAGACCGTACTTAAAGAAGAAGATCCAAAAATAAATCTGCACGTACTAGCTCCTACAGTGGTGACGGTGCGTGATGGCAAGGAGGAAGAAATCACACATCTACGCGGGGACGAACATCTAAGGATTTAGGAAGCCATCCGGCGAGGTAACCTTAGACTCCACAAACTTGAAAAGGACTAGGTACGATTAAGGAAGAAAATCATTTTGATGGATGTTGAGATCACGAGGCTGGAAAACAAGATCACACAAGCATGTCTCATTGATAAACCAAGGATGACAAGGCTAGATACGGATGATCATACCACTACATTAGATGAGTGTCGCTGAGAATTTATGACTCTGCTGTCATGGCTACGATCGCACCTCACCAAATGTAGTAACCAGGGGAGCGCACTACATATAGTAGAATGCACGGCACCAGCTGTCGCGAAGGCAATTGAAGAGTTTCTGTGGACTACACGGAAAGGTGAGTTGGTGTCTCGCACAGGTGGCATGACCACCTGACTAGCTGTAGGGGGCACAGTCTCAGCACTCCAGGTAGTTGAAAGAGAGCGTGGGACTCTAAAAGAGTCTGTTTGGGAACTGCACGATAAGGGAGGTGTGTGCAGAATCAACATTTCCCAATGTTCGCACCTACGCACACGAGACTGTGCTGCCGTGCGGGTAAGCTAGGAAGTGACTGTTGGTGTCACTATTCATGACGGGATATCCGATTTAAGGCAAAAGGGAGTAGGCGGCGGGCATTTAAGACACAAATTAAGGGCAAGATTTGGGACAATCTGCCACCAAGAAAGCATTAATGACTCAAAATTGGGGGGAATGGTCGAATTCAAATTCAAAAGGTGCTATAAAACTCTAAGGGCTAGCCATGAGACAACACTTGTTCATTTGAGATTTGAGAAGTTATGTAGAGCACAGAGTGTTGAGCGCCAAGCAATATTTGAGCCCCGAAGTTCGTGAACAACCACAGACAGTTCAAACAAGATGACGACTACCAGGAGAAGTGTGGGTTTTGTAGAAAGTACCGTCGACGAAGCCGCGCAGAACCCCATGGTGCAGGACGTTCCCGAAGATGCTGGGGGCACGCTGGAAATCCCAAAATCACCTTGGACGATGAGGCCTAAGAAGGATAAGCAAGCAGCAGGACCAGTCCGCATGTCCCCGTGGAATCCACTTTTCATTAAACTCTCAATGGAAGAAAAGGGCAAGGCTGTCACCATTGAGACAGACGACGAAGAGGAATACCTACATGCTCTCATTGATGAGATAGAGGCAGCCGAAGACATGTAAGAAGACATCCAGCCAGTGTGCTCTGTAGCGAAATTGCCTAAGTACGTCCCTCCACGGAAAGGGAAAACCAAGATACCAAAGGACCTGGATGTGACTAAGAGCACACTCCAGACCTCGCTCCTCCCCGATGGAATATTGTTTGAAGGTTCGCACCTGGGCCGCGTGCCCACAATGAAGTTTGAAGATTGGGACCTCGCGGACAGCAAGAAGTCCCCACATTTAGAGACATAGAACCTCATGAAACAGAGCATGGAGGGGTCAGTCACAACACTAGAGCCACGGAAATGGCTGCGCAGTGTGGAGAAGGCTAGATTACTTCATCTGCTGTGAATTCCACACTTTCACCGTGCGCCTATCACAATTTTTGTCATCAAGCAGCTACTTTTCCTAGTGCACGATGGGTACTTATGGCTGGAGGAGCCTATTCCCATCACGACAGATCTCATCCACAAGATTTCCTGGATCCCCTGTAAGGGAAAGGACCCTACGGTGATAGCCAAAAAAAGCGGAGATTTGGCACTCGCAGAGGCCATGAAGAAAAAATACAAAATGGAGAAGAAAAAGAGGGGTTACGCAATCAGCAGCATTAAATATAAACGGGTGCGTGTAGCCACCCAGCTCCTGGCCAAGAAGGTCATGGGAAAATGCCGCAGAGATGCGGTACCAGCGCCAGTAGTTGCATTGGTAGAACAATGTGCAGAGGGGTCCCAATTCAATTGGGACGAGTTCCTCTGCAAGGAGTTCCTGACAAACTGCAAGGAAGCCTAGGAGTAGGGCAAGACCTTCCACTACACATGGTTTCTCTTGTCTATTTTACTGGTAACAGGAAAAATGCCTGAGGACATTCAGTTCCCTAGTATTCAATAGGACATACCAGAGGCCGCAAAGTACATGTCGCTCTGGGCTACTAAGGATTCCACGCGAATCCTCGAGACAAAGATCTTCTGGGTGCTCATGGAGGCAAGCGTCTGGATGTGGATCAACAAAAGGTTGCGCCTGTCCCCCATAGTGTACAACAGTCTACGGAGCTTCACAGACTTTAAGGCGGACATGCATAATGTGTACATCAAGGCATGTAAGGATCCAACACAGCAATGCACCAAGCTCCCCTTCATCGCCATCAATGATGCGATCTTCTCAGTGCTATAATCATGGCCTCCCGACTGGCGTGCCCTGGATCTAGTGGAGATGGATAAAACAAAAGCACAAAAGTAGAAGGATGCAACCAAGTTGCATGTCACAAAGCTGGCCCAGCAAAGGCGCAACGAGCAAGCGGCCGCAGAGGTAAGGGTTATTCGCAAGGCAGCAAAGGCAACCAGAGAGTAGGCAAAGGCCACTGAGGAAGCAGCAGTAGCACAGGCAACAGGGGCCACCAAGACACAGGACGAGGAGGGCCAGAACTTGTCTACAGGATAGGGAGTAGAGGACACCGAAGAAGGCACAGACTCGAGCACAACGTCCACCCAACTGAAGAGGCTGTGCGTCACAGAGAGATCAGGTCCACAGAAAAAGGTCAAGGCCTCCAAATTGACCTTCGACCCGATCACATTGACCGAAGGCAACCTCTACAACATCAGTGACACAGTTTGCGAGGTCACCAAGGAAGCGCTCCAAGAAGCCATGTTGGAGCAGCAGATTGTGTTGGGGGCCCTAAGGGTGTAGCTGTAGGAACTTCAGGTGTGGCCCCCATAGGAAGGAATAGTAGCCACCTACAGCACCACAGGTACATCAGCAGTGGAGCAATTGCTACGCGCAAAGATGGCCAACACCATAGTGCTACCAGAAGGAGTGCTAATAGTAGAGAACAAGGATGACAGAGCCGCAGTAAGCAGGATCAAGGGAATGGGCCTTAATTTGGCTACCCTTCCATGAGAAACATTGTATCAATTACAGGATGGCATCACAGCAGAGCTCCATGCCAGGGAGGGTCGCGCGATCCAGGTAATGAGTGAGCAGAAGATCAACATCGAACAGCTTTGCCTGCAGCGTGACAAACTAGTGTCATAGAATCAACAAATCATGCAAACAGTGGATAAAGCATGTCAGCAGATCCCAGAGTTGTCCATCACTGTAGAACTACCCACAGAGATGCGAATCCACTGTCTGGCAAGTGGAGTCCAGAGCGCACGCGAGGAAACAACGTGAGTACAGCTAGAGCAGAACCTCTAGATTACTGAGCTGCAGCTGAAGACGTAGCCTTCCACTCCTCTGGAAGTTAGAGAACAACACGTTAGCACGATTCAAACGGGACTGGAATAAATTGGATGGGAAGTGCAGGACTGTACCGGCATGTTGGCCCAAGCTTTTGACATCCTCACATCCTTGCAGGAGGACCCCAACATATAGTGCCTAGAAATAGAGGCGTGCGAATTATAGGAGCAGTATGATAATGTAAGAGGAACTGTGCAGATAGTCGTACTCACCCAATGGCTGGAGAAGATGCAGCAAGCAAGGGCACTGACAGAGCAGGTGGATGCCGCCAAACATAAAGAAGCACTTCTCAAGGCACACGTCGAGCCATGGATTGATGAGACCTTCACCATTATGGTCAATATCGAGGGCAAGCTCGCACAGATGCAGGGACTCTATGCACTAAGGAAGGTAGTGGATCCTCACAAAGAAGCATTAGAAGAACGCATGTAGCAGGTCCAACAAACTGCCGAACAGTGCGTCGTGGACCTCCAAGCAGTACGGGACCAGTTGGAGGGGCTTCGTGCCAAGATCACCGCACCAGTAGAGTGACTCGAGATGAGTCACGATGATTGCGTTGGGGGCTTGTTGGGCATGGAATCCCCCCACAACATGTTTTGGGGCTCAAATCCCAAGGTTTGGTCAAGGGTTTTGTAAGACTCCATGAATTGCAGGCGCGGAGCGTGATGTATAGGATAATTCATAGGGTTGTCCACCCTAAAATATTGTAATATAATGTAAAGTCATGTCGGCCTACCCATGGTCCGCGGACCATGGGATTGTATAAATAGAGAGAGGCTCTAAGTGTAAAGAGAAGAGGAATGGAAGAGAAGAAGAGGAATGGTTCAAACATAGAAGAAGAGTCTAAGTGTATTGGGTCATAGTAGTAGGAAGAGGCTCTGCAGCTGAGTGCGCAGAGACCTAGTAGAGTCCGCAACTAAGTGCGCGGACCCTTACAGCTGAGTGGGCAGTGCGGTGTCAAGTCTGTAATCGGGATTGAAGATTAATAAAGAGAAGTTGATTCTTATTTCTGTGTATCTGCTGTGCATTTCCTTCTTTACGTTAATACTATTTCATTTACCACGTGCACAGATGTGATTCCTGAATATGTTGTAATAATCATTAGTCTTACATAAACAAGTTAAGTAATTGGATAATAACATATTAAATAAAAAGGGACTTGGGTATTATAAGGGTTGCACCCTGAGTAGGGCTCACGGAAGCAGCATCGCGGGTTGCAAAGGGATAGCAAGTGTGCGTAGCGACAGGTCAGATCGTGAAACCTCCAGAAAATAATCAGACATCCCCAAGGTGTGGAAACCTGGTTCTAGCACCCTCCCATACTAATTCGGGTGAGACCTCAGTCCGCGCTCCGTGGACTGTTGCCGAAAGGGCCAGTAGTACCGATATTTGCTTGGCTAAATCACCTCTGAACCTGGGTCAGGCCCATACAAGCCAACACACACCGATCATCGACCTCTTCATTTTATCCAGACAAAAGGGAA
This sequence comes from Pinus tabuliformis, assembly GCA_031772625.1. Taxonomy (NCBI): domain Eukaryota; kingdom Viridiplantae; phylum Streptophyta; class Pinopsida; order Pinales; family Pinaceae; genus Pinus; species Pinus tabuliformis. Next base: position 1,334,503,824 of record CM062804.1, on the reverse strand, counting down.
GCTATAGAACGATCGCCATTAGAAGTGGTCTACATATCTGTAACAATTCCACTTGAACATTAAATACAAAATGGGTAGCATCAATAATGTTGTAGAGTGGCTAAATTGGCCCCCAGTTGCAATACTGGTTACTGTTCCCAACTCTTGTGATCACGAGACCTCTGGATGGCTGCAACTATACAAAAACTATCCAGAGTTCGCCTTGACATACTAGATGCTAGTAACTAGTAAGAAAGTCCATGATTTCCACCTCAGAGATGCATTATTATGATACCTAGGCCACCTTTGTGTTGCTTCAAGCAAGCTGTTGTGGGGAAAAATGCCTATACAGGACGATCCTATCCACCTAAGGTGTGACAGTGCCTTAGCAACAAACAGAGACAGCTATTCTGGTTTCTTCCTCTATGAAATGTGAAAGAAGAGAGATCAATGGACTTACCGGTGTCTTTCGTTTGTCCCTCGATCTAGATCCTCTTCTCCTTTGGGTGTTCACAGCTACTTGCCTCCTCGCTCATCCAAGAGAACAACTACTTGATTCCTGCGAGATCACAAGAGAACAGCTACTTGCGACAAGAGAACAGCTACTTGAGACAAGAGAAGAACACAACACAAAGGCAAATATTCATATTCATAACTGATTCAGGATTAGAAATAAATCAAATACACTAATGCAATCATACATCAAAGATACATCAGTATATAGGAGAAAACCAAGATAGCTTTATTGATAAATAACAAGGTTCAGGAAGAGATACAACCCAGAGGGCTCCAATCCAGCATCTCCTTCCCAGCAGAATGGAATTCCTATCTTCACCTCCCTTCAAAGCATTAAGCACCCAATGATTCCAGTCTCAAACCAACAACAATTCTTTGCAATAACAAAATTCCAGCCTCTGGATCTCATGGAGGAGAGATCCATATATAGATGTTTGGAGAGAGGATGAGTCAGCTTGAGATCTGACTAGTGTCCTCTCCCTCTGTTAGTTCTTGAGTCCACTTGGAGGTTCTTGCTTCCACTTGGAGATTTGGAACCTCTTACTCATCACCAGTCGAATTCCTTGAGGCAAGTGTCATTTTGGAAGCTTCCTGGGTTTTGGCACCTTGAGGAATGAGCCTGCCACATGTCCAATCTCACTCAGCGCAGGTAGCCAGTGTTGGAGTTGACATTCAGCGCAGGTAGCCAGTGTAGCCATTGACATTCAGCGCAGATGGTCAGTGGAGCAGTTGACATGATCCTGAATTGACTTGTTTTTTAGCAGTTTCAGGTGGAGAACTTCTGTGAATTGCTGTGGTTTGTTAGCCTTGTTCCTCTAGGGGTAGGAACAACATGTTTAGGGACTTTGGATCCCTAAGATTATGGACATTTCATGCTCAATGCTGTAAGGCACAAAAATGTCTATAACAGTTGCCCCCTAAAGTATGAGGCCGTTTATCGGGTGAAATGCTTTATCCAGGAGGGTCCGAAGTTCATCCAATTGCTGGGAGGAGACCTGTAATAAGATACAATACAATACATTATTTTTCATACTGCTTTCATGATCTAGCTGAGGCGGGCATTCCCATGCTCAGCTTTATAAATTCATTTTCTGTACATAGAACAGACAATCGTCTGATGGTAGACTGATAATTTTGATGAAATTATCATCCTTTGAGTAGGATGATCGTCTGCTGCAATGATGTACATGTCAAATGTCTTTATCTTTCCCGAATATATATTGCAGCCCGGATGGATGAAACTAGATCCGGGGTCTTCAAACTCATTCGATCTTCACTCTAAGTACAAGTCGATCCATGTGAGAATTGTTCTGAAGTCGAACATGGAAAGACATCGCTTGATTACCGGTCAATGAGGTAAACCGTTAACAAGCGCGAGAGGAATCACCGATAATGATAATGACCCTCAAGGTACTGCAGCACAATTCACGTGGTGTGAATAAAGGACTTGGCGTCGAACACCACGCAAAATCTTATGGTCGAAGGTCATTGATGTATACCTATCGCCGGAAGTGAGAAACTTGCCATTGAGGCATGCAAGCTTCAAAGTACTGAAGGGGTTGTTCCTAGATCGACTTCTTGGATAATGAGCTGATGTCGACACGAAGCGATCCGTCAAAGGAGGGCCTTAATGAATCCCACATCAGTGACACGGAACAGTGTTAATGATTTTGATGGAGGTGAAAACGATCTGTGACATATGATTCAGGGTGGCGGTCATGAATGGATGAAGGATAATGTATGGCAGTGGATGGGACCCGGTTGACTCTTTCTGAACGACTTCTCTTGAACATATGGCGACACTGATGCGATGGATCGATAGCATTACCCCAATTATGGATGGTATGGCGAGACCATGGTGATGTGACCGGTGAATGAAACAACCCAACCCGATTGTGGTACGGATGAAAAGTGTCATGTTCAAGAGTGACCTGCTACCATCAAAGTTTTCTTTAGTTTCTCCCAATTTTTCCCCAGTCATTGCTGACCAGTACCTCTTTATTTTTGTCAAGCTTGAGGAGGATAACATATGCTTGTTCTATAACCTGCCCTTCGGGCAAGCCCATCGCTATTTTTTAACGAGCCTAGCGATAGTGAAACTCGTTCTTGTCTAAAGACAAGTTTGTCGCTATTTAATGATTTTAACGAGTCTAACGACAAAGACGACTCGGTCCCTTTTCATTTTTAGAGAGTCTGAAAAGGTACGTAAAGTTAACTCCAAAATTCCTTTTTCATCATCTAATCCCTTAAGTCCAAAAAAGTATAAAACAATACAGAAGGGATGAGTTTTCGATAGTTTTAACGAGCCGAACAAAACAAGCGCTCGATCTTTTTGTGCAATAATCCCTCAGGTCCAAAAAGATTAAAATCTAGAAGAGGGATAGCACTTCCGGTCGCTTTAACGAGTTGGAAGGCCAAAACTCGAAAATCTTTTCATATTTTACGAGTCAGTTGAAAAGAGCTTAAAGAAGACTCGTCTTTTGAGGAACGAGTGATAAACAGGGTTAGCAGCTGATTCCAGGTATAGGTTGGAATTTTCCAATCACGGCAGTGTCACAAGGATGGCTAGGTGAAATCACTCTTCGCAGCTGTTCCTCAAAATGGGTAAACAATCATATGGAGGTGAACGATCGGCCAAATGAAAAGTGGAGGTGACGGTGCAAACACGACCAAGGCTTTAATGGCTGATAAGGTTACATTCACAGTGGTTATTTACCAGGATAGGTTCATTTTTTAACGAGCTTGAATGCGGAAAAACACTGCTCAAACTTATGTTTATTTTTTAACGAGCATGAACTATGCGCTAAAACTGCTCGGATCTTGTGTTTATTTTTTAACGAGCATGAACTTTGTGCTAAAACTGCTCGAATCTTGCGTTTATTTTTTAACGAGCATGAACTGTGTGCTAAAACTGCTCAATGATAAGTTTGCATGCCCCCAGCATAACAACGCAAATCGAGGTGCTTTATCCAGGAGGGTCTGAAGTTCATCCAATTGCTGGGAGGAGACCTGTAATAAGATACAATACAATACATTATTTTTCATACTGCTTTCATGATCTAGCTGAGGCGGGCATTCCCATGCTCAGCTTTATAAATTCATTTTCTGTACATAGAATAGACAATCGTCTGATGGTAGACTGATAATTTTGATGAAATTATCATCCTTTGAGTAGGATGATCGTCTGCTGCAATGATGTACATGTCAAATGTCTTTATCTTTCCCAAATATATATCGCAGCCCGGATGGATGAAACTAGATCCGGGGTCTTCAAACTCGTTTGATCTTCACTCTAAGTACAAGTCGATCCATGTGAGAATTGTTCTGAAGTCGAACATGGAAAGACATCGCTTGATTATCGGTCAATGATGTAAACCGTTAACAAGCGCGAGAGGAATCACCGATAATGATAATGACCCTTAAGGTACTGCAGTACAATTCACGTGGTGTGAATAAAGTACTTGGCGTCGAACACCACGCAAAATCTTCTGGTCGAAGGTCATTGATGTATACCTGTCGCCGGAAGTGAGAAACTTGCCATTGAGGCATGCAAGCTTCAAAGTACTGAAGGGGTTGTTCCTAGATCAACTTCTTGGATAATGAGCTGATGTCGACAAGAAGCGATCCATCAAAGGAGGGCCTTAATGAATCCCACATCAGTGACACGGAACGGAGCTAATGATTTTGATGGAGGTGAAAACGATCTGTGACATATGATTCAGGGTGGCGGTCATGAATGGATGAAGGATAATGTATGGCAGTGGATGGGACCCGGTTGACTCTTTCTGAACGAATTCTCTTGAACATATGGCGACACTGATGCGATGGATCAGTAGCATTACCCCAATTATGGATGGTATGGCGAGACCATGGTGATGTGACTGGTGAATGAAACAACCCAACCCGATTGTGGTACGGATGAAAAGTGTCATGTTCAAGAGCGACCTGCTACCATCAAAGTTTTCTTTAGTTTCTCCCAATTTTTCCCCAGTCATTGCTGACCAGTACCTCTTTATTTTTGTCAAGCTTGAGGAGGATAACATATGCTTGTTCTATAACCTGCCCTTCGGGCAAGCCCATCGCTATGTTTTAATGAGCCTAGCGATAGTGAAACTCGTTCTCGTCTAAAGACAAGTTTGTCGCTATTTAATGATTTTAACGAGTCTAACAACAAAGACGACTCGGTCCCTTTTCATTTTTAGAGAGTCTGAAAAGGTACGTAAAGTTAACTCCAAAATTCCTTTTTCGTCATCTAATCCCTTAAGTCCGAAAAAGTATAAAACAATACAGAAGGGATGAGTTTTCGATAGTTTTAACGAGCCGAACAAAACAAGCGCTCGATCTTTTTGTGCAATAATCCCTCAGGTCCAAAAAGATTAAAATCTAGAAGAGGGATAGCACTTCCGGTCACTTTAACGAGCTGGAAGGCCAAAACTTGGCAATCTTTTCATATTTTATGAGTCAGTTGAAAAGAGCTTAAAGAAGACTCGTCTTTTGAGGAACGAGTGATAAACAGGGTTAGCAGCTGATTCCAGGTACAGGTTGGAATTTTCCAATCACGGCAGTGTCACAAGGATGGCTAGGTGAAATCACTCTTCGCAGCTGTTCCTCAAAATGGGTAAACAATCATATGGAGGTGAACGATCGGCCAAATGAAAAGTGGAGGTGACGATGCAAACACGACCAAGGCTTTAATGGTTGATAAGGTTACATTCATAGTGGTTATTTACCGGGATAGGTTCATTTTTTAACGAGCTTGAATGCGGAAAAACACTGCTCAAACTTATGTTTATTTTTTAACGAGCATGAACTATGCGCTAAAACTGCTCGGATCTTGCGTTTATTTTTTAACGAGCATGAACTTTGTGCTAAAACTGCTCGAATCTTGCGTTTATTTTTTAACGAGCATGAACTGTGTGCTAAAACTGCTCGATGATAAGTTTGCATGCCCCCAGCATAACAATGCAAATTGAGGTGCATGCCCCCCAAGCTTCATTGCATTCAACTTGGTGGTTGGAATGAAGGTTTACCTTTGAGATTTGGAAAGGAGATTGTTTCATTTTTTAATGAGGTTGACATAGTAAAAGAACTATCCTCATGACTCCTTGTTTCATTTTTTAACGAGGTTGACACGAGATTAGAACCGTCCTCGGAGCCCACTGTATTTACAGTATTTCTATTAGGGCGATGATCCACGCTGACAAAATGTTTAGGAATCTTCCGAATCCATTAGATATAGAAGATTTCATATTGTAGGTTTCCACTGTGGCCACTTCCGCCAGATTACTTGCAGGCGGTAGGGAAAAAGTACCCATTAAGGTAGGGTCTTTTAGGAGACCTACTCCAATATTTTGAAGTGAATGATTGCTTCCATGGATTATTGGAATGCTTCCCGTAACTTGTGAACTGTCGGGGAGGAAAGTTTGTTGGTCGACGACTGTAATTCCTCCTTGAAAGGGAAATGCAATCTTCCTGAAGTAGGTCGACACAACTGCGGCCATGGCATATATCCAGGGCCTTCCCAGTAGGATATTGTAATCGAGGTTTCCATCAATTACTTCAACATCAATTCCTACTGTTTTGCCCCCTAGTTCAACTTGCAAGTTACTTAAAATCCCGTATGGAGTGTATGATCGTCCATCAAATGCTTTTAACATCGTTGACGATCTCGACAAGGGTGGTGAGCCTAAATTCTTCCAGCAACTCATCGACATAATACACGTAGATGCCCCCTCATCAATAATTGTTCGATGAACAGTTTTGTTGAGGGCTTTCACTTGAATAAGGAAAGCTAGTTGAGCTGGTAACTGAGGGTCATATCCTTTATGATCAAAGGCCACAAGATTGGAGTCCATTGGGTCAATTTCACCTATTGCTGATAATAAAGCTTGCTCTTGGGAGAGGCAATTTTGCGGTACCTCAAGCGTCGACATAGCGGACGGCGATTGGGCCAGGTCCTCTATTATATTATAATTCTGTGCTATTTTTGCACGAGGATTAAATGTCGACTTGTACACTACTCCCTTTGGCAACTTTATCATTGGTTCAGGAATGATGGGTGGCACAACTTCGGTCAAAGTTGTCGTCGAACTACTAGGTTGTTCATTAGCCTTGTTATTCGACAGCTGTGGATTCCCGTAATCTTTATTTCTTGTCAAAGCATCATTTTGCTACTTTGAGACAGACAACATAAGAACTTGGGATCGGGAAGTATTTTGATTAGCAACCAGTTTGGTTCCCGGGTTTGGAAACGGATTAGTCAATACTGCTGAGGGTTTTGAACTCTTAAAGAGTTTCTTAACTTCAGCTATATGTGGACAATCTCTCGTCCAATGATCCTCATCGCATAAATGACATCCCGCAGGGGGTTTCCTTTTTCTCCCTTTCTTTTTCTTCTTGCCCCCTGGTTGCTTCAGTTGTTTGCCCTTGTCGGTCGACATGACATTTACTTCCGAGGCAAGAAGTTCCTCATTTGCATTTTGACTAGAAATCTTACAGGCCTTTTTAGATGTAGCCTTTGTCGATTTCATATCTGTTTTGCCAATCACGCCATCATCGGCGTGAGAGTCATTGTTTGATTTAGGAGAAGGAGGAATTGAGAATTCTGGTCTAGGGGCGTCAGGTATTTTGTCGTAGAGCGTGCCAGACTGAGTATAGACCAAGTCTAGATATTGCGCATGAGCGATGACTTGCTCTTCTGTTACGACTCCCCCTTTTGCCACATCTTCCGTGATTGTGGGAAGTAAGGATTTGATAAACCATTCAGCTAATAGCTGATCGGGAACGTAAGTCTTCACCATTCTGCGACGACGATGCCACTCATGTATATGATCGGATATATGTGTGGCCGTCATCTGCTTGAAGTTGGTTAATATTTCTGTTCCTGTTTCATACCTTATCGGTAATTGAAAATGGGTTAAGAAAGTCGTGGCTAGGGAACTAAAATTGTTGAAAGAGGCTCTAGGTAATTCAACATACCATTTAGCTGCTGGACCTGTCAATGTCCTCTGAAAAAGGCAAAGCCTTATCGAATCATTGTTCAGGGTGTTCGATGAACACCACAGATGAAAAGTCATCACGTGATTCGACGGGTCTTCGCCAGGATTTCCATTAAATTTATGAATGTCCGATGGAAGTTTGTGAGGAATCGCTGGCCACCAAGGGGCATAAGCAATTGGATCGTTCGTTAATCGGTGTAAATCCGGTAATTCTAAAGTTGCCACGAATGGTAACTGTTGATTCAGGTTAGGTGAGGCGTACCCGAGATACGATGGAATCGCCTGAACAGTAGGCCTTTGCATACCAGCATAATGTAATTGATGTTGGTATGACTGATACAGTTGGTGGATTTGACCACTGTAAAGCGGTTGGTTTTGACCGTTTTGAATATACGGTTGTCCACTATTCGCAAAGATCTGCTGCTCAGAACCTTGGTACACTTGCTGGAATTGTGGTTGTTAGTATTGCACCAGCCATGGTTGTGAAGCCATGCTCTGTTGTGCTATACTAACCGACGGACCAAGAAGTGGGGTAATTGTACCCGTTTGTACCTGTGTCGCCCCACCAGTTGGCGATTGTGGTTGTGTCACAGGGTCAAGGGGCTGTTGCATTACAACCTGAGAAATCTGCGATTGACATACAACAGGCACCGATTGAACTTGTGACACTGTTACAATGGCTGGTGTTGTCGGGATGTTCGACATAGGTACACATTGTTGCATAGAATACACAAATCTTGGCTGTTGGGGTAGCATAGGTACCCAACCACTTATCGTAACTCCAGCATAACCTGAATACTGTTGAGAACTGCCGTAGGGGTATCCTCCCGAAGGGGGTAATGAAAGGGCATACTGCCCCCCATACGATAGCAACCTGGAACTCAAGGGGATTGTTTGCCCTTGGGGACTGGATGGCCCAAATTGACCTCCATAGGGATCAATTTGTCGAGTCTCAACATAAGAGTTACCGGATATTACTCCGGAGGAACAAACTGGAACAGACCACACTGTCGAAATAGTCCCTAGGCGGACTCCTTCTAGCGGTTGCGAGCTAGTTGGGACAGATGGTACACCGGCAAACATCGTCGGAGTGACGGTAGGGAGTTCTACTGTCGCTGTGTCATTTGACACAGTCCTAGATGTCGACGGTTGCTCAGACATTTTGAGTCTATCCAATAGATTGCCTAGTGATTCTACAGGAACTTCCACTGGTGATGGACTAGCTTCTGATGTAGAAGGAAATACAGTGACCCCTACTCCAAAATGGGTTGGAGTACTTGCTTGCGGATCCTCTACAATTTCCTCTATCGCAATTAGACCAGGTGGAAGAGGAAGACCGTCAGGTCCGTAAAATATTTCTGGTGCCGAAGAAGTGGTTGAATCAACAGCGACAGTTGTTTGAGGAATAATACTCTCTGGACCGGTTACAGATGGAACTGGTTCAGTAACACAAGTGTTTGTTCTCAGACTAGGATCAGTGTCACTGTCCCTCTGTGGCTGTTGAACTTCTTCAATAGAGGCAGGGTTTCCAGAAATGTTTGGAGTAACCAGAATCTCAGATGTTGTTAGAACACTTGTTCTAACTTTGATAGGAGATTTTGAACCGGTTAAACGAGTTCGCTTTGTCCATACTGTTTTCGATTCCGGAGACAAAGACGGTTGACTCGTAAGCCTCCGCGAACAACGGGGTTTCAATTGACTTTCTTCCACGATTGAGGATTACTCGATCAACTAAAATACAAAAGGGGAAAGTGTGTTTCCGAATTCAATGAATTTTTTAGACGCTTTAGACACAACTTGCTTTTTCACTTTTAAAGAGTCGAGAAAAAGCTAAAGATGACTCTAGTCTCCTTCGATGTTTTAACGAGCCCGAAGTGACAAATGCTCGGATGGACTTTTTCTGTTATAAAGTCTGAAAAAGGCCAAAAGGAACTGCTCTGGAGTTCTAGGCAGAGGGTGTGCCAAACTTTTCGCAAAACTGCAGAATACTTTTTAGGGTACGGGTGGTCGATCTTCCTGAATGCTGTGTTCAGTGCATTGTGATCAGTAGGGCGGCCGACACGGCTTCCTAAGGATAAAGGTTTTATTCCTATAGGGGTCTCCCAATATATACCCGACGGTACGTGGGAGCACAATCCGTACTGGCGCTATCGTCCCTCAGGAGGAATCACCCACCTTCAACGAGATCGACAGTCACCAGGCTTTACGACGTCGGAACACGTCTCTAGCCTAGACCTCTATGTTGCGCATTATGTTGCAAAGCGTTGTTAAGTTCATTCAGTTTATTTTAAGTTGATCTTTTTAGAAGTTTGCCTTTCTGGATCACCACGAGATGTATGATACAATTCCTAAATCCAGTCTAAAGATGATAAGCAAGCTTTATATCTTTTCAACTTTGAAAATCCTAGCTACTAAGGGAAAAGAAAGACACCATCTTTTCTCAAAGAGCAATTAGCACACTCTAATGCACTGTTCCTAAATCAAGCATGCAAACTTATCAAAATGCAAATGCACAATGCAGGTGTTTCTTTTCCGCTTTCTTAGTATTGATGCCTACAAAGGAAGCTTTTTGTACAACTTTGAATTTGCTTTTAAATGACAGATACAAACAAGTTTACTTTTTTCGAAATCAACAAGGGTAGAAGAGATTACAACACTTTGCGATTTTTGAAATAAACTTTTGTTTCAACACTTAAAAGAGACAAACTCAAACCAATAAGCAAAAGTAAATGTATAATCAATCTGCAAACAGCCAATGAACTCTCTCCTAAGATCACAATCAACAGATTTGAATCAAGGGCTACAGGATGATTATTTCACTCATGCAAAGAAAAACTGTAAATGATGCCACAAACACATAAAAACACTCACAGTCTTCTGTACAAAAGGAGGTGGAATTTAAGCAGAGAAAAGGAGTTATCAGACTGGTACCTATGCTGGTTACAGGCTGCAAAAAACAGAGATCAAAACAGGGCAACAGAGAGCAGAGAACCCCAGCTACACAAGTCAAGACTGGTTCAGCGCAACCTCAACACTGTGGTTTTGACATTCAACCCAGGTAGCCTTCACGAGAACTGCGTTGAAATGTAGAATGCCTTCACAGCAGTTGCGCTGAAGGAGAAACTCTCATTTCTCACTGGGTTCTGGGTCACAGATTGCTCAAAAATCAACAGTTTCAGGCCAAATCAGAAACACAAGCAAGGTATAATCAGAGGGATGCTTTGAGAGGGTACTAAGATCTATCACAAAGGATCATCAAATCATTTGTGAGTCCATTGTTCAGATCATAGACAAAATCCAGTGAAGGATCAAGGCAGCAACTGTCTACTTTGCAGAAGCAGTTCGATCGTTGCTGTTGAGTCTATGAAACAAACAATGATGTAAACACAAATAAAATGAATAAAACAAATCTTCCCCAGCGGAGTCGCCAATTTGTTGTGGGGAAAATGGCCTATGCAGGACGATCCTATCCACCTAAGGTGTGACAGTGCCTTAGTAACAAACAGAGACAGCTATTCTAGTATTCTTCCTTTATGAATTAAGAATGAAGAGAGGTGGATGGACTAACCGGTGTCTTTCGTTTGTCCCTCGATCCGGTTTCTCTTCTCTTGGAGAGTTCCCAGCTACTTGCCTTCTCGCTCGCCCAGCTTCAAGAGGTTTCTGCAAGATCACAAGAGAAGAACACTACACAAGACATAGATTCATATTCATAACTAGTTCAGGATTAGAAGTAAACTAAACATACTAATGCAATCATACATCAAAGATACACCAGTATATAGGAGAAACCAAGATAGCTTTATTGATGAATAACAAGGTTCAGGAAGAGATACAACCCAGAGGGCTCCAATCCAGCATCTCCTTCCCAGCAAAATGGAATTCCTATCTTCACCTCCCTTCAAAGCATTAAGCACCCAATGATTCTGATCTCAAACCAACAGCAATTCTTTGCAATAACAAAATTCTAGCCTCTGGATCTCATGGAGGAGAGATCCATATATAGATGTTTGGAGAGAGGATGAGTCAGCTTGAGATCTGACTAGTGTCCTCTCCCTCTGTTAGTTCTTGAGTCCACTTGGAGGTTCTTACTTCCACTTGGAGATTTGGAACCTCTTACTCATCACCAGTCGAATTCCCTGAGGGAAGTGTCATTTTGGAAGCTTCCTGGGTTTTGACACCTTGAGGAATGAGCCTGCCACATGTCCAATCTCGCTCAGCGCAGGTAGCCAGTGTTGGAGTTGACATTCAGCGCAGGTAGCCAGTGTAGCCATTGACATTCAGCGCAGATGGTCAATGGAGCAGTTGACATGATCCTGAATTGACTTGTTTTTGAGCAGTTTCAGGTGGAGAACTTCTGTGAATTGTTGTGGTTTGTTAGCCTTGTTCCTCTAGGGGTAGGAACAACATGTTTAGGGACTTTGGATCCCTAAGATTATGGACATTTCATGCTCAATGCTGTAAGGCACAAAAATGTCTATAACACAAGCATGCCAAGTTGATTTGGGAGGTGCACTATAGTCAGATTGCAAGACACTTTGGTGTGGAGAAAATTGTGGTTGTACTACAAAAGTAATTTTATTCACCCAAACTCCAACTAGATGTTGGAAAATATATCAGATCCTGCACTTCTTGCGTTGTCGCCAAGCAAACCATCAAGAGGCAAGGCTTGTACACTCCTCTTCCTACTCCCATCCTTTCGTAGGAATCCATCTCCATGGACTATATGTGTGGCTTCCCTTCTATGAAGCATGGTAATGACTTGTGTATTTGTAGTCGTGGACATATTTCTAAGATGGTTATATTGGCGGCTTGCAAGAAGAGTATCATAGTATAGTACACTGCCAAACTCTTCTCTGAACAAGTATGAGTACATTTTGGGATCCTTGCAGACCATTATATCATATCAGGATAACAGGCTCCTCAGCACATTTTGGTCAAGGCTTTCGACACTATTGGACACCAATCTCACCAAATCAATTTCCTTCCATCCCCAAACTGATGGCCAGAGGGAGGTTTTCAATAGGATGAGAGTGCACATACTCTGCATGTACAACACCAAGCATCCTCAAACCTGGGATGACAATCTTCCATATGGGAAACACAGTTATAATAGAGCTCTCCATAGCTTGACTGGTCACAGTCCCTTTCATGTGGGTCTAGGATTTAACCATTGTGTTTGATTTATGTTGCCATGCCTCTTACGACTAGGCAAATAGAATCCACACATGTATTATCTAAGGCTTATAAAGCAACGATATTTATTGAATGCATCCAACACACCTTCCAGTAGGTTCACGACATCATGGAGAAGTCAAATGCCAAGTACAAGTAGCGACATGATCAACATTGGGTACCACACAAGTTTCAAGAGGGTGACAAAGTTTAGTTGCATTTGCAAAAATAACACCTTATTAGAGTCCACTGGAAGCTTAGACCACTCTGATATGGTCCTTACACCATTACGAAGGTTGCGACAGATAATTCTTTTGAGCTCATCATTCCCCCATTCCTTGGCCTGCACCGAGTGTTCAATGTGGACCGCCTTCAACCATACTTCCCACCATTATTGGACACATCAGACATTGTAGAACAACCCACACCAACATAGTTAAACCTAGATTGCATGGAATAGGCCACAACTGATTAGATTATGGACACACAAGTCAATAACATTCTCTAGCAAAATATCCAACTGTATTGGGTTGTCAAAGCTAGCAAACCCTTGCACCAAGGTAAGTGGCTCACCAGGGAACAAGTTCAACAGAAATTTCCTCACCTCATCGAGGCTCTGCACGCAATGAGGACCATTGCTTCCTAAGGGGGGAGGAATGATCCATGTGGATTTTGGTGGCCACCCACCTATCCCACCTAGACCTCTAGTTAGTTTCATTTGTTTCCTTCTTTATTTCAACATTTACTATTTTTAGCATTTTTTGTGTCCTGAACTTCCGGAGCACTGTTGACCCCGTAAATGGCGTTTTTCAGGTTCGCAGTAGGACCATAGCCAAAGGTAAGGGCCTATAGCAAATATTCTAGCACTCAGAGAGACCTTTCCAACAAGGTATCATACAAACCAAATTGAGATAATATGACCAAGTTATGAACCCGAGAAGTTGGCTTCCCAACTAACCCCAACACGGACCACAAACTCTTGGCATGACATCTTTTGGGTTTATGGTTTTGGTTGTTTAGGGCTTCCTCATGTCTTTAAATAATAAATAGGTATGTAGCCACCACATCTCTTCTGAGAGATAAGCTACCATCGCCCGAGCTAGTCTTATTTCCATTCTGTTTGTAAGCATATTTCAATATTTGATATTAATAAAATGAAGTGTTATTTCTACTGCATATTTGTATTTATGGTTATATCTGTAATTTATTGCATTTGTTTTTTAATTTGGATCAGTGGTCTCAGAGTAATCTGTTCTTTCTCTATTTTTCTTTGCATGTCCCCAACGAGGTCGGGATATAAGGAGTTAGGGCTTGAGTTCATCGAAACTTTGCAAGATTAGCCTCTCAAATCCTTACGACCTCCCATCGAGGAAGAAAAGAAAGATGAGGGGGTGGGAGATCCTTTCATAATCTTGCTCGAAGAATCCCTCAAGCAACAAAGGAATGCGGCGATGGAAAACATTTCCCAAATCCTTTAACGACTACCCACGGGCGACACATCTACTTCTAGTAGCTACTCTGGAAGCACCACACCCTTTAAGGTATAAGTTAATTTTGACATTCCCCTATTTGAGGTGAAAATAGGTGCGGACACCATAGATAAATGGTTAAATATGCTAGAAGGATATTTTTCTATTCATGATTTTTCTAGCCGACAAAAGATTACCTTTTCTCTTCTCAACGCTGCCCCCCACGTCAAGGACTGGTGGGAAACCTACTGTGAGCAAAAGGTTGAAAGTATCCCCTCACTATTTTCAATCATACCCACTTGGGATTCATTCCAAGATGCCATCAAGGATAAGTACTACCCTATCAGGAGCAATGAGGATAAATACATAAAGTGGACCACACCGCGACAGGGAAGGGACCAAGATGTGTCGGAGTTTTCTAATGTTTTTCATACCCTTCACACGAAGTTGGGTATCAAGGATTTTGAGAAACATTTGGTACTCAATTACCATAGCTCCCTACATAGGTACATCCAAGATTAGATGGAGGTCTTGGAAATATCCTCTCTTAGCATGGCATATGGATACGCTGTAAAGATTGAGGAGAAGCTTAAACAGAAAAAGCGAGACTTTGGATCTGCGAATCTGAAGGAAGGGAAAGGTGCCCCCAAACCGCAGAGGAAAGGGAAAAGGCAAGGCAGTGTGACCCAGGATAACCCTCTGAAGCCACAAGAAAAGAACAAGACCATGAAGACAAGGAAGGACACATGAAAGTGGTGTGAGTTCCATAAGAGCTCCACTCACAACACAAGTGAGTGATGGGTCAAGCAATCACTGGTACCCGAGCTGAAGGCTTCTGCATCTGACGCATGTTCTGACTCTGAGTCAGAACTCAACAAGGGGAATGAAAAAGGGAAGAAGATCATTGATGTGGATCCCAGTTCCACTATGGCCAAAAGATCCAGAAGAGGGGGAGCGCCTATTCCACTCACAGAAGTAAGTGAAGGGTCCTCCACTGCAGTTCATTGTCGACAATGGGAACCAAAAGAACCTCATTTCAGTTGAGGTCCTAAAGCAGTTGGGCCTATTGACTATAGCACATCTTCAGCCGTATACCATCGAGTGTCTTCACCAAGGATGAGATCTCCGTGTCATCCAATAGTGTCGCCTTCCCTATAGCATCAAGCCCTTTACAGATGAGGTAGTATGTGATGTTGCTCCTCTTGAAGTTTGTGATGTATTATTAGAACAACCATACTTATGGAAGCGGCATGTTGTATATGAGTCTAAACCTTACTCTATTATTATTTCTTTGGGTACTAAGTTATCCAAGATAATGGAGGTAGCCCCACCTACCGCCATCTCTTTGATCTTCATTAAACAATGCAGTAAGGTCATCTCCCAAACTGAGAAATTTGTTTTCTTTCTGATTCTCTCTCAAAGTAAGGGGAAGGTTGTAGCCATAGCCATGGCCCTTGGGAAGTGTTGTCTTGAGGGATCTTGGACCCAGGTTCAGAGTTAGCTGCGCTAACCAAAAAAACCCCACACTACCAGCCCTTTTGGCAACAGTTTGCTTAGCGCAGACTGCAGTCTCAGCTGAGGCAGTATTGGAGGATGCTAGAACCAGGTTTCTACATCCAGAAGGCTATGTGATGTAGTAGCGAGGCATTTCCTTAAATTAGGGCCTTTTCTAGCCTTCGTGATCCCTTATCTTCTGAATCACAAACTTAAAGTGGTTTCTACTTAACTAGATCTATGAGCTTCACTTAAGCATTCTAACATGCACAGGTTACTAAACTAATGTAGATCTTAACCTTCATGATGCAATTAAATAAATATAATAGAGAACTAAGTAGTGACTGAGCATAAATACAAAGAACATATAAATAAACACATAACGCACAGATTTACTTCAAATTAGCTTTATTACTTCATATTTTCAATACATACACATCTTCTCACCCTACACACATAGCTGCAGGGGCCCACGCACTCAGTTGTGTACATACCAAGGTCTTCACGCATTCAACTATAGAAGCCTTCCCCTTCGCCAGAATACATATTATAGACAAAATAGACTCAAAATCCCATTCATGAACTAAGACTGACTTCTAATCACTCCCTTTTATATCTCTTACATTACATTATGATGGTCCATGAACAATGGGCGGAGTTCATTATATCATCAAAATAGCCCATCCTTTTACAAAATAAGGGGCTTTAGCCTTCCTAAAATCCCCTTTTGACTCTTAGCATTATGCGTGCTCCACTCCTCAAATTGTGGATACTTTACAATAATAAAAATTCAAAACTTAGATAAAATTGGACCTGGGGGTCCCCATCCTAACAATCCCAAAATACAAATATGTGACTCTTCCCGAGTCACTCTACTGGTACGTCCTTGATGCATGCTTTGAGGCTACTGAACTCTGCCTTCAATGCTTGAATCTCTTCTATGCACTATGTAGCGACTTGTCAAACCTCATATATAAAAGGCGTAGGAAAGGGGTAATTTACGCATGCATAATTTAACTTCCACTAATCTACATAGATCCTTATATCACCCTTTGTTTTCTTTTCCTGGACCACCTTTGGACTGACCCATTCTGCCTATTCCACTGGCTCAATTATACCTTCCGCAAGCATCTTATCCAACTCTTCTCATACCTTTTCCTTGTACTTGGGGTTCAGTCAATATGGGAACTACTTAACCATCTTTGTGTTTGGTTTTAAATTGGTCTTCATCACACCCAAATAACCTACTATGCCCTTCAATTCAGATAATTTTGTTGGAAATAAGCCCTTATATTCATGCAATAATTTAGTAACCTTTTAGATCATGTCTTCATCCCAATAGCCACCAATGTGCATGAACTTTGGTTCTGCTTTTGAGCCAATATTTAATTGTTTCATTTTTACTGGTTGTGAGATATCAGGGATCTTTGCATCAAGTCCTGCTACTTTGCACAGTCCTTCTGAATTGTGAATGTTGATATTTGGTGGATCCTCATTGCCTTCTTCCGTAGTAACATTGTAGCATTTGAGCACATGTTGTAGTTGAACGCTCTAGTCAGGCTGCATCCAAGTTATAGGTTCTATTAGTGTTCGGAAGATCATTATCTTAATCACTTGAAGCACCCCATCAATGCATTCGAACTCGTCTTAAAAGCTGAATGTAAACATAAAAATCTCCTTTATTTCATTCCAATAAGCAATTCGATGTCACAACTCCATCTCCAAATACCAATTCATCAGTATAACGTCTAAGGTATGAATAAATATATGTACCCATTCTGTTTGAGGTACCTCACCCCAAGCCTTAGTCCGTCAAGCCAGATGTTCTCACGGGTCATCCTCACCTATGTAATTTTCACTAATCTTTGTTGTTATAGAGCCAAATCTTAATCTCATCAACCTACGATATTCCTTCAAATCAACAATGTTATCCTTCTGGGTTACCCACTATCTTGCAGGCGTAGCTCCTAAAGCCAAATCTAGAGCCTGGAACCTATGCTCCTCTAGTACGTCTCTTTCAAAATGGTAAAAAAAAGTATTGACATCATGGAGCCCATCATAATAAGGTAATTTATGTACCTCAATTGATATACAACGTAGAGACTTTGTAAGCCTATTTCATCATAGTGTAGAGACTGCATGCAACAGATTCTATCAGTTTTCTAATTTTTCATCTGAGCCTGATTAGCAAAAACTATCCTTCTCACAACTGATACATCCATCTGCAGTGAGATTGATCTAGTCTTTGTCTCCCGCAGTCATCTTATATATGTGATCAATGTCTTTGTCATCATAGTCATCATGGACTGGCTCTGTTTATGGCGCACCTTTAGTTGGATCCAATCAAACAACTACTCTAAGGCCATTCTTTTCAAATACCATGCTTTGATTCTTCAAAAATAAAATTCAAGTCGAAATCCCAATAAATCCCAAGCAATTATAGGTATGGATTACTGTCAACTACTATTTCAATAACTTCAAAATCTACGAGCACGTTTGCTCCTTCAATATCTACAGCCACTCCATGTAGGCGATCCATCGGAAATATGTTTTGTTGGTTTTCCATGTGCAACTAGATTGGCGACCACTACAACTTAGGTTTCCCCATACATTCCCAAGTCTATTTTGGTAGTACATTAGAGTCAAATCTCAAGTCTAGAATTATCTAGTCCATATCAAAATCACCAATTTGTGCTATCAACGGCATTTCCCTACCATTCCTCTTCTTGCTTTGGTTCACCTTATTTACTACACATTCTTCTTGGAGTAGCTTGTCCTTCCTAACATAGTTATATATCAGTTCTTGGAATCCTTCAATTTCCTTTTGGTCCCTCAACAGCTTCATGCATGTTTGTAGAAATGATTTCAGCACTGTGGGATCATAATTCTCCGCCACAGTACTTTCTTTAGATTTCTCTATTTGTGAGACTATTGGTTTCTAAGTTTTAGACGTAGAAGCACCTGGATCCATAAAACTTTTCATTGCCTCCATAAACATCTCCTTTTCTTTGTGTAATTCAAATCCAAAATTCTTTTCACCAACTGTTCAAACCCATGTATCCTATTTACCTTCTACATTGTCTTCACAATGGATATATCACTTCGTGTTACCATATTGACACTAGGATTGTCTTCATGTGGTTCGGATTACATCATCTAAATTTTCTGTGTTGGTTGTTGGTTCTTCTTTTCCTGCATCGTTCCTATTAATATAGGACACTCTTATATAACATCAGCAAACTACTTACAATATTGACAAGAAGTGTTGGCTACTTGGGGCCTGACCCAGGTTCAGAAGTGATTTTAGCCAAACAAATCCTGAAACTACTGGCCCTTTCGGCAATAGTCCGTGATGAGAAGACTAAGGTATCACCCGTGGTAGTATGGGAGGGTGTTTGAACCATGTTTCCGCACCCTATGGATGTCTTGATGAATTTTGTAGAGCTTCGCGATCCTAACCTGCGCGCTGCACTACCCCGCACAACTTCCTATCCTTTGCCGCCCGTGCACACCTTTGTGAATACAGTATTGTCCTGATTCTCATCTTTATTCTGCTATTATATTAGTGCTTTAGCTTAGCTTGTGTGGGCCCAATATTCTTATTACTTATTCAACTTACAGATAAGTGCGCGTAATCGAAGACAATATAAATGCATACAAATAACCAGAACATAGAAATACAGATCGACAAAATAGATGCACAATATGATCAATCAAAATTATCTTTATTAATAAATCTCTTCCAAATCAGTACAATACAGACCCAACTCCTCCCTGCGCACTCAGCTGCAAGGGTCCACGCACTCAGCTACAGACTCTACTAGGCCTCTGCGCACTCACCTGCAAAGCCTCTTCCTACTACTACGACCCAATACACTTCATATCCACTTCTATCCTCTAACCATGCCTTCGCATATATCTATTACTTTCTTGTCCAAAAAATGTCTTTACACTTAGAGCCTCACTCTATTTATACAATCCCATGGTCCATGGACCATGGGTAGGTGGACACAACTTTACATTAAATTACATTATTTTACAATTCTTAGGGTGGAAAACCTTATGACTCATCCTAGACTTTCGCGCTCCGCGCCCGTACTTTGCGAAGTCTTTACATCTCATGGACCAAAACTCGGGCTTTAAGCCCCAAAACATGCCGTGGGGCGATCCGATGCCCAACAGGCCCCAAACACAATCAACATGACTCATCCCGAGTCACTCTGCTGGTGCGGCAATCTTAACGCGAAGTCCATCTAGCAGGTCTCGCGCAGCTTGGGTGTCCACAGCACACTGTTCGGCGGTCTGCTATACTTGTTGCACACATATTTCTGAACCTTCTTAAGCAAGGTCACATTCTTGTCCAACTGCATAAATTTCCTACATCTGTGCCAGCTTCCCTTCAATGGTAGCTGTAATTGTGAAATCTTCATCAATCCATAATTGGATGTGTTCTTTAAGCAGGGCTTCTTTTTGGCGTGTGGCATCTAATGGGTCCTTCAATGCCCTTACCTGTTGTAGCCTGGTGAGCCATTGAGTAAGGACAACCATTTGCACGGTGCCCCAAACACTGTCGTACTCCTGCTGTAACTCGCATGCCTCTATCTCTAGGCACTTTAGGTTCGAGTCTTCCTACAAGTGCGTCAACATGGTGAGGGTTTGCTCCAACGGCCCAGTGCAATCTTGTGTTGCCTGGCCAATTTGCTCCAATCCCATCTGGATGGCGCGGGTGCACTGCTCTCTGACTTCTGGGGGCGTGGAGGATTGTGCCTTCAAATGTAACTAGGCGATCTGTAGGTTCAGCTCCAACTAAACCTTTTTCATTTCTTCCCGGGCCTCGTGGACTCCGGTTGCCAATCTATGGACCCACTCTGCTGTTGGTAGCTCTACCGACATGGCCAACTATGGAATGCTCCTACATGCATCCTCTACGGCCTGCTCCAATCTGTGAACCTGCACAACCAACTCATCCCACTAGATGCTGAGCTGGTCCATGTTGATTTTCTGTTCATGCACGACCTAGATCGCTCAACCTTGCCTAGCGCGGAGCTCTGTGATGACCCCATCTTGCAGCTGGTACAGAATTTCACGCGGTAGGGCAGCCAAGTTCAAGCCGATGCCTTTCATGCTGCTCATCATAGCTCGGTCACCTTCACTTGCTGCTACTAGTATGCCTTTGGGCAACACGAAGGTGTTGGCCATACGGGTGCACAACGTTTGTTCGACCTCGGTGCTTCCTGCTGTGACGTACTAGGCCATTGTACTTGTTAGGGGGGTTGTACCTGTAAGTCTTGTAGCTGCGTGCTAAGTGCCCCCAACACAGTGCTTTGCTCCATCCTCAATTCCTGGAGCACGTCCTTTGCAACCTCACGAATCGTTTCACTGATGTCAAACAGATCACCTTTTGTGAGCGTGATTGGGTCGACAAACGGCTTTGTGGATTTTACCTTCTTCCTAGAAGTTTTTTTCTCAAGGCCGTGTAGCTGCTTGAGTTGGGTCGATGTGGAACTGGGGTCTGCACGTTCTTCTACCCTATCCTCTTCCCCGGTCTGCTATCTCGTGGACATCTCCTGGCCCTCCTTGGGCTCTCTGGTTAGTGTTGTTGTGGTTTCTGCTGTCTGCACCACTGCTGCTACATCAGCATCCTTCTGTTGTGTGATTGATTCTTGCTCCTCACGCCTCTTTTCAGCCAGCTGCGTGATGCACAGCTTAGTGTCCTTCTTTCTTTGCTGAGCTATGGCCTTCTCCATTTCTACCAAGTCTGGGGCATGCCACTCTGGAGACCATGACTCCATTACTACAAAGATCGCATCATCCATTGCAATGAATGAAAGCTTCACCCATTTTTGTGTTGGATCCTTGCACGCCCAGATATACAGGTTATGCATATCAGCCTTGAATTTTGTCGTGCTCTGCAAGCTGTTATGACTCGTAGGGGACAAGCGCGGCATTTGGTTGATCCACGTTCAGATGCTCGCCTCCATGAACACCCAGAACACCTTTATCTCGCGAATCCTCTTCACGTATTTTGTAGCCCAAAGCGAGGTGTACCACGCAGCTTCGGGCAGATCATCCTTAATAGTAGGAAACTGGTTGTCCTCTAGTAGCTCCCCAGCAACCAACAGTCTAGATAAGAGTAACCATGCATAGTGGAAGGTCTTACCCTGCTCCTGGGACTCCCTGCAATTCGTCAAAAACTCGTCGAAGAGGAATTGCACCCAGTTGAATTGGACCCCCTCTGCGCATTGTTCTGCCAACGCAATCACAGATGCTGGTACTTCGTCAGCGCATCATTTCCTTATTAGCTTGCCGACCAGCAGTTGGGTGGCTACGCACAACCCTTTGTCTTTAATGCTTGTTATTGCATACCCTCACTTTTTCTTTTCTAGTTTATACTTGTCCTTCATGGCGTCTGCGAGGGCCAAGTCGTTGCTTTTTCCTGCTATGGCCGCGGGGTCGTGTCCTTTGAATGGTAGTCGAGAAATTCGGTGAATTAGGTCAGCCGTGATGGGAATATGCTCCTCCAGCTAGAGATACCCATCATGCACCAGGCACAGCAGCTGCCTGATGACAAAAATGGTGATGGGCACATGGTGGTAGTGGGGTATCCATCGCAGATGGAGTAACCTAGCCTTCTCAACACCACGCAACCATTTCTACTTCATTAACCTCTCCGCGGCAAAGTGTGGGAACTTCTTGTTGTCCGCGAGGTCTCAATCCTCGAACTTCATGGTAGCTACTCGTCCCAACTATGGACCTTCAAACTTTATATCATCGGGGAGGAGCGGGGTCTAGAGCGCACTCTTCGATGCCTCCAAGTCCTTCTGTATATTAGCTTTCCCCTTACATGGGGGGATGTACAAAGGTAACTTTGTCGCGGAAGGCATTTGGGAGACATCCTCTGCTTCATCATCTTGTGCCTCAATATGAGCCATCAGAGCTTGCAAACCTTCCTCCTCCTCATTTGTTTCAATGGTGACAGCTTTTCCCTTCTCTTCCGTTGATAATTTGCCAAACCGTGGGTTTCTTGGGGATACACGGACTAGCCCCATAGTTTGCTTATCTTTCTGTGGCCGTGGCGTTCGTGGTGATTTTGGAACTTCTGGCACAGCTGCCGCTTCTCCAGGCTCCTCATGGGCCATATGGGGCTCCACGGTAACTTCGGCAAATCACACTCTTGTTCTAGCAGCCGTCATCGTGTCTACACTTGAAGGTGGTAAGAGTACGCGATGCTCAATGCTCTGTACTTGCTCAATTCTCAAACAACCAAGTGTTGCCTTGTGGCTATCCTAGGGGGTTTTATAACATCTTTTGAGTTTGAATTTGACCCTTCCCCCCACTTCTGAGTCATTAATGCCTTCTTGGTGGCAGATCGTCCCAAATATAGTTCTTAATTCGTGTCTTAATTGCCCGCCGCCCGCTCCTTTTTGCCTTAAATTGGACCTCTTGTCATGAATAATGACACCAATGGTAATCTCCCAACCTACCCGCATGGCAGCGCAGACCCTTATGCATGGGCGTGACCCCTGTGACATACTGAACCTGCGCGCAACCTCCTTATCGCGCAGCTCCCATACAGACTCTTTTATAGTCCCACGCTCTCTTTCAACTGCATCGAGTGCTGAGACTGTGCTCCCTATGGATAGTCAGGTGGTCGCACCACCTGTGCAAGGCTTCAATTCACCTTCCAACCCAGTTCGCAAGCACTCCTTAATTATCCTCGTGACCGTCAATTCCACGCGTTCTTCCTTATGTGGTGCGCTCCCCTAGTTACTCTGTCTAGTAAGGTGCATTCGCAACCATGTTAGCAGAACCATAAATTCTTGGAAGCTGCCCATATATCGTCTTCTCATTCTTAGTTTCTCCGTGCAACATGCTTGCACGATTTCATTTTCAAGCTTTTTGATCTCCGCATCTATTAACCTACATTTTGCCCTCAGTCGTACCCAACCTTTTACGAGTTCTCGAAGCTTAAGGTTCCCTCATCGAATGGCTTCTTGAATCTACATAAGTTCGCCCTCACGTAGCTGCAAACTTCCTTCATTCGCGTCTTTGCGTAATGTCCCAAATGTGAGAGCTATTACGTGAGGATTCCTTTTCTTCAACATTATGGTCTTGACCTTGCTCCTCAGCTTCGGAATTACCTTCGTGCTCAGGTTTTTGCACATGGCCCTATAGGCCCATCAAACTGTTGGTAGCGTAGGTCCCAATCAGTCTATCTTGCCTGGTGAACCCTGTTCAGGACTCCGCATACCTTATTGAATGCTTCCGTGTGGAGTGTTTTTGGTGTGTATCGCCCTTCCTACTACTGCGTCCTACTCCGATTTTCAATCCTTAGTTTGGGGTGTGCTCATGTGGACTGTATAGCATACGTCTGTACCCATTGACACAGGTGGGTGTGCAAGCTACTTCATCCTGGCTACCTGATTCTCATTCGAAACTGGGGGCTTCCAAACCATAGGAGCATCACCCTTCTACATTTGCACCAATTCTCAACATTTCCTTGATGTTTTCCCCACCATCGCATGGGTGTTGCGTGCAGTTCCCACTTCAATGCATCGAACCACTACTGTTTCGGTACTACGCTTTCAAATTTGCTCAAGAATTCATCCACCCCTGTCAATCCATCATAATTTGGCAGCTCTCAGGCCTCCGTTGTCATGCAACACAGTGATCTAATCATCATTTTGTAGTTTAACATCATTACTTCATGGAATTGATTCTGCCAGCGTTCTACTTCTTCGTCTGAATCTGAAGTGCAGGAGCTATCATGCTCCGACGAGATTCTCCCATATGCAGTCGGATTCACCCGATCCTAGTCTTGCGTAGTTATCTTGTAAATACAATCCAACTCATCATCGCTTTCATCGTCGCGCACTGGTTCAGTGTAGCGCGCTCCTTCGGCTGGGTCCAGCAGGACTACTACGCGTAGTGACTTTTTCTTGAATATCATCTTCCGCTTCTTTAGGTGGATGACTCCATTCATATCAGTGGCCCAGTCATTTCCTAACAATACAGGATAGGGATTGTTGTCATCGACAATCTCTATCACTTCAAAATTCATCTGTGTGCTCGTGCCTTCAATATCAACTGTTACTCCTTGCAACCTTCCCATGGGAAAAATCTTCTTTTGGTTCCCCATTTGTAATTGAATAGGAGACCACTGTAATGCGGGTCTGCCCATATGTTCCAATGTTTGCTTCGGTAATACATTCACATCCGAACCCAGATCTAAGATTACCTGATCCATTTCATATTCCCCAATCTGTGCAGTCAACCTCATTTCTCTTCCAGTATGCAACGCATGCTTCCCCATTTTTCAGATGACGCGTGGTTCCCCTGACCCCGCGCACCTAGTGATCAGTTCCTATAGTCTTTTAACCACCTTGTTATCACGCAGCAGCTTCATGCACTTCTCCAGAAAGGTAGTAAGCATAGAAGGATCCATTCCTGGCTCTGGTTGATCCTTACTACTTGAAGTGGAGGCCTTCGTGAAGCTCTTCTTAGCTTCCATGAATGTCTCATTTGTGCGTTCTAAGTCAAACTTAGGTTCTTTTGTAGGAGCCTTGCGAACCCATGTATCTTCCTCTAGCTGCTTCTCCTTATCCTCCCCCGTGGTTGCACCGCTTCTGAGCATCATGTTCATATTTGGGTCTTCTTCGTGTGGTTCAAACCTCATCATTTGGATATTTTGAGTCAGGGGAGGTTGGAGTACCCCTTTTTCATGCATCTGTGTGATCAACATAGGGCAATCTATCATTTCATGATCAAACTGAGCATGGTACGAATAGGATATCCTCGTCGGGTTGGTACAATCGTTTGCATAGTGCCCTGGTCCTCTGTAATTGTAACAAATTAGCTATCCACGGCCCCTTCCTGGTCCCATTCCTCCTCATCCTCGACCTCACCCCTGAAATCCAGCACGCGCCATTCCTGCAGCTGGGTCAATGGCTTGCATTTTTGTCTGCATCCTATAGGCTGGGGTCCAATCCATCATCAGCTAGTAGCTGCAACAAGTGCATTCATCGTGGCCTACTGACCTACAGAAATTACAAAAAAACTATTGGGGAGTCTGTGTATACTTTTGCAGCAAATGACAATTATCCATCGTGTGTTTTCCTCCTATCTGATAGATCGTGCACCATAACGTGGGTGCCGTACTCAGCCCTACCTGTGCCTCTAGTCTCAACAGGATTGGCCCTCCTCCTGCTAAGTAGTTCGCAAATACTCAACAATGACCCTTGTCATGGCCCTGGCCTTTGCATTTTATGCACCATACTTCTTCGCGCGCTTCTGGCCGCAGTGCCCTATCCTGCTTCAAATTTTGTTTTTCTAGGCATAGATTCTGTAGTTTCCCATGGATTTGTTGAAATCCCAACCCAAGGTCTTGTATCTGGATCTCATGCAACCTCATCACCATTTCCAATGCTTCAGTCTGGGTGGAAATTTTCTGTTGTGACAGCGCCATCCTCAAGTGCAGTGTCAGAGATGCCACAAACCATGTGCGATGTTGTCCATATGTCAGCATCATATTGGCTTCACGGATCATACTCTTTAGCCGCTGATCGAGATCCCAGGGAGTCTCTCTCGGGAGCATCGCGATCTCTTTGAACCCGATGATCGACTATGTCTCTAATTTTGGCCTACTAAATTCCCTGTTCAACGCATTCTGGATCTCTGCTATCCCTGCATTTGGGTGATCGTTAGAGTGCTTAATATACCAGGTCAAGGTGCGATCCTGCAGCGCACTCACCAATGTAGCCTTCTTAATATTGTCATCCGTGACACCTTGTGCTTCCCATACTGCTCTTACCATGAACCAGAATTGGTCCAGATCTTCATTCCCTACTCCTCTGAATACTGGTAGCTTGATCGCACTCGCCATACTGAAGTGGGGTGGTGGTGGAGGTGGAGTGGGTGGAGATGGGGGTGAGGGAGGTGAAGTGGGTGGTGACATAGGTGGAGGTGGTAGCCGCGGAATGTGCTGCCTTATCACACTAACGGTGCTTCTCGGGGAGACCTTAGCGAGTTCTTCCTCGTTCTCTCGCAAAGGCGAAACTAAGCGACTGTTCTCTAATTCTTCATTATTTTTGTAGATCTTTCCGCTCCGCGTCGTCCCAAACATTAATGTATTCGCATAACCCTCTTTTCACACAATAGCATCTTAATCTAAGTATTCAAAGACTTAATGTACTTACCTCACGGTCCTTGGAGAAAGCGTCATTCTACTTCGCTGTAGCTCACGGTCGTGTCTACCACAAACTCAGTGATAAATCCTCCTATTATTCAGTCGAGCCAATGGTCCACAGCTCACGTGATCTTATCTTCTGATGCTTCTACTCTACGCACTAATTCTGGATACCACACTATTGGTTGGTCAAGCCTACACCTTCCCTGGCTGTCGTCTAACCTTGTGATCCACTCATACAGTTCAAATGGAAAGGATGCAAAAAAAAGCTCATGGATTTCCGTATATACGTAATGATCCAGCCACTTTTTATCAGATATCTGCGGCGTTCTATTTTCTTGCGTCGCGAACTCGTGAATCTTCTGGTCCAACTACTCTTCAATTTCCTTCTTTGTCGAGTTCCAGTGGCATGACATCAGACATCCCTTAGGCAGATCCCAGTCCTGGAAATGGAACCATTTGTTGGCTATTTGGGGCCTGACCTAGGTTCAGAAGTGATTTTAGTCGAACAAATCCTAAAACTACCAGCCCTTTTGGCAACAATCCGCGATGCGGGGACTGAGGTCTCACCCGAGGTAGTATGGGAGGGTGCTAGAACTAGGTTTCCGCACCCTAGGGATGTCTTGATGAAGTTTATGGAGCTTCGCGATCCTAACCTGCGCGCTCCACTGTCCCGTGCAACTTCCTATCCTTCGCCGCCTATGCACACCTCTGTGAATACAGTATTGTCCTGATTCCAATCTTTACTATGCTATTATATTAGTGCTTTATCTTAGTTTTTGCGGGCCCAATATTCTTATTGCTTATTCAACTTACAGATAAGTGTGCGTAATCGAAGACAATATAAATGCATACAGATAACCAGAACATAGAAATACAGATCCATGAAATAGATGCACAATATGCTGAATCAAACTTATCTTTATTAATAATTCTCTTCCAGCTCAGTACAATACAGACCCTACTCCGCCCTACGCACTCAGCTGCAGGGGTCTGCACACTCAGCGGTGGACTCTACTAGGCCTCTGCACGCTCAGCTGCAGAGCCTATTCCTACTACTACGACCCAATACACTTCAAATCCACTTCTATCCTCTAACCATGCCTTCACATCTATCTATTACTTGCTTGTCCAAAAACTATCTTTACACTTAGAGCCTAGCTCTATTTATACAATCCCATGGTCTGCGGACCATGGGTAGGCCGACACAACTTTACATTAAATTACATTATTTTACAATTCTTAGGGCAGACAACCCTATGACTCATCCTAGACTTTCGTGCTCCACACCCACACTTTGCGGAGTCTTTACATTTCATGGACCAAAACTCAGGCTTTAAGCCCAAAAACATGTTGTGGGGGGATCCGCTACCCAACAAGAAGGATGAGTTGGATTTTGACAATCATGCGCAACATATCCTGGTTTTCCACAATTGTAGCAGATGATTTGACCCCAACCTCTTCTAGCACCTCCTCCTCATCCTCTTCTACATCCTTGGAATCCTCCCCGAGTCATAGGTGATCCTTAATCATTCGGTGTGAGATTTTCAGCTCTGGTTCTATACATCGAGGTTTTGTCTATCATCAAATCATAGGTTCAGAAATCTTGTTCATCATCGCCAACCGATTTACAAAATTTGCATAAGAGTTTCTTTGGTCGCTGCAAAAACTTTTGTAATAGATAACAATTGTCTATCATATGCATTCCTGATACTTGGCAGATACTACACCAGATGCTTGAACCAACTCTTGATCCAGTAGGAGGCTCTAGCTTCAGTGGGTTGGGACCTCCGATAGCTATATAATCCCGGTATAGAGGGAACTGATCCTTATAGTGGCCTAAATCCTTGCACTTCATGCATGAAATTTTAGGGTGTAGTCCTGACTAAACCTCCTTTCCCTTCCTCAGATCTTACAACTCCATATGTAGGCTTGCTAGTTGTGACAAGATCTATTGGACTCCTATATTCATATCTTGGATCAGTGAAGCCTCCAGCTTCATCGCAATCTCTAATGCTTTGGCTTGAGATCCGATCTTCTGTTGAGACAAAGGAAGTCTTAAATGTGGCTATAGCGAAGCTATGTACCATTCCTTATGTTGTTCATCTGAAATATGCAAATTAGCTTGTCTCAGTAAGAACTTTAACCACTAATCCATATCTCACGTAGACTCATTAGTTGTTTGCTTGGTCTCCTTTATTTCAGTAACACACTAAGCCTCTAATTTCGTCTTTCTAAATTCTGTGTTCAGCGCAATCTTTGTCTCGACCAACATATCATTTGGATTGGTTTTGCTATATTTGATATACCATGTAAGCGTGCTATCCTGTAGTGCCACAACTAGTTGCTTTTTCTTCATGTCATTATCATTAATCTATTGCACCTTCCACATAGCTTCGGCAATGAACCAAAACTAATCAGGATCCTCTCATCCATGGCCCTTGAATATAATCATTTTCACTATATTCACCATACTGAAGAGTGAAGGTGGAGGTGGAGGTGGTGGTGGAGGCGTAGGTGTATGAGGTGGTGATGAAGGTGGAGATGGGGTGGATAGATGTGAAATCCCATAAGTTCCCTGACCTTCTGTCTATGGTGCACCTTCAGGTGTGTTAGGGCTAGTCCTTTCTTCTATGCTATTTGATTCACCCAACAATGGACTATATGTGCCTTCATTGTATTTGTCCCAATCGGATCTGAATCTCTTTCCACTTCGCGCAAATCTGGTTTTACCTCTTTTAAAAATCAATTCAAATCCACAACACCCTTTTTGCAAAACAACATTTTAATCCAAGTTTATAGTGATCTCAAGTACTTACCTCTCGAACCCTTAAAGAATCGGTGTTCAGCTTCGCTATAAGATACAGACATGTCAGTTGAAATTTCAATGATGAAACTACCCAAAATACTATCGGTCTAATAGTTAACAGCCCTTGCAACCTTATAATCAGACTCTTCAAGGAACTTGATCAGTTGAGGAGTCCACATAATAGGATTGTCATGTTTCCAAGTAGGTTTGTTGTCTGCTGCCTTAGATAGCCACTCATTTAATTTGCAAGGGAACGATGAAAAGAAAATTTCGTGCTCTTCCATTTAGAGATATCTTTGTAAACAACTTTCTTTGGACTAGCGCAGATTTTGATTTTATTGACCTGCAAACTCATGCAACTTCCGATCTATCCACTTCTCAATTTATTTCCTAGTTTGTATCCATGGATGCCACATCACACATCCCTTTGATAGATCCTGGTCTCGACAACAAAACCATTTGTTGGCTTGAGGGGGCTTGGACCCAAGTTTAGAGTTAGTTGCACTAACAAACAAAACCCTACACTATCGTCCCTTTCAACAACAATCCCCCTAGTGCAGACCGTAGTATCACCCAAGGTAGTATTGAGGGATGCTAGAAATAGGTTTCTCCATCAAGAAGGTTATGTGATGTAGAAGTGAGGCATTTCCTTAAATTAGGTCCCTATCTGGCCTTTGCAGACCCTTATCTTCTAAATCTAGACTTAAAGCGATTTCTACTTAATTATATCTACGATCTCCGCTTAAGTGTTCTAACATGCATAAGTTACTAAACCAAGGTAGATATCAACCTTCGTGATGCAATTAAAGCAACATCATGGAGAATTGAATCATAATTGAGCATAAATATGCATAAGATATAAATAAGCACAGAACGTAGGTATTTGATTCAATTTTCTTTATTACTTCAGATCCTCGATACATACACATCTTCTTACCCTGTGCACATATTTGTAGGGGCCTGCGCACTCAGCTGTAGGAGCCTTCCCCTTTGCCATAATACATAATTACAAACAAAATACACTCAAAATCACATTCATGAACTAAGACTCACATCTAATGACTCCTAGATGACTCGCTTTTATATCTTTTACATTACACTAACATGGTAAACGAACCATGGGCCGAGTTCATTGTATCATCAAAACAACCCATCCTTTTACAAAATAAGGGCCTTTGTCCTTCCTAAAATCCCCTTTTGACTCTTATCATTCTACATGCTCCTCTCCTCAAATTGTGGAGACTTTGTAATAATACAAAATTCAAAAATTAGACAAAATTGGACCTGGGGGTCCCCATCCCAACAGCAAGGGTTCCTCCAAGTAGCAGAAGCAGGTGGATATGGTCGTGGAAGAATACATGGAAATCTTCTCCTCACCCACAAGGGTACCCTTGCATTGTCAGATCAAGCATTCAATTGATCTGACTCCCGGAGCACCTCTACCCAATGAGCTGATATATCATCACTCCATTCTGGAAAATAAAGAGCTCAAAATATAAGAGTTGTTGTAGAAAGGGCACATCCAACCAATTTCCTCGCCTTCTGGGAGACCGATTGTACTTGAATAGAAGAAGGATGGGACTTGGAGGCTATGTATTGATTATCGAGCACCAAAACAAATCACTATCAAGAATAGGTATCCAATCCCATGGATTGATGACCTACTAGACCAACTCAAGGGGGCCAAGTACTTCCGCAAGATCAATCTGAACTCTCGTTATCACCAGGTTCCAGTAGAGACCACATATGTATGGAAGACTGCCTTTAAATCCAAGGAAGGAATTTTTGAATCATTGGTTATGCCCTTCGGGTTGACAAATTCCCCTGCTACTTTCATTAGGCTAATCAACAACATCTTGTGACCCTTCACTAACTCGTTCATGGTGGTTTATCTAGATGACATCCTCATCTTTAGCAAGAGTTGAGAAGAACATTGGAAACCCATTCGACATGTCCTTCAAACCCTTCGGCAGCACAATATGTGTGCCAACTTGGAAAAATGTACCTTTGGCATGAACCAGTTCCAATACTTGGGTTACATCATATATGAGTGTGGCATACATGTGGACCTATCCAAGATCAAAGTCATTGAATATTGGATAGTCCCGACCACTTTAACAGATATTCACAGCTTTTTGGGCCTTGAAAATTTCTATTGAAGGTTCATGTTGGGATTCTCCCATATCACTTGGCCTTTGAGTCAAATTACAAAGGGCGAAGTGAACGAAAAGTTTTCCTGGTCCGATTCCCAACAAAAGGCATTCATTGAGTTGAAGCATCACATTTTCTCTACACCAGTACTCATATGACCAGACCTGCAGCAACAATTTGAAATCGAGATAGACGTCTCAGGCTATGCTATTGGTGCAGTCCTCAACTAGCATGGGCATCCAATGGCCTATCATAGTGAGACACTTTCCGATACAATTTGGAAGTACCCCACCTATGATAAAGATATGTATTCCATAGTGCAGGACTGTTGACAATGGAAGCACTACATTTTGGGGAAGGAGACAATCATCCACACCAATCACCAACCACTTCAGTTTATACAGACATAAGGGAAGTTTCAGAGTGATTTCCATTAGAAGTGGTGTACATATCTGCAACAATTCCACTTGAACATTAAATACAAAAAGGGTAGCACCAATCATGTTGAAGACTTCCTCAGCCAACCCCCAGTTGTAAAACTAACTAATGTTATCAACTCTTGTAGTCACGAGACCTCTGGATGGACACAACTATACAAAAATGATCTAGAGTTTGTCTCAACATACCAAATGCTAGTAGTTGGCAAG
This sequence comes from Pinus tabuliformis, assembly GCA_031772625.1. NCBI lineage: Eukaryota > Viridiplantae > Streptophyta > Pinopsida > Pinales > Pinaceae > Pinus > Pinus tabuliformis. The sequence continues at coordinate 1,334,471,404 of CM062804.1, read as the reverse complement.
AAAGTCCTGATCTCCACCTCGAGGAAACATTATTATACTACATGTGCCACCTTTTTGTTCCTTCAAGCGAGTGTGCCAAGCTGATTTGGGAGGTGCACTACATTCGGGTCATATGACACTTTAGTGTGGAGAAAACTATGGCTTTACTAAAAAATTACTTTTATTGGCCCAAACTTCGACTGGATGTTGGGAAATATATTAGATCCTACACTACCTACACCATCACCAAGCCAACCATTAAGAAGAAAGGATTCTAAACTCCTTTGGCTACCCCCATCTAGCCACGAGAATCCATCTCCATGGATTATATGTCTGGCCTCCCTTCTACCAACCATGGTAATGACTGTGTATTTGTGGTCATGGAAATATTTTCTAAGATGGATATATTGGCGTCCTGCAAGGAGTATCAAAACATAGGACACTACCAAACTCTTCCTTGAATAAGTATGGGTACATTTTGGGACCCCGCATGCCATTATATCATATCGTCATAACAAGTTCTTGAGCACATTCTGGTAAAGCCTTTAGACACTATTAGACACCAAGCTCACCAAATCAGCTGCCTCCCATCCCTAGACTGATGGTTAGATGGAGGTCATCAATAGGATGATAGTGCACATACTTTGCATGTACAACTCCAAGCATCCTAAAACCTGGGATGAGAATCTTCCATATGTGCAACACACTTATAATAGATCTCTCCATAGCTCGACTAGTAGAAGCCTCTTTCAAGTGGGTCTACGATTTTAACCATAGTGTCTGATTGATGTTGCCATGCCTCATGCGACTATGCATACATAATCCACACATGTATTGTCTAAGGCTGATAAAGAGACCATATTTATTAAATGCATCCAAACACATCCACCAGCAGGTTCACGACATCTTGGAGAAGTCAAATTCCATGTACAGTCAATGACATGATCAACATCGGGTGCCACACAAGTTTTAGGTGGGCGACAAAGTCTAGCTGCATTTGTAGAAAGATCACTTTACCAAAGCACATCGGAATATTAGACCATTCAAATATGGTCCTTACACCATTCCCAAGGCTTTGGTAGACAATTCTTTTGAGCTCATCATTCCCTCATTCCTTGGCCTGCATCCAGTGTTCAATGTGGCATGCCTTCGACCATACTTCCCACCATTGTTGGACACATCACACATTGCATAACAAATCACACCAACATATTTAAACACAGAATGCACAGAACATGCCACAACTTATTGGATTATGGATACACAGGTCAAGAACACTTGCTAGCAAAATATCCAACTATATCGGGTTGTCAAAGTTGGCCAACTCCTGCACCAAGGCAAGCGGCTCTCTAGGGACTAGGTTCAATAGAAATTTCCTCACCTCGTGGAGGCTCTGCATGCAATGGGGACCATTTATTCCTAAGGGGGGGGGGAATGATTGAAGTGGATATTGGTGGAGACCCACCTATCCCACCTAGACCTCCAGTCAATTTCATTTGTTTCCTTGTTTATTTCATCATTTACTATTTTTAGCAGTTTTGACCCCATAAACGACATTTTTTTGAGGTCTGCTACAAGCTTGTAACCAAAGGTAGGGGCCTTTGACAAATTTTGTATTACTTAGAGATGCCTTTCCAACAAGGTATCTTTGATGCAAGAAAGTGTTCCCTCTGCAGACAGAGGCAACCCCTCTAGCCCTAGAGTGGGTCTAGTCACAAACAAGGACATATCAACAATAGCTTTCCTTAAACAGTCATAGATGGAGGCCTACCTCAAATGGTGGTTGATGGAGCTCCGTTGTGCTGCTCCAGCTTCCGCTTCCTTCTCCTCAATGAGCGGTTAACCTGAAACAATGCAAAGGAAATACAACAAAGCACGTAACTAGAAAACAACAATGATCTATTTACTCACAAAGTCAAGAAGTCATGAGCTATCAAGTAAATTACATACAAGACATAGGAAAACATCATTGATTGTATTAATAATGAAATGAGAGCAAGCTTACAACCAAAGTCTTGACGCCGCAAGCCTTCTCAGAGGAATCCAGCCAGCATGTTCTCAAGCATTCACTCTTTGAAGATGGATCTCCCAATATACAAAATTCTTTCTCACTCATAAGTTTTACACAAAGTTAAGGGCACTTCACAACCTTCCACAAGCCATCAACAGTACCACACTTGTCACACTCACACCAGCTATCTAGCAAACTCACAAAAACTAACAACACTGCTCAATCCAAGAATTTACCAACTAGCCAACTAGCAGAGCATAGTAATGGTGAGAGTTTAAATAGGAGAAGGAGTCTCCATGAAAGGTGGAAGAGAGAGCTTATCCCCAAGGAAGGTAGCACAATTGATGGAACTGCCATACCAGAGAAAGAAGGGCGACACAACCTATGCCAACAACTGAGTCTGGAGACATCTAGAAGGCTCACTGTTGGAACGAATTTGCCCAATCTGGATCATCGCGAGTATATAACAGATCCTTAGCACTGACATCGCTAGTGAGCAATGTAGCCAGTCAGATCATCACTAAATATAATAAGTATCCTCATGCTGGAGCATGAAATCAGTCCATCACAGGAATTAGATGTACTTCCGCGTTGAAAGCGCAGTCGGACTATTCACAAGCACTGTTCATCGCATATATTAAGCCCAGAGTTGTGATGAGGTAGAAAAATTTAGGAAAAATGGGTCACTTGGCAGCACAAGAGAGCATTTGTTCAATATGAGCATGTTTGACTTGGACACATGACACAGTAGAAGGACTAGCAGTGACAAATTACTGTGTAATAGATTCCCCCTAAAGTATGAAGCCCGAGGGAGTGGGAGGGGTGAAATGCTTTACAAAATTGACTAAGCTGGAACACCATCTGGAGGAACCTGCACGCAAGTACAACTTATATCTCTGATAGTGAAATACATGTAGACTAGTCATGGGCGTAGCCATCCAAAAGACATACAAACTAGGTCTATGGTATGGACACAGCCATCCAGCTAATAAGACCATGATAGTGATAAAGGTATGGTCACAGCCATCCATGAAGACTCAGGTATGGTCACAGCCATCCATCAATGAGTCATGTAATCACGAACCAATCCACACAACCCGAACATGTGTAATCTGAGTTTGGGGTCTTGAACCCAACTGATCATAGTACAAATTCTAACATGCGAATAGATGTGATGAGGTCGAGCATGATAGAAATTCGCTTGATTACTAGTCAATGACAGAAACCGTTAACAAGCGCGAGAGAAACCACCACTATCTAGCACAATCCATGAAGTACGAAAAAGAAGCTGAAGTCGGACACTCATGGAATCACCCAATCAATTACCAATGATGAAAGTCAACCGTCAGGTGCGAAGAACTTGCCATTGAGGTATGCAAGCTCTAAGGTACCAAAGGGGATCTCTAGGTCAATCTCCTGGATAATGAGCTGATGTCGACAGGAGATGACCCATCACAGATGGGCCATAATGTTTCCCCCATCAACGACACGAGATAGGGAACGAGTGATAGATGGTAAAATAGAGTATCAGAGGAGGAGGCAAGGATGTAAACTGCAGAAGGATTATACTCTTGAACATGTCGGTGACACGACTCCAAAGGGTGGCAGAATTCAGGTACCAAGGGGTCAGAGGCTTGATGGAGACGACGTGAATTGGATGGAATGAGGCTAAATGGCAACCCAAACGTGCAGAAGGCCAAATGACGATGTATGGATGTCCCAACCTGACAAGAAGCAAAAGTGTCGATGTTCAAGAGTGACTAGTTGCCAATGATGATTTCCAAATTTTCCTCCACCATTTCTAGCGAGTACCCCAATTATTTTTGAAAACAAGCTTGAAGGGGATAGCATGTGCTTGTAATATAAGTTCGATTGTCGGTCAAATCCAACCTAGTAATATTTTAACGAGCCCTAGGCAGGAGAAGCTAAGTCTCGTCATGGTGACGAGTCCAATGTCGTCAGGGTTTAACGAGTCTGACATAGGTAAAACTCGGAGTCTTTTTCATGTTTAGAGAGTTTGAAAAACACACAGAAAAGAAAACTCCAGGGGGGCGCTTTTTGTAGATTGGTGTATCTCGAGCCCGAAAAAGTATAAAACAATACTCGAAAGAACCACTTGACCATTACGATCAAGAAGCATTTTTCGTGATTAGTGACCTCGACCTGAAAAAGTAGAAAAGTGATCGAAATCACATCATTTTGTAACCAGTAACGAACCCGAAATGAAAAAGGCCTGGAAGTCTTTTCGTGTTTACACAGTTAGAAAAGAGCTTAAGGTCGACCACCTCTTATTTCTTTTAATGAGTCAAAAGGAATAACTCGGCTATCTTTTCATCTTTTAAGTCGGGAAAGAACATTAAAGAAGACTTTACAGACCAAGTGTACACGAAGCATGAGATAACTCCACTATCTATAGCTCTGCACAAAACATGTCAAACGTAAACCCATTTGACATAAAATGATCAATATATGCGGGAAAAAAGCCAAATTTTTAACTAACCATGTGATAAGAATGAGAAACACCCATATTTTTAAAATATAATTTTTTAATTTTCAAAAATTACTATAAAAATGGGGGTAATCCATTTATTTTTACCATTGGCACTATTCATTTCACCTTGGAGTGTTTTGGATAACCAACCTAAGCAAAGTTGGCGAGCTGATTTCGGCCTCATTCATCCATGGTTCATCTTGAAACTTCTACTAGGTAAGTAGACTTCTTCCTGCACTTCATTTCAGTAGCTTTTTAATGCATTTTAGCATTAGACATGTAAGTTTAGATAGATTTTTGAGTTGGAGTCCGCCGCTCGGTCATCACGGGTATGTCGCTCGGGTCCGCGATGACCGAGCATGATTTACATGTAACGTTTTCCGATCATCGCGAGAATATGATGTATTCTCACGATGACCATGAGAAAAATGAACTGTCAACTTCGCGCCATCGCGACTGTTTTAAAAGCAGTCGCGATGACGACGCAAAATTATTTTTTGTGCAAATTATGGATTGAAATTTGTAAACAAAGTTCTAATTCATTTGTTCTCGTCATTCAGGGCATCATGGCGTTTTTTTGGCAGGAATGAACTCACGATGATAATGATGTGGAAGCTTTTGCTGATGCTAGGTGCACCTTCGGGCCCAACCCGATTTGCTAGAGCTACTGATTCGTGCTTGGAATCCGACAGATGGAAAATTCATAATCTGAGGCTGAGAAATTGAGTTCGATGCCATAGAAGTATATTTCCTGACTAGGTTGTCCCGTCGCGGTGAGAGGCCAATTCTAGAGGGGCAGCGACCTGGGGGCGAATCTCTAGAGATGCTGATGGCACGAGTGTGCCCACGGGCATGCAAAACGAGAAGCGAGAAGGTGGCAATCCCAATGGTGGAAGACATGGTTCTTCGTGTAGTGCTATTTATGGTGATGAGGGCAGCAGGCTCCCAAGCCCAACACGAGGCATCGAAGACCCATCTCCGGTTGGCTCTCGAATGCCTCAATCCGACCATGTTCAACTGGGTGGAAACAATGATGGCCAATATGAAGAGACAACTTACCAACTGTCGTCGAGGAGAGACGAAATAGTTTGGCTATGGGTCCATCTTGGTCCCGCTCATGCTGGAGCGGGTGTCGGCGCTACAGTTGTAGGACATGGACTTGGATTTTCCCAGACCACGGGAGACCAGGATCACACAGTGGGCACACGTTATGCCATGAGGAGGTGGCGGACGACCAGTGTCGTGGGGGACACTATTTCGTGAGTGGCTGGATTGCTAAATGATCTTCATCAAGGATTGGCCATATGTTGGCATGGACCTTCATGGAGACCCTGACATGTAGCTGCCTACTGGCGAGCAGTGGGACGATGGTGGTAAGACACTTGATCACATTATTTTTGCATTTTATTTTTTATGATGTTTTTTAGATTTTTTCATGTATATGTCCTAATGATGTACTCTATGGTATTCGCAGATGTGGGACCAGTGAGACCTGTAGGGCTAGCTCCAGAGGCACGGAGGGATCCACAGGGCATCAGAGTGCTCGCCTTGGCTCCCCCAACTGGTGATCTGGTGGAGACAGTGGCCCGAAATCTTGAGGGCCTGACGGCGGGGATCCTTGATTACATGGGGGTCGAGGAGGTCCCCATAGAGTTCCATATACATATAGTAGGATTGATACCCAAGGTGCACCGCCTGTTGAGGCGAGTGGCACTGGCGGTGGTGTGCTATAGGGTGCATAACCCACCGCAATAGACACCTAGGTTTTATTTCCTACTGATTTTTGAGAGACATGTGTCTCGGATGTATTGAGAACATAGACTCTATTTGGACATATACACTTATTTTTTTAGTGCCTCGGTGTGCCACATGAGAGATACATATATATACATATTCCTATGGTTCATTATTGTGTTTTGAATGATTCTATATGCTGTTTTGATTACATGTTACGCAAATGTCTGTCTAATACATGGTTTGCTAATGCATCAGTTAACGTGTTTAATCTTCTGGGAATGTGCTGATATGTAATAAAATCAAAATTCCTTTCTAACAATTTAACACGTAAATACAACCTTAAAATCCGATGGTCTCTGACGGAATAACGCCCATTACGCTGGTGGACAACAAGCTGAGAATCCAGATTCACAAGCAATGTACGAATACCGAGGTTGATAGCCTCAGTCAATAACTCAGTAACAGCACTATATTCAGCGACATTGTTTGTGGTACAACCCAGACAAACACCTTGAAGGTCTACTAACTCACCATGAGGATCGTAGATCACCCATACTGCAGAAGAAAGGTTGCAAGTACTGCGGCAGGCACCATCAGCGAAACCAACGTAAGGTGTACCAGACATCTGCACAAGAAGCAAAAGACACAATAAGAGGAAATTATGCCTACACACCAAGCCAAACATGAAAACACACACACAACACACCTGCTGAAAACACATGTATGTACAAATCAGAGTGCATGGAGTTCACGCATAATATTTTTTTAGGTAAAGCCCATTTCGGGGCTTATCTAGAGGGTTCCCTTCATAATCAATCAGCTCATAGGCCCCTTTTTGCAAAACTCGCTTTACAATATAAGGCCCATGCCACATGGGCTCGAATTTGCCTACCCCCAGCTTATCATTTGCTTGATCATAGAGTAGGACTAAATCTCCTTCAACGAAAGAACGAGGATGGACAGTATGATCGAAGTGAGTTTTCACTCTCTTCTTCTGTGCTAAAATAGCTAGAGAGGCTAGTTGACGAGTCTCGTCTAGCCGTTCTAGGTAGAGAAGACGTTCTTCTACTAGAGTAGTTTTGGGGAATGATTTGACGGCTAATTTCAAAGAAGGGACCTCACACTCAATCGGAAGGGTAGCCTCCAGACCGTAAACCAATTGGAACGGTGTGAACCCGGTGGCATCCTTCACTAAAGTTCAATAGGCCCATAAGGCAGAGAACAACATCAAATGCCAGTTGGACTTGTGCATGCCAATGGTGCGTTGAAGCATCGTAACTAGAACCTTGTTGACGGCTTCTACTTGGCCATTGGCCTGAGGATAGTATGGTGTCGAGCTATCATGCCGCAAGCCTAGCTGGGTTGTTAACTCAGTCATCATATGATTACAAAAATGCTTGCCGTGATCAGTGACGATAGCCTGAGGGACTCCGAACCGTGAGATAACATGATTAAATAAAAATTGCACCGCTGTGTGACCGTCTTCAAATAGTGTAGGCATCGCCTCGGCCCATTTTGTGAAATAATCAATGGCAATGATGATATACCCATGCCCCCTAGCCGAGCAAGGGTTACAAGTCATATAATCAATGCCCCATTTGGCAAAAGGGCTGAAGGTAACGACAGGGTGCAATGGAGCGAGAGGCGCGCGCATCTTCCATTGGTAGATTTGGCATTCATGACAAGAGCAGACGGCAAGAATGCAATCTTTGAAGATGGAGGGCCAAAAGTAACTAGCACGGAGGATCTTCTGAGCAATAGCATACCTGAACATATGACCACCACAGGTGCCAGAATGGCAGTCATTTAGAACTCGTTCGGCTTCTTCGAATGTTAAGCAACGACGGAGCATAGAGTCAGCGCCGAGACAGTACAGGGTGTCCCCAATAATACGATAGGGCTGAGAATGATGGCGAATCCGTTGTCGAGCATCCTTTGACAAATCAGGATGAAAAGAGGACGTCTGAAGATAGATAATGATATCCCCGTATCAAGGATCGAGGGTCCTAATTAAGAACAGAGTTTCATTCGGAATATGGTCCTCTAACCGAGAGGGCGCAGTAAGAGATGGCAGAGAGAAAAGCAACTCAACAAAGACGAGGGATTTCTTAGACTTAGCAGTGGTGAATTCCAAGTCAAACTCTTGGAGGATAACAATCCACTTCGAGTACTTGCCCCCTAGTAACTGACATGACAGGATGTACGTCATTGGGTTACAATCAGAAACCACTGTTGTAGTGCACAATAAGATATAATGGTGGAAACGTTGGATGGCACAAATGGCGGCCAATGCCAATTTCTCGACATAGGCATATCGAGTTTCTGTATCTAGTAAATTGTGGCTGAGATAGTAAATGACATGCTCAGTGTCATCGTCATCATCTTGAACTAGAACCATGCCAATAGTGGTATCGGCAGCAGCCAAATACAGAGTGTAGTCACGATGATAATCAGGAGGACGCAACAACAGAGCAGAAACAAGGAGAACCTTGAGGCGCTTGAATGACTCTTGTGCAGCAGTATCCCAAAGAAAAGGGGTATCCTGCTTTAATAACTGTGTATAGCCTTTGGCCACTTCGGCATAGTTCAGAATGAATCGTCATAAAAAATTCGCTTTACCCTGCAAACTCTGCAATTGCTGCAAAGAAGCAGGGGGAGGGAGATTCAGGATGGCTTCGACTTTAAGGGGATCCAGATGGATACCCTCTCGGGAGATGATGAACCCAAGAAGTCTGCCTGACTCAACGCAGAAGACACACTTATGAGGATTAAGCCGGATATGATAGTGTCGACAGCAAAGGAAAATTTCGCGAAGGTGAGCTGGGTGGTCCTGGTGCTTTACTGAATGAGCTGGCAGATCATCCAGGTAAGGCTGCACAATGTGTCAAATATCATGGAATGCATAAGACATTGCACGTTGGAAGGTGGCACCGGCATTTTTTAAACCGAAAGGGAGCTTTTTGTAAGCGAAAGTGCCCCACGGACAGATAAAGGCGGTCTTGTGTTGATCTGCAGGGGCAATATTAATTTGGTTATAACCAAAAAAGCCATCCATGAATGAGTACATTTCACTCCCAGCACACTCATCAATGAGCTGGTCAATGAAGGGTGTAGGGTAGTTATCTTTGGGACGGGCCTGATTAATATCATGATAATCAACACATACCCTGATAGTGCCCTGTTTTTTAGTCACAGGGACAATATTAGAGACCCAATTTGTGAGTGGGATGGGGTAAATAAAACCAGCCTTAAGAAGCTTTTCAACTTCCGCTTTAATAGCCGCAGCCTTTCGGAGGTGCACGGGGCGTAGACACTGCCAAATAGGCTTAGCACTCGGATATGTAGGTATCTCATGCACCACGATGCTAGGATCGATGTCGGGCATCTCTTCATAAGACCAAGCAAACACATCATGGAATTCGCGAAAAAGATCAGTGTAAAGCTGAATCTCCTCCGGAGTACAAGTTACTCCAACATGGATGTGCTCAACAATCCCTGGTTTAATAGAGATGTCGATTGGCTAAGTTTGCATGATGTTTCCCATGTTCCCTTCAGAAGACAGTTGGTAAATTTGAATGGGTGTCTTAAGGGGTTGGGATGGGAAACAAGGAGCAAACCACTCGAGATAGGTAAGCATTTCCTGGTGGGCAGGGAGAAACGAGGAACGATGATGATGATCGAACCAAGGGGGTTCCTCGAAAGACATGGTCTTAATAATCACTTCATCAAAAGGAAAAATTTCCTTTAAAGGGTTTGAAGAAGCACCATCTCCAGGCAAAGGGGAATGAGCGTACGAGTTGAGAGCTCTACTTGAAGGAGAAGATTTAGAGGGTGGAGCTGATGCAGAAACAATTTCGACATAGTTGAGCTTGGCAAGACTCAACGGCATCTCATCGCCCCAGGATTCTATTTGATCAGCAAGGGGAAGAACCCAAGGATCAGAGCGAATAGAAATCATATTAATAGGAGTGATGTTGGGAGGTGGGAGCAAAAAAACACCCATAAGGGCAGGATCTTTAAAGAGTCCAACTCCCACACTCTCACATGGAACGGAGGTATGCTCCACAAAAGGCACGTTGCCATTAGAGGAGGAGGAGGCGAAGAAGGATAGCTGGCCTACTGTGATGATCTTCCCTTGATGAGGGAAATGAATGACACGAAATAGAGATGAAGCCATGGCTTGCATGGCATATGTCCAGCTTCGTCCCAAAAGGAGGTTGTAAGTTAGATTGGCATCAACGACTTCAAGCTCCACTTCGACCATCTTCCCTTCCAAAGTAATAGGCAAGCATTGGATTATACCATAAGGGCAAGACTCTCTCCCATTAGAGGCTTCCAAGGTCGTAGGAGACTAGCTTAGAGTCAGAGAACCGATAGCCTTCCAACAAGTAAGAGACATTATGCAAGTAGAAGCACCTTCATCAACGATGGTACGATGAATCGTTTTAGAATTGATGATGACCTGGATAAGGAAGGCAATTTGGTGAGGCAGTCTAGGTATATAACTTTCTAGGTCAAAAGTGATCAAATCCGAGTCGGCCGGGTCAATGCCACCAATAGCTGATAGCAAGGACTTCCTCTGAGAGGGGTAGCTCTGGAGAACTTCTAAAGTGGACATAGCTGATGGAGCATAGGCTAAGTCCTCAACAATGCTATAGTGCTAAGTAGCACAAGCATTAGGGTTGTAAGAAGACTTCCAAAGTACACCTTTAGGAGGGGGTCGGATGGTCGCTTTAGTGCTAGGTCTCTCGATATGGAGGGGACCAGAACTGGACGGAGGAGCGCTAGATGTAGGAATTTACAGGGTAAGTTCCTCAGAAAGAACACCAAAAGGACACCGCTCACAACCAGATCACAGATCAATACACCAGTATTTTTGACGTGGTTAAAACCCTCAAAGAGGGAAACAGTCCACGGCCCGTGCCAACGTGGCTACTACAGGCAATTTATTAATCAAAGAATGAAAATTTACATAAGCTTCTCTCATGCACGGATTACCCGAACAATGACCCTCCATGCGCTTTAAATAGAACTCATGGACCAATCGGGTGTCAAGCCACGGATCAAGTGTCGGTAATACTGAGGAGAGAGTGAACCGTCGGATCACTACATATCGTGACCATCGGATTGTAAGTTACAAAATGTACAACGGTAAAGAAACACACTTTACCTAACTCTATACCTAACTCTATACTAGACCAAGTTGAACTTAACTATTTCCTATGTGTCGGAATATCCTAACATCCCCCCTTAAGAACAACTTGGGATAGGATTGAAGGATTTACAAATATGACACAATAGGAGAAGGAAGGAGGCACTAGAGCCTATCCCCCCTTAGTGACAACTTCCTGAACTCCAAGCATATATCGAAGTTTAGTGAACTTCGCCTCTGTGAGAGCCTTTGTGAAGATGTCTGCAACTTGATCATCTGTTGAACAATATTGCACTTCAAGAACATGGTCATGAATGAGCTTTCTGATGAAGTGCATGTGTAGTTCAATGTGTTTGCTGCGCTGATGCTGGACTGGATCTTTGCATAGCTGAATGGCACTTTGATTATCAAACCAAAGTGTGGTTGGATGCTGCTGCTCAAAGCCAAACTCTGATAGGATCTGACGAAGCCACAAGGCTTCCTTACTAGCTTCCACGGCACCACAATACTCTGCTTCTGCTGACGAAAGAGAAATGGCAGCCTGTTTCTTACAAGCCCATGTAATAGGTCCTGAACCAAGAGTGAAGACATAACCGGCAGTAGACTTCCGATCATCAGGGTCACCAGCCCAATCAGAATCAGTGAAACTGACTAATAGAGGAGCTACTTTGGCACTGTAATGAATCCCAAACTGTACTGTACCTCGAACATAACGAAGTATTCTTTTAGCTACTTTCCAATGACTTTCACGGGGGTTTTGCATAAAACGAGCAACAAGGCCAACAACAAAGGAAAGGTCAGGACGAGTATGGGTTAAATACAAGAGTTTTCCTACAAGTTGACGGTATAAGGTAGCATCAACTTCAGGAGAAGTACAAGAGACTGAAAGTTTGACTCCAGACTGAAAGGGAGAAGGGGCTGGCTTACAGTCTTCCATGTGAAAATGATGAAGAATATTGCAAGCATACTTGGACTGGGAAAGGGAGTTACCCTCCTTGGATTGCAAGACTTGAAGACCGAGAAAATAGTGTAAGTGTCCTAAGTCTGTCATTTCAAATTTCTTTTTAAGGCTGGACTTCACATGGTTTATAAGGTTGGGATCACTACCAGTAAGAATAAGATCATCAACATAAAGAACAAGGATGATAAGAGAGTTGCCCACTTTCTTGGTGTAGACAGTATTGTCAGAATAACACCTAGAAAAGCCAGATTCTAAAAGAAAGCTATCCATTTTGGCATACCAAGCCCGAGGAGCTTGCTTGAGACCATAAAGAGATTTCTTAAGTCGACATACAAGGCTGGAGTCTGTTTGGAGGAAGCCAATGGGTTGTTCCATATAGATTTCTTCATGCAAGTCCCCATGCAAGAAGGCAGATTTAACATCCATCTGATGGACTTCCCATTTTAAAGAGGCAGCAAGGGAAAGAACAAGGCGGATAGAGTTCATTTTGGCAACAGGGGAGAAGGTTTCAGTGTAGTCAATGCCTTCAACCTGTGAAAAGCCCTTAGCAACAAGACGAGCTTTATGTTTATCAACTTTCCCATCTGGTCCATACTTGGTTCTGTAAACCCATTTACATCTAACAAGTTTGTGTCCCTTTGGTAGAGGAACAAGATCCCATGTATCATTTGCCAACAATGAATGATATTCTTCATTCATAGCTACTTCCCAATGTGGATGGCCTGAAGCTTTTGCAAAAGTGTCAGAATCATGATTTACTGGAGCTTGAGCCAGTAAAGAAGAGGCTCTTTCAAACTAAGAACGTGTACGTCGCTGATCTGTAGGATCACCGGCAAGATCACCTGCTGCATCCCGAGTAGCACAGACCCATCTTGGAAGTTGAGGATCCTGAGAAGGTGGGGGAGGATTGTCATCCTCACTTTCATCATCTGAAGAAGAAATGTTTTCAAAAGTAGAAGAGATAGGAAGAGGTGGCACATCCGCCGGACTAGGCTCGCAGGCCAATTTATTTTCATCAAATTTTACATCTCTTCTAATGATAACATTTTTGGACTTAAATGGAATAAGTCTATAACCTTTTACATCTTCAGAATATCCAACAAAAGTACATTTCTCACTCTTAGGTTCTAAAGCTTTATGCTTTTCATCTGGAATATGGGCCCATGCTTCACTTCCAAAAACACGAAAGTGACTTACATCTGGTTTAATGGAACTCCAAGCTTCTTCTGGAGTGATATTCTTTAGAACCTTAGTAGGAGTGCGATTGATTATATAATTTGCACAATTAATTGCTTCGGCCCAAAAACTAAGACTGAGTCCTTTAGATTGCAGCATACAATTAGCCATTTCCTTTAAGGTGCGATTTTTCCTTTCAGCTACACCATTTTGTTGTGGATTGTATGGAACAATATGTTGCATTTGAATTCCATTTTCGGTGCAAAAGTTGATGAATGTGTTTTTAACATATTCTCCACCATTATCAGTTCTTAGCTTAAGAATTTGATGTCCAGATTGTTTTTCAACAAAGGCTTTGAAGGCCAAAAATGTGTTAAATACTTCGCTCTTGAGTTTTAAGAAGTATACCCAAGTGCGTCTGGAGAAATTATCAATGAAAGTTAAGAAATACTTGCAGCCAGAGAATGAAGCAACAGGAAGTGGACCACATAAATCACTGTGCACAAGCTGTAAAGGGGCTGAGGCGTGCCAAGAGGAACGTTTTTCAAAACTGTCCCGATGATGTTTTCCGAGTACACATCCGGAACAAACACCATCTCTACAAGATACCATAGGAAGACCTGTCACCATATTTTCTTTACATAGATGCTGAAGGGAGCAATAGTTTAAGTGACCAAATCGCTCATGCCAAAGTTTGCTCACTTCATCATTATGAGCAACAAATACTGAGGGAAGATTTGATGACCCAAAGTTGTGAAACTTATACAACCTTGTGGAATCATCCGCAATACCAGTAGCTAGAATCTATTTAGGATCTCTTAGATCCTTGATTACAACATCATGAGGTGAAAATTCAACAATTTTACCTTCACCTGAATGAGTTATCTGATATACAGATAGAAGGTTGCAGGATAAGGTTGGAACACATAATACATCATTAAACTGACCATTGTCTAGATGAACAGTTCCAGTCCCTACAACATTAAGAGATCTATCATCACCAACATATATATTTTTGGTGTTACAATCATTTAAAGAAGAAAACATGGCTTTGTTTTTGGCCATGTGATAAGAGGCTCCAGAATCAATGAGCCACTCATGAGAATGAGAAGAAGAAGATACATTTAATGCATAACCAGACTGAGATGATTGACAACGACATGCAGAAAGTGCCATTCCTGAAGATGAAGTTGAAGTTGAAGTTGAAGAATGCTCCACATGGATGTTATGTTTCTTCATTGCGGCTTCCAAGGCTTCCATCTTCTTAAAGCATTTAGATTCTAAGTGGCCATCTCGATTACAAAAGTTACAATGTCTATCAGTCTTCTTCCATTTGTTTTTATTGGTCTTATCATTTTGCTGAAATGATCTTTCATTTTGAGGCTGAGTTTTCTTAGGACCCTTGTTTGGTTTAGGACCATTCTTTTTAGGATATGACTTCTTAGGATTCTTTGAATTTGGTTGCTGCTGGGTGGCTAACGCTTTCTTGGAAGAGTTTCCAAGATTAAGAAGACCAAGGTGTAAGAGTTTTTCTTGTTCTTTTATTAAAGAATCACAAAAACAGTCAAAGGAAGGGGCCTTGTAGTCTTTTCCTTGACAAATGAAAGCTTCCCTTGTAGAATGAAAGGTGGAAACAAATACAGAGTAGGCTGGTCCCAACTTAGTAAGGATGGAATAAATAAGGTTACTATCTTCTTTCTTAACCTTAACACGTTCCAAGAGATATCTAAGGGTCTTGAATTTGGACAAGAAATATTCAATGCAAGAAAAATTATTAGGATCCAATGTAAGCAACTCATTTTCAAGTTGATGGGCTCTAATTTCATTTTTAATCCCAAAAACTTTAGTGATTTGTTCCAATGCTTCATGAGGAGTATCAAGTTCTGCAATATGGAATCTAAGATCAGGAGAAATAGACATCCCTATCAAACCACGTGCTTGATCTTGTCTATTTTCCCATTTTGCAGCCTTGTCTTCATCTTTTGGTTTCTTCTCTTGGCCTGTGGCTATTCTGTAGAGACCTTTACTTCTAAGTAAATCTTCCATGTAGGATATCCATTGGAAGTAGTTAGTGCTGTCAAGAATGACTTGGCATGGACTTTCCATTTTTAAAAAAAAACTGAAGCTGAAGATGCTGAAAGTAAGTGTTCCAATGGATAGATCTCGAAAAATTAGGCTGTTTTAAAAAAAACGGCTCTGAAAAAGGCTTCCGGATGAAGAAGTTATGGCTTTTTGAAAAAAAATTGTTGAAGTTGCCGGCAAAGTGCGCAAATGTGCGGGAATGAAAAAATCCGCCCCCACAAAATGGAGACTTGAACCCAAGACCTCTACTCTCTTAAAATAGCTTTGAACCAATTGATCTATACAAAAAATTTGAGAGAGAGAGAGAGAGAGGGGGGGGGGGGGGGCCTTGGTTTGCGTGCTTGCCTTGAGAAAGCTCTTTTTCCCTACAAAACACAAAACACAAAACCCAACATGGACATGCAAAGAAAACGAACCTTATGGCTCGAAGTTAGCTTTAGCCAAAAAACTAGATATTTTCAAAAATGAACCTTGCGGCTCAAAGTTAGCTTTGGCCGGAAACTAAATATTTTTCTCAATGTTTCTGATTTTCCGAGATCACCCTAAGGCGCAGGGAAAAGAGCATACGCATGAGAAAAATCCTTCCTTTCTGTTTCTGATTTGCCCAGATCGCACAGAGTCGCAGGGCAAAGAGCATACGCAGAAATGAAAGGTATAGATCTGGTTAGAAAAAAAAGCTAAATAAACCAAAACTGAAATAAGCAGAGAGAAAATAACAGTAAACTTCAAATAAAGACTGTATACCTCCAGATCTTAAAAATGACGTAGCTAGGGCTACCGGAAACCTTTTCGCGTGAAACGAAAGGGGTTCCTCACTGGAACAGATGCTCCGAACACAACAGAGCAATCCTCTCGGCCCGAAAGCAGTCAGAAATAGCAGATCTAGGAAACGGCAGTCGGATGCAGTTCTACCGGCTTAAGATTTGGATCACCAACGGACGCGGCCCTCAAATAGCTCTGATACCATGTAGGAATTTACAGGGTAAGTTCCTCAGAAATAACACCAAAAGGACACCGCTCAAAACCAGATCACAGATCAATACACCAGTATTTTTGACGTGGTTAAAACCCTCAAAGAGGGAAACAGTCCACGGCCTGCGCCAATGTGGCTACTACAGGCAATTTATTAATCAAAGAATGAAAATTTACATAAGCTTCTCTCATGCACGGATTACCCGAACAATGACCCTCCATGCGCTTTAAATAGAACTCATGGACCAATCGGGTGTCAAGCCACGGATCAAGTGTCGGTAATACCGAGGAGAGAGTGAACCGTCGGATCACTACATATTGTGACCGTCGGATTGTAAGTTACAAAATGTACAACGGTAAAGAAACACACTTTACCTAACTCTATACCTAACTCTATACTAGACCAAGTTGAACTTAACTATTTCCTATGTGTCGGAATATCCTAACACTAGAGAGGACCTCAAGCTCTTTCTCGACAAGTGACGGATACTCTTTTGCCCGAGTACTAATGTGGACGGGAATCGTCCCAGCCACAAACACCTTAGAACCAAAGGGAGAAGAGGATTGGGATGGATCAGCCACCATTTGCATTTGCTATGAGGGAAAAGGTTCTTTGAGCATGGCAGGAGTCCCATGGGCACCTTTCAACAAACGACTAAGTTCAGACCGCCTCGGGCAGTCTTTGTGATCCTCATCACAGATAAGGCAAGGATACTTAGACTTGCATTTGGCACCTTCCTCGGGTGGAGGTTTAGGGGAATCCTGCTTCGATTGATCAGCTTTATTCTTTTCTTTTCCCTTCTTTTTTCCTTTTGAGGCTTTGTCCACCGTGGTGGACTGGACGGTGTTAACCTCAGAAGTATTACTGGAATTGGATACAGCCAGAGAAGGATTTTCATTCGGAACATTCGACTTTTGCTTCCCAGGGTTCGCGGAAGATTTCTTAGAGGATGGATTAACAGAACCAATGACGCCATCAACAGATGGTGTTGGTTGGGCTTTGGAAGTTCCGGGCCTTGGGGCATCAGGCAAATAATCATATAGTGTACCGGACTGGGAGTAAACCAAGTCAAGGTATTGAGCATGCACAATAGCTTGCTCTTCAGTTACACATGCTCCCATAGTAATGTCCCACGCTATCGGATCGACAAATGAGGTCGTAAACCAATCGGTCAAAAGCTGATCGGGAATCCAAAACTTAATCAAACGGTGACAACGTCTCCATTCATGGATATGATTGGAGATATGCATAGCCATTGTTTGTTTTAAGGATGTCAGGAGATGTGTGCTCGTCTCATATCGAATCGGCAACTGAAAATGAGTTAAAAATGCCATAGCTAGCGAGTTAAAGTCCTGAAAAGATCCGCGAGCTAACTCAATATACCATTTAGCAGCAGAGCTAGTGAGGGTCCATTGAAAAAGGCAGAGCTGGATTGAATCATCAAGCCACGAATTTGACGAACACCATAGATGATAAGTCATGACATGGGCTTGGGGATCTTCTCCAACTTTACCGTCAAAATTGGGACAATCACCAGGAATCTTAGTTGGAACCGGTGGCCAATATGGATTATTAAGAATAGGATCATTTGTCAGTTTTTACACATCCAGTAATTCCAACATTGCTAAAAAGGGTAATTGAGGGTTAAAGGACATCTGAGGCCGCGGGTAGGAGGTAGCACTAGAGTTCTAGCCAGCTGCTTGTTGCCCCCATTGATTTTGTCTGGACGGATTTGGCCCATAAGGGTTCTATCCATAGGGATTTTGTCCATAGGGGTTGTAGCTGTAACTGGACAGTTGACCTTGGATCTACCCCCCACCATCCCACTTATTACCAACTTGGCCTACAGGAGCAACATATGGTTGCTGGTAATTCTGATAAGGACTCACCTGCAGTTGTTGATAATTTTGGTACAGGGCAAATGGGGTTTTCCCTTGGGATTGCTGGAAACCATAAGGTGGCTGGGCTCCAAACTGAGCCTGGGAGCCAGGTTTCATTTTATAAGCAGGTTGAGATTGAGATCCAACCTGCATTTGAGGACCGGATTGGGTCTGGATCCCAGACTGGGACTGAAAACCGGGTGGAGCTTGAGAAGCAACAATCAGTTGAGTGCCCGGTTGAGCAGGCCCAGACGGGTGTCCTTGAGAGAACTGAGGCTGAGCCATCTGGCCAGAAGGTTGACCTAGTTCAGATTGAGATTGACCCATTTTCCCAGAAGGTTGAGCTTGCTAGGTATTGGGTTGTCCTTGCACAACAGATGGTTGTCCTGATGGGCCGGATGGCTGAGAAAACTGGACAGTTGGTTGGCCTGGTTGGATTTGAGGCTGACCAATTTGTCTAGATGGTTGACCAGACTGCACAGTGGGTTAGCCTTGTTGAACGTAAGGCTGAACAGCTTGCCCAAAAGGGTAGCCTTGCTGGACACCAGGTTGGCCTTGTTGTATGTAAGGTTGTCCTGGATTACTAGAAGGGTGCCCGAAATAGGTAAAAGATGAACCACCAGAGGCCGAAGGTTGTCCCTGGAAAGGTTGTCCTTGTGGGCCTCTAGGTTGCCCTGGGTAAGGTTGTCCATAATACGGCTATCCATTAGAGGGCTACTCGTAAGATGGCTTACCTTGATAGGGTGGTCCCTGAAAATTGGCAGGGGGTACTTGGCCACCATGATAAGTGGTGGTACCCCAAGCAACGGACAACGGAACCGAGACCTCAACTAGAGGTTGAGATGGAAAAGGTGCAGGGTAATAAATATGAGCTCCTCGAGAATCGTAATAATGAAACGGATCTTGGGGGTCCAAATTCTGAAGAGCTTGTAAATATTGATCGTATGCCCCCCCTCTTTGAATGGAACCAGAAGAAGGTGGGGCATTTAGTGTAGGATCAACAACTCCAGATGTAGATGCCGATGGGCCACTATTTGTAGATCTGGACGAAGGTTCAGCAATAGTGGTCACGACTGAGGATGCAGTGACAGCACTAACAATAGGGGTTGAAGAAGCCACACAAACAGTTGGAATAGTTGGGACTTAGGTGACAGACACATTGTGAATTTGAGGGGTAAAAGGATCTGAAGTCGGAGTGATGGTACGAGACCACATGGAACTCGTAAGGGGAGTTCTAGAACCCATGACATCCCTTAAAGCCTTATAATGTAAAGGCAGTGTGACACCGAGAGGGGTGACACGGAAAGGTGAAGTTTCCGTTGGGATAGGAATTTCACCGCTCGTCACAAGGGATTCTTAACTCCTGATGGGAGATGTGTCATCCATGTCATAAGAAGACATTGGGACCGAGACACTAGGAGAAGTAACCGGAATGCCTTCTTCGGAAGGCTCCCAAACGGGGTTCTAATGAATATCGTAAGACTCATCTTCTGGAGCACGAGAGTTAATCGGTTAGATACTCGGAATAAAAAGGAGAGTATCGCTAACAACTGATACCTCCGGAGCAACAGAAGAGGGAGACCCTTGGTCACTTGGAACGAGAGACGGGATCAGTGATTCCGCCAGGGTGATTCAATTCAAAAAAAATCCTTAGGAAAACTAACAAGAAAGAACCCTACACAAGCTAAAACGCAAACAAGATCTAACCAGGTAAATGTGAATGTGGCCGAATAATTTTTAAGACACAGGAACAGAACTTGACCTTTTTATCTTTAAAGAGTCGAGAAATGGACAAAAAGATGACTCTAGTCGCCTTTGAATATTTAATGAGCCCTAAGTGACAAGTGCTCAGATGGACCTTTTCTTTTAGGGAGTCCGAAAAGGAACTAAAGTGACTACTCTGGAGAACTAGGCAAAAGGTTTACCAAACAACCCGTAAAACGGCATATACACCTTGCCAGTCATATGAAAACTAAGGACTTTCTGTACGGTAGTCAATCTTCCCAAATGATGTGTTCGGTGCATTATGGTTTGCAAGGCGGCAGACACGGCTTCCTAAGGATAAAGGATGATAACCTAGTGGGGTCTCCCAACATATACTCGACGGTACATGGGAGCACAATTCCGTACTAGACCACTATTGAGTCACAGAAGGAGGAATCACCCAACCTTGAGTGCAAACAATAGTGACTAGGTTTAGTGACGTTGGAGCACATGTCTAGCGTAGACCTATAAATAGTGTGCATTATGTTCCAATGCATTGTTAGGTTCATTCAGTTCATTTTAGAGTTGATCTTGAATTATGTTTCAGTTTTCAGGCCTTACCGTATGTATGCAACAAATCCTAGGATGCAGCTAGAATGAGCGAAATATCCTTTTACTTCAATGAACACCTACCTACGGGAGGGTAGAGAGATCATTCCCAAACCAAGGAAACCAAGATAAACAAAGGCAGTCACTCAATGCATACAGACATCGATTCCTAAAGTGCACGGATACTACTAATGAGAGATTTAATCATTCGCATTCCAATATGCAAACCTGAAATGCAAATTCACTTTCACTTTCGTATACTAAATAAATGCAATCTTTTTTATTTTGATGTCCTTAAATCTAGAAGAAACAATAAGAAAACAAACAAGTGTGGAAAAAACCCGGTTGATCCAAACAATCATGACCTGTCTTTGGTAGTGAAAAGAAAATGAATCAATACCAAAGATTGGTTCAATAACAGTCACTAAATAATCAACCAAAAACGAGCAATGGGAAAGGCTCAATCAAACCAACAAGAAAGCTGCAAACGAACCTTGAGCAAACCAGCAACCAGGCCAATTGATTCAAGAAACTTGAACTAGCTCACACAGGCAAAAATGCAAGATTCATTCAACAAAGCTAACGAAAGAGTGCCTTAACCATAAACAGTGAAAAACAAGCTACTAAGCAAGCGAAAAAAGCAAGGGACCAGCAGGACTGATGGACTCAGGAGGCAGATTCGAAAAAAATAAATTCTACAGCAATCATCGTGGGACGTACATAAGCAACTAATGCTAATAAAGAACTAACTACAGCAACAGAGCGATGTTGTCATAGAAGTACACAACTTTTCTACGATGGATAGATGTTCAGAGTCATCACAACTGTGTGACGTTATTAAGTGACGCACAGGATCTTACAAAAGGGTGAGCGTGATGATAGCATGACTGTTAAACTATTATCCACGATGATGTTCAAAACAATGATAGGCGAACAAAAACTCCCAAACCAAAACCAGTCAATACTTCAATCAAATAGAGGTATTTCCCAGATCAACCCAAGAAACTCAAAAGACCGATAGTTAATCCCCAAACTTCAAGAGAGACCAAATCAAGATCAAAACAAGAGAAAACAAGAGAAAAATGTAGGCCAAACTCCCCAGCGGAGTCGCCAATTTGTGATGCAAGAAAGTGTTCCCTCTCCATATAGAGGCAACCCCTCTAGCCCTAGAGTGGGTCTAGTCACAAACAAGGACAAATCAACAATAGCTTTCCTTAAACAGTCATAGTTGGAGGCCTACCTCAAACAGTGGTTGATGGAGTTCCATTACGCTGCTCCAACTTCCACTCCCTTCTCCTCAATGAGCGATTAACCTGAAACAATGCAAAGGAAATACAACAAAGCACGTAACCAGAAAACAACAATGATCTATTTACTCACAAAGTCAAGAAGTCATGAGCTATCAAGTAAATTACATACAAGACATAGGAAAACATCATTGATTGTATTAATAATGAAATGAGAGCAAGCTTACAACCAAAGTCTTGACATCGCAAGCCTTCTCAGAGGAATCCAGCCAGCATGTTCTCAAGCATTCACTCTTTGAAGATGGATCTCCCAACATACAAAATTCTTTCTCACTCATAAGTTTTACACAAATTTAAGGGCACTTCACAACCTTCCACAAGCTATCAACAATCCCACACTTGTCACACTCACACCAACTATCTAGCAAACTCACAAACACTAACAGCACTGCTCAATCCAAGAATTTACCAACTAGCCAACTAGCAAAGCATAGCAATGGTGAGAGTTTAAATAGGAGAAGGAGTCTCCATGAAAGGTGGAAGAGAGAGCTTATCCCCAAGGAAGGTAGCACAGTTGATGGAACTGCCATACCAGAGAAAGAAGGGCGACACAATCTATGCCAACAACCGGGTCTGGAGACATCCAGAAGGCCGACTATTGGAACGAATTTGCCCAATCTGGATCATCGTGAGTCTATAACAGATCCTTAGCGTTGGCATCGCTAGTGAGCAATGTAGCTAGTGAGATCATCGCTAAAGATAATAAGTATCCTCGCGCTGGAGCATGAAATCAGACCGTTGCAGGAATCAGATGTACTTCCGCACTGAAAGCGTGGCCAAACTATTTACAAGTGTTGTTCATCACGTATATTAAGCCCAGAGTCGCGATGAGGTAAAAAACCTTAGGAAAAATGGGTCACTTGGCAACACAAGAGAGAATTTGTTCAATATGAGCATGTTTGACTTGGACACATGACACAGTAGAAGGACTGGCAGTGACAAATTACAGTGTAACAGTATCATACGCACCAAACGAAGATAATATGACCAAGAAATGACCTCAGGAAGTTGGTTGTCCAACTAACCCCAATGGGGCCCACAAACTCCTGGCATTACATCTCTTGGGGTTAGGGTTTTGGTTGTTTAAGATTTCCTCATGTTTTTCAATAATAAATAGTCCCTTGAGCCTCATTGTAACATAGTTTAAAGGCATGTAGCTGCCACATCTCTTCTCAAAGATAAGCTACCATCAACTGAGCTAGTCTTAATTCCATTATGTTTGTAAGCATATTTCAAAATTTGATATGAATGAAATAAAGAGTTACTTCTATCACATCTTTGTATTCATGGTTATATATGTAATTTTTTTCATTCCTCTTTGAATTCATATAAGCAGCAATCAATGTGACACTAATGAAACCATGCTAAAGCTAAACCTCCAAGGGGCTTTGAGAAAGACCACCACAGTGTTGCAGCTTGCAAACAGATCCATAGTAGCTCATGAGGCAATTGTTGAAGATGTTATGGTCTCCATTGAAACTTGGAAGTATCTGTTTGGATCCTTGGTTCTCCAACCCAAAACCAAGTTAAATGGCTATCCTCTCATCTTGGGAAGGCCATGGTTAGCCATTGATGATGCCTACATTAGTTGTAGGGATAGGAACATGACCATTAATAATGGACATTTGTCTAAACAGTTGGTATTGTATCCTCCTAATCAGCCTTCTATTGAGCATGACATAGCCTTGTGGTTAGAAGAGAAGGAAGAATATGAACTATATCACACCACCCCCCACCAATTCTACACTTTGGACATTATTACAGGAGGGGGGCAACCTGATGAAGATGATCTCGTTGACCATATCCTTCATAATCAACCTCCCAATTCCATACCAATCGATGATTTGATGAAAGAATATGGAGTAATCCATGGGCTGAATTATGCCCTATTGACTCAAGTCTAGACCATCTCAAGATTGTACAGTTTGGCCCATCCAGAACCTTAAAGATCAACCCTTCTCTCTCGGCAAAATAGGAAGAAAAATTGTTCAAAGTGTTGAGGCAACACTTGGATGCTTTTGGCTGGGACTATAAGGAAATGAAAGGTGTGCATCCCTTAGTTTTTACTCACCATATTTACATCAAGGATGGATGCAAGCCTGTGTGCCAACCCTAGAGGAGGACAAACCCAACTCTTAAGGACATTCTAAGAGAATAACTACACAAACTACTAGATGAAGGGTTCATATACCCCATTTCAGATAGTGAGTGGTTGTCACCTCTTGTGTTAGTTAATAAAGAATAATGGGAAGTGGAGAAGTGTGGATTACCGAGAAATCAAAAAGGCTAAAAGGAAGGACCATATTCCCTTGCCCTTAATTGACCAAGTCCTATATGGCCTTGCAGGGATGAAATTCTTCTCCCTCCTAGATGGATTTACTGGATACAATCAAGTCCATATCAGCCTCGAAGACCAAGATAAGAACACATTCACATGTCCTTGGGTTACCTTTTCTTATAGAGTTCTTCCATTTGGTTTGTTCAATACCCCTACTACTTTCCAGAGGGCCATTTTGAGTAGATTTTCTTGATTGGTTCATGACTTTGTTGAAATATACATGGCTAATTTTACTCCTTATGGATGTGACTTTGATGAAGCTCTCTCCAATATGTGCAAGGTTTTGAAGAAATGCATTGAAATGAATCTCTCTCTAAGCCCTAAGAAATGTGAGTTCTTGATGAATGAAGGGATTGTCCTTGGCCATTCCATATCGAAGGAATGGATACATGTAGACCTAAACAAAATTTCCATCATCAAAAGGGTCCCTACCCCTCAGAAGCAAAGAGATGTCAAGAGCTTCTTGGGACTAGTTGCGTATTATAGGAGATTGATATAAGACTTTACTAAAGTGGCTTCACCTTTGTATGGTTTACTAGCTAAAGACTCAAATTTCTGTTGTACCGATAGTTGTCAAGAGACCCTTGAAGTGTTGAAAGAAAACTTGACTACTACAACCATCCTAAGAGGTCCCAACTGGGCATTTCATTTCCATATCCATGTTGATGCATCAGATAAAGCTATCGGGGAAGCCTTGGGAGAAGTAGAGGATAATTTTCCTTATGCTATTTACTTCATTAGTAGGAATTGGTCTAAGGTTGAGCTAAATTTCACTGTCATTGAAAAAGATCTCTTAGCTGTAGTACATTATTTAAACAAATTTAGGCACTCTATCACTGGGTACTAAAGTTTTGTTCATACTGATCATGCAGCCATTAAACATTTGATGAACAACCTTGATGTTAATTCTAGGACAATTATGTGGTTGTTATTGTTACAACAGTTTGATTTGACTATTATTGACAAACTAAAGAAAGAAAATGTGGTTGCATATTTTTTGTCCAGGTTAACCTTGCCTGCAAGTAATGAAGAGATAGTGTATGATTAAATGCCAGATGAGAACCTCTTAGCCATCTCAGTGCTTTCTCCTTGGTTTTTTGGCATGAGAACTACTTGGTTGCTGGGAGTTTCCCTCCTAATATATCATCAAGGGAGAAAAGAAATATTATAAGGAAAATCTCTCCATTCACTTGGATTGAGGGCAATCTTTTTAGATTGGCACCAGATAAAATCTTGAGGAGATGTGCAATAGAAGAGGAGATATTTGACATCCTCTCAACATGTCATGATGGTCCTTATGGAGGTCATTTTGATGCAAAAAGAAAAGCCTTTGAAGTTTTGCAGGGTGGTTACTATTGGCCGACTTTACATCAAGATGCAAGGAGATATACCACTAGATGTGATTAGTGTCAAAGGATGGACAAACCCACACCCAAGGATGAAATTCCCCTATAACCTCAAGTTTCCTTAGAGTTGTTTGACAAGTGGGGAAAGGATTTCATTGGGTGAATTTATCCACCATAAGGAAAAAAAAAGTACATCATTGTGTGCACTGATCACTTAACAAAGTTGGTTGAGATAAAGGTAGACAAAGAAGCAACTGAGTAGAAAATGGAAGAATTTTTAAGAGAAAACATCTTCTACAAGTTTGGATATCCAGGTGAGGTAGTCACTCATCAAGTAGCACAATTCACATCCAATTCTATTGTTGATCTCATGAGGCAACACCATATCAAGCATAAGGCATCCACTGCTTATCACCCTCAAGAAAATGGGCAAGTAGAGATCACAAATAGAGCATTGGAGAGCATCCTCACCAAGGTCATTAGTTGCAACAAGAAATATTCAGTAGAGAGACTAGTAGAGGCCACTTGGGACAAAAATACCACTTGTAAAACCACCAATGGATTCACCCCATATGACTTGGTTTATGGGAGGAAATATTTGATTTTCTATTGAGTTTTAATACAACACTTTGAGAATGGCATCTCAGTTGGACTTAGATGTCACCATAGCACAACAAGAAATATTGCTCCAATTGAATGGCTTAGATGAGTTCAAAATGGAATATCTCTTACAAACTAAATTCATACAACTATAAAGGAAGGTTTGGCATGACAAGTATATTAAGGAAAATATGTTTCAAGAATGGGATTGGGCCCTATTATATGATTCTATGTTAAAATATTTTAAAGGGAAGCTAATAACAATATGGTTGGGTCCATACCTAGTGGAAAAGTGTCATGAAAATGGATCTTTCCATATTAGAACCCTTGATGAGGAAGGAATTCCCTTGCTTGTAAATGGTTATAGGTTGAAGTTATATAGAATACGTTTGTCCAAGGAGGAATTTTTCAGTTCAGTTAGCAAAGAATTGAATGTGATTGGGAGTTTCACAGCTTCCAGTCCATGGCATTCCTATAAATTTGAAAAAAATTAAAAGAAAATAAAAGGCCTGGATGAAAACCTCTATGAGGTATCTGAGGCCAACTCTAGGGTTGAAAACCTCTCCGAGGTAGCCTAGGAGAAATTGATAATAATAATCATAATAATAATAATAATAATAATAAAGATCCCTAGATGAAATCCTCCCTTGAGGCACCTAGGGTAGGAATGCAGGTTGAAAACCTCATCTGTGGTAGCCTATGTGTCTCAAGAAAAAGAGAAAAAAAATAGAAAAGAAAAAGATAAAAAGGAAGAAGATTATATCATATTTGCTAACTTTTCTTTTATTTTGCAGAATTGTACACAATGGTAGATTTCATGGCTATAGGTCAATACCTACAAGATATCATTTATTCCTCCATCCACACACCTCATATCCATCCTCTCCATTCATATTACTATCTCTCTCCATCATCCCATCATCAAGAAATCCAAATTTCACCTCCTCTCTGTGATGCTACGGGAATGACATGTATCGCTACAGGAAGGTCCTGTAATGCTACAGGAGGACCCGATGGAGCTATAGGAGGGAGATATGAGGAGGAAAAAAATAAAAAATACCAACTTGACTCTGATAAATGATAAATAAGGTCCTCCTATGACTTTTCCATCATCCATCCATCACCCATCCACTCATTTCACCAAACATTTGCTGAAATTTTCCACTTTGTCCCACCTTAAGGAAAAAACACATAACCTAATATTTTCTATCTCTATAGTATCTAGACCACTCATCCATCAATCTAAACCTATCCTCATATCTGATCAACATCTCCCTCATGAAAACAGAATATTTCAAGGGGAGAACAAAAGCCTGCTACAAGAAGAAACTCCATCTGTAGTAACCTGTATAGCCACAAAACAACAACTAATACTATTTTTTTTCCACCACTAGAAGGGATGATGAAGCTTTGTTTTCTACTATGAGGATACACCTCATTTTCAAGGAGGTTTTCCACTAGTAGTAGAAACTTGGATATCAAAAGAGGAACCTAAAAACACACAACAAAAGCAGCAGTGAAGGTAGCATCAAGAATGAAGACATGCACATGAAATAAGTCAAAGAGGTCAGCTCCCTTAATCATAATGATATATGCTCTAGCTCTAGCGTGCAAACCTCTTTAACAGTTCGATCCAGAGTCAGGCTCAAGTATGCAAACCCTAACCTCCTCCCTTTGCATAAAAATGACAAAAATGTGTTTTAAGCGAGAAAAGGTGTTTTAATAGGCTAAAGGTGCCCAGTGAGCTTGGCCACCATCGACTAGTAAACTCAAGTGTGAGTTAAGTCACCCATGCAACATGGAAATTTCAACTCAAAATGAAGTGGTGTCTTCGAAGAGTGGGGTGATAATCACAAGGAGGAAGAAATGATTACAATTATTGGGGACAACATTCCAAAAAAGGAAACTCGTGTTAATGCCAAGTCACTAGAGTGCTCAAATATTTTAACCAAAATAGGATATTATGTGTTGCCTCAACTTCATTTGCACCATCACTCATTCCAAAAATAGTTAGAGGAAGGACGAGCTAGTGCATCAAGTAGCCTAGAGTGTCACCGAGGAGCTTCGAACCCTGCCTGCAAAGTGCTACAAAAGTAAACTACATGCATGCCTGCAATTCTTACAGGAAGTTTGAGAGGAGCTACAACAAGAGTTGGGAGGAGAAAATTGAGTCACATTGGCTTGATGTTGTCTCAAAACCTTCATGCACACCCAAAATTGCTCTAATAAGAAGTAAGTGATACCCTCTGTCTTTGTTTCTACACCCAATTTCATGAGAATTATGCTTTAAATTAAGAGCCTATGATAGTCAATTGATTAGTAGGGGGTCCTTTTGGAATTTTGTTGTGGTTAAGAGAAGAGAAAATATTTTGGTTGATACTAATTTGAGCACCCTTCTTCCTCACTATTATCAAGCGTTGTGCCACTATTTCACCACCTTTTGTGTCACTATTTCACCACTGAGACTGTTTGAATTTTTTTGAATTCTACAACTACATAGCATCAAGAAGTAATAGAGAAGATATGGGGTAGGATTTAACAGAAGGGAAGCCTCAGACACTAGGAGAATTCACAAACACCCTCCTATAGTTGAATTCTTTATAAACCACCAGTGGTTGGGTTTCTTTAAGTTTCTAAAGGGGTACGATGATGATTTTGCCCATGAATTTTCCACATAATTACACTCTCAAGAGGAAGATCGTGCCACAACTATTGTCAAAGGGTTGGTCATCTCTCTTAGTCCTTAAACCATCAACAGAGTGACATCCTTTCCTTTAGTAATTACATGGAGCAAAGAAGACAAGAAAGTAAGTGTCATGGCTAGGAAAAACTTCTTCCTTCCAAAAGAGAAGCATGTAGAAGACAAGAATGGAGTGAGAAGAGAAAGTATCTCTTACTCTTGGGATGAGGTAACTTACGATATCCATAAATATATATCTTGTGAAGGGAGATTAAGTGTGGTTTATGCCTACAACTTCAGGATGCCCTAGGAGCTGATGTTCAAGGTAGAATTACCCCTTTCTCAAAGACTTAGTGTCTCTTATTT
Source organism: Pinus tabuliformis (assembly GCA_031772625.1). Lineage (NCBI taxonomy): Eukaryota > Viridiplantae > Streptophyta > Pinopsida > Pinales > Pinaceae > Pinus > Pinus tabuliformis. Next base: position 1,334,442,012 of record CM062804.1, on the reverse strand, counting down.
CCTTCTGCAGTCAATCATGGATATGAGTCAAAAGGTTAGGGAAGGAAGATAGCATCATTTATCTCACCATGGCATCATCAAATTGATAGTGGTAAATGCTCTGAACCATTTGAGATTCCCTTTCATATGGAACACATTTTTGGACATGGATAGGGAAAAATTCATAGAAACACAAGCCCTCACATCAGGAGAGACTCCAGCGTCTATTATTGGAAGAAAACAAGGAAAAAATAGGAAGAATAAGGGGAAGAGAAAAAAGTGGAAGAGGCATCAATAATAGGAGAAGAAGAAATAAAAAAAGAGAGGAAAAAGAGGTAGCAAAGACAGAGGAAGGAGAAGTAGAGATTAAAGGAGAAGAAAGAATAAGCCCTGAGGAGTCTTATCCACCCCAAGGAGTAGAAGACACTGAACAAGAAGTAGCTACAGCCTTAGCTACATTTGGCACTCCTGTCAAGCCCAAGAGGAAGAAATAAAGACCAAGTCAAATGTATTTCAGAACTAGGATGAGCACTAAAATTAGATAAGGGAAGCCACAAACTCCTACAAGGGTTCCTATAATTATTGATGAGTCACCAAGCAAAAAGGAAGAAATAGGACTGAGTGAAGGAAAAATTGAGGAGTTCACTCCCCCTAAAACCAAAACCATGTCACCAATAGCACCTATGAGTAGGCCTACAACTAGGTTTGTCACCTTCAAGAAGTCAATGACACAATTTTCCTTTGAGGAATAAGAAAAAGAGAAGACACAAGAGGATCAGGGTTTTCAATAGGAGAGACATGGTTTGCTATAGGAGACACATGGTTTGCTATAGGAGGGGCAGATTCTTCTACAGGCAAGACAAGGGAAGCTACAGGAGAATAATAAAGATTCAAAAGAGGAAGACACCACCTCAAAGACTGCTGGAAAATACCTGAAAGAGCTCCAAGAACCTAGCCGATGCCCTAGATTGATATCCTACTACAAATTCAATGAAGGACGAAGGATTATCCTAGAATATTTTGAAAACCCACTCCTTTATGAGCTAGAGATAGACAAATGTAGAACCCATAGGTCACTAAAATGGGAAAATAGTTAAGTGATTTGAGAATGAGAGAGTCTATGATGAAGGATCAACTACAAGCAGAAAAACATGACGTTGAGAGAGAGGTTGCAGAAGAAAGAAACACAACTTGCCACCATGGCAAGTCTCTCCATGGAAGCACGACAAAGCAGACAACCATCGAATTCTTATGCCCTCTTTCTCAAAGAACAGGGGCTGCAGTTCCAAATCAAAACATTGGAACAATATATATCTATGCCTTTTTAGGACTACAAGTAGTTCATTGAATTTTGAAACCAAACTAACATGGAAGATAGAGAAAAATTGGTTGAATTTTACATCCAGGGCCTCATTTTGACAAACATGAATTTTTGGGATCCCAATTCAAGATGGGGAGATACGCAGGTGATGGGTATAGCATCCTAGATGACTCACGAGGAGACAAGAGCTGAGGAGGTGAAAAGGGTAATGGAAAAGGAGGAAAATGAACCATTGTATACTAGGGTAGAGATATTGAGCCCAAAGGCTATCATTAGGAATCATAACCTCATCTCCGATGACGTTGCTTTAGCACCCAAATACATTTCTACCTAGGAGAAAGACATTCTACACTTTGAACACACAATCAGGATATTGGGAACATAAATTCTCTAAGCTTGCTAGAGGAGATGGCATGCCTTACTTGACAGTCTATAGATCAGAGAATATCACTCTCGTGAAAGGCTAAGGAATGCCTTGGAGAGAAAACCATTGTACAAGAGGTCATGCAAATGATGAAAAATAGGTGGATAGGACTCAAGCTTAGTCCACCCTTGCTTCTCGAATTACAAGAAGGGAGAGATGAAGTAGGAGACCAGAAGGAGTGGACAAAGATAGAGAGGAATGCAATGTCTTACCCCTAAGAGGGCACACAATATGAGGAGCCTTGGGATGTTAGGGAGGCTCCAAGGCCATGAAAGAGTTGCACATGGATGACTAACTTGCTAAGAGGATGAGAAATACCTTCAGCAGGGGGTGATAATGAGTCTCATCGATAAGTACACTTTGAATATCAATATTCCATCTACCACCCTTAAAATTGTCCTTCTCTTACATTAATTCACATTTATTGTTATATTATGCTTGATAAGAGGAGTAAAAGGTGGTTTTCATAGTATGTGGGATAATTTTATTTAATTGTAGGAAAATGAAGTATTTTTTAGGCTATTACTATGCAGGGGCTTAATGGAGGCAACTATGAGAGAATCTAAGGGGTTTGTCTACCTCCTAAACTCCCTAAACTCGGCTTGGGATCATAATATCCTCTCTCCCTAGTTCAATTTCATTGGTAGTCGAGTGACTCTTAGTCCAAGTGAAGATCAAGAGGGACAAGTTCCACCATTTTTCAGATCAAGGAGGGAACCTATCATACTTTCAAGGGAGATGATTCAACTACCCTTTTGTATAAATAAACTAGAAGAAGAGCTCATTACAATTTGAATTTTTTGTTCAGCTAGGTGTAGCTATTGAGCTTCAAGCTTAACATTTTTATTTTCAACTTTTATGTGATGTATTAGACCTTCACTTTTTGATAATGAGAAGTTGGATTTTAAGTTGCATCAGAGCTAGTTTCAAAGGGTTGAGACCCTTGGTTTTCGGCCCAACCCAAAGGATTTGGTTCATCTTCTTGTACTTGTGTTTCCTCTTGATTCCAAGTAGTTCATAGTTTCTTGCATTTGAGTAGAGATTAATCTATAAAATCCTATGGTTTCAGCCTCTACATCAGCTCTCTTGTGGGAGAATGAGTGGAAGGATTAACAACCACAGTCCAGAAAGATTGTATTTATGATTTCTTAGAAATACATTAGTGTTAGTTGTCATATTTTATATTTTCTTTATGTAGCTTAGAAGTCATTTTAGTGATTAGATCATTGGCATTGCATAAATTAGATGTTACTTAAATTCAATTCATATTTTCCATCAAAATTTATTTCATTTTTCCAATGATAAATGGGTGCATGTATGTGATTGATTGCGGGGATAATCGATCTGTGGGGAAGGGAAACTTCACATAGTCCATCTTAAGCTCCTTCATCTTCTCCTTCCACTTACAAACTATGTCCCCAAACTGTTTTTTATAAGCTGTCTGCCCAGTCATTAGGGGAATTTTGAGGTCTAAAATGGGCCTCCTAAGAAAAATGTACAACCAAAATAAACTTTATAAGGACCAATAGGATTCAAGATGATGATGTCAACCATAGGGGATGATTCACCATTTTTGGAGTAAAAAAGTAAAAAGATTAAAAATAATAAAATAATAAAACTACTTTTTCAATTCATATTTTTAACTTATCTCCCTAAGGTTTTACTCAAATTTTAAGCGACAGTACTCATTGGATGAAAAAATTAATTCCTCATCCAAAGAGTACCCATGTTGCATAATTTCTATGGACCCTACTACACGAAAAATAAGAAATACATGAGAAAACGTGATTACAATCACGTTTTTCATGTATTTCTCATTTTTCATGTCATAGGGTCCATCGAAGCTATGCAACATGGGTACTCCTTGGATGAGGAATCAAATTATGCATCCAACAATGTTTCCACTTGAAATTTGAGTAAACCCATTGGGAGATAAGTTGAAAATATGAGTTGAAAAAATAGTTTTCTCTTTTTTCCCTCTAAAATTTGATGTTGTAATCTAATATTATTTTATTATTTCCATTATTATTTGATAATTTCCTTAGGAGGCCCATTTTAGACCTCAAAACTCCCCTAATAAAACCAAGAGCACTCATCCTAGTGTAAGACAGGCCTCCGAGAGGTCCTGGGCTTGGCTAGGGGCTCAAACCAACCTCCCTCCATTTGCTTCAACTTCCATCCAACTCTCCATACCCTCAAGACAACATTTTCACCTTCAAAAACCAATCAAATGCCCTCCTATAACATTAGAGGCCTTCCTATAGCATTACATGCCTCCTATAGCAATTGCTTGTAGCAAACCTGTAGCAGCACTTTTCTTCATCATATTTTATCCCCACTACAACTTTGACTTAATCTAGATGCATAATGACCCCAAACTATGATTTTGTGATCAGGGAAAGCTCTTGTGCCACTACAAATCTTCATTTTATTCACTGCAAAAATAGAGTAGAGATAGTTTCTTTATCATGCAAGTAGGTTACTGAATTATAAGCAAGTGGGAACTAGGTAGATGATACATGCAATTCTGATTGGTAGTTTAATGAATTATGTAAGATAAATTAGCTTCCTTTCTGCAAGTAGATGTGGTAATTTGATGAATTCTACAAGATAACATAGCTTTATTTTTTCAAGTAGATTATCCTTTGTCCTTTCATGAATTGATTAGTTAGCATTTACAAGTTGAGTCAATGGAAGTTTTGTGCATGCTGTGCCTCCTACTATGTCTATTCCTGTTGCACTTCCTTCTCTTATCTGCACATCTCTTGTTCTTCCTGGAGTTGTTGCTTCAAATCTTGCAACTCCTTCACTATTTCATCCATCCTCTGTTTATCTCTCTACCTTTACACATTCCTCTTGTCATGTTGTCGCCTCTTTGCATCTATCTCCAAAGATGATTTCTCCACAAGTGGGTCTTCTTTGAACTTGCATCTTTGTTCTGACTTTATGCTATCCACAATCTTTCGCTTGCCTTTATCATGCGCAGGTATGTTACCCTCTATTGGTGCTGATGTTGGTTCTCTCCTAGATGCTACTTCACTAACCATTCCACATCTATGCCGACCAATTTGTTGGGCCTAGATAAGTTGTGACAATATCTCCATGGGGCTTCCTCAGCCCAATGACACGCCCGTGGATCTAAGGGAATTTCACTCTCACACAGTGATATTTCACAAAGAAATGTGGGTTGTATGAATTGAAGCTTGTGGTGCCGAAAGTAAATATTTTGAACTCTTTTGTCTCAGCATCATCATGCTTGAGATTTCATATCTCATACAACCTAATCCGCAGTAGAAGAGTGGGATAGGGTTCCTTCTTATTTCGATGTAGTCTTGCTAACAGTCCTATTGAGATTTGGTACGACACTTCTTGCATGATGAGCTTGTCCATGGAAAACTTCGATAAAACATGCAGAGGCTTCTCCGCACTATAGATCTGTATGAAGGTACCAAAAGGTGAGGCATACCAATCCGCTATGTTGATCAGTGCCTCCATTGTTGCATTTGACATGCAAGGTGGATCCTGCTCAAACACCATCTTGTACGCTGACGTGACAAAATGGTTTGACAACTATTTGATGACTCCATGGAAGCTACATTCAAAAAAAAGTTTGCAATAAGTGTGTACAGAGGTTTCCACTGATGTCCATGCCCACTTCAAGCCTGGGAACTTTTGACAGGCACAGATTGCATCCAGAATATATGCAGACATGTATATCTCTGCTTGTTGTCCTTTGGGTGGTTGTCAAGCCCTTGTTACCTATTCCTTTAGCCTGTGATCCAATATGTCGGACCAATTGCATGGATTGCCCTCACTAGCCAGTTGGTCCAACGCAATCACCCAACTCTGTGGGAAGGTCTCCGTGCTCTCTTGGTCATACAAGCGACATGAAAATATGACCAAGTACTGATATTCCTTCCGTAGTATCTTCATCTTGTCAATCTAGTTGGGTGTCATACTGAACTTGGTTGGATCCTTCACCCAACTCTTTAAGATGTCTATGGAGTTGGCACTACTGTTGGGTCTACTGAAGGGTGCTTCCATTATGATCACTAGATGCAGCAAGTGATACATATGTTGATAGTCCTATGCCGTGAAGGTAGCAATCTTTTTCCCGCTGACACTTCTTAACACCATCGACTCAGGATTAGTGTGCAAGACAATCCAATGTATCATGTCCACGCATGGAAATGCGGGATACCTGCATGCAATTTGGTACAATGCATACTTGTGGATATTCACATAGACCCTGCGATCTTCCATATCCTCCCAAATGTGCCTGAGAACGTATCATTGATGTCCAACCATTTCAGCTTAATCTGTTTGTCTACGAGCAGCTTGTTGTCTTCGTAAATCGACAAACTCATACACACTTTCTCAACTGCATCTCCAGTTGCGCTTTCGTCAGTGTCCTTTGACCCTGATCTCTTGGAGGCCATTGAACCTAAACTACTGAGAGATGGATGAACACCTGCTATACCTAGAGAGATTGAGACATGCATGGCAAGAAATCTGTCAGTTGAAAACCAAAGAAAACTTGAGGACTGGCCTACAATATACTCGAGAGACTAATGTCAAGGATTCTATAATTTTCACCGAGAGGCCAGGAGACTGACTGCCAGAACTATGAAAAAGGAAGTCTAGACTATCGAGAGGCTGGTTGATTGTTGGAATTGTGTAATGCATAATCCAGCCTGACCTGTTGGGTGCTGAGATTGTGCAACGCACAATTTTAGTCACCAAGGCATGCAGGCCTAGGGACTGCATTATGCAATTTTCTGGGCCAACAGAGCACTGCCTCTTAGAATTGTGAAAAGCAAGATTGGAGGACAGTGTCTAGCCAGTTTTTCACATTTTCTGGGAGGAAGGTAGAGCCTTCCCGCTCAGAAATGTGCAATGTTGTCAAGACAAGGCAAGGCCTGGGCTAAGGTTGCTAAGACCTGCCGATAGGTGACTAAAAACATATGGAGATCTGAATGCATGGATAAATTGAGTGTAAGTGAGAGTGAATGATAATGCATGTGAACAAATAATGCAAGATTCAAAAAAGGGAAAACATGCACGTGTCTGAAACGGGTCACTGAATCGGTGGCCATCAGTGAAAAAACAATGTCATGCATACGACAATAGTGAGATGCAAATGAAAACTAAAATGTTGCTTGTACAAGTTAACATGAATGAAAACAACAAAAAGCATCCACAAAAATCAAGAAGACAGGACTCACACAAGCCAAAACACAAAAAGCAACAAAAATGCTGCAAAAGACATTTAAAGCGGACTTACCCGGAAATAGCTAAGCTCGATGTGTCAAAGACTCCTATATGTGTTGTGGGATGTCAGAGCTCTAAGATCTATGTGAATAATGAGATCTGTAGCGTTGAATAAATAAGTTTGAAGCTCATGACACACATTCCACAAATATAGGAAAAAGTGACACTTGGAGGGAAGTTTCTAAAACGATCTTTGCATGTAACCTCTAGCTGCTAAAAATAGATTCCTAAAATATAGGGATGCTTTTTTCATGTTGCTTTTTGTTATTTCATGAAAATAAGCCCATGCATGCAAATCAAGTTTTCTGGGTCCCGGAGGGAACCAGTCAACCTGAAGGCACATGCAACAGCTTGCAATACTGGGAGAGGGATTTGCGTAGATTCTAGGCTGAGCTGGGTTGGTTGTCCCAAAGGGATTGTGCAATTTTTGGGATCAACAGGAGACTACTTACTAGAATTGCACAATTTATGGGTTGAATTACAGTGTCGGGCTAGATTGCATAGTTTTCTCTGGGAAGCCGGTCTGACTGTTCTACGCAATTTTGGATCTTAGCGTGCTGCCCAATAGATTTGCGCAATTTCTGGAGGGAAAGTTGGTTCCCCTCCAGAATTGCGCAATTTTCTAAGGGGACTACTCAACGAGTGATTAGCTTAAGTCCATAATGGAATCTTGTGAAGTGATTGAAGCAAACTGACATGTAGAGGCAGGAAATCCGCTGAAAATCAAATGAAGCGTATGTACTTGACAGTGCAAGACATGATGCTAAGGATGGTTGGTAGGGAGGCTCCAAAACAAAGCTAAGGAAAAATTTTGGAGGGTGGTTGTAGCCACTACAACACCTTCATGTTCCTGAAACATTTTGTCATAAGTGTTAAAAACATCAACCAATTCATGCTTGAGTTTTTAATCACATACTATGAAACCTTTAGATTCATCAATATCTTTAGCTTTAATCATCAATAACACAAAATTCTTACTAGCATTTACAAGCCTTTTCATCTAAACAACACTAACAAGAGATAATTTCATCTTTTTGTGATGTGCTCTACTAATATACTCAACTCCATCTTTAAAAATATGATATTTTTTCTCATGATGAGAGGATATAGATTTTGTCTCATCCAAGTATGGACTCCCTAAACAAATCTCGCATATATCAAGTGGTGCAACATCAAGCTCTACCTCATCTATAAAATTTGCAGTGATGGTGAATTTTAGTTTACAATTTCTTGTCACTTGTAATTTTCCATCATCGCATACCAAACCCAAAGGGTAAGGTTTAGTATGAGTTGTAGTTTCTAAATTTAGTTTCTTGACAATTTCTTCAGAGATAAGTTTGACTTGGGATCCACTATCAAACAATGTATCAACTTTTGTATGTTTTGTAATGCCCCTGATATGGAAAAGCTCACTTCATTCTTTATCATTTTGATACTTACTAGGCTTACTAGAAGAACTCGTGCTTGCATTAGAATCTATACCTCCCATTCCCATGGCTATGATTTTGGTTTCATCACCTAAATCAGATCCTAGATCTTTTTGAGTTGTAGAAGGAGTCGTTTGTTTCCCCTTGTTATTGAACTTCTTTGGTCTCATTTATGGATGTAATTTCCAAAAATCATCTTCATCATAGCCTTATTTTGAACAATGTTTATAGGTAAGTTTCTCTCCATCTTTCTTGACTATAGAATTCTTTTTTCCTTTGCCTTTAAACTTCCCCTTTCCTTTATCTCCATATTTTGAAGGTTTCTTGCTAGTCTCTTGAGGAACATTCTTTCCTCTTGATTCTAAATGAGTTTCTTGAACACATACTTCATATATATTGGTGGGATTAAATATAATTATAGTATGTCTCAAATAAAATTGTAATCCACCTATGTATTTAAGGAGAGTATCTTGTGAAGATAAATCAACACACAAGATTAAAGCTCTTCTTCTAAATTCTTGTGTGTAACTTGGACACTCTCACCTTTAGATTTTCTAAAATTTTCCAATCTATAATTTATTTTTGCATATAATCTAATGGATAAACTTTCCTTCTTAATGCAGCTATAAAATCATTCCAAGAAGAGATAATTTTACCACTTCTCTTCAAATATTATTCAATTCTGACCTCCCACCAAATCAGCATTGCACTTTCCAAATGAAGAGAAGCAAGTTGGATATTTGCAACATAATCATCATTCTTTTGAATCATGCAATAGAATTCAATTTGACGAACCCAAGTATCCAACTTTTCAACATTTACTTCTCCATTGTACATAGGTAATTCAAACTTTACATCGAACGTAAGCAAAGGAGTCTTATTGACATGTCCTTTTCGAGATCTAGGAGGTGTATATCTAGGTGTTCAATGAGGTGAATATGGAGGTGAAGGAGCAAGAGGAGGTGGAGGCTTTCTCTCATCACCACCATTACCTTTTTATTGATTAGAACTTTCTCCTTGCATCCTTATTTCTCTCTCTTCATACAATGCTTTCACCATCTCAAACATATCATAGAAAGCCTTGCTAAAAGTTATTACATCCTCAAACATCAAAACATTTTCTTCTTCATGTGCCAGGATTAATGGAGTTTGTGGCCTCCTTGAACCAATTTGAGGGTTGTGTTCTTCCAGCACTCCTCATCTTCTCAATTTAGACCTTGTAATCATTCAACAAAACACTTGCAAGAACTATCAAACCTTCAAAATGACCATGCTCCAATACCAAATTGAACTGAAGTTAAAAATTTGAAGGTTTCCTGTAAACTTTTGCAAGCTAGTTTATGTCTTGTGGGAAATAGATTGAAATTGGAAAAGCACATAAACTTAGTAAACTTAGTTAATTTTTGCAAATTTTAACAGTGAAACATAGACCACATGCAGCATCACAAAACACGAATTTGATGATGGATTTCACCCCTGCTGGGCTACATCTCTAGGTCCATCTTTCAATGTTAGCCCTTTAAATTATATGCTAAAAAATTGAATTACATGAAAGCACAATGCTCAAATAACAAAAATAATGTTATCGTTGTGTCCATAATACCTAAAAAACCCTAGGTAGGATCTTCCCGGGCTCAGAAAGGATGAAAAATGGCCATGTTAAGCCTCATTCTTCATTTCCTTGCTAATTTTCATGCAAAACTAACCCCTCGTCAAAAATGGAAATTAATTTTCCCCTTGAGGCCTTTCACAATGAAAATTTCACAAAAATAGGTGGTGCTTTCCCGTCGAAAAAGGTGCAATTTTCTCAATACTTATTTTGACATGTGCACACTTAAATTCTACCCTTTTTTGGTCATGTGGCAGTCAATATAATCAGGGCACGAGCTGATAGTCCTCTTCTCTTGGTCATATTAGGTGCAAATATGTTTGCGGGTTGGGCGCAGACAGGGTGACACGTGCCCCACCCCTTCGTTGGTTCTGCCAGTGGTTATGGTAATAATCATGGGACTGGGGTTGGGGGCTAACTCTCCACCCTTTCTTCCACCTCTTGTGGTCATGTGGAATAATATATGACTAGGGTTGGGCCAGCTGAGTGATGTGCCGGTCAAGGCGCCCCCCCCGCAAACCATCAAAAAAAGTATAACATAAATAAAAATGGCCCACATTATATAAGAATATTCATGGCTTGGTGCAATGGTAAGATAGATGGTTGGCTCACTGATGTCCTTTCATTGGCCCATGTGGTAGCCTGTGATTGGCCCAACCTCACGCACCACCACCAATCACTCTTTGTCACTTGTCCTTTCCTGATTAGTCCTTTAAAAACCATACTACATATTCACCTATTGACGTCAGCACCATGTCATTGTACAACCTACCTAGTCTACTGCCTAATCAACCCTGCAAATTAACTTTCTAATTGTTTGTGTTAACTTTCCCATATGGTGTTGGATTGAGGAAATTCAAGTGTCATTAGAATAAGAAAGATGAGATCTATGATTTAGCTCTAGTATCAGGAGAATTTGAGCACTTTTATTTTTGAGCATATTTTTAATCCCGTGGATCATTTATGTAACAAATGCACTAAAAAAAATGGAACTCCTTTTCCACTTTATCCCTTAGTTATGACATATCCCAATAGCCAATTAATGGTTAGGTTTGAATCCCTCAACCCTTAATGAGAGTTTTAATATGGAATTGTTTTATATTCTTCTTCTTCATGATCATGTGGTTAGACCCTTTTCGTTGAGTAATGAGGGCTAATGTGGCATCATCTTGAATTATGGTGGTCGAAATAGAAAGGTCAACTTCTAATGGCATAACTTTTTCATACAAACTCTGATTAGGGTGATTCTTTCATCGTTGGAAATATATTATGTTAGAATAGAAAAACAAAATGTGGTGATAAAGCAACAAAGTCTTATGCCACAAAATGTAATTTGATGCCTCCAAATGTTCCCAAGAGGTTTCAAACCCCAATTTGTCAAATTGTGTCTTACTGGTAAAAATGGTCATGTGAGCTTATTCCTCCACTTTTTCTACTCTAAAATCATCAATATGGATGACAAACAATATAATAACCCAATCCAGATCAAAGGACATATTCATTTCTTAATTTAACTACGTTGATAGGTGTGTATATTTTGGAATAGGAATTTAAGAATTTTACTTTAATAATTAATAATAATAATTATGGGGTAAATGGTAGGGAATTAACCTTCACCCAATATTCATTAATTTTAGTAGTATTCACAACTAAAAGGTTCATATTTATCTCTAAAGTAGTTATGCCCTTTTATCCTTTTAATTAAATTAATTAAAAAATTTCCATATAAATAAGTATGATATGAAATGGGTAATGAGTTTTTGGGCATGTGGTTTTAATAATCCATGTTACTAGCCATGTTATTTCAAGAAAACCTGTTTATATGTTACTAGACTAGATCCATCTTAACTTTGGATTTGCCAATCACCAAGAGGGATCAAATACCTTTTCACTCTTAAAGAGGTTTACACCTTAAGAGATTTGATCCCTCTCAGTGATTGGTAGATCCATAGTTAAGATGGATCTAGATTGGTTATATATATATATATATATATATATATATATATATATATATATATATATATATATATATATATATATATATATATATATATATATATATACCATTGGAAAAACCATGGGTTGTAAAAATATGGAGCCCAAAAGTTGTTGATGGTAAATTGGCTACTTTAACTTAGTTTAATTTTAATTATTAATTTTTTTTTATTTAAATTTTTTTGTTGTAATTACGTCGTAAGGTGTTTCTCTCTGAAATCAACTCCCCTCCTTGCCCACCTATCATCCTTGTACGCCATACGATTAGATGTTAGACGATTGCACAAATTTCAATTGTTCAATCAAAATACTTACAAATTAGGTGGGGAATAGTTACAAATTAGTTGCGGAGCGGTATGCATTGGTTATGTGTAACAGTTCACAGACTTATTTTTTAAATGAGATGCTTTACGACTAACATTATCAAAGCTGGCCTAAACCAAAATGGCCCCTTGGAAACACAGGCCATCCCATTTCCTTCCACTCGTAAGGATTCCCAACTAATGCAGTATGTTGCCTCCGGCACTGTCACTTGCCACGAACACCTTCCTAAAATCTAAGCATGAAGCGAGCCACGGATCCATGGACACCCCATCCAGTGCTACTGCTTGAGGGTCAAGCCATTCAAGAATGCCAAAACAATCATCATAAGCAGCAAGGAGGCGATGCTCGGGCGCTTTCCTATACTCCACCGATAGGCATATCACCTTGGCTTGTGTAGCGACTTCACTGACATAGTTGTGATAAAGCGGCAAGATAGCCGATCCGATACAGAAAGCCCCTCTGTGAATGTACACAAGTACTAGAACTTTTTGCTTTCCATCAGTCACTTCGAATAGAGGAAGGAAGAGCCGAACGAAGACACCAGTTTCAAGACTGATGACCACGTCTCGAATGAAGGAAGGAAGAGCCGAACGAAGACACCTGTTTCAGGATCAATGACCATGTCTCGAACGGAGGAAGGAAGAGTAGAATGAAGACACCTATTTCAGGATCGATGACCACGTCTCAAACGGAGGAAGGAAGAGGCGAACAAAGGCGCCTGTTTCAGGACTGATGACCACGTCTCGAATGGAGGAAGGAAGAGCTGAAAAAAGATGCCTGTTTCAGGATCGATGACCACGTCTCGAATGGAGGAAGGAAGAGTCGAATGAAGACGCATATTTCAGGATCGATGACCACGTCCTTGGATGCCACTCCTCCCTTGGATTCATTACCAAGCTGTGGAGAAGGGGGAACGGTACCCTCGTCGACCAAGCGTTCAACCTTCCCGTCTTTGAATATCCTCAGCAGACCGGAAGCCTCAGCTACAATAGATAAAGAAGAAGATGATTCCTCCATAGGTATGGCGTTGGTAGTGCTGCTATCAATAGCTAAGCCGAGAGGGAGGAACACAGATAAGAATATAGTTACAAACCCCAGATCTAGATGCTTGCATTTAAAGCTCCAGATACCCTGATAATTCCCAAACATACCATGATTTTAATAGTGAACCTTAATGTTCCATTAATATCGTATCATAAACCAGGAAATGTTTTGGACCTTACGTTCATGAAATTCTTACCGGGCCCCACACTTGTGTCATGGGACGTAATTTGGTGCAAACTTTTGATGAAAGAACACTAGTTTCCATTACGGTCCACCGGTCACTATCCAATGAGTTGTGGTATCACCATAAATTACAGAAAGTTTATTTCTATCGGTTGTAGTTAGGGGGTTAAATTTGATGGTATTTATTTGTATTTTTAATTAAATAGTAATCATTTTAAAATTTGTATGACGGTTATTAAGTTTTCAAACTATCGATTTAATGAATGACTTAAAATTAGTGATTTTGATATAAACAAATAAAATAAATTAGGCATTTTGATTACTTACTGTCCAAGATAAGTATTGCACTATTTAACACTCACAATATTAACTTGACATGATTATGAAACGATTTTGATTATTGCATTGGTTGTGATTGTTGGTGGCCTCGTCTCTTATATTAACTTGACATGATTATGAAACAATTTTGTGTGTTTGATCGGCCTTGTCCTTCTCTTCTTAGAATTGTTGTGAAAATTATTATGATTTTATGGAAAACACATATTTTTCTTGAATGGTGACATATTGCTCAATATTAACTATTAAAATGTAAATAAATAAATAAATAAAATTAAAAAATAATGATGAAAAATATTAAAAGATTAAATAAATAAATAAAAAACAAAAACAAATTGACTAAATGCAAATAAAGTCATTGCCTATGGACATTTTCAGAACAAAGTATATAAATCAAAAGTTAATATTACAAATGAGGCCTAAATATCTTTGAATGCCTCTAACTAAATGCAAATAAATTCATTGCCTATGGACATTTTCCGAACAAAGTATATAAATCAAAAATTAACATTACAAATGAAAAATAATATTTGATTATATATTTTATGATATGGAAATTATTTTTTTATTGAAAAAGAGCATCTCTCTTATCAAATATTTCCTATTTGAACTTGAAATAGCATCTTTGAAGATTGAGAGGCAATCTATGCTCGAAAGGTAAGGTTATAGAATCTGTAAATTTAGCATTATGTAAGTGATTTCTCTTTATTTTCTAGATTTGAATGACATTTAGTTTATTAATTTTTATATTCAGTGATCTTTTGTCAAGATTCTTCTCGAATTTATGCCTTAAGGTGTTTCCTTTGCAACATCTGGTGTAATCGCTAGTTTTATTTTTATTTTTATGTAATGTTTCTAAGTCAAAATGTTTACAAGATAGGATAGGAACATTACAACATATCTTTCGTACATAGCATCCAGACACTTGATTATCCATCTACCAAACCAATCCAAGGTTGTTGCAACTAATGAGTCAAGTAAATTACAACTCCAAGTTCCCAACTATTTAATACGTGGTGGGGTTGACATGCTAAGAAAGAATTTATTCTTTTGTTTTGAGGAGAAAACACACTAGAACACAACATTCAACAATGGTTAACTAAATTGAGCTTGGGAATTCAAACTAGTTTACTAATGTTTGATTAAAAAATTGATGGTAATAAATACCAACATATATCCATATTAAGTACAGATCTAATATGATCCGAGAGTGATCAAATATCAAATTTCTTCACATGAAAACTTCTTTAGATTGAAAATACAATGTGTTGTTTTTCATTGTTTAAATTGTATTTTTGAATGCTAAATAGAGTATATATAGGACCAAATAAACCATAAAAACTTAATTTTTTCATGATAATATATACATAATTTTTTTAAATGATATATAATATATACTTACTTTATATTAAAATATTTTATGTCACATGTATATCGAGACACTTTATCACACAAATTAAAATGATTTTTTATTATTAATATATTTTTAAGTATATGTTAATATTAATTCTTATTAAAATATTTTATTAATAACCCATCTTGAATATTTTTTTATATACAACATTAAAATGCTTTATTTTAACGATTTATTTTCCATATATAGATATATATATAAAGTTGGTGTCAACATAAATTAGTTAACATAGGTCTTCAAATAGTTTATTTAAATCTCTTGTTGAATATTTTTGAAAAGTATAAGATTTAAACATCTTACTCATATATTTTTTTATTTCTATTCAGTTTTTTATTATAGTACATTATATTTCTATTTAGAACATAAATTTTATAGTTTATTTTTATTTTAAAGGGGAATGGACGGATGGAATAACTTACACATCACTTCATACTAGGTTGTAGAATGAGCCTCTCGACTCAACAATCTAATAATATAATAGCCAATGAGTGGAATTTCCATTGAATGATATCCTATAAGTATACCAACCAATGCAAACACAGAACGGTAACATTCATAATACATACACATATTTTACCCTAGAAAGCCAAAATTTAATGAGTACTTTATGGGTCCTAGGAAATGGTTGCAAATCAAGGTTTTAATACATTCTTACTCACTTGCAAAATTGAAAATGGATTTGTCTCAAAGAAAATCTTGGATATTCAAGCATGGTTCTTCTTCCAAGTCCTTCATGTTTTGCTACCACATTACTTCTTCATTTTCTCCCAACTTCCCTTCTCTTGAATGCCCTTCCTCTCCAAACCTTTCATATTTAATGCACTATCTTGAAAGGCCAACTACCACAATGGTTCATTTTTATGTTCTAGGTCAACAAGTTTTTTTGGACTAGTCACTAAACTTTTCCTACGCAATTAAAAACAGTGTACAAATTTTACAAAATAGATTTAATTAAGATTTGATTCGTATCAATGTAAACTTCATAATAAGAAATTCTTGATGCTAATGGAATAATACCATGTCTTTCATTTGTGCACTAGGAAAATAAAAAATCACCCAACGTAAATTTCTTATTGATTTTCACTACACAAACGATG
This sequence comes from Pinus tabuliformis, assembly GCA_031772625.1. Classification (NCBI taxonomy): domain Eukaryota; kingdom Viridiplantae; phylum Streptophyta; class Pinopsida; order Pinales; family Pinaceae; genus Pinus; species Pinus tabuliformis. The sequence goes on along the minus strand of CM062804.1, from coordinate 1,334,425,588 downwards.
AAATCTCAAAGTAACAAAACATTGTAGTATTTAAACAAGGATTGTTCCCTCATTAATCACTAGAAACTTAAATATTTTAAACCATTATTGTAATAGATCATTTTGTGCTCATCGAAAGCAAGTAGTACACACTTTGTAGAGAGAAATACATGCCATGAATACTCCATCATATTTTATTTGAATTAATGGTTTTCTAGAAGATAATCAATTCCATTATGCAGAAGCTTCACAAAATGAAATCGAGGCTGAATACTTAGTGGGTATCCAAAATAACCTTCTCAAGAGAAAAAATTCAAAAACCTTGATGAAAAAATAGTCATTTGCTCAATTCGCATACAAAAATCTAAGACTAGAGCATGATTCCTTAGATTTCTAATCAAGTCATCCAACCTTGCAAGTAAGAACTTGTTCAATTCCATTCCTACCAAATATGGAGATGCAAATGACACAGAAGTTTATTGTTTCTCTTCTTCCAATTCCAATTTGGAGGAACTCGTGATAATCTTGAAGGTTTTAACTTTGTACAGAAATTATCTACAAATGAGTTCTTAACAAAACATAAAAATATACAATGGTGAGAATAAAAAATATACATAGAGATTTTTCTCGTGGAACCCTAAATTGGAAAAACAAGATTGATTTTTTGTTATATTCCTTTCAATGTTGCAATACATTATATACATGTCGAAGTATTTGTAAGCCCCAAATCCATTAACCCTAAATTAGAACATAATTGCAGTTACCTTGATTCAGTCTACAAAATACCATGGGAAAAACCATCACGCCTGAAAACCATGCAGAAAATCATGGGTAGGTCCACCCACCATCGTTGGGCTCGCCCCATCCTTCGCTCTTCCTAATCATCCTTGGGTCTGCATAAAAAGAATTTTTTAGGGCAATGTCGTAAACTCATGCAACGCTGTGCCCATTGCAACATAATAGTGTTTGCCACTAGTCATATAAAGAATATAACACATAAAAAACAAATTTCATTATGTCATTATAAAATACCTTGAAACTTTTTAAATTTTACATAAGCTAGAAAATCCACATTGATGTGTTGTTGAAGAACCTTGCAATGATAATGATAACGATGATTATAATCATGGAGAATGAGTGGAGAGTCGAGAACTGTGGAGGTACTTTGGGTTTTATTTTCTAGGTTTAAAATTTTGAGGAAGAAAACAAATTTACCACGCCACACCTACATTAACAAACCTCTCTTTGGGATTTTTGGGGGGAGCTCTGCAACCAAATCTAAGGTTGACACTAGGGTTATTTTGTTGGGTACCATGGCGGGACACGCAGGGGGGAGCACTGCTCCCTCCTACAGTCAAATAGTGGCGGACAGGAGCAGGGATGCTAGGAAGCATCATTTTAAGAAACCTATGGAGATGGCAACATAGGCTATTAACACGAAAAAAACTAGGAAAGAACAGACCTCATGAACATGAAGGGGATCAGTAGGAAGCTAGTAGGGAGAAGAGGACAGGGGGCGGCAATCAAAAAACTTCTCCCATGAGCACAATTGGGGTTTGCAAACCCAAGTCGACCATAATTCCTTGGGTTATTTTAAGTGACCCAATGCTACAAGCACACAAAGATCACATGACGAAATATGCAGTGATATGCAAATTTATGGGGATATGGCCGACAGAGAAGGTGCTGCACGTATGGATAAGGAGCCACTAGAAACCCAAGGGAGAAATAAACCTTCACCTGGGATCCAAGGGCTTCTTCATGGTGGTATTCACCAGCCTAGAGGACAAGGACAGAGTGTTCGAAGGAGGACCTTATTTCTACACTACCACAGGCCTCTACATGTGGCCATGGATGATGAAATTTGTCCCAGAACGTGAAACATTCACACCAGTACTGGTATGGATTAGACTCTACTCCCTTCCTCTGGATTATTGGTTGCTAGAGTCTCTGAAGACAATAAGAAACAAACTAGGGCATTTTATAAAGATTTCAGATGCAACTCTGAAAGGAAAATATACCTTCTTCGCCTGGATATGCATGGAAATGGACTTATTTGGGGCACTCCGGACGCGATCATTTTAGAAGTGTATGGCGAAGAATGGGTGCAGGCGGTGGACTATGAACATGTCCCATTTAGGTGTCGTAAATGCCATGAACATGGGCATCTATACAAAGACTTCCCAACAAATAAAATGGAAAGAAACATCAAAATCACCACAGATAAAAATCTTGAGGGCTTCACCAAGGTCGGGGGCAAAGGGAAAGGGAGAAGCAGTAGAAAAAAAAGATTGATGAGGATAGACAACCGAGTGAAAAGGGTTTCAAGATCCTATAAGAAGAAGTTGAAAACAAAGGAACAAACCAGGAATCGGAGATCACTCCCACTGAGAAGGAAAGGGATGCAAGCATGGAAGATATGACAGAGAACAACCAGCAAAAGGAGGATCTGCCAAGCAGTATGGAGATAAGTAGGGACCATGAGATGACCCCAAGTGAGGCTAGAATGGAGGACCCTAAACTACAGGAGATTCTAGAAAGGGAGAATTTATATCTAGAGACGTTTCTGGAACAAGGTATCACTAGAGGATTGGATTCCTTGCCAAAGGAGGATTTTGATAGGGTTCGACAACTTTTCCTCTGGAGATCACAATCGAAGGGCTCTGGAGTCAAAAGAAATCATGAAAGCTAGGAGCATAAGGGGGTCAAAACGGTGCAGGACTCGCAGCTACATTCTCCCAAGAACCCGGGTAGGAACAGAGGAAGAAAAAGATAGAATGAGCTACTGAACGAATGTGGGAAACTCATGATTAACTCAGGTAAGATGAGAGATCTTTCTAGTTATTCCTTTACAAATATTTCTTAATGAAGCTTACAACCTAGAACATTAGAGGTTTAGGAAGTAGAAGGAAACAAAGAAATCTCAGTAGTAGAATAAAAGAAGAAAAACCAGATATGGTTTTTATTCAGGAAACAAAATGTTCAATGAACAAGATCAGAGAAATACATAACAAATGGCTAATCAAGTATGAGTATCTAGAGGTCAAAGCAAACAACTTGGTGGCAGGGATTCTTATGCTCTGGGATCCCCAGAAATTTGGAATCCTGGATGCTGAAGCGTCCAAGAACTATCTTTCATTGGTGTGTCAACCTATAGGGGATCAAGAGAGTTACATGATCAGAAATGTCTATGGGTCTCAAAAGCAAGAAGACAAGCTCAAGCTTCTCACCTCCCTTGAGGAGCTAAGAGCGAGACACCCTAATGTGCCCTGGATTGTTGTAGGAGATTTTAATATGATCAGATCTCTTACAGAGAAAAAGGGGGTATCAAACAACTAGGCAGAGACTCCATTGCCTTCCAAAACTTCATAATGAACTTGGGATTAGTGGACACTGAAGCCTCCAATGAAACCTTCACATGGAAAAATAAGAGGGGAGGGGATTCTCAAGTCGCCTCTAAGCTAGATAGATTTATTATCTCAGAGGACCTCTTTCTATCATGCCCTGCCATGTCAGCTACTATCCTTCCCTTTGGAGGATCGGACCATTAGCCTGTACAGCTTGAGGCCACTTTTATGGGCACACCTAGAAATAGACCTTTCAGGTTTGAAAATGCATGGCTCTCTCGCCCTAAATTCACCAGCGATATTGACACATGGTGGAGGGAGGATCTGAACATTCAAGGCACTAAAATGTTATTGCTCCAGCAAAAACTTAAACACATCAAATCTAGGCTTAAATATTGGAACAAAAAGAAGTTTGGTAATATTTTTCAAAGCCAATAAAGAAGTTGAGCAAAGACTCCAGGAGATCAATCAGATTATCATCACAAATGGTTTCACTGAGGAGCGGAAAAATCTAGCTGATTCTCTGCAGAAAGAATGGGAAGATAGATGCATGCAAGAGGAGATTTTCTGGAGACATAAATCGAGGGTGCAGTGGATTAGAGAGGGATAAAGAAATATGAAGTTCTTTCATAAATATACCATAGATCACAGGGCACAAAAAAGAATCACAAAACTCAAGGATTCTCAAGGGATAGAGCTCGTCTCTCGCAAAGAAATGGAATCTGTCCTTGTTCAACACTTCCTCAACATAGTAGAGGAGCCTCTAGTCAATAGATCTAGGTTCATCAATAATTTCACGAAGTACATCCCTCAGCTGGTTACCAAAGAAGACAACCAAAATATCAACAAGCCAGTGTCGAAAGAGGAGGTTAGTGATGTGATCAATGAAATGAAAAATGGCAAAGCTCTAGGCCCGAATGGATTCAATGTGGATTTCTTCAAAGCCTGCTTGAGAATAGTCAAACAGAATATCCTTGAGGTCGTGGAAGACTGAAGAAGATCCAAATCAGTTCTGAAGGCTCTTAATGCTTCCTTCATAGCTTTGATCCAAAAATAGGAAAAATCCATGACTCCGGATGGTTTCAGACCCATAGCTTTATGTAATGTGGTGTATAAAATTATTTCCAAAGTTATAACCAACAAACTCAAGGCCCTTCTTCCAGCTCTTGTCTCAGAGGAGAAAACAGGCTATGTGGAGGGAAGATAGATTCTCAATAACATCATCCAAGTCCATGAGGTGGTACACTTTCTCAAAAGAAATAAACAAGTTGGTATGATCATTTAGTTGGACCTAGCGAAAGCATACGATAAGCTAAGCTAGTCTTATATAAGGGCAGTACTAAGAGCTTATGGCTTCAACCACAACTGGATACGGTGGGTTATGGCACTAGTATCCACAGCCAGTTTTTCCATCTTGCTTAATGGCACTCCTTCAAGAACCTTCATGCCCTCTAGAGGTCTCAGACAAGGGGATCTGCTCTCTCCCTTCCTCTTTGTTCTTATGATGGAAGGGCTAGCCAACGTGATCAAAATAGCAAATGCTAAAGGAAGAATCCAGGGTCTCAAACTTACCCTAGATGGAACGGCAAATACTCACCAAAAGTTTGTGGATGACATAATGCTGCAGGATATACCCACAGTTAAGGAAGCCAGAGCGATCAAACAAATCCTAAATGACTTTGCAATGGCGGCTGGCACAGAGGTAAGCCTCAACAAATCAAAAGTTTTCTTCTTTAACACTGACATTGCTATTCAGAGGAACATAACCAGAATTCTTGGGTTTCAAAGGGACCAGTTACCTTCCAAGTACCTGGGAATGCCTCTTACAGACAAACCTCTAAGCAAGAGATTGTGGGAGCCGATAATGAATAGGCTTCAGGACAATATCAGGAAATGGACATGTAGGGATTTAAATTTGGCAGGACGCCTTGTGCTCACATAGGTTGTCTTGCAAGCGATTCCCTTGTTCATGTTCTCAGCTCTTCCAGTTCCTAGAGGAGTTCTGCAACAGATCAGAAGCATCCAAAGGGATTTTCTATAGGGTAGAGGGGAAGAGAAAAAGAAATGGGCCTTAGTAGCTAGGGACAAGATCTTCAAACCCAAGTCCCATGGTGGTTTGGGGCTTCATGACCCTGAAACCCTCAGTAGAGTTTCAGGAGTGAAACTTTGGTGGAGGTGGCTCAAGGAATCGACAACCCCTTGGGCCAAGCTCTGGAAACAAAAATATGCAAAAAATTGGTAGGAGAGGGATCACATCCGAATGTCAGGGTGCATTAAGGGCTCCCACATTTGGAATCTTGCTTGGGAGAATAAAGGTATTGTCCAGCAGCATAGTTTCTAGGAGATCCGAGCTGGGAACCTGACACGATTTTGGGAGGATAACTGGCAATAGGAACCCAATTTGATCAAGGATGAATTAGCTACTCTCAAAAATGATACTGACAACAAAGGTTTACTTATGGTAAGTGATTTTTGGGATTAGGTAAGGAACAATGGTAAATGGAGAATTTGGAAGGATTTAGGCCAAAGTGAAGATAGTCCTCTGAACGCCCAGGCAAATTCTCTAGCTCGGGATTTGGAACAAAGGAAGATTTTGGTGTCCTCCTTGTCTAACCAACTAATATGGGGAAGAAACACCGAAGGAAAATTTAACCTCAAAGAAGCTAAAAGAATAGTCACAAGGTTTAATGAACAAAACCCTGATCGAGTATGGAAGAACCTTTGGCAGAACCCTCACTAGATGAAAATAAAGTTGTTCATTTGGCTTGTTCAACAAAAGAAAATACTCACTTGGGAGAATCTACTGAAAAGGGGTTTTGTCGACCCACCCAAATGCCCTCTCTATGGCTTAAAAGAGGAGACGATGAATCACCTACTCAACCTCTGCCCTTTCACCTCCACCATGTGGGAGAGGGTGGCCTCAATCTTCAAGCATACTAATCGAGATAGACTCAGCATTACCAACACTTTGAAGAATTGGAGGAAAAACTTCTTAGGCAATGAAATCGTCAATAAAAATTAGACTCCAGTTCCAGTCTTTGTCATCTGTGATGTTTGGAAAGAACACAATGGCAGGATTTTCAAGAGCAAGACAAGCATGCCCCAACACATAATTGCACAAATTCTACGACAACTCAAAGATACAATCAGAGGTTTGTTGTGGAAACTTCTGGAGAATCCTCCTCTGCCCCAGGAAGCCTGTATACTACTACAATTTGGTCTCCAGTCAATAGTCCCATAGGGCATAAACGAGGGTGTGAGCCAAACAAATGCAAGTATGGATATTTGGAAGCCTCCTCCACATGGCTTCTTAAAAGTCAATATAGACGATGAGTCCAAGGGCAACCCAGGGTTAGCTAGTTTTGGGGTGTCACAAGAGATGAGCAGGGACGCATAAAGGAGATCTTTTATAGTCATTTGGGGAAGGCCACTAATAACATGGCAAACTCATGGCCTTAGAGCAATGCCTGGAAATCCTAGTGGATTTAAACTCACACAATGTCATCATTGAAGCAGACTTAGAATTCATTATTAAAGCGGCCAAGAAAATGTGCAATGGAATGGCACCGGAAAAAGTGTCGAAACATTGGAGGTTGTCGCAGGTCTTTCACCGTATTCACACCCACCTGCAAACCTTAAGAACTGTCAACTTTGTCCATGTGAAAAGAAAAGCAAATATGTTGGTTGATCATCTGGCGAATGAAGGAGTGATTAGTAAGGAAAGTGGTACTCGGCATGTTTGGGAGTCGATACCCCCAGGCAAACTGTGTGATGATTGTCTCTGTCAGGCTGCCAAAGATATGGAACACTTCTAGACCTTCAGTAGAGAGAAGGAGGAAGGCTAGTGAAAGGCAAGAAGAGAGGAAAGACTTGGGCTATGGTCTCTCCCAATCATTCAAACTCAAGGGAAAGAAGATCGAAGAAGGGAAGCAGTTATATAGCTCCTGGTGGAACAAAGGTCATGGGTTGTTCGTGATGAGCTTCTTCAAGAGGGTCTCAAAAATGAAGGATGAATTTCAGTCAAATCATGGGTGGATCAGGAACATAGGAAATGTTCTGGAATGATCTGGAATGATGGGTCAACAGGATGGACTGACGGTGTTCAGAAGAACTGTGGGAGTAAAACGTTTCTTAGCCCATTCGTCAGTTGAATGGCCGCAGTCCGCAGGTTCTTTTTACCTCAGTCATCCGACGGATTTTGGGATGGAAAGAGATCGACTGTTAACTACTTGGACAGACTTGAAATCCTATAGACTGAGGAGCTTTAATCTTTTTTGGGTCCAGAATTTGGCTATCCATCGTGCTAATATTTAGGCCGAAATCTTGGTTGACCATTGGATTAAACAGGCTTTCACTGACGGTGTTGGTTCTCCGAGCAACTCTTTAGGTCGGAGGATCTGTTGACCGTCAGATGGGAAGTTTGTTTCGACGGTGGGGATTGTTAGTTCAGGATGGGCTTGGGGGAGCGGACCGAATGATACTTTGGTGCAATTTGGTTTTATTTGATACCCGGAGACCTTGTTGGACGGTGCTTAACCGGTTCACCAGTTGAATGGTCGCAGTCCACAGGGTCTTTGGCCTCAGTCATCCAACAGATTTCGGGCCGGAAATAGCTCGACCTTTAACCACTTGGACGGACCCGAAATTCCATAGATTGAGATGCTGTAAACTTTTTCGGGTCTAGATTTGTGTTATCCATTGGGCTAGTGTTCAGGCCGAAATCATGGTGGACCGTTGGATTAACTAGTCTATGATCAACGGTGTCGAATCTCCGCGCAACTCTTTTGATTGTAGGCTTTGTGGACTGTCGGATGGGAAGTTCGTTTCAACGGTGGGGATTGCGCGTTCAGATTCGGGCTTGGGGAGCGGACCGGAGAAGAATGATTGGTGCGATTTTGGTATTTTTTGAAGTCTGATAGTCTTCGTAGCTTATATGAGAAACCGGTGAAAAGAAAGGAACTTGTATCTCGACTGATAGGGATCCTTAGTCTTTTGCTGAAGAGTTGATGTAGCTCTGTGAGATATTGTAACCTCGTGAGTTATTGTTAACTCTGTTAATGGTAAACCAACAATGGGCTTGTCTTGTGATGGTAAACCAACAACGGGCTTGTCTTTTCACTGGCAAAGACGTGTATCTTATGTATTACACTTTTACGATTAATAGAAGGTTCCACTCTTACTTGACCAAAAAAAAGAAGAACCTTGCAATGATGAATTACTCCATTGCTTTATCATGCAAATGTTCAAAACGTGTGTATATACATACTAGTACTACATTGAGAGAGTGCTCATGATTCATCTCTTTCACTTGAAACTGATTTCTCACACATGGCTTCACGTTATAGTGAAGGCGAAAGTGTATCAAAATTAGAAAGTGGTTTTCTGTTCTCCTTTCTTATGGACTTCGAGGAAAACATAAATAGGATTATTTACACTTCTAGTGAGCATGAGTTCCTCAACCTACAATCAGATTCAACATTCCTAAGGACATTGAATAAGTTCCATCACTACCATCATTTAAATATGTCAAAAAAATGATTATAAATATTTAAAAAAATTACTTTAATCAATACTTCTATAAAAATATTTGTTTTTAATTGAAAAGTTATTATTATAATGATTGGTTCATGATTACAACAATAAGTAGGAAAAAACTTAGTGAAGTTTCACTTCATTTACATAACAATTGGGGATAGTTTTAACTCTGTAAAGTATGCCTTATTGACCTTACAATAACATAACATCTTTAATTGATGCCAAAATTTTATCTCGTGAAATTAAATTAGTAGAGTTATACAATGCGGTTAATTTTGTTGAAGGGTGTGTTTATATTTTGGAATAGGGCTTCCAAAATTTTATTTTAATTATAATTAATTATTAACTATATTTTTTTTGTTTTTTAATTATATTTATGATTAAAAGCAATGTCATATGAATAAATGTCATATGAAATTATTTATATTTATGGGGTTTTGGGTATGTGGTATTAATAAGCCATGATATTGACCCATAAAATCTTATTTTAACGAAATCTATTTATAAATTAAGAATCCCCATGATAGAGGGGGTGAATTTCTAAAACGATCCTAGATCTATTCGATCAAATCCCTTTACACTCTAAAATAGGTTTTCACCTTAAGATATTTGATTCCTCTAGATGATTTACAGATTTAAGAGAATCTAGGTTGGTTATATATATATATATATATATATATATATATATATATATATATATATATATATATATATAATTTGAAAAACCATCTCTTTTCAAAACCTAGAGCACAAAAAATGTAAACTGTAAATTGAATATTTTAGCTCAATTTTTTTTTTGTTTTATTTAAATTTTTGTTTTTTCTTTTCTTTTTAAGTTGGGTGAATATCCATGTTTAAGAATGCTATTAATTTTTTTAAATAGACATATATTTAAGTTATATATTAATTTTTCATAATTAATAATAGTGATTATTGCATGGGGCCTAGTATAGTGTTGATGTGTAGGCACTAGATGTTTGATGTAAATATTTTTTAAATTCAATTTTTTTTATATTGTAATTTTGTTTTTTTAATAAAATGAAAAAAAATCATAATATACATATCACAATAAAGTATGTCACATATAGATAGTGGTTACAAATTAATAGTCATTTTACCATATAAATTAAAATAATGATTCCATAACCATATTTAAATTTAATTAGTAACCACATAACATTTTAATATTTACAATATAACAAGAGTCTTAACCATAAATATTCACCCCATTTTACCATGTATATTATCAACTTTTAAATAGAACTTCTTACAATACCATGGTCGGCTTATAAACACCACATACCCAAAAACCATAACTATATATATATATATATATATATATATATATATATTTATAACAAATTTGAAATTAAAACTTAATGCTTAAAATGAACATTCAATATAACAAGATTCTTAACCATCTATATTAATCCCCATTTTACTGATGATGGTGGTGGTGGTGGTTAACGTCCACTGAGACCAAATTGGTCTATCGGACCTATAATTTTCTTAGTTTTTAATTGACTGGCTCCTTGTCTTTCTTGGCGAGATTGGTGCTGTAGCTTTCTTTTTTTTTCTCTACGATCTTCCAACTTCCTTTATCTTGCATCTCCTTCATCTCTTCTGGTTCTTGGGACATTGGTGTCCTTTTGAAGATAGTCAGAGAAGAAGTTTGGTCTAGGAGATTTTCTTTGCTGTTAAATGAAGATTTATTTTGTGCGGTATTCGAATCCTCATAACTGTTGATGCTTGAGGGGTTGTCGAGTTGGGCGGGGCTTTCCCCCTGCTTGTTTTGAGAGTTGTTTCTTTCTTGCCTGATTTCTTGTGATTCAGAGTTTTCTCGAGAGTATTCTTCTTTGATGACAGTGTAGTGTTCTTTTTGTGCTCCTTCCCACCATGTAGATCTGTGGTGATTTTTTCTAGCATTTTTCTGGGAGGCTTTTGGGCAATTTTTGGCTAGATGACCTGTCTCAAAGCAGGATCGACATCTGAAGAGGACACTCTCATAATCGAGTTTCTGGTTCCACACATAGTCTTTACTTGTTAGGTTTATTTCAGCTGGGAATCTAGCGCTGAAGTCCATTTCCACACAGATGCGTGCATAGGTGGTTCTAGCATATTCCTCTGTTTCTGGGCACCTGCAGTAAAATTTCCCAATTGCATTTCCAATGGCTTTTAGCGAGGAGAAATTCCAGAGATGCAAGGGTAGGTTTGGCAATCTCACCCAAACTGGTGCTAAGGTTATGACTATTGTTGAGGGATCGAATGATGGGTTCCATGGCTTCATGAATAGGCCTAAGTTTTCCCAAAACCAAGGGCCAGAATCTAGAATGCATTGTCTACTTTCAGAGTTTTCAAAATCTACTATAAATAAACCCCTAGCATAAGGGTAGATATTAATTGCATCAGAAATGACAGGCTTCCATACCTCCGAGATCCAACTGTGCAGAGCTGTCAGCCATGGCCAAAAACCATTGAATCGGCAGATTAGGGCACTTTCAGAAAACTTCAGAGCCTCATCAAGTGAGACCTGGATGACCTGGACAGTGGGAGCTGGCGCTTCATTGACGATATGGGCAGGAGCTTGCCCCCCAGAAGCAGACGGAGCTAAGCCAGCAGCTATTTTCGCGAAGCTGGGAGCCATCTGGAGCAGAAGATACAAGACCAAAAAAGATCAAAAGATCTGAACATCTGAAGACCGCAGAAGCTAGAAGATCCGGCATAAAGATCAGATGATCCGAAGACCGCAGAAGATCAGAGGATCTGAAGACTGCAGAAGCTAGACCATTGATAAACAACTCAAGCCCTATCGAAAGATCTGAAGATCCGAAGACCGCAGAAGCTAGAAGATCTGGCAGAAGATCCGATGATCCCAAGACTGGAGAAGATCAGATCCGAAGAAAGCAGAAGATCCAATCCAAAGTAGACCGCAAAAGCTATCCTGCAGAAGACCGCAGAAGATCCGATCTCGCAGAAGACTGCAGAAGATCTAACCAATGCCTGCCCTGAGATGACACGAGGATTTTTACATAGGTTGATCCGAAGACCACAGAGAAGATCTGAACCTAAGTCAAGTCAAGATCAGATCAGAAGATTTTTCTCAAACAACGGCTCTCAAATAGGTTCTACCTCTGCGGCTCTCTTGCAATTTTTCAACGGCAACTATTTTCTTCACAACAAAAAAAAGAGTGGGCTGAATTCTGGCTAGGTGGTTGTAACGACGGGTTCAGTGGGCTTTACCGAAGCCACTGTGCATTCAAACTAGTGCACTGTTCATTTCTTTTTCCAGCGGCAGAAACGACGGGCTTCCTCGTTCAGCGGCAGGGTCTCTGGCAGAAGATGGTTAATCCCCATTTTATTATGGATATTATTTACAAGTTAATAGATGGTTAATCCCATTTTACTATGGATATTATTAACTTGTAAATAAGACTTTTTACAATACTATGGGCCAATACCATCGCTTATCAATAAACTTGCCCAAAAACCATAACACATTTCAAAATCAAAATATTTTATAAATATTTAATTTTAATATTATTTTATAACATTTTTTAATTAAATCTAAAAGAAAAAAGTTATTGGGAGATGTTGTAGTGGTGTAAATGTCTATAAATATTTGCATGTGTGCTCAATTAAAAAATAATAAAGGGTTAAAAGTAATTGTATAGAGGGGTACTCTCCAACCCAATATATAGAGATGTTATAAGTCTTGTAAACATCAAAACAAAATAATAATCAAAATAATAAACTAAAAAAAATAAAACATAAAATTAATAATTATAATTCGAGAATAAAACATTTTATTAAACTTTAGGTGGAAAGAAATTTATTGACTTTTTAAAAAATCACTAATATTTTTTTTTTAAATATACTTTCATCTGAATATATCTACGGTGGAGATCACCTTAACTTCATATATCTACAGTGGAGATGACCTTGTGAAGTCAGAGGGAAAAGTCAACAAATAGCAGCCCGCATCTTGTGGTATAACTTCCATCATCGACATTTTTGCAAAAGGTGTCGTCGTCGTAGCTTTATGTTTGATACGCTGCAGAGAAACTTGCGGAAGCCACGACAGAAGGGAGGGTGGCCTTAAAACGATGGTAACGAAAGTCGGTATTTATTTTTGGTGAAGTCTCGGTGTTTTGTCTGGTTTGGTGTCGTCGAACCCTCATAATTCACCCAACAACAACAACGTCAACATCAATGGATAGATCAAGCATCAAGGAAGCGAAGGCCATTACCATATTTTTCCTGCACTGCACATGGTGGATATTACAGTTGGAAACCTCAACAATTTACTGGACAGATACATCATGAACAAGACGTCCAAGTTGTCTTCCAACATGCAAGATGAACTGAAGGACTCCATCGATGCAGTCAGCATGTCCACCACAGAGTTGGAAAGCGCTCTCATCCACATCGACCACAGAATCAATGAGCTCTTCAGATTTCTTATCTCCAGCAGAGTTGCACTTTTGAACAGTCTCTGTAATCTCTCTTCGTGATCAGATCAATACAGGTACAGTGCATAGGATGCCGCATGCGTTCATCCCTTAATTATTTATCTCTGTGTCCAATACTCATGCGTGCATTACATCCATGTCCGCACATTCTGCTCCCCTACCAAATTGACATTTATACAATTTCGGAGAGGAGTAAATTCCTCACATTCCCTCATGAGTCGTCTTGAGTTCTGCATACACATACTCTCTTTTTTAAAATCATATAAATGGTTCTAACATATAATTTAATACGTATGATTTATTAATTCGATATTGTGAATCTAAAATCAAATAATTTTATTTAATATTTTGATCATCATAAAAGACTTGCCCGAACCATATTTAATGATGACGTTTTAATTTTTTGATATCCCCTCCTTAAATGTTTATAGTGTGAGTATACATTTTTCCATCTCTCGCTGAGCATAGAGATTCAACCAACGATGTGTAAAGAATCGTAGTGAATTTGATTTAATAATTATACCTATGTTAATTATTTTATTTAATATTTAAATTAATAAAAACAAATTTAACCGATCATTAAAGATAAAGATTTGATTTCGTAATATTTGTGGTATACTCTTCCATATTTAAATCGTTATCGGTGTATACACTTTTTCTCTCTCGAGCATAGAGATTCAAGAAACGATCAACTAAGAATTTTCATTGAGTGTTTGATTATGACAAGGAGGATGGAGTTTCAATTAAGATGTATAACACTATTTTAACATGGAATTAGGGTAGCTTTGGTGGATCAAATCTCTAGGGTAGTTTTGATTTATTTTAGAAAATATTGTAATTTTAGAGATTTTAGGTTCTCTGGTGATTCGTAATGCAAAATTTTGTGATTCATAATGTTATGAGAGAACAGTGTCTCTTAAAATTTTAAAATTTATTAAATATAAAAATTTAAATTTCACCAACTAAACCATAAACCTTATTCTCCAAGTAATGACCTTTCCTTGTATCATACAACCTCACGGGGAAGTGCTCGACTCATATCACTCATACTTAAAATTTATTAAATATAAAAATTTAAATTTCACCAACTAAACCATATATTATACTAGAGAAAAAAATTTGCTTAAGAACCTTATTCTCCAATTAATGACCTTTCCTTGTATCATACAACCTCACGGGGAAGTGCTCGACTTATATGACTCATAGTTTATTGTGGTGTACTGTAATCAGTGTGTAAAGCCAAGGATTAAAAAGGAAAGGTCGGGTATGATAAGAGGATATGACATAATCAAGCCATTGATGAAATTAGATATTGTCCATATAATTCAAAGAATAAGATTGTTTATTCAATAGTATACTATGGACTTGAATCCCTGGTTGGTAATTTAAAAGGTGTTTCTTTTGCTCAATGCTTTCGCACATCTAGGATTTCATTTTTACTATACATATGAAACTCCATGTGAATGGAATGGTAAGATAGATAGTGCTTTCCACACAACTTTTTTTTAAGAAAAACAAAAATTCAACAAAACACTCTTTGCAGGTATTTTCATATTTTTGAATAATGTTTTTTTGTTATATATATATATATATATATATATATATATATATATAAAATATCAATTTGTTATAGTAGGCCATGTTTACATACTAACCTTTTTGTATTTTCATGTTTTTGAATAATGTTTTTTTGGTTATATCTATATATATATATAAAATATCAATTTGTTATAGTAGGCCATGTTTACATACTAACTTTTATTATGAAAAGGTTAATATAAATTATAATATATTAGGTTAATATATTACATTATTAATGAAGCTCACTATATTATTATATGAAAAGTATTAATAAGTTTAATAATAATTTAATATTAATGTTAAATTTGATTTTAATAAGGTTAATAATAAAGTTAGTATTTTTATTAAAGTTTAATAAGGTTATTTTAATATTTAAATTTAATATTTTTAATATTAAAATTAACATTAATATTAATAAGTTTACTAATTTTAATTTTAATATTAATAATATTAATAAGTGTTCATTATTTAATATTATTATTTTTTAATATTAATAAGGAAATGTCACTCACTACATTAGTCAAACTATGTCACTTTTTATATTTAATGTTTAAATATGATTTATGTTTGAAAACAATAATAAGGGAGAATCATTTTAACTTACATTTGGATTGGTAAGAGTAAATCATTGTCAACCATCATCAACAATTGTCAATCATGGTCAACCATGTGCCAATGTCACATTGTGACAAAGATTGTCTCAATATGAAAATCAAGCATGGTCAACCATGGTCCAATGTTGCATTGTTACAAAGATTGTCTCAATATGAAATTTAATTATGGTCAATCATGGTCCAACATCACATTGTGATAAAGATTGCCCCAATATGAAAATAAGTCATGATTAACCATGGTCAACCATGTTTATTTTAGTGTTTATAATATTTATCAAAGGGTTTATATACCTTGGTTTATGATATTCATCTTAGGGTTTATTATAGGATTTTCTCAATATGAAAATCAATCATGGTCAACCATAGTCATTCAAGGTCAACATTGGTCAAATAGGGTCGACCATGGTCAATTATGGTCAATCAATGTTAACAATGGTTCAACATCACATTGTGACAAAGATTGTCTTAATATGAAAATCAACCATGGTCGACCATGTTCCAACATCATATTGTGACAAATATTGTCTCAATATGAAGATCAACCATGGTCAATAATGACAGTCACATTGTGACAAAGATTGTCCCTTAGCCCGACGTCACATTGTGACAACCATGTCCATCCACGGCCGACCATATTCCAATGACGTATTGTGAGAAAGATTGTCTCAATACGAAAATGTACCATGGTCAACCATAGTCCAACATTGCATTGTGACAAATATTGTCACAATATGAAAATAAATCATGGTCAAACATGGTCTAACGTCGCATTGTGACAAGAATTGTGCCAATATGAAAATCAACCATGCTCAACCATGCTTATTTTAGGGTTTATAATATCAATCCCTTGGGTTTATTAATCTAAGGGTTGATATTCCTAGGGTACAATATTATTCATAGGGTTCATAATATTAATCTAGGGTTATATATAAATACCTTGAGTTTATACCCGTGGTCAACCATGCTCAATCATGGTCTAATATCTCATTGTGAGAAAAATTGTCTCAATATGAACATAAACGATGTTCAACCATCGTTAACCATCATCGATCATGGTCAACCATGGTGCAACGACACATTGTGACAAAGATTGTCTCAATATGAAATTCAATCATTGTCAATCATGGTTAATATGATGGTCAACAATGGTCAACATGATGGTCAACGATGGTCAATAATGGTCAACCATGATAAACCATAGTCCAACATCACATTGTGACAAATATTGTCTCAATGTGAATATTAATCATGGTCAACCATCCTCTACCATTGTCAACAATGGTCAAACATGGTAAGCCATGCTTATTTTAGGGTTTATAATATTTATCTTAGAGTTTGTACACCTTGGGTTGATAATATTAATCCCTTGGTTCAATATTATTCACTTGGGTTTATAATGCCTTAGGTTTTTAGTATCAATCCCTTAGGTTTATTAGTAACTTGTGTTTATAATATCAATCCCTTAGGTTTATTAATCTAAGGGTTCATATTCCTAGGGTATAATATTGTTCATAGGGTTTATAATATTAATCCTAGGGTTATATATAAATCCTCTAGGTTTATAATCATGGTCAATCATGGTCTAACATCACATTATGACAAATGTTGGCTCAATATGAAAATAAACCATGTTCAACCATCGTTAACCCTGGTCAATCATGGTCAACCATGGTGAAACAGCACATTATGACAAAGATTGTCTCAATATGAAAATCAATCATGGTCAACCATGGTCAATCATGGCGTAATATGAAAATCAAAGATGGTCAATCATGGTCAACCATGGTCCAACATCACGTTGTGACAAATATTGTCTCAATATGAAAATAAACCATGGTCAACCATCATCTACGATGGTCAACCATGGTCAAACATGATCAACAATGCTTATTTTAGGGTTTATGATATTTATCATAGGATTTATATACCTTTGGTTTATAATATTAATCTCTTGGGTTTAATATTATTCCCTTAGGTTTATAATGCCTTGGGATTTTAGTATTGAGTCCTTCGATTTATTAGTATTTTGAGTTTATAATATCAATCCCTTGGGTTTATTAATCTAAGGGTTCATATTCCTAGGGTATAATATTATTCATAGGGTTTTTAATGTTATTATCTTGTGTTTATAATCATTGTCAACCATGGTCAATGATGGTCCAATGTCACATTGTGACAAAGATTATCTCAATATGAAAATAAACCATGTTCATCCATCATCAACCATGGTGCAACATCATTGTGACAAATATTGTCTCAATATGAAAATCAACCATGATCAAACATGATCGACCATGTTCAACCATTGTCAACCGTGGTCAAGCATTGGCTAATGTCCCATTGTGACAAAGATTGTCTCAATATGAAAATCAATCATAGTCAACCATGGTTAAACATGGTCAATTTGAAAATCAACGATGGTCAAGCATGGTCAACTATGGTCCAACGTCACATTGTGACAAAGATTGTCTCAATGTAAAAATCAACCATGGTCAACCATTGCCTACCATGGTCAAACATGGTCAACCATGCTCCAACGTTGTATTGTAACAAAGCTTGTCTCGATATGAAAATCGGTCAATCATTGTCAATAACCATGGTCGCATTGTGACAAAGGTTCTCATGGCAATAACAATGGTCACATTGTGACAAAGATTGTCTCATGGTCCAGTGTCACATCGTGACAACCATGGTCAACAATGGTCAATTGTTGCATTTTACAAAGATTGTCTTACCATGGTCAATCATGGTCAACCATGATCACATTGTGACAAAGGTTCTCATGTGCAATAACCATGATCACATTATTACAAATATTGTCTCATGGTCCAATGTCACATTGTGAAAAACATGGTCAATGTTGGTCCAATGTTGCATTGTGACAAATATTGTCTCACCATGGTCAATCATGGTCAACCATGGTCCAACATCACATTTTGACAAAGATTGTCTCACCATGGTCAAACATGGTCAATCATGGTCCAACATTGCATTGTGACAAAGATTCTCTCAATATGAAAATCAATCTTGGTCAACCATAGTCAATGATGTCAACATCACATTGTGACAAAGATTGTTTCAATATGAAAATCAACCATGGTTAAGCATGTTTTTCTTAGGGTTTATAATATTTATCTTAGGGTTTATATAACTTGGATTTACAATATTAATCCCTCGGGTTTAATATGATTCCCTTGGGTCTTTAGTATTAATCCTTTGGGTTTTTAATATTAATCTCCCAGGTTTATAATTATTAGCGTATTTATAATATAGTGATACTAATATTTTATAATATAATTATTATTATATTTATATATTTATTAATATCAACATCAATATTAATATTAAATCCATATCCACGCGTATTGGAAATGTGGTTGTGCTAGTTATTATTATAACCAGCATAGATCCATCTCAACTCCATATACCAAGCTTTGAGGGGATCAAATCTCTTGAGATTTAAACCTCTTTTAGAGTATAAATATATTTGATATCTGAAGTTAAGATGGATCTATGTTAGTTCAAAATTATAATAATAATTTAGTTAATTCTATGATTTATTTATTTTTAGCAACTTGAAAAATATGATAAAGTAAATTTATATTATGGAAAACTTATCACATAATTATGTGATAATAAGAAATGTTTATTAACATCAAATAAAATTATTTACGAACTCCTAATATAAATTTATCTAAGAGTTTAATTACAATAAAATATAATATTAATTTAAATATTTCTAAAAACGCAATATCTAACAACAACACGAATTCAACTTCGACAACATAGTGGATTCTAAAACTCCAATCTAAAACAATCCATTTGATGTTTTGAAGTTTTTCACTGTAATTGGGATTTTTGTAAAGGGATTTATAATATTAATATCTTGAGTCCTAAATATTAATCCCTTGGGTTCTAAATATTAATCCCTTGGGTTTTTAATATTAATCTCTTGGGTTTATAATTATTATCGTATTTATAATATAATGATAATAATATTTTATAATATAATTATTATTGTATTATTATTATATTTATATATTTATTAATATCAATATTAATATTAATATTAAATCCATATCCATTGAGGCTTATTGGAAATGTGGTTGTGCTAGTTATAATTATAACCGCCGTAGATCCATCTTAACTCCATGTACCAAGTGTTGAGAGGGATCAAATCTATTTAGATTTAAACCTCTTTGAGAGTAAAAATATATTTGATACTCGAAGTTAACATAGATCTATACTAGTTCAACATTATAATAATAATTTAGTTAATTTTATGATTTATTTATTTTAAGCAACTTGAAATGAAGTTATAAAAAACTTATCACATACTTATGCGATAATAAAAAATGTTTATTAATACTATTAAACGATCATAGACAATCATAGACGATCATAGACTTCCTAAGCTAGCTTTAAATTCCAGCCAAAACCACCTAAGGCTCAATCAGGGGTGGCATAAAAACACAAGGGCCTGGTTAAACTATTGGGAGATCAACGAGAACAATGCATTGCAAAACATAAATAACATTAAAGATATTGTTACTTCTAAGTTCAAAGAAAAAATGTGGTGTGAGAAAGATTTAGTGGCTAAAAGAAAATTAAGTTATTATAAGAAGGTCATAACCCCACCCTAGAAGATCAAAGTACCTCTCTATTTTAACTAACTCAAAGAAAAAGATTAATATAGCAAAGATTAGATCGAATTCTCATGAGCTCCATAGTGAAACAGGTCATTAGGCAGTTCCTAAAATGCCATGGATGGAAAGGGTCTGCCATATATGTGAGATTAGGAACATCGAGGATGAAAACCACTTCCTCTTAGAGTGCCACGCGTACAACCACATTAGATCTCAGTTTCACAATCTTTGTTACAATATTGACCTTCCTAGCCTTTTACAACGTCAAAATTATAGTGAGCTCGGGAGGCTTCTCTCAAAGCTTTTTGAGCATAGGAATAAAATCTTAAATCAAAATAAATAATTTGTTTCTTTAGGTCCGATAGACCAATGTTATGTTTGGTCTTAGAGGATGTTAACCACCATCATCATCATTATCATCACTAACATCAAATGAAATTATTTACAAACTCCTAATTTAAATTTATCTAAAAATTTAATTAGAATAAAATATAATATTAATTTAAATATTTCTAAAAACACAATATCTAACAACAACAACCCGAATTCAACTTCGACAACATAGTAGATTCTAAAACTCCAATCTAAAACAATACATGTGATGTTTTGAAGTTTTTGGTTGTAATTGGGAATTTTGTTTTGGTGAAATTTTAATTTTTGTTTTCAAAATATTTTTTATTATATATATCCACTAAGCTTGGCAGCATATGGTGTGGTGTTTGTACGTATGTTCTCTATGTAATTTTTTTTTAATATAAAAAATAAAAAAACAAAAAACTCTCTAAACTTTGCATAATATGGTGGTGTTTTCATATCTGTTTTCTATGTAATTTTTTTTTTAATATAAAAAATGTAAAAAAAAGTATCAATATAGTAAAGAGTTCACAATTTAAATTTTTTTCTTATAGTGTGGTGTTTGTATGTATGCTTTCTATGTAATATTTTTTTAATATAAAAAATAAAAACAAAAAAAAATCTCTAAACTTTGCAGCATATGGTGTGGTGTTTTCATATCTGCTTTCTATGTAATTTTTTTTTAATATAAAAAATGAAAAACAAAAAAGTATCAATATAGTAAAAAGTTCACAATTTAAACTTAAAATAAAACTAAAAAATATTCAAAATCTCTTTAAAAAATAAATAAATATCCTAAATAATCCCATCTCTACTTTCCAAATTCATTCCTTACTATTTATGACTGTCCTTGGCCATTGTCATCCTTTACTCTTTCTCTGAACCGTAAGTAAAATATTTTGAAATTTATATGAAGTAACATAATTTTATACTAACTTTAGAAAAATAAAGTACTTAAAAGTAAAAAAAAATCTATTAAGTTCTGCTTTTAAATGTGGGGAATATGTATCATTCTTATATTTTTTAAAATATTTTACTATAAGACTTAAATAGATTATTTCAATGTCCATGTTAACTACTTTATTTCAATATCAACTTCATATATATATAATTAATTTAAATTTTATTTCTAATATTAACATCATAAATTATTTCAACGCCCATATAAAATAAGTAATTTAAATTAAATATTTAATTACTTTTTAATAAAAGGGACATGTGTAATTTATCCAATTCTCATTATTAAAATAATATGTAATATTTCAATTTATTTATCCTTTTCATATTTAATATGTAATATAGAAGGAGTTATGCAGTCTAAAAGAGTTTTGTACCTCAAGAGATTTAATCCTTTTGGGGGTCGGTCAAATGGATTATGCTAGTATATATGATAAGTTAATCATTTTGGGGAGTTAAGAATAATGATTGTTATCTTCTCTATTCAACCTTAATTATTGCAAGAGATATGTGGAGATGGTATTAGATAAATTATTGTAATGGATTTAATCCTGGTTGATGTAAGACCTTGTGACCTAAAGAATATATTATCTTTATAAATAAATTCATAATAAAATTCTTTATTTATTTTTAAAGAATGGATTAAAGGAATAAAATACTTACAAATTAAATGTAAAAATAAATTTCAGTAAAAATAAGAAGGAAATGACAATGTTTAAAAAAGATATAGATACTCCCATGTAATGGAAAAAAATAACAATGATGGTAGGTGGTTTCAAAGATTATGGCATTAAAAAGGACGAGACTATCTCCTTAGTTCTTTGTGTGAAAGGAGATTCGAGGGGCGGCAAGGAATCCTCTTCTTCAACGCCCATGTCTTTCAAGGATGCCCTAAAGTCAAATCTCAATTCTTAGACTCCTAAGGAACTCTCAAGCTAGGCATTTTTGGTGGAACATTCTTCACATACACCAACGCTTTAGGTGAATGATGTCATTAGTAAGATAACGATTGAAAATTATAAACAAAAGGAAAGTATATGTTGTTTTATTGGCTTTTGGCCTTCAACATCTTCCCTCCGAGACTAGGTTTACTAGAAATAGTTCTAGAACATCAAGTTGTTATTTTTCTCAAAAGGATTTTTCGTGGTTTTCTTTAAAAAAACATGAATAATGAAAGAGGGTTTTTAACTAGGGTCCCTCCTTTTGGGGCATAGTTAGTCTTTCAATTCCACCATGGTTTCCAAATTTTAATCCTCTCATCATGAAGTCCCTGTCGACTCTAATTTGTGTTAGGCTCCCAAAGATTACTTTCCAATGGATCTACCCAAAGATTCTAGAAGATATTGCAAACTCTATAAGTTGTTTCATGAAAGTAGACAATGAAAGATTGATAAAAGATATCGTCTCTTTTCTCCACATATGTGTGGAGGTGGACCTCAAGGATTACCAAACAAAATCATCCTCAAGTTGGTGGGTAAGTAGTCTACCTAGCCATCGAATTTTGAAAATGCTACTTTTAGGTGCAGAATATTCCAACAGCTGAGGAACCTTCAAATTGCATGCTTGTCCATAAAGGAGGTGTTTTTCCACCAAGGATGTAAGAGAACGAACTGTGGATGGAGAGGTCTAAAGGGAGGAACACGTAACATGAATTCTGCAGGACAAAATAAGAACAATTCCCAACAATATAAGCCACCTACTGATAACTCGACTTCTTCAGATCTAGGCCAACCCCTAGTAGCACTGCCACATCCCCCAATGAGGTAAAAATACTAAACAAAGGACAATTAAAGAACATGAGTTATATTTGTCCTTGTAATTAGTTGTAAGAAGTGCAACCATGAGCCTAATCATTCTTATAGTGAGAAAGTACTATCAAATTCAGTTGAATCGATGTAGGAATTTACAGGGTAAGTTCCTCAGATAGAACACCGAAGGAAACCGCTCACAACTAGATCACAGATCAATACACCAGTATTTTTGACGTGGTTAAAACCCTCAAAGAGGGAAATAGTCCACGGCCTGAGCCAACGCAGCCACTTCAGGCAATTTATTAATAAAAGAATGAAAATTTACATACCCTTCTCTCATAGACGGATTACCCTACAAATGACCCTCCATGCTCTTTAAATAGAGATCATGGACCAATCGGGTGTTAAGCCACGGATCAAGTGTCAGTAATACCGAGGAGAGAATGAACCGTCGGATCACTACGTATCGTGACCGTCGGATTGTAAGTTACAAAATGTACATAGTAAAGAAACACACTTTACCTAACTCTATACTAGACCAAGTTATACTTAACTATTTCCTATGTGTCGGAATATCCTAACATCTCCCCTTAAGAACAACTTGGGATAGGATTGAAGGATTTACAAATATGACACAATAGGAGAAGGAAGGAGGCACTAGAGCCTATCCCCCCTTAGTGACAACTTCCTGAACTCCAACCATAAATCGAAGTTTAGTGAACTTCGCCTCTGTGAGAGCCTTTGTGAAGATGTCTGCAACTTGATCATCTGTTGAACAATATTGCACTTCAAGAACATGGTCATGAATGAGCTTTCTGATGAAGTGCATGTGCAGTTCAATGTGTTTGCTGCGTTGATGTTGGACTGGATCTTTGCATAGTTGAATGGCACTTTGATTATCACACCAAAGTGTAGTCGGATGCTGCTGCTGAAAGCCAAACTCTGACAGGATCTGACGAAGCCACAAGGCTTCCTTACTAGCTTCTACAGCACCACGATACTCTGCTTCTGCTGAAGAAAGAGAAATGGCACCTTGTTTCTTGCAAGCCCATGTAATAGGTCCTGAACCAAGAGTGAACACATAACCGGCAGTAGACTTCTGATCATCAAGGTCACCAGCCCAATTAGAATCAGTGAAACCAACCAATAGAGGAGCTGCTTCGGCACTGTAATGAATCCCAAACTGAAATGTACGTCGAACATAACGAAGTATTCTTTTAGCTGCTTTCCAATGACTTTCATGTGGGTGTTGCATAAACCGGGCAACAAGGCCAACAGCAAAGGAAAGGTCAGGACGAGTATGGGTTAGATACAAAAGTTTTCCTACAAGTTGACGGTATAAGGTAGCATCAAATTCAGGAGAAGTACAAGTGACTGAAAGTTTGACTCCAGACTGAAAGGGAGAAGGGGCTGGCTTACAGTCTTCCATGTGAAAATGGCGTAGAATATCACAGGCATACTTGGACTGGGAAAGGGAAATACCTTCCTTGGATTGCAAGACTTGAAGACTGAGAAAATAATGTAAGTGTCCTAAGTCTGTCATTTCAAACTTCCTTTTAAGGCTGGACTTCACATGGTTGATAAGGTTGGGATCACTACCAGTAAGGATAAGATCATCAACATAAAGAACAAGAATGATAAGAGACTTGCCCACTTTCTTGGTGTAGACAGTATTATCAGAATGACACCTAGAAAAGCCAGATTCTAAAAGAAAGCTATCCATTTTGGCATACCAAGCTCGAGGAGCTTACTTGAGACCATAAAGGGATTTCTTAAGTCGACATACAAGGCTGGAGTCTGTTTGTATAAAGCCAATAGGTTGTTCCATATAGATTTCTTCATGCAAGTCCCCATGCAAGAAGGCAGATTTAACATCCATCTGATGGACTTCCCATTTGAAAGAGGCAGCAAGGGAAAGAACAAGGCGGATAGAGTTCATTTTGGCAACAGGGGAGAAGGTTTCAGTGTAGTCAATGCCTTCAACTTGTGAAAAACCCTTAGCCACAAGACGAGCTTTATGTTTATCAACTTTCCCATCTGGTCCATACTTGGTTCTGTAAACCCATTTGCATCTAACAAGTTTTCGTCCCTTTGGTAGAGGAACAAGATCCCATGTATCATTTGCCAATAATGAATGATATTCTTCATTCATAGCTGCTTCCCAATCTGGATGGCCTAAAGCTTCTGCAAAGGTGTCAGGATCATAATTCACTGGAGCCTGAGCTAGTAAAGAAGAGGCTCTATCAAACTGAGAACGTGTACGTCGCTGATCTATAGGATCACCGGCAAGATCACCTGCTGCATCCCGAGTAGCACGGACCCATTTTGGAAGCTGAGGTGCTGAAGGAGGATCCTGAGATGGTGGGGGAGGATTGTCATCCTCACTTTCATCATCTGAAGAAGAAATATTTTCAAAAGTAGAAGAGATATGGAAAGGTGGCACATCCGCCGAACTAGGCTCGCAGGCCGATATATTTTCAACAAATTTTACATCTCTTCTAATGATAACATTTTTGGACTTAAGTGGAATAAGTCTATATCCTTTGACTTCTTCAGAATATCCAACAAAAGTACATTTTTCACTCTTAGGTTCTAAAGCTTTATGCTTTTCATCTGAAATATGGGCCCATGCTTCACTTCCAAAAACACGAAAGTGACTTACATCTGGTTTAATTGAGCTCCATGCTTCTTCTGGAGTGATATTCTTTAAAACCTTAGTAGGAGTGCGATTTATTATGTAATTTGCACAGTTAATTGCTTCTGCCCAAAAACTAAGACCAAGTCCTTTAGATTGCAACATACAATTATCCATTTCCTTTAAGGTGCGATTCTTCCTTTCAACTACACCATTTTGTTGTGGAGTATATGGAACAGTATGTTGCATTTGAATTTCATTCTCAGTGCAAAAGTTGATGAATTTGTTGTTAACATATTCTCCGCCATTATCAGATCTTAGCTTAAGAATTTGATGTCCAGATTGTTTTTCAACAAAGGCCTTGAAGGCCAAAAATGTGTTAAATACTTCACTCTTGAGTTTTAAGAAGTATACCCAAGTGCGTTTGGAGAAATCATCAATGAAAGTTAAGAAATACTTGCAGCCAGAGAATGAAACAACTGGAAGTGGACCACATAAATCACTATGCACAAGCTGTAAAGGGGCTGAGGCGTGCCAAGAGGCACATTTTTCAAAACTGTCCCGATGATGTTTTCCGAGTACACATCCAGAACAAACACCATCTCTACAAGATACCATTGGAAGACCTGTCACCATATTTTCTTTACATAGATTCTGAAGAGAGCGATAGTTTAAGTGACCAAATCGCTCATGCCAAAGTTTGCTCACTTCATCGTTATGAGCAACAAATACCGAGGGAAGATTTGATGACCCAAAGTTGTGAAACTTATACAACCTTGTAGAATCATCAGCAATGCCAGTAGCTAAAATCTGTCTAGGATCTCTTAGGTCCTTAATTACAACATCGTGAGGTGAAAATTCAATGATTTTACGTTCACCTGAATGAGTTATCTGATATACAGATAGAAGGTTGCATGATAAGGTTGGAACACATAATACATCACTAAATTGACCATTGTCTAAATGAACAGTTCCAGTCCCTACAACATTAAGATATCTATCATCACCAACATATATATTTTTGGTGTTACAATCATTTAAAGAAGAAAACGTGGCTTTGTTTTTGGCCATGTGATAAGAAGCTCCAGAATCAATGAGCCACTCATGAGAATGAGAAGAAGAAGATACATTTAGTGCATAACCAGACCGAGATGATTGACAACCACATGCAGAAAGTGCCATTCCCGAAGATGAAGTTGAAGTTGAAGAGTGCTCCAAATGGATGTTATGCTTTTTCATTGCTGCTTCCAAGGCTTCCATTTTCTTAAAGCGTTTGGATTCTAAGTGGCCATCTTGATTACAAAAGTTGCAATGTCTATCAGACTTCTTCCCTTTGTTTTTATTTGTCTTATCATTTTGCTCAAATGATTTTTCATTTTGAGGCTGAGATTGCTTAGGACGCTTGTTTGGTTTAGGACCATTCCTTTTAGGATATGACTTCTTAGGATTCTTTGAATTTGGTTGTTGCTGGGCGGCTAATGCGTTCTTGGAAGAGTTTCCAAGATTAAGAAGACCAAGGTGTAAGAGTTTTTCTTGTTCTCTTATTAAAGAATCACAAAAAGAATCAAAGGAAGGGGACTTGTAGTCTTGTCCTTGAGAAATGAAGGCTTCTCTTGTAGAATGGAAGGTGGAAACAAACACAGAATAGGCTGGTCCCAACTTAGTAAGAATGGAATAGATAAGGTTACTATCTTCTTTCTTAACCTTAACACCTTCCAAGAGATGTCTAAGGGTCTTGAATTTGGACAAGAAATCTTCAATGCAAGAAAAATTATTGGGGTCCAATGTAAGCAACTCATTTTCAAGTTGATGAGCTCTAAGTTCATTTTTAATTCCAAAAACTTTGTTGATCTGTTTCATTGCTTCATCAGGAGTATCAAGTTCTGCAATATGGAATCTAAGATCTGGAGAAATAGACATCCCTATCAAACCACATGCTTGATCTTGCCTATTTTCCCATTTAGCAGCCTTATCTTCATCTTTCGGTTTCTTTTCTTGGCCTGAGGCTATTCTGTAGAGACCTTTACTTCTAAGTAAATCCTCCATGTAGGACAACCATTGGAAGTAGTTGGTGCTGTCAAGAATAACTTGGCATGGACTTTCCATTTTAAC
Organism: Pinus tabuliformis; assembly: GCA_031772625.1. Classification (NCBI taxonomy): domain Eukaryota; kingdom Viridiplantae; phylum Streptophyta; class Pinopsida; order Pinales; family Pinaceae; genus Pinus; species Pinus tabuliformis. Next base: position 1,334,397,608 of record CM062804.1, on the reverse strand, counting down.
AAAAACTGAAGCTATAGATGCTGAAACTAAGTGTTCCAATGGAAAGATCTCGAAAAATTAGACTGGTTAAAAAAAAACGACTCTGAAAACGGCTTCCGGATGAAGAAGTTATGGATTTTTGAAGAAAAGTTGTTGAAGATGCCAACGAAGTGCGGGAATGTGCGGAAATGAAAAAAAAAAGCCCCCACAAAAAGGAGATTTGAACTCAAGACCTCTACTCTCATAAACTAGCTTTGAACCAAGTGAGCTATACAAAAAATTTGAGAGAGAGAGGGGGGGGGGGGGGTTGAAGCTTTGGGTTGCGTGCTTGCTTTGAGAAAGCTCTTTTTCCCTACAAAACAAAAAACACAAAACCCAACACGGACATGCAAAGAAAACGAACCTTACGGCTCGAAGTTAGCTTTAGCTGGAAACTAAATATTTTCCTCAATGTTTCTGATTTTCTGAGATCACACTAAGGCGCAACGGAAAAGAGCATACGCATGAGAAAAATCCTTCCTTTCTGTTTCTGATTTGCCCAGATCGCACAGAGTCGCGGGGCAAAGAGCATACGCAAAAATGAAAGGTTCAGATCCGGTAATAAAAAAAAGCTAAATAAACCGAAACCGAAATAAATAGAGAGAAAATAACTGTAAACTGCAAATAAACACTGTATACCTCCAGATCTTAAAAATGACGCAGCTAGGGCTACAGGAAACCTTTTCGCGTGAAACGAAAGGGGTTCCTCACTGGAACAGATGCTCCCAACACAATAGAGCAGTCCTCTCGGCCCGAAAGTAGTCAAAAACAGTAGATCTAGGAAACGACAGTCGGATGCAGTTCCGTTGGCTTCAGATTTGGATCACCAACGGACGCGGCCCTCAAATAGCTCTAATACCATGTAGGAATTTACATATGCTTCTCTCATAGACGGATTCACCTACAAATGACCCTCCATGCTCTTTAAATAGAGATCATGGACCAATCGGGTGTTAAGCCACGGATCAAGTGTCGGTAATACCGAGGAGAGAATGAACCGCTGGATCACTACATATCGTGATCGTCAGATTGTAAGTTACAAAATGTACATAGTAAAGAAACTCTATACTAGACCAAGTTATACTTAACTATTTCCTATGTGTCGGAATATCCTAACAATCGATTGCAATAAAACTTTCTAAAAGAAAATGAGAAAACAACTCTACCTTTAGCTGTGATAGATATATATGTATAGTGGATTGATGCTTGTAAGAGAAAAGAGAAAAGGCAAAAACCCTTGAATCATCCTTATATTTGATGCGAAAGATGTAGATGATGTATTATAAGGTTTCAAGTTTTAAAATGTAATATATTTTTTTTGGAATTAATATAATTTGATTAAAATAAAAATAATAAGAATATTTATTAAATGAGAAAGAATGTAAATAAGTTAATAAAAAATATAATAATAATAATATTTCTATTTTACAATTTGTCAAATTAAATATCAAACTAGTGTATAAGATTTATTATTTATTATCTAAAAAACCTTTTCATAAAACTTTCTTATTTGTGATCCAAAAATCCTTTTCATAACCATTTGAATTATATATATAACTTCAAGTTAAACACATATATATTAAATAAAGTAGCTTAAAGGTAGACATAAAATTAGTCATAAATTATTCATTTTATATATATATATATATATATATATAACAACTTAAAGTTAAAGGCATATATATTAAATAAGGTAACTTAAAGGTAAACATAAAAATAAGTTATAGTTTTTTTTAATACAAGACATTTCCATATAATAATTGGAGTATTAAAAGATATAAGAAAAATAATTTGAGTGTTAAAAAATATGAAAAAAATTATTTTGTAAATAAAATATCATAAACAACTTTTATTTACATTTCAATTTTTTAATAAATAAAATAATAGTTTTTTAACAAGTTTCCAACTCATATTTGATTTTCTCGTCGATAGATTTATTCATAAAACTGATAAAAATTGAAAACAAAAAGTGGACGAGAGAGTTATTATTCTCAATAGCAAGATTCAGTGAAATACGATTACATTGGGGACATCAACATTAAATAACTGCAGTGACACTGAACTAAACTAGACTAACTAAAATTGAATTGGGACACTTGGATGGACGGTTTTGACACCTAGCAAGTGGTTGGACTTAGATTCTCCAACGCTCCATCTTAATTCAAACCACATAGAAAATTAATTAAGACGTCTTCTGGTCTATGTCTCAGATATTCTTACAATTTAAAATTTTGACTTCAACTACATTGACTTTTCTTCTTCTCTTCTTCCAGATCATGTGCCCCCTAAATTACTTCAGGTTTTTCTTCTTGTTTTATCCTTCAAACCTTAGTTTCTTCATTTGTTGGTGTGGGTCTTTTATTGTTCCAAATTGTCTAAGCATGTCCTGGACTTCTACAAAAAATGGCTTGTATGTGGGCTGCTGCCACATATTATTTTTTGTAGTGTGTTTTTCATCATCAATTTACTACAACATAAGATGGGAATAAAATTTTATTTCTTCAAAACTCCAATACCTAAAAATTGAATTGATGTGTTCATTATGCATGTTGTCCTCAACACACATTTCTGCAGCTTCTATGTAGATGTCATCTAGACATGGTGTTGCAAGTCATGCTTCAAGGAATTTCAACTCTTCTTCAGAATCTTCATGTTTACCAGCACATTGGAAATCAATGGTAAATGTAAAAACATATGCAGAATCATATTGGCTATGTTTCTTCCTCTCTACAATGAGACTTCTCTCTTGTCACTCCTCCTTCTTTGCCTTTATTTTTTGTTTGTGGGCTTCCTTCTTTGCCTCTGCCTTTATCTCTGTCTCTGACTCTTCTACTTCTATACTAACATGTGTTGCTACAGACAGGTTGTCTTCCACTTTCTTTTCAAACTCAAGTGGGATTATCTCACCAAATAGTATAATGTCAATATCATTTTTTTTCGTTGCATCATATGCAACCATTCATTACTAGTCAACAAATATTCATCAAAGTTTACACCAACATAGATCCATCTTAAGTACGGATCAAACATGAGTCGAGAGGGATCAAATTTCTTTATGTTCAAGCTTCTTTACAGTGTAAAATACAAAGTGTTAATTTTCATTGTTTAAATTATATTTTAAAATGCTATATATATATATATATATATATATATATATATATGGCCAAATAAACGTTTTAACCATAAAAACTTAATTTTTCATGATATATATATATATACACACAAAATTGACAATAAAATATTTTACCTAACATGTTCAATGGTTTTTTATTATTTACATATTTTGAAGTATATGTTAATATCAATTCGTATTAAAATATTTCATCAATACTAAATCAGAAGATTTAAACATCTTACTCACACATTTTTTACTTCTAATTATTTTATAACATATTCATTTTTTTTTTATTATAGTCGACATAATTTTTAACTTTTATTTTTATTTTAAAGGGGAACAGAGAGATGAAATGACAAACTTACACATCCCCTCATACTGGGTTGTAGAATGATCCTCTCAGCTTAATCAGTATAATTAATTGTTAGATTTGCCATATCATTAACTGCTCCAAGGGTAGTTTCACTGTCAACAACAAGATCTATTGCTGGATTCACCAAAGATTACATCAGCAAGCTTTGTTGTTGGATTCACCAAATTTTAATCAGCAAGCTCTGTTACTCGGTTCATCAAATTTTCATCCACTTGCAACTGTGCATAGTGGGACTCAGAGGCATTTATTCACTCCTCTTCTTCTTCTGCATAGTGGTATTCAACAAACTTTTCATGTTGTTGTAGACCTTTTGTTATAGATCAACCTTCATCATCAATTTCAATGCCCCTCCTTATACCAAAAATCCTTTCAAGGGTATCCCAAGCCTCCTTGGTTGTCTTGGCATTTGAAATTAGGGGAAAAATGATGTCATCCACAAATTATTTTATGCATTTCAATGGAAAGGTGTCCTTTTTCCTTTTCTCTTCCAAATCTAAAAATATCTCGAACATCTTGAGGTGTCTCTTTGACCTTCTCAGCCTCTTGGATTTTCCCATTTGTTGAGTGTTGGCTCACTACGACTTCAACAAGAAAAACAAATTGTAGACATCACAACTAATTGCAATAAAAAATTCTCTACTTCTTGGCTTCCACAAACAAACGTGTCCATAAATATTTAGAAAGGTGACGCTTTCACAAAAGTTATACAAAAAAAATCACAATGGAAAGAGTCGATTAGAACAATGAAACATCCTTTTCTTAAAAAAACCCTTAATAAACCCTTTATTTTGTTTCAATAACAAATCTCCAAATTGATAACTTGCACCACCCCTTTTTATAACAATGTAAACTTTGACAATAACAAATCCCTTCTCAAAATCTCTATTTACACCCTTTTTTTAAATCCCTTTTGAGCAAAGATTAAAGTAATCCTTTTTCTTTTTTTTAACCCTAAAAAAAAAATCCTTTAAAATTCTTTAGATAACCTTTTTGAAAACAAATGTAAAGAACCTATAACTCATTAAAAGGAGAATGTGTTTAAAAAATATGACAACAACCTTTATGTTTTTAAAATACATACCATTAAATTCCTTGTTGTTTTTGCGTAGTTCCGGTGGCTTGTTGTGCTCAATTTTGCACACTCGTTCAATTGATGGAGTTCATCAAATTTAAAATAACAAAGTGCGTCAAATTTAAAATGACGAAAAGCTCGTAAGTTTGCATAATTTTTCACACAATGGGATTTCTTGACAGATGCACAATTGACACGCTTCCTCTTCTTCACAGGTATAAAATACGTACTTTTATCCTAGGCCTCTCATGACCCTTGCTTTTTCTTTGTGAGCCCAAAGAATATTGAAGCACTGCTCTCTCTGGAGTCTTATGCGACCTTGCGCTCCAATACCATGACAAAGAATGAAAATGAAAAGTGGAGTAGAGGGTCTCTTTTCAATGTTACGAATTAGTTAAATAAGATTACATTGGGGACATCAAAGTTAAATGAATGCAGTGAGACTGAACTAAACTGAAAGTGAACTGTGTAACTAAAAGTGAACTGGGACACTTGGATGGACAGTTTGTTGGAAGTAATGCTTTCATGTCATGTGTAGTTGTCATTAGGATTTATGAGGAGTCATTCTAGAAGTTTTTGTTTCCAATGTATGAGTTGTAGTCATGATCTAGATGTGTCGAAGTCGGTGATTTATGTCCTCTATATTTGTACCTATGGTGATCAATAATAGTATCAAAGTGTGGTTTTGTGTTTTGTGTAATATCTCTCTCATTTCTCTCTCTATTTTCTAACATGGTATCAGAGCAGGTTCTCGCTTGACTCCCTCAAGGGAGGGCCAAGAAAATGTGAGAAAACTGTGAATTTTAGTCCTGTAAATAAATAGGGTAGAGGATTGTGTTGTATGACTAAATTATATTATTTTTTGTTTGTAGATCTGTTCAATGTATGCTTGAGCGAGATTTTATGTGTTGGGCTTTAAAGATTTGTATGTTGAATGCTTGTTGAAGTATTGAGTTGATCCGCCGAGAGTCTTCGTAAGAAGAGTCTCTCCCTCTTTTTGTAAGTAAGTTATCCAAATTTGTGCATATTTCATTCGTTCAGAACAAATTGGGCTTTGAAATTGGGATACAAACTTCAATTGTTCCAAGGAAAATTCATCCTTCTAGAAAGGATCAAGCCTTCAAATCTGAGTACCTATTCTAGTGAATATGAGGTCGTGGCCAGGACTCCATAAGCTTGAACACATGATGGAGAATCCCCAATAAGCACGATGGGAGAATGAATTGACCTTTTGGATGCTCCCCTTCCGGTTACAAGTCTTCATAAGAAGAGGCTCTGCCTCTTTTTGCAAATAAGTTATCCAAAATTGTGCAGATCTCATTCGTTCAGATAATCAACACAGAAAATAAATAAATTGAGGTCTGAAATTGGGATACAAACTTAAACAAAGAATAAGTGGTGTAATATCTTTCGTTGTGGTGTAAATTGAGGTGTGTAATATCTTTCGTTTCTCTATTTTTTAACAAGATTTTCACACCTAAGAAGTAGTTGGAATTAGATTCTCAACAAAAACCTACTACCCTTCATTTCAATTTTTCTATAATATCATATTTGATCATTTTAGTAATTTTTCACTTTAACTTGTTTTATAATCCCCCTTTCGGTAAAGACACGCATTGTTATGGGGATTTTACTTGTTCCCATACCGATGTTAATTTCCTTTTAAACTGAAATGACAGATGAACTGTCGTGTACGGACATGTATGCATTCCAAAATCGGGTGCAAAATCATTTTCTATTGAAAGTGGAACTTGTAGAGATAAGTAGTCGCCGTCATGTGGAAATATGGCCATTTCAATGCTGGACGCAATTATAAGAAACTCGGACCACTTTGTGTTTGTTGTCCCTGATTGTACTCTGCGTGCCTGGTTGAGCAAAAGAATGACGACCGACTTGGGATCTCAACAGCCGTGCGTTTCAGAGAGCGTAGGTAATTTATATGTTAAATTCGCCACTGCTTTTGTTTTTGTTGTATTGGCAACAGCATGGAGCGTCTTCTCGAGGGTAGCAAAAGGCAAGCTACCACCGGGGCCTTTCCCGTTGCCCATTATTGGCAATCTTCACATGCTAGGAAAGCTTCCCCACAGAGCGCTGGCTGCTCTCTCTATGAAACACGGGCCTCTTATGTCTCTCCGACTCGGCTCCTCCCTCACCTTAGTTGTCTCCTCTCCAGAGATAGCCAGGGAGTTTCTCAAGACCCACGATCAGGTTTTTGCAAACAAAGGTCCGTCGGCGGCTGCTAAACATTTGTCATTTAATTTTGCGGACATCATCTTTTCTCCGTATAGGCCTTACTGGGCGCAAATGCGTAAGCTCTGCACTTTGGAGTTGCTGAGCTCCAAGCGCTTAGATGGCTTCCGTTTTATTAGGGAAGATGAAGTCTTCGCTATGATTCGTTCTATTATTAATTCAGATGCGTACAAGGGTTGTCGTCCTTTAAACATCAACCAAACTGTGGCATCCCTTGCGACCGCTGTAATTTGCAGGATGGCCTTCAGTAAAAAGTACTCGGACCAAGATTCCAAGGCTTTCAATTCAATGGTCAAAGAAAGTTTACTGCTACTCGGCACATTTAATGTTGGAGATTACATACCTTTCTTGGCCTGGATGGATTTGCAGGGTCTCAACCGTCGGATGAAGAAGTTACATACCACACAAGACCAGTTGTTAGAAAAAGTGATAGAGGAACACGTTGCGCAGAATGGGACTAATACCACGCATGATCTTGTTGATGTCTTACTTGCATCTTCCAGAGATAAAGATCGCGAGTTCCAAATTTCAAGAGATAGCATAAAAGGAATCCTCTTTGTAAGTTAAAATTGGCCTGCCTGGATGAATATTATATCAAATTAGATTTAGAGGGCTTCTAGTATAATTTGATCCTGTGATGATCATGTTCATGATATTGATGTTGGCAGGATATGTTGCTCGGTGGGTCAGACACAGCGCCTACAATAATAGAGTGGGCAATGTCGGAGGCGCTGATAAACCCTCCAGTGATGAAGAAACTTCAGGACGAGCTGGAACGCGTCGTTGGATTGGATCGCATGGTATGCGAATCTGATCTGCCTCAGCTCGTTTATTTACAAGCTATGGTAAAAGAAACGCTTCGACTCCACCCAGCGGGGCCTCTTTTGAACCGTCGCTTATCCGCTGAGTCCTGCAATGTGTTGGGGTACGAATTCCCTAAAAACACTCGTGTTCTCGTTAATGCTTGGGCGATTGGGAGGAACCCAAAGATATGGGAGGACGCCGAAACTTTCAAGCCAGAAAGATTCATCGGAAGAGTTGGCTCGGAAGTAGATGCAAATGGAGATCAAAGCTTTGCGTGGCTTGCCTTCGGAGCAGGGAGGAGAACATGCCCCGGACGACAATTGGGAACGCTTTTGGTAGAGTTTGCGTTGGCGCAACTCTTTCACTGCTTCAACTGGAGTCTTCCCTTGGATGACATGAATGGGATAAATCAAGAAGTGGACATGACCGAAAGGTTTAATGGAATCACCTTACCCAAAGCTCATGAACTCTTGGCTATTGCAACACCACGCCTTGAATGCATTAGCCACCTAAAATAGTTCTTAATTTCGAGTGGAATCATTGAAAATAGAAGCCCTTTTGATTGTATTTGGACTTGGAGATTATACTGCCTTTTCAAGGTGTTTGTTTAGGGTGGAGAAAAACGTTAAAGAGCTGTGTATGCAAGTGTTTAGTAAAGCAGGATCCCCTCTTATTTTGTTTTGGTTTGATGTAAATATCATGCATAGCATAGATATGAATATGTACGGTCAAAATATCTAGACGAAATGTATGATTGTTTTTATAAGACTCGGAGTGAGAAAGGGATGATATTTGTTATAAGCTTATTATTATAGAGGTACAAAGTAGTTATCATGTACTGACGCCTCACACCATTAATTACAGGGGCGTACCTTTTATATTATTTGGCTGGCAAGTATCACACCATTAATTACAGGGGTGTACCTTTTTATATTATTTGGCTGGGAAGTATCTTTCTTTAGAAAAAATAATTATTTGATATATAAAAACCTTTCTTGGTTTAGGCGGCCTTTTGCCCTAAAGTCAAATTAAACAAAACCTTATTGCACTGCCCGAAGTTTTCAAATTATTTTTTTATAATTATAAATTTAATGTGCACAGGATGACAAATTTCTTAACAAATAGTTGAAATTTACACTAATATGATTTATTTATTTTTTAAATAAAATTAATAAACTAGTAGAATGATGGAATACCAAATGTTTCTAACAAAGGTTACTGTACATGTCTATATGCTCTCTAGGATGTCTATAAGACCGTCAATAAAAGTATCAATGTTATAACAAGAATCATAGCTTTATCGAGTCCACTGTGTACATATTTACACACTGTATTTAGATACTACGCGTTATATTTACAAGAAACGAACTCGCCATCTTGGATATTGGATACACAGCTCATAACCGTTTTCTGAACCCTAAACACCACACGTCCAAAAACCTATTTCGATCCCCAATACAAAATAGAATAGAAGGACTTTTCAACCCACGGCTCCGAGCCGTTTTCTACCAGAAAAGACTGCTATCTCCACAGGTTTCACTCGAAACCTGATGTCCTATTTCAGGTGAGCAATGCATTCAAGGCGTGGTGTCGGAATAGCCGAGAGTTCACGAGCCTTGCGCAGTGTGACTCCATTAAACCTTTCAGTCATATCCACTTCTTGATTTTGCCCATTTATGTCATCCAAGGGAAGCCTCCAGTTGAAGCAGTGCAACAGCTGCGCCAACCCAAACTCTACAAGAAGCGTTCCCAATTGCTGTCCTGGGCATCTTCTCCTGCCTGCTCCGAAGAGAAGGCACGCAAAGTTTTGATCTCCATTTGCATCTACCTCAGACCCAACTCTTTCCATGAATCTCTCTGGCATGAAAACTTCGGCGTCCTCCCATGACTTCGGGCTCCTCACAATCGCCCAAACATTGACGAGAACGAGAGTATTCTGCGGGATTTCATAGCCCAATACATTGCAGGACGTGCCAGGTAAGTGGCGCACCAAGAAAGGCCCCGATGGGTGGAGTCTAAGCGTTTCTTTCACCGCAGCTTGTAAATAAACGAGCTTAGGCAGGTCAGATTCACATACCATGCGATCCATTCCAACTACACTTTCCAGCTCGTCCTGAAGCTTCTTCATCACTGGCGCGTTTCTCAGCGCTTCCGACATTGCCCACTCTATCGCCGTAGGTGCAGTGTCCGACCCACCAAGCAACACATCCTGCCAACAGCAATTTCATGATCATGATACTTAAAGTGTCAAATTATGCTAAAAGATATCGAAATCTAATTTGATTTAATATGCAATTTGAACTTACAAAAATAGCTCCTTTTATACTATCTCGTGAAATCTGGAACTCGCTATCTTTATCTGCAGAGGCTGCAAGTAAGCCATCCACAAGATCATGTGTGATGTTGGACTCATTCCGGGCAACATGTTCCTCTATTACTTTCTCTAACAAATGATTTTGCGTCTCATGTAGCTTCTTTATTCGGCGGTTGAAACCTTGCAAATCTATCCAGTCCAAATAAGGTATGTAATCTCCAATATTAAATGAGCCCAGTAACAGAAAACTTTCTCTGACCATTGAATTGAAAGCTTTCAAGTCTTGGTCCGAATAATTTCTGCCGAAGGCCATCCTGCAGATTATAGCCGTTGCAACGGACGCCAAGGTTTGGTTAATGTTTAAGGGACGAGATCCATCTGAAATAATAATAGAGCGAATCATGGCAGAGACTTCCTCTTCTCTAATAAAGCGCAAGCTATCTAACCGCCTGGCGCTCAGCAACTCCAAAGCGCAGATCTTACGCAAATGCCTCCAGTAAGGGCTATACGAAGAAAAACCGAAGTCCGCATAATTAAATGATAAAAGCTTAGCGGCGGCCGACGGACTTTTGCTTGCGAAAAGCTGATCGTGGGTCTTGAGGAACTCCCTGGCCACCTCTGGGGAGGAGACGACTAAGGTGAGGACAGAGCCGAGGCGGAGAGACATGAGAGGCCCGTGCTTCATAGACAGAGTTGCCAGCGCTCGGTGGGGACGGTCTCCCAGCATGTGAAGATTGCCGATAATGGGCAACGGAAAAGGCCCCGGGGGCATCCTCCGCTTCCTTCCCTTGCCCCATGACGCTACCATTAGAGCTAGAAAAAGAGCAGCGGCAAGTTTAACATAAAACCCTACGCGGCTCTCCGAAAGTAGCCACTGTGGCAATCCCAACTCCATCCTCTTTCTTTCGCTCAACCAGTCACCGATAGTACAAGTAGACACACCAAATCAAGAGTGGTACAGGTTTCTTATAATTTCACGCAACATTAATAATGCTTACATTCCCACAGCACAAGGACGCCTTTCTGATTTTTTAACTACATGTAAACCAATCGGGCTGAATTAAAAATTGTTTAGATTTCGCCGGACATTCAGATGATTTAGATTCCTAAACCACGAGGACGACTTTAATCTTTTTTTTTTTCGTGGGGGACCATTGCGAATCGACAATATCAGGTTGGATTGTCATGGATGTCAGTTTGATTGATTCTTATGAATGCCACTATAAAATATGTCCAATTTTTTTCGTGGGGGACCATTGCGAATCGACAATATTAGGTTGGATTGTTATGGATGTCAGTTTGATTGATTCTCATGAATCCCATATTATGAAATAGGTTAAATATGTGCAAATTGAATAGGTTAAATATGTCCAATTTTTTTTCGTGGGGGACCATTGCGAATCGACACTATTAGGTTGGATTGTTATGGATGTCAGTTTGATTGATTCTCATGAATCCCATTATTATGAAATAGGTTAAATATGTGCAAATTGAATGAATTTTTTCATTAGGTTGGATTGTTATGGATGTCAGTGTGATTGATTCTCATGAATCCCATTATTATGAAATAGGTTAAATATGTGCAAATTGAATGAATTTTTTCAAACATGTATCTTCCGATTAAATTGGGGCAGATTCTTTGTTTCCAATTTTAAACCTAAATTGTTAAATATTACTAACAAATTATAAGGTATATACTTAAAAATAATTTAATATATATAATAATAATTATGAGATATTGTTATTAAAATTACAAAGTATTTATACACTTCAATTTTTAAACGGAAGGGTGTTATATATAAAGTTGAATTTAGAGTACTAATATATATTAGAATTAATAATTATGAAATATTGTTATCAAAATTACAAAGAATTATTTCAAAATTACAAAGTATTTATATACAAGAGTGTTATATATAAAGTTGAATTTAGATTATCAATATAGTTTAATTTTTTTTATAAAATATTGTTATAAAATTGCAATAAAATATTTATTTTCCCAAATTATTTTTACCTTTAATCTGATTTAAATAAATAAATCAACACAAACTAACATATTTAATGTTTATAAATATAAAAAATTAAAATTTATATGACTAAATTTCCTTTTAAATTCTTCAATATAATAGTTTTGAATTTTGTATAGTTGATATATTCTCAACATCCACTTAATTTAGAATATATTTTTCTGTAAAACTTGTTTGTCATACCTCAAATTCATGTAAAACTTATTACAGTATAAAATACATTAGGTGTAGGGTTTGTGAACCCTTCTATCATTTAAGTTCATTTAATATCTTCAAGGTGACTCCTGGGTCAATTCGAATTAACAAGGATGATAATAATAAAAAAAAAAACTTTGGCAAACGATTACGCAGATTTCGTGGAAAGTTGGTCATGTATCTGAGAATAATAGTTCGTGGAGTCCTGTTACAGTACATATCTAAAATCAACAGTCGAGCAAGGAGAGTTGTAGAGTATCTAAAGTTAATAGTCAGGCAAGGAGAGTCGTGGAGACGTATGTTTGTTCTTTAGGACAGGGACTGAATTTGAAAATAAAAGGATAAAGAAAAACAAAGAAATTTTGAAGGTATTTTAATGGTTGAGAGCTGTGGAGTATCTAAAGTTAATAGTCAGGCAAGGAGAGTCGTGGAGCCGCACGTCCGTCCTTTATGGCAGGGATTGAATTTGAAAATAAAAGGATAAAAGAAGCAGTGAAATTTTGGAGGTATTTTTATGGTTCTGTTGGGATGGTTTAATACTAGCATTTGCATTAAAAGTTGCAAAGGAAACGCCGTAAGGAAATTTTTTTCTAAACAAAGTGTAAGACTCTAAATTTTAAAACCTTGATTTTGGCCTGTGAAATAAACACCCTCCATCTTAAAAACTCACAAATCTAAGTTTCTGCATTTCTGAATTGTTGAAGTGAATGGGAGCAAAACATATTTAGAGATCTCAATTTTATATGTTTGTAGTTCATGGGGATTTTCAATTGTCATATTTTTTATATATCATTTCACTGTAATCAGATCCTGACTATTGAAACAATTCAATATCTGCTTCCATACAACTTAGATATAGATAGGCTTATTTATGTTGACATGGGTGCTTATTTATGTTTGGGTCAATTCTTCTTAGTTCAGGATTTTCAATAGCTAAATTTATGGTCAGGTAGCACTCCATCGCAATATGCATAGGTCAATGAAGATGATTGCACCCCAAATTCTTAGTGTTCATCATAAATTGTGAAACAAACCTTTGTACAATTCGTCGCATTGATCTGGGGAAATCCTATGCCCACTGAAATGTTTTGTTAAGGCTTTCTTTCCTTACATTGCAATTTTTCAGAAGCATGACTTCTGCTTGCAAGATACACTTCATAATAAAATAATAATAGCGAGCCTTTGAATTCTAGGAAATCAAATTGTGGGATTCTTCTCTTACTCAATAAAAAGAGGGTGCCTCCCTTGGTCCCAAAAACTTTTATGTATGAATCTTCATAGCAAGGGTTTTGGCTCCATCTTAGCCTTGTGGAAGCCTCATGTTGTAGACATTGGAAGTTCCATATCTTTTATTTTTTGTGAGCAACAAATTTTTACCTACAAGCATAACATTGTACATTCCTCATTATTGTTGAGCCAATTGTTCCTTCCATAGAGATCCATGAGCCCCTTGACCCATCCCACAACATGGATTTGGAAACTTTTGTCTAACCATAAAATACATGCAAGTTCCATACTACCCAACTCATCACAAAGTAACCACCGGCATGAAATGTTTCATTGCATTTATGGAAACATATGTTGTCGTTTAACCAAAAGTGCAATACATCCCAAAAAAAAAATTAAAAAATCAAACATGACTTCTTTCATAAATTCTATATAGATGAAATAAATCCTCTCAATTCTATCCTAAACAAAGGCCTGTAGTGTTTATTAGGATATTGTACCAATGAATAGGCCCTCACCATGCTTGTTGAAAATTTGTACAAAACCTCTTGGTTGCAGAGGAAAATAGAAAATTAGTTGCTAATGCAGTTAGACTTTATTGCAGTGGGATGTGAAAGCAATCATGTTTCCCTTGTTTCCTATATTGGAAGGGAAAACTCTCATAACTTTGCTGCGAGTCTGAGACATAGTAATGTAAGACTATATGATGTATTTTTTTTTGTGCATTAATTAAATATATGATGCATTTTTTTCAAGTTAAAAACAAAAAATTGGAAAAGTTGTAGATATCTCCAAATAAGTATAGGCAAGAAAATCATAGCTTAAGAAATGACAATATGATTTATAGATTGCTAAGTTGTCCTTTGTACTCTCTTTTTAAAAAGCTGAAAGTGTAGAAAAGCTAGCCCTAGTAATGGACAAGTTACTCTTTGGCCTTCAAATGAAATTTCAAATGTTCATTTCAAATGTTGTGGTTTGCTACTTTCGTTGTTGTCTAGGGTTTTAACAAAGTTCAAAAAAAGAACATAAAAAACAAGTAGGAGACATTTTGTTTACGATGGGGAAGTTGCAATAATTTCAGCATCAAATTAGAAAATAGACACACCATGAAAGTCATGTTAGCATTTGTCTCTTAACAAGCCCTGCATTTTGTGCAGCAATACACTCGGGGAAAAATATGTACAGGCTTAGCACCACAAAAGGCACAAACTTCCAGTCCATTTCTAAGACCACTGTTAACTTAAACTTGACACTTGATTGAATGCCAAGGAATTGAAGCAAATGGGCTTCTTACAACAACATAAATGTTAACAATAATAAGGATAGGATTATAGGAATAAATATGAATGAGAGGCCTTCTGATATTGACACATTAAGCTTTGAGATCAAACAAACCATGGTTAAATAAAGGCAAAACGAAAATACTTTAGCTACATATTCTGATCTGCAAAAATAAGGATAGCTTCTTAGATGGGTCTATTATATGAGCAGAGCAGAAATAGGGAGCTTTACATAATAGTGGTTAAGAAGCAAGTATGCGAAAATAGGTTTGAAAGCACAAGCATTAGGAATGAAGCTTTAATTGCTGGAAATTCAATCCCTTTTCAGTATATTTTTTTAATCTCAAATTGTTTGTAACTCTGAAATTTGAAAGATGGATGACTCCGAGGAGGTAGAGAAGACAATGAGAAACTGCCAACCAAGCACAATGTCCATTAAAAGCGATTGGAATACAGAGAGACCCTTGTTCACTGTAGAAACCAAAACTAAAGCTAAAGTTAAATGCAATCCTCTGGATCCCTAGCTTTGACAAAATTTCATTGGATGTAAAGTCATCGCTGTGGTTCTTTTAGATTCCCAACCAGCGTGTTCAGATCACATGGTTGCTTTCTCCCGAATATTGACTCTGGACTCGAGTATCTGTTTATCTTGAACAATCTATAATGTCTCAGTAATCCAATGTTGCCATTTGCGAATTCATGAATTTAGTAAAAGATTGAGACATGTTTATTTATGGGAAAATTCTATGTTCCCTCTACTTATCCATCGATTAAATAACCAGTGACCATGATCCCTATCCTTTTCACACTAGAAACATCTTAGATTAACATATAAAGTAGTGAGCCATTTCTGAACGCATTCCCAATGCCTTAAAAAATGATCACAAACCAACGTGGAGCAATAAAATATTTCTACTTGACTAACAAAATCTAAGTGGGCTCCATCAATCCACAAGTCCTGGCCTCCTGGAATATTGAACCTGATATTCACCAACATCCATAATCCTATGCATTCACCCATGGGATGGGCCTCGAGATGAGAGAGTCAAATTCCTCACATCTGCCAACATCCTTCTTGCTGTAGATTTCTCACATTATGTTTTTTAGGATGTGAGAGCCAAGTTCTTTAACATGTGGCAATGTTCACATTTTTGTACATTTTTCACATGATTCATGTTGGGATGTAACAAGAAGTGCTTGTATATGTCTCATGACTTGGAATACATTTTCTTTCTTTTTTGGCATTCAGATTGTGCTATTTATGGTGAATCCTGTTTTTCTGTCATTAATTTGTTTTATTAGTTCCAGACATTGTATTCTATTTGTTTGGGTATTAATTCGCAGTTTTGTATCATCTGTGGTTAATTGTTTTTCTTTTAAGGGCGGTGGGACTGCCCAGGGTCACTGTATATTCCGGCCTCACCATGGGCTAACCCTAGTCTCTCTAGAATACATGACAAGTAGGCTAAGTTCAGTTAAACATTCTTCCTTTAAGGAAAAAATGTTGAGTTCCCAAGTTAGGAAAAAAGTTGAGTTCTCAGGTTCAAAATTTTGGTTATATTATTGTCATTTACCATCTAAAATCTACTATTGAAATAAAATCTACCATCTACTTATCTCATTCAAAAATATAGCAAAAGAAAATATATCACTTGAATTCAATATATAGATTAAATAAAGATTAAATAAACACTTTTCACTATTGGACCACATGTTTTTCCTTACCCTGAAATGAAATGACTACAGGTATATTATGCTCTGTGGATAACAAAATATTTCAAAATCCGTAACTTGACTACAGGTATATTATGCTCTGCTGATAACTAAATGAAAATATTTTAAGAAGTGACATTTGACTATCCAGAATGTTAATGGAACCTTTATTATATCTTAGCAAGCTGCTTGAGATTGAAGGGGTAAGAGTCAGAAAGAGTGCCGGAGTAAGCTCTTGTGGCCAAAATAATGTTCACAACTTCAATGGGATGGAATGCATCCCAAAATACATGCTGGTCCCTATTGGTACATGGTTCCAGTCCCGGAAGGTGCGTTATCTATCCATTATACATGCCTATCCCACATCATCCTTGATTGTCACACTAAAACCTGTATATAGCAGTAAACACATCAACAACAAATTACAGTAACAACTTATTCATGTTGGTCTGCCCTAGCTTATCCAAGATTTTAAGGTTCTATGAGCACAAGTTTAGAATTAAGTTATAACTTATTACTATACCATAAGAACTGGGATAGTCGATCATGTCTTTAACTGCACTGTAGGGATCTCCATAGATGCAATGTGCACCACGGATATTGAGTGACAGAGTGCCCAAAAGATATTTGAGCTTGGAATTGAAGAGTATGGCGTGTTGGTTTACACTGTCAATGCAACTTCCATTGCTATTTGACTTGGAATGCATCCCAGAGGACCCATTGCATCATGTCTTTAACTGCACTATAGGCATCTCCATATATGCAATGTGCACCAGGCATATTGAGTGATAGAGTGCCCAAAAGATATTTGAGCTTGGAATTGAAGAGTATGGCATGTTGGTTTACACTGTCAATGCAGCTGCCATTGCTATTGGACATTGCTATTTGACTTGGAATGCATCCCAGAGGACCCATTGCTGCCACTATGCACTTGCGAGCTCCCAAGTTGCATAGAGCCTGCATATATATTCCACATAAAACCAACTTATATAAATACTTTGTAAATTTACAGTGAACACTCTAGGAGGGATTATTTTTATGTAAGTTTAGATAAAGTACTGTATTTTGAAGAGCAACCACATTTTGTTTTGTATTTTGATGGAGTAAGATAATCTTAAAGGGAAATGATTCTATTTCCTGGTACAAATTTCACAAGAGCTTTGACAAAAATGCTAGGTTCTCACATTTTTCATCATAATTCAAGTTTTTATTATATAATGAGATAACATTTACTAAACATTTTGTTCAAACTGAATGGCCTCAAATAATCTAAATGAAAACCAAAGAGAAGTTTGATGCAAGATGAGATGGTTCCTTTTCTTGAAACTAATTTAAGATGGCTACCATATGTCAGATTCCCGCACTGATCACTTTTTAGACTAATGCAAACGAAGTGTGCACTGGTCACTTTTCAGAAAGTGAATGTTGAGTACAAAAAAACCAAAATTTTAAGCTAAGGAAGGAAAGTAATTATCAATTACAAAACAAAATAGCCAAAATTTTAACCATTGATATAGTTTTTTTGGCATATTTTTGGGTCAAATTTGCTAGAAATTTGATAAGGAACTACTGGAATCCCAAATCTGAGATGTGAACCCTACACCATCAGAATTCACCAGAGGGTTTTCAGGGTACTGAATCCATTTAGTCTGATTTGTGATTGCTGCATCATCCAAATCCGTAGAAGTTTTTCAAGACACAAAATCCATTTATAGATTAAAAAGACATTTTAAACCACAAAAATTCAAAATCTTACCAATTTTTTTTTTTCCCATATTCAAACAAAAGAAAACTTCAAAACCTAGGAGAGTTAGACAACGCCAATAAAATTCAATAACCACTTTAAAATTTCAATTAAATTCTCAGTTTTACAAGAACCACTTTAAAGTTTCAATTGAATTTGGTTGTATTTCTCAGGCAACCAGACAGAGCTTATGAAACCAACCACCAATTGTGAAAGTTACCACATGAGAATATTGTTGTAAGTCTCTGGGTGTATTGTCTACTAGTTGGATAAAAGGTAGGCATAAGATAGTTGTTGATATAATCGTTGTTGCCAAAAGTAATTGAGAAAATAGATTTTGCTAGATGCTGAGCCACTGCCACTACGCTTCCCAACTGCGATGTCAAATCCTCTAAACTCTACCCAAAATTTGCAATCTGCTGATTGAACGATATGCACCCAAGCTATCAGATTTGCACCAAAAGCAAAAATGTTAGATACCATATATGCTACATTTAGCACGAGTGGGAGAAACTCAATTTATCATTTCAGCAATTTGGACTTACAGGGTTTTGGCCAGTCTCGTCCAAAATGCCTACCGGTGCTGAAGCGTAGTTCACTTCATTTAGGATTGCCGAACCCCTTGTAGATGGGTCAAGGTATGCAGGAATGAGAGGCAACCCTAGCAATTGCCCTGAGATCGTTCATTCAACATTTTTTAAGATCAAATTATTGTACAGTTTTAAAGACATATAAATTAGAAGCAATATAACGAGTTAGATAAACTGGTTTCAGTGAATATTGTTTTATATTTATTAGTTTTATTTCATTTAAAATATAGAATAGAAATAGTTTAAAAAATTAAACCAACTGGTTTTCATTAGTGTGTATTCAAATAAAAAATAATCTAAAGAGTTAAATCAACTCATCCTATCAATCTTGTTGATAAGCATTTAACATTTCTATTACAAGCTAGTTTTTCAATTAAGAGCACTAATTCATATTGAGAGACAAACCTCTTGGGGTTTTCTTTGGGTATGAGTGTAACTAAATTGCAGACTTAACATTTCAGAAATATGATGGATTTAATTGAGAAGTGGGAGGCTCATGAAAGATGGAGGATTATCAATTTTGTGAACTCAGCGACAGGAAACTTATTCATGTTGGTCTGCACTAGCTTATCCAAGATTTTAATGTTCTATGAGCACAAGTTTAGAATTAAGTTATTACTATAACATAAGAATTGGGATCGTCGATCATGTCTTTAACTGCACTGTAGGGATCTCGATAGACGCAATGCACACCAGGCATATTGAGTGACAGAGTGCCCAAAAGATATTTGAGCTTGGAATTGAAGAGTACGGCCTGTTGGTTTACACTGTCAATGCAGCTGCCATTGCTATTGGACATTGCTATTTGACTTGGATTGCATCCTAGAGGACCCATTGCATCATGTCTTTAACTGCACTCTAGGCATCTCCATAGATGCAATGTGCACCAGGCATATTGAATGACAGAGTGCCCAAAAGATATTTGAGCTTGGAATTGAAGAGTATGGCATGTTGGTTTACACTGTCAATGCAGCTGCCATTGCTATTGGACATTGCTATTTGACTTGGAATGCATCCCAGAGGACCCATTGCTGCCACTGCGCACTTGCGAGCTCCCAAGTTGCATAGAGCCTGCATATATATTCCACATAAAACCAAATTATATAAATACTCTCTAAATTTATAGTGAACACTCTAGGAGGGATTATTTTTATGTAATTTTAGATAAAGTACTGTATTTTGAGGAACAACCACATATTGTTTTGTATTTTGATGGAGTAAGATAATCTTAAGGGAAAGGATTCTATTTCTTGGTACAAATTTCACAAGAGTTTTGACAAAAATGCTAGGTTCTCACATTTTTCATGATAATTCAAGTTTTTATTATATAATGAAATAATATTTTCTAAAGATTTTGTTCAAGTTGAATGGCCTCAAATAATCTAAATGAAAACCAGAGAGAAGTTTGATGCAAGATGAGATGGTTCCTTTTCTTGAAACTATTTTAAGATGGCTACCATATGTCAGATTCCCACTCTGATCACTTTTTAGAATAATGAAAACAAAGTGTGCACTGGTCACTTTTCAAAAAGTGAATGTTGAGTACCAAAAAAACCAAAATTTAAGCTAAGGAAGGAAAGTAATTATCAATTAAAAAACAAAATAGCCAGTATTTTAACCATTGATATAGTTTTTCTGGCATATTTATGGGTAAAATTTGCTAGAAATTTGATAAGGAACTGCTGGAATCCCAAATCTGAATTGTGAACCCTGCACCATTAGAATTCACCAAAGGGTTATCAGGGCACTGAATCCATTTAGTCTGAATTGTGATCGTTGCATCATCCGAATCCGCAGAGTTTTTTCAAGACACTAAATCCACTTATAGATTAAAAAGACATTTTAAACCACAAAAAATCAAAATCTTACCAAACATTGTTTTCCCATATTCAAACAAAAAAAAAATTCAAAACCTAGGAGAGTTAGACAACGCCAATAAAATTCAATAACCACTTTAAAGTTTCAATTAAATTCTCAGTTTTACAAGAACCACTTTAAAGTTTCAATTGATCTTGGTTGTATTTCTTAGGCAACCAGACAGAGCTTATGAAACCAACCACCAATTGTGAAAGTTACCACATGAGAATATCACTGTAAGTCTCTGGGGTGTATTGTCTACTGGTTGGATAAAAGGCATGCATAAGATAGTTATTGATATAATCGTTGCTGCCAAAAGTAATTGAGAGCATAGATTTTGCTAGATGATGAGCCACTGCCACTACGCTTCCCAACTGCGATGTCAAATCCTCTAAACTCTTCCCAAAATTTGCAATCTGCTGATTGAATGATATGCGCCCAAGCTATCAAATTTGCACCAAAAACAAAAATGTCAGATATTGTATATGCTACATTTAGCACGAGTGGGAGAAACTCAATTTATCATTTCAGCAATTTGGACTTACAAGGTTTTGGCCAGGCTCATCCAAAATGCCTACGGGTGCTGAAGCGTAGTTCACTCCGTTGACGATTACGGAACCCCTTGTAGATGGGTCAAGGTATGCAGGAATGAGAGGCAGCCCTAGCAATTGCCCTGAGCTCTTTCATTCAACATTCTCTAAGATCAAATTATTGTACAGTTTTAAAGATATATAAATTAGAAGAAATAAAATGAGTTAGAAAAAATGGTTTTAGTGAATATTGTTTTATATTTATTAGTTTTATTTCATTTAAAATATCGAAAAGAAATAGTTTAAAAAACTAAACCAAGTGGTTGTCATTAGTGTGTATTGCAAGAAGAAAAATCTAAAGAGTTAAATCAACTGGTCCTATCAATCTTGTTGATAAGCATTTAACATTTCTATTACAAGCTAGTTTTTCAATTAAGAGCACTGATTCATATTGAGAGACAAACCTCTTTGGGATTTTCTTTGGGTCTGAGTGTAACTAAATTGCAGACTTAATATTTCAGAAATATGATGGATTTAATTGAGAAGTGGGAGGCTCATGAAAGATAGAGGATTATCAATTTTGTGAACTCAGCGGCAGGAAGTTCCTCCCCAGGTAGTGGGAATCTAGCAGATGCCTCAGCCCCCCGAGGATTATCAATTTGGTGAACTTAGCCGCAGGAAGTTCCTCCCCAAGTAGTGGGAATCCAGCAGATGCCTCAGCCCCCTCAGTCTCCTCAGTGTCCATACTTTTTGTTCCTTTTCCTATGGTTTAGGGCTAACACCCTCCCTAAAGAGTGAAGCGATTGTTTGAATCGTTCATATTTATAAAATTTCTTGAATTTTCCAGAATTTCCAATTAACTAATTCTATTGCATTCTAGTTTCCTCAATTGAAAACAGAGTCTACACCCAAGGGGAAACATCCTTTGGAATTTCTTTTCAAGGATTTCATTGGAAAATTATATACAAACCAGAAGCATTAAATCAAATAACCATAGAATGCAAACCTAGAAAATCAATAGTGATCCCGCCGTTGCAAAACTTTCGAGTAGGATGGCCTCCAAAGAAATCTATTCCGTAAGGCAAGAAGTTGGCTTTGGGAATGCTTGCTATATAGTTGTTGTTGCCATTATCAATAAGAGAATCGCTGAATATAAACACGGTTGTAACTTCAGCCACGACCTCCCTAGAAATTAATCCAACATAACAATATGTAACAACAAAAGCTAAACAGGGGAGCCATGAAGCTGCCTTGGAATTTAAACACCTGATTCCCATCACCGCAAAGCCTCAAATATGTCTCATATACTCAAAATGAGCATATAGTAGCACAAATAAATGATATGAAATAGGCTGCCAAGACTCCTAGCGGAAAAAATCCATGATCATGCTCCTGCTTTTAAATTCAGTTGCAAATCCTAACCACAATCAAGATAGTTGTGATCACTTGCAAATCTTGGAAGTCGAAATATTTGGGCATAGTTTCGAGAGTCCACTGAATCCACCAGCCAACCAAACCTTTTCCTGTATCAGAGGCACTAACGGGTAATTCATTCATTAAAAACTAATGATTGATTTCACATTACGCCTGCATGATGGCAGCAGGGTTTCCATTCGCTGTAAGTCTCTGGGGGATATTGTCTACTGGTTGGATAAAAGGAAGGAATAAGATAGTAGTTGATATAATAGTTGCTACCAAAAGTAATTGACAAAATAGATTTTGCTAGATGCCGAGCCACCGCCACTGCACTTCTCAACTGCGATGTCATATCCTCTAAACTCTTCCCAAAATTTGCAATCTGCTGATTGAACAATATGCGCCCAAGCTATCAATTGTGCACCAAAAACAGAAATGTTAGATACCATATATGCTACGTTTAGCACCAGTGGGAGAAACTCAATTTATCATATCAGCGATTTGGACTTACAAGGTTTTGGCCAGTCTCATCCAAAATGCCTGTGGGTGCTGAAGCATAGTTCACTCCATTTCAGAATTTCCAATTAACTAATTCTGTTGCATTCTTGTTTCCTGAATTGAAAACAGACTCTATACACAAAGGGAAACATCCTTTGGAATTTCTTTTCAAGGATTTCATTGGAAAATTATATACAAACCAGAAGCTTTAAATCAAATAACCATATAATGCAAACCTAGAAAATCAACAGTGGTCCTGCCATTGCAAAACCTTCCAGTAGGATGGCCTCCAAAGAAATCTATTCCGGCAAGAAGTTAGCTTTGGCAATGCTTGCTATATAGTTGTTTCTTGGCTTTGGAAATGCTTGCTATATAGTTGTTGTTGTGAATATAAACATGTCTTTAACTTCAGCGATGACCTCCCTAGAAATTACTCCAACAGAACAATATGTTACAACAAAAGTTAAATAGGGGATCCATGAAGCTGCCTTGGAATTTAAACACCTTCCCATCACTGCAAAGCCTATCAATTTGGCGAACTCAATGGTAGGAAGTTCCTCCCTAGGTAGTGGGAATCCAGCAGATGCCTCAGCTCCCTAAGTCTCCTTAGTATCCAGACTTTTTGTTCCTTTTCCTATGGTCTAGGGCTAACACCCTCCCTAAAGACTAAAGCCGATTGTTTGAATTCGCTCATATTTATAAAATTTCTTGAATTTTCTAGAATTTCCAAATAACCAATTCTACACATTCTAGTTTCCTCAATTGAAAACAGAGTCTACACCCAAGGGGAAACATCCTTTGGAATTTCTTTTCAAGGATTTCATTGGAAAATTATATACAAACTAGAAGCTTTAAATCAAATAACCATAGAATGCAAACCTAGAAAATCAACAGTGGTCCTGTGATTGCAAAACCTTCCAATAGGATGGCCTCCAAAGAAATATATTCCGTAAGGCAAGAAGTTATCTTTGGCAATGCTTGCTATAAATTTTTTGTTGCCATTATCGATCAGAGAATCGTCGAATATAAACATGGTTGTAACTTCAATTGCGGCCTTCCAAAAATTACGCCAACACAATAATATGTAACAACAAAAGCTAAACAGGGGAGCCATGATGCTGCCTTGGAATTTAAACACCTGATTCCCATCACTGCAAAGCCTCAAATATGTCTCATATACTCAAAACGAGCATACAGTGGCACAAATAAATTAGATGAAATAGGCTGCCAAGACTGCCAGCTGAAAAAATCCATGATCATGCTCCTGCTTTTAAATTCAGTTGCAAATCCTAAGCACAATCACGATAGCTATGGTCACTTGCAAATCTTGGAAGTCTAAATATTTGGGCATAGTTTCGAGAGTCCACCAGCCAACCAAACCTTTTCATGTATCAGAGACACTAATGGGTAATTCGTTCATTAAAAACTAATAATTGATTTCACATTCCGCCTGCATGCTGGCAGCGGGCTTTCCATGCATTGGGCTTATGAATTGGGTTGAATGCATTCAAGAAAGCTAGCATCAAAACAACAATTTTCTTCAAAATGATCGAATCCGACTAAGTTATTAAAAATTAAAATATAAAACGACAAAATTGTTGAAGTTATAATTTCAACGCAGCCCAAAAACCACCGAACGAAACCACAAAACTGCCCAGAAGCATATCGCACCGCTTTTCCGGAAAAGTTGTTTCCGTATTCTTGGCTCCGATGCGATTTGGTGAAGACGCGTGGATCTCACCTGACATCAGCAACTCTGACATATCGGGAGCTATCGTTCACTCAAGTGAGGGCTTCCGATATCTTTCTCCACCGTAGGATCTGCTCCCGTATTTTCGTCCGTTGATTGATTGAAGATGCATACAAGCCTATATTAAAAGCCTTGCGTGGAGTGAATTCAATTTTGTGTTGACCGCCAATAATAATGTAGTTAATGTGCCCGTAGAAGTATTAGTAGGTGATTTAAATTTTAATGTTTTTTTATGTATCAAAGGTATGGTGCATTTAAAGAAAGGCATGGGTGTTAAAAATATTTTACGGCACGTAAAAGTAAGTGTGTTTTTTTATTTTGTTTTCAAAAAAATGAAAAGGGCTCGTGCATTTGACTTTTTGAAAGAGGAACGATGGAGCAGTAAAAAATACAGTGTGCTCTGTATTATTTTGTATGACACACGGGAGGAATTTATGTGTGTGTGTTCGTAGCAGCGAAATGGAACCAGTGATGTAATTTTTTTTTGTGTTGGCCGTAGCGAAAAACCATGTGTGGTTTTGCACAGCAGTGCATAAAGAAGATGGTGGAGCGAATTTTGTAAGCCTGTGTAAATTTTGTTTTACAGCAGTAAACTCATGTAAACTTTTGTTACAGCAGTAAGTTGTTTTTCACAGCAGTGAATATGAAAATGATTTTACAGTGGTAAATCCCTCTCAGTAAAAGAGGATTAAGCTTGTATCAGTTTTTAATGAATAGAATGTTTTAATGGTGGTGAATTACTCTGTTTCTCTGTGAAATTTTTTAAGTCTCCCTGTGCATAAAAGATCCTGGAGTCAAAGAACAGAGCATTGTCTCTGTGTGTGTTTGAATGCTTGGTTTTTGGTATTTTCTCCATGTAAAAATACCCAACAGTGGTATCAGAGCAGGCTTAGGCTCTTTAAAAAAGTTAAAGAAGCTGAAGGGAGAAGGTTGTTGCTGCAGCAAAACTTCTCAGGCAGTTAGAAGACTCAGGCAGCGCAGGATTCAGGTATTCTTCAAAAGCATTTCTTTTGTTATTGCAAAAGACAGTTAGTTGTTTTAAAAAAATACACAGTCAAGGAATGGCTAGCACAAGCATGGGTATGTTCAACACCCAGCTCCCACAATTTAATGGGAAGAACTATGACTACTGGTCAATAACTATGAGAGCTCTGTTTGCCTCTCAAGATTTATGGGAAATAGTTGAAGATGGTTTTGAAGAACCAGCAGATGAAACTGAGTTCAATGCATTAACTCAGGGAGAGAGAGATCTCCTGAAGAGCAATAGGAAGAAGGATGCAAAGGCCATTTTATTGTTGCATCTAGCAGTAGACCAGAGTATATTTCCAAGGATAGCAGCAGCTAAAACATCAAATGAAGCATGGAAAACCCTCAAGACAGCCTATCAAGGCATGGAGAGAGTGAAGACAGCAAAACTACAATTGCTGAGAAAGGATTTTGAAAACTTGAACATGAAGGAGTCAGATAACATTGACTCATTCTTCACTCATGTGATTGGTGTAATCACACAAATGAGAACTCATGGAGAAACCATTGAAGACAGAAGGATTGTGGAGAAAATATTGAGGGTCTTACCCTCAAGGTTTGATGCCATAGTCACCACCATTGAAGAGACAAAGGATCTATCAAACTATTCAGTTGATGAGCTACATGCATCACTGATAACACATGAGCAGAGGTTGAGTAGGAATGAAAACTCATCTCTTGAGCAAGCCTTCAAGACCCAGATGTCCTTTGGAAGAGGAAGAGGTCAAGGAAGAGGAAACAAGAGAGGAAGAGGCAGAAGCCAGAACAGAGGTGGAAGGAACAACCCATCAAATGCACAAGGAAGAGGCAGCAATCCAAATCAGAACCAAGGTCAGGGCAGCAGCCAACAAGGAGGACAACATCATGCTCAAGGACAAAGGTATGATAAATCTAATGTTCAATGCTATTATTGCAAAAAGTATGGACATTATGCAAGTGATTGTAGAAAGAAACAACATGATATGAACAGTAGACAAAATGCAAATGTTACAAGAGAAAACAGTAGTCAAGAAAATGTCCTGTTAGCTTGTAACATGGCTGAAACACATAGTGAAGACATATGGTTTTTAGACTCAGGTTGCAGCAACCATATGACAGGGAATATATCCCTCTTTTCAGCCTTAAATCAGAATTTGAAATCAGAGGTCACACTAGGAACTGATTGTAAAGTGTCTGTTATGGGAAAAGGGGAGATAAAAATATTTACAAAACAAGGAGAAAGGAAAACCATAGCAGATGTCTACTATGTCCCCGGAATGAGATGTAACCTCTTGAGTGTTGGACAGCTTATCCAAAAGGGTTACAATGTTTACTTTGTAAATGATGTGTGCACCATCATGGATATACCACCCAGCAAAAGATGCATTGCTGAAGTGAAGATGACAAGGAACAGGATGTTCCCTCTCCGGATCAGGGCAGACATGAAGAACAAAAGGGAAATGGCGGCGGTCACCCAAGAGGCCTTCCAAAGCGTGCCAAAGGATGAGAACTGGTTATGGCACTTGAGATTCGGGCATCTAAATTTTGGAGGTCTAAACTTATTGAGCAGAAAAGGAATGGTAAAGGGATTACCATTGATAGAGAAGCCAGGTTGTATATTGGGAAAACAACATAGAGAAAGTTTTCCATCAGGGAAGAGCATAAGGGCAAAGACACCCTTAGAGATTATCCACTCAGATTTGTGTGGACCAATGCAAGCTCCATCATTAGCTGGCAGCCTATATTTCTTGACATTCATTGATGATTTTACAAGAAAGACTTGGATATATTTCCTCAAGAACAAAAGTGAAGTCTTTGAGAAATTCCAAAATTTCAAAGCACTTGTGGAGAACCAAAGTGGGCTACACATAAAAGTATTGAGAACTGATAGAGGAGGTGAGTATATCTCAAATGAATTCCTAAAGTTTTGTAGAGAAAATGGAATTCATAAACAGTTTACAACTCGGTACACCCCACAGCAAAATGGAGTTGCTGAAAGGAAGAACAGGACCATCATGGATATGGCGAAGAGCATGCTGAAGGCAAAGCATTTGCCAAATGAGTATTGGGCTGAAGCTGTACATTGTGCAGTTTATATATTGAACAGGTGTCCTACAAAAGCAGTCTTGAACAAAGTGCCAGAAGAGGCATGGACTGGGAGAAAGCAAGGAGTCACCCACATGAGAGTTTTTGGGTGTGTGGCCTATGCACACATACCAGATCAGCTAAGGAGGAAGTTGGACAGCAAAGGGGAGAAATGCATCTTCATTGGATACAGTGATGAATCCAAAGCCTACAGGCTGTACATCCCATCTACCAAGAAGTTCTTTGTAAGCAGGGATGTTCAATTCATTGAGGAAGAAGCTTGGGATGGAAGCATAGAGAAAATAGTGAATGTCAAGAACTGTTTGTCTCATGATGAAGATGAAGAGGAGGTGGCTGAAATGCATCCCCAAACAGCAGCGCCAACACAAGGACAGCAAGGGACACCTTTGAGGATCAATGAGAGTGCTTCTCCAAGTACACCACAAGGACGAAATTCAAGTGCATCATCAAGCACTTGCACACCAAATGAAAGAGGTAGGAAATTTAGAAATCTAAGTGACATTTATGATGAAGGAATGAATTCCTTATTTGCCTTGTATTGTCATGTTGATGTTCCTATTCATTTCGAAGATGCAATTAAAGATAGGAAATGGTTAGAAGCTATGGATGAGGAAATGAATGCCATAGAGAGAAACAAAACATGGGATTTGGTTGAGCTACCAAAAGGCAAAGAAGTCATTGGAGTGAAATGGGTTTACAAGACCAAGAGTAATGCTGAAGGCAAGATTGAAAGGCATAAAGCAAGGCTGGTTGTCAAAGGGTACAAGCAGCAGTATGGGAGAGATTATGAGGAGACTTTCGCACAGGTTGCAAGGATGGAAACCGTGAGAGCAGTGTTGTCCATAGCAGCACAAAACAAATGGAAAGTCTACCAAATGGATGTGAAATCAGCATTCCTAAATGGAGTGTTAATGGAAGAGGTCTATGTGGAACAGCCTCTCGGATATGAGAAGAAAGGTGAAGAGCACAAAGTGTGCAAGTTGAAGAAAGCTCTTTATGGGCTGAAGCAAGCGCCAAGAGCATGGTACAGCAGAATAGATTCATATCTATTGGATAATGAATTTGACAAGTGTGAAGGAGAACCCACAGTCTACATCAAGGAAAAGGATGGTAAAATTTTAATTGTTGTCTTGTATGTAGATGATGTTATTTTCACTGGAAATGATATTTATCTTATTGAGAATTTTAAATCAGTCATGAAGGATGAATTTGAAATGACTGACATGGGTTTGTTGAGATACTTCTTAGGCATAGAAGTAGATCAAAATGAAAAAGGAATTTTTATATCTCAAGCAAGATATGTAAATCAAGTTCTGGGCAGATTTAAGATGGAAGAATGCAAGGCAGCAATCACTCCCACAGTGATGGGATTAAAGCTCAGCAGAGAGGACAGCAGCAAGGATTTTGATCCTAGTTTGTATAAAAGCATTGTGGGCAGCCTTATGTATTTAACAGCAACTAGGCCTGATTTAATGTATGCTGTTAGTTTAATTTCCAGGTTCATGGAGAGGCCGAAGGAGGCACATTGGCAGGCAGCAAAGAGAATTTTGAGGTATGTCAAAGGCACCAAAATGTTTGGAATTTTATATAATGTCTCAGAAAGTTCAGATTTAATTGGATACACTGACAGCGATTGGGCTGGAAGTGTAGATGATCGGAAGAGCACTTCCGGTTATGTTTTTAATATGGGTTTAGGAGCCATCTCATGGGCTTCTAAGAAGCAGTCCATTGTAGCATTGTCTACAGCAAAGGCTGAATATGTGGCAGCTACAGCAGCAGCATGTCAAGCAGTGTGGATGAGAAGAATGTTGAGAAGCTTAGGCCAAGAGCAGGCAAAAGCGACAGTGATCTTTTGTGACAATAGCTCAGCTATTGCATTGTCAAAGAATTCAGTGTTTCATAAGAGAACGAAACACATTGATACAAGGTTTCACTACATCAGAGAATTGGTGAACAATGGAGAAATTGTCTTGGAACATTGCAGGACTCAAGAACAGGTTGCGGACATCTTGACAAAGCCACTGGATCATAGAAGCTTTGAATTTTTAAGAAAGTGTCTCGGTATGACCGAATGGCCAGCAGTTGAAATTAAAGGGGAGTGTTGAAGTTATAATTTCAACGCAGCCCAAAAACCACCGAACGAAACCACAAAACTGCCCAGAAGCATATCGCACTGCTTTTCCGGAAAAGTTGTTTCCGTATTCTTGGCTCCGATGCGATTTGGTGAAGACGCGTGGATCTCACCTGACATCAGCAACTCTGACATATCGGGAGCTATCGTTCACTCAAGTGAGGGCTTCCGATATCTTTCTCCACCGTAGGATCTGCTCCCGTATTTTCGTCCGTTGATTGATTGAAGATGCATACGAGCCTATATTAAAAGCCTTGCGTGGAGTGAATTCAATTTTGTGTTGACCGCCAATAATAATGTAGTTAATGTGCCCGTAGAAGTATTGGTAGGTGATTTAAATTTTAATGTTTTTTTATGTATCAAAGGTATGGCGCATTTAAAGAAAGGCATGGGTGTTAAAAATATTTTACGGCACGTAAAAGTAAGTGTGTTTTTTTATTTTGTTTTCAAAAAAATGAAAAGGGCTCGTGCATTTGACTTTTTGAAAGAGGAACGATGGAGCAGTAAAAAATATAGTGTGCTCTGTATTATTTTGTATGACACACGGGAGGAATTTATGTGTGTGTGTTCGCAGCAGCGAAATGGAACCAGTGATGTAATTTTTTTTTGTGTTGGCCATAGCGAAAAACCATGTGTGGTTTTGCACAGCAGTGCATAAAGAAGATGGTGGAGCGAATTTTGTAAGCCTGTGTAAATTTTGTTTTACAGCAGTAAACTCATGTAAACTTTTGTTACAGCAGTAAGTTGTTTTTCACAGCAGTGAATATGAAAATGATTTTACAGTGGTAAATCCCTCTCAGTAAAAGAGGATTAAGCTTGTATCAGTTTTTAATGAATAGAATGTTTTAATGGTGGTGAATTACTCTGTTTCTCTGTGAAATTTTTTAAGTCTCCCTGTGCATAAAAGATCTTGGAGTCAAAGAACAGAGCATTGTCTCTGTGTGTGTTTGAATGTTTGGTTTTTGGTATTTTCTCCATGTAAAAATACCTAACAAAAATTCAGCATGGAAGCTATAAGGCAATCATAAACAACGCTTCCACTGTACAAATCGATGAAATATCCAGGACAACATCACAGATGGGGCTCACAGAAGCGTCTTTCTGTTCTTCTTCCGATCATGATGAGGATTTCAACAGATTCACCATCGCTTTGGTTGGCCCTAGTTGTTTCTTGACTACATTGAAAATAATCTTGGCATCTGCAAGGGCATCAGAAGGAGCGATTATTTATTTATGTTTTGGAATTGAATACAAATCTGCAACGAATTGGTAACCACTTTTCCCTGATCGAACGGTAATGGGTAATTCGTTCATTAAAAACTAATAATTGATTTTACATTCCGCCTGCATGCTGGCAGCGGGCTTTCCATGCATCGGGCTTATGAATTGGGTTGAATGCATTCAAGAAAGCCAGCATCAGAACAACAATTTTCTTCAAAATGATCAAATCCGACTAAGTTATTAAAAATTAAAATATAAAACGACAGAATTCAGCATGGAAGCTACAAGGCAATCATAAACAGCGCTTCCACTGTACAAATCGATGAAATACCCAGGACAACATCATAGACGGGGCTCACAGAAGCGTCTTTATGTTCTTCTTCCGATCATGATGAGGATTTCAACAGATTCACCATCGCTCTAGTTGGCCCTTGCTGTTTCTTGACTGCATTGAAAATAATCTTGGCATCTGCAACGACATCAGAAGGAGCGGTTATTTATTTATGGTTTAGAATTGAATACAAATCTGCAACCAATTGGTAACCACTTTTCCCTGATCGAACGATTTAGGCTTCTTCATTCGTCTAACATATAATCTTATGGTGCACAATGATGACACATGGACCAGAGGGGAGTTAATTTCAAAAGGGAACGCCTTACGACGTAATTATATTTTAATATAGGAAAATAATAATAATAATATTTATTAAGTTTAAATTATTGTTGGTTTGAATAAAATTAATTGGGTTTAGTTTTTATTAAGTTTTAAGTTTAAATTTGATGAAAGGTTTAAATTTGATTAAAAGAATTCACGAGAATAAGTTTTAAGTTCAAATCTGATACGAGGAGTTCATGACAGCATTACATCTTAAGTCCAAATCTCATAAACAGAGATTAACTATGACATGGTGATGATAGTTTAAAACCTAATCAAAAAATTAAACGATCACAGAATGATGATGCATTATTATTATAATAAATGTTCTTAATCTATCAAACCACCTCGGACATTGCAATATACAATTCTATTCTCAAACCCAGCTATTATTTGTTAACTACTTCCCATCTGTCATGAAACTACATACTATTCATCTTAATGAAGATTAATAACAATTGAATATGGTGAAAGGCATTCACATCTCTTAGTTGCTTAGAAAATGTGCTCTCTGCCAATACTAACCCTCTCTTGTTCCTCTAGATTCACGTGTTGAACATCAAACTTTGTAGATTTCGCAAATGGATTGAATTCGTGGAAGTTCATATATTAAGAGGTGAATAATAAATTGAATATTAGATTGTAGCATAATAGAATTTAATTTTAATGATAAGTTAGCATAATGTAAGAATCAATTATTTAATTTATATAATTTCATTAATTTTAATTTAAACATATATATTATATATTTTTAACAAAATTTGATTATAAAACATTTTAAACTTAAAAAATTAATTTATTAAAACATTAGAAAATTGATTTACATAGCATATTTTTTAATTAAAGGAAGTAATAAATAAATTTGATATAGTAAAATGAAGTTAGTCATTCACTCAAACAAATACTAGCGCAATAATATTGGTAAATGTGGTTGATATACACTCATCAATGCCATTTTGATATGTATATTGACATATAAAAGGTGGAAAATGCCACACATATCAACCACATTTAATAATGTGGTTGTGCTAGTTGATGGTCTATGTGCATGGAGATGATTAATAGACCATGGTTTACTATGGTTGACTATGAATAAATATGTTCAAGTTATGGTTAACAAGGGCTTATTATGGTCATTAGAGAGTTGACTATGGATGACCCAGGTTGTTCACAACTTATTATATTTGACTATAATAGATTATGATTGACTATGGTTTGGTATATTAACCATAGTTGATGATGATGAGCAAGGGTTAAAATGGTTGAATTGATTTCACCATGGCTAACCATAATTTTCCATCATATATTATAGTCATCCATGTTGATAATAGATGGCCATGGTTGACCATGGTCAACGATGGTGAACTAGGTTGAACATGTTTGACCACCTTTTTCTATGTTGAGCATGGGTTGAGCATGGTTTTCAAAGTTTGACAATAACCAACTAGAGTTGACCATGGTTGGGCATAGCTTATCATCATTGACCATCATTTACAATGGCTAACTACAGTGGATGGTTGACCATGGTTGACTATGGTCAACCATAGAAAATAGAGTCAACTATGGTTGAAGATGATTGACCATGATGACCATAGTTGGCCATAATTAAACATGGCGACCATAGTTGGCCATAATTAAACATGGTGACCATAACTAAGTATGGTTGGCCATATTGACTCGTGTTAACAATGATTAACTATGGTTGACCATGGTTGAGTATGGTCGTTATGGTTTATAAGTGCTTACTCATTATCGATTGGAGTTGAGAATGGTTGAATGGTTAACTATATATTGACTATGGTTGATCAAAGATGACCATGTTTGGTAATGATCGACTAAGCTTAACCATAGTTAACTATAGTTGACTAAGATTCACAAGGATGACTATGACTAGCTATGGTAAACCTTAGTTAACCATGATTAGCCATGAATTAAGTTTTGTTTATACACATTACAATGTTAATTTTTTGTTTATCACATTGCAACGTTGATTAGTGTTCGTCACAATGCTATGGGAATCTTTTTCTCATCAGATGTGACAATGATTTATGTTCATCGCATTGTTATGTCGATTTTTCTTCATTGGATTATGACATTGAAATGTGTTCAATACATTGTGACATTGATAATTATTTGTCGTATTACAATTTTGGTTTTTAAACATGGTTGCCTATGGGTGAAAACATGAAGTTGGGTTACACTTTTTGGCAAGTGAGGTCCATTTGTTGATGAAAAAATTCACCTTGGTCAAGCCATTTTAAATGTTCGATCAAGCAATCTTTAAGCCCTTGATTGAGCTATTTGAGGGCTTAAAAAAAAACCTTCAATCAAGCTCATGTGTAACTTGAGGTTATACATGATCTCGATCAAGCCAACTTTTTGAAATTTTCCACCAAAAAAAGTTGGGCGGGGAATTAGAAAAAAATGGAAAATAATATATATATACCAAGCATATCAAGGACCAAGCGAAAGGAACACATGCATTGAACCATCAAGCAATACCAAGACCATCGAAGACCCCACAACACTATGCCATGCGGAGGAAAAGACAAAGCACGCCAAGAGTGCATCCATCACTCAGCAGCGCAACAGCTTGACATGGACACCACAATTAACCAGTACATGTCAGCATTTTCATTTCGAGTTGTGTCATGATCTGTCTCGACCACATCACCATTATGAGCCATATCCATTGTAACTAAATGTAATGTAAAGTGAAGTCAAATGGACGCACATAGAAGTCGAAAAGTCATGTTAGTTGAAGAGTCACGAGGGTAGTCCAAGATTCAAAAGGGTAAAGCATCACCATTTGCTAGATATACCCCTCCCATTGTATGAGAAAGGAATTTTCACCTTGGCTCCTCCCACATAGCCTTGAGATTCTGTAGTCTGTTCTTTGAGGAGCGAGGAGTAGCTCCAATTTCCCACTACTGGGACTAGTGATGTATGGTGTTATCACTCAGGTTGTCCCTTGGCTCCTTAAGGGATACGACCGAGGTAACCACAAACCAATCTTTGGGCTGCAGGTCCTAGCCTACCTGCAGTCAGAGAGGGCTCTCTCTTTAAAATTTAACTTTGTTTTGGGTTGATTTTAGGCTAGTTATGGTGTACATGGGTTTTGTTTTGATTTTGGTCGGAAGGATGATGTTTTTCAAGCAGAGTTGGGATGCATAGTGTGAGAAGTTCAAACCATTGGGCATGGAGTCATGGATTAGGGCTTGTTGTTGCATTTTCTTGGTCACAAGAGGAATATAGAGCAGGATAGCTACACATAGAACAATATTAGGCTGGAATAAAGATGGAATGAAGGTCAGAGATGAAAGGCAACTAAGAATATTTCATTAGCTAATAGAGAGGGAAGGTGGATGAAAGTTTGTCTAGGAGCAGTCAAGAATTCCTAAAAAAAACAGTCATATGTGAAAGAAACAGGGTAAATATGATCATTTAAGTATGCATATTCATAACCATTTCTGAAGAAAACATATAGAAATAACAAGAACTGAGCATAGGGTGTAGTCAAGCAAAACCTAAGCTATTATTTTTTCTTGCTATTTAGATGGTAACACAATAGTGCATAAACATATGTAAACAGGAAACAGAGTTAGGAAAACACTTATTGAGCCATGTAGTAGCATAGGAATTCCACAATCACTCTTTGACCATTAAATAACACAAGAGTCAGTTCTTCATCCAAAGCGTTCCAGCAGTCTTTGATTACAAAGCTCTCAAAAACATACAACGCAAGTCTAGAATGAGGATTATCAACCAACCAACCCTTTAAACAATGAATTAGGGTGGTTTATATAGAGAAAATATCCAAAAATATCTATTACAGCAGACCTTAAACAGGTCTGAGGGAAATGAGTTCTTTAACCTAATCTTATCCTGAAATTAATGCAAGAAAATATCTTTTGAGCTGTGCTGGAGGCAGCTACATCAAAATGAGTTAATATCTATCCTTATGGCTCTGTGCTGTTCATTTAGCCATAACTGTGCTTTGGGTTTTGATCCCCTGCTCTTGAGTGGCTTTGATGTGCATTAACTGTGATCTGAGAACCTTAAATGGCTTCACCGCTTTTTTTGACTTTGCTTGGTAGCCTTTAATGTTCACCTGCTTTGGTATTGCCGATCTGATACTCTTTGCCGCTTCACTAATACTCTTCAATTTAATCTGGGCTTCATCTTTCCTCTGATACTCTTTCACAGTTGATTCAGGCCACTTTCTCTCTCTTGATACGTTTGAAACTGTCGAATTGCCCCCTTTCTGCCCTTTCAAGGAAAAAATAGTTGCTGCAAATGTTTTTCGTGGCCTCTAGAATGCTATCGGCGTTGCCCGATTAAATATGAACCTTTATGAAGAAATCCTGTCAAATTGCGAATTTTTGGGTTTTGCAGGTAGCCGAGCAATAGGCAGCCTTCCATTTTGATCATTTTTTCTTAGCAACACGCGATTAGCGCTAAGCGCTAATCGCACATAAAAAACTGCCTCAGTTTCTCATTCTGGGCATCCTTCGCTGCGATTTTCGCCCTTCGTGCCTTTTTTCAGTGATGACATCAGCATGATGTCAGCGGTGGGTCCTGGTACGGTAGTGACATGGCAGGGTGACGTGGTGGCTAACGGAGGCAAATGCAGTGGTGGTGACACGTAGCAGTGGGGGGGTTGACGCAGAGGTGACGTAGTGCTGACGTGGCGTTAATGTCAGGGGCGGATAGATAGAAGGCGGTTTGTGGTTTCATCGAACTGCCTTCTGTACGAGAGAGGTAATTGTCAGAGGAGCTCCGATGCAATCAAGGGTAGACACACGTCCATTGCACGGTGGGGAAACCGCTAGCCCATCGGAGGCTAACCGTCGGATGTCAGGGTGGCTCCGAAATCGCCGAGAGCCGTCGGATCTGGGAGGGAGGATCGGAGGGCTGTCGGAGCGCGGAGCTGGCGGCAGGTTTATGTGCGGGGCCCCCCCCGAATATTAAATTAATATTTGCACGACAAGGCTTTCAAACTTTGGATTTGTGGGTAATGTGGGTTTTACATAGTTTGTGCACCGAGGGTATAGTTTAATCAAAATATTTAAACCAAACCTGGAAATGTGAGTGTGCAGGGTAAAATATTTAAGGTTTATGGGTAAGAGAGGGGAAGGGAATGGTTATTAGTTTAGCCAGAGGTTAAGCTAACTCCTGGTTTAAGACGCAGAAAGGCTAATGCTAAGCCCCAAATGGACTTAGCATTTCTCCATACTGATGTTACAGGGCTATAGTGCCAGGGGATAGGAATATGTACATAGGGGAGCTATTTAGTGCTTTTTAGTGAGGGGGAGGGGAAATAGATAGGGATTTACATAATAATGTTAGAAGTTAATATGAATTTGTGAGGTGAAGTGTAGGGGGCTAAGTTTGTGAACTGAAACTTAGGCATAGGGAGTGAATGAACTACGGAGAAATGATTTTTACACAAGAAATGTGGCTTCTTTTCACTAAAGAAAGTCAAAGCTTGACTTTGTATTTTACAAAAATGAAGTGGTAATAGGACTGGTTGGGCAGATCCCAAGGTCCTCAAGGGGATATTAGTGAGTGATTTGGGGAATAAGAAGAAGGGGGAATTAGACATGCCTCGTTTGAGCTCCTCCAAATGAAAAATTGCCTCATAATTGTGATCTGAATAGATACAACACTTAAAAACATGAAATGGATCACATAGCTTGATTCTGCAACCACAAAACTACTTACCCAGCCTACTTACCTAGCATTTTTTCTTCTTTTGCATGGGTGCACTTGGACTTGCAGACCCTGATTATCTTCTTTTATTTTAACTGCCCTCCTATCTAAATGTACCCTTATATCTTCCAAGGGCCCAGATTAAGCAGTTAAGCTCCTTCATTTCTCTACCTAGCTACTGATCTGCCAAGCTTAAGCTGTTTGGACAGATATTCATTCTCTATCTTCTAAAACAAGCAATTTAAACCTAGGGAAGCCAAGATTAAGCTGTTTGACTTTCCCTTATCTGTAAAACTCTTCAAAAATGGTATGATTCTTCAAAATGGAACTTCTTGGAAATATGGAACCTTGTAGCGTGAAAAGATGACATATTTGGCATGTAAAATAGTCAATCATGAAATATGAAACCTATTGCAATAGGAGGCTAACAGTGGCTCCACTTGGGGATGGTTTTTTAGGATGAAAAGCCAAGAACAGCAGGTCAAAATGCCTTGATCTTCACTTGTTGCTGTAAACTTAAAATTTCCTTCTTGTCAATGCCTTTGACTGAATTCTCATAAGCTGATATGCATTATTCTTTTGAGCTGAATTGCTGAAACATTACAACCCTGCTTCTTGCCTTTTGGGTGCTTGTAAACATATTGCAATCTGCTTGAGCACTTCTTTGGAATTTTTTTTATTTTTAAAACAGAGATTTGAAATAGAGCTTCCCTTGATCTTTCCTTCAAAATTTGCTGCGTTGTTCCCTCTTATTGGCTTGCTATAAAAAGGTGCTAAAAATACAAATATTAATGTACAGATAGTATACAGAACTGTGCTGCCTTCAACAAATGGGATCATGATAGTGCTTTAGCATTCAGCCATTGACAGGGCCTTCTTCAGCTGTGATGCCATCTAAACTCTTCAGAAAATATGTGTTGTTACCTTGAACAACAGATTTAATAAAGGGGCATTTCCACAAGAAATCAAACTTGCCATGCTTTCCTTTGTCCTCTCTTCTTGAATCCCATCTTAAGACTTTGTTGCCTATGTAGAAATCTCCAGCCTTGGTTCTTTTGTCAAACATTTTCTTGAGCTTCTTTTGTAAAATCTGAGCTCTGTCGTACACTTTCTCTCTTGTTTGCTGCAAATGGATGGTTTGGTTTATTCTTCTTTGGATATCATTTGGCTCTGCCTGCATCTCTTGCAGCAATTTGACAACAGGAATTCCCAAAGAAGAGGGGAACTTGGCCTCCATGCCATAGAATAACTCATATGGGCTCATCCCTATGGACCTCTTGGTTGACAATCTGTCTGCCCATAGGGCATTTACAAGCTTTTTGTGCCAGTTCTTCTTGTTCTCCTCCAAGACTTTCTTAATGATGTTAATCAGACTCTTGTTGGATGATTTGGCCAAGCCATTACCTTGAGGGTAATAGGCCATGGAGTGACCCAAGGTAATGTGGAATTTGTGGCAAAAACTGATCATTTTCTTGGATTTGAAGGCAGCAGCGTTATATGTAATGATCTTCTCAAGACAGCCAAATCTGGACAAAATGTTGGTTTCAAGGAATTGGATAATGGTGGAGTCATTGGCTTGCCTACATGGGATGGCTTCAATCCACTTGGTAAAGTAATATGTGGCCGTTAGAATCCACTTATGCTGGCCAGAAGAGGATGGATGGATTTCTCCAATGAAGTCCAAACCCCATTGTTGAAAAGGCTTCTCGGTTGAAATGGGTTTAAGGGGCAAGGGCAGAAGCTTTCTTTTGCCTTCAAAGATTTGGCATTTGTGGCATGAAACAACAAACTTTCTCACATCAACAAACAAAGAGGGCTAATAGAAACCAGCCCTTAGTATCTTATCAACAGTGGACTTCCAATATAAGTTCCCTCCACAGTCCCCTGCATGGAATTCTTTCATGACACTGTCAGTTTCATTCATAGTTAGACAATTCAACAATATTCCTTCATGATTTTTCCAAAACAGGGCACTATCTAAGACACAAAACTTTGATGCTTTCATTTTTAAAAATCTCTTTTTGGTTCTAGACAACCCTAGAGGAGCACACAGGTTTAAAAATATAAAAGATATATCAGCATACCATGGGGATTGCAAAAAAGCTTGACTGATCTGTGGAGTCGCCAGCTCCTGTTCATTGTCCAGTTGATTAATATCTAAGGCTTGAAAATTAGTTTCGGACATCAGTTTGGCTAAAAATTGTCCCTTTATCAGCTTGGTGGGTTTTATCTCAATGTCATACTCAAGGATATTGGAAATCCACTTGCCTCTTTTGCCCTCTATGCCCTCTTGAGTTAATATGTCTTTTACAACAACATTTGGTACATAAACAATCACATGTGAATATAAAATGTAAATTCTGAAATCTTTGATTGCTTTAACAAGGGCATATGCTTGCTTATCCATAATTTGGTACTTCAAGGGTGCATCTGTAAGGGCTCAGCTGAAAAAGGCAATTGGCTTTTCATTTCCCTGATCATCTTTCTGCAAAAGAACAACAGCAATGGTGTGTTCAGATGCAAATGAAAAAATGATGAAATCCTTATCAAATTGAGGACTTGTGAGGACTGGGGCTTGGGTTAAGGCAGATTTTATGCCCTCAAATGCTTGCTTGGCCTCTAAAGTCCATTTTACCTTCTAATCCTTCTTTAACATTTTATTTAGCATTCTTATCAGCTTGGCCAAGTTTGGGATAAATCTCCTTAGGAAATTGATCTTTCCTAGGAATGCTTGCAACTCTTTGATGTTTCTTGTATAAGGGATTTTAAGGATGGCTTGAATTCTTTCAGGATCAATTCTAATCTCGTATTTTGAAATGATATGGCCTAGTAATTTGCCTTCTTCAAGGCCAAATAAAGACTTGTTGGGGTTCAAGGAAATGCCATATTTCCTACATG
This sequence comes from Pinus tabuliformis, assembly GCA_031772625.1. Taxonomy (NCBI): domain Eukaryota; kingdom Viridiplantae; phylum Streptophyta; class Pinopsida; order Pinales; family Pinaceae; genus Pinus; species Pinus tabuliformis. Next base: position 1,334,357,107 of record CM062804.1, on the reverse strand, counting down.
TTAGGAACACTTGTCTCAAATGTTTTAGGTCCTCTTGATCAAATTTTGAGAAAGGAGTAAGGTCATCAAGGTAAACCACTAGGAAATCATGGATTTCCTTGGCAAATGCAATGTCCATGGCCCTTTGAAAGGTAGCACCTGCATTCTTTAGTCCGAAAGGAATCTTCACATACTTAAATGTTCCCCATGGTGTTGTAAAGGTTGTCTTGTCTTGGTCATCCGGGTGAACAAGTATTTGATTAAAACCCAAAAAGCCATCTAGAAAAGAATTTATTGAAGACCCCACTACTCTTTGTATAATGTGGTCCATTTTTGGCAGTGGGTAGTGATCTTTAAGGGAGAATTGGTTCAGATTTCTCAAGTCCACACATAGTCTGATCTCCCCTATTTTCTTCCTTGTGGGAACAAGATTGTATACCCATTATGAAAATCTAATGGGTGCTATGATACCAGCCTTAAACATTCTTTTCACTTCTTTCTCAATCAAAGGGAGAAGCACAAGATTGATTCTCCTTAGTTTCTGTTTGAAGGGCTTTTGATTTGGTTTTAAGGGAATGGTATGTTGAATAATAGAGGTGTAATAGGACTTAAGGTCCTCATAACTCCAGGCAAATACATCTTGAAAATCTTTAAATAAATCAACATATTTTGGTTTTTGATCGGGAGGCAAAGACTTGGACAGTTTAATCATTTTGGGCTTCTCTGTTGTCCCAATATTACAGTCTTCCACAGTAGCATTTGAGGGCTGCATCTTTGGCTCTTTGGGGACATCATTTGAATCAAATATGTCTTCTAATGGAGTGAGGCCAACAGGTAAAAAGTTGTCCTTTAAATCAATGAATTCAGCCTCTGCTTCAGCTATTTCATCTAAATGCATTTGCTTCAGCTCTTTCATGTTTTTCTCATTAAAAATGGTTGGGTGCAGCATTTGATTTGCTGCTTCAGTTGTTATAGTTTTCTCATTTTGGCTCATTTGCTATTGTGGGTCATCCATGGCATCTTCATCAATGTTTAAGCTTGAGAATTCTCACTGTAAGGTAAGAAAATTGTTGATTTGAGCATCATCCTCAAACACTTGCCAACCTTTGATATTGTTAGGGACAACAGGCATGTGCTTTATCTCAGTAGTAAAGTGGTAACTGGGCTCAAAAGGCAGCTTGCAAGTGCTAGCAAATGTAGCTAGACTATGAGCATGCATGTTATGGTTTCTAGAAATCTTAGCAAGCTTGGATTCGGTGAAGGAATTGAGTATTTCTGTGGCAGCAGACCTATAAGCTCTTAGCCTATTGTCATTAGTAACAAAGTTACCTTTCATCTGTTGAATGATCAAATCGTAGTCACCTAGAATAGACACTTTTGCAGCTCCTAGAGCTTTGAGCAGTTTAAGGCCTAAAAAGAGAGCCTCATACTCTGCCATGTTATTGGTGCATTTGAAGTTTAGTTTGTAAGCATGACCCTCTACATGGATATTATGTGTATTGTGAATCCATATTCCTGCCCCTGCTCCTAGCTTATTAACAGAACCATCAAACTCTAAATACCATGTGATTTCTTGCTTGTGGTTAGTATTAAGAGTTTCAGTCATTTTAGGATTGGGTGGACCTTGGTTTTGTGCTTCATGTGGTTCTTCTTGTATACTGGTTGCACTAATTGTTTTAACAGTTTCATGGGTATGGGCAATTGACTCTTGATTGATGCATGTTTCTTGTTCTAAAGGCAAAGGCTTCTCATCAGTGGGAGGGCAGCTATCATTGTTGAACAATATAAAGGAATCCATATCAGAATGGATTGAGTAAATGGGAAAGTTTTGGGGTTTTTCCTCACTACTTACCACATACTTCATCAGTGTTTCTCTGTACAGTCTCTTTGGTTGCCCAAAGACTGAAATAGTGACATAGGAGAGGTCTAGCTGGAGAGATACTTGGAGTTTTGCTCCCCAAGATCTTGATAAAAGCATGCCATATTTTGGTGGAATGTCAGCAACCACCATGTCCATTAGGATCGTTTTGTTGGGAAATTGGACTAAAGACACACAAAGGTCTTTGATTAAGCCTAAACACTTGACCTGGCTAGAATCAAATGAGAATAAGTCTTTGTAGGGTCTAGTGATATCAAGGTTTAGCTTCTCGATTACAGCTTTGGGCATTAGATTGTGTGAAGCACCTGAATCAAACATAGCATTGTGCAACACTTTATCATGAGTGTGCAAACTGACATAAAAGGGTAGAATAGCTCCATGTCCTGATTTACCATTGACTTCAGGACCAAAAAGTAATTCAGGTTGATTATCTAAGACATTAACATCATCCCTGTTCTCTGGCATTTGCAGTGATCTTTTGATTTGCTGTCTATACACATCATGTTTGGAAAGCTCAGAGAGAGGAATAGATATCTTTAATTTACCAATTTCTGCTTCTAAATCAAAAGGTTTTTCTGACTGTGTTTTAGTATTGTGACTGGCAGATTTTCCCTTTTCAATTGTATTTTCAGTGATCTTCTCTTGGTTATCAGTGACTTCTTGAGATTTCTCTGTTTTGGGAAGGCTTTGAGGAGTGCTATTTACATTGTCTTTTGACGGAAAGGATACAAAAGGCTGGTTATTAGAGGGTTGCATGTCAGATACATCCTCTATGGTCACTTCCTTTAATTTTGGATCTGTTTTATCAGCAGGTTCTGTGATAGCGGCCTTGTCTTTTACTTTCTTAGCTTGCTTGGCATCCTTTGGCTTGATGGGATCAGACACATCAATGGTTCTTGTTCTCAATTTGTATTGTTTATGGACTTCATAGACAACTGAATCATAGCCTTGTTTGAAGTCAAAGGACTCTCCAGACTTGGTCTGAAATTGCTTTATATCATGGTCATCTTGGTCTTCTTGGGTTAGGAATACTTGTTGTTCACTTTTCAAACCCATCAAGTTTATGTGAGTGTCTTCTGTCTGCTCACTAGATGTGGATGCTTCAGCATAGTTTTCATGAAAAGGAGGTCTTATATCATGGTCAGGATTTGCCCTTCCAACGTTTGGGTTCTGATTTTTTCTAAAGTTTGGATTTCTGATAGGATTGTTTTGTTGTCCTTCCCATGAGGCTTTTCTTTCAATAGTTCCCATTCTATTTTCAAAGTTGTCCATACCTTTGATGATTGTGTCCAATTTTTGCTCAAAGGCTGAAGGTTCATCTTTGAAAGTGGTTCTTCTCTCAGCTCTTGCTCTATTTCACTTGGCAATCAGATTTGCCTCCACACTAACAGCTACATTCTGCATGTCTGCTAAGGTTTGAGGGGCTCTTTCTCTTAACTGATAAGCCATGTCTAAATCAAATCCATCAGGGAATTTGTATAACGCAAGATCAGGTGGAGGTCTCAGGTTTTGTGGAATAGTGTTGTAAACATTGTTAAACCTAGCACAATAGTCTAAGATAGCTTCTTGAGGACCTCTTTTGATAGTGTCATACTCGGACAATATGTGCAGAGCATCTTTCTTCTTCTCCCACCTACTGAGAAATGCTTGGTAAAAGGCATCTGGGTTAGCTATGGAATTTGCAGCAAGTGCTCTAAACCAGGGCCTTACATCTCCTGTTAAACTTTGGACAAAAATCTTCATTCTTACACTATCATCATCTATTTCATAACTCTCAAAAAAGTCCTGCATTTTCTTGGTATGTTGCAGGGCTATGGCAGAACTAGTAGCATCGAAGTATGTGATTTTGGTTTGATAATCCTGAGGCATAGCCCCTGGATTTGCATGTAACTGTAAGGGTGCATATCTGTTAGCCATATTTACAGGGATAAGTGGAACAACTGGAACAACTGTAATAATAGTGGTGGTGGTGGTAGTATGCCAAGTGAATGGAGGTGTGGAAAAGGTGCTTGGAGAGGTGGATGATGAACAAGGGGAAGTAGGGGTTGAACGAAACAAAACTTTAATAGTGGTTGGAAAACAGCTTGGTTGAACTATTTCAGGACTAGAATTAGCAAACACTTCTTGTTTTTTTTTGCTAAGGTTTCTAGAGATTAAATTGGGATTTTCAAAAACAGTCGGTGGATTTGGGTTTGGATTTGACCTAGTATTATGTGTTTTCTTCTTGAGAGCCAACTTCTAACTTGTTTTTTGGAATTTTCTGAATAAGTTCCCCAGTGGAGTCGCCAATGATGTTATCACTCAGGTTGTCCCTTGGCTCCTTAAGGGATATGGCCGAGGTAACCACAAACCAATATTTGGGCTATAGGTCCTAGCCTACCTGCAGTCAGAGAGGGCTCTCTCTTTAAAATTTAACTTTGTTTTGGGTTGATTTTAGGCTAGTTATGGTGTACATGGGTTTTGCTTTGATTTTGGTGGGAAGGATGATGTTTTTCAAGCAGAGTTGGGATGCATAGTGTGAGAAGTTCAAACCATTGGGCATGGAGTCATGGATTAGGGCTTGCTGTTGCATTTTCTTGGTCACAAGAGGAATATACAGCAGGATAGCTACACATAGAACAATATCAGGCTGGAATAAAGATGGAATGAAGGTCAGAGATGAAAGGAAACTAAGAATCTTTCATTAGCTAACAGAGAGGGAAGGTGGATGAAAATTTGTCTAGGAGCAGTCAAGAATTCCTAAAAAAAACAGTCATATGTGAAAGAAACAGGGTAAATATGACCATTTAAGTATGCATATTCATAACCATTTCTAAAGAAAACATATAGAAATAACAAGAACTGAGCATAGGGTGCAGTCAAGCAAAACCTAAGCTATTCTTTTTTCTTGCTATTTAGATGGTAACACAATAGTGCATAAACATATGTAAACAGTAAACAGAGTTAGGAAAACACTTATTGAGCCATGTAGTAGCACATGAATTCCACAGTCACTCTTTGACCATTAAATAACACAACAGTCAGTTCTTCATCCAAAGCGTTCCAACAGTCTTTGATTACAGAGCTCTCAAAAATATACAACGCAAGTCTAGAATGAGGATTATCAACCAACCAACCCTTTAAACAATGAATTAGGGTGGTTTATATAGAGAAAATATCCAAAAATATCTATTACAACAAACCTTAAACAGGTCTGAGGGAAATGAGTTCTTTAACCTAATCTTATCCTGAAATTAATGCAAGAAAATATCTTTTGAGCTGCGTTGGAGGCAGCTACATCAAAATGAGTTAATATCTGTCCTTATGGCTCTGTGCTGTTCATTTAGCAATAACTGTGCTTTGGGTTTTGATCCCCTGCTCTTGAGTGGCTTTGATGTGCATTAACTGTGATCTGAGAGCCTTAAATGGCTTCACCGCTTTCTTTGACTTTGCTTGGGGGCCTTTAATGTTCACCTGCTTTGGTATTGCCGATCTGATACTCTTTGCTGCTTCACTGATACTCTTCAATTTAATCTGGGCTTCCTCTTTCCTCTGATACTCTTTCACAGTTGATTCGGGCCACTTTCTCTCTCTTGATACGTTTGAAACTGTCAAATTGGCCCCTTTCTGCCCTTTCAAGGAAAAAATAACTGCTGCAAATGTTTTTCGTGGCCTCTAGAATGCTATCGGCGCTGGTCGATTAAATATGAACCTTTTTGAAGAAATCCTGTCAAATTGCGAATTTTTGGGTTTTGCAAGTAGCTGAGCAATAGGCAGCTTTCCATTTTGATCATTTTTTCTTAGCGATGCGTGATTAGCGCTAAGCGCTAATCGCACATCAAAAACTGCCTCAGTTTCTCATTCCGGGCATCCTTCGCTGCGATTTTCGCCCTTCGCGCCTTTTTTCAGTGATGACGTCAACATGACGTCAACGGTGGGTCTCAGTACGGCAACGACGTGGCAGGGTGACGTGGCGGCTAACGGAGGCAAATGCGGTGGCAGTGACACGTAGCAGTGGGGGGGTCGACACAGAGGTGACGTAGTGCTGATGTGGCGCTGACGTAAGGGGCGGATAGATAGAAGGCGGTTTGTGGTTTCATCGGACTGCCTTCTGTACGAGAGTAGTAATAGTTAGAGGAGCTCTGATGCAATCAAGGGTGGACATGCATCCATTGCACGGTGGGGAAACCACTAGCCCGTCGGAGGCTAACCGTCGGACGGCAAGGTGGCTCCGAAATCGCCGAGAGCCATCGGATCTGGGAGGGTGGATCAGAGGGTTGTCAGGGCGCGGAGCTGGCGGCAAGTTTATGTGCGGGGGCCTGCCCAGATATTAAATTAATATTTGCGCGACGGGGCTTTCGAACTTTGGGTTTGTGGGTAATGTGGGTTTTACATAGTTTGTGTGCCGAGGGTATAGTTTAATCAAAATATTTAAACCAAACCCGAAAATGTGAGCGCCCAAGGTAAAATATTTAAGGTTTATGGGTAAGAGAGGGGAAGGGAATGGTTATTAGTTTAACCAGAGGTTAAGCTAACTCCTGGTTTAAGACGTGGAAAGGCTAATGCTAAGCCCCAAATGGACTCAACATTTCCCCAAACTGATGTTACAGGGCTATAGTGCCAGGGGATAGGAATATGTACATAGGGGAGCTATTTAGTGATTTTTAGTGATGGGGAGGGGAAATAGATAGGGATTTACATAATAATGTTAGAAGTTAATATGAATTTGTGAGGTGAAGTGTAGGGGCCTAAGTTTGTGAACTGAAACTTAGGCATAGGAAGTGAATGAACTGCGGAGAAATGATTTTTACACAAGAAATGTGGCTCTGTTTCACTGAAGAAAGTCAAAGCTTGACTTAGTATTTTACAAAATTGAAGTGGTAACAGGACTAGTTGGGAAGATCCCAAGGTCCTCAAGGGGATGTTAGTGAGTGATTTGGGGAATAAGAAGAAGGGGGAATTAGACATGCCTCGTTTGAGCTCATCCAAATGAAAATTTGCCTCATAATTGTGATTTGAATAGATACAACACTTAAAAACATGAAATGGATCACATAGCTTGATTCTGCAACCACAAAACTACTTATCTAGCCTACGTACCTATCATTTTTTCTTCTTTTGCATGGGTGCACTTGGACTTGCAGACCCTGATTATCTTCTTTTCTTTTAACTGCCCTCCTATCTAAATGTACCCTTATATCTTCCAAGGGCCCAGATTAAGCAGTTGGGCTCCTTCATTTCTCTACCTAGCTACTGATCTGCCAAGCTTAAGCTGTTTGCATAGATATTCATTCTCTATCTTATAAAACAAGCAATTTAAACCTAGGGAAGCCAAGATTAAGCTGTTTGACTTTCCCTTATCTGTAAAACTCTTCAAAAATTGTATGATTCTTCAAAAATGGAACTTCTTGGAAATATGGAACCTTGCAGCATGAAAAGATGACATATTTGGCATGTAAAATAGTCAATCATGAAATATGAAACCTATTGCAATAGGAGGGTAAATGGACGCACATAGAAGTCGAAAGTCATATTAGTTGAAAATTCATGGGAATTTGAACAGTCACGAGGGTAGTCCAAGATTCAAAAGGGTAAAGCATCACCATTTGCTATATATACTCGTCCCATTGTATGGGCAAGGAATTTTCACCTTGGCTCCTCCCACATAGCCTTGAGATTCTGTAGTCTTTTCTTTGAGGAGCGAGGAGTAGCTCCAATTTCCCACTACTGGGACTAGTGATGTATGATGTAAAAATGTGTCTTGGGACTTTTTCTTAATTCAAAATCTTGTTAAGGCCAACATGTTTTCACACATATTTTGTAGATGTTTGTAAGACTACTCTTTAAACATTTGAAATGGATGTTTTCTTAACCTATACTAAGATATTTGAATTACTTTGGTTATTGGAGTGCTTACATTTCTAAAGATGTGTTGTATTTCTTATCACTGTTGTCTCGTCCTTGTGGACTACTACGTAGGGCATTAGACAAAATATTCTTATTTATTGGTTATAATGACTGTCACCTTTGTGTGGACTACTCTGCTGGATGGTGTATGTGTTTTCCCTTGTACTTTGGTTTTAACGACTACGACATCCACTGTAGACTACTTTGCTGGATTTTGGGCAAACCCTTGTTGGTTCGCATGTGTCTCTACCTGGGTGGTACTATTACCTCTTGTAGAAATTTCACCATAGATTAAATTGATTATGCAATGTACTAAAGCAAAATTCTTAATCTACTTCTATAATCAAACTTGCAGAAGCTTAATCGATTTTGAGCAAGATCAACTACAACAAATATAACAACGAAGAAGGTTCAATCACACATGAAACACAGAAGAATACTCTGGGGAAAGCCTTAGCTAAAAACCCCGCTATCTGTATTATCATACAAGCAGAAATATCTTAGCATTACACACAACTTTAGCTCTCAAGCTATCCAGCTCTCAATACAATCCCTCACTATTGCTCATAGAGAGAATAGACAACACATATGCCTTCCTTCATTCCTCCAAGCCTCCTATTTCATTGCGCAGTTTCTCTTGGGTCCTCAAGCTGCCACCTGTGTGTAATAATCACCTCACACACTGCTCTAACCTCTGAAATAACTGCGCAATCCTGAAGGAATGAATTCCTTCTGCATACAAGAGATATTCACATGGGAATATTCTAGCAACTGATAGTACATTGTCCCTTCCTTTAATCTCAACTGGTTATCTGTCTGAACTGACATGCATGAGTTATTTATGAGAGAATATTCAGTTATCTGGAGAACACTAGTTGCATGCATGCATGCATTAACTAACTGAACTCACAATTAGTTCCTCAAACTGTTTAGAACTAATTTAGCTAGACTTAAACCAGTTAAATGAGCTAACTAATTAAAACTCAAATACAACTCATCCTTATCTATTTAATTAAGGGATAACTTCCTCAATCAAAGTTATAACTGTTGCATGTCTTCACATAGATTTCATATTTGATTTTCTCCAACTAATTAACTCAAGATGAATTAATTAATTATTTTTCAAATAGCTGTTGAGACCAAATTCGAATTTTAATTCTCAATTTTAATTCAAGGACAAATTAAAATTGGAATATATCCTGAAATGCTATGTATAGAAATTCTATTTTTAGCATTTCTTGTTGCTATTTTCAACACTCCCTCTCAACAAGAAAGGGATTATGTCACCCCGATCCTGTCGCTGTGGAACTCAAATTTACACTTTGACAATGTCTTAGTAAAAATGTCAGCATCTTGCTCCTCGGTCAAAATATACTACAACAACATGATCCTCCTCGCCACACAGTCTCTGAGATGATGATATTGAATGTCTATGTGCTTGGACCTGTCATGAAATACTTGATCCTCAGAGAGTTTGATACAACTCTGATTATCACAATAGATCACAGTTGGATCCATCCTATGATCAAACAAACCAACTAGAATTTTTCACATCCAAATGGCCTCACATGCTGCCTCACTGGCAGCCATGTATTCAACCTCTGCTGAGCTAAGTGCAACTAACCTCTGTTTCCTATTGTACCAAGAAACTATAGCTAGACCAAGGTCGAAAATTCCTCCTGATGTGCTCTTCCAATCTGATGGACTCCCTACCCAATCTGCATCTGTGAAGCCCTATAACATCATTCCCTTCGATCATCTGTACCATAATCCATACTTATATGTACCTCTGAAGTATCTCAAAACAAGCTTCACTGCCTTCCAAAACAACTTGGTAGGCTAAACCATAGCTTGACTCAGCTAGTTCACAATAAAGCACAAATCTGGTCATGTGTTCACTAAATACATCAATGAACCCACAAGCTACCAATACATAGTAGGCTCTACTACTTCTCCTAAAGTAGCATCCTCCTTGCTCCAATTACCTGCTAGAGGAGTCTGCATGGGCTTGCACTTCTCCATGTGGAATCTCCAAAGTATCTCATTGGCATACTTGCCTTGAGATACAAACACTTCCCCATCCTTCTACCACACTTCCATGCCTAGAAAGTAGTGCATGAGACCCATGTCTTTCATCTCGAACTCTCTTGCAAGGTCCTCGTTGCAAGACATGATCAACTGATCATCACCTTTTAATATCAGATCATCAACATAAAAGACAATGATCAAATGCTTACCTTCCACCATGATGTGGTACAAGTTCACATCTGCTTCACTCTTTGTGAAGCCCAACCCGATGAAGTACTTGTCGATCTTGGTGTACCAAGCATGAGGTGCTTGGTTAAGCCTATACAAATCTCTCCTGAGTTGGCACACATGTGACTCACGATCGAAGGTCTCAAATCTTTTCGGTTGTTCTGTGTACACCTCTTCCTCAATCTTGCCATTAAGGAATGCAGTCTTCATATCCATCTGATGGATATTCCAACCCATCTATTTTGATAGTGCCAACATCCATCTGATAGATGAGTACTTTGCTATGGGAGAAAAATTCTCATCATAGTCGATCCCCTCGACCTATGAGAAACCATGGGAAACAAACCTTGCCTTATGTTTCTCCACACTACCATCAGCTGCTTACTTTACCTTGTAAAGCCAACAGGAACTCACAACTGACTTGTTCTCCGGTCCTGGAACAACATCTCAAACGTTGTTCCGAACTATGGAGTCATACTCCTCCACCATAGCATAAACCCAAACTGGCTGTTGCACTGCTTCCTCAAAGGAAGATGGTTCAGTCTCTACACATTCCCCAACAAGGGCCATGTAACTAGTGTACCGCTTAGGTGACCTCCTCTATCTGCGCTGAGAAGATGGCTCTCCCACATTCTCTCTCACATCCATCAACAATCTATCAGCTTCCCTTGAGCGTTTCCACCCATCTCTCGAAGACTCTGCATGAGTGGATGTCTCCACTCCTGGAACCTCTGCATGTAGTTGCTTCGCATGAGTCTGAGGCTCCTCCTCCTTAGGAACCAAAAGTTCCTCCTCTGCATGCAACTTTAGCTCCCTCTCAAGGGAAACTTGCATGGACTTCAGCTCATCACACTTAAGATCTCTGTGAACCACTGTCCTCTGACCGATAGGAAGATACACCCAATAGTTGTGGGGAGTATCAGTGTACCCCACAAGTATCCCCAACTCTGTTGTTGGCTCTAGCTTCTTCTAGGCATCCTTGGTCACATGGCAATAAACTGATGAGCCAAAGATCTTGAAGTGACCCACATTTGGTCTCTTCTCGGAGAAAGCCTCCTCTAGTGTCTTCATCCCAAGTATGTAATGAGAGCTTCTATTCTGCAAGTAAACTACTATGTTGCATGCCTTAGCCCACAAATGAAGTGGTAGGCCTTGGTCATGCAGCATCACCCGAGCTACTCCCACAATCATTCTGTTCTTCCTCTCGGCCACCCCATTCTGCTATAGGTTATGAGGTTCCATAAACTCTCGTTTAATTCCTTCTACTGCACAAATGTCCTTAAACTCTTGAGAAACATACTCTCCACCATTATCGCTTCATAAGGTGTTGATCTTCTTTCCAAATTCTTTCTCAACCAAGGCTTTGAACTCAGAAAACCTTAAGAAGGTTTGATCCTTCTTCTGCATGAAATAGATCTAGCATCTACGAGAAAAATCATCAATAAAAATCACACAGTACCTCTGTTTAGCGGTGGAGGCTGTCGAGAATGGTCCACACACATCTGTATGAACTCACTCCAAGGTTGCTTCAGCTCGACTGTCTTGATCATGAAAGGAATATTTTGCATACTTACCCAAGGTACAACCTTTGCATGTGTCCACTTGCTCAATTTTACCTATGGGAAGTCCGGTAGAAATCTGTTGCATTATCTTCAAGGCCCCATGGTGAAACTGGCCCAACCTTCTATGCCATAACTCACCAATATCTTTGCTTTGCATCAATTCTGCTTTGGAACTCAATGCAACACAATCATATACCTCTAGCTTGTAGAGGTTCTTCACTGGAATCCCAATCCTCTTGGTCTGACCCGTGGCTATGTGTCTCAGGAACGCCTTTCCTTTATTGAAGACTACATCATAGCCTTTATCTTCCAACATCACGACTGATACCAAGTTTTTCTTCAGTCCAGGCACATACTTTACGTCATTCAGGGTGAGAGGAGCTCCATGCTTCCTTCCAAACACAACCATACCTTCACCTGAAATGCGGTACTTTCCATCAACGCCCATTTCTATGGGCATTTGGAGGTCTTTCTCCTCCAAGATACTGAATAAACTCTTATCGCCGGTCAAGTGGAATGAGGCTCCACTGTCCAGGTACCAAACAAAACCCACCATCAATGAAACCATGCATGCGATGAGGGTAAAATCCAATTCAAACTGTGAGGCCAGTGCCTCACCATATGATCCTTCCGAGGATCCCTTCTTGGATTCCTTCAATGGAAAATTAGTTGCATAATGGACCACCTCATGACAATTAAAGCATCTCACTTCAGATTTTTCAATCTTCTTCCCACCTTGGGAAGAACTCGATTTGGAATGGGAATATTTCCCTTTCCCTTTATGCGCCTTACTTGCTAAGGCTAAATTTTCTTCATCATCATGCTTTGATGAAGAACCATCTCTGGTGCTTCTCCTGATCTCCTCCTACATCAAATACGACCACAATCATTCCCAATCAGGTAGTTTCTCTCTTCCATTCACTGAGTCCTGCTAGCTTTTCCAGCTCTTAGGAAGACTGAGGAGAGCAAGACTCACCATATCATCATCGGTTTTCATTATTCCTACACTTCCAAGCTCATCTCTATAGGTGGTGAGCTTGTTTAGATATGTACAGATCGTGTCTCCCTTTTCACACTTGATTTTCCGAAGCTTGTCCTTCAGCACCAGCTTCCTCTATCGCTGTTGTTCTGATATAGATCCTTCAATGTATTCCACATTGAAAACGGAGTCTCCTTCCCATGGAGACTCAAGACAATATGGTCTCAAACTCCCTCCAGAAGAATCCTTCTATCTTTTTGTGAGCTAGTTTCATAACAAAAAATCATCTTTACTAAAAATGCATAAGCATGAGAGCGAGTAAGATTTAAAGTAAAAGCAGGTGACAGAGAATTCATGGTAAAAGAAATACGGTTGAAAGACAAATAGATGAAAGTGTATTAGATGAAAGGTCATAAGTAAATATGACATCCAGCGTGAAGAGCAAATAGCGAAGCAGCTTAAAGGGAAAAAGATCAAATACTAAAAGATAGCAGAACCTAAATAATAGGGACAACAAATAGCAGTTCAATAGCGGTCTCTATCTTCTTGAATGAAGATATTTCTTTTTCCTAGATTAGTTCTCAATGCAGTTTGAGATATTTTGTAAATTTTTTTGTATAAATACTTCATAGTTCGAAGTATTGAGGGTGGAATGATATACATTTGTAAAGTTATTTTGATCTTAATCCTAAGGGTTATTGTACCAATTTTCAAGTCAATGGACTGGAGAAAGTAATAAAAAGATTGCACTACAGGATTCATGAGATGAGCTATTGCAGTGAAGTATCTTCTTTGTCTGATTTTGTTACTTTCTTATGTGTTTCATAAAATTAAATGTTATCTAAATTTGAATGAATTAACTGGAAATTTAACTCAAAATTTGTTTAGGTACACTCTCTTTTGCACAGTTAATCATTTATATGTTTTCCTCTGATATCTGGATTTGAGAACCCTTAATTGCTCTCCCATCACGGTTGACCACTTTCATTTCTCTTCATAATCTGGCCTAGGGAACCCTTAATTTCTCCCTGGATCCAATTGGAAACCATTTCACCATCAAGCCTTTAATATCTGTAGTAACTCCTCTATCTTCCCCTGTAGACACTTTTCAGAACTTAATCAAGTATTGTTTTTTTGACATTTGACCCCATAGCCCAATGGTAAAATACAACCCTTTTCATCTAAGTAAGTGATCCCACCACTCAAATTCAAATAAAAAAGCCAAGCACAATCATAACTAGCCTAAAATCAATTAACTAAAACAAAGTTAAATAAAAAAGAGAGAGCCCTCTCTGAGATTAGGAAGGCTAGATCCTAATCTCCAAAGTTGGTTTGTGGTTACCTCTATCATTTCTTTTTCTGACAACTTAGAAGAAATTTTGGAGTGATAACATCATTGGTGACCATACTGGGACCTCGATCCTCAGTCTAATAAAACTTTAAGGAAACCTTAAATTTCATCTTGAGCCCCTTAAAGTCATTTTTATAAGTTGTTTTTGAAAATGTTCATAAAAATAGTTAAAAAAAAAGTTAGAATTCTGGTTCCTAAGAAGACTCACTATACCAGGGAAAATCCAGATCCAAACCCTGCTACTATAGTTGATGACCCAGACAGAATTTTAAGAAAACCAAAAAACGTAGAAACTCAGGCAAGTAGTACCCAATTAGTCAAAGCAAATTCACTCCCTGACGAGTTGTCAACTTTAGAGCAAATTCCTTTTGATTTTTCATTTGACCTCTCATTATTTAGAACTAAATCTCATAATGCCATTCATGAAACTGTGTTAGACCCTGATTTTATTCAGCTTATTGAAATAGAAAGGGTGCCTATCCATCTAGATTTAGATAGATTTGTCTTGGACACGTTTGACTAGTTAGAAGCTTTAACCTCCACATTGATAAGCCATATAGATGATGCTTACCTTCAACAATTTGTTGAAATAGCTACCCTTACTACTGCTGCATCTGAAATTTCTGCACAATCTTCAATCATTGTAAATACACCTTCATTTACCACTTCCTCACCAATAGTATCCACCACATTCCATTTCCCTAAACTAGTTATTCATTAGCCAAGCACCTCATTCTCATCTAGTTCATCTCCATCCAGTTCAAGCCCGCCCTTAAGAACAACAAATTTACCCCTAGTCAAAAGAGAATCTCAGCCATGGTAGACCGATATGTACCTCTGGTTTTACCTGCACAACTCCATGCCATGCCCCAAGATTATCAAAGAAAAATCTTTTTGTTTGATGCTACTAGTCAGTGCACTGCCCAACAACATGTGAACAAAATGACTAACTATTTTGACTTGCATGAGATAGATGAATCAGATGTCCAAATGAGGTTGTTTGCCTAAACATTAACTGGGGATGTTAAGAAATGGTTCAAAGCTTTACCTACCAACCATATTGCAGACTTAGCTGCTTTTCATAGATTATCCATTGATAGATGGGAGAGAAAGAAAAACCCTTTGTAAATAGTTTCTGAATATGATAACATTAGAAGAGCTCCTAATGAATCAGTTCAAGATTATTGTACTAGGTTCAATAGCATCTACAATGCAATCCATGCTAATATTAAGCCTCCACCTAACCTATCATTAATCAAATTCCCTCATAGTTTTGACACTGACATGTCATACCAGTTAAGGGAAAGAAACCTTGAAACATTGGAACAAATGCAAAGTAATGTTGTTAGTGTAGAGGCTAACCTATTAGCCAAGAAAGCCAGAATGAGAAGTGAAAAGAGAGTTGTAATTAAAGAGAAAACTTCCACTTCTGGTGGAAAAATAGATAGTTTAGCAAAGAGTGTAGAGAGAAAAATGGATAGATTAGAAAACATGGAAAGAAAAACTCAGTGGGAGAATCAACAACCACCCCCATTAAGAAACGCCAATTTTAGGAAGAATCCTAACACTGGAAAGAATGTTGTACCAGATTAGCAGATTAGGCCTCCCTTCCAGGAAAACTATGTTGAGGGTTCACAAAACCATGAAGAAGAGGATGACACCCAGATAAACTTATTAGGAATTAAAAATGAAGATGTTGTTTTTCTTACTTAAGAAGAACAAGAGTTGTACATGCTGCAACAATTGCAGTTAGAATATTGTGAGTCCTTTGACTTTAAATAGGGTTATGAGTCATCTATATATGAGGTTCACAAATAATATAGCTTAAGAAGTAAAAAGAACAATCAATCTCCCACTAAAAGATCAATCCTGACCCAAACTAAAAAGATAACAAAAGCTCCTATCACTAAAATTTTACAAATCCTCCATAGGGGAACACTGGAGACTTCTACCACAAAAAATGTAGATATAACCTCCATTGGAACTGAAACTAAAACAATTACTCAAATCAATCCAAACAAGAGAAATCAAAGCAAAACAGCTGAAACACAGACTGAATTGCCTAGTATTGAGAAACAAGATAAAAACACATAGACTACATTTGTTAAGGAAGATCTCATCCAAACAAACAATGCTCGGCTCCCTTTCAACCTCAAGAATGAAATAGCAAAATTGAAGATATCAGTTCCTTTGACAGAGTTAGTAAATAATGAATCCTATAGATCACAGATAATTGAAACTTTAAAAATAGGAGAGGGAGAAGATGATGTCAATTTGAATGATGATCAACCTAAATTATCATTTGGCCCTAAGGCGAATGGTACTCGTCAGCAAGGGGGAATCCTGCCTTTCTACATTAGCCTGAACTTCATGACAAAATATTACATAATGCTATGTTAGACTCAGGGGCATCCCATAACTTGATGCCAAAAGCAATCATGGAGAGGGTAAACTTAGACATTACCAGACCATAGAAGGACTTGTTCTCCATTGACTCTAGCCAAGTTAAATGCCTCGGTTTGATAAAGGATTTATGTGTAACGCTAGTCTAGTGCCCAGCAAAGAGTATTGTGATGGACATAGTAGTTGCAGACATCCCACCCAAATATGGAATACTATTATCTCACTCATGGGGAGAAAAATTGTAGGGATCGTTGCACTTAGACATGTCATATGCCACCATAACTATTTTTGGCCAACAAAGGAAACTATATAGAGAGACCTTGATGAAATACATGGTGAGTAGTGGAGAAAAACCACAAAATTTCCCAATATACTCCATGCACTTGATATGGACTCTTTCATATTGTACAATTCAGACCATGACAAAAAGGAAATCACAGCTGAAGAACTAAAATACAAAACAACTGACAATGAAAACATTTTTCATGAGTCCCTATGGCATCTATATTTTGATGGATCTGTGAATAGGTTAGGGGCAAGAGCAGGAGTGTGGATACACAATATGGAGAATAATAATTCTGAGGGACATGAATTTAGGCTAAAGTTTAAATGCACAAACAACATGGTAGGGTGTGAAGCTCTGATCTTAGGTTTACAAATGGTTAGAAAACTTGGATCCAAGAGAGTTTCTATACTTGGAGACTCAGAATTGATTATTAAACAAATTAATGGTGAATATTTTGTAAACAATAATAGAATGAGTCAATATAGAGAGACTGTCCTAGACTTGATCAAAGACCTTTTGGAAACAAACTTTGCTACCATTCCTAGAAATCAGAATATGCAAGCCCACAGTCTGGCTAATTTTGCTAGTACCTGCAAATTTCCCTTTCAGCCCAACCATTATTACACTGCAGAAGTGAGACATAGGCCTGTCATACCAGATAATTTGAAGTATTGGCAGATCTTCTCAGAGCATTCCCAAATTTATAACTTCATGAATGGTGAAGTTGAGTTTCAGAATTGTCATATAGATACAGACTATACAGTAGACAATGACATAGATAGTGATATAGATGTAAATATTTTAGAAATAGGTAAATCCACTAATTTCACTAAATTAGAAGTAGATAACTTAGAAAATGTAGAAATACAGGAAATAATGAATGATGATCCTAAAATTCTTAATCTTAAAAATAATTTTTTGCCTAAGGGATTAGTCCCCTTAGAAGATTTGTTTGATTCCAACGATGTAGCTAGGAAGCTGAAAATGAAGCCCTTGAGAGCAGATATAGAAAAATGTAACATAGGAACTGAAGAAAAACTAAACTCATTAAATTATCAAAAGACTTACCTCTAGATGAAAAGGTTAAATACATAAATCTGTTTAAAGAGTTTCAATATGTATTTGCATGGAGTTACGAAGGCCTAAAATCTTATGACACTGGCATAATTCATCACAAGATACCTATCAAAGAGGATCATAAGCCCTTTAAATAGAAACTTAGGAGAATTAATCCAATTCTTATGCCATCTATTGAGAAAGAAGTTAAAAGAATGTATGTTTCCCAAATTATATCTCCCATTAGATAATCAGATTGGGTTTCAAACTTAGTCACTACTAGGAAGAAAATTGGAGAAATCGGACTTTGTGTTGATTTCAGAAATTTAAACAAGGTCTCATTAAAAGACAACTATCCTCTACCAAAAATGGACCATATCCTTCAGAGGGTAGTAGGCTCATCTATAATTTCACTTCTTGATGGATTTCATGGATATAACTAGATCTTAGTTCAACCAAAGGACCAAGCCAAATCTGCATTTACTACTCCTTGGGGTACCTTCATGTATTTGAAGATGCCTTTTGGATTAATGAACACAAGAGAAAAATTTCAAAGAGCTATGGATATAGCTTTTGCCAAGGAGATCCATGATTTCTTAGTAGTTTACCAAGATGACATCACAGTATTTTCTAAATCTGATAATGAACACCTAGATCACTTGAGAAGAGTTTTCACTAAATGTAGGAAATTTGGGATTTCTTTAAATACCAAAAAGACACTCTTTGGTCTAGAACAGGGTAAGTTGTTGGGACATATAATATCCAAAGATGGAATTAGAATAGATCCTGCTAGAATAGAGGCCATTTTGACCATCACCCATCCTAGAAACATTAAAGAGTTACAGTCATTTTTAGGCAAAAAATAATTTTCTTAGGAGATTCATTTCAAATCTAGCAGAATTGATTAGAGAACCAAATAACATGTTAAGAAAAGATTCAACACTTAAATGGATAGTGGAGGCCAAACAATCTTTTAAAGCCATCAAGGAATCCCTAACCAATACTCCAGTCCTTATAAGTCTTGATTTTCAGAAAGATTTTATAATTTTTTCTTTTGCTTCAGAACACACCATTGCAGCAGTCTTGCTGCAAAATAATGACCAAGGATATGAACAACCAATTTCATTTTTTAGTAAATCCTTAAGAGATGCCACACTCAAATACAACATTATGGAAAAACAAGAATTAGCTTTAGTAAAGGCTATCAAAGATTTCAGAGTCTATATTTTGTATTCTCACATTATTGCTTATGTTCTAAATTCAGTAGTCAAGGACATTTTGACACAAAATGGCCTTGAAGGGAAAAGAGGCAAATGGATTTCCACTATATTGGAATATGACATAGAAATAAAGCCTACTCAACTTATCAAAGGCAAAGGTTTAGCCAAACTCATCGCTGAATCGAATTGTCAGGCCCTAGATATTAATTTCATTGGTGCCCTTGATGATCAGGAAGAGATGGCGACTCCACAAATCAATGAACCTTTTACAGATTCACCTTGGTATGCAAATATCATATTTGTATTACTGAACTTACAAGCTCCTCCTGGTTTAACAAGAACTAAAGCTAGATTTTTGAAAATAAAGTCATTAATATATTGTATCATAGATAATGCTTTATTTTGGAAAGACAATGGTGGTATTCTTTTGAATTGTTTACTTAAAGCTGAAGCTGATAAAATTATGCAAGAATTACATGCAAGAGATTGTGGAGGACACTTGTATTAGAAGACTACTGCTGACAAAATTCTAAGGGCTGGTTTTTACTGGCCCACCTTGTTTGCATATGTTCAGAAACATGTGTCCTCCTGTCATAACTATTAGATATTTGAGGGAAAGAGAAAAATTTTACCCTTGCCTCTTAAACCAATCTCCATAAAAATTCCATTTCAACAATGGGGGTTAGACTTCATTGGAGAAATACACCCAACCTCCTCAGCCCATCATAAGTGGATTTTGACAGCCACTGATTATTTTACCAAATGGATAGAAGCCATCCCTTATAAACAAGCTACAGAACTGTCATTATCTCATTCCTAGAAAAATAATATCCTGTCAAGATTTGGATGCCCCCAAAATCTCATTACTGATAATACAACTGCTTTTAAGTCCAAGAAAATGATAGACTTTTGTAACAAATACCACATCACCCTTGGCCACTCCATGTCCTATTACCCTCAAGGTAATGGACTTGCAGAATCCTATAAGAAAAGCCTTGTCAATATCATTAAGAAATCACTGGAAGACAACAAAAAGACATGGAACAAAAAGTTGGTCAATGCCTTATGGGCAAACAGAATAACTACCAAAAAGTTCATTGGTACATCTCCCTATCAGTTAGTATATGGGATGGATACTATTTTCCATCCTCTCTGGGAGTGCCGGTGATGAAGATCATCCAGGAGTTGCAAATAGAACCAAATGATATCCATAGAAGCATAAACATACACTTTCAGCAAACCAGAGAAGAAGTATATGTAAAATCACAAGTAATCCAGGACAAAATCAAAAAGATATTTGATAAAAAGACCAAAGCTGATGATTTTTACATAGGTGATAAAGTTCTTAAATGGGATTCAAGAAGAGAAGACAAGGGCAAACATAGAAAATTTGATTTTCTATGGCAAGGCCCTTATTTCATTCATGGTTACAGAGGTAACAATGCTTTTTCTTGAGAGAGATAGATGGATTAGATCTACCAGGAGAAACTATCAATGGTAGAATGTTGAAGCATTATTTTTCCACAGATTAACAATAGTTCACTTTACTTTGATTATTGTATATAACATTGCAGAGTTTAGATTGGATTAGATAGTGATCCTTTGAAGTTGAAGCCTGAAGAGAAGGGCCCGCTCTTTGAAGGTTTCACCATCATAAGTATGAATGAGGAAGAAATCACAGAAGAACAACTTACAAGGTAACTGTAGTCACATTTCAAGGGCTATTGATCTTAAAGTTCTTGGCATTTCACCAGGAAATGCCATCCCCATGTGGAGCCACTGTTAGGGTCCTATAATAATAGGATTCATAATTTTAAATTGGCTATAATTAGTCTTAAATATTCTACATAATTTTGCTTTCTGCAAAATGTTTTCCATATTAAAAATAAAAAAATGTAAAGAGGGTATGTCCTAAAAGAAATATCAAAGGACAAAAAGAATAAGAAAAGTGAAAAAATATGAACCCCAAACAAAATCGGATCATGAAAGTGTGCAAGTCTAAGTGCCACTACTTTTTACATTACTGTGCAAAATAGTGGTTGTGTGAAGCCTCTCACAACTTCCACAACCCATGATAGTCAAAGTGTTTAATCTTTACTAGTTCATGCTTTAAATTTCATGTTTATATATAGAGAATAAAGATCTAGCCAAACTATTTAATCTTGGCAGATCAGTAGTTAGGTAGAGAAATAAAATGTCCTCAACATCTTAATCTGAGACATTGGAAGATATAAGGTTAGAGTTACATAGTTTTCTTTTCAAAACAGGGAGGAAAGAAAGGGCCTGCTAGCTTAAATGCACCCAATAAAGTGAAGAAAAAATGTTAGGATAAGTAAAGGGTAGGTAGAAGAAAGGTTGCAGAAATACAAGGGTGTCAAAGCATAAACACATTTATCATGCTTAATCCTATGTTCCAGTGTGCAGGAGTAATTATGAAAGTGAAAAGATGTTCACACACTGATTTAATTAACTTCCCTTCATTTCATTTCACCCCCCATTACATACTTGCTAATTTCCCCATCATCCCATCATTTCTTAAGAATATACCCTTTTCCCTTCATTTTGACCCTTACCCCTTGGTTTCACACATTTCCCTAGCAAATTACCCTCCAAACGTGATTTCCCAACCCAAAACCCCTCTTCCCTAGTGTGAAACCCATTCCCATTTGAAAAAATCATTTTCCCCTTATTAATTTCCCTATTTTATCAAAAACACCATAAAACCCCCCTTTGTCCTAAGTTTAAAATCCCCCTCTACATTACTTAATTAACTCCACCGTACCATATTTTGCCTAAAAAACCCATAAAACCCCTTTATTCTAAGTTTTGTTTCCCCCCGTATTATTTAATTAACTCCGTCATTCACATTTTTCCCGACCCAAACCCATTTAACCCACCACCCTCGGTGCAGTTAACAAACTCGCCACATTTAAACCCTGGTCCCACTTTATTAAACCCACTTATATTTAACTCCACATTATTCATTAATTAATTACAGTTAAGTGTAATTAATCCCCTCGAGCCCCGCAAATCTCTGCCCTTATTCCCTCTGTGCATTTCCAACATGTGATAGCCGTTAGATCTTGCACCCCTAAATCTGACAGTGTGCATCCATACCATGCTGATTCTCTTTCCTAGCTTTACCAACTCGAGAACATGCGAGATTCGTAGTTTTACTTGGGCCCCTTTTGGTTATGTGGCAGTTCTAGGTGAACTCGCGTGCTCTCAAGAAAATACCGCCTGACTACCAAAAGTGGTGTGATGGCCCCTGAAGCCACCTCCCCACGTAAAATGAAACCACCCATTGTTCATTTATGAAATTCTACACCAAATGTGACCATTACCCGTTAAAATCCCGAAGACACTCATTTTCACTCTTTTCACTCATTAAAACTGTGAAAGCTGCCTAAGCCTTCCTGCGCCACCCTGAGCCTCTGCAACCAAATTTGACCACTGATTACCTTCTGAACACAGTCCAGACTCCGTCCACAGACATCTCAGTTCGATAAAGCCATTGATTTCCTTCCCTACATACCCATGCTTTATTGATGATTATTTTGTTTTGTAGGTGATTAGCAGAACAGGAGCTTGGATAAACAGTTTTGATACTAGTTCCAAAAGCTGTTTACCCCAAGATTTGAAAGGAAATGTATTCAAAAGGATTTATTCAAAAGAAAAAGACAATTATCACAAAGCGGAAGGAAACAATTTACACAGTAAATGTTAAAATGGAGATGAAATCATTTTCACCAGCATAACAAAAGATTCTTACAAACTACTCTCCAAGAAACATTTTGTATTCTACATGTGTCTTCTAGTAAAAATCATTTTTACTAAAAACACAGAAGCATGAAAGAGTGAGTAAGATTTACAGTAAAAGGTAACAGTAAAAGCAAGTGATAGAGCATTCATGGTAAGAGAAATACAGTTGAAAGACAAATAGATGAACGTATATTAGATGAAAGGTCATAAGTAAATATGAAATCCAGCGTGAAGACCAAACAACCAAGCAGGTTAAAGGGCAAATGATCAAAGACTAAAAGACAGCGGAACCTAAATAACTGGGACAACAAACAGTAGTTCAATAGCAGTCTCTATCTTCTTGCATGAAGATATTTATTTTTCCTAGATTAGTTCTTAATGCAGTTTGAGATATTTTGTAAGTTCTTTTGTATAAATACTTCATAATTTGAAGTATTGATGGTGGATTGCTATACATTTGTAGAGCTATTTTGATCTTAAACCTAAGGGTTATTGTACCAATTTTCAAGTCAACAGACTAGAGCAAGTAATAAAAAGATTGCACTACAGGATTCATGAGATCAGCTATTGCAGTGAAGTATCTTCTTTTTTTTATTTTGTTACTTTCTTATGTGTTTCATAAACTTAAATGTTATCTAAATTTGAATGAATTAACTGGAAATTTAACTCAGAATTTGTTTAAGTACACTCTCTTTTGCACAGTTAGTTATTTATATGTTTTCCTCTGATATCCATATTTGAGAACCCTTAATTTCTCTCCCATCCTGGTTTACCACTTTCATTTCTCTTCATAATCTGACCTAGGGAACCCTTAAATTCTCCCTGGATCTGATTGGAAACCATTTCACCATCAAGCCTTTTAGATCTATAGTAACATCTCAATCTTGCCCTGTAGAAACTGTTTTTAGAAATTAATCTAGTACTGTTTGTCTGACATTTGACCCCATAGCCTAATGGTAAAAGACAACCCTTTTCATCTAAGTAAGTGATCCCACCACCCAAATTCAAATCGAAAACCTAAACACAATCATAACTAGCCTAGAATCAATTAACTAAAACAAAGTTAAATAAAAAAGAGAGAGCCCTCTCTGAGATTAGGTAGGCTAGATCTTGATCTCCAAAGTTGGTTTGTGCTTACCTCTATCATTTCTTTTTCTGACAACTTAGAAGCAATTTTGGAGTGATAACATGTTGTATGTAGCTTCTCATCCGATGGTTGAGGCTTTGCAAATCCATCCATTCCAAATAAGGTATATAATCCCCAATATTGAATGAGTCGAGTAACATGAAACCTTATTTGACCATTAAATTGAAAGCTTTTGAATCTTGACTCAATACATTTTATTGAAGGCCATCATGCAAATTATATCAGTTGTCATAGATGACATAGCATGACATGGTATGGTTGGTGTATTATTTGTGAAAAGGAAAAATTTATCAAATTTGAATGATGTCATAAAAGAGATGCACAAGAGTGTTGAGATATCAATGAGTAGTACTACAAAAACATATATCACAACAAAAACTAGTGAAGAAATAAATGCAAATAGGTGCTTTTGCACACGTTTATTAACTCTGTATCAAATTTCTTCTTTCTTTCTTCCATTTTATCTTTTATTTATTTATTTATTTCAGTTCAAGGCTCATGACTAAGTAAAAAGAAATCGATTATATTCCATTATTGATCGAAGATATCCGTGACAATATCATTGGGAGGATTTTTCATGGCGTTTTCTTGGTAACATATCGAATATTCTTTAACAAAGCAAATAAGTCAACACCAATACTCCATGTAAACTTAATAAATAAGACATAGGAAATGACAATACATTTCTTGTGCCAACATTGTTAATTCAACAACATGAGTGAAAGCTTATTAAAAATGTTGGTGCTTCAATTAGAGATTCTAAATAATTCCAAAGAATAAATATGATACTCATGATTGTGAAAAAACTATTTGTCTAAATAACTTTAGCAATGTAGAAAAAAATTGTCCTATTTGTGTAGAGTACCAATTTTTCCAAACATGTCAATTGTAAATTCGTTGGGTAATCATGATGAATTTTGAGTCGGCACAATCACAACTATTGCAATTTCAATAATGAACATAATAATGAAATATGGATTGGAAATCAAAGATAGAAATGGAGAATAGGACAGGGCTACAATAAGCTTGGTTTTATTTGAACGTTTTATTTTTACGAAGTTATTGTCAATTTATTTTTTCCACCAGAAAAACCAATTTTCATTGAAATAAAAATCAAGTTACATATACCTAGGTCTCTATATCTCAATGTCAAGAAAAAAATTATTATTCATGTTTTATACGATTTTCATGTATTGTTTACAAATGCTACAAATGTAACAGGTTTAAGTACACGATAAACTTGTTTCAACATGTGTTTTAATTCAAAGAGATTTGCAATAAAACATTTTTCTGCTAATCTTGCTAAAAAATATAGTTAAAAAACAAGAAAGAGTTTTTTGAACTTCACAACCGATGTTCATATGTCCATTTAAAACAGGAAAGAAATTCAAAAATATAAGAAACCTTCTTTTCTTGCCAAGTGTAATATGCACAATGAACTATATCATATTTTTTAAATAGTCATAGATAGCAGACAAGAAGTAAAATATATATTTGATTTCATGCAACTAAGCCTCTATTTTCTATATCAATTTTATTGTATTTCCAAGGATACCTCACATTGATTAGCGCATATATGAATCCATTTGAGATTTCATGTGTGAAATGAAGTACTCTATTTACACAATCAGCAGAAGGTCACCCTGAAAAGACGCGGGAGAGCCGAAGCGACTAGGGTTACAGAAGACAACAGAGTTCGTCTCTAATGGAGAGTGGCAGAGGAGGGAGCTCGGCTCCCTCCTACAAAGACATTGTTGCCAATAGAAGTAAATCACCGATTGGGAACAGTAAAGGCTGTACGAATGAAAGGAACAGGGATAATGAAAAGGAAACAGATGGGACCAAAACCAAGGAAAACAACAACACAAAGGACAAAGAGGAAGAAGACAAAAGTCAGGGTTCAAGAGACAAAAAACAAAAAGGACCTTGCAAACCAAAAGCAGAAATCACTCCTAGAGTAATATTAAATGATCCTGCTCTGCAAGCGCACAAGGAACACATGGGGACCTACGCCATTATCTGTAAATTCATGGGACTATGGCCCACTGAAAAAGCTTTACAAACGTGGATCAAGTATCACTGGAAACCCAAAGGAAGCATTGACCTACATCTTGGGTCAAAAGGATTCTTCACAGTGGTGTTCTCAAACATCGAAGATAAAGAAAGAATATTCAAAGGAGGAACCTACTTTTTTGCAGCAACTGGTCTCTATATGAGGCCATGGAGGATGAACTTTGTCCCAAAGCAGGAGACTTTCTCTTCGGTTCCAGTGTGGGTAAGGCTCTATTCTCTACCTCTTGATTATTGGCAAACTGAATCGCTAGCTACCATTGGCAATAAACTAGGAAGTTTTGTCAAAGCTTCTGATGCCACAAGAAGAGGAAAATATACCTCCTTTGCAAGGATATGTGTGGAAATGGATCTACCAGGATCGCTTCCAGATGAAGTTATCCAGGAATTTTTTGATGAGGAGTGGGTGCAGACAGTGGACTATGAGAATATACCTTTCAGATGTCGTAGATGCCATGAACATGGACATCTGTTAAGAGACTACCCTCTCAGTAAAGTAGACAACAAAGATAAACTTAATACAACGAAGGACACAAAAAGATTTCAGAAAGTGGCAAGTAGAGGAAAAGGAGGAAAAAAGGGGCTAAAGCAACAACACAATGAGAGGTACAAGGGCAGGCAAAACAAGTTTCATGTGCTAGAAGAGACTGAAGAAATCACAAGAGAGAACCAATATTAGGAGGAAGGTACTAAGGAAAAAGAGAAAGAAGAGGACAAAAAACAATCTCAAGATATTGGTTCTCAAAAAGAGGCGATGAGAAGTGAAACAGAAATGGAGATGGACCAGGAAATGACCCAAAGTGAAACAGATCTGGAAGATCATGAACTACAAGAAATTCTCGACAAGGAAAACCTAGATCTGGAAGGATTCCTGATGCAGGGAACCAAAGGAGGAATAGATTCACTGCCTCAAGAAGAATGCAACAAAATACAACAGTTTTTTTTATGGAAAACTCAGGAAAGAGGGCTGGAAAAAGGTAAAAACACTCACAAATAGGAGCATAGAGGGGTGAAAACAATGAAATCAGCTCTAGGATTAGCTACTAGAAATCCAGGAAAGAAGAGGGGCAGGAAAAAGAAAAATGAGCTCTTGATGGAGTGTGGAAAGCTAATGATAGATTCGGGTAAGATGAAAGATCTAACCAGTTACTCCTTTACAAATATTTAATTATGAAGTTCATATCTTAGAATATCAGAGGTCTAGGTAGTAAAAGAAAACAAAGAATGCTAAGTAATAGAATGAAACTAGCAACGCCGGACATAATCTTCATTCAAGAAACAAAATGATCCATTCAGAAATTAAAAAAAATCCATAGCAAATTGCTTAATAAATTTGAGTTTCTAGAAGTTAAAGCAGAGAACACAGCTAGGGGCATTCTCACTCTATGGAACCCCCAGAAAGTTAGCATAATAGATGCAGAGGAATTGAGAAGTTATTTATCAGTTATCATTCAACCAGTGGGGGTGTCGGACACCTTCGTGGTTACGAATGTTTATGGTCCTCAACAAATAGATGAGAAACTTAGATTTCTTGACTCCCTGGTAGATCTCAGAAGTAGACATGAAGAAATCCCTTGGGTCATTGGAGGAGATTTTAACATGATTAAATCTCTCTCGGAAACAAAGGAGGTACTAGAATGCTAAGTAAAGATTCAGTAGCATTTCAATCCTTCATAGAAGATATGAAAATGGTTAACTCTGAAATGCACAATGGCATTTTTACTTGGAATAACAAAAGAGATGGTGATGCCCAGGTCGCCTCCAAGTTAGACAGATTTTTGATCTCAGAGGAGCTGATGCTCACTAATAAAGAAGTAACTGCCAGTGTTCTCCCCTTTGGAGGCTCTGATCACTAGCCGATTCAATTAGAAATCAAGGGGATCGATTCTCGCAGGAATAGACCCTTCCGATTTGAGAATATTTGGCTCTCCCACCCAGATTTCATTAGCAACATTGAAAAATGGTGGTCTGAAGATCTGCAGATTCAAAGAATGGAACAAGAATGATTTTGGTAACATTTTCATAGACAAAAAATCATTGGAAATCAAACTACAGGAACTAAACGAAGCATTGATCATAGATTGTTTTGATAAAGTCAAAAGTGAGCAAGCTGATAAACACAACCAAGAATGCGAGAATTTATGCAAACATGAGGAAATCTTTTGGAGACAAAAGTCTAGAGTTCAATGGCTCAAAGAAGGTGAATGAAATACCAAATTTTTCCACAGATCCACCATGGCCAATAGAGCGAACAATAGAATCGCTTCGATATTGAGTGAGAATGGGGAGCTTCAGACCTCTCATAAGAATATCGAAGGTGTGTTGGTTCAGCATTTTAGAGGCATCACAAAGGAAAATAATCTAGAGAGAGATCAATGCATTAAGGAAATTGCAAAAAATATCCCCAAAATGGTGTCTAAAGAAGATAATTTTAACCTAAATAAACCAGTAACCAAAGAAGAAGTCAATGAAGTTATCAAAGATATGCAGAATGGAAAAGCTCCAGGTCCAGATGGTTTTAACGTAGACTTTTTCAAGGCCTGCTGGAATGTTGTCAAACAAGATATTTTGAATGTTGTAGAGGATTCTAGAAGAAGCAGGACCATTCTGAAAGCCCTCAACACCTCCTTCATCTCCCTAATCCCCAAACAGGATTCAGCCCTAACTCCTGATAAGTTCAGACCCATTGCTTTATGCAATGTGGTTTACAAAATTATATCCAAGATTTTGGCTAGCAGACTCAAACCTCTTCTTCCTTCTTTAATTTCAGGGGAACAATCTGGTTATGTAGAAGGAAAAAAAATCCTGAACAACATTATTCTGGCCCCTGAGGTAGTTCATACACTTACCAGCAAAAGGCAAGCTGGTATGATATTGCAATTAGATATTGCAAAAGTGTATGACAAGGTGAACTGGATTTACATCAAGAAGGTCCTTACTGCTTTTGGGTTTGATCACAACTGGGTCAGATGGGTTATGGCCTTGGTTACTTCTTCCAGCTTTTCAATTCTGGTGAATGGCTCGCCCTCAGAGATATTCACTCCTTCCAGAGGCCTCAGGTAGGGAGACCCACTCTCTCCCTTTATCTTTATCCTCATGATGGAATGACTGGGCCGATCCATTAAACAAGCCAAAGTCTTAGGAAAGATCAAGGGCCTCCAATTAACGGAGAATGGTCAAGCAATGACTCATCAACAATTTGTGGATGACACCATGCTACAGGGTATTCCCACAGTCAAAGAAGCTTCAGCGTACAAACAAATCCTAAATGACTTTGCCTTGGCTACAGGTATGGAAGTTAATCTCTCCAAATCATTTTTTTTTTCTTAAATACTAACATTGCAATTCAAAGGAATATCTCCAGAATTCTTGGCTTTCAAAGGGATTCCCTCCCTTCAAAGTATTTGGGAATTCCCCTTACAGCTAGACCATTGCACAAAAGTATTTGGGAACCAGTGCTCAACAAGATGCAAGACAAGGTCAAAAAATGGACTTTCAGATCATTGAACCTTGCTGGTAGGTTGATTCTGACAAAGGCTGTTCTGCAATCTATCCCTGTTTTCTTTTTATCAGCCCTTCCAGCTCCCAAAGGGGTCTTACAGCAATTTAGGAATATCCAGAGAGACTTCCTTTGGGGCAAGGAGGAAACAAGGAAGAAATGGGCCCTTGTTTCTTGGGATAAAATCTGTAAACCCAAAAGTCACGGAGGTCTAGGCTTAGATGATCAGGAGATTCTGAGTAACGTTTTAGGAGCCAAGCTCTGGTGGAGATGGGTTAAAGAACTAGGGGCTCAATGGGCTAAAACCTAGAAAGAAAAATATGCAAGCTCCTGGCAAACAAGTGATCTTATAAGAATGTCTGGAAACATAAAAGGCTCTTACATCTGGAATAAAGCCTGGGAAAATAGAAGCCTAGTACAAAACAATAGTTTCTGGGAAATCAGAGCAGGAGATCTAGCTCTCTTCTGGGAAGACAAATGGCAACAAGAACCAATGCTATTAAGAGAGGACTTTATAAGCCTCAAGCAGGAAACAGATTCCCAAGGATTAATAAAAGTTAAATATTTCTGGAATCTTCCTCATGACTCCGAAAAGTGGAGAAACTGGAGAAAAATAGACTACAAAGAGGATAGCCCCATAAAAGAAAAAAAAGGGGAACTCATGAGCATGTGAAAACAAAGGAAGATCTTGGTAACAGATGCGTAGGATCAGTTAAGATGTGGCCACAACAAAGAAGCTATATTTAATATTAAGGAAGCAAAAAGAATTATCCTGAACCTAAATCCCTGTGTTTTGGCAAAATCCTAGCAACAACTTTGGAGACACCAAGCGTGGATGAAGATCAAGCTTTTCATGTGGTTAGTTCATCACAAGAAAATATTAACTTGGGACAATATTCAGAAGAGGGGGGTTATGGGGCCTTCTAGATGTCAGTTATGTTAAGCTAAATAGGAGACAATGGAGCATATTCTCAACAACTACACCTACACCACCTGGCTGTGGGATTCTTTTGACACCATTTTTCAACAGACAGACAGAGATAAGGGTAGTATCATTAATACCCTAAACAAGTGGAGAAAAAAAATTTCAGAGTATGAAATCATTAATTTGGCCTGGACCTTTATGCCAAGCTTCATTACATGGAATGTTTGGAAAGAAAGGAATAAAACAATTTTCAAGGAAGAAAAAACTACTCCTCTTCACCTAATGGATCTGATCTTGAAACAGATTAAGGAGACAGTTTCCACCACTGTGCACAGTTATTGCAAGAATCCTCCCATAGCGATTGAATTGAGAACTCTCAGGCATCTGGGAATGCAAGAGATCATTCACCATGGTGTTAGCAGAAAGGAAAGAGTTTTGGAAATAGAAAAGGAGTTCTGGCATCCTCCACTGAAAGGTTATCTGAAATGCAATATTTATGGGGCTTCAAAAATCAACCATGGAATAGCAGGTTATGGAGGGGTGTTAAGAGATGAAGAAGGAAACATAATCTTTACATTCCACTATCATTTAGGCATAGCCACCAACAACATGGCTGAATTAATGGCATTGGAACAATGTCTAGAGCTTCTTAAACTAAATCATAGCTCAAATGTCATTATCGAAGCAGACTCAGAGATCTCTATAAACGCGGTTAAGAAAATCAGTTGTGGAACAGTGCCAGAAAGGGTCTCAAAACACTGGAGACTAATACAAGTGTACTAAAGAATTCAAAAACATCTCCTGAGTCTTCGAACTGTTAGCTTCAATCATGTTCGATAAAAAGCCAATAAACTAGCAGATTTACTAGCCAACTAAGGAGTGATTAATTCAGAATGCAGGATTGAGATGAAGTGGCAGGAGATGCCTCAAAGTAGGTTAAAAGCTCTCTGCAATGAACAAGCAGTAGAGGACAAAGAAATTTTTAAATATTGGGCAAGAGGGAAAGGAACGTAATGAAGCTTTGTATGCAATTTCAAACACAGTACTTCAGTTGGCACCTTGAAGAAGGGCAAATTCAAAGCGGTTACATCATCCTTTGGTGTAAGGTAACCAGTCTTCTTTTTCCTTCGAATTGAAACACAAGGTTTAATTTACAGTCAGTGGCTATATCTGTTGCGAGTTCCGAAGTAAGCTTTCGCAGGATGGATGGATGTATCTGTCCAGAGATGGAAATTCTCCTGCAATCCTCTTACGAAACGAGAAACCAGGCTTTAAGCAGTTTCCAAGCAATCATGGGGCTTTTGAATGGTAAGTGGTATTAGATTGTTGAGAGTGATTCCACTAGGCTCTCAACACGTGGCAAGGGTGGGGTACGAAATACCACCCTCCATCGCGCCTTAAGGCTCGAGCATCTTGGCTATCCGATTTTTCTCCGAGCCGTTCATTTGTGTCGAGGGATACGACGGTCAGATTTGGCCATCCAATTTTGTGGGGCTGCTAGTATTATCAAGCTATGTGAATTAATGATGGAAGGGATCGCGGATTTCAACTTTGGGTTAACAACTAATCGAAGGTACCATTTGAGAGGTTAGCTTGTCCTTTAGATAGAATGGAGGGTCCTATCCATGGCAGTATGCCCTCGATATTTCCATAGTCCATGACAAATTTAGGTTTTTTGTATATATTGTAACATTACTTTTGGTTTATTGGAATAGAAGGATAGTCTCTTGCTTCAACAAAAAAAAAAAGTATTCCATTTACACGTACTAGAAAAATGTATAAAACTACATTTTATTGCATTGCTTGCAAGAAAGACTCTCGCTTCCTTTATTTTATTTGGTTAACCAGCATCATACATCTAAGTGAGAGGACTGAAATGTAGTGTATTATAAGGGGCATTGAATAGGAAAGAGTATTACATATACTATGACAAATTTCCTACGAACAATATTGTGTTGGAAAAATAGATGTTATTCAAATATTTACCAACTTCGAGATACATGGAACAATTAAAGTAAACCATCAAAACGTAATTATACATATATGATGATGGGTTTCTTTGTTTATGTTTTCACACAATTTGGTAACAAAACAGTTCTCGTTCCTTGCATTACCAAGCATCGTAACATTTCGTCAAAGATTCTGGTTCAGGAATTGCATTTTTTCGTCTAACAGATCTTTCATTTTACTCCATAATTGTGATATGATTTCACATTATCAATCCATATATTATACTCATGGGAACAAGATTAGAAATGTAATAACTAGAGCAAACAAAACGATTTCTTCTACTAATGTAAGTGCTAGTATGAAATTGTACAAAAACATAATCCAATCATCTATTTTGTGCCGGCTATATGTTTTGTGCTATGCTATGTTATTTTTCCTTTCTTTCAGTGTCGTTACTTACAATGTTTTGTTCATTTATCAAATTTTCATGTTCTATAACTACTCATGCAGCATTACAAGTTGGTTGCATTGCAATTTTTTGTGACATTACTTCACAATCACGGTTTTCCTTGTTTACAGTTTCGACCAATCCAATATTTTTTCTATTTCAAAAGCTATTCCATACTAGATTTTAAAAAATATTAAAATAAATA
The DNA here is from genome assembly GCA_031772625.1 of Pinus tabuliformis. NCBI lineage: Eukaryota > Viridiplantae > Streptophyta > Pinopsida > Pinales > Pinaceae > Pinus > Pinus tabuliformis. Next base: position 1,334,324,244 of record CM062804.1, on the reverse strand, counting down.
ATTGTCATACAAAGCTGAAATGAATTTCTAAAGTGAATAAGCAAGATCATGATATAACTTATAGAACATATTGCATTTATACATACATTTTTAAATCATAATAATATGATATGTTTTTTTACATAACGTTGATGAGAATATTACAATACATAGCCTTTAACATATATTGAATTTCAAAGTTGGCTCAGTGTTACTGGGAATAGTGTCTATGCAGAACTGCTAATCCCACTAAGGCTAGTGGCTACCTTAGAAACAAACAAAGTAAAGGCTACTTTCGTTTTCCTTTATGAGAGATAGATGGGAGAAGAATAAAGGAGACCAACCTCTGTCTTGCACTTGGTTCCTTGCTCGATTCCTCTCTCTTCTGATAGTCCTTTGCTACTTGCTTCCTTGTATACCCAGCTTCACAGAGTACCTATAGAATCAAAGCAGCACAATACTATACAAGAACATAGATCTATTATCATAAACAATCTAGGATTAGATGTAAATTGACAATACAAATGCATAAAACATAAATCATACAAGAGTATGGAGGAAAACTTGAATAGCTTTTTTGATAATCAAGAAAGAACCAAGAGAGTTACAACCAAATGTTCTGACCCAGCATCATCCTCTTAGCAAGAAGCCCTTCTTCACCTCATGACAAACTTAGATCACCCAACACTATGATATTGCACCAATAAACCAGCAGCACTTCCTCACAAGATACAAAATTCCAGCCCCTGGATCTCTGGGATGAGGGATCCATATATAGATATCTGCAAGGGAGGTGAGTCAGCTTTTGAGAGTTGATTAGTGTCCTCTCTCTGATAGTTCTTGATTCCACTTGGAGATTGATGATCTTTTACTCATCCCTGGTCGAATTCAGAGAGGCAAGTGTCATAGGAGAAGTTTCTGGAAGATTCCATGCTCCTCCACCTTGTGGATTGACCCTGCCATTTGTCCCTTCTAGCCCATCGCACCCCATAAAAGGGATTTTTGAAATGCATCGCACCCACTGCGTGTATTTAGGTGGGATGCAGCGCACTTTGCCTATGGAGCAGGTGAAATGGTCCAGTTTTGACCAATTCTGAGTAGTTTTTCATGGAGAACTTCTGGGAGAAGATGTAATCAGCTGACCTTGTTCCTTTAGTGGTCGGAGAAACACTTTTAGGGACTTAAGAGCCCTTGGTTTATTGACATTTATGATTGGGGTTGCAGTGCCCAAAAATGTCTATAACAGTTGCCCCCTAAAGCATGAGGTCGTAAATTTGTTGATGTCGGGTGAAATGCTTTATCATGAGGATCTGAAGTTCTTTCAAGTTGGAAGGAGACCTGTAATAAGATACAATACAATACATTATCTTCATAATATTTTCATTATCTAGCCGAGGCGGGCATTCCCATGCTCAGCTTTATAAATTCATTTTCATGTACATGAGACAGACAATCGTCTGAGTGTAGACTGATGATTCTGGTAGAGTCATCATCCCTTAGATTGGATGATTATCTGTGTAGCAATGATGTACATTTGATGTCTTTATTTTCCTGAATATATATCACAGCCCAGATAGATGAAACTAGATCCGGGGTCTTCAATCTCGTTCGATCTTCACTCAAGTACAAGTCGATCCATGTGAGAGGTGTTCTGGAGTCGAACATGGAAAGACATCGCCTGATTACCAGCCAATGATGTAAGCTGTTAACAGGCGCGAGAGGAATCACCGATAATGATGATGACCCTCAAGGTACTACAGTACAATTTACGTGGTGTGAATTAAGGACTTGGCATCGAACACCACGCAAAATCTTTCGGTCGAAGTCCATTGATGTAAACCTATCGCTGAAAGTGAGAAACTTGTCATTGAGGCATGCAAGTTTCAAAGTACTGAAAGGGTTGTTCCTAGATCGACTTCTTGGATAATGAGCTGATGTCGACAAGAAGTGATCCGTCATAGGAGGGCCTTAGTGAATCCCACATCAATGACACGGAACGGAGCAAATGATTTTAATGGAGGTGAAAACGATCTGGTGATATACGGTTCAGGGTGGCAGTCATGAAAGAATGGAGTGAAGATGTATTATAGTGGGTGAGACACAGGTGAATTCTCTGAGTGACTTCTCTTGAACATATCGGCGAAACTGACATGATGGATTGGTATCATTAACCCCAAATGTAGATGGTTTGATGGAACCATGGTGATGTGACCAGTGAACGGAACAACCCAACCCGACTTGGATGCGGAGTGAAAGTGTCATGTTCAAGAGCGACTTGCTACCAATAAAGTTTCTTCAAGTTTTCTTCCCAATTTTTCCCCAGTCATTGCTGACCAGTACCTCTTTATTTTTGTCAAGCTTGAGGAGGATAACATATGCTTGTTCTATAATTTTCCCTTCGGGCAAACCCATCGCTATGTTTTAACGAGCCTAGTGATAGTGAAACTCGTTCTTGTCTGCTATGGACAAGTTTGTCGCTATTAGGTTTTAACGAGTTTAATGACAAAGATAACTCGGTCCTTTTCAATTTTAGAGAGTCTGAAAAGGGATGTAAAGGAGACTCCAAAGATCCTTTTTTGTCATCTAATCCCTTAATTCCGAAAAAGTATAAAATAATACAGAAGGGATGAATTTTCGGTACTTTTAACGAGCCGAACAAAACAAGTGCTCGATCTTTTTGTGTAATAATCCCTCAGGTCCAAAAAGATTAAAATCTAAAGGAGGGATAGCACTTCCTGTCACTTTAACGAGCTGGAGAGGCCAATGGCTCGACAATATTTTCATATTTTATGAGTCAGTTGAAAAGAGCTTAAAGGAGACTCGTCTTTGAGGAACGAGTGATAAATTCGGGTAGTAGCTGATTCCAGGTAAGGTTTGGAATTTCCCAATCACGGCAGTGTTACAAGGATGGCTAACAAGATCACTCTTCGTAGCTATTCCTCAAAAGGGGTAAACAATCAAGTGGAGGTGAATGATCAGCCAATACAGAGTGGAGGTGATGATGAGAACACGACCAAGGCTTTAAAGGCTGAAGTACTACATTCACGACGGTTATTTACTAGAAATTGGTTCATTTTTTAATGAGCTTAAATGCTGGGGGAAACATTTGCTCATGACTTATGTTTATTTTTTAACGAGCTTGAACTATGTGCTAAAACTACTCGATATATCCAGTCGCATAATAAGGATGTCTCATAAAAATGGCATTGTTTCAAAGCTTTGCCCCACATCCTTTCTTTATGCAAGTTAGGAAACAACCAATCCTACGAGTTTAAGGGTTAGAGGACCTACAAATTTAAAAAATAAATGGTCACTCTTCACTTGCATGCCAAAAGGTTTGCATGCCCCCAGGTATAGAGAAAAATTTCCAGGTTACCAAGAAAGTTTCATCCGCACCGTGGATAAAATTCTTTCTCGGCAATGCCTATCGAAATAGGCAAAGGGGAGTGGTGTCACCCAGCATAACCTTTACGAAAGTATCTTATTCCAGTCTGTTCCCATTTTCCTGTCAGGACGGGTTTGCCAGATTAGTCATATATCCTTCGCGGAAATCAACCCTATACCCAAGGTTCTCCTGCCGAAGCAGACCAGGGTGCATGCCCCCTGGGTTTCAGTCACGTCCCCCGAATCACTCGCGCTCATCAGGCGGATGGACTGGGGATTGATGAGACATTCCTTGCATGAAAAGACCATTTAGGGATGGTATATGACTATTTGCTATGTGTGAACCGGGGAATGAAAGCTGGTCTACGAGCTTGACCACTCTTCCTTCGTGCGGAAAACACATTACTCTAAAGAGTGAGGAGACAATGGCTCCCATGCAATAAATATAGTCTCGTCCAAGGAGTAGATTATAATCCAGGGGTCCTTGGACTACCATTACATTTATGTGAATGGTTTTCCCTCTCAATGTTATGGGCACATTGGGAAGGATCCCTAATGGTCGACTGGTTCCTTTGTCAAAGCTTGTTAGATTTCTCATCTCAGGCAAAAGCGATGGCGAACCAAGTGCTTTCCAAGCAGTTGAGGAAAGGATACTCATAGAAGCCCCTTCATCTATGATGGTACTGGCCATGACCATTCTATATACTTGAGCAATGATTCGGAATGGTACACTAGCCGGTAAGCGGGGTCGGCCTAGTAGATTCCAGTCAAAGGAAACAACTAGGTTGCTTGGAGGTGGGACCGAATAGACGGCCGAGTATGACTCTGACGAACTTCCTTCCTACGGTAAAGGAACGGGTAGACTGCCCCCATGTTCATCGGAGTCTGTGCTTACGAAAAGAATTTGGACTGTGTCATCCTTATTCTCTTCGATGACTGTATCATCTGAAGATGGAACCTCTGAAGGCAAGACCGAGTCAACTGCCGCCTCGACCTTTTGACTTTCGTCTAGTGTGGATTCAGATGGTTCATATTCAATGATAGACGCTTCAGCCGACCACAAGGGCGTGTCAGCCGGATTCTCAACTAGTGACGGACTCGGCAAGAGTTTCTTATATCCAGGAGGAAGCCGTAACGGTGAAACCAGACGGTCGTCCAAAACTCTTTTAGCCTCATCTAAGAAGGGATAACGGTGGATGACATGATCTCCTTCACACAGTTTACAAGGAAATTTACATTTTCCTTTTTGTCCAGGGGCTTCACTTTCACTAGTTGACGGTGTACTTTCAACATGATCACCAGAGGTTGACGACACCGGGTTGTGCAAATGAGGAGACCAGTCCCTTAAGATCCGAGGGATGCAAGGACAATCTCGATGATAGTGGTCTCCTTTGTAAATGACACATGGCAATTTAGGCCTGGTCAGTGCAGTGTGTGTATTTTCACTAGACGATGCTTGGTTGCCCCTTTTCGCCTTTGGCTCCTTCTTCTTCTTCTCGTTCTTCTTCTTTTCCTATTTCTTCTCAGGTACTTGATTTTTGGCTTTACCAGCTTCATCAAGTGAAGAGGAAGGAGGAGAGGAAGAATTGGACGAAGTAGAGGGTTGGGGGGTAACTCTGGAATCATTCAGTTGTTGACTCAATTGTTCATGAATCATGGTGTTCTGAATGACAGAGGTTGAGAAGAGCCATACGGGCAAGCCGATTTTCAATCTTGGAAGCGACAATGTGGCCATATGGGGTGCACCAACATCTCCCCAAGAGGAGAAGGGACTAGGATTTCCTCCAAGGGGAACTCCTTGGTTGGTGGACTCCATTTTCCTCAACCTAAGACCAATGTAGGAAAGGTGATAATTATTTCGTTTAAAATAAATTTTAGATGCTTTGATACAACTTGTTTTTTCAATTTTAAAGAGTCCAGAAAAAACAAAAGATGACTCTAGTCGCCTTCGATTTTTAATGAACCTGAAGTGACAAGTGCTCAGATGGACCTTTTCCGTTAAGGAGTCTGAAAAGGAACGAAAGGGACTGCTCTGGAAATCTAGACAGAGGGATTACCAAACCAATCGCAAAACTGCAGAATACTTTTTACGGTACGGCAATCAATCTTCCCGAATGCTGTGTTCAGTGCATTGCGATCGATAGGGCAGTAGACACAACTTCCTATGGATAAAGGATTAAGCCTATTATGGTCTCCCAAAATATACTCGACGGTACGTGGGAGCACAAGTCCGTACTGGCACTTATTGTCTCAAAGTGGAGGAATCACCCAACCAACAGTGAAAGCAACAGTTACCAGGTTTTACGACGCCGGAATACGTCTCTAGCCTAGACTTCTAGATGTTGTGCGTTAGGTTCCAAAGTGTTTTTAGATTCATTAAATTTATTTTATAGTTGATCTTGTTTAAGAAATTTTCCTTTCAGGTTCACCGCGTGATGTAAATGTACAATTCCTAAAATGCAATCTAAGATGATAAACAGTCGTTTAATCTTCTTTTTTGGCAAATGAAAATCCTAGCTACTAAGGAAAGAGAGATGGCGTTCTTTCAGCAAAGAGCAAAGAGCACACACTATATGCACTGTCCTAAATCAAACCAACAAACAGTCTAAATGCAAATGCACATGCATGTATTTGTTTTCAGCCTTCTTAATATGTGAATGATAAAAAGAAAGCTAATGCGCAAATCTGAATTATTTTCAAAGCGACAATTACTAACAAGTTTCTTTTCAAAACAAAATGAGGACAATGACAACACTTTGCGATTTGGAATTGAAAACTTGCTTTCGACACTTAGAAAAACTACTAATTCAGACCAAATACAATAGTAACAAGATAATCGACTATCAAGAACAATCAGATTCTCTTCTATGACTGAAAACGACACTTGCGACACTTTCAAATCAAGAAACGACAGTACAATTATGCTACTTCTTTGTAAAGGAGAACTGAAAATGACTCAAAAAATACATAAAAACATTTACAGTTCTTTGCACAATGGAGGCAGAATATCAGCAAGGAAAGGGGTTTTAAATAGAGGTGTACTGACTATAGGCAGCAAAACTCCTGAATAGATCTGAAAAGAATGAGCACAGAAACCAAAATTTAGGAACAAGGCCTTGTCTGATCAGCGCACCTGTAACACAGTGAAACTGAAATGCAGCGCACCTACTACACTCGGGAAGTGCGCTGCATTTGAAGTTCACAGAACAGACAGTGCGCTGGACCAGGGACGAGACTTTGATTGGGTTCTGGGTCACAGTTTGCAGTTCAGTTCAGGGATTTTGGCCGAGCAAGTGGTATTCAGTAAATCAATCTCAGGGGTAGATCTAAGGAGGTTACTAGAGCCACCACAAGGGCAATTAGAGAGTTTGTAAATCAATTGTTTAATTCATAAACAAAACCCGGAGATAGACTAAAGCGGCATTTATCTACTTTGCATTTGCATAGCAAATGTAGTTCGAAGGCTACCTGGCTCAACTTCAGGCTCCGTCTGTAAGTTTATAAAGTAAACAAATGTAGATAAACAAACAATCTACTCGATCCCCAGTGGAGTCGCCATTTTGTTACCGGGTATAGTGTCTATGCAGAACTGCTAATCCCACTAAGGCTAGTGGCTACCTTAGAAACAAACAAAGTAAAGGCTACTTTCGTTTTCCTTTATGAGAGATAGATGGGAGAAGAATAAAGGAGACCAACCTCTGTCTTGCGCTTCGTTCCTTGTTCGATTCCTCTCTCTTCTGATAGTCCTTTGCTACTTGCTTCCTTTTATACCCAGCTTCAAAGAGTACCTGTAGAATCAAAGCAACACAATACTATACGAGAACATATATCTATTATCATAAACAATCTAGGATCAGATGTAAATTGACCATACAAATGCATAAAACATAAATCATACAAGAGTATGGAGGAAAACTTGAATAGCTTTATTGATAATCAAGAAAGAGTCAAGAGAGTTACAACCAAATGTTCTGACCCAGCATCATCCTCTCAGCAAGAAGCCCTTCTTCACCTCATGACAAACTTATATCACCCAACACTATGATATTGCACCAATAAACCAGCAGCACTTCCTCACAAGATACAAAATTCCAGCCCCTGGATCTCTGGGATGAGGGATCCATATATAGATATCTGCAAGGGAGGTGAGTCAGCTTTTGAGAGTTGATTAGTGTCCTCTCTCTGATAGTTCTTGATTCCACTTGGAGATTGATGATCTCTTACTCATCCCTGGTCGAATTCAGAGAGGCAAGTGTCATAGGAGAAGTTTCTGGAAGATTCCATGCTCCACCACCTTGCGGATTGACCCTGCCATTTGTCCCTTCTCGCCCATCGCACCCCATAGAAGGGCTTTTTGAAATGCATCGCACCCACTGTGTGTATTTAGGTGGGATGCAGCGCACTTTGCCTATGAAGCAGGTGAAATGGTCCAGTTTTGACCAGTTCTGAGTAGTTTTTCATGGAGAACTTCTGGGAGAAGATGTAATCAGCTGACCTTGTTCCTTTAGGGGTTAGAACAACACTTTTAGGGACTTAAGATCCCTTGGTTTGTTGACATTTATGATTGGGGTTGCAGTGCCCAAAAATGTCTATAACACTCAGTAGCGATTTTTTTATTAATTAACCATTGCTTCTGGAAATTAATGCTTCTAGTGATTATGCTACTACAATCAAGAACTAATTAGTTCGTTCTTGTTTTGCAAGAGCTCTTCTGACAACTTTCTTATGACATCTAGTCCATATTATATTTTCCTAAGAATTTTCTAAAGTTCTAGTACGTTCTCCATTAGCATTAAAATATCTTAGATAAGAATTAAGATATCTTGGATCTCTGCATGTAACTCTTCCTTTGTGCTCTTCCACTTGTTTCTTTAGGTCCTTTCCTCACTGTTAGTAACAAATCCAAAAAATAATAGACAAATTATAAAGAAAAACATTAAAACATTTAACTGTTTTAGAAAAACAAAACAAGTCAGTTGTTGTACATATAATGAGTTAGAGGCGATAATTCATCTAAATCATTAATTGACATTTTAGTCCTGAAACAACATTTAACTACTATTGGTTTTAATGGTATCCATTAACTAGTGATCATCATGAATATGGCTAGTACTAATTTTCTTGATCTTTAATAAAAAAATACTGTTGTGAAATATGTTACATTAAATCATATACATTTTACTTAAATTCTAACTTAACATAGTCCAATTGATACATTTATGTTTCATGATTGATCCATGTCACATGCTTTAGAAATTGATATCGAGTTACTATGTTATTATTATCATGAACCACATTATATTTTCATTAAATAAATCTCCTTTTCCAATAAATAAAATTATTTTCCATAATTATTCAGAGAACCAACTCATATTCATCACATTTACTATGTAGACTTGCCTTGCTATAGACCAAATTTTACTTTGCGGAAGTAATTTCTGTCATTTTTCATTAAGCTAAAAACTAGCATTTCAAAACTATTATAAGCTTTTTAGCATAACAAAAGCTTTGATTGTAAATATTGCAACAATCCAGAAGAACTTTCAGCATATGGAAAACTTTAGGATCATTGCATAGCCAAAAACCATTTTACTCTGAACATAACTAGAAAACTATGATTGAATAGCACTATCCATTTACATGTTGTAGTTTCATATATGAATAACATAATAGAAATAATTATAAAACTATTTCTTCAAGAAATAACCTTTGAAATAGAATTAATTTGGCATCGAAGAAATGAAACCAGGTCCATTTGTATGATTATCACTTACCTTGAAACCTATTGATGGTCCTCAAAATCCATCAACCAAGGGGTCTCCCCAATGTGAAGTCCCAATTATACCTCACATCGTTTGGAATAGGATCCCCATCCAGAGTATCGACCTAGTTGCCATGTATTTTTATGAATATTCCTTGACTCTAACTGTTAGCAAGGGAGAGGAGTGCAAATGTTCCTTCGAAAAGCAAGGGGGTGTTCTTGGTGAGTGTTTGATCATATGCACATCAAATTTATTTCACTGCAGAGGGGGCAGAGAAGTGAGCCTATTAGAGAGAGGTAATAGTACCACCCTAGCAGAGACACACATAAACAAGAAGAACTCGCTCAATGCCCAACATAATAATCCACAAATATGTGACGATCATTACAACCATTATAACAAGAAAAAATTGGCTCATATCCAAAAAAATAGTCCACGAGGATGCAACAATAATAATAACCATTACAAAACATTCTCAATATGACAGGTACCAAAATAACCGAAATAGTTTAATTGATTTAGCATAGATGAAAGGAAACATGAATTACAAACATTCAGAAAATACTCTTACAAATATCCATAATCCATACATGAAGAATATGTTGGCCATAAGGCTTCTGATATAAAGCAAGGAAATTTTTAGGGGCTAATATTCGCAGGTGGGCTAATTTTCTATCTTTTTTATGAAAAAAGATTCACCAACTTCCATTTCCTAGAAATGATTCGTCCAAATTTTATATCATAAAATTATTTTACGTTAAAAATTGAAAATTTTTTATAGAGTATATAAAATCATTAGCAATTTGAATCGTTTTACAAACATATCGCTAAACATTTTATAGTTTACATAAGGAATAGAAATATTCAACAAGGTTTCTAAATTTTAAGATAAATTTCCATTGTTAAAATCTCCCCTAATATTATTAAAAAAAAGTTCCAAGACATGTGTATACAATGAAAACCACTAACTCCAATAGTGGAGACTTGGAGCCACTCCTTGCTCCTCAAAAGAACTAATTTGTCTCTCTCATGTCTTGTGAGAGGAGACAAGGAGAAAATTCCTTTGCTCATACAATGAGGGCATATATATAACGAAGAGGTGATGCTTCACCTTCCTTATGACTCTCTGACTACCCTCATGATTGTTTGACTTCCTATGAATTTTTGACTTTATATGACTCTTCATATTCAGAATGTGTCCATTGGACTCCCACGTTACAATACATTTTGAATGGGAAATTACATAATCCACAATAATGATGTGTCATATAATGACTTGTGACAAGACATGACATAACACCGATGACATGGACTACATGATGATGTGACAGTGCCAAGTTGTCCTTCTTGCCTCTTCTTTCTTTGTGTCTTCCTGAAAAGATGGCACATGTTCTTCTTCTTCCTCCTCCTTATGACTTTAGGATGAGGAATCTTCCATGTGATATTCATCTTCATATTTTGTTATAGTCTGGTGTTACTTCATCTTCTTGCATGATGATCATATTATTTCATCAGCTCCATATGTGTCTTCTAGCATGACCTCCTTCTCCATCTCCTTCTTCATCATCTTTCCATAACATGAAAGAGTACCTACATTTGCAATCCACTCATGACAAGTTGACATCATTCTAATAAACCCCTAGTCTAATATGGTGCATATTGATCCACTAACTAAGCCGAAACTAGGTGACAGGCTGGGAAAGAGGCTAAGTAACTACGCAATTGTGTAGCTTAGGTAGTCAGGACTGAAGCTTGAGCTTTGAGACTGTGCAATGTGCAGTTCAGGTTGGACTAAGGAAGAAAATTGTGCAAATTGGGACCTCAGTGTGACAAACTGAGACTGGATCAACCTATTGCATAGTTCTAGAGGACATGGGAGCCCAGGTGATTTGATAGTTCAAGAGCCCATAGCTGATGCTTGAGCCTTGAGATTGCGTAATGCGCAATACTAACTATGAAGGAGAGAGAAATTGCACAATTTTTAGAGTTAGTGAGTGAAATTGAAGAAATTTTACACTATTTCAGCCAACTGCACAGTTCTAGGAGGTAAAGTAAGCCTAGTGATCATGAAATTATGTTGTTTAATAGCCCATGGTTTGATCTTGAGATCATATCTTGTGCAATACTCAATTGGGTCAGGTTGGACGGTTGTGTTGTGTAATTCTGGTAGCCAATTGTCGGGCTTGATCATTGGAATTGCGTATTGTAAAATCCTAGGAAGAAGGAACTTCACGTTGTATAGTTTCAAGGGAAAATAAGGTATCTTGATGGCTAGAACTGTGTAGTGCATAGTGGAGGAGGGTTGGATAAGGCTAGGTTGCTGGGGAATTTCTGAAAATTGGCTAAGTGTGGGGCCAAAGAGACTGATGTGAATAGTGATATGACTTGACTGTGATCAGACACTTGAAAAGCTTTGATGAAACAAAAACATAGATCATTCAAAACATGTTAGCATCATATTTCCCTCAATTCGACAACTTGTCAATGACTTCACGACAAGCATGACACTAAAGGTACACTTTCCGACAACGGTGACGACACTTGCATGATAATGCTTAAAAATTTGGGGATGACTTCTATTAATATTTACATGGTTATACCAACTCATTCACACAAAGATAACCCCTTGAAACCACTAGAACAAGCAAACATACATTGTACGACAGATAACATGCGAAAAGACAACAATTACTAAAGTGCGAACGACTCTTGCGATATATGAACAATACTAAAAGTAACACATGCGAAAGAAAAGATAACTTGAAAATGACACTAATTAGATTGAAAGCAAGAGAAAGAGACAATCGAAAACAGGAAAATGAGACTCGCCAAAATAAAGGTGCATGGAATCGACAACTTGCAAAAATCAATGAAAAGAAAGTACAAACACAACTAGAATGTGAGAAACTATAGTTATTAGTGCACACTAACTATCAACATGGATTTGGCATTGTACATGCACAATCTTGATGGAATGTGTTGTGCTTGTCCAAGCTTGCATAAAAGAATGTGCTCGTGCACTTGTTACAGACTAAGCATTTGTGAGAAAGTGACTTTGACAATTCCAATCCAAGAAGGGAGATGCAAAAGCATCAGATGACCAAGAAGTGACTACAGAATGACTGGTCACAAGATCTAGTGTAGGCTCTAAAATTTGAGTGTACACAGAATTTAGGAGGGTGTTTGTCATAGTGACAACAGTTGTAGAACTCCAGTTTCTCTGCCTTGGTCATTTCTTTTGGGCAGGGTCTAGCCCTTTAGGAAGTATTGATTCATCTTTGAGATTACCATGGCTTCCCCACTTACCCCATGCATAAACATAATCCCCTTCATTCATTTACTCAGTTAAATGAAAACATAAGATCAAAAATTGTACAATGTTTCAAATCAGGATAGGGTAATGAAGTTCACAAGCTTTAGATTTCCAGAGTATAGTTTTTCATCTCTGGTGTTTCTCCCCTACCAGCAGGCCTAGATAGTACCTCGACAGAGTCACTTTAGGGACACAAAAATTCCTCCACTGCCAGTAGGCTTAGAGAGTACCCCAATGGAGTTTCTTGCTTCACCTCTCTGCCCAGGAAGCCTTTCTCTTCTTTTTCCTTTATTTATTATTTTATATAGGACAATGCATTGACACTTTTTTATTTCATCGGAAGAAGATGGATCCCAGCTTATTGAGAGGAGAGGTTTTCCCTTCAGAGAATCATATATAGACCTTTGATATTGGTTTGATCGTTTATATTTTCCCCTTGACCTTCTCTACTTGATTGGGTCAGCCTCGAAACACCGAAACATAAAAAGTCGAGTGCAAGCATGATGTTTCTGAAATATACATGGAAGTCATGGTTTTACATAAGGCTTTCTTAATGCAAGAATCATATTTTCTGTTAGAACATCATCGACCAAAACATGTGACAAAGATAAGGGAGAAGGACAAATGGTTAGCCAAATGTTGTAGTTTTACAAAGTCCTTTTCTATTTTTCCACATTCAATTTGAGCCAACATAGAATCTTCATGCATGGTCTCATAAAATGAAAGGAAATAAAACACACAACAAAGAAACAAAACTAAAATACAAGACAAAAAATGGTTAAATAAAAACAAGATGTGAAACGGAAACCAAAAAACACAAGAAAAACTACAAGAAATGAATGTAGGATGGATGTGTAGGTAACTAAAATGCAGCAAGACCTACTCCTAACCTAACCATCTAGAAGTTTGGGGTCACATATAATGGAATTTCCAATTTAGCCACCGTAATTTTTCCTGACCTTCAATCAAAAATATGTGATTGATCAAAACAAATATAAAAAATGTGCAATAAAAAAGAAAAGAACTTGAATAACATGCACAAAAATTTGAAGGCCTTGCTTGTCAAATGAAGGATAGGCCATAGCCACCGATTCTAAAAAATTTATATTCTTACCTTTGTTATGAGAACCGTCATTCAACATAACTTTGAAGCTTCCCACAAATGTGTCTTCGTCTACACCGAAATCCTTAGAAAGTGTAAGGAAAGATCAAAACTTGTTATTTGTGATGGAGATTGCGAGGTAAGATTGGTACAACCATTCAACGATTGGATCATAAAATTCATGATAATCTTGTTGAAAACCTAGAAATATTTGGAAAGAAAAATTTTCAAATAGAGGAATGAGATTACGATGAGAATCTTGTGAGGGAAGATAGATATTATGATATTCAGCAGTCATGTTGAGATAGTGAGGACCTAACATAACCAATAGAGAAGGTTAAAGTGCCTCAACTAATCGACCAGTATCCAAACAATGTGATGTTAAACCATAAATATTGAAGGGTGTAAAACAACTGTAATTGGATGTGCTGATGGGAAAATAGTAAGTTGAATGACAGTCATCAAAGATAGAATCATGATCAAATTGGTTGTTTAAAGAATAAAATTCCCATATTGTAATTAATAAAGATAAATCAATTTAAAGAAAATTGTAGATGCTCTGAATAATCGAACCAAATTCCTCGTAGGCCACATGTGGTGAATCATTTTCCTAAAACTGGTGATGAACTGTACAAGCATCATAATCCTCGAAAGGATTTAAAAGGGATACCAACACAACAAACACATGTGATTAGTCATGACATAATAAGTGGAGAAGGATTTGATTCACGTGATAACACGTGCATGCATTATCACTGAAGAGGATTTCACATGTGATGAAGGAAAATATTTGCAATAAAACATTCACAAGGAAAACCAGGAGTTGATTACTAAGAAATGAATATGATAGGAATGATCCCTTCAACCAAAGATGGTCTTAGGAATGGTCAACTTCACAATTCCATGACTCTATGAGAGATACACATTCCAAACCTGAGTTTGATGCAAGATATTTGCACCAAGATGAATGAATTAAAAATTATTCTTGAATCCAGTCATCAGTAAAATCTTGAAAATTTGAAATATTACATTTGAAATACAAAAAAAAAAAAATCAAAAATGAATTTTCATCGAGTGAAACCATGAAATGAGAAGGATTGTGTGAGAGAAACCAGATCTCACTTAGTCCGAGGAGCTCACCAAAGTCACAAGATCCAATATAGCTATCAACTGAATTTAAAGTGCCTCAACTCCCTCCAAAGTCCTAGAACTTTCGAGTATTATAAAATCACATTTTGATTATTGAACTAGATCATGCATGGCTTGAGGATAATTGCTACAATTGGTTTCAATAAGACCATTAAGCACCAGATGGAAACCATCTCTGTCTCTTATTTGATTGTATTTTTCAACTTCAACAACCATATTACTCAAGTCAAAAGTCTCTTATGATCATAAAATCGAAGATGGATGAATCAGGGAAACTTCATGAGCAAGATGATTTGAAGAGTTGTCTTCATGCAAGAGAAGAGATGACAAGGGATGGGAAGAGTACTCAATGATTTGATTGTTTTCATTTTCATCATGGATAATCTCATCCCCTTATGTCAACTGACAAGTTAACTCATTGGATGAAGGACTTGAAGATCATGGTGTATCTTTGTCGCAAGTTTATGCATCGCAAATGGTGGAGAAAAAGGGATAGTAAGATGGAGAGAAAGTTTTGATAAGCACATATTCTTTGACCGAATCATATTATGGATCTAAATTAAAATAGTCATGAGAAACCAAAAGATCAATTGATGTGCTTGGGCATTCGTGATCACATACATCGACAAATTCATCATCATCGAAATGATTGTTTCCAAAGGCTACAAATTGATTGAAAGAATTGATTGCATTTGATTCAATATCGAGATGAGAAGATTGAGAATCATCCATGAATAGAAGCGCATTTTTTTGACATGGATGATTTTGAAAAAGAGAAGAAATATTGAAAGCATCTTCACCTTCCTGATCCACTAGCTGTTTAATGTTCCTACCTTATATCTGATCGCAATTTGAACCAACAACTCGAGAATCAAGAGAGTGAGAAAAACTAGTTGGTAGAGGAGATTGATTGGGTTGATCATAGTATAAAGAGTCATGGCATGTAGATGATAGAGGATAACAAAAATCTCAATCGGATTCAAGGCTAGAGGTATGAATAATAACATCATCTTGTTGAATGGGGAACTTAATATTCACCATGGGCTCACAAGCCATTGTGGGATTTCCACCATTGAATCTGATTCATGAAAAGGTAAAGAAGAATGAGAGTATGGACTAGGAATTTGATTTGCATATTTCCCACTTTATTATCATCATATGAAGGAACCCTAATCGGAATTGGAAAAGGAGGAGGACAAAGAACAAAATGAGCAGTAAATTCATCCTCTGAAATTAGAGGTGTATCATGATTCACAAGAGTTGGAGAAGTAGAAATATTAGGGGGTTTAGTTTCACCATGCAAATGTAGATGAACCAAACACTAAAACTTTTGTTTGAAGAAACCCCAATCCATATCTTATTTAGAAAATTCATAACAAAGGTGAAGGAATCGATTAGAAAAATCCTCAACTGATTCATCAGGCTTCATTCATAATTGATTGATTCTTTTATAAACATATCAATAATCATACCTATCAAAGGAATGATAAAGATGCTTGAGGAGATGATGGAAAGAATGGATGGAAGCAGGTGGAAAGGTATGGCACCAGTGATTAACACGACCTTCAAGGGTGAGGAAGAAAGGCACACAAGAAAAATCTTCATCATTGATTTCGTAACATTCACAAAATTTAAGAAAATAAAAAATGTGCATGGTTATGGATGTTCCATCATCACCATCAAACTTTAACTCGGACATGTGATTGAGAGGTTCATCAAGGATTAAAAATTGATAAATGGATAAACTATAGAAACAACCTAGGAGTAATATTTGAGGATGAGCCATTTGAGCTAGGAGGTTCAACACAAACTCAATGGGCACAGCTTGTCATCTATCCCTCCTTCTAGTGCCAATGTTGATGGTGCTATAAATTCATCAACCAAGGATTCTCCCCATTGTGAATTCCCAATTAAAGCTCATACCATTTGAAATAGGAGCCCCATCTAGAGTATCGGCTTGGTTTCCATGTATTATTACAAATTTTCCTTACCTATAACTGTCAACAAGAGAGAGGAGTGAAAATGTTCCTTTGAAATGCAAGGGGGTTTGCGTGGTGACTGTTTGGTCATATGTGTATCAAAATTATTTTACTGCAGAGGGGGGACATAAGTGAGCCTCTAAGAGAGAGGTAATAGTACTACCCTAGCAAAGACACACATAAACAAGAAGAACCCATTCAACGTCCAACCAAATAGTCCACAAATATGTGATGATCATTGCAACCATTATAACAAGAAAGATCTTTCTAATATCCAATGGAATATTCCACGAGGATGCGAAAATGATAATAACCATTACAACACATTCTCAATGTGACAAGTACCAAAATAACCAAAATAGTTCAACTACTTTAGCACAAATGAAAGCAAACATGAAGTACAAACATTCACATAATAGTCTTACAAATATCCATAATCTATGCATGAAGAACATGTTGGCCATAAGGCTTCTGACATTAAGTAAAATTTCCAAGGCACATGTATACAATGAACACTACTAGCTCCAGTAGTGAATCATTGGAGCCACTCCTTGCTCCTCAAAATAATTAGTTTGTCTCTTTAATGCCTTGCAGGATTAGCCAAGGTGAAAAGTCCTTTTCTCATACAATGAGGGTGTATATATAACCAAGAGGTGATGCTTCACCTTCCTTATGACTCTTTGATTACCATCATGATTGTTTTAATTCCTATAACTTTTAGAGTTTATATGACTCTTCATATTCTGAATGTGTCATTTGGACCCCCACTTTACAATAAAGTTTGAATAGGTAATTACATAATCCACAATAATTATGTGGCATATGATGCCTTATGACAAGACATGGACTACCTGATGATGTGACAATGCCAAGTTGTCCTTCTTGCTACTTCTTTCTTTGTGTCTTATTGAAAAGGTGGTACATATTCTTCTTCTTCCTCCTCCTTACGACTTGAGGATGAGGAGTCCTCCATGTGATCTTGATCTTTGTATTTTGTTATAGCTCAATATTCCTTCATATTCTCACCTGATGATCATCTTATCTCTTCACCTCCATATGTGTCTTCTAGCATGTCCGCCTTCTCAATATCCTTCTTCATCATCTTTCCATAACATGATAGATTATCTGCATCTACAGTCCACTCATGGCAATACAACATCAGTACGAGAAACCCCTACTCTAAGATGGTCCATATTGATCCATTGATTGAGTTGGAACCAGGTGAGAGGCTAGAAAAGAGGCTAAGTAACTATGCAGTTGCGTAGCTTAGGGAGTCAGTGGTGAAGATTGAGCCTTGAGTCTGTGGAATGCGCAGTTCAGGTTGGAATGCAGAAGAAAATTAAACAATCTGGGAGCTTAATGTGACAGGTTGAGCAGATGAGAACTGGATCAACCTATTGCACATTTATGGAGGATAGAGGATCATTTGTGATTGCACAATTGCACAGTTCAAGATCTCAGAGTTGAGGCTTGAGCCTTGAGATTGCGCAATGTGCCATACTAATGAGCAGGAGAGAGAAATTGCAAAGTTTTGGGAGTTAGTGAACCAAGATGAAGGAAATTTTCATTTTTTAATATAAGTACACACTTCTAGGAGGAAATATAGGTATGGTGATTGCACAGTTGCGCATTTCAAAAGCTCAAGGTTTGAGCTTGAGCTCAAAGGTTGCATAGTGCACAGTTGGGGCTAGGCTGGAGGGCTGGATTCCATAATTTTTGGAGCTAAAGGTTGGTCTTGAGCACTGGAATTGCACGATGAACAGTCTTGGGAAGTAAGAACTACACATTGCATAATGTCAAGGGACAAGGATGTAACTTAAGGGTTGGCACTACGCAGTTCAGGAAGGCAGGATGAGGCTAGGTTGTTGGAGAATTTTGGGAAATTGGCTACGTGTGGGACTGAAGAGATTGATGTAAACAATGATATGACTTGACTGTGATCACACACTTCAAACACTTTGATGACCCAACAATATAGATAATCCTACACAAGTTAACAACATATATTGCTCAATGCGGCAACTTTGAGACGACTTCATGACAAGCATAACACTAAAGGTAAACTTTGCAATGATCATGACGAAACCTGTGTGACGGGACTTACAAATTAGGGAATGAGTGCTAATTATGTTCACATGGTGATACTAGCTCATTCAAACAAATATAACCCCTTTAAACCACCATAACAAACATACATATATTGTGTGATATCCAACATGTGAAAAGATGACAATTGCTAAAGTTCGAACAACACTTGTAATATGTGAACGAAAATGAAATTAACTCATGCCAAATCAAATATAACATGAAAATGACACTAATTGTATTGAAATAAATAAAAAGTGATAACCAAAAACATGAAAATGGCACTCACGAAAACAAAGGTGCACGGAAGTGACAATGTACAAACTCATCAAAATGAAAGTATAAATGTAGCTAGAATGTGAGAAATTGTCATTGTTAGTGTGCATTGGTTGTTGACATGGATTTAACATCTCACAGGCACAGCCTTGATGGAATGTGCTATTCTTGTCCAAGCTTTCATAAAAGAAGGCTGTCATGCACTTGTTACGAATTGAGCATGTTTGAGATGGTGACTTCAAAACTTCCAATGCAAGAAGGGAGCTCAAAAAGAATTGTCTAACCAAGAAGTGACTACAAAATGATTCATCATAAGATCTACAGTAGGCTCCAAAATTTGAGTGTACGCAAAATTTTGGAGGGTGTTTATCGCAACGAAAACACAACCTAATATCTAATACAAAAATTGTATGTCGTCCACATATCCTATGTTTAGACTAATGTTTCTAACTAATGAAATGTAGATACAAACTACAAATCACTAGTACTAGCACCAACAACATCTCTAACTGAAACCACTCTTTCAAAATCACTATGCATTTTTCAATTCATGCAACATTTCAGTGATAACATAAGTGCATATCAATTTGTTGAGCAGATATTAATACGAATTATAAGCATTAATTAACTATTCAATGCTAAGTGTGATTTCCAAGTTTTCACATCTTTGTAAACAATACCGTCTCCACAACATTTTTGCATATAACACACTTCTCATTTATTACATGGTACAATACTAAATGCTTCCAAGAATTTATACGTTAGTTGTTATCATTACAATAATTATGTAATAAAATATTTTTTAACATTAATTTTTTACAACACATAACAAGTATAATATGTGATATTAAATTTAGCAAATGAAAATTGATATTGTATATTGGCAACAAAGTGATTGTGCTCAATTGTATTTTAGCTTTAAACTTTTCCACATTTGTATTTTGCACTCATGCATGTGTTCTGAGAAAAAAATTACAAAATCCTTTAATGCAAAATGCGAAGGTCCACACAATGAAATCTTGAAAGCTTCCTCCATGCAATGGACTACCTCCCTGCTTTTACACATCTTCCTAATTTCAGCAAGATGACCATAAGGAAAGCTTGTGCTCAAAGATCTATTTTTCTCTACACTCCGCACAACTTTTACTCAATTGACTATTAATATTTGAGAATACAGAGATATGATTTATTTATAATTAAAATATTGAAAAAAGAAAATATGGATAATACTAAAATATTAGCATTAAAATCATTATTTATAACTAAAATATTAGTAATAATATCGTATAGGTCGACCGCTTTCCTCAGTGTTATCGTGAACAAAAAATATGCATTATTTAATTCTAAAATATTAGCAATAAAATCTTTCAATGTGAAGTCTAGAGATCAACACAATGAAAGCTTCCAAGCTTCCTCTGTATAATGAGCTTTGTGTACACTTCCACACATGTGCATAATTTCATAAACATAACCATAAACAAAGCTTTCTCATCCAATTGGAAAGTAGAAATAACATTTACTGAAATTCAATAATTGTTTTTGATTCTCGAATATATGAAAAAATAAAAATATTGATCATTTTCCCCAAAAATTTGGTTAAAATTGAAAAAACTCTGCCAAATAATACATAGTTTACAAAACTTTACTATGAAGAAAAACTATATGCCTCCAATAGTTTGTATGCTAACTGTTATCATTACAATAATTGTGTAACAAAATATGTTATAAACAATAGTTTTATATTGCACAATTAATGAGTACAATATGTGATATTACGTGTGGAATATCGTATGGGTGAAATTCTTGTCTCGACCTTATTGCAAATATGAGGGTCTAGTTAATGATGCGATAATTGATGCATTTGCAGGTTCTTTGCATAAGCTTGTGCATAAGTATGTATATTATTACAATATTAGCAATAAAATTGTTCAGCATGGAGTGTGGAGATCCACACCATGAAAGCTTGAAAGCTTCCTCTACACAATGGACTTTGTCCATACTTTCACACATATGGCTAGTTTCATAAAAATTTCCATAAACAAAGCTTCTGCGAAAATATATGAAAATGGATGTGCTTGGTAACCAAGTGGTACCTCTATATTATGACGCAGTAATTGAGAGTTCTCTACTAGAAAAATAAAATACGAAGATACCCATTATTTATGACTAAAATATTAGTAATAATATTTCATAGGTCCAACGATTTCTTCAATATTATTGTGAACAAAAAGTTTTCAATATTTAATACTTAAATATTAGTAATAAAAATCCTTTAGTGTGAATTGTAGAGATCCGCATAATGAAAGCTTCCACTAAACAATGGACTTCCTCCACACTTCCGCACATGTGCCTGATTTGAAAGATATTTAGAAATACAAAAAAATGAATTATTTACAATTAAAATATAATCATAAATAATCATATTTGACTGAAAAATATGGATTACATTTTGATATAAAAATATTAGCAACGAAAACCTTCAATGTGGAGTGCGCAGATCTGCACAATAAATGCTTGAAAGCTTCCTATGCACAATGAAAGTTCTCTACCTTTCCACACATCTTCCTACTTTTAGAAACATAGCCATAAACAAAGCCTATGCTTAATGAAATGTAGTTTTGTATAGAATTTTTTCCATACTCCGCAAAACCTTTATTCAATTGACTACGAATATCTATAAATGGCTGATATCTACAACAGGCTCTTCGAGAAAAAGGGAATACAAAGATATCAATTATTTATAGCTAAAATATTACCAATAATATTAGCAATAAAATAATTTAGTGTGAAGTGCAAAGATCCGCACAAAGAAAGTTATTTCGGCACAATGGAATTTCTCTGCACTTTTGCAATTAAAATATTACCAACAATATCATATGCATTAACCACTTGCTAAAATATTAACAATATTTTATGTCAATCTTCATTCTGGACTATTGGCTTAAGGGAGCCTAACCCAGGTTCAGAGTTATTCGCTTCAACCAACAAAACCCTAACTGTTGGCCCTTTTGGAAACAACCTACGTAATGCAGGTTGTAGTCTAACCCAGAGTAGTATTAGGGGATGCTAGAACTAGGTTTCTACATCCAAATATTGTGTGACATGTATTCTGAAGCCCTTGCAACTCAGATCTGCCTTCACAAAGATCTAAACCTTCCTAAGGGTTACTACTGTAACTCTATTCAATTGACCTCTAGGTCTTTGCAAAGGGATGTGATCATGCCTATTAGACATAAAAGAAGAAGATTCATAACTTTCACTCAGTAAATAACAAACCTAGATCTTCCTTTGCACAGAACGACCCGATTCGAATAGTTAGTAACATATCTATTTAATATCTTTGTGGAAACAGTTCATTACACTTTTCATGCATGAGTATTAAAGATTTAATAGAATCACACAGGGAACACACTTTATTTCATAGAAAAAAACCATTAAGTGACTATGCATAAGCTTAAACAGAATTAAGAACAAGGCACAGATGGAATAGATTCAATCCAAAACCAATATTTATTAGATTCATCATTCAATATATAGACTCTTCCACCCTACATGCCCAGATGCAAGGGCCCACACACTTAGTTGCAGACTTGCCAAGGTCTCTGCGCACTGAGCTACAGGAATCTTCCCCTTTCGCCTAAGTACAGGAAAACAGAGCTTTCCTACCTTAACACTTTTCCCTTACATTTTTTCTTCACCGAAAGTTATCCTCCAAGACTTGCTATGACTCAAATATTTATAGCCTTTCTATTACAGTACCATGGCCCGTGGCCTATGGGTGAATCTCAAAACCATCATATTACTTACCCACACAAGTGGCTAAAACCCCTTTGACTCTTACTTAGTTGCGTGATCCGCTTCCACATTTCGCAGATACTTTACTTTCTTTACAAAATACTATCTAAAAATTGATTAAACTAACCAAAATTGACCCTAAGGACCCTATCACAATAGGCCCCCAACACAAATATGGTGACTCACCCTCAAGTCACTCCGTTGTCTTCTCTACTTTGTGGTAGATCTCACTAAAATCCTACTTCAATGCTTCCAGCTCCGCGAGGCCTTGCACTGTAGCCTGCTTCTCCTCTTCGAGCAGTTTTCCTATAGTTGGTCCCTCTACTACAAGTTGTATGGTCCTATGAGTCTGTTGCAAAGGTTTTAGTTTCTAGTGAATAGACTGGGAACTTTGGGTGGCCTCTTCTATCCAAGGTTGAAGTCGATCCTTTAACATTGATTCTTTTTGCTGTAATTCCCTTCCTGCGGGCGCGCTCTTCAATTTGAATGGCATTACTATATACTGGAAGCAACCCCATTCTGTTGGGAAGCTTGTCTTGTTGTGATCTGCCAGCGTGATGTTTATTTGACAGTATCCCAAAAATCCGTCAGTAAATGAATAAGCCTCCTATCCTCTAACATTCACTAACACTTCACATTTAAATGGGGTTAGAAATGGATCATGCACTCATGCATAATTTAGTTTTCTTAGATCTACGCATATCTAGATTTCACCTTTTTGTTTCTTCTCTTGGACAACCATTGGGCTTACCTAATCAGATTCCTCTACTGGTTCAATAATTTCGGCATAGAGAATCTTATCAAGCTCTTAGCGCACCTTTTCTTTATACTTCAGATTGAGTCAATAAGGTCTCTTCTTGACAAGCTTCACGTCATGTTTCAAACTAATTTTCATTACACCCAAATCTCCTATGATCCCCTTCTAATCTGAGAACTTTGTTGTAAATAGATCCTGGTATTCACACAGTAGTTCGGCCACTTTATCGACTATATCTTCATCTCAATAGTCCCTTATCTTCACGAACTTAGGCTCTGCTTTAGATCAAATATTTACTTGTCTAGTTTTCAAAGGCTCTGATATCGCCGAGTTTTCTGCATTTGGTCCTTCAACTTCACACTATCCTTCTATCTCTGGAATGTTAATATTCCGCGAGTCTTCTTCTTCCTCTTCAGTAGTCACATTGTAACATTCCACCGCATGGCATAGCTGTGTACTCCAATCCGGCTGAGTACATTCGACTGGTTGCTTAGGAATTCTGAATACAGCTACCTTTATCTCTTGGATTGCTTCATCAATGCATTCAAAACCATCCTCAAAGTTGAAAGTCAATAAGAAACTCTCTCTTAACATATCTCATTTAGTTGTTCCATGGCGAAGTTCTATTTCCAAATACCAGTTCATTGGGATTATATCTAAGGTATGACAAAAAATGTGCACCAATTCTAGTTGTGGTTCTATTCCCCAAGCCTTAGTCCATCATTCCAAATGATCACGTGGATCATCCTTCCTGTTAGTGCCTGTCAGTCATGTCAGTCACCAGTGATCAAAATTACTCTTTTCACTATTGGTTATGGTCTTAGGTCAAATTATAATACTTTCAAATTAAATTTGACATCTCTCTTAGTTGGTAAAGGGTCTTGAGTCAATTTCTAAATTTATAATGTATATGCTACTCTCATCATAAGCCTAAGGTCATGCTCATCATCAAAAGTATCATCTGAAAATCTCATGGTTATTTTGAGGTCATTTGTTGCACACAGGGACAATTTTACTTAAAAATCCATTTATGAAGTAATGGAAATGAATTTTACAAAAGTGAAAGAGTTTTTCATTAATAGAAGACCAAGGAACAAAACCCTCCTTCAGTTTATGCATAGGTGTTATTATTTGGGAGATATACAGTGATATTTGAGGCTTATGTTCAAAAAAGAAAATTTTGAATTTGTTTTACTGTTTTAGTAATTCCTTTTTGGCACGCTTTTCTAATAGTTGGAAAAGAATTTTGAGAAACCCAAGGAGTTTTTTGTCAAGAATGAGCCAATTACAAAAACCTCTTTCATTTTCTTCACAAGTGTCATGTATTGGAATATTTGACTAGAACTTTACATCCTAGTTTTACAGGTTTAAATATTTAATGATTTCCTGTTTTAGTCATGATGTTGCGGCACATATTTGTAGGAATTTACAGGGTAAGTTCCTCAGACAGAACACCAAAGGACACCGCTCACAAACAAATCGCAGAGAGTCACAGGGCAAAGAGCATACGCAGAAATGAAAGGTATAGATCCGGTAATAAAAAAAAGCTAAATAAACCGAAAACCGAAATAAACAGAGAGAAAATAACTGTAAACTGCAAATAAACATTGTATACCTCCACATCTTAAAAATGACGTAGCTAGGGATACCGGAAACCTTTTCGCGTGAAACGAAAGGGGTTCCTCACTGGAACAGATGCTCCCAACACAACAGAGTAGTCCTCTCGGCCCGAAAGCAGTCAGAAACAGTAGATCTAGGAAACGGTAGTCGGATGCAGTTCTACCGGCTTCAAATTTGGATCACCAACGGACGCGGCCCTCAAATAGCTCTGATACCATGTAGGAATTTACAGGGTAAGTTCCTCAGATAGAACACCAAAGGACACCGCTCACAAACAGATCGTAGATCAATACACCAGTACTTTTGACGTGGTTAAAACCCTCAAAGAGGGAAATAGCCCACGGCCTGAGCCAACGCAGTCACTTTAGGCAATTTATTAATAAAAGAATGAAAATTTACATAAGCTTCTCTCATGAACAGTTAACCTACAAATGACCCTCCATGCTCTTTAAATAGAGATCATGGACCAATCGGGTGTTAAGCCACGGATCAAGGGTCAGTAATACCGAGGAGAGAATGAACCGTCATATCACTACATATCGTGACCATCGGATTGTAAGTTACAAAATGTACATAGTAAAGAAACACACTTTACCTAACTCTATACTAGACCAAGTTGTACTTAACTATTTCCTATGTGTCGGAATATCCTAACAATATTCTAGGGATATGGAAATGAATCTACAAAAACTGAGAGATGTTTCTCTCATACACAAGCTAATATACAAACACCTCCTTTAGTTTTGTATTATATGTCATGATTCAAGAGATACAAGTTAATATTTGACCCGTATTTTCAGAAATTCGATTTCTATTCCTAGCAGGGAGTGCCTAATTTAATCCAACTATTTCTATCTTTAGGAAGATGGTTGAGCTTGACTCCCTTAGTCCAAGGCTGGGCTTATTGTGTATATTTCATGAATTTCAGAGTGTAAAAGGTTGGAGTTGAGAGGAGAGAACTATTGTAGCTTGTACTTAGACATTTTTTGGAAATCAAAGGATACAGTTTGCAGCTATTAACTAGGAATTCATGTGCAGTAAGCTTGTGATGTTATTTTTCCTCTTTTATTACTTTATATCAATTATATTTATCTTCGCTTTCCATTCATCATCTCTTCAATAGTTTTCCTTACAGTTTATAGACAAAATGCTTTTCACTAAGCTTTGTTTTGATGGAAAATTATTATATGTTAATTTCACTCTTGCTTAATGAATTCATGTTTCATGCTCATTAAGACCTTTATGCTTCTTCTCAACACCATACTACACCAAAAAAACCTAACATCCATCACAAAAGTGCTGCTACCTTGCTCCTTCATATCTTTGTTGCTGTAACCCTTTGACCCTCTCACCTAGCTACCTGGTTTTTCTCCCTTGTCCAGCAACAAAACCTTAGATTTCCCAAACCTACCTGTGATGAACATATCTAGCCTCAAATTCATTCTTTTCCAATCAATCATTGGCTACCAAAACATAGAGAGAGACCTCTTTGGTTTGGTAGGGCTAGCTACCAAACTAAAAGCTTGGTATGTGGTTACCTCCATCGATCTTCTCATCAGCTTGGGACATTGTGGGGGATAACACTTCCCACTGTACTTTTCTATCATTCGGGTATTAGCATACCCAAACCTTAGTCTCATCATTCTTCTATATTCCTTCCATCCAACGAAAATCTCCTTGTGCATACCCCACCAACGGGCAGGCATAGCGTGTAGTGCCAACTCCAGGGCTTGGAAGTGATGTTCTTCAAGTACTTCCCTTTAAAATTCATCTAAAAACATATCCACATCAGTCAAACCATCATAATGTGGAAGCTTCCTTACCTCAGCTTAGACACACCGCATTAATTTGGTCATCATATTGAAACACAACGTAGATACTTCATGCAATTGATTCTACCAGTGTTCAAGCTCTTCGTTTGAGTCTGAGGTGAAAGAACTATCCCTATCCCACGCAATTCGTATGTCAGTTGTAGGATTGATCCAGTCTTCGTTTCGTGCTGCGATCTTGTATATCTAATCCAGATCATCATCATCTTCTACAAAGTCATGAACAGGTTCATTATAACGTGCTTCCTTAGTAGGGTCTAGTGGCACTACAATGTTGAGTGCCTTCCTTTAAAACATCATTTTCCACTTTTTCAAGTTGATTACCACGTCCATATCAAAAGCCCAGTCAATACCCAGTAGCGCAGGATACAAATTACTTGATTTCAATGACCTCAAAGTGAGCTAGCATGCTTGCCACCTCAATGTCTATTGTTACACCATATAAGCTCCCCATTACAATAATCTTCTATTGATTGGCCATGCTTAGCTGGATAAGATACCACTGTAGTGAAGGCCTTACAATTCTCTCCCACATCTGCTTAGGCAAGAAATTTACATCGGATCCAAGATCCAAGATTACTTGGTCCATTTCATATTCTCCTATTTGTGCAATCAGCCTCATCTCGAACCCCGTCCGCTTCTTATGCATACCGATTTTTCTCATGGTGTGTTGTTCAGCAGGGACCTTTTCTTTATTTGTGCACTTATCGACGAGCTCTTGCATCCCTTCTACTGCTTTCTTATCGTGCAACAACTTCATATAGGCCTTTAAAAATGTAGCTAATACTGAAGGATCTACCGCTTGTGTTGTACTAGTTTCCAACATTTTCTCTTAGATTCCTAAGGTGGAGGTCTTAGCGAAGTTCTTCTTTGCTTCCATGGAGGTATCTTTAGCTCGATTAAGATCAAAGTCTATTTCTTTCTTGACAGCCTTGCGCACTCACCCATCAGTCTCAAGCTACTTCCCCTTATTTGCACCAGTGGCCATACCACTTCTTGTTACTATATTTATGCTACAATCTTCTTCGCAGTGCTCTACTCTCATCATTTGGGTGTTCTACATAGGTTGCTGGTGTTGTGTCTTCTTTTCTTGCATCTTGGCTATAAGGATTAGACACTCCTCTATCACATGGTCAAATTGTCTGCACTACTAACATGAAGGATGCATGAGCTTTTGACAATCTCACGCGAAGTTTCATGCTTCGCTAGAGTTATAGAAAATTATCTACCCCCACCCTCTGTCAGTTCCTCCCCCTCTCCCTTGTCCTCCACCTTGGAATCATTCGCGTGCTACTCCTGCGCCCTAATCTTGAGGTTGGTTTTCCTCTTGCATTCAGTAGGCAGGGGTTTTATCCATCATTAGCTCATAACTCCTACAATGGCATTCATCATGACCTACAAATTTACAGAAATTTCAAAACAACTGATGGGGCTGTAAAAACAGAGCTTTCTTGCCTTAGCACTTTTCCCTTACACTTGTTCTTGACCAAACTTTATCCTCCTAAAATCACTATGACTCAAATATTTATAGTCTTTCTATTACAATACCATGGCCCGTGGCCTATCGGTGAATCTCAAAACCATCCTATTACTTACCCATACAAGGAACTAAAGCCCTTTTGACTCTTACTTAGTTGCGCGCCCTGCTTCCACATTTCATAGAGACTTTACCTTCTTTACAAAATTATAACCAAAAATTGATTAAACTAACCAAAATTGACCCTAGGGACCCTATCCCAACACACAATGTTGGAAGCATTTGTGAACAAAATGAAATAAGATAACAGTGCATTGTGTGGAAAGCTTTATGGAAATTTTATTAAAATAATAAATATAAAAAAACTATTTTTTATTTCTTATTTAGGAACATGTTGTGCAGAGGTGGTTATGCATGTCCAGAGGTTATGCAGAGAACAAAAGCATGGGCAAAGTCATGGATGTGTAGAATTGTGCAGAATGAGAGCAATGTGCAGCAATCATTTACTTGTAATGTGTTTTCAACTCTTTTGGAGGGGTGTGTCGGATGTACTCAATAGTTGACTAAATTGTGTTATTGTGTACAGAAGTAGCTATCTACAGATGTTCCCAGATCTTTCATTATGTGGAAAGCTTCATGCAAATAGAATCAATTAAATAGTGGTAGTATGCATTATTTACAATTAAAATATTATCAAGAATATAAGCAAAAACAATGTTATTGCGAACAACAAATATGGATTATGTTTAGTATTAAAATATTAGCAATGAAATCCTTCAATGTAGAGTGTAGATATTAACCCAATGAAGGCTTTAAATATTTCTCCACACAATGAACTTTATCCACACTTATGCACATCTACCTAGTTTAAGAAGCATAACCATAAACAAATATTTTTCTCAATTAAATGCAAAAGTACATATGTCCACACAATGGACTTCCCGCACATTTCGTACAATAGCCTAAACAAAGAGATATTCAAAAATACAATAATAAGAAATATTTACAATTATAATATCACCAATAATATCATATATGTCAACTGCTTAATTAAATACTAGCAATAAAAGCATTTAATGTGAACATATTTATCAATAATAACAACTTTCAATGTCAATGGCTAACCAAAAAACATTATTGAGTGCGGAAGTGCAGAAAGCTTCATGCAAAGAGAATCAATTAAATAATAGTAGTATGTGTTATTTACAATTAAAATATTACCAATAATATAAGCATCAACAATATTATTGCAAACAACAAATATGGATTATGTTTTAATATTAAAATGGTAACAATGAAAACCTTACGTGCGGAGTGCAGAGATATTCACAATGAAAGCTTGAAAGCTTCCTCTGCACAATGAACTTCCTCTGCATTTCCACACATCCCATAAAGAAAGCTTCTACTTAATAAAATGAGGTTTTGTATAGAATTTTGTGTGCACTGCGCACAACCTTTACTCAATTGACTACTAATATCTATAAAAAACTGATATCATTGAAAGGTTCTTTGATCAAAATGGAATATGAAGATAAGCATTATTTCTAACTAAAATATTAAAAATAATATTAGCAATAAAATCCTTTAGTGCAAAGTGTGGAGATCTGTACAAAGAAAGTTATCTTCGCACAATGGACTTCATGCTCACTTCTACACAAGAGCCTAAACAAACAGATATTCAGAAATACAAAGATAAGCATTAGTTATAATTAAAATATTATCAATAATACCGTATACATCAACCACTTATTAAAATATTAGAAATAAACGTTTTTAATGTAAACGTATTTATCAATTAATAACAACTTCCAATTTCAATGGCTAAGCGAAAGACGTTATTAAGTATGGAAGTAACTCTCTGCAGAATTGGCTAAAGATTTCACTATGTGGAAAGCTTCATGCAAAGAGAATTAATTAAATAGTGGTAGAGGTACATTTAATGTGTAGGAATTTTTCTTACACTTCACAAAACTTTTAGTCAATTGACTACTAATATCTATAAAACATTGAGATCTCCAAAGGGCTTTTCAAGAAAAATGAATACAAAGATATGCATTATTTATAAATTAAAATATAACTAACAATATTAGAAATAAAATCCATTAGTGTGAAGTGTGGATATACGGAAAAAGAAAGATTTCTCCTGACACTAGACTTCCTTCACAATTCCGCACAAGAGCCTGAACAAAGAGATATTCGGAAATATGAATATAAGCATTATTTACAACTAAAATATTTTGAATAATATTGTATACATCAATCGCTTACTAAAATATTAGCAATAAAAGTTTTTAATGCGAACATATTTATCAATTAATAACAATTTCCAATGTCAATGATTGACCAAAAGGCGTTATTGAGTACAGAAGAAGTAACTATCTGGGAAGTGCCGAGAGATTTCACTGTGCAAAAAGCTTCATGCTAAGAGAATCAATTAAATAGCGGTAGAGGTAGGGACTATGTTATATCGCAACTATTATTATTATTATTATTATTTTGACGTTATACTTATTTTGCTTTTATTTACTAGCATAATAGTGACTTGCAATACTACCCTCCAGCATAAGAAATTACAACCTAGGAGCATCCAAACTTATGCCACAAAAACTTATAACATGGTTGGATTTTTTTATGTTTCACCTCAACTATCACAACTCTCAAACAACTCTCAAACTTTAGTCACATTACATAATCAAACCTTTGAAATTTAATATATATACCTGACTGTTTTTTATTTTTGATATATTATCACATAAGTATGTATATATGTAATTATTTATTTTTCATTTAATTTTGTATTATTTAAGATTGAACTAATTTATATTTAATGTTGTGTTATTTTTCTATTAGCTAGAACTTCTCCCCCTATTAAAATACGAAACACTTTGCTAATCTCAATACAATAATATTTATGCCAAGATCTAGTTTAGATTAGAATTGAGGTTGGAAAATTTTAATTTTTTATTAAGTAGATAGACAAAAATTGATTTTAAGAGAATATTCTTTATTTACTACACAATCTGACCCATCAAGAAATTTTGAATCAGTTTTCAGTTTCAAATGCAACCATATATATTTTTGTTTTCGCAAATGACACTAATTTTTCGTAATGTCATTCTTCGCACCTACAGAAATGAAAGCTAAACATTCTAGTTCGACTCAATATGGAGGGGGAGAATGGTGAGAGTGGGACACCAATTCCAGAATGGTGAAAGTCCTGCACCAACTAATATGTGCTTGCTCGGATTTTCGAAATAGTTACGAGTGGTGAATGAGACGAAGTGGTTGGTTAGGTTTTTTTCTTCATGGCTAGACCACGTACTATGAGGTAGAGGCCTTTGAATTGGAACTTTGAATAGAAAAATCCACTATGATGGTTCAAAATGGACTTCCAGAAAACATGCCTATGGTTTTCTTAATAGCCTTCAATACTTGGAATCTTTAAAGTTTAAAAACAATGTCACTATACTAATTAAATAAATATATTATTTAATTACTAAATATTAAAAATTAAAAATATAATTATATTAGTTAAATAAATATGTTATTTGATAGATAAAATGTATATTTGATGAAAGATGTATTGTGAAGTTGTGTGATTTTATTTTTATTTATTAATAAATTTTCTCTTTTAATTCAAGTTTTATAATTTTTTTGAATTATTCTTTATTTTGTTAAATGAAAATTGAACGTATAATAAATATAAATGTATTTCTATTATTTAAGTTATTTTATATTGTTTTTCTTTAAGATTGCTATGAAGAATTGAATAAAATAATAAAGTTGGAGCATATAATGTTAATTCCAAGAGAAATCTAATTTCTTGGATTTTGAATTTTGCTTTATGATGTTGCATTTTGTGTTTATGGTAATTCAAATGCAGTGACTTTCTTTACATTTTAAGTTTTTTGTTTTTGATAGAAGTTTTGATGATAGTAGCTTGCAGATTATATTAGAATTTACTTTATTTAGTCTTGAATATGAAGTTTCAATTAAAAAAGAGTGTTGGCTACATGGGGTTTGACCTAGGTTCAACAGTGAGTTTAGCCAAGCAAATCCCGGTACTACTAGCTCTTTCGGCAACAGTATGTGGAGCGCGGATGGAGTTCTCATCTGAAGTAGTATGGGAGGGTGTTGGAACTAGGTTTCTACACCCTGGGGATGTCTTAATGAAGGTTCTGGAGGTTCACGATCCTAACCTGCGCGCTGCGCTGCCCCGCGTAGCTTTCTATTCTTCGCAACCCATGTGCACCTTTGTATTATCCTAATCCCGATTCTTATTGTGCTATTATATTAGTGCTTTAATTTAGTTTGTGTGAGCCCAATATTCTTATTACTTATTCACTTTCAGATAAGTGTGTGTAACTAAAAACAATATAAATGCATAAAGAGAACCAGAACATAGAAATACGGATCTACAAACAGATGCACAATATTCTGAATCAACCTTATCTTTATTAATACTCAAGTTTAGTTCAGCTACAGACCCGACTCCGCCCTGCGCACTCAGCTGCAGACTCTACTAGGCCTCTGTGCACTCAGCTGTAGAGCCTCTTCCTACTACCAGGACCCAATACACTTCAGATCCACTTCTACCTCTCTAACCAATCTATGACTTTCTTCTCAAAAACAACTGTCTTTACACTTACAGCTTCGCTCTATTTATACAATCCCATGGTCCGCAGACCATGGGTAGACCGACACAACTTTACATTGAATTACATTATTTTAGGGCGGACACCCTATGACTCATCCTAGACTTTCGCGCTCTACGCCCGCATTTCGTGGAGTCTTTACATTACATTAACCAAACTTGAGCTTTAAGCCCCAAAAACATGCCGTGGGAGGATCCGCTACCGAACAAGCCCCTAACACAATCATCATGGCTCATCCCGAGTCACTCTACTGGTGCCGTGGTCTTTGCATGAAGTCCATCCAGCAGGTCTCACGCAACTTGGGTGTCCACAACACACTGTTATGTTGTCTATTGTACTTGTTGCACACGTATCTCTGAACCTTTGTGAGCAGGGTCACATTCCTGTCCAACCGTATAAATTTCCTGCATTTGTGCTAGCTTCCCTTCAATGGTAGCTGTAATTGCAAGAGTTTCATCAATCCATGGTTGGATGTGTTATTTAAACAGGGCTTCTTTTTGGTGTGCGGCGTTTAATTGGTCCTTAAGTGCCCTTGCCTTCTGTAGCCTAGCGAGTCGTTGAGTAAGGACAACGATCTGCATGGTGTCTTGGACACTGTCATACTCCTATTGCAACTCACATGCCTCTGTCTCTATGCGTTGTAGGTTCGGGTCTTCCTATAGGTGCGTCAGCATGGTGAGTGCTTGCTCCAACATCCCGGTGCAATCCTGTGTTGCCTGACCAATTTGATCCAAACCTATCTGGATAGTTTCTCTCTTACTTCTATGGGCGTGGAGGGTTACGCCTTCAATCACAGCTCGATGATCTATAGGTTCAGCTCCAATTGAACCTTTTTTGTTTCCTCCCTGGCCTTGCGAACTTCGGCCGCCACTCTATGGACCCGTTTTGATGCTGGTAGTGCTACCGGCACGGCCAAATCTAGGATGCTTCTACATGCATCCTCTACCACCTGCTCCAATCCACGAGCCTACGCAACCAACTCATCACGCTGGAGGTTGAACTGGTGCATGTTGATTTTCTGCTCGGTTAGGACCTGAATTGCGCAGCCTTCCCAGTCATGGAGCTCTACGATGACCCCATCTAGCAGCTGGTAGATAATTTCCCGCGGCAGGGCTACCAAGTTCAGGCCGACGCCTTTCATGCTGCTCATCATAGCCCGGT
Source organism: Pinus tabuliformis (assembly GCA_031772625.1). Lineage (NCBI taxonomy): Eukaryota > Viridiplantae > Streptophyta > Pinopsida > Pinales > Pinaceae > Pinus > Pinus tabuliformis. The sequence continues at coordinate 1,334,289,921 of CM062804.1, read as the reverse complement.
CACCCTCGCTTGCTACTGCTAGCGTGCCTTCGAGAAATACGAAGGGTTTTTCCATACGAGCGCATAACATCTGTTTGGCCTCGGCGGTTCCTGCTGCGACGTACTGGGCAAGGGTACCTGTTTGGGGGGGCTGTACCTGTAAGCCTTGTAGTTATGTGCTGAGAACCCCCAACACAGTGTTCTACTCCATCCTCAGTTCTTGGAGCGCATCCTTTGTGACCTCACGAATTGTTTTGTTGATGTCAAACAGATCACCTTCTGTGAGTTGGATCGGGTCGACGGACGTCTTTGTCGCTTTTACCTTCTTCCTGAGAGCTGTTTTGTCCGGGCTGCGTGGTCGCTTGAGTTGGGCCAATGTAGAACCAGGGTCCACGTGTTCTTTTGCCCTGTCCACTTCCCTGGTCTGCTACCCCATAGACATCTCCTGGCCGTCCTCGGGCTCTCTGGTTAGTGCTGTGGTGGTTTCTGCCGTCTGCGCCACTGTTGTAGCATCAGTCGTCTTCTACTGTGCGACTGCTTCTTGTTCCTGGCATTTCTTTTCAGCCAGTTACACGATGCGCAGCTTGGTGTCTTTCTTTCTTTGCTGGGCTGTGGCCTTTTCCATTTATGCCAAGTCCGGGGTGCGCCACTATGAAGACCATGACTCCATTACTATGAAGATCACATCATCTGTTGCGATGAATGAAAGCTTCACCCATTTTTGTGCTGGATCCTTGCGCGCCTAGATATATAGGTTATGCATATCCGCCTTGAATTTTGTTATGCTTTGCAAGCTGTTATGAATCGTAGGGGACAAGCATAGCCTTTGGTTGATCAATGTTCGGATGCTCACCTCCACGAGCACCCAGAACACTTTTATCTCGCGAATCCTCTTCACGTCTTTTGTAGCCCAAAGCGAGAAGTACCTCGCGGCTTTAGGTAGATCATCCTCAATAGTGCTCCGATAGCTCCCCGGCAACCAACATGATGGATAAGAGAAACCACGTGTAGTGGAAGGTCTTACCTTGCTCCTAGGCCTATCTGTAGTTTGTCAAAAACTCGTCATAGAGGAACTGCGCCCAGTTCAACTAGACCCATTTTGCGCACTACTCTGCCAATGCAATCACAGACGTTGGTACTTCATCGACACGACATTTCCTCATTAGCTTGCCGACTAATAACTGTGTGGCTACGTGCACCCCTTTGTCTTTAATACTTGCAATTGCGTACCTCCGCTTTTTCTTTTCTAGTTTATACTTGACCTTCATGGCTTCTGCAAGGGCCAAGTTGCTGCTTTTTCCCCTAAACTCATGTTAGATCCATATTTAAAATGGATCTATGTTGGTATTATACATGTGATTGTTCTTAATAGTATTTAAAAACTGCCAAAACTATCATTGAAAAAACAACATAAAATTACAAGTTTCTTTTTTTAATAAAGATAAAAACACTAACCGTTCATGGTTTCTTTACCATCTTTATTGCTTATTACATAAAAGAAAACTAGACTAAATACTTTCTTACCAAATAACTTCATATGACAAACCCATATTAACAAATCCATTTCTTTGGTATGACCAAAAATAGCACCCATCCTTTAAAGACAAGTACAACAAATCCATTTCTTTCACATGACCAAAAAGACACCATCATCCAGACAAATACTCCATTGTTTTAGCGATCTGGCCTTCCTTCAATTCAAATATGCCAAAGGATCCAAAATGAAGAGTAAGGGCTTCCTTTAAAAAATTATCTACCTACCGTTTCAATTTTCTGGAGATACGCTGAAGAGATAACCACTGAAATGTGAGTAATGTCTATGGGATTTCCTGCCAGAGAGCGGCCAAATCGATATTATGCACCACCAACTTTTTTCTTTCCCACACCAAATGTTGCAATTTTTTAATACCTTTCTTTGAAGACAAATGGAGAAGAATACGAAGGCCCATAAACTTAGCTTTTGAGTTGGATCCGGTTCCCATCGAATATCGTCTAAGGAAATAATGAGAGCGATTTAAGAAGAGGATTGCACCAAATCTGCATCTAAGAAGATGGCACATTAGAAAAGCCCCATGGAATATCATAATTTAACTAAGGCATCACCAATTCCGTTGTCTTATGTTTAGATTCTGACAAAATTTCCTTGAGCATTCGTTCAATCAATTCGACTATAACAATAATTTAAGCATTACGTTCTTAAACTTCTTTACATAAAATAATAATTTTAGCTATATTTTGTGTATTCTCTTATTTACAATGCACTATTTCATACATTAAACTCTTAAATAAATTCTTTCAAAGCAATGATTCTCATTCTTACATCTATGTTATATAGTATATATATTCAAAATATGATATTCAAACTTAATCATAATAATGTGTCAAACTCACTCGAACATATTACATAGTGATATATCAAAATCACGAAGACAAATTTGACAGGTCTCTCAATTAATTCGGTTGAGCATTAAGTTGCACATTTTTTTTTTATATGTAACATTTATTTTAGCTATATTTTCTATATTTTCTATTTACAATGCACTATTTTCTATATTTTATATATTTTCAAAATATATAAACAGAAGGCCCATAGCTTAGGTATAGGTATAAGAGAAAATGAGGAAAAATAAATTTAGAAGATCACTCTATATTTTATATATTATCTATTATATGAGATATATTATCAATAGTACTATCTAAATTATAGAGGGTTCTTTTATAATTAATTTCAATATATATATATATAATTTTAGATATATAATTTTTTGTATTTTAAAAAAAAATAATTTTAAAAGGTTGATTTTTTTTGTGCTTTATAAATTTAAAGTTAAAATTAATCTAACCAATGCATAATTTGAAATCGTTTTTTCTATGTACTTATAATTTATGCTAATTAAAATATAACTCATGTTAATTAAAATAATAAAATAATAAATATTTAATAACTTTAAAAAAAAAAATAATATAATTAATATTATAATTAGTTTAAGTTGTAAGATATAAGTTAATGCTTTGTTATGGGTTTCAATGGCTAGAGCTATTGACAATGGACTTGGAGGGATGTTTTGCTTGCCTTGAGATGGGTCCACTTTCGAGCTTCATGATGTCACCGCATTGCAAGGATGCGATATATCACATTGATTTGGATATGCCAATGTCTTTGTGACTCTTAAGTTTTTTTTATAGTTTTTTTTATTTAACTTTTTTAGTGATAGTTTTATAGGTTTTTTTTTTAAATTATGGAACAACTTTTTTCTTTTTTAGCTTAATCTTGTTCGTTCTTTGCATACTATAAACATATATAATGTTGTTGGTTCTTTGCATACTATATATATATATATAACCTAATGTATATTCGAATTTATAATTTATTATAGAATGATATTAACAAAACCTTATAATTTTATTTTAAAATTTATTATGACTTTAAAATAACAAATTATTTTTATTATTTTTATTTTTCCTATTAATTCCATATTTAAATTAAACTAAAGAAATTTACAATATCTATAAAAAAAAATTATAATTTTTTTATTATAAAATTCTAAATAATTTTTTAATGCTTAATTACAATATTCAAATTAAATTAGCAACTAACCGTAAATTCCTTAACCAATAAATTTGAAATTTAGTTCCTCGTTAAAAATGAATTTTTTAATCCATAACATTTACAAACTATTTAACTATAGTTATATTTGAAAGGTTTCTGACATAACTCCATGGCTATATACTGTAAAAGAACTCTAATAAGAGCAAATATCGTCCATTTCTTATATATATTTTTTTGTCCAATGAAAAAGAAAACCAACATTCTTCTATTAATAAATGAAGTTTTATATAAGTAACATTGTTATCTTTATATATGCTATATTTTATTTATTTTCACATTTTCACATATTTATGTTTTATTTATTTTCACATTTTCACATGTTTATGTATATATGTACTGTTTAAGACATTTAAAACAAAAAATACATTATCTATTTTTGTTTTTTTCAACCTTCAAAATCTATCTAGTTATATTGATCAAAATATATTGATCTTGTTCAAAAATATTCTTTACAACCCATAATTTATACTGAAGAATTTTTTTGGTCTGTTGATTTGATATAATATATCTCAAAAATGCCAAACTATGCAACATGAATTTTCCCATATCTTGGTAAAGAGTTATTAGAAAATTTAGATAAAGTGATCTCCCCTTATAGTTTGCTTTGTCCTCCCCTTGATAATGCACTAACAACCTTGTTATGGGCAATGTATATAGGAGAAAAGGTCAAATCTTGAAAACAATCTATAAGTACTCTAAATGTTTCATCTAGTTAATTAGCCTGGCAATATCCAAGGAATAATTCATCTTCACCCATTCTATGACTAATTTAGAGTCTTCATAGAAATCCATAGAAGTTATGGACAACCACTTGCATAGTATAAAAGCCTCCAAAATACAATAATCTTTGCACGATTGTTTCTCCCAAAGCCATTGTTGCAATAGAAATGATATGATAACTATGGATCTAAGGGCCACTTCCACATGCATAGTTACTTGATGACCCATCAAAGAATCCTACTTCATATTGGACAACATATATACATAAATAATATGCCTCATTGAAATCTGGCTGTGAATAGACACTATTTCATTAAAAAAGGTTGTTATCTTCATACTAGTGAAACGAATATATATAGGAACTTTCATCAAAGATTAGATCATTCTGGCATCTCCAAATACCCCAATAAATATAAAATAGGAGTGTGTGATATTTTATATATGTAGCATTCTATTCTAAAAGACATGTCTTAGTTAAATTAAGATTCCAATCAACAAGATAAATGTAAATGGTTCAAAACAACGATCTAGATTGAGGTTACAAAATGAGAGGATAGCAAAGGATGTTCCACGCTTTCTTCTTCCTACTTGCACATGATGCATCTCTAGGACCATAGAAACATTTTTTATATAAATTATCTCAGATAAGAATCATATTCAGCTAGACCAACCAAACTAAATATTTGAACTTATTGGGAAGTTTCCACTTCCATATTTTAAGAAACAAACTTCTAGTTGTTGTAAAATGACTAATAGGAAATATATAGTTATATACCTCCTTAACAAAAATCTTGCCTTGGAAATTCTTACCTCCCATGAGAAGACATCATCAAATTTATTGAGTGAGATACCTGCATTATGTAAATTTTGGATATATTTCTCCCACCCAAAAGCTAAAATTCCAAAAATGTCAAGTTCTCCCGCCCAAACCCAAGAAGGATTCAGTGCAACATGTGGAACATGTATCTTATCTGATATAAATAATAGATATCTTTGCTATGTATATGATTGTTAGGTGCCTTTGACATAATGTGTTCCCAAAGAATCCTTTTATATCTTCTTGCCTATCTGCTACAAAAAGATGTCTCATCAGCTTAAAGCAAATATTATCCCTTTCTTAGTGATAGTCATATAACAACCATCACAGATTCCTCGAGTGCATAGCAAGCATAACAATCATAGATTTTTCGAGTGAACCTTATACATATTTACACTGTACATATTCATATGCTATTCATGACATTCAACTGAAAAGAAAACAAAAGAAGATGCTATATCATGGTTTACTAGCAATCTTCCATACGCAGCTCATAACGCTTTTCTCAACCCTTAAAAAAACATCTTAGAAAGGCTACTTCAATCCCCACTACAAAATAAAAGCAAAAGGGTTTTGCAACCCAGAGCTCTTAGCTAGCCACTATTTGTGAATGGTTTCTAAAGCAAAAGGATTCTATTTTCACATATTCCACTCGAAATGAAATCCTATTTAAGGCGGCCAATACATTCAAGGCGTGGTGTTGGAATAGCCCGGAGTTCATGAGCCCTGGGCAATGTGATTCCATTAAATCTTTCAGTCATGTCCAGTTCTTGATTTTTCCCATTCATGTCATCCATGGGAAGCCTCCAGTTGAAGCAGTGAAAGAGTTGCGCTAACCCAAACTCTACCAAAAGCGTTCCCAATTGCCGTCCGGGGCATGTTCTCCTGCCTGCTCCGAAGGGAAGCCACGCAAGGTTTTGATCTAGTCCATTTGCATCTAACTCCGAGCCAACTCTTTCCATGAATCTCTCTGGCTTGAAAATTTCGGCGTCTTCCCAGGACTTTGGGTCCCTCCCAATCGCCCACAGATTAATGATAACGTGAGTCTTATGAGGAATTTCATAGCCCATTACATTGCAGGACTCAGCGTATAAGCAGCGCTCAACAAGAGACGCCGGTGGGTGGAGTCGAAGCGTTTCTTTCACCATAGACGGTAAATAAACGAGTTGAGCCAGATCAGATTCGGATACCATGCGATCCATTCCGACGACGCGTTCCAGTTCGTCCTGAAGTTTCTTCATCACTGGCCGGTTTCTCAGCGCTTCCGACATTGCCCACTCCATTATCGTAGGCCCCGTGTCCGAGCCACCAAGCAACATATCCTGCCACCCACCACCATCAATATCATGATCAATATCATCACATATTAAATTATATTAAAAGCTATCTAATAATATTGATATAATATATAAATTGTATTAAAAGCTATCGTGCCACCTGCCAAGTCTAGTTTGATATAATATTGACCTACAGTGTTTGTGGGTCATCAATTTTAACATACAAAGAGGATTGCTTTTATACTATCTCGTGAAATTTGGAACTCTCGATCCTTATCCGCATAGGCTGCAAGTAACACATCCACAAGATCATGGCTGATGTTGCCCCGCTTCTGCCCAACGTGTTCCTCTATTACTTTTTCTAACAACTGGTTTTGTGTGGTATGTAGCTTCTTCGTCCGACGGTTGAGGCCTTGCAAATCCATCCAGTCCAAGAAAGGTATATAATCTCCAATATTGAATGAGCCCAGTAACAAGAAACCTTCTTTGACCATTGAATTGAAAGCTTTTGAATCCTGGTCCGAATACTTTTTACCGAAGGCCATTCTGCAGATTATGTCGGTGGCCAGGGATGACACGGTCTGGTTAATGCTTATAGGACAATAGCCGTTGCAGGCATCAGAATTCATAATAGAGCGAATCATAGCAGAGACTTCCTCTTCTCTAATAGCACGGAAGGATTCTAAGCGCTTGGAGCTCAGCAACTCCAAAGCGCAGAGCTTACGCATTTGCGTCCAGTATGGGCTATACGGAGTAAAGACCATGCCCGCAAAATTAAATGACAAATGTTTCGAAGTGCCGGGCTGACTTCTGTTTGCGAAAAGCTGATCGTGGGTCTTGAGAAACTCCCTGGCCACCTCTGCAGAGGAGGCCACGAAGGTGAGGGTGGAGCCGAGGCGGAGGGACATGAGAGGCCCGTATTTCACGGAGAGAGCAGCCAGCGCTTGGTGGGGAAGCTTTCCCAGCATGTGAAGGTTGCCGATAATGGGCAACGATAAGGGCCCCGGTGGTAGCTTTCTCTTTCTTCCCATCGAGAAGAAGATCCATGCTGGTACCAGTACAACAGATAGAAACGCGGCGGCGAACTTCACATAAAACTCCACACTCTCTGTTGCTGGCCGCTGCAGGAATTCCAACTCCGTCGTCATGCTTTTTCTCGATCAGCCACCCGAAGTAGAATTAGTTACACCAAATACAAACTACTGAGCGTTTCTTATAGCTTCGTCCAGCATTAAAAAAATGTCATATGTCCCCGTCAAATGTCGAGTCTCTTCAAACTTCTCTCCACTCACGCACAGACGTTCATCTTCATTGGCGTATCACAACCACATGGGAAAATATGTGGTGGTTAATATATTTCTATGAGTTTCATTTTCCATACTTATTAATTAATATGTCATTTCAAAAATTTTTATTATGTTGTTGGTTATTTTTTTATTATAATTTTTTTACAATGATTTAAGCATGGGACTTTTTTGACGCTTTTTAATTAATAGATCATTATATCATAAGTAATACATACTTATTAATTAATATGTCATTTCAAATTTTTTTATTATGTTGTTGGTTATTTATTATAAATTTTTTACAATGATTTAAGCATGGGACCTTTTTTAGGCTTTTTAATCATTATATCATGTATGTTTTTACATGGAGTAATACATATTAATTAATATGTCATTTCAAATTTTTTTATTAGGTGGTTGGTTATTTATTATAAATTTTTTACAATGATTTATGCATGGGACTTTTTTAGGTTTTTTTAATGATTATATCATTATATCATGTATGATTTTATATGGAGTAATATATGGTTTGTGAAAATTTGGAATTGTGTGTGCATTGTTTGGAAAGCCCAATATGGAGTGGTTTGTGAAAATTTGGAATTGTGTGTGCATGGTTTGAAAAGCCCAAAACATTGGTTGAATAGGGGAGAATGTAAATTGATGATAGGAAGAGTGCTTGACGAGAATATATAGAGAATGGAGTGAAGATTTACCTTTTTGTTTGGCCACTTCACCCATCTTCAAGGTAGGAAGCAAACCAGAATATATAGAGAATGTAGTGAAGAATTAGCCTTCAGAGATAATAAGATTAAATTTTTTTGCCATTGTTGACCTTGTGTACAGTTTGTCTAGTTTTTTTTCTCCATTTTAGCATTTATTTATTAAAATTCCACATTTGGTTTAGTACCATAATTATTCCTCCCATTAATATCATGTCCTTTACTCTTACGAGTAATCTTTTCTAATTTATAAAAATATTTTTAATTTTAACTTTTTTTGTTTCACCGGGCTCTTTCTAAAAATTTTAACCAATTAAAATAAATTTATTATTTTTTTAGGGTTATTTGTTCATTTTATAATTCTCATATGTTAATTTTATTACCAATTTCATTTCAAATTAATTTATTTCTTATAATTAGGCCTTTGACATAATCTATAAAGAATATTTAATTAAAAAAAATCTTATTTTTTTGAAATTTTTGACCAATCAAAAATAATTTTTAAAGTTTAATGGTTCACTTTAATCTTCTGAGTTACTATTTTTCTGTCATTTTGATTTCTCGAGGAATTGTATTAAATATAAAATTAAATATTTATTCAATTATTTCTCTTTATTGTTTAGTCAAAAGGAGTTGTCTATAGTGGGGTGGAAAAATTTGAGGTGAAATCTTGATTTGTGTTATTTAAACTAGTTTTTTTGACTATATATGGATTAAGCACCATGAAAAACCTCTAGAGCACTTCTATTGTGCACGGTTTACCCATCAAACTTGTGATTTCAATGAATTCCTGCCATATTTTAAATAAATTAAACCAGAAAAAGCATCTAAAAAATCGCACTAAAAACAATGCCTAATCAAATTTAAACCACTAATTCTGACTCCATTCTCTATATATTCTGGTCAAACACTCTTCCTATCAACAATTTGCTTCATGTCCCTAAAAATAAGTGAAGTGTTCACCCTAAAATTAAACTCTTCAAACAATACACCAGACAATAATATATCATTTTCAATTTTTTATGTAAATATTTACCTATTTACTCATACTTTAACCATAGATTTTTTTCAAAATTTTTAATTAATATATTGTTTTTCTGTTAAATATTTAGTATATATATATTTTTAATAGTTGAAGTATATAAATTTTTACATTCAAAATAATATTACATATTAATTTTTAAAAACTTCATGTAGTAGTTTTGTTTTGAATTTATTATTGTAAATAAAGGTTATAAAATGAGAAAATCATTTTTTATGGTTTTCAATAAGAATTATATAGATTGAAATTTCTTTATTATTAGCTTTTCAATAGGGAAATCACATACATAATATAAGTTTAGAGTTTTGAGGTTCTTAAGATCTGGTTTAATTAGAACATTTTGTAAACAAAATCTTATAATAAAGAGGTTGGTTATCCAAGACCTTGGCATGCATCAACATGAAAATACAAACAAGAATATAGTATTGCAAGCAAAAAAAACCAATTAATCATAAAAACTATTCGCCACAATCCCCAAGCATTAGCCTTAGCTTATCACTATCCTCATCCAAGGAGAAGGAGATGTTGTTTGATCTCTGAGTGAGCTTGACATCTATACTATCAATGTTTTCTTCTAACTCTACCAAAGCGATAAAATTCTCCTAGTGAGTCTGCTTGTACCTCCCTATGTTGCTTGTGATATTAAAATAATATTTAACCTTTTGCATGCTTTGTACCATGATGAATAAAGAGATGAGAGGTCGTGTAACCTCTTTTGTGTTAGTTGACATCATATTAAGATTAAAAACCCCTTCCTTAATATATTCTATTATTATTAAAAAAATAATATAATTAAATATTTAATTGAAACGAAATTTAAAATTATGCATCAATATTTTTATTTAACTAGTACAACTGCATTAAAAATATTAATGTGGTTGATATAGTGGAAGGCTTAAAAAATATAACAAAAAAAACTATTGCAACACGAAGAATGCCTTACCAATGTACACATTTACCTAATTAACCATGTATAAAAAGGTTATGGGTCAACTTTAACTTGAGAAAGAAAAAAATTACACAACTTATTGTAAAATGGACCATTTTGCTAAATAAAATTTGCTTGCTTATATATAAATGAATGTCATAAATAGTAATGAGGAACTTATCATGGAGGAACTTATTAGAATTGGAATAATCTCAAATCTCTAAGAAATTGGTGGGAGAGGAGCCACTTGGCACTAATCTAATTTTTTATATTTATTAGAAGTAATGGACCGTTTTGCTAAATAATTTTTTTTTATATATAAATGAATGTTATAAATAATAATGAGGAACTCATCATGGAGGAGCTTATTAGAATTGGAATAATCTCAAAACTCTAGGAAATTTATGTGTAGGGAGCCACTTGGCATGAATCTAATTTTTTAAATTTATTAAAAGTCAATGCAACCTAACAAACTCTCTAACACACAAAATCCCTTGATAATAATTAAGACTAAGCATATATTTAGCATATTCCTTTGAGAATTAATCTAGACCCTCAATTAAAAAAATAAAAAATAAAAACAATATATCTTCATCCACCTTAAATTGAATTTTTTATTATTATCAATTAATAAATAAAATAAATAACACAAAATAATAAATTTAATTAATACATACTAAAATAATATAAAGCCATAATCCTTTAATCCATTAATTAAGTTAAAAACAAACTTAAATAACAAAATATAAGATTCAAAGTAAAATTTCGATCCGGATTTTAAAGTCTCTTATGACTATTTCTATATTTGAAGCCCTATTTCGATTAGGATTTTAAAATCTCTTATGACTATTTCTATATTTGAAGCCCTCGTCCAACTATGACAACTGCAAATTCGAATTCGTCTAAAAAATTTGTCGAGAATCCTATCTTATTAGTCCCTGCCATCTGGCAATGGCCAGGGACTATAGTAATCGATAATGCCCCTCTTAGCATTAGTTCGGCGGTTTGTTAATTCGACTAATCACGCTATAACCAAAGTTTCTCGACGAAGACCGATTCGCCCCGATGCGCCCTCCAAAGTTTTTCGATATAGATTTTTTTACCTTCTTATTTGGCCTCTTCCCGAGGCGGAAGAGGCTAGACTATATGTTATTTTGGTTTTACACTGTTCATTTTTTCAAAATGTTTTAGCCTACATAACTAATGTTAACATTAGTTTGAGACATCAAAAGTTTGAGACATTAGTTTGAGTAGCTTGCTTGCAGGTAGTTGCTCGGAGTCGCTAGCAGGTAGTTACAAGTGTATGTGAGAGATTACAAGTGTATGTGAGCATGTGTTACAGGTGGATGGAAGATCTGCGCCTCTTCCTAAAACTGTCTGAGCTGTCTGAGCATCTCCTGGATGCTCTAGTCTTCATAGAGTGCGAAGGTCTTCATAGAGTGCGAATGGTATTTCTTCTATCCGTCCGAGAGAGATAGCAGCTCTGGCTGGGCCTGTACCGAGTCTTCTGCTTCAGCATCATAATGGATCGGCCCATTAGCAATCGGAGGACATTAGTAATTGTAGGATCTCGCAGCGCTGGCGAGCAAGCTGATCTCCTGGACCAACACATCGTCTGCTTATGGTAATAGCTTCTTCATGGTAAGGTCTTAAACCCATCACAGTACGTGGTTGTTAAGGCAGTGAACATGAATGCATCTAGTGGCTTCCTCCATATCGCATGATAGAATTACTGTTGGATCAACAGTCTGTGCACTTTCCCCTCTTTCGAACGAATTCCATACCTGCATTTTCATAAAGTATGGCATCCATAAGGATGACTGTAATTTAGTTTCTTGTTAAATTAGTGCAGAAGTCAACAGATGAGGAATTCATATTAAAAGAAAACCCTATTCGTCTACTTGGCTAAATGATTTACAGATGAACTAAATAACATGGTCTAGAATGAAGATATCTCAATACAATCAGAACAATGTCAGAATATCTCATTTGCAGAGGAAACTGTAGTGCTAGATCCTAGAAGATAAAAACTTAACCGAGAAGTTTTGAAATGTCGAAATCTGCTATCTTAGGATTCAGTTTCTCATCCAATACAATATTTTCTGGTTTAATATCTCCATGAACAATCAGCTGTGGAGAATCCCGGTGAAGATAGAGAAGCCCATTAGCTATTCCCAGGATGATGTTGTAACGCTTGTGGCAATCAAGGGCATTGCATTTGTTTGGATCTGTATCCATGCATTCAACATACCAAATCAAAACCGAACTAAATAGATTGATACATTAGTGCTTTTTTCTCTGCATATAACTTAGTTAAGTGTAAGTGACTCACGGGATAGGAATTCATCAAGGCTTTTATTCGGCATGTACTCATAAACAAGAAACCCTTTCGATTCCTCTGCGCAATAACCTAGTAGTGTCACAATATTTCGATGTCGACTTTGGGCCAAACTGTGAACTTCATTCCAAAATTGTTTCTTTCGTTGCCTAGTAATTTCAAACAGCTTCTTCACAGCTATTTCTTTTCCATCTTAAGTAGTTCCCTAGGAGATTCAGACAAATGATCGGTATGAAACATTCTGTGAAATAAATCTTAATGGCCTTTTCTTTGTTTTCAAGCCTGTAATCTGCATCTCATGGTTATAGATTTTGAAATATACTTATTTGTAAATTCTAAAATATTTTTAAAATCGGATAAAAAGAATCTAATTCAAATAAAAGTTAAGTTTACTTTCGTTTATAACCAGACTTGAAGATTAGAAAATCTACAATCTAAATAAAAATAACCACCTTTATTCCAAAATGAATCTCCTAGTCCTACAATTTAAATTCTTATATAAACCAGTTAAGTGTTTTGATTAGCCTATGTTACCTTGTATACATAGCCAAATCTAATAGCTTTGCAAAGAAATTACTGGTCATATGAATTGACGTTATTCAGCCCAGCAAAACATAATGTTCAAAAACAATCAGCTTAAAAATTCTTATATCCTTCTATAACTATATTATTGAACAAAACTTGAAAGCCTTACCCGCATGCAGTCAGGTTGGCCATGAAATGCACAAACATGAGCAACAGAAGGGCCCAAGCCCTCTTTTATCTTTGCATTCACATTTTCTCCTTTCTTTATTAGGGTTTTTAAACAGTTAGGTGTTCCAGCAGCTAGTGCAAATACAATTGGGGGGTCTCCATCCTTGTCCAGAACCTCCACATCTGCTTCAGGATACTCCAAAATAGTTTCGACAAGCTCAGCATAACCCCTCATGCACGCCAAATGTAAGGCAGTTTGTCCTTCAGCATTGCGACCATCTAGGAGAGTACCAACTGAGTTTCCAGTCTTTCCAGATGAAGCTCTCACAAGTAAATCTCTGCAATTCATTGCTTGTCAAAGATAAAACTACAGCCATATAACTGAGAAATCTATTTGAACAAAAATTCATGCAAACAACAAAAATTTTGGAGAGTAAAGAAAATCACCTAACACCTTCCACATCCCCTTCTGAGACCATACGATGAAGAACATTTTGAGTATCCTGTACAAATTCCAAGACAGATGAGGGAGATGGCTCTGTCCCAATGCCAGTCTTAATCTCAGCTCAATGGCAAATAATGATAATCCTGTTGCAATTAAGTTTTTTGACAAAAAGACAAAAAGTGGTTACTCAGTACTCAAGCCGGGCATGAAAAAATAGTACAATATCCCAGTAAAACTTGGTCCATCATTAATCAGTAATCATATTTATGGCAGAAATATTTCTTCACCTGACTGATCTACTTATTTTGTTTAACATTGATGGAACGTCATGCAGCTCATTTTCCACTGCCAAACGAGTTTTACCCTTGAAGCGCATGAGTCCAGATGGCCAGCGTGCGGCTAACCGTGTCGTCGAGCACCTGCTCTGCACTGGCGGCACCAATATTGCCGAGGGTTTGAGAAAAGGTGCGAAGGTGCTCGAAGATCGTCGTCAACGGAACCCGCTCGAAGATCCTTGCCTCTGTACATATGCAAATATTGTTGTTGTAACACGTGTAATACATGCGCCATGCTCTCCACATGTAATACATGTGTCTTGGTGTTCCATGCTCGCTATTACAAAACAATTAAATAAATTTTTGGGCCTAGAAAGTAAAATAATGTAAATAAAATTCTTCGCTATATTGGCTTTCTTTATTTCAAATCTTAATCAATTCTTCCATAAAATTCTCAATTTATATTTCTCTTCCATAAAATTCTCAATTTCTTTTTATGAGACATTTTTCTTAAGCCGATGCCGCAAATGACTACTAATTGCTTTAAAATACTGCTGGTTAATACCAAATTCTCATAGACTACACAAGTCTGTTAAAGTAAAATAAATTTCTCCTGCACTCATTGATTTTTTTTTCCAGTTTTTTTATAAAATCTGAATTTCTTTTTCTCAAACATTTTTCTGAACCCAGTGCTTCGAATATCCACTAATTGCACAGCTGATTAGTTTAATTTGGTTTTTCAAATTTGACGCGTCGACTGAATATCAAACTCCAACTCTTTTTCCATCCTTCCAAAAGTTAAATAAATATTTTTCCATACTATATTTACTTTCTTTTTCTGAATTATTTTTCTGATGCTTGCGACAAATTAATGCTAATAAAGGCCACATTGTCAGAGCTTATCTGCAAAATAGTATAAAGTAAAGCAAGATTCTCCTGAAACCATTTCACTATTATTTTCCAGAGTGAAAAGTACGAAAAAATTGCCAAGGAAACTATGAATAGCCAAATGTTAATCTTTATTGCAAAACAATAAAGCTAAAAGCAAAGAAATTTCCATTCTTATAAGATTTAAATTCAAAATTTAATAAAAGTTAAATAAAATATACTTACAATTCAAAATTTAATAAAGGCTAAATACAATATAAATAAAATTGAGAAGTATATGTATATATACATCAATCTATGGAATGATTGCATTTTCTACTTTATATCTTATGTTAAGATAGAGGAGTTCTATAACATTGCTCACAAAAACACATCGGAGCTGCATAATCGACCAGCCAAATTTGTTTTAAAAAAAAAGGATGGACCCCGTGACAAAAATAAAACTGCGTTAACGTAAATTCAATGCTCGTGTAAAGTCTTCAATGTGTTCTTTGTTCATTCGAGGCAAGTTCTTTTAAATGTATTTTTTCAAATTGGGTGATTTTCTTTTTTAAAACAAAGGTATTTACCTATTCTTTATTTTTGGAAATGTAATTCAAGGGATTCCTCTTATATGGATATTGGTCCCATGTAAAAGCAGCTCTCGTGACCGCTCTCATCCGACAATTAATTACAGGTCACGCGGCACTTTGCGTAGGGCTGGCTCCACCTTAAACAATGCACCTGACTTCTACGTTGTTTGGAAACAAAGAAATCTGCATGCAAAAGGCTCAGTTACTCCGAGGCCCTACGCAGGTACAGCAAAGGCTAGCGTTTGCCTCATTATTCAAATTTTTGAGATTGGATGGCCGGCGGTGTTATGCGCTATCTGATAAATCCCGAATTCACTGACATAGAGAGGTGTCGAGGTAGCTTGTACCTTGCAGACGACACATATCCACAACGCGGGACACGACCCACAACAACAGCTCGAATGTTATGATCTCTGCATCGTCTTCGGCTCATCCTA
Source organism: Pinus tabuliformis (assembly GCA_031772625.1). Lineage (NCBI taxonomy): Eukaryota > Viridiplantae > Streptophyta > Pinopsida > Pinales > Pinaceae > Pinus > Pinus tabuliformis. The sequence goes on along the minus strand of CM062804.1, from coordinate 1,334,273,895 downwards.
GTCATAGAACTGCAGTGGAAGCATCGCCTGCCTGCTCGAGTTTTTCTTAATCAGCGAACAGTTCAGGTAACCAATGTAACACAGCTCTCCACAATCAGCAATGGCAACGATATCAACGGCTTAGCACCGATCCCTCAGAAAGTCCTTCTAAACGGACTGCTCCTCTATGTGCTCCGAGACCATCTCCTTGCTCGAGGGAATATGTGCGGCTCTCTGCTTCAGCCGTGGGCTAAACACAGGAATTCCAAGCAAAGAAAGATGATTCAGTGGAGTAATATACTCTGTGGGACGGAGTAAGGGCCCATCGAAAGAGGAAAAGACTGCCCCTTTCTTACATTGACTCTGATCTCTCTACCTTCAGCGTGCCAAATCCCAATCTGCAACAGAGCGAATAGCCTCGTCAACGAGTGCGAAGGGAGCTTTGGTTACGAAGAAGGTTTTTCTATCGTAGGAAGTGTAGTCGCTAAAAGGCGAGTTGAACGAAGGGCCTATGGAGGGGCTGAGAAACCTGTCTCTAGCTTTTTTCAGTAGGGGAACATCCCCCATCGATCCGAGGCTTACAAACAACTTGCTTTTGTTTTTATTTGTACCTTTGGATAGAACTAGATAGACACTGGCAAACCCGTAGATGAATTTTCTTTGCTTTTCTCTACTGTCCTCCATAGCCTTCTTCATGCAGGGACTTGCTGCCTCGCAGCTTCCCTTGTTTATTAGTGATTCCATTGTTTATTAAAAGTGTTGGGGATTAGACTTGTGAATTAGAATTGTGATTTATTTATTCATAATTTAATATTGAAAATAAATAAAAAATATTAAAATAAAAAATTATTTAAATAAATGAATGTAATGGAAAGAAAAATATTTATTTTATTAATTATATGTTTTAAAATATTATGGCAGTGAATATATATATAGAGTTTCCTTATTCTGAGTTAGCTTTTTTTTTTTTCTCTAGCCATTATGTCATGATAATGTTCTTGTATTTGATGTTGTGGTGGAGTTTGTGGAAGTGTTGGAGGCTCATGAGTTCGATTTGAGCTAAGTCCTTTGTATGCACATATCAAGTCTACACTACAGTGGAATCTAGGTGAAAATTAACACAATTGAAGAAAAAGTGTCATGAATGTCATGGTATAGTGGACACTAAGGTTATTGATGGTATTGTAGGCTAGATCCCAAATGCAAGGAACACCAGAAGCCATCAAAATCACTATTTTTACACTACTAATCTTTATTTTCACATTAAATTACTTCCGTGGAAGGTTTTGGTTAATAGAAGGGATGCTCAAAACAACCACATGCACACGTTGGAAAAGATGACAAATGGATTTCTTTGTCTCCTTGAAATCGGTTCACCTTGAAGATTGTTGATGACACCACATTGAAAGGATTCAAACCACCCCATTGACTTGGATAAGTTGAGTCTTTATGACTCCTAGGTTTTTCTTAATTGCTTCTCTGTTCAATATGTAGAGATTTTTGGCTTTTGTAGTAGTAGTTCTATATGATTGTTTTCCCACTCATGAGACAACTTCTTTCCTTTAGATAAATGTTGTTAGTTCTTTGCACACAATGTCAAACTCTAATCATCCTTTCTAGTTTTGTTTCTGATACTAAACCTCATGTTTATTGGGTACTCTTTTCCTCGGTCAATTTTTTAACATTAATTAACAAACTATTATTATGTACTTGGTTTGGTAACGATGAATACTAACTCATCATAGTCTTAATTTTATAAGATATATATATATATATATATATATATATATAAAAAGTTTTAATGGATAATAAATTTGAAAATTCACTAATTTATAAATTTGAAAATAAATTTATATTTTTAAATTATTATTAATTAATATTAACAAAATGATAACCTAGATTGAGATTTATTATAATTTAAAATAACAAATTATTTTTATTAATTAGTGTTTTCATTTTCCCACAAGTGAACTCTTGTTGGCTCCCTATTTAAATTAAACTAAAGAAATTACATTGTGTATCAAAATTTTATGAAATTTTTAATATAAAATTTGAACAAATTTAAATTACAATATTAAAATTAAACTCGCAGGTTTAACATGAGAAGAGGGCAAATTTCTTAAATAGAAAAATCAAATTTAGTTCCATTAGTAAAGATGTTTTTTTTAATAATAACATTTATAAATAATTTAATTATAATGGCATTCTAAAACATTTATAAACTATTTAATTATGAATGTTTCGGACGTACCTTCGTGGCTATATGTTGCCGAAGAACTCTAATATGCTTAAAGCAAATATTATCCCTTTCTTACGGATAGTAATATAAAAACAATCATAGAATTCCTCGAGTGTACACAGAATTAGTGTACATATTCATATGTTATTCATGATATTCAAATGAAAGGAAAACAAAAGAAGAGACTATCATGGTTTATTAACCATCTTCTACACACAACTCATAACGTGTTTTTCAGCTCTTAATTTTTTTTAGAAAGGCTACTTCAATCCCCACTACACAATAAAAGGAATGGCACTTTGCAACCTAAAGCTCTTAGCCATTATTTGTGAATAGTTTCTATAGCAAAAGGCTATTATCTTCAAAGATTCCACTGAAAATAAAATCCTATTTAAGGCAGGGAATGCATTCAATGCGTGGTGTTGGAATAGTCGAGAGTTCATGAGCCTTGGGTAATGTGATTCCATTAAACCTTTCAGTCATGTCCAGTTCTTGATTTTTTTCATTCATGCCATTCGAGGGAAGCCTCTACTTGAAGCAGTGAAAGAGTTGCACCAACTCAAACTCTACAACAAGTGTTGCCAATTTTCATTCAGGGTATATCCTCCTGCTGATCCGAAGGGAAGTCACGCAAAGTTTTCATCTCCATTTGTATCGAGCCAATTCTTTCCACCAATCTCTCTGGCTCAAAATTTTTGGCATCCTGCCATGAATTTGCGTCCCTCCCAATTGCCCACAGATTAATAATAACGTAAGTATTATGAGGGATTTCATAGCCCAATAGATTGCAAGATTCAACATGACTCAACCATGTCTATTAGGATTACAATAGAAATTGACTCAATTATCACTCAAACATGCATGTTGGTTTATGTCTCAGCTAGACTTACAATGATTCAAAACTTTTACAATTTGCATTTTCTTTTTCTTTTCTTCCAATTTCTATATCCTTGAAATTGCTTCATTCTCTGTTGTGCAATCTTGTTGTAGGATCCATATTTCTTTACTTGTTGCCGCTACAATTTTTCTTTGACTTTTCTTGAATTTGTGTTGAAAGACCATCTGATCTTTCCTTCTACACCTTCATCTTCAAATATCCATTCAACCATGGACTTCTTCCAGAACATTGCATATTCAAATTGTCTTCTTTGCTCCGCTTCTTGGGCTTCATATTCCTGACTTTCTTTCTACCATATTTCTTGATAGCACAATATTATCTCTTCTTGACTCCATTGATTAAAAATGATTTTAATGCATTCTTATTTGTTTTCATAAACTTCCATATTATTCTCTTCACTTTCATCATCAGGTACTGTTGCTTTCTTCATGTAATATGCACTCTCAAGATCATTATTCATCATTTCATTGAATCCTTTTATTCTAACTGTTTTTTTAAGGCTCACATCAATTTGTTCAATTGGTTTCTTAATCCATTATTCAATGAGCTTCAAATATGCATCAAACCTATTAACAACCTTGTTTTAAACTTCTACTCTCATGCTATTTTGAACACCTGCATATTAAAAAAATGTTAAAAACATCTTTATTATGCTCTTCGGTGAGAGCTTCTACCTCTTCCTTCTCCGCCTTGTTTTCCACTTCACTAAAAATATCTTCCACTATTATGTGGTCAATGGATATTCTCATTAAAAACTCTTCAATCACTTTATCTTGTTCTTGATCATTAGCTATTGCTAGATGGCATACTGCTTCATGAGTAGTTCCAAACTTTGATTCATAACTTGTCGTTATAGTGGCAACTTCAACCTTCAATTCTTCATAAAACATGGCACATACCATATTGCCACAATCAATCCTCATTTCAAAAAAGAAACACACATATCATCAACATAATGTCCATCCACACTATGGTGAGATATCTCAGCACGCATGTCCTCATTGGTAATTTCAAGTTTACCAAAATCATAAGTTGCGGCTGGATGCACCAATTCACATCTCACTTTGCAGTCATCATCCACATGTGTTTTTTCATAGTGGGATTCACCATCCTCTGCTCCATCCACGTCATAGTGGATTCCTTGAGCATTTATTTGTTATTGCTCTGTTTCACATATAGAGGCTTTTTCTTCTCTCTTTGCAATCTTTGTGCATCTTCTTCATCCATATGCATGTTTGCATAATGGGTTTCAATTTTATGGTCTTGACAACCATAATCCACTTTTGAGTGGGATTCTCGAAGCTCCATCATCCTCTTGGAGTATTTTTCATCTACTCTTAGATCTACGATTGACTTCTTTGCTTATGACATAACCTGTTGCTACATGTCACTCCCCCTTTCACCAAATTTTTCTTCCAAGATCTTCTATGCTTCATTGGAAGATGTAACGTCTTCTACATTTCACATAACCCTTCCATCCATTTCTTGTTGAATGAAACTCAAAGCGAGGGCATCAGTAAACATAGGAGGTGGTAGCAGATCCACACTACACCAATCAACCTTTATTTCTTCTTTGTTGTCTACTATACTTTTTAGTTCCTCGATTGCGGATTGAACCTCTCTAAACATGGGAACAATCTTTGTCTCTTATTTTAGATTCATTTTCTTAGTCTTCTTTAGTCACGCTTTGTGACCTATGACTATTGTCTTTTGTCTGTCTTATAGTTGCTTTCATGATTGCATGATCTTGCCTTCCATATCACCCAATTTTTTTTTTTATGGATTTTAATATGTGCCCCCATAAGGCACAATATTCACCTAAAACATTGTTATGCTTGAAAAAAAAAAAAACGTTACCGATGAACAAACTTTTGTAAAGCCCTAAACTCTTTTTTCAATAGGAATTTCCAAAACCACTCAAAAAATCTCCACTCAAATAAAACCTAATGAGGATCATTAATAGGTACATTATAAGGGTCATGATGCCATCCTCTAGCTTTAGAACTATCTCTTTCTCACATTTATTTACATGTTTTGTTATATTATGCTTAGTGAGAAGGATAAAATATGTTTGTCATGTCATGTGGCTTAATATGGTTTAATTGCAGGAATTGAAGCAATTTTTGAGATGATTTCTATGCAGGAGCTCGGAGTAGAGAACAAGGGGAGAATATAGGGGGTTGTCCACCTCTTTAACTCCCATAATCAGCGCAAGATCACAATACTCTTACTCTCTCATCAACTAAAGGTCATTGGAAGCCAAGCAAGTGAAAGTAACGAGGTCACTGGCAGCCAAGCAAGTGAAAGTAGTGAGGAACAAGATCCACCATTCTTGAGTTGTAGGAGACAAATATTCATATTTTCTAGGGAGATTCTAGTAGATACGCTCTTTTATAAATAAGCATGAAGAAGAGCTCATTAGTATTCGAGTTTTGTTTTCAGCTAGGTAACTAATTAACTCAAATACTTGGCACTGCTATTTTTTACTGTTATGTGATGTATTAGAAATTGATTCAATGATCATGAGAAGTTGCTTATTGATTCATCACTGAGTTAGTTCCAAAGGACTGAGACTCTTGGGTTTGGGCCCAACCCCAATGGCTTAGATACCTCTTTTTTTTGTATCTCTTTTAGTTTCAGAGTACTTCTTAGTTTCTTGCATTCCAGTAGAGAATAATCCATCAATATTTGTGATTGCAACCTATACCTCATCTCTCTCATGGGAGCATGAATAAAAGGATTTACAACCACAGTCCAAAAGTATTATGTTTATGATTTATTGGAAGAATATTTGTGTTAGGAATCTTATTTTGAATGTGCTTGTTGTATCTTAGGAGTTGGTTTATTGATTAGATCAGAGTTTTGGCATAGATTAGATAGCATTTAAATTCAACTCATCGTTTCCACTATTAGTTGCTTCATTTTGTCAATGATAAATGGGTGTATACAAGTGATGATTACAGAGATGTTTGGATCTGCAGGAAAGGGCACCTTGACCACCTCCATCTTGGACTTCCTTACCTTCTCTTGTGAACCTGAAATTCTGTCCTAAAATTATGTTCATGAGATCATCTTCCTAGGGCCATAGATAGCATCCCTCTTAGTGTAGAACATGCCTTCCAAAGGCTCTGATCTTGGCTAGGGGATTTGGCCACCCTTCACTCATTTAACGCAACTTCAATCCACCTTCCCATACCATTAAACCATAATTTCCACCTTTTAAACTTTCTCGAAAACCCTCCTATAGCATTATAAGCCTTCCTGTAGCAATACAGAGCACCTGTAGTAGCCTCTTGTAGCACACATGCAATAGCCTGTCTCTTCACTGGTTTTGATCCTTGCTACAATTTGGACTTAGTTTAGAAGGATGTTGACCCCTAGTTGTGACTTCATGATAAAGGTAAGCTCATAGGCCATTCCAAACCCTCCTTTTCCTTCATTGCAAAAATACAATAGTGTTAGTTTCCTTATGGTTTGGTAGGTTAGCTTCTTTTCTGAAAATAGATTTGATAACTAGATGGATGATTGCAAGATAATGTAGTTTCCTTTCTACAAGTAGTTTATCTCTTACCCTTTCATGAATTGTTTCTATATAATTCACAAGTTAAAGTCAATAACATTCTCCTTTTCATAGTTAGAGGTAGCTTCTAAATTGCACCTTCATTAGCTATCGTTCATTCTAATTTGGTAGACGGAATGGTCTTGGAGCACTATTGGTCAGATGTCCTAGTTAAGGGTGGCATGAGTAGAATTCCATCTAATGTGCATATAGAACTTTCACCTCATAGTTTTTATGAACCCTAGGTTGATAAATATATTTGAGGAGCCCTTGGGAGTTGCAACACTCTTGGTGCAATACGAGGGCTCACCAGTTTTTGGTGTCATTACTGAGGAGGTGTCTAGGTAGATGTTATTTATGCTTAAAAATTGTTTTCTGTTTTTCTATGTTACCCCCACACCCTCAAGTAGTCAACCTTCACTCTTCTTTAGTGACTTTAGGTTCGTTCTCTGACTACAGGGGAGTTAGAAGACCCTCTAGGTGAGAAACCTGAAATATTTGAAGAACCTATTGGGGAAGAAGAAGAACCCACTTCACCTACACAACCTATGGCTAAAAACGAGAACAATGAGGTTTTACCTATCAGAGGAACTAATGGAGAGGATAGAATGAATAATATAAACCCTACTACCCTTCCACACTTCCATGTCTTAACCTCTGAGGATCGTAATATGTTCATGTTTGAATTTTTCAGTTTCTATAGGACCTATGACTATGCCTCTAATGACCAGAAGTTGAAGTTATTCCCCTCTACCCTTAAGGATGAAACCCTGCGCTGGTGCATGGGTCTACTTGGGGGTAACATCACTACCTAGCCTCAAATGCAACAATCGTTTAGTGACAATTACATAGACTACTGTAGGTCCAATGAAACCAAGGAAGACCATTCCTAAATCACTCAAACTAGGTCTTCTATGAGGGATCACGGAAGACATGTTGGAGACCCTCAACATGCTATCTAGGGGAGATATGTATCAGTTATCCTATGATGACATTAAAACTATGTTCAAAAATCACTCTAGGGATGCTAGAAAGAAGGGTAGAGCTAGTGAACACTTGGCCAATTCCTCTCCTTCCACAACTTCCATAAAAAATGAGGTTGGGAACACGTTTGAGGATTTTAAAAGTGAAATGTTGCATACCTTCACTTTTCAAATGGATACCATGTAAATTAAGAGGAAATAAGAGGAAGCAGAGAGAGCCCTAGCTATTTCCTACCCTAAATGAACTAGAAGGAATCCTAGGAATGAATGCCCATTAAATGTCATAGTTGTCTTCTCAGTCTGTGAGGAAAACCATGCCATAGATAATGCCCTTTTTTCCTAGTTTAAAATTTGTATACAAAGTGGCAGAAGGTGGGGCTAAGGAAATTTGCTTTATAAATCAAAGGAGGCCTCAAGGACCTCAACCATGGCAACATGGCATGCAAGGTGTATCTTATTCTTATTACAATCCAAACCAGAATTCACCCTTGGCACCCTGGCACTCTTCCACCAATCCATCATGGTCCACAATGCCTTCTTGGCCTTATTCTCCTCAATATCATCCTTAACCTGCCAATCAACCATTTCAGCCATATTGTCCCCAACCTTCTCATTGGAAGAATTGATCACAAGGGTGGAGGCCTCATCTCAACCCCAACCTCAAACACAACTTACTCATATTGCTCCACCCAAGAAACCTCAGATGCCTTCTCAACCCAATCTGAACCTGAATAACAGGTAGGCACAATAGTTCTACATTGGAGAGACATCTTACCCTCCCTATGTTGTGGAGATCCAAGAGAGCAACCTTAGGTCTGGGAGAGTGCTTCCAGATAACCATCCACCATATCCACCTGAAGGGATTGAAGAGGGAAAGGAAGAAAGTACCCCTCAAGTAAATCTACCTACTTTTCCTAAGATATTAATCCACCCTATCTAACACACCCCAGAAGAGATTGAACTTCTAGGAGAACTGAAAAATCTGTGCTAAAATACCCCTTCTCCAGGATATTAAGGATGTTCCCATCTATAATAAGCTTATCAAGGAGAAATGTTTCAAACATCTTGGGAGAAGAAAAAGAGACATCCCCACCATCAATGTTATTGGTCAATTATCTGATTTAATGTTAGGCAGAGTGATTTTCTCAAAATACCTAGACCCTCGAAGTTAACTATTGGATATGCACATTGATGGCATCATTATCCCTCATACCGTAATTGATCTTGGGGCTGCAATCAATCTTATGACTAAAGAAACCATTCTCAAGCTAAATCTACAAGGAGCTCTGAGAAATACCACTTCAATGTTGCAACTTGTAGATAGATCCACAATAGCTCCTGAGGGAATTGTTGAGGATGTCATGGTCTCCATCGACTCTTGGGAGTATCCTACTGAATTCCTAGTTCTCCAGACCAAAACAAAATTCAATGATTATCCTCTCATCTTTGGAAGGCCATGGTTAGCCACTTTTGATGCTTACATTAATTGCTAGGCTCAGAACATGACCATTAAGAATGGACATTTTTCTAAACAATTGGTATTCTACTTCCTTCTCAACCATCCATTGAGCATGACTTGCCTTTGGGGCTAGAAGAGGAGGAAGAAGATGAATTGTATGATACAACATCCTACCCCATATTTACCCTATACATTGTTATAGGAGGGGGGAAACCTGATGAAGATGACCTCATTAACCATATCCTTCAAAACCAACCCCCAAATACAATTCCTCTTGATGAGCTAGTGAAAGAATCTAAGAGTAGTCCTTGGACTAATTTATGCTCAGTTGACCCAAATATTGAACATGTCAAAGTTGTAGATTTTGGCCCATCTAGAACCTTAAATATTAACCCCTCTCTCTTGGCAAAGCATGAAAAGAAATTGTGCAAAATGCTGAGATAACACTTAGATGCCTTTGCTTGGAGCTATAAAGAAATGAAGGGGGGTTGCATCCCTTGGCTTTTACTCATCACATATACATCAAGGAGGGATGAAAACCTATGTGCCAACCTCAAAGTAAGATGAACTTATCCCTTAAGAACATAGTAAAGGAAGAATTACAAAAGTCATAGGATGTAGGGTTCATATACCCCATCTCAGATAATGAGTGGGTGTCCCCTCTAGTCCTAGTCCCAAAGATGAATGGGAAGTGGAGGATCTATGTCCATTACAGAGAGCTAAATAAGGCCACCAAGAAAGACTATTTCCCTTTTCCCTTCATTGACTAGTTTTTAGATGGTCTTGTAGGGAAGAAGTTATTCTCTTTCTTGGATGGGTTTAGTGGTTACAATCAGATCCATATCAGCCCCGAAGATGAAGACAAGACTACATTCACATGTCCTTGGGATACCTTTTATTATAGAGTCCTCCCATTTGGTCTATGCAATGCCCCCACCACTTTTCAAAGGGAACTTCTGAGCATCTTCGCTTAGCTTGTTATGACTCTGTGGAGATCTACATGGATTAATTCACTTCCTATGGGTGTGACTTCCTAGAGTCTCTCTATAATCTTGGTAAACTCTTGAGAAAATGCATTGAAATGAACCTCTCGCTGAGTCCTTAGAAATGTTAATTATTAAAGAATGTAGGGATTTTCCTTGGCTATTCAGTATCTCAGGAAGGGATACAAATGGACCCGAACAATATTTCCATCATCAAAAGGGTCCTTACCCTTCAAATGTAGAGGGATGCTAGGAGCTTCTTGGGCTTAGATAGCTATTATAGGAGGTTTATAAAGGATTTTAGTAAAGTGGCTTCACCATTGTTTGGATTGTTGGCCAAAGACTCAGAATTTTGTTGGCCAAGTAATTTCCAAGTGGCCTTTCAGATATTAAAAGAGAATTTGACCATTGCACCCATAATTAGGGGTCCCAATTGGACTATGCCTTTCCATATCCATAATGATGCATTAGACAAAGCTTTGGAGGAATCCTCGGGACAAATATATGATAAGCTACCCTATGTCATTTATTTCATTAGTAGAAATATATCAAAGGCTGAGTTGAACTACACTGTCACTAAAAAAGAACTCTTAGTTGTTGTACACTCAAACAAATTCAGGCACTACATCACTAGATACAAAACTTTTTTGCATACTTATCATGAAACTATTAAATATTTGATGAATAAGCCTAATGTGAATTATAGGATCATTATGTGGTTGTTATTGTTACAACAATTTTATTTGACTAGCATTGATAGCCGAGGAAAAGAAAATGTAGTTGCATATTTTTTGTCTAGACTTATTTTGCCTGCAGGTGATGAAGGGATGGTCGATGATCAACTTCCAGATGAGAACTTATTTTCTATTTCAGTACTCTCTCCCTATTTTTCTAACATAGCCAACTACCTGGTTGCTGGGAGATTCCCTCCAAATCTGTCATCTAGGGAGAAGAGAAGAATTGTAAGAAAAGGTGACCCTTTCACTTGGATTGGGGGAAACCTTTCCAAACTAGGACCAGATCATATTTTAAGGACAAGTGTCAAGGAAGAGGAGGAATTTGACATCTTCTCAGCTTGCCATGATGGGCCCTATGGGGTTCATTTTTCTACTAAGAGAACAACTTTCAAAGCTTTACAAGCTGGCTAATATTGGCCCACTCTCCATCAAGATGCAAGAAGATATACTAGCAAATGTGATAAGTTACAGAGGATGGGGAAACTGACACCCAAGGATGAGATGCCTCTACAACCTCAAGTTTCCTCAGATCCATTTGACAAGTGGGGCATGGATTTAATTGGGCCAATTGATCCACCATCAGGGAAGGAAAAGTACATCATTGTGTGCAATGACTACTTGACAAAGTGGGTTGAGAAAAAGGCTGTCAAAGTAGTAACAGAGGAGAAAGTGGCTGAGTTCTTAAGGTAAAGAAAATTATACAAGTTTGGGTATCCAAGGGATATTGTAACCAACCAGGGGGCTCAATTCAAATCACATTTGATTGGAATCTCTTGAGGCAGTATACCATCAAACACAGAACAACTACTTCCTATGACCCTCAAGAAAATGGGAATGTAGAGATTACAAATAGAGAATTGGAGAGAATCCTCACCAAGGTTGTGATAAGAAGCAGGAAATATTGGGTAGATAGATTAGTGGAGGCCACTTGGGCATATAACACCACTTGGAAGACAACTAATGGGTTCACTCCATATTATTTAGTTTATGCGAAGAAAGCTCTACTTTCTATTGGGTTTGAATATAACACTTTGAGAATGGAAGCCCAATTGGACTTAGATGTCACCGGAGAATAACAGGAAAGGTTGCTCCAATTGAATGGCTTGGATGATTTCAGAATGTAGGCCCTCCTCCACATTGAAGTTATTAAATTTCAAAGGAAGGTTTGACATGATAATAATATCAAGTAAAAGGTTTTTCAAGAAGGGATTTGGCCTTGTCGTATGATTCTATGTTCAAAGATTTTAAAGGAAAACTATTGATAAGATGGTTAGACCCATACCTGGTAGAAAAATGTCATGAAAATGGAGTTGTCCAAATCAAAACCATTGATGAGGAAGTGATCCCCTTGCTTGTTAATGGTTATAGGTTGAAGTTATACATAAAACCTATGTCTATGGCAGAATTCATCAATACCATCAGCGGAGAAGTCAATGTGATTAAGAGTGTCATAGCATCATGTCCTTAACACTTTTAGATATTTTTTTTGAAAAAGGGAAAAAAACAAAAGGCATGGATGAAAACATTTATGAGGCATCTAAGGCCAACTCCTGGGATGAAAACCTCTCTGAGGTAGCACGGTAGAAAAATAATAATAATAATAATAAAGATCCTTAGGTGAAAACCTCTCTTATGGCAACTAAGGCAGGCATGTAGGATTGAAACCTCCTCTGAGGCAGCTTATGTGACACAAGAAAAAGTAAAAAAACAAAAGAAAAGAGAAAGCACAAGGAAATATTTTCACCATGTCTTCTAACGTTTTCCCCATTTTGTAGGATTATACATAACGAAAGATTTCATGGCTAGAGGGCCAAAATTTTCAAGATTTATTTCATTCATCCATCCATCCACTTCCTATCCATAATACCCACTCATTTGATCACCAATCTCTACCATCCCATTATCCTAAACTTTAGTCACCTCCTCTCTGGACTACTATAGGAAGGACTTGTAATTGCTACACGAAGGTCTTGTGGTGTGATAGGAGGGATCTGAAAAGCTACAGGAGGGAGATTAGAGGGCAAGGGAAACCCAAAAAGGAACTTATGACTTTAAAAATTATGAAGAAGGTTCCCCCATTACTGTCCATCATCCATCCATCACTCATCCACCTCATTTCACAAAAAAAATGCTCAAATTTTCCACTTTGTCCTACCCTTTAGTGTATATATATATATATATATATATATTTGTTTAAAAACACAGAAGCCATCACCTTCATTTCTATAAGTCTACACTGCTCCCTCATGATCCTATAATTTTCCTCGCACTTGTTACAATTTCTCTCATCACCTCCATGCAAATTGAAGACCTTAGAGGAAAAGGAAAGGATTGTTACAACATGAAAAACTTCCTCTCGTAGCAGCCTATTCATCCATCATGTAAAACATTGATCTTGTTGTTTCTCATCAAAAGGGATGATGGAACCTTATGAAACAACTATGAAGAATCCATATAACTCCCAGGAATACTTCCCACCAGAAACAACAACTTGAACATTAACGAGGTACCTGCAACCCACACAACAAACACAACAATCAAAGTATCGTAAGTAGAAATGAAAAATACATAGGAAATAAGCCAATAGGTAAACTCCCTAGATTCCAATGATATGGTCCAACTCCAACATGTAAATCACTGTAGCAATTTGATGTTGAGGTAGGCACATGTATCGAAAACTCTTTCCTCCTCCCTATGTATGAATAATGAAAATCTATGAATGTTGAGAGAGGATGTTTTAATAAGATGGAGGTGGCTAGTTAACTTGGCCACACTCAGCTAGTGAACTAAAAGTGATGGTGAGAACTCATGCAACATGGATATGTCACATCAGATGAGTTGGGATCACAAATAGTGGGTGGTGATTACGAGGGAAGGAGAAATAATTACTCAGAGTTGGGACAATGGTCCAAAAGAGGGAACCTTGTGTGATGCCAGGTCACCACAACGCTCCAAGCCTCAACTAAAAAATGGCATATTATGTACTTGGGCTCGATTTCTTTTACATACTCACTCATTTCAAAAACAGTTAGGGAGAGGAAAAGCTTGGTGTGTCACTGAGGAGTTTTGAACTCGGTTCTGCAACTGCAACAGGATGGAGCTACAAACAGGCCTACAATTGCTACAGGAGGGCCGAGAGACTGCTACAAGAAGATTTAGAAATTGAAAAAGGGCCACAAAGATTCGAGTTTATTTCCAAATTACCATATTAGTCCCATACTATTTGACAATATCACCATCTCCCTCATCCATCCATCGAATTTCATAAAAATTCTACTCAATTCTATAGACAATGGCAATCTAACTGTGCAATTAAAAGGTCTATTGGAGTAGTAGAGTGATAGAAACATAGGCAGTTGTCATTAACAAGAAAGTTTTGACTCATTGCTGCCACTTAATAAGAATATCTCGCTCACTCAATTAATAACATAAAGAAGAGATGGGGGGAGAAGTTAACAGGAGGGATACCTCGATACTAAGAGAATCCACCTACACCATCCTGTGGTAGACATTTTTAGAAGACACCAGTGGCTAGGATTCTTCGAGTTACTGAAGGGGTATGATGATGACCTTGCCTTTGAATTTTCCATGGCTCTGAATTCCCAAATAGAGGACAACACTGCCACTGTTGTGAGGGAATTGTCTATCTCACTCATCCTTGAAATAATTAGCAGAGTAATAAACCTACCTCTAGGGATCAAGTGGAGCAGAGAAGACAAAGCCACTAGTGTCACTACCAAAAATAACTTCTTGACTTCCATTGAAAAGTCTATTGAGGACAAAAATGGAGTTAAGGAGGGAAATCCTACCTTATTCTTTGGATGAGGTGGCCTACCATATTCTGAAGTACATATCCTATGAGGAAAGAATGAGCCTGGTATATGCTTACCATTTTTTATTACTTCATGAACTCAATTTAAAGGAAAAATTGCCTCTTGTTTAAAGACTTAGTGTACCATAGTTCCTCTTGCATTCCTACAGGGAAATGAGTCAAAAACTAAAATAGGGGAGGCACCAACACCTAGGTTGCCATAGCCTTATTAATCTAATAGTGGTGGATGCCTTTAACAATTTGAGAATCCATGTCATTTGATCAAAATTTATAAATATGGATAGATAAACTTTAATAGAGACACAATCCCTCACACAAGGTGAGACCCCAACCTCTAGTTTTGGAGGAAGAGAGGGAAAAATAGAGGGATGAGAAGAAGGGGCAAGGATAGAAGAGGAAGAGACATGAAATTATAGACAAAAAGAAATAGAGACAGAAGCAGAAATGATTGTACAAGAAGAAGAGATGAAAAAAAGGAAGAATAATAAACAAAGGAAGAGGTAGGAAAAGAAAAAGATGAAAAAGAAGAGGGGGGAAAATAAGAAAAATAAACATTAAGTCCGAAGAGGACTACTGAGCTGAGATAACCAAAGAAAACAAGTTTGTCCCAAGGAACCAGTAAACATGAGGTAGCTGTAACTTTAGCTACCTTAAGCACCACGAACAAACCACAAAGGAAGAGACAAAGTCAAGCTCCCCTATATTTCAAGACTAGAAAAAGCACTAGGATCAAGCAAGGGAGGCCACAAACTCCCATAAAGGTCCCCATGACAATTGAGTAGTCCCCAAGTAAGAAAGAAGAGGTAGGACAAACTGAAGGAAAAAATGAAGAGGTCACCTCCCCAAAACCCAAAAAAAATACTCCTATAGCATATGTAAGGCGGCATACCACCAGATCAACCTCCTTCAAACAACCCAAGACACCAACAAGAAGAAAAATGGAAGCTACATGAGGGACAAAGTATGCTACAGGTGGGACAAAGGATTCTATAGGAGGAACAAAATGTGTTGCTAGAAGAGAAGAATGTGCTACTAGAAGGGAAGAATGTGATACAATAGCTATAGGAGGTAACAACCTCCCCAAGAACATTTGAGAAGGACTTCCAAGAGATCCAAGACGCTATTCCAAGACCTAGCATGAGCTCCTACTACAAATTCATTGAAGGAGGGAGGATTCTTCCCCAAAAAACTGTAGTCCCACTTCTTTATGAGCTAGAGATAGAAAGAGGAAGAACCCACAAGTGGATGAAAATTGCTAAATCTAAGAAGGTAGAGGATGTGGGCCTCATGGAAGAAAAGGTCCTTCAAATGAGCAGAGAATTGAGTGAAGTAAGAATGAGAGAATCAACAACTAAGGAGAAACTACAGGAAGAAAATATGAGGTTGAAAGAGAAGCTATAAGAGAAATAAACACAACTTTCCACCATGACAAGTGTCTCCATGGAGCATTACCATTTAGACAACCATCAAAGTCTTATGCCCTCCTTCTCAAAGAATAGTAGTTGAAATTCCAAAACAAAACCTTAGCACAACATGGATCAATGCCCTTTTAGGATTGCAAACAATTCATTGAATTTTGAAACCAAGCTAACGTGGAGGACAAAGAAAAATTGGTTGAATTTTACATACAAAACCTCACACTGACATATATCAATTTTTGGGATCCGAATTCAAGATTTGGGGATACACAATTGATGGCCTTAGCATCCTATATGACTCATGAGGAAGCAAGATCCGAGGAAGTGAATAGAGTAATGACAAGGGAAGAAAAATAACCACTATATATCATGGAAGAGCTAGTGACCCAAATGGTTGTCATTAGAAATCATGGCATCATCTCCAATGATGTTGATTTAACACCTAAATACATTGCCAACTAGGAACAAGCCATCTTACATTTTGACAACAATTTCAGGTTGTTAGGAACATAAAGGCTACAAGCCTGCCAGAGGGGATGGCATGCCTTACCTCACAACCTCTTGATCAGAGAATATCACTCTCTTGAAAGGATAAGGAATTCCTTGGAGAGAACACCCTTATATAATAGGATCATGCAAAGGTTGAAGCTTAAGGGGATAGGACTCAATCTCATTCCATTCCACCCTCGCTATTAGGCATACAAGAAGGAAGAAATGAAGCAAAAGAGTAGATGGAGTGGACAAAAATAGAGAAAAATGAAGGTTTATATCCCCAAGAGGGAAAACCAATTGAGGAGCCTTCGAATGTCAGGGAGGCCATGAGGGCCATGAAAGAGATGCACATGGATGACTTAATTTCTAAAAGGATGAGCAGTAATCTTAGTATGGGGGTGATAATGAGGCTCATCAATAGGTACATTGTAAGGGTCATCATGCCATCCTCCAGCTTTAGAACTATCTCTTTCTCACATTTATTTACATTTTTTGTTATATTATGATGAGTGGGAAGGATAAAAGATTTTTGTCATGTCATGTGGCATAATATGATTTAATTGTAGGAAATGGACCAATCTTTGAGATGATTTCTATGCAGGGGCTCAGAGTAGACAACAAGGAGAGAATATAGGCAGATTTCCACCTCTTTAACTACCACAATTAGCCCAAGATCATAACACTCTCTCTTTCATCAGCTCGAGGCCACTGGCGGCCAAGCAAGTGAAACTAACGAGGTCATTGGCAGCTAGTCAAGTTAAAGTAATGAGGAACAAGATCCACAATTCTCGATTTGTAGGAGAAACATATTCCTATTTTCTAGGGAGTTTCTAGTAGCTATCCTCTTGTATAAATAAGCATGAATAAGATCTCATTAGGATTCTAGTTTTGTTTTGAGCTAGTTCGATATTGATCTCAAGTACTTGGAACTGTTACTTTTTACTGTTATGTGATGTATTAGTCAGGTATTCAATGGTAATGAGAAGTTTCTTATTGATTCATCGTTGAGTTAGTTCCAAAGGGCTAAGGATCTTGGGTTTGGGCCCAATCCTAGTGTATTAGGTCCCTCTTGTGTATTTGTATCTCTTTTAGTTTCAGAGTACTTCTTAGTTTCTGGCATTCCAGTAGAGAATAATCCATCAAAATCTGTGATTGCATCCTCTACCTCATCTCTCTCATGGGAGCATGAATAGAAGGATTTACAACCATAGTCCAAAAGTATTATGTTTATGATCTCTTGGAATAATATTTGTGTTATTCATATTATTTTTCATGTACTTGTTGTATCTTAGGAGTTTGTTTATTGATTAGATCAGATTTTTGGCATAGATTAGATAGCATTTAAATGGGTATATACATGTGATGATTTTAGGGCTGTTTGGATTTGCAGGCAAGATAACCTTTAGCACCTTGATCCTTGACTTCCTCACCTTCTCTTTTGAATCCCAAATTTTGTCCTAAAAATATGTTCATGAGATCATTTTCCTATGACCACCAAGATCATTCTTCCTAGTGCAAAATAAGCCTTCCAAAATCTTTGAGCTTGGCTAGGGGATTTACCCATGCTTCACTCATTTACCTCAACCTCCATCTACTTTCCTATACCCTTAAACCATCATTTCCACCTTGTAAACCTTCTCAGCATCCTACCTGTATGTTTACGGGCCTTCCTATAGCAATACAGGGCACTTGTAGAAACCTCCTATCACAAACTAGTAGTAGCATGTATCTTCACCAGTTTTGATCCTTACTACAATTTTGACTTAGTTTAGAGGGATATTGACCCCCAGTTGTGACTTCATGATCAAGGGAAGCTCTTAGGCCACTCCAAACAATCCTTTTCCTTCACTGCAAAAATATAATAGTGTTAGTTTCCTTATCACAGATATGGCACAAACAGATCATTGATTTACATACAAGTGTGAGCTAGTTAGATGGTACATAGGATTTTGAATTTTGGTTTTGTAGGTTAGCTTATTTTCTGCAAATAGATATGATAACTAAATGGATGAATGCAAGACAATGTAGTTTCCTTTCTCCAAGTAGTTTAGCTCTTTCCTTTTCATGAATTGTTTCTATAACATTTGCAAGTTAAAGTCAATAGCATTATCCTTTCCATAGTTAGAGGTAGCTTCTAAATTTCACCTTCATTATCTATCTTTCATTCTAATTCAATAGAAGTAATGGTCTTGGAGCACTATTGATTAGATGTCCTAGTTGAGGGTGGCATGAGTAGAATTCCATCTACTATGCATATAGCACTGTCACCTTGAAGTTTGTATGAACCCTGGGTTTATAAATAGAGTTGAGAATCCCTTGGGAGTTGCATCACTCTTGGTGCAATTCCAAGGCTCACCAAAATGCTTCACACCTTTGTTTTCTTTTTTAACTTAAAAAAAATTAATCAACTCAACCGCCTAAAAAACTTTCTCGGATTCTGCTTTAATAACCTTTTATAATAAAACCCTTTGTAAATGCTTCTATAAATACTTTAAGAAAAGCCCTTGTAATAAAAGAAAATGTTTATAAACAATCCCCTTTTCACAAAGACTTTGAATGAAAACGACCTTCCTTCAAGTTTAATAAACCTTTTTTTAAAATCTCCTTTCCACCTTCATTTTAGTTTTCACCTGATTTTAGTTAAATCTTCTCGTGCTCTTCACCTTTTTCGAAAAATTTCATAGGCCTTGACTTTTATTTACACTGACTTTTCTACTCACGGCAGCGTAGAAATTCCTCTCTAAAGAACTTGTGGCAAGAGTTGTGGCTCACTTTTTCTAAAGGTGGCTAAGAAATTCGTACTTGTAGACTGGTTGCATGCACAGAAGTTGTTGGATCGAGGCTACAACCTAGAAAATTAGAAAGGAATCATTGTTATCACCTCCTTCCTTTCACTAAAATATTAACTGGCTTATCAGTCATCGGCGAAGGCCCTTGGCAACTCTCTCCTCTCCTCCACTCTCTTCGACGATAATTGTTGATGACAGTTGCAGTTGTTCACGGCTCTTCCAAACAACATTTTTTTTCTTTGTGGCTCCCAATTTTAACCTCACTCTAATATATGTGACCTTAGATCTCATACCAATTTTTTGGAATGAAAGAGAGAAGAAACAAAAATATTGACACACACAAACCATAGGAGTTTCTTCTCTTCTCTATTGATCATAGAAACTTGATTCCACTTGACTTGATTACAATGAACTCAGTGAGGGGTATTTAATCTTTTGGACTAACTACTTTCCAAAATTAACTCCACATCCACACACATTCTAAATTTGACTTTTCCTAAAATATAACTTAACTCAAAGTCACTTGACTGGACTTAGTTAACTGACTCTACTAAATTTAGCCAACTCTGGCATGTGGTAGTAGTTACAATTTCCAACATACGAAACACTAAATAAGAGATGTTGTTGGGCAGAGTTGAATCATTTCTTTCACCATATCTTATAAATAAATGAGTTGAAGCAGATCAAATTCATATACTATGTCATCCATTCCAACAACTTGTTCTAGATCATCCTAAAGTTTCTTCATCACTCGTGGGTTTCTTGGTTCTTTCGACATTTCCCACTCCATTATCATAGGCCCTATGTCTGAGATTCCAACCAACATACCCTACCACCCTCAATATCATGATCAATGACATCACATATGAAATTATATTAAAAGGTATGTAAGTCTAGTTTAATATAATATTAACATACATAGTTTGTGGGTCATCAATTTTAGCCTACAAAGAGGATTGTCTTTATACTATCTCGTGAATTTTGGACTCTTTATCCTTATCGACACGGGCTGCAAGTAACACATCCACACTATATTTCCTAATTTTGGTGCCCTTTTTCCCAACATGTTCCTCTATTACGTTTTCTAAGAACTTGTCTTATGTCATATGTAGCTTCTTCATCTGACTGCTGAGGCCTTGCAAATCCATTGAGTCCAAGTAAGGTATATAATCTGAAAGATGAGGCAAAGGGATCTCCTTAGGACAACATTTTTGGAGGTTAATTCACACAATTTACTTGGGCAACTAAAACAGAGCTAAAAGACTCAAGAAAAATTACACCCAATGAGAATAGGACAAAACAAAGTGGTTACGTGGTAAAAACAACACATGAAATTTCCATAAAGATATCACAACGAATTATACTTTAGATTATGATTTTAGAATACAAGAAAATACATTCGCATGAAATATGGAGATTTCATTTCCTTAACCAAGTGGAACAAGAGTTCTTATGGAGATTTACACTTCATTAATTGTTGTAGAGTAACTCACTATAAAACCCATTAACTAGTTTTTATGTGCCTACCAAAAATTGGTCCATGATTTTCTCTCCTTACTTCTCAAACTTACATCCGCCACTAAACTAAAGATTTCTACATACTTGTATATTCAAAAATACCTTTTTAATATTTTAATCCATGAAAAGTCAAAGCATTAAAACATAGGATGGACACTTGTACTAAAAAAAAAAATTCTGAACTTTTAGATGTTGCGAAGTACGCATATCAGTTGCAGAATAAAATAATGAACGATACGTTTTACCAACCCTACATTAAATTATCATTATTTCTTAATTATCTAATTCATTGAGGAATGGGGAATTTGTACTCTGTTGCAATTTTCATTTATGTTCTTATCCTTGAGCCTAAAAATAAAATCTGCAACCTATAATAAAAACATATTTTCTTGATTTACTTGTGTACCAAAAGTATGGCTGCTACCAATGTATTTAACGTAATGGTTGTGAGTAATTTTTTGAATCTCTCACTTAATCATAACTATCGCCATTAAGAATTCCCAAATGATCTCTCAGATGGAAATTTTTTTATTGTACCTATGGATTTGTGAAGATGTCTACAACCTGTTCCTATGATCTGCAGTGTTGCAACACAATTTCACCATTGCTAATAAATTCTCTAATAAAATGATATTTACTATTAATGTGCTTGCTCCTCTTGTGAAACATAAAATTATTTGATAGTTCAATTGTGGAATTATTGTCATAGTAAATAATTGTTATTCCCTCTTGTTCATGGAATAAATCCCTAAACATTCTTCTCATCCAAAATTCTTGACACATTGTCATTGTTGTTGTGACATGTTCAACTTCTGATGTTAACAATGACACTATCAACTGCGTCTTAGAGGCCCATGAAATGGCTCTCGAACCCAAATGAAAAACATATCCTGTCGTGCTATTTCTATGAACAACACTTCCTCCCTAGTCATTGTTAGTGTCTCCAACCAGCCTAAAACCATTTGCACTAGTGTATAAAATACCATATTCCTTTGCCCCATTGACATACCTTAAAATCCTTTTGGCTACTTGCCAATGTGTTTCCTTGGGTGTCTCCATGAACCTTGACACCAAGCTCACTTCATACATTATATTGGGTGTAGTAGATGTCAAATACACTAAGCTTCCAACCATACTTTTGTATAATGTCGGATTAACATTGTTGTTACAATCTTATTTGCTTAATTTCAATCCCATGATAGTTGGAGTTGGTACGAGCTTGCTATGATGCATATTATACCTCTCCAAAATATCTTCTCCATAACTTTCTTGAGAAATAAAAATACCATTCTCTATTTGCTTCACTTATATGCCCAAAAAATACCTTAATAGCCCCAAGTCTATCATTTCAAACTCAATTTTCGTGACTTTTTTGAAATAAGCAATGAGGATATCATCACTCACTGTAAAAATAAAACCATTTACATATAAAACAATAATAAGAATCTTATCGACATTTTCTTTGATGTAGAGACTAGGCTCGTCGTCACATTTGTCAAAGCCATTATCCATCAAGTAAGCATCTATCCTACTATACCATGCATGCAGCACTTGCTTCAGTCCATAAAGAGCTTTCTTTTACTTAAACACTTTGTATTCTTTTCCTTCTACGTCATAACCAGGTTGTTGTGCAACATACACTTCCTCTTTCAAAAATCCATTCAAGAACATTGACTTCACGTCCATTTGATACACTTTACATTTATGTTGCATGGAAATTAACAACATTGAACACACTATCTCTATCCTTGCAAATGGCATAAACCTCTTTGCATAATGTCTTCCATGTTGCTGCTTGTATCCTTTGAAAACTAGTCTTTCTTTATAACTTTCAATCTTTCCTTCAGTGTTACTCTTGGTCTTATAGAGCCACTTCACTCCAATGACTTATTTTCCTTGTGGAAGGTCCACAAACTTCCATGTATCATTCTTTTCTATTTCTTATATTTATACATCAATTGGATGTAACACCCTCCTCCCATACCTACCCAAGTAACCAACCAACCGATGTAAATATGTGACAAGAGGCCACTATAATGGGATTAAACTTCCCAAGCCACCTTAAGGATGTGGAATCGAGGGAAACACATGACACAAACCTTCCACATCAGCGATAGAACTCCCAGGAGCCATCCCAACCACTCAAGTAACACTCCCTTCACCTAGATAAGGGTGCATCTGGGAGGCAGCAAAATTTCCCACAACAAGGGTAAGGTAGGTTTCAGGGACTATTTTCCCTAGTGTTGTGCCTATGACTCTTAGATTTGTTACACTTTTCAATCCCAGAATCTCGGTCACGGCCCAGAAACCCTTGTAGCTTTCAGAATCCATAATTTACATGACAATAACACTTGTAAGCCAAAAACTGGCTCTAGGACTAGGTCTGACTATCCCCGACCAAGAATGACATTCTGTTAAACACTTGTCATCAATGCAATACACGGGACATGAATATAAGACAAAGCATAAATAACTGATAACTCATATGAGACTTGACAAGAAGGATCACCGCCCTCTTCCCTAAACTGTTTTGACATCAACTAGGTCTTGCATCCATTATCCTTTCAATTACAAGTAAATACATGAAATAACCATGACTATAACCAGTCATATAACAATTCTCATAACAAACGTTCAACAATGTAAATAACAATGAGATAACATCATTAAGCCTAGATAATAACAAGTACAAAAGCAAGATAACTTAGCTTTTATTAAACATAGGCAAGAGCCAACCAGGTTTGGAACTTCCACGTACCACCCAACAATAGACATGGTTGAACCAAATATTTATTTCTTCTAGTCACCCCCATGCCATATTCCAAGAATGAATGCGGGATATCATGGATAAACCAACCCAAAAAAAAACAAGGCAATCCAAAGGTTAAACCACCTCCACCCTCACCAAACCCTGATCTCACCAAAATCGACACCAATATCACAAAACCAAACCGAGCTTGGAATGAATCTGGATTCCATTACTATCCTTGATGAATTTTATGTCTCCTTGTCTCTCAAACTTTACTACAATACACACCAGATCACTAGGCCCTAAACCAAGGCTCCACCCTCAGGATTTACCATGTATCTCGCCAAAATCGATCAAGGGATTACTAGGCCTTTGGGAATTTTCCTGACACCACCTCTGCCCAGGATTTCGAAACCATCCGACAATTCCAAAGTTCAAAACCGAGAAATAATCCCATCACACTATGGCTATCCAAGAAAAGAAAAGTCGACGATGAAAACCACTATTATAAACCAACAAGACCATGCCACCGACAACCAAAGAACCAAATACCAACATGCAAAGACATGCATGTCAAAACCAGCTAGGAAATCACACATGTGATATGTTACCTGCAAGTATTCCTGTTGAAGCTACTTGATCCTGCTCTTCCTTGCTTGCTCTTCGCTTTCCTCTCTTTTCTTGTTGTTCCTTTTCTTTCTTTTCCCTTCCTTTCTCTAAAGCTAGAATGCTCCAAGAAAACTCTAAGTGTCCAAGAGTATGAGAGATAAAGAATAATGAGAGAGCTCCAAAATTGAACTGACAAAAGGTTACACTGACCAAGTGTTAGCCCCCTCATTTGCTCTCTTTTTTCCATTTTCCCCTTCCTAAATCATAACCATTTACCGTTGTTTTACCTCTCTTATACACCCTCATCTTGCACCAGTACAAGCAGGGTGACATATTTTGTAAACTTTATTTTTCATATTTTTAACTTAACTTAGCATTAATTAATCATCTATTACATGATTTCTTACTTTTAATCACTCTTTGTAACTTATCGATATCTCAAATGCTTATTTGGTAGTTATAATACTTACCCTGACCATTGATTCTAGTGCAGGATCGAATCTTGCACACTTGCCAGCACAACAAATCCTTGCAGCAGATTTGAACCTCCTTGATCACCGCCTCATTTTCAACAGCTTCAACCACAATAGCAAGATCGATCCAAAGGTAGTCAAGATCAAAACTGTGAAGAACGAAAGCTGGAGATTGGCTACAACCAGTTTTGTTAACTATCTAAGTTTAAAGGCCGAGAAGCTAAATTCTGTGGTTGGTTATGTAATCGATTGAAAGATCTATTTTGGCCCTTGGCCAAAGATCTATATAATGTAGAATGTAAATAGGACTAAGGGAGTTTTTGGATAGAACAGAGACACAGCCAAAGAGGCAGTAACAGGTTGTTTTGTTTTGTTATCGCTCGAATTTGGGTTGGACGATGTATTAATGCGTGTACTTTCCTCAGTGAATTAATAAAAGGGGAGCTCCACCTCATGTTTTATAAATCGCATTTCTGTATTTGAGTTGATGAATTGATTAAAGTACTGAACAACATTTTTATTTAAAAGGGAAACGCGCTGGTTGGCTAGGGCCCATCCAACCCAGCATGTTTACCCTATTTCCTGTTTCCTGTAATTTGTGTTTATATTGTCAAGTGTGATTTAATTTCAAACACATGCATTCTTATCTGAGTGAAAGTGGATCCATTATGTGAAGTAGCTAAATTTCCTTTTCCTGCACTTGATTTCAGATTGGTATTCCCCGCCTGGTCCAAGCAAGAGAAATGAACCTGCACCAATGCACATTGGTGTGATGCAACAAGCCTTCTTAGACTACTTCCCGCAATTTTCTTTCTTTCATTAAATTCTTTACGACAGTATAAATGTATACGGATTGTTTCTTTATTCCTGCACTCTATCAAGATCAGAAACATTCATTTTTATGTGTGCAATTTGATTTAACAGTATAATAGCACTTGCAATAACTAAGCACTCATTTTAAGAATTAAATGCTAAGTGCAAGAAGCTCTGATCTGGTGCAAGAACTAGTTTTTTGCCACGGGATCTGAGTGCTTTGAACCTGGAAAAGTTCAAGCCCCTGCAGGAAGTAAAACTCCTTTAATAAAGACACCATTTATACCTTCTGCATAAATCTTTGTTCCTGCACTAGTGCAAGCAGATTGCGATAGTATAGGAAAGATTAGTGCAAGAAGGAAATCTCTAAAGGAGCAGGTTTAAGGGCCCATCTGATGAGATTGCTAAGTGTCTCTGCTAAAGAAAAACACACACTTAGTAGTTAAACAATAATTAGCTAGAGTGATTTCCCTTTATTTTTAATTCTCTCTTGCAAATGCATTCTTCCTTGTTCTAGTCTTAGATTATTTTGATTGTTCAAGTTGCCTTTTTCTCTGTTTAGTTTGATTTTGCAATCTTTCCTTTAAAGAAAGTAGGGATTTATATTAGAAAGATTGATACCATCTCTGGCATTGTCTGTGCTTCGTCTCTAAGTTTACGGATCCCCCGAGTTAACAAGTTAAGTGTTGAGGAGTTTGCTTAAGTGTAATTCCGACACCCAACATTTTGTCGCCATTGCCGGGGAGGCGATTTTATTTGGTAAGAATTTTCTGATTATACAATAGAGGTAATTTTTCCTTTATTTTTGTAGTATTGTTTGGAAAAGCTTCTTTCAAGGAATTTTACTGGTGTTGATTGATTTCTGACAACATTTTTTATTATAAGTTGTTTGTTATTTTTCTTTCTTTATTGAAATGAATGCCTAGAAAGGGTAAGGGTTCAAAGCCCACTAAGGGCTAAAAGAATTCTGAAAACAATTCTCATATTGGGTCTCCTTCTGTGAGCAGGAAGCCCAATCCAAATCAAACCCATCACATAGGAATAGTCCACCTGGATTCTGGTGACAACAGCTCAGGTGTGGTTCAGTCTATTGGGAGCAAAAGGGAAATAATGGCGACCATGAAGATTGTGTGGAAGGGACTGGTGAAAAACAGGTAAGTGGAGAACAATCCACTTTTGTGTTTCCAATTGTGGATCCTGATACTGTGGCGCAAATGAAGAATATTCCACCATCAACTCTCCCTCATTTCCATGAAAAAGTTCATGAAGATCTTGACTCTTTTTTATTCGAGTTTGATATTTTGTGTCGAAGTGATGATTATTCAACAGACGCTTAGAAATTAAGATTATTTCCTGTTACTCTCAAGGACTTAGCTCTACGTTGGTTTATGAGGTTAGGAGGAAACACTATAACCTCTTGGGATCAGATGAAGAGAGTATTCTTGTCTAAATATCAAAAATATTGCAAACCTCGGGACATGCAGGATGAGATTTTTACAATCATACAGGATGATGATGAAACTCTTGAAGATTACCTAGAAAGATTTCTGTATATTTTACAAAGGTCAAAACTTAAGCTTGATTCCAGTACTATTAGAACCTTGTTCTTAAGAGGACTTACTGATAATGCTAGAAATAATTTAAATCTGTTAGGACAAGGTGATATTTCTTAGCAAACATTTCAACAAATTTGTGAATTATGCAGGAAATTTTCAAGAAATCAGTATAGATCCGGTAGAGAAACTCGAAACAAAAATAGAAAAACCGAATCTACTGATGCTATGATTATTGGACTAGAAAATAAAATGGAAAACATGAAAATTGATATAATGAATATTGTTACCAAATAGTTGGACTCTTTAAAATTTCAGCAAAAACTCATGAAGGAACAAGAATCATTATGTATTTTCTATCCTAAATGTAGAGAGAAGCATCCTCTTAAAGAGTGTCCTCTTAATATGAAAGAAACTAATAAGTGTGCTATTTGTGTAAAAGACCATGTCACAGAAAAATGTCCCTCTATACTAGGACTTAAAGCTATATTTACAGGGGGACAACCTAAAGATGAATACTTGTATGCTATGGGAGCAAGAAGGAATTAGCCTCAGGTAGGTGCGGGTATGGCTCCTAAATTTTCTCCACACTATTTTGGTTATAATTCACATGCATATTCTTATCCTAACACTAATTAGAAGTGGCAGTATGGGAATCAATATCAGCATGGGAAACCTTCTCAACCATGGCAACAAGGTTGTAGAGGGCCAACTCATTCTCCATATTCCTTCCAGCCACCCATGCAGCCATATCCATCTACGCATACACCTTATTCAATGCCTCAACTTCTGAGTCAGTTTACTCCACCATTGCCTTTACCTCCACCTTTTCGACCTCCTCAGTTGGCTGCTCAACCTATGCCCAATCCTAACAATAATTAAGTAGTGCAAATGATCTATGTAACAAACCCAACTTTACCATTCGAGTACCAGTCTATTCCAGTTGGGGTTCATGATATTCAATTAAGATCGGGAAGGACTGTAACATCAGAAAATCAAAAGCAACCTAGAGTGATTGTTGAAGAGAAAGGAGAAGAGGAAGCTCTTAACTATTCTCCAAAAGTTGTCACTAAGAAACCCTTACCATCTAAATCCTTGCCATCTTCTTCCAAATAGCCTCCCTTCCAAGAAAGGATAGTAATGGAAAGAAGTGAGCCTATTTCTGATTCTAGCTTGGCATTAGAGCTTCAGAATCTTTTCATTAAGATACCTTTGCTTCAAGCCATCAAAGAGATCCCTATTTGTACCAAGATTATTAAGGAACTCTGTGTCAAGAAACTTGGGAGGAAGAAATTTGAACCCCAAACCATTCAAATTGTTGGTAGGGTAGCAGAGTTGATGATGGGATGTGTGTCTATGGAAAAATATACTGATCCCGGAAACCTTGTTGTCTTAGTTCAGATTGGTAATGTCCTTGTCTCTAATGTTATTATAGACCTGGGGGTAGCCATTAATGTCATGACTAAGAAAACCATGGATCAACTTTGGTTATCTCATCTTCGCCCTACTCCCACTGTGCTTGAATTAGTGGATAGATCTAAAATTAAGCCAGAAGGAGTATTGGATGATGTGATCATCTCATTAGATTCTTGGGAATATCCTGCTGATTTCATTGTGCTTCAGCCGAAGAAGCCAGTAGGAGGACATCCCTTGATCTTGGGTCGACCATGGCTTGCTACAACTGATGCATATTTTGGATGTCGTTCTGGTGATATGTATATTTCGCATGGAGATTCTAAGAAGAAAGTAACCTTATACCCCCCCTGCCAGATCCATTCATGACCTTCGAGATACTTTATGGTTGGATCAAAGTAGTGATGAGGAGACTCAACCCATTTCCCTTATCCATCATTATACTGGGTCTTCACAAGAAGATGAGATTCAAGATTTCCTAAATAATCTAGACACTATGCCTAATTTTGAGCTATTGAGCCAGATTTTCAGCTTAGATTTTCAACATAATCATGATTCTCATTCTTCTGTACCACTGCATTGGACCACTCCCTTGAGTACTCCTGAGCCTGATACTACTCTTGCTGAGATTAGCTCTAGTAAATCCTTGCATATTAGTTCAGATTTGGACTCATCTCAACATAAGCACTTGTGAATTTGTTGCAAAACCATCTTAGTGCCTTTGCATGAGGATATGAAGATATGAAGGGTATTCCTCCTGAAACTTGCACACGTCATATCTATATTCAGGAAGCAACCTGACCTGTCCGACAACCCCAAAGGTAAATGAATCCAGCTCTAAGAGATATTGTGAAGGAAGAAGTACAAAAACTCTTGGATGCGAATTTTATCTATCCTATTTTCGACAGTCAGTGGGTCTATCCATTAGTGCTAGTACCTAAGAAAGATGGAAGATGGCATATTTGTATTGATTATTGAGAATTAAAGAATGCCACTCTCAAAGATTATTTCCCTCTCTGTTTCATTAACCAGGTGCTTAATATCCTTGTAGGAAAGAAATATTTTTCCTTTTTGGATGGCTTTAGTGGTTATAACCAGATACAAATTGCACCCGAAGATCAGGATAAAAATACTTTTACATTTCCATGGGGTGCATTTTCTTATAGAGTGCTTCCCTTTGATTTATGTAATGCCCCGACTACCTTTCAAAGGCCAGTCTTGGCCATTTTTGCTGATCTAGAATTTGTAGAAATTTATATGGATGACTTTTCTGTGTTTGGTGATTCTTTTCAAGAATCTCTCGAAAATTTGGATAAAGTACTTCTTCGTTGTCGGGAAGCCCATCTTGCCTTGAGTGATAAGAAATGCAGATTAATGTGCAAAGCAGGAGTGGTACTTAGCCATTTGATTTCTGGTAAAGGTATCCAGGATGAGCTAGCAAATATTGAAATCATTCTGCATCTTCCTGCACCCAAAACTCAAAGGGAAGTAAGAGGTTTTTTAGGACATGTTGGTTACTATAGGAGATTCATTGAAGATTTTTCTAAGATAGCTACCCCTCTTTTCCGACTTCTAGCTAAGGATAATGAATTTTCTTGGACCACAGCTTGCCAACAATCTTTTGAAACATTGAAGGAAAAGTTAGTACATGCACCAGTTTTGAGAGCTCTTAACTGGTCCCTGCCTTTTCACATTTCCTTTGATGCTTCAGATTTGGCTATTGGCACAGCTTTAGGACAAGAGGAAAATAGGCAATCCTATGCTATTTATTATATTAGTAAGAATTTGTCTTCCGCTGAATTAAATTATACAGTTACAGAGAAAGAGTTTTTAGCTGTAATTTTTGCAATTAATAAGTTCAGGCACTATATTACAGGATATGAAGTATTTGTACATACTGATCATTCCACGATTAAATATTTGATGAACAAGCCATTGACTAGTAGTAGAGTGACTAGGTGGTTACTATTATTGCAGGAATTTAATATTACTATTGTTGATAGACCAGGAAAATCTAATGTTGTAGCAGATTTTCTTTCTAGATTAGATAATCCTAGTGAAGCAAATCATGTTAATGATGATTTTCCAGATGAACATCCTTTTGCTATGACAACAGATTCTTTGTGGTTTGCTGACATTGCTAATTACTTGGTTACTGGGAAAACACCACCCCACTTGTCCACTCATGAAAAGAGGAATATTATTCAAAAAAGTGCTGCATACTCCTCGATTCAAGGAGATCTCTTTTACACTAGTCTAGATCTGATTATCCGTAGGTGTGTAAGAGAGGACGAAGTGTTTTACATATTGAAATCTTTTGATGATGAACCTTGTGGGGCCACTTCACTGATAAGCGAACTACATATAAAGTATTGCGTGCTGGTTACTTTTGGCCTTCCTTGTTTAAGGATGCCAAACAATATGTCAGGCGATGTGATAGTTGTCAGCGAATGGGCAAACCTAATCAAACCAATGAAATGCCTTTATGCCCCCAAGTTATGATTGAGCGATTTGAAAAATGGGCTATTGATTTTATAGGGCCAATAATTCCAACGTCATTAAGTAAAAAGCATATCTTGGTTTGTACAGATTTTGTTACGAAATGGGTAGAAGTTAAAGTTGTTTCCTTTGCTACAGAAAAAGTTGTTGTTGATTTTCTTTTTACTAAAATATTTACTAGATTTGGTGTGGCTAGAGAAATTGTTTCTGACAATGGTCCGCTTTTTATTTCTAATCTAGTATAGGGTGTGATGGAGCAATACAAGATTCGGCACAGGAAATCCACGCCGTATCACCCGCAAGAAAATGGCCAGGTGGAATCAACAAACAAAGTGATCGAGTCCATTCCTACAAAGACAATAAATATGCATCGAAAAGACTGGGCTAAAATATTACCAGAGGCTTTGTGGGCATACAAAACCACTTGGAGAAATAGCACGGGACATACACCATATGAGCTGGTATATTGCAAACAGGTACTGTTACCAATTGAATTCCAAATTAAAACTTTCAGAACTGTAGTTGAGTTAGGACTAGATTTCTATAAGGCACAACAACAACATCTTCTCCAATTAAATGAGTTAGATGAATTTTGTAGGGATGTTGTTCAGCAGAACATACTAATTCAACAGTGATGCAAAAGGTGGCATGACAAGTCTATTCAAAAAAAGCAATTCCAACCAGGTGATTGGGTGCTCCTTTATGATTCTAGATTTAAAAGTTTTAAAGGGAAATTCCATACATGTTGGATGGGACCTTATGAAGTGATCCAAGTATTTGAGAATGGAGCAGTAGAAGTTAAAACTATAGATGGACAAAATTTAGTATTCTTGGTAAATGGACATAGATTAAAGAAGTATCTTCAGCCACTCGCTAGGAAATATTTTACACAACAAGTCCAACAGCAATTCAGGATGGTAGTGGCGAATGGTAATACCAACCTTTTGAAAACATGAATTCTTCTTCTTCTTAAAAATAAAAAAATAATAATACAGAAATAAAAAAAGTAAAGAAAAAAACATTTTCCTCTAATTATGAAAATCACTTCGCTGACATGATTACAGAAGGATCAACCTGAAAACCAGCTTGCTGGCAGGAAGATCAAAAATTTCTAATAAAAAGAAAATATTGCTTGATCTTTGGATATGCTAGCGACCACCAAGTAAAAGCAAGTTCACTAGAACCAACCTTTATACAATTGGGGTAATTAGCATGGATATTTTTATTCAAGTAACGCTTAATTTTCGCTGCAGTTATTTTTTCTTGCACCAGTGCAAGCAGACCTTCCAGAAAATTTTCCGCCTTTCTTCATATTCCACTTTTGTAATATTTCCTCAGTTTTCTTCTTCAATCCTAGAATGGTTAACCTTCCCATATTCTTCTGAATTTACCTTGTCCGTTTCATAAAAACCCCACTTTACCCTTGAATTTTTTTCCCTATCCCACTTCTATTTATCCTCTCTTGTGGTACTATTCCTGGAATCCCTGTAATAGAATTCCTTCCCATTCTAAAATTTCCCTTTTCCCACTTCTTTGTTCCCTCATGAATTCATTGCAAGATATTGCGCACAAAGAGCAAAAGGTTATGCTCTAAAGCATCAAGAAAGGGCGAAGAAAATTTCTAGTATAAGTTAAGGAAGCCATGTTAGAAGTCTAGCCTATATTTTATTTAAATTCTCTGCTCTTTTTTAGATATTATGCTCGCACTAGTGCAAGCATGTTGTCCTATATGATAATGCAAGCAGAATGGTACTAGCAGAATAGCATAATTTAAGCGGTGCAAGCAGACCAGTGCAAGCATGCACCCTGTCATAAACATAGTACAATTTGTTCTTTTCATAGTATACGTCATAGGAAAGTGGTCATCATGAAAATTTATAAGAAGACCTTTCACTTAGCTGATGAGTACATGTGTTATCATATTAACTAGGAGAAAATTATTTAAAGTACAAGTTGTTTTAAGTTAAGAATCACGATCATTTTTTAATGAATGCTAAGTTCTCTTTTTTTGAATTATGAAGGAATGCGGAAGTGTTTAACTATTTCTTGGACATAATTGCCCCTTTCCACCATAATCCTAGATGTCCTTCACTCATAATGATTACCTCACCTAGCCATTAAAACGTCGTTGCAAGTACCAATCCGACCTGATTTCAAAGATGTCGTGCATCCACGACTATTTCAGTGGAATGAATGGGTGATAAGATGGAAAGGATGGTGGACAATTGGATCCCTATCTATAAGAACCAATTTTCCCAGTGTTGCATGTAAAATGCTCGAATGTTCATAGCCGTTAAGTAGTCATGCTGCCTGTTCGAAGTGAACCCTCATCTCTTAGTAGGGTAGAACAGATTGCTGAGTATCGCAATAGTCTTGCACTATTGCGAGACTCGGGCTTTCTTCAGTTCTTGCAAAAGTTTGATGGGAACGATAGAGAAGTGGCCTTACAGTTTGCCAGAAGTTTCAAAAATGGCCGAGTAAAAATTGGGCCTCTAAAATTTGAAGTTATAGAAGAGTTTGTAGCAGCAGCGACAGGCTTGGAAAATATTGGTGAGCAGTGGTTTAAAAATCAGAAACTAGAAAGCAAGCGATGGCAGTGTTTTGTCATCAACAAGAAGATGAAGGTAGATTGGAAGGAAGGAGTTCCATGTAGTGCCCTGCTGGGACAGTGGCATGACCTCCTTTTCATCCTGCAGAAATTTGTGACCTGTGAGGGAAGGTACTCTCACACTTTTGTATATCATTTTAGGATGTTGCAGCATTTCGAAGCCGCCCGGCACATTCGATGGAGGATGAATTTCCCCTATTTTTGCTTAAGAGCTTGGAAAAAATAGCCAAAGGTGTGCGGGACAAATGGGTAGACTAGGTTGACAAGAAGCTATATCACCACGGCCTGATAAATATTCTGGTCCTGAAACAACTAGAAGTTAAAGGAATGACCTAGGAGGTGTTGTTAGAATAGCTACATAAAAAGACAGCTACTGGAAAGGAGACAAAGGACCCCGCTAGCACAAGCAAGGGCCCAAGTAAGAATGTAAAGGGGAGTCCTTCTTGCACCAGTGCAAAAAGGAAATGACCTGAAAAATCAAAAGAAGGAAGGGCCCCATCTCCAAATAAGAAGACAGCTAGTGCACCTATTGAAGGGACTCCTTCTATGCCACAAGTACAAGCATAGACCCCCAAAGAAGACAACCTGTCAGTCCTTGCAGACGTAGCAAAATTTGCAGAGGTCGAAGATGACACTCTGTTGGTAGATTTCATTAAAAAGCCTTGGAGAAAGAACAAAGAATTTGGTGCAGGCAAAGAACCACAGTCCCCATAGGATGTCGAGTCCCCTCCTACACTAGTACAAGAAGAAGAAGTAGAAGAAGAAGAACCACAAGAAGAAGAAGCAGAAGAAGAAGAAGTAGAAGAAGAATAACCACAAGACGAAGACGCAGAACAAGAAGAATTTCTTGATCTAACCATGAGGGATACTAAGGTCCCTGAGGAAGACACGGCCCCTATTGAGACAGAAAAAGAAAAAGATTTGGTAACTCCTGCTGCTTGGGTAGTTGAACTAGAGCTTCAAGTGCAGAACTTAGAATAGCTCATAGCTAAAGCACATGAGGATAAAGAACAAAGTAAAGAAGAATTAACTACGGAGATATAGAAAAATAAAAGAGAAGTTAATGTCTGGAAGTACCGAGCTGTGCAATGATTCAAGTGACTTAAAAAGGTGACAAAGAAACTAAAGAACATCAAAAAGCAGAAGTCTAAAACATTGCAGGTTGATGTCAGTATGTCAGAGAAGGATTGAGCTGGAATGCTCAAAGTTTTGAAGGTTTTTTGCAAAGGTAAAGAGTTGTGTCAAGACACACAACAGTTTAGGGATTGGAGGATGCTAGCCCCCTAGTTTTCTCTCTTTTTTCCATTTTCCCCTTCCTAAATCATAACCATTTACCATTGTTTTACCTCTCTTATACACCCTCATCTTGCACGAGTACAAGCACGGTGACATATTTCGTATAAAATTTATTTTTCATATTTTTAACTTAACTTAGCATTAATTAATCATCTATTACATCACTCTTTTAATCACTCTTTGTAACTTATCGATATATCCAATGTTTATTTGGTAGTTATAGTACTTACCGTGACCGCTGATCCTAGTGCAGGATCAGATATTGCACCCTCGCTAGCACAACAAATCCTTTGCAGCAGATCCGAACCTCCTTGATCACTACCTCATTTTGAGCAGCTTCAACCACGACAGCAATATCAATCCAAAGGCAGCCAAGATCAAAACTATGAAGAACGAAAGATGGAGATTGGCTACGGCCAATTTTGTTCACTGCCTAATTTTAAAGGCCGAGAAGCTAAATTCTGTGGTTGGTTATGTAATCAGTTGAAAGATCTATTTTGGCCCTTGGCCAAAGATCTATATAATTTAGAATCTAAATAGGACTAAGGGAGTTTTTGGATAGAACAGAGACACAGCCAAAGAGGCAGTAACAGGTTGTTGTGTTTTGTTATCGCCCGAATCTGCATTGGATGATGTATTAACGCATGCACTTGCCTCAGTGAATTAATAAAAAGGGAGCTCCACCTCATGTTTTATAAATCGAATTTTTGTATTTGAGTTGATGAATTGATTAAAGTACTAAGAAATGCTTTTATCTAAAAGGGAAATGCACTGGTTGGCTAGGGCCCAGCCAACCCAGCATGTTTACCCTATTTTCTGTTTCCTGTAATTTGTGTTTATATTGTCAAGTGTGATTTAATTTCAAGCACATGCATTCCTATCTAAGTGAAAGTGGATCCATTGTGTGAACTGTAATTTGTGTTTATATTGTCAAGTGTGATTTAATTTCAAGCACATGCATTCCTGTCTAAGTGAAAGTGGATTCGTTGTGTGAAGAAGCTAAATTTCCTTTTCCTGCACTTGATTTTAGATTGGTTTTCCCTGCCTGGTCTAAGCAAGAGAAACAAACTTGCACCAGTGCACGTTGATGTGATATTTCCTTTTTAGCAGTTCTGTTTGGTTGGTTTTCCCCACCTAGTGCAAGCAGGAGAAATGAACCTTCACCAGTGCACATTGGTGTGGTGCAACAAGCCTTCTTAGTCTACTTCCTGCAATTTTCTTTCTTTCATTAAATGCTTTATGACAGGATAAATGTATATGGATTGTTTCTTTATTCCTGCACTCTGTCAAGATCAGAAACATTCATTTTTATGTGTGCAATTTGCTTTAACAGTATAATAGCACTTGCAATAACTAAGCACTCATTTTAAGAATTAAATGCTAAGTGCAAGAAGCTCTGATCCGGTGCAAGAACTAGTTTATTGCCACAAGATCTGAGGGCTTTGAACCTAGAAAATTTCAAGCCCTTGCAGGAAGTAGAATGCCTTTAGTAAAGACACCATTTATACCTTGTGCATAAATCTATGTTCCTGCACTAGTGCAAGCAGATTGCAATAGTCAGGACAGATTAGTGCAAGAAGGAAATATCTAAAGGAGTAGGTTTAAGGGCCCATCTGATGAGACTGCTAAGTGTCCCTGCTAAAGAAAAACACACACTCAGTAGTCAAACAATAATTAGCTAGAGTGATTGCCCTTTATTTTTAATTCTCTCTTGCAAATGCATTCTTCCTTGTTCTAGCCTTAGATTATTTTGATGGTTCAAGTTGCCTTTTTTCTTTGTTTAGTTTGATTATGCAATCTTTCCTTTAAAGAAAATAGGGATTTATATTAGAAATATTGATACCATCTCTGGCATTGCCTATGCTTCATCTCTAAGTTTATGGATCCCCCGGGTTAACAAATTAGGTGTTGAGGAGTTTGCTTAAGTGTAATTCTGGCACCCAACACCAAGCATGTCCAAAAGCTTGAAAAAAATCTTTCCAATTGATCCTCAAAATCCTTGATGTCAACGAGGCCCTATTTTCTTCATTTTCCATTATTTTCCTTCATTTTCCTCCTCACATGCAATATGTGACCTTTCACCTTCCTTTTCTCCTAATTTCCACTATTTTCATAAATAAATGTGCCAAAAATTCCATTTTTCCTTTGCCAATTTCCTTAGCCATAATAAACTAAATGAGCACCCACTAGGATGTGTTTCCCACCATTTAGATTGGAATACATGTCCCATGATTGTGGTATTATATAGTTTTCCATGAATTTATAACCAAGGCTATTACAAAACTTGCCTGCTTGGGGGAACACCATCCTCAATGTTCAATGACACCTATGAACCAACAAGACTGCTGAAATTAAAAACATACTTCCCATGGAGCTTTATAAGATAGATCGTTGTAGTATTTATAATGACCATCTGCTAAAACGTGACAAACATATTGTTTACTAGATATTTATAACACATCTCATTATGATATTTACAATAATAACCACATATACACACATACACATTTTCTTCACCCAAAACATAATCATATTGTTTATGGAGCTTTATAAATCTGGCTCGATACATCACTTACAATGATATACACATATGCACATTTTCTCAACCAACAAATAAAAGGATACGGTGCCTGCATTCGCAACAAGGGAATTTGAGGGCTCACACGTCCACCCTCAAAGTAATACCAAGATTCACCTCCTTCCCAAGAAGTCTAGAATCCATAGTCAAAGTCAAAGTTGCATCTAATTTCCAATGCTACAATCCTATGCCACTTTTCCTCTCAGCAAGCAGTGAATGGCTCATTTTTACAGGCACACTGCCAGTGTGCATTTGATTCCATCTGGAAATGCTAACGACCAAAACAAATCCTTCCCCGACATTCCCTTATCTGCTAAATATTCCCTCGAGTAATTCGGTCACCCCATTCCATGCAATCACACACCTTCCAGGTTCTGCTGGCACCCCCATCCCAGGAATTCCATCCCTTGGCAAGATTTCCTTGCATCGAAAGGTCCAAAAACAAAGGCATATCTGTGCCTCAAAAGCATCATGTCAGTCATAGCATGCTCATGAAAATCAATGGACACTTATGGGTATCAATGTCCTATAATGGCCCTACTCCTGAATGCTTTACCAACATATTGTTTCCTGTTCCAATTCCTTTTGTTGTTGATTCTAATGCTTGTCGTTAGTTTCAACCACCCAACTAGGAATTTTATGTTATCACGTATGAAGCACATAATTTCCATTAGATTCAAAATAAATTTAAATAACATCAAATCATACCTCATTAGTGGCCCGTTAACAAGGTACACTTGCAATTTTATTCGCTTCCTATCACAACAAGTCAAACTAGCATCTTTTACCAAATCATCATGTACAAAGATATCACATCAGGTTAGCTCAAAACACAACCATCATAGATCAAAATCATAAATCACATCTAACCATCATAAACCATAATCATAGATCACATGTAATCAGAATAGATCAGAGTCATAAATCACATGGATAATAAAACTGAAATAAAATATTGATACTTATCCTTTAATACATCCTTAACTTCTACCTTTGTCCTTATTTTGTATGCACACCCGATTGGTTGCCACACTTGAAAAACACCAAGTGCATTCTCCTCAACCATGTGCACATACACATAGTGTGCATCACACACATACAACCACATACAAAACCATGCAATTCATGCAGCTACACCTGACATACCACACATACACCTATAGCTAGTGTACAACAAAACACAATACATACTCTTACATCTGGTGTACACTATAATACAATAAATACACCTACACATGTTGTACAACATAGAACAAATATCTACATATCGTACTACATAATGAATGCATAAGTCATGATACGACGACTACAGAATTCACATACATAGTATCGCATGCCCACAACACAACATGTATGACACATACACCATACCACATCTACACTAGTTTCATATGTACAACATGTACACAGTACCACATGTACACAACACCACCTGCAAAACATGTGCACATCACATGTACATGACACCACCTACACAATGAGTACACAACACCACATGTACACTGCACCACCTGTACAGTGTGTACACAATACCACATGTACACAGTACCACATGCATGACATGTACACAACACCACATGTAAACAACATCACATGCACGACACCAGGGAAAATTTTAAGAACCCCCCCTAAATTTATAAATATAATAAATGGGCGAATCTCCATGGTATATAGGAAAAATGGAAGGCGATTTTATCAATAATATAATATGTATATATAATTTTTGGCGAATCTCTCACCAGGCATGGCGAATATTTTACTCAATTATAAAATCTTTTAAGATCTTGATGAGTCTTTCACTAAATAATAAAACTTTGTAAAGTCCTAGTGAATCTTAGCATAGGCTACATGCTGGTTTGATTCCCCCATTTAAATAGGCTACATTCTAGGTGAATACCATGGGTCAATACCATGTGCCATTTTGGTGAATACCATGGGTCAATACCAAGTGCCATTTTGGTGAATACCATGGGTCAATACCATGTGCCATTTTTATTTTTATTAATTCTAATATTAGGGTTAATAATGGTTTTTTGCATGGTATTAATAACAATCTAGTCCATGGTATTTGTCCCATAGTATTTTGGCCATAGGTTTCACCTAAATATAACCCATTTTTTGAGTGTTCGTAAATATAAGGCAACTTATGGAGTAAATATAAAAAAATGTTTTATTTGTTTACCATACCTCTGATTTATTTATATTTTTATTAATTTACCATACCTCTTTTACAAATATGGTATTTGGCCCATAGGATTCACTTAAATAAAACCTCTTTCTTGAGCCTTCATAAATAGAACGAGGGTTATGGACTAAATATAAAAAGAGGTTTTATTTATTTACGATACATCTAGTTTATTTATATTTATATTTATTTACCATACCTTTTGAGTAAGTATAAAAAGATGTTTTATTTATTTACCATACCTCCACTTTACTTATATTTTTATTTGTTTACACCCTTACATGTATATAAGGTGACTTATGGAGTAAATATAAAAAATGTTTTATTTATTTACCATACCTCTCATTTATTTATATTTTTATTAATTTACCATACCTCTTTTATAAATATGGTATTTGGCCCATAGGATTCACTTAAATAAAACCTATTCTTGAAAATGGGCGAATGGATTCACTTAAATCAAACCTATTCTTGAAAATGGGCGAATGGAAGGTTGTAAGTCCTAATTTCAAGGGCTAAATTTACCTTTTTTACCCTCTCCCTTAAAATAAGGTGGGCTATTTGAGGTGATTTGTAAAAATGTACTATGATACAAAATATTCGCCCACTAAAAATTTAAAACCCCTTAATTTCGCCAAAGGGCGAACATTCGCCCCTAAAATTATCCTTGCACGACACACACACAATACCCCCTGCACATACCACCACATGTAAAACATTTACACAACACCACATGCACATAACACCACATGTACAATCATGCACACAACACCATATGTACATAGTACCACTTGTAGAACATGCACACAACACCATATGTACATAACACTGCATAAACAACATGTACATAGCATCATATGTACACAACACATCATATCCAACATGCGCACAACACCATATGCACACAACACCGCATATCCATCATGCACACAGTACGATATGTACACAACACCACATATCCAACATGTACATGGCACCATCTATACCCATCATTGCATATGAAATATGCACACAACACCACAGGTACAATCACTGAATATAAAATATGCACAACACATACACCACAATAGCACTACAAATCCAAGACCACATTGCCTCTACCAAGAAACCTTTCTTCTAGTGTCTCTTGACCATCCATGCTTATCCTAGCGTGCCATGTATCACGTTTTTTTCATTTCGTTGATGTTTCTCTCATCATTAGCATGTCCATAACATAAACATAGACATAGTATAATCAAATAATATCAATTCATAAACACATGATACTCACCTCAGAGATT
The DNA here is from genome assembly GCA_031772625.1 of Pinus tabuliformis. Taxonomy (NCBI): domain Eukaryota; kingdom Viridiplantae; phylum Streptophyta; class Pinopsida; order Pinales; family Pinaceae; genus Pinus; species Pinus tabuliformis. The sequence goes on along the minus strand of CM062804.1, from coordinate 1,334,232,953 downwards.
TGTCAGGCTACTCTTCCCACTTGAATCCTCATGAACCAGGAATATTTTCATGCCATTCACCTGCATAAGCAATCATCCCTCCACAAGAATGATTCCTGATGACCTTGTTAGACAATGATATGCATACATACATATATATACACATATAAAAATCAACGTAAAACAATAATTATCCTATTAGACAACAACATAAATGCATACATATATACATGCACATATATATATAAACATTAGCATAACATGGTCAAAACATAATTACCAAATATCATAAGGTCAATATTAATAGAACTCCCTTTATCCATGCACAACATGCATAACATTGAGAACAACCATTTCCAACATAGCCAAGGAATTAGATGCCTCACATCCGTTCACTTTACCTTTCCTGTTAGATTTCTCATGATTGTCTTGCCACCATCCATTTACACTATTGGATCTAACCAACTTAGACAACTGTCATACTCTTACCTTTAGCTTCCCTTACACATGCACCAGCTTCATCCGAGTCTTTCATTCCCTATTGGGTTCCTGTGATGTAGGTAAATTCTAAGTGTGGACACAAACAATTCCTCTAGCTCGAGAGAGAGGGTCTAGTAACAAATAGATAATCTATGGAAGATTTCCTTAGGCTAGAATCAATTAAGAGGGCCTACCTCTTAGAATGCTATTCCGCTTGGTGATGATCCTACTTCCTCGCTCCATCTATCTTTCGTTTCCTTCGTTTGCACACCTGAAACAAGCAACAACAACAAACAACAAACGTAATAGCATACAATATTGTATTCAACCTACTAAACAATTCAAGGAATATTAAGCCATAAAGATGTAAAATGACACTTCATGTAGAAAATCAATCGATAGTTGCATTTATATAAATCAAAAAGAGATTACAACTAGTGCCTTGGCATTGCTGGTCTCCTCTGACATATCCAGGTTCCCACACTCCTGCTAGCACTTCATGGACAACCCCAACAATAGAGGTTTTAAGGCCTCTTTCCCTCTAGTCTCAAATCACGCCCAAGCACACTATTCTCTCTCAAACATACACTAGAAAACATCAGACTATAGATGTCTTGTTGATTATTCTAACTCCAAAACTAGAACTAGCTTTTGCTTAGGAAAAGGAGAGGTTTTTATAGCTTGGATGGATGGGAGATGGTTCCTCTTCTCATGGGAGAAGGCCTTATCTCTTGGATTACTTCCATCCTAATAGGGGAAAGGAGCCCAAACTGACCTCCTCAACTTCATCTAGCCCAACCATTTACCATACTTCTATTACAAAGCTTCTAGAGTTGGAAGCTTCGGCTCCATATTTAAGAAACTTTCCAAAAGAGGATCGGTGCGACTGAGAAAGGCTTAGTCAATCTGATCGACGCTAGGGATAGTTGTAAACCCTGCATATCGGCACGAGGAGGACATGGGTCATTAGCACCAGTCTTGTAAACTAGGATAAACAGAATATTTTTGGGAAATGATGCAAAAGGGAATTGTTCTGCTCATGAAGAGGGACACAATGGGAGTTTCTTCATGATGGGAAAGTATACGGGGTTCACTGTAGAGGTCCTCCAGGATCATCAAAATTGGAGTACATGGATAGTGACAAAATGTTGTGTAACAGATGACCCCTAAAGCATGAAGGCCGAACTAGAGTGAGGAGTGAAATGCTTTACATGTGCGTGCGGGGAACCAGAGTCCATCGTCGGAGAACCTACAAACAAGCCTAGATACATATACATCATTGAAAACTCTAAGTAATAATACATGAATCGTGGTATGGATGCAACCATCTAGAGAATAATCATGTAAATGGATCCAAGGCCTGAGCGCAACCATCTAGCAGAAAGGATCATAATGAAACCAAGGTATGGTCGTAGCTATCCAATAATGATAAGGATCACATATAACAACTCATGGTATGGTCACAACCATCCATCTAAAAGTGAAATGTATATTTACATGATCATGTCACATTGCCTTACAACCTAGACTTGTGTAATCCTAGCCTAGGGTCTTGCACTCAAAATGATCCGATCAAAGTACAAATCCTAACATGTGAATGAATGTGTTGAAGTTGAACATGCTAGAAAATCACTTGATTACTAGCCAATGATGTGAACCATTAACAAGCACGAGAGAAACCACCAATAATTACAGTGGCTCTTAAGGTACTAGCAGCACAATCCACGGAATGTGGATAAAGGGACAGATGTTGAACACCCATGAAATCACCCAATCGAAAGCCAATGATACGAACTTGTCATCGAGTGCGAAGAACTTGCCATTAGGGCATGCAAGCTCTAAGGTACCGGAAGGGAGTCTCATGGCCAGCTTCTTGGATAATGAGCTGAAGTTGACAGGAAGTGACTGTGTCAGAGGAGGGCCATGATGTATCCCACAACATCGATAGGAGACAAAGGGATGAAAATGATGTCAGATGATACAGAGAATCAAGAGTAAGTTAAACTGCAGAGGGACTAACTCTTGAACATATCGGCGACATGATTATGGAGTTTGGCAGCTTTGGGATCCATAGGATCAGCAGTCATGATGACATGGCAAAGATCAAATGGAAGGAAAAAAATGAGTGGCCCAACCTAGGAAGGTCAAATGAAAAGGAGGATATCCCAACCCAACACCAAGCAGAAAGTTTCATGTTCAAGAGTGAGCTGCAGACATGACTGATTAAATTTCCAAATTTTCCCCCACCATTTCTGGTAGGTACCCCAATTTTTTTTTTATCGCAAGCTTGAAGGTGATAGCATGTGCTTTCCCTGTAAGTTCATCCTTCAAATGAATCCGACCTAGTACGTCTAATGAGCCCTAGGAAGGAGAAGCTCATGTTCATCATGGTGAAAAATCCGATGTCATTTAATGCTTTAACGAGTCTGATAAAGGTGTAAGTTGATATCTTTTTCATGTTTAGAGAGTTTGAAAAAGACATGGAAAATAAAAATCCACATGGTCCCTTTTCATATATTTGTGTTTGTCAAGCCCGAAAAGGTAGAAAATGATACTTGAGAGAATCGCTTGACCATTTTAGTCAAGGAGTATGTTTTTCATAAATCGTTTATCCCAACCCGAAAAAGGGGTAAATGTATACTAGGTAAATGATGTTTCACATCCTTTAACAAGTTCAAAATGACAAGAGCTCAGCAATATTTTCATGTTTAAAAGGTTGGAAAGGAGTTGAAAGCATACCTCCCCATTTTAATTTTTTTAACAAGTCAAAAGGAAAAAAACTCGGCAATCTTTTCATTTGAGTTTTATGAGTCAAGAAAAGGGCTTAAACGTGACTCAAGTGTCATAATAAACAATCTATCATGTGTCATTGCACAAGAAAGCTAAATGCATTATGTAGTTCTGAGGTAAAATAGGTCAAAAACACTTTTAAAAACCATAATATTTTCATAAAAATGAATAAAAAGGGGAAAAAGTAATTATTTTTTACCATTTAACATTTTACCTTTGTGTGAAGAGCTTTTTACCCTTTTGTGCCCTAATTTTTCTGGAGCATATTGCAGGAGATCCGGGAGGTCATTCGCTGAGCCATCAATTGTAGGTAAGAGCCAAGACCTTAAGCTCCATTTTCATACTATTTTTTATTGTTTTTATCCATTTTTTGGGTTTCATGGGGAGCTTCTGGCAAAAAAATTTCACCCTCGGTCAGTGCAATTTCTGAGCACAGAATCATGCTGATCGAGGGTGGCTAAAATTGCCAACCACGCCATTAGCGCCACTGTTTTTAAAACAGTCGCGCCGGCATTGTGAACAAAAAATTACATGTTTTTTGCCCAATTTGACCGCTTGAATCCAAATTTCTCTATCAAAAGATGATCATTGACTTGATTAAATGGTTTTTGCAGGAAGAAAATCGTTGAAAATGGTGGATTGGAAAGAACGAGAACATGAGGATATCGATACTCAAGCAATAGTTGATCCAAATTTCTTGGAGGCTTTGAGAAACTATGGGCTCCTCAAGTTCTTTCTCACATCAGGGATGCGGGCTCAACCTAAGATGCTATGGTACTTGATTAGTCTCTAGGACATAAATCGGGAAATTTTTATCATCGGTGAGCAAGAGCTGGATTTGGAGACTTCAGATATTTATTTCATCATAGGACTGTCCCAGAAAGGGGAACCAATCAACCTATATGGGTCAAGGCCGATTGGGGCAAGTGTATCCATTTATACTTGTCGAACATTACCCAGAAGCTCTCGAATCCAAGAGTGGCAAGATCGAGATTGGGACTGTTTGGGATCTTGTGTTGAGAGTGTTACTATTGACCAGCAACAAAGTGGCTGGGTCGTAAGTGCCACATGAGACTAACAAGTCCAAGTTCCTGTATGCTATCGAGTGCACAACACCCACTATTTTTAACTGGGTGGAATCTATGAAAATCAACATGAAGCACCATCTGTTAAAAGCTAAGGCAGGAAACCTGAAGCATTTTTTCTTTGGGTCTGTGCTAGTGACCTTCTTCCTGGAGCGGGTTCCACTGTTCCAATACCAGCTAACTGAGGTGCATCCACTGATGCCACGTGACCCATGGATGGTCCGCCGGAGCGAGTTGATGCCTAGGGTTACAGGGGGCCAACAGATGTCCTACAAGCCTGCCTTCTTCTCATGGCTACAATGATAGCTAATCATAGTGGAGGATTGGCCTTACTGCGGTACCGACTTCTGTGGAGATCCAGATATGCTGCTCCCAGAAGGGGAGGATTTTGATGATGGAGGTAAAAACAAACAAATTTTTAGTTTTTTGATGTTTTTACTGTTTTTTGAAATATATGTGTTCATGACACTTTGATTTTATGAATACACATGTTGGACCAAAATGCCATGCTGGGATGCCCCTAATTGCCAGGCGCATCGCTCGACAGTTTGATGTCTCTCCTTATCAGGAGGGGAGTGACAACAAGGAGGAGATTGCATGGAATCTTGAGGGTTTGACCCATGGGATCCTAGAGTATGCTCGGATGGGTGACGTCCCATGCCAGTACCAGAGGCATACAGTGGGAGTGTCAGATTGGCTTCGCCGACTGCTGACTCGCATAGTCCAGGAAATTACATGTATCACAAGAATCATGTTGTTTAGTGCATAGGTCTAGCATTCCATTTTTTTGAGGCCTACGAGCCACAGATGTATAAGGCCTGTGTGCCACCGATGTATTTCGAACACACATATTATTTTTTGAGGCTTTGATGTATCACAAACACTATTGACACACACACACACACACATATATGCTATATTTTCCTCCTTACTATGATACAAATGATTTGTTTATTATTTTTACATGTTTCGAAAATGTTTATCCAACATATAATTAGCGAATGCATCTGTAAATGTATTCATATGTCTAGGAATATGATGATATGTGATGTAATCAAAATTTCTCTCCAATAGATGAATATATATGAGGGTTTCTAATGAAATATTGCCTATTGAGTTAAAGAATGACAAGCTATGAATCAAGGTTGACAACCAAATCTCGGATGCCAAGAGCAATAGATTCTGATAACAATTGGATAACTACGCTATACTCAGTGATGTTATTAGTTGTTTGACCTAGAAAAATCCCTTGAAGATCAATCAACTCACCATGGGGGTCATAAATGGCCCATGCTGCATATGATAGGTTCCAGGTACTTCGACAAGCACCTTTAGCAAAACCGATGTGAGGAGACATCGACATCTTCAAAGCAGGCAAAAACATAATAAGCAGGAAAGCTGCTTGCAAAACAACACACCAAACCACTGTTGGGTCAAGAAAAAGGTATATTTTCTCTTTAGTAATTACTTTATTTCGTATTTATCCTTACATGATTATCTTTGTTTATGAACTGAAATAAAGGAAATTATAGCTAAAGTTGGATGAAAGCACTTGGTAACAAATTAGATAAATCTAGCACTGGAAACTGACCTTTTACTATCCTTGTGTGCAGAAGACACAGATTGGTCAATAGTCATTCATTCGACAGAGCAGCACCAGGCTGTAAAAGGGAAATACAACGTCCGACCTAGGCAAGGCAGTGAGAGATCAAGAAGACCAATGTTATTTCATGATAGAATCAGATTCTGTATTGCAAAATCCTCATGATCCCCTAATCCCGAGGATTTTCTTTTATCTAGTTTTCTCTTTTACTATTATATATAAGGCCAAAAGGAAAACGAAATTCAATTCAGACTTATGTAATGTATAATCATTCTTTTTTAGACATATCCTACTGTTATCTCAGTGATGTTGTAATCTGGTTACTTATATTAATGAAAGACTACGTTTGATCTTCACTTATATTCTGACTATTCCTTAGCACATACTTTTGGCGACTCTGGGTCCGGTCAAGAGAAGTTCTACTGCTTTCTTGTGTTATAATCTTTCCATTTGAATCTTTATTGATTGTTAATATTGAGTTAATATTATTTCGCTTATTGTGAGGATTGACAATTTCAATTCATATTGTTGTTCATTTCAATTCATACTTAGTCGTGTGATGTATCTGTGTAATGCTTTGATTTGATTGGTTATATTAGTTTTAGAGTAGATTGTTGTTCATTTTGAGTTACGATACCATATATCTTAGAGATAGTGTTAATTAATTTCCATAGTCTAATGGCAGAAAACAGTCGTTGTTTAGAATTCATTTATCATTTTTGCTTGATTACCATTCAATTAAGAATTGTCGTTCAATTGAGATTGATGTTCAATTGAGAATTGCCATTCAATCGAGATTATCGTTCAATTAGGATTTGTCGTTCAATTCTTATTTGTGATAGATTAACATTTTTGTTCAATTATTACAGTTCTCTTTCTTGATCGAGTGAGTTAGCTTTAATTCTATTTGAAGATTGCCAAGCGTGATTCTTTGCATTCGCATTCAGGTTCATTTAAGTTTGGAATAAGTAGATGAAATTGTAGAAGTGTGTTAAGAGTTCTTTCAGAGTCATTTCTCCCTTAGTTATTTCTTTAAGAGATGTGTGACTTAAGTTAAAGAAATAAGTTATTAGTGATTGCAATGATTTACCTGTAGCTAACCTTTGAATTCACTGCATAGATTGTGCTGACACTTTTCAGATAAAAAGACTTACCTTGGGTTGTGTTGATGCCTCGAAAATCGCTGCAACAACATCGGGGATAACCACCCGGTCCGGACCTTAGTACAACTCCTTTTCCGTTTGGAATAGTGGCTCCGACTGGGGATAACGGGACCAATTTCCCAAAAGTAGATAAACAGGATGAATGGATGATTTATAAAACTAAGCTAGCGATGGGTGAATAACTAAATATATTGACAAGAATAAAAGAACTATAACCTATCCCGGGAATCTATTGAGCTTTAAAGTGTAGCGTTTGATGGTCTATGTCTAAAGACAAGCATATAGATGATTCCATTTATCAGACATAGATGTTAACTTATTCAAGATTGCTATGCATAAATAGTTAAACAGAGCGATTAAAGCGATATTTACACACTCATCATTTATATTATTGACATATACATGATTAAAAGGAAAGCATTTCATAAAACATCCAATAGTGGAATGAATACAGATCTGCTGTTACAGCGCATGCATATAATCAACAATAGCAAGGATAATCAAATAACAATTCACATAACAAGAATGAATTCAGACATAGATAGAAATACCATATGAGCTGCTTTGACACTCCCGATATCAATCGCTACTTGTAATTCTTCGTTCAACACAGAAACATTCTCAACAACGACAATAGTGCACAATTGCATAAAAGCCTCCTTGCTGAATTAAGAATAACTAGTCCAGTTTCATAAAAGAATATTGACTGAAGCACAATAGTGCAAACTTCAGTCTATTAAGTCTAATACAAAACTTTACGACCCTTTCCAAAACAATGAAAGGGTCTATAAATACTAAATTAATCTAAATATCTATTAAAATGAAATGCAATTAAATCGGTATCAATAAATTTTGATCCTATTTCCCTCAGCGATCTGGCAATCGGCGGCATGACTCATCAAGTAGGTTGCTTGCCTTTAAATCTGAGCTGACTTATCGCAAGCATTGGCTCTACTTCAGGCGGTTTGTTGAGGCGCGAACTGAGCTGGGCGGCATAGGTGGCATCCTGAATATCGGGAATTATACACCCGATTGCATTTGTTAAACACTTAAGGGCGGCTCGCTGTGTGTGCGGCTTAATCAGGAAAAGCCAATATGCATCGAAGGTTAAACTGTTAATCCCGGCGATTAATCTCCCCTTTTCCTCCAAGTCAGGATAACATGATTGCTCCAACATGTTTGTTGTTGTCATATTTCCTGGTGTACATTGGGAAATCATATTTGCTAAGTAGAGAGTGTTGTTAACCAGATCAACTAGATTGCTGGAAGTTGATTTACATCTTGAAGCCGCCCTCTCTGCTTTCATCACCTGAGTTTGCCATTCTGTGAAGAGTATATCCTTATATGTTTCTAGGATCCTGGGAAAATTTGCCCCTTTCCCTTGATCAGAATCTTGCCAGTCAAGATATGCGGTTATGATCTCTTCGGCTTGGTCTAATTCATTCCTAGCCTTCTCTACCTGCTGATTTATGGATGTAGTTAACTCACACAATGGCTCTGCCTCAGTGAGTTGTTGACACAGGAGCCTAATTTGTGATATTAATGTGGTGTTTATTTGCAATGCTTCTGCTCTGAACTCATCCACTTGTGGAGTGCCCTTTATTATTTCGAGCTGTGATGATAATTGAGCGATTTGCTCATCTTTTGTTTTCATCATTTGCTCATTTGCTACCCTCAATTGTGCCAATGCCTCCGATAATTCCTTCTCTTTCTGGATCGCACTTTGGTCGATCATTTGCTTTTCTGCCTGCAATTGCTGAGTTAATTGACTATTCACTTATTGCTGTGTCGACAATTGCTGCTCCGCCTGCTCTGCCTTCTGCTTTGATTCAGCCAACTCTGCTTGTAATGCGAAAATTTCTTGGTCCTTACTCTTCTGTAAAAGACTTACCTCCAATGCCTTGTCTATTGTTGCTGCTGAATAGGCTCCTGCATATTGCGACAGTTTTGTCAGGTCATCGGAGGGGTCAAATTCCTCTTTCCAAACCACGCTGCCTGTAACAGTTTGTTCTGGGAAAAGGGAAGGTTGATCAATCCTCCTTCTTTTCCTTTGTCGTTTTACCACTGCTCTATGCCTTGGACTGTAGAAAATATCCAGGGGAGGAATATCTTTTACCTGAAGAATGATTTGGTCAGACGGGTCTTTTGGTATTACTTCAACATCCTTAGAAATGGGTGGGCCACTGGTTCCACTTAGAACCTGAGGTGAAGTGATGTCCTGTGTGTCGCTTGGCTTGGAAGTGTCTGTATCCTTGGAACATTCCAACCCACTAATGATGGAATCAAACTGTTTCCATTCCTGGATCAATATAGGGTCAACATGAGCATCACTGGTGGTTTGTTTTTCCTTTTCAGCTTGGGACTCCTTCCGCACTTTTTCCTGCTCTGTCTTCTGCTGTTCCTCTTGTTCTTTCTTTTGCCTTTCCTCTTGCTCTTTTCTCTGTTTCTCCTCTTGTGCTCTCTTCTGCCTTTCTTCTTTTTCTTTCTTATGATCCTTTGTCACAACCGGAGGTTCCTTTGACTGTTGCCGACCAGGCTCGCTTGATGATGTCGCCGGGGCTGTTGCTAGTAAATCTAGAGGCAGAGTTTGCAACCTCTGTTCTCTAAGCTTATTAAACTCAGTCAGCCCTTCATCATTATATTTTATTCGAGCGAGTTCTTTAGCCTGAACTATTGTTTCGGTTGAAACGAATAGGTCGTCAAACATATCTTCTTTGTGCTCAAATTTTGTCAATTTGGCCTGTTCTAGTGCATTGTAGGCAACTTTCTTTGGATCATATGGCCTATTTGGGATAGTCGCCAGAGTTAAGGATTGAATCTTTGTGGCTTCCTTTTCTGCATGTTTGAGATCATGCAGAGTATAGACACCACACCTCAAGCGAAAAGAGGGCCAGCCCCTCTTCTTTTCTTTCTTGAGAGTCTGTGTAACACTCTCAGCCGTAATCTGATAAGCAATTTCTCTTGCTAGCAGTTTATCTGGTATATACAGAGGGAGAACATGTGGGTTGGCTTGGCTGTCGAAAACTCTTATGTAGGTAAATCTCTCTTCTCCAAACCAACTCACTACCGCTGTTATATCAAACGAAGCTTGATAGGAAATCTTGGGAATGGGTTTATCAAAAATAGAATAATGAATAGGCACCATAAAGCCATTGCAGATTTGGTACAAATGTTGTTTATAAGAAGATTTCCACAATTTCTGGTGATATATATGAATGGGCGAGGGGTCTTGTGCAGTCCACCTCCAGCCGAGTACGGGGAATTCAGAGTTAAAACAAAGGGTGTCTAGAATATAGGCGCTGTAGTAGAATGGGGGAATTTTCCTTTCAGAGATGACAGTCTGACTTCTAAAATCACGCACAGCTTGTGCTAATTTGTCAGAAAGGATGGTGGCCCAATCCATAATTATACTGTTTACTGCTGCCTCCATTAGAGGAACCATTTCTATGGTAAAATTAGCAAAGTCATGCAATCCCCATAATCTACACATCATTATTCCCGCATAGCAATAAGGAGAAGCCAGAGAATCAACCGAGTACTTACTGGAAGATTCGTGTTTGTGTTTGGCTGGATTTTGTCTCCAATCCCGGATGGGTTCAGATTCAACTTCATTTTCGCTTGCAAACTTCTTCAGGAACGCTTTATTATATATCTTCTTCGGCTCGGGCAAATGATACATTTGCCTTAGATCATCCGCCCTGAACGATCCGAAGATTCTTCCATCTCTAGTGCTGAAAGTTCTATCCAAGATTGGGATTTCTTGAATCGCCCACAGCACTACGTCTGTGTATGGGAGAATTTGCTCCCTGGCCGCTATTCTGTGAAGGAAAGAATCGGCTAAATCCTTGAGAGTACTCTCAGACTTTCGAAGTAAATCCACACTAGCTTCTGTTACTGTTTTTTCTGGTCCTTCGGCTTCAATTAGGTTGTAAGTGCCTTGCCACGTAACTCTGGTGAGACCCGTGCATGTAGTATCAGATATTAAGCCCTTTTTCTTGTCCACGGCAGCTTGCCTTGCAGCTGGTGTAGCGGAAGCGCCTGTGGTCTTCTTGGATCTCTTCCCCATCTTGCTTGAGCTCTCTCCTTTGGATGAATTCTGCACAGAGGGGCAAATATACATAACACAGAGAAATAGCAATGAAAACTTGCAAGTGATGAGAAATATTGAGAAATGCGTAATAAGGGATTAGCTTTTAAAAATGGGCGCAGACACAATCCATGGGAGGATCTTACAATTACATTAAATGGCAGTTTAAGACCTGCCACCCTTTAAATGCTCATTATACCATTACCCGGCCGAATGACCCGTTTAAGCGTGCTGTGGACGTTTTGGCGGTTGAGCGCGGGTTGATGATTGTTTAAAAGATCAAGCTTTAAATATGAACAAATCATAATATCCCTTCATTTAACGGCTTTTTCTAAATCCGTGCTATATCGTAATCGGGCATCGGGAGCACTTTAAATCCTTCCATTGACAATTTCGGAATCCCGATCGCCGATAGCGAAATCGCATCGTGTCGGGGTGAATGGGCATTGTAATGTGCATAAATAGTGTGTCGCCGATTGCCGATTGCGATATCGCATCGTATCTGGGGTATGACCCGGGCACCTTATTATTGTGCATGGGATACTGCCGATAGCTGATTGCCGATTGCGCATCGCGTCGGGGCTAATGGCATGGGGTGCTTTTAACATGTGCATGGAGTATTGCCGATAGCCGATAGCGATATCGCATCGGCGGAGACCAATGTGCCACTTATTTATGCTTGCAATGTCATTGCGATATGCGATCTTGTGATCGCTTTATCGCAATGATAAAAGATTGTTTTATTTGATCAAATGGGTTTTTTCAAAAGGTTTTTATATAATGTTTTCATTTGGTTTTCGAACCTTTTTGAACAATACAATATTGATACCAATTAAACTCTAAAGGGACCCATTTCATATAATAATTTTGTAAATAAACATGATATGAAATGGGGGGTTGTTGTAGGGCACAACAATTGGCGATTCGCTGGAAGAAGTAGTTATCTCTGGAAAGCATAGAAATACTTAAGCTTTTTTCAAAATAGAGTTCTAATCAAAAGGGAAAATTCTAATATAACTAGGTATATATGCATTCCAAGTGAAATGGATCTATTTTTGCTAACTTCCTTTCTTTTTAAGAAAATAAATACATTCTAAGTTCTAAATAGGCCTTTATTGGTTTATAATGATAAAACAGAAAACTTTTCCGAATCAACTTTTATAGTAAACTCATCTGTCATAGGTAGAGCCTCTGCTGCCAGCAAACGTTTATAGTTTCGACAGGGATACCTTTTAACCATGTTATTGTCCATTGTTCCATCCAATTAAGAGTGTGATTAACAGAATGAATTCAAAACATATTTTCATATTTTGTATTCCATTTTCTTTTCTGTTATTGATAAGATAAAAAGCCATTGTCCTGGTTTGGTGGCCAGCAATTGACAATGCCATTCACTGGTAGTAATCTAACCGAACAAGTTGGCTCGTGATGAGACCCCTTGTCTTGTAATTTCAAGCCATTACCCTGTTTTGGTGTGCAGTATTGGTAATGTTGGTTAAACTATTTCCCTATGAACATGGTAAGCAGGCTTGTAATAAGACCTCTTATCTTTTCTATCAAATATTTTAGAATTACACTCTGAGTAATCATAAACTTTAGTGAATGGGATGGACAATTTTCTCCTTAAGAATAAATGGATGACAGGGTAAGAGTTGAAGATGCTGAAATTGGATTAGCTTCTATCTTGATATTAATAACCTTTTGAGACCAATTTGAAAACAGAGAATGATTTACAATACTTCTATACTTTGAGAGGAGTTCACAAAACTTGAAGTATGTTTTCAGAATACAATGATACCTAATTTCCTAGAAATTATCCCTTTTGGTTAAGAGTTCTATTATTTAAAAGCAAATATCCATATTACTTCTATGGGACAACTTTCAAACACAGCAAAAGGTCAATGGAAGTTACCTCAAAACTTTATTTTTTGCAAATCCTACAAATTACAAAAATCTATCAAACTAGAAGGAGAAGGGGTTACCTCCTCAATTAAAGAATTTCTTCAAGATAAGGCCATTAACAGGGAGAGAATCTCTCAACCCTGATAAGTCTTGCAATATAAAGGTCGAATGGCCTATCTTTTCACAGATCTGAAACGGTCCAAGCCACATCTTCTGGAACTTGGTGTGTTTACCCTTGTCCTCATGGGCTTTGTCCCATTTCAGAACTAAATCGCCGACTTGGAATTGTTTAGAACCGGATGAGACTGAATCAAAAGCTGCCTTGATGACTTGCTGATGTTTGGTATGAATAACCCTGGCTTTTTCTCTTTCCTCTTCTAATTTTAGAATTTGGTCATGTCTAAGCTGAATAGAAGAGGAAGGATTTTCCTCAATGAACTGCACTAGGGCTAAAGAAGGAAGAACAAGATTTGTGGGTAGTACTACTTCTTTTCCATACACAAGATTAAATGGGGAAGATCCTATAGAAGCTTTCTGTGTTATCCTATCAGCCCATAATGCAAACACTAAGGATTTGTGCCAGTTTTTATGATTCTGTTCGATAGTTCGCTTAATGATTTTGATCAGATTTTTATTAGTAGACTCTGCTAAACCATTACCCTGGGGATAGTAATTAGCAGAATATTTTAATTTAAATCCTCTTTTAATAGCGAAATCAAACATAGCATTGCCTGAAAAGTAAGATGCATTATAAAAAACAAGAGCATTTGGGACACCAAACCTGGTAATGATGAATTGATCTATGAATTCAATGATTGCTTCAGAATTTGCTGTCTTTAAAGGGATTGCCTCAACCCACTTAGTAAAATAATCGGTAGCGGTAAGGATATACTTATGCTGTTTGGAAGATGGTGGAGTAATCTCCCCAATGATGTCCAATCCCCATTGCTCAAATGGTTGTTCAATGTTGACTGGCTGCAGAGGGAAAGCTGATTTACGTTGTCTTCCACTAGAAGTTTGGCAATTGAGGCATTTCCTTACATACTCGTGTGCATCTTTAAACAGAGTAGGCCAATAGTAACCAGCATGAATAATTTTGTGAGCTGTTGTATCAGCTCCAAAATGTCCTCCAGCTGGTCCATCATGTAACTCCTGCAAAACCTTTTGTGCTTCAGTTTTCTCAAGGCATCTCAATAAGATGGAATCATAATTCTGCTTAAAAAGCACATCATCAATAATTGTAAAATTCTTTGCTTTCAACCTAATGGCCCTTTTGTTCTTGTAAGATAGGTTTGGAGGTGCATAACCATTCTTTAAATAAAAGATTAAATCTGCATATTGAGATTCAGAATCAGTAACACTTATCTGATTGATTTCTTCAGTTTGCTCTGTATCGCTTGATTCTGGAATGTTGGATGCTCCTGCCAATATCCTGCAAAAACCTTGACCCCTAACAATCTTTGCTGGCCTAATTTCTAAGTCATACTCTTGAAGCGTTGTGACCCAATTTGCCCTTTTTTCACCCAGTTCTTTTTGGATTAATAGTTGCCTAACTGCTGGGAAAGGAACTATAACTTTTGTGTGAGTTTTCAAAAGGAAGGGTCTATAATGTTTGACTGCTTTAAATACAACAAAGGCTTGTTTTTCTACATCGGAGTAGTTCAATTCAGCACCCTGAAGATTTGAACTAAAAAATGATATGGGTGCTTCCAAATTGTGATCATTTAGTTGCGTGAGTACTGCAGCATAAGACAAATTGGATGCGATGGTATACAATGTAAAATGATTAGAAAAATTTGGAGTATTCAAGGCTGGGGCATTGATTATTTATTGCTTGATTAGATCAAAAGCTTCCTTTTCTGCTGATCCCCACTTAAAAACTGAATTCTTCTTAATCATTGTTTGAAGTGGCAAAATAATTTGAGAAAAATCTGGAACAAATCTTTTAACAAAATTGATCTGGCCTAAAAATGACTGCATCGATTTTTTATTGTGTGGGAAAGGGATTTCAGAGATTTCTTTGATCTGCTCAGGATCAATATAAATGCCATCTTTGGACACAATAAAACCCAAGAGCTTCCCTTGATCAAGAGCAAAGAAAGACTTTTTAGGGTTAAGAGAAATACCATATCTTTTGCAACGTTGAAAAATTTGATTTAGATCATGCAAATGATTATACCTCTTCTTAGAGAATACAGTAATATCGTCTAAATAGACGACTACTGTTCTATTAATCAACCCTCTAAAAGCTATATCCATAGCTCTTTGGAATGTCGCTTCCGCATTTATAAGTCCGAAAGGCATTTTCTGATATGCATATGTTCCCCATTTTGTTCTGAATGTAGTTTTAAGCTGGTCATCAGGGTGAACCAGGACTTGGTTATATCCTGAGAAACCATCTAGAAAGGACATCAATTCAGAGCCTGCTACTGATTGGAGTATTTGCTCCATAGTAGGTAATGGGAAATTGTCTTTCAAGCTTGCTTTATTCAAATTTCTGAAATCAATACAAATTCGAATGTCGCCATTTTTCTTTCTGACTGGCACCATATTAGAGACCCAGTTTGAGTGTCGGACAGGAAAAATAATCTTGGCTTTCAAGAGTTTGTTAAGTTCCGATTTTATCTGGCTCTCTAAGTTTGGATGTATTTTCCTTAACTTCTGCTGGATCGGTTTCTGATCGAGAAGCATAGGAATTGTATGCTGGATAATAGATGTATCATAAGTCTTCAAATCATCATATTTCCAAGCAAAAACCTGTTTATTTTTCCTTAACAGTCTAATGAATGCCTCTTTCTCTTCAAAAGAAAGTCCTAATCCTAAATTAATATTTTGAGGAGCTTGTTCAATACCTAGATTTATCAATTCAAACCTAAGGGTAGAGCTTTGCAGCTTTGCATTAATTACAGGTTTAAACCTGTCTTTAATATCATAAAGATCTTCCAGCTTTACCACAGGCTTAGGAATTGCGTTTTCCTGAGGTGTTTCTCTCATTTGGGAGTCATGTTCATCTTCCTCAATGATTTGATTATCATAGGACTTTTCAGAAGTCAAGAATTGTAAAATATCCTCATCATGGTTGAATACTCTCCAATTAGTGACACTGTCAGGAACTGAAGGCCTAAAAAGCAATTCTACGGAAAATCTATCTGGGCTGTAGTCTTCAGAAGGTAGAAGCTTGGAAGCTACATTGGCTAGGAGATCGGCTGCTGAGTTTTGAGACCTGGGGATGGAGGAAATGTTGAATGCCGAAAAGTGCGAAGTAAGTTCTTGTACTAGCGATTGATAGTGCTTGAGGTGATTTGAAAGACAATGGATTGCATTCCTCACCTGTTTAACAATAATTTCAGAATCGCCGAATACTTTCAAATATTGCACTTTAAGACCGATCGCTTTATACAGTCCCTGGACTAAGGCTTCATATTTGTTTGTATTGTTAGTGCATTCAAATTCCAGCCTACAGGACAACATTGTCTTTTCTCCTTGTGGACTAACCAAAATGCAACCTGCTCCTGAGCCCTCGTTGGACTTAGAGCCATCAAAATATAAAGACCAAAATAAAGAAGTATTAACAAATGTATTTACAGTTTTCTCAGCATCATTGAAACATCTTGACCTATTTGTTTGTGAAAAATTCTCAATCTGAGATGTAAAATGATTGACTGAGAAAGGGGATGGTTGGGCAACAAAGTTGCCGAAGAATGACTCTGATGAATAATTTCCCAAAATGTTGTTGTTGAACGCTACGGGTTGGTTTTCTTGCTCAAATTCAGTAACTGTGTGGGTCATATGTTTCTCTCGATCGATCTTTATTTGATTTGGCCTACCCTTATAGGGAAGCCACATATGTGACCAATCAGTGGAAATATACCCATGCAATTTTTCGGACCAATCCCTACTCAAAATTAAACCGTAAAATTCAGGTATATCGGCTATTAGGATGTCAATCCTTTGTACTACTCTGGGATCAGCAGACAACCTGATAGTTACGGAATTAATCTCTCCAACAACCTGTACCTTAGTCCTGTCCAACTGTACAATATGGATAGCAGACTTTTGGGGTTCTATGTTCAGTTTAGAACAAACTGAAGCTGGCATTATGTTAGATGATGCCCCTGAGTCAATTAAACAGTTGTGCAAGTTTCTGTTGTAAATCTCATAGGTTAAAAGAAAGGGTGGAGTATGAGAATTTGATCTATCTCCAATCAGAACTGAATCGGTAGCTTCAACCATGCCTGGAGGAGGTTGGCCTGAATCATTAGCAGCTTTCGCACTGGGAAGAGGTGTAGAGGGAACAACATTCAATTCTTTAAGAAGTAATTTCTGCTGATGCTTTAATTTACTAAGTTCAAACATAGTAATGTTTGCTTTAGTTTTCTTCATGTCATCAACAATATTATACTCCATTGAATCGGATACCACTAATGTTTTAGATGTTGAAGGAGTGTTAGAAGTTGAAGGCTGGTTCTGGGGAACAGCTGCAGGTGATTTCTTAGCAGGCGTTTTTTCTTTAGTTGTAGCGGCACCAGCACTCCTTTTCTTGGATGTTACTTGAACGGGCTCGGGAGTACTTTTGCTTCTAGTAGTGACCGGGAATGCTTCTTCTTCGTTGTCGGTATCGGAGTTGGGGAGTATAAAATCCCACATTCCATGACATTCAGCTACTTCTTCTTCATCATCAGTTGGTGAGGTTGCTTCCTCCTCCTCTTCTTCTTGCTCTGAATCTGCGTTAGATATGACATTCGGTGGCTTTGATTCAGTTCTCTTATAAGTCCTGAAGGGTTTTTTGGTTGAGGTTTCGGCCACCTGTTTCTTTATTTCAACCATTTCGTTAGACAAAGTTTTCAGGACCTTTTGCAAACCCTCCATGTCGTATGGATCTTTTGAGGTTTTCTTCTTAGAATCATCTTTGAAAGAGACTTTTTTGGCTTTTCTGTCTTCCAGAGCAGCTTTCTTCTCCAGGGCATTGATGCGTTTCTCCACAGCAAGCGCTTCTTTCATGTTTTCGGCTAAGGTAGGTTTCCCGGCTCTATCTACAAAGATGGCTATATTGGCAGGTAGGGCGGTGATATACCATTCGCTTCGAATTTGTTCACTTGGTTTGGAAGCTGTGGGGATTTTATTCAGGAGTTTATTGAAGCGAGCATTAAATTCCTTAATTGGTTCCCTATGTTCTATTCTTAGATTGGAGAGATCGTTTATTAAAGTAGCCAAAGACCTATCATCTCCATATTTGGTAAGAAACTGCTCTTGGCAAGTGTTCCAACTGGTAATGGAACCAGAGGGTAAAGAGAAATACCAGGATCCTGCTGATCCTTGCAAGGTGTAAGGGAAAAGTCTAACAACAACGTCTTGTTCTGTTACTCCTTTCAAGTTGACTGCCAACATGAAATTATTAATGTGTTCCTCAGCCTGGGTCCCATCATCTGGATTGAACTTGGGTAGCCATTTTTCAGGGTAGTCTGGTAATGGATTCAATGGTGCAGGCATATTGACTGCACCAGGTCTGGTCCATGGATCTGCCATTATGATAGTAGTAGTGGATGATACTACCGCTGGAATTCCAGATGTCTGGGAAGTAAATAATGTTGAAGAGAGAGCAGATTGGGATGTTGAAGCTTCTAATCCCTGATGAACAACAATATGTAATGGGGGTTTGGATGGTTGACTTTGCAGAGAGGGAGATGCAATGGAGGATATGGATGAAAGCTCTTCACTGTCAGATTCTTCAGTATTTTTCTTCGCCCTTTTCCTTTTGGGTAAAGGGAACTCAGTGGGTTCAATACCGAGCTTTTCGCTCTGAAGTCTGGTGAGAGGGTGAGGTAAATTGAACTGCGAAGTCGCACTGCTTTGTGATACCTCAGATTTCTGTGGTGAAATCGAGAAGCTCTGAAGTTTGTGGATAAGAGACTGGACTTCAGGTGATTCAAGACTTAATTGTTCTGGAGTATTATGGGTTTGAGCAGTGGTAGTCGATTCCTCTTCTTTTTGTTTGGGTACTGGAGAACCAGTATGCAAATAGGAAGATCGAGGGGATTCGGAGGGAGAATTACTCTTAGAATGGCTTATAGATTTTGGCTTATGTGCCATTCACAGTCGATGGCCCTCCTTCTAGCGCCAAAAATGTTGATGCCTCGAAAATCGCTGCAACAACATCGGGGATAACCACCCGGTCCGGACCTTAGTACAGCTCCTTTTCCGTTTGGAATAGTGGCTCCGACTGGGGATAATGGGACCAGTTTCCCAAAAGTAGATAAACGGGATGAATGGATGATTTATAAAACTAAGCTAGCGATGGGTGAATAACTAAATCTATTGACAAGAATAAAAGAACTATAACCTATCCCGGGAATCTATTGAGCTTTAAAGTGTAGCGTTTGATGGTCTATGTCTAAAGACAGGCATATAGATGAATCCATTTATCAGACATAGATGTTAACTTATTCAAGATTGCTGTGCATAAATAGTTAAACAGAGCGATTAAAGCGATATTTCCACACTCATCATTTATATTATTGACATATACATGATTAAAAGGAAAGCATTTCATAAAACATCCAATAGTGGAATGAATACAGATCTGTTGTTACAGCGCATGCATATAATCAACAATAGCAAGGATAATCAAATAACAATTCACATAACAGGAATGAATTCAGACATAGATAGAAATACCATATGAGCTGCTTTGACACTCCCGATATCAATCGCTACTTGTAATTCTTCGTTCAACACAGAAACATTCTCAACAACGACAATAGTGCACAATTGCATAAAAGCCTCCTTGCTGAATTAAGAATAACTGGTCCAGTTTCATAAAAGAATATTGACTGAAGCACAATAGTGCAAACTTCAGTCTATTAAGTCTGATACAAAACCTTACGACCCTTTCCAAAACAATGAAAGGGTCTATAAATACTAAATTAATCTAAATATCTATTAAACTGAAATGCAATTAAATCGGTATCAATAAATTTTGATCCTATTTCCCTCAGCGATCTGGCAATCGGCGGCATGACTCATCAAGTAGGCTGCTTGCCTTTAAATCTGAGCTGACTTATCGCAAGCATTGGCTCTACTTCAGGCGGTTTGTTGAGGCGCGAACTGAGCTGGGCGGCATAGGTGGCATCCTGAATATCGGGAATTATACACCCGATTGCATCTGTTAAACACTTAAGGGCGGCTCGCTGTGTGTGCGGCTTAATCAGGAAAAGCCAATATGCATCGAAGGTTAAACTGTTAATCCCGGCGATTAATCTCCCCTTTTCCTCCAAGTCAGGATAACATGATTGCTCCAACATGTTTGTTGTTGTCATCTTTCCTGGTGTACATTGGGAAATCATATTTGCTAAGTAGAGAGTGTTGTTAACCAGATCAACTAGATTGCTGGAAGTTGATTTACATCTTGAAGCCGCCCTCTCTGCTTTCATCACCTGAGTTTGCCATTCTGTGAAGAGTATATCCTTATATGTTTCTAGGATCCTGGGCAAATTTGCCGCTTTCCCTTGATCAGAATCTTGCCAGTCAAGATATGCGGTTATGATCTCTTCGGCTTGGTCTAATTCATTCCTGGCCTTCTCTACCTGCTGATTTATGGATGTAGTTAACTCACACAATGGCTCTGCCTCAGTGAGTTGTTGACACAGGAGCCTAATTTGTGATATTAATGCGGTGTTTATTTGCAATGCTTCTGCTCTGAACTCATCCACTTGTGGAGTGCCCTTTATTATTTCGAGCTGTGATGACAATTGAGCGATTTGCTCATCTTTTGTTTTCATCATTTGCTCATTTGCTGCCCTCAATTGTGCCAATGCCTCTGATAATTCCTTCTGTTTCTGGATCGCACTTTGGTCGATCCTTTGCTTTTCTGCCTGCAATTGCTGAGTTAATTGACTGTTCACTTGTTGCTGTGTCGACAATTGCTGCTCCGCCTGCTCTGCCTTCTGCTTTGATTCAGCCAACTCTGCTTGTAATGCGAAAATTTCTTGGTCCTTAGTCTTCAGTAAAAGACTTACCTCCGATGCCTTGTCTATTGTTGCTGCTGAATAGGCTCCTGCATACTGCGACAGTTTTGTCAGGTCATCGGAGGGGTCGAATTCCTCTTTCCAAACCACGCTGCCCATAACAGTTTGTTCTGGGAAAAGGGAAGGTTGATCAATCCTCCTTCTTTTCTTTTGTCATTTTACCACTGCTCTATGCCTTGGACTGTAGAAAACATCCAGGGGAGGAATATCTTCTACCTGAAGAATGATTTGGTCGGAGGGGTCTTTTGGTATTACTTCAACATCCTTAGAAATGGGTGGGCCGCTGGTTCCACTTAGAACCTGAGGTGAAGTGATGTCCTGTGTGTCGCTTGGCTTGGAAGTGTCTGTATCCTTGGAACATTCCCACCCACTAATGATGGAATCAAACTGTTTCCATTCCTGGATCAATATAGGGTCAACATGAGCATCACTGGTGGTTTGTTTTTCCT
The DNA here is from genome assembly GCA_031772625.1 of Pinus tabuliformis. Classification (NCBI taxonomy): domain Eukaryota; kingdom Viridiplantae; phylum Streptophyta; class Pinopsida; order Pinales; family Pinaceae; genus Pinus; species Pinus tabuliformis. Next base: position 1,334,211,391 of record CM062804.1, on the reverse strand, counting down.
TTTCAGCTTGGGACTCCTTCCGCACTTTTTCTTGCTCTGTCTTCTGTTGTTCCTCTTGTTCTTTCTTTTGCCTTTCCTCTTGCTCTTTCCTCTGTTTCTCCTCCTGTGCTCTCTTCTGCCTTTCTTCTTTTTCTTTCTTATGATCCTTTGTCACAACCGGAGGTTCCTTTGACTGTTGCCGACCAGGCTCGCTTGATGATGTCGCCGGGGCTGTTGCTAGTAAATCTAGAGGCAGAGTTTGCAACCTCTGTTCTCTAAGCTTATTAAACTCAGTCAGCCCTTCATCATTATATTTTATTCGAGCGAGTTCGTTAGCCTGACCTATTGTTTCGGTTGAAACGAATAGGTCGTCAAACATATCTTCTTTGTGCTCAAATTTTGTCAATTTGGCCTGTTCTAGTGCATTGTAGGCAACTTTCTTTGGGTCATATGGCCTATTTGGGATAGTCGCCAGAGTTAAGGATTGAATCTTTGTGGCTTCCTTTTCTGCATGTTTGAGATCATGCAGAGTATAGACACCACACCTCAAGGGAAAAGAGGGCCAGCCCCTCTTCTTTTCTTTCTTGAGAGTCTGTGTAACACTCTCAGCCGTAATCTGATAAGCAATTTCTCTTGCTAGCAGTTTATCTGGTATATACAGAGGGAGAACATGTGGGTTGGCTTGGCTGCTGAAAACTCTTATGTAGGTAAATCTCTCTTCTCCAAACCAACTCGCTACCGCTGTTATATCAAACGAAGCTTGATAGGAAATCTTGGGAATGGGTTTATCAAAAATAGAATAATGAATAGGCACCATAAAGCCATTGCAGATTTGGTACAAATGTTGTTTATAAGAAGATATCCACAATTTCTGGTGATATATATGAATGGGTGAGGGGTCTTGTGCAGTCCACCTCTAGCCGAGTACGGGGAATTCATAGTTAAAACAAAGGGTGTCTAGAATATAGGCGCTGTAGTAGAATGGGGGAATTTTCCTTTCAGAGATGACAGTCTGTCTTCTAAAATCACGCACAGCTTGTGCTAATTTGTCAGAAAGGATGGTGGCCCAATCCATAATTATACTGTTTACTGCTGCCTCCATTAGAGGAACCATTTCTATGGTAAAATTAGCAGAGTCATGCAATCCCCATAATCTACACATCATTATTCCCGCATAGCAATAAGGAGAAGCCAGAGAATCAACCGAGTACTTACCGGAAGATTCGTGTTTGTGTTTGGCTGGATTTTGTCTCCAATCCCGGATGGGTTCGGATTCAACTTCATTTTCGCTTGCAAACTTCTCCAGGAATGCTTTATTATATATCTTCTCTGGCTCGGGCAAATGATACATTTGCCTTAGATCATCCGCCCTGAACGATCCAAAGATTCTTCCATCTCTAGTGCTGAAAGTTCTATCCAAGATTGGGATTTCTTGAATCGCCCACCGCACTACGTCTGTGTATGGGAGAATTTGCTCCCTGGCCACTATTCTGTGAAGGAAAGAATCGGCTAAATCCTTGAGAGTACTCTCAGACTTTCGAAGTAAATCCACACTAGCTTCTGTTACTGTTTTTTCTGGTCCTTCGGCTTCAATTAGGTTGTAAGTGCCTTGCCACGTAACTCTGGTGAGACCCGTGCATGTAGTATCAAATATTAAGCCCTTTTTCTTGTCCACGGCAGCTTGCCTTGCAGCTGGTGTAGCGGAAGCGCCTGTGGTCTTCTTGGATTTCTTCCCCATCTTGCTTGAGCTCTCTCCTTTGGATGAATTCTGCACAGAGGGGCAAATATACGTAACACAGAGAAATAGCAATGAAAACTTGCAAGTGATGAGAAATATTGAGAAATGCGTAATAAGGGATTAGCTTTTAAAAATGGGCGCAGACACAATCCATGGGAGGATCTTACAATTACATTAAATGGTCGTTTAAGACCTGCCACCCTTTAAATGCTCATTATACCATTACCCGGCCGAATGGCCCGTTTAAGCGTGCTGTGGACGTTTTGGTGGTTGAGCGCGGGTGGATGATTGTTTAAAAGATCAAGCTTTAAATATGAACAAATCATAATATCCCTTCATTTAACGGCTTTTTTGAAATCCGCGCTATATCGTAATCGGGCGTCGGGAGCACTTTAAATCCTTCCGTTGACAATTTCGGAATCCCGATCGCCGATAGCGAAATCGCATCGCGTCAGGGTGAATGGGCATTATAATGTGCATAAATAGTGTGTCGCCGATTGCGGATTGCGATATCGCATCGTATCGGGGGTATGACCTGGGCGCCTTATTATTGTGCATGGGATACTGCCGATAGCCGATTGCCGATTGCGCATCGCGTCGGGGCTAATGGCATGGGGCGCTTTTAACATGTGCATGGAGTATTGCCGATAGCCGATAGCGATATCGCATCGGCAGAGACTAATGTGCCACTTATTTATGCTTGCAATGTCATTGCGATATGCGATCTTGCGATCGCTTTATCGCAATGATAAAAGATTGTTTTATTTGATCAAATGGGTTTTTTCAAAAGGTTTTTATATAATGTTTTCATTTGGTTTTCGAACCTTTTTGAACAATACAATATTGATACCAATTAAACTCTAAAGGGACCCATTTCATATAATAATTTTATAAATAAACATGATATGAAATGGGGGGTTGTTGTAGGGCACAACAGGTTGACAATTAATGTAGGAATTAAGATTGCCTGTAAAAAGACATCTTAGTGCACCAACATTTTGGCGTCGTTGCCAGGGAGAGTGTTTCAAGTGATTTCCTTTTATCTTGCTATGAAAGAATTGGGTTTTAAAAACCGAAGGTAAGAACCTGCATACCTAGCAAGTAAAGTGCTTTCTTACCAACCCTCTTTTCAACAAAGGCTTAGAGGTTAAATAGGAATTAGTTTTTATGAATGACTAGGAATAGAAAGATAGAAAAAGAGTGGAACCCCCCACCTAAATCTGCAAGGCCCAAAGGATCGGTGAACCTTGGGAGAACAACCTTTATAGACGAAATCATAAGAAAAGTAGAGTCTCAAGTGTCAGTAGGATTCCAAGAAATACCTGGAAAAATTTCTACTGTTATCCCTCAAGTAGCAGGCTCACCATCTGCAGCTTATGCTGAGATTCAAAGCCAAGTTGGAGGATCAAAACAGAGTCTTCAAGCTACAATAATTTTACATTCTGATCCTCTACAAGAGGGAAAATCTTGTAACTTAAGAGAAGGAGAAGGAGAAACTAGTGGGACTGCTAAGGCAGAACCACAACTGTCTGAACAAGGATCTCCTGTGATCCCAGATCTAGGTAGTGTTGCAAAGCCAACTTGGGTTGCTAATCCTCTGCTTACTCAAAAAGCACCCCTTGAAATCCTCGAAGGTTATTGGCACATCTTTGACCAAATGGCAGATCAGCCACCTCAAGGTCAAACCTCAACATTAGAGTACCCCACAGTCGAACAAGTGGTCAATTCCCCCATGAAGGTTATTCCTTTGCAGAGCATCCAAAATTTCCATGGGATGATCACAGAGGATCTCGATGCTTTCCTGTTTGAGTTTGATGTCCTATGTAGAGGGTATGAATACACCACTAACCCCCAAAAGCTAAAACTATTCCCTTCCACTCTGAAAGGAGTAGCCTTAAGATGGTTTATGGGTTTAGGTGGGAAAACTATTAATTCTTGGGATGAGATGAAAACCTCCTTCCTCAAAAGATACCAGGACTTTTGTAAGACTAGGGAACTGAAAGATGAAATTTTTAAGATGACTGCAAAAGATAATGAAACACTAGAAGAATATGTAGAACGATTTAATTATAACTTGTAGAGGTCTCCACACACTACTTTACAGAAATAATTCCTAAGAGCTATCTTAATTAAAGGAATGAAAGAGGAATGGGTAGAAACTCTAAACTTAATGGGAAAAGGAGATATTTCTCAGGAAGATTATGATGAAATCATTCACTTGTGTATCAGGTGTTCATGAGGAAGCACACATATAGGAGTAGGAAGCTGAGATCCCATGAGTAGGGGAAGAAAACCACACAGTGGAGGCGTAACACAGATGGAAATCGGTAACCTCCTGGAAGATTTTAAGATGGACATCCTGGGCACTCTCACAATGCAGCTGGACGTCTTACAGGCTAAACAAAAACAAGCCTTAGTAGAACAAAACTTGGCCATCTTCTGTCCACATTGTCGAAAGAAGCACAACCAACGGGAATGCCCATTAGACATGGTGCAGACATGCACTATCTGTACTAAAGAGCACACCACTGAATAATGTCCATCATTGCTGAGGCTGAAAGCAATATTCAAGGAAGTAGAAGAAGAAACAGATCTGGTGTATCAGATGAACCAACGTTGATAGTGGCAGGCTAAACCTAGAGGTATGACATAAGACACATCCCAGTTCTTTCCTTCTTCATAGTTTAATCAACAACAGAACCTTGGGACAACATGGCAGGGCCAATCACCCTACCCAAGTTGGCAAACCCAGCCATTCCCTATGACATCTTGGCCAACGCAATATTTTTCGGGTAATGGCTGGCCAAATTCTCCTTTTACTCCTGTTTGGTAGGGCAATCCCTATCAATCCCAGTGGCCTGCCTCTACCTCTCAAAATCTGAATTGGTCTACAAATTGGCAACGACCTCTGGGGATATCTAACGCACCTATGGGGGCAGGTCCTCAGCCTCAACCTGCACTATCAACACCTTATACATTACAACAAAATCTCCAACCTCTTCTACGGCCTCAATTGCCAACTCAACCAAATCCAAATCCTAACAACAAACCAGTCCAATTGGTGCAGATTATTTTAAAGCTCAGATTATGAGGTTGAGCAGAAAGATTGTAATGAACTCAGATTGAGGTCAGGCTGTATCATCACCCCTGAGGAAAACATGGATCAACCTTCTGTCTAAATTGAAACCCCACCTATACATATGATGAGCCTTGGTATTGCAACAATAATGCTGCAAATCCCAAGGCTACTGACTTTAATTATCAACCCAGGGTTCGTACAAACTTAAGAGGCATTGGCACTATATGTGCGGCATACAATGTGTCCTTCCTTTGTTGTCATGATGTAATGGAGTACATGTACTGAAGTCAAATCCTAATCTAATTGCATAAAATGACATGTTCGAAATGGAACCTTAACCTATTGCAAGAAAGAAAGTACAAGGAAAGAGACGAAAATTCAATGCTAAATCACACGATTTCCTAATTAACTTCCATGAAACTATGCTTTGCAATAATGCTAAATTGTCATGAACCAAATGCTACTATCTAAGCATGGAAGTAAGAAGCATCAAACATCACTAATGTGCAATTAAAGGGACTAAAATAAATCTATTTTTTTCTTTTTGTCTTTTCATGCAAAATCAAGTATGCAAACTAATTTCTTTTGGTGATGTGGCAGGTGAATTAAGGATGTTGGAGGTTGGATGGAAGGGTTAGGAGATGGTTGGATGGTGTGGGAGACCCTTGGGAGGCTTTTGGTGACTTCCTAGAGGTTTTCCATCAATTCGGCCTCAAAACAGGCCATTTCAGGAAAACCTACAGGATGTACTAGAAACCTATAGGATGATCCTGTAGGAATTACAGTGAACCTACAGGATACAACCAAGAGAAAAATGTGAGGTGTTGGAGGTGATGGAAGGCTTAGGGAAGGTGGTATATTGGTGGAATGGAGTGAGAAAATGCTTAGGATCACTCAGAACTCAAAACCAAAGTTGGGAGATGGATGGATTTTCTCAAAAAGCTTGGAGAAGTTTCCTTGTGAAATGATGAAATTGGTGAGGGTTAAATGACCAATAAAATCAAATCCAAATAGGATGGGACAAATTTTTTTATTAACTAGGGTGTCTTAGGTCCCTATTCCAAGTGGAATCACTCAAAAAGACCTATGTTAACCCATTCTAAAAAAATAAAAAACATTACTAGTCGAAAATCTAGAAACTCGAGAACTAGTGAGCTAGTAAATCTAAAAAATGCCTAACCAAATCAAGTGAAAATGCAATGGGGTAATTGCTTTTATGAACTAGAATTTATTTTTGGTCTAATACAATTGGAATCGAGTCAATTGAAGCTCGTTAGCATGATCTAAAAAATAGCAGAAATTTACTGTTCTTTGCTAAAAAGGACGTCCAACAATCTAGATTTGGGAACAAGAAGACTAATCCAAGAAACTCGATGATTATTATGAACTTCCAAAGCTTTTCGAAGGATTAAATAATTCTTGTGATCTTGAAAAAGAACTGACATCAACCATTTAACTCAATCCTACAACAAGAAATCATTAATTCTAAATGCAGAAATAGAAAGAAATAAAAACAAGAGATGCATGTGAATAAGCAATGAAAAGAAGGAAACAAAATGATACAAAAGGGCTCTGAGGCTCCTGGGATGGCCAAGCCCAAGGAAAATTAGAGACCTATGGAGGAGAACAAGATTTAGAAGTTGAACATGACACCAATCTTCATTATTTTCATCAATAGAATTACATCCCCGCAAGAAAATACAATGGAGCTACAAGAATACAATCTCTCTTCACAATAACACTAATGAAAATATATCCCCTGGATGAAAATTCAACTTTTTACTTATACAAAATGATTAGGAATCATTCCCCATGAATGGAGGAAGCTTTCCCCACAAAAATCCCTTGATTAGTGGATCTAGTCCCCAATAGTAGGAATTTGCATTAAATGGCAGGGAACACATTCATAGATTTTCTCAATCATTCCCTAGAGGCAAATTCGACTTGATACTAATAAAAAATGATTAAGAATAATTCCCCATGGATGGAGGAATATTTACCCACCGAAATCCCTTGATTAGTGGAACACATTCCTAGATTTTCTCAATCATTGGAGTTCCAGAATTTGTGCCATAATTCCATAATATCTTGTTGACTTGTTATTTATTATTGATCCTTCAGTAGTAGTGAACAAGTCCCTAAATTATCTCATCCTCCAACTCTTCATAATCTGCCCAATATTCTCATAATATTCCACAAAAAAGTAAATAATATTAGGCACAAATATTCAATTATTCATAAACCTTCCTAATGAATATATTGAAGTTAAAAATAAATTATCTAATGCAAAAAGAGTGGTTGAATGTGCTGAAGGATGGTCATAGGAATTAATTTATGTTTTAAATTAGAGGCATGGGCCTTAATTCATGTCTAATTTAGAGGCCCATCAACATATACCACCACCTGTAATTAATACCGAACTAAAACAAGGAGAAGATACAGATCAACATGAAGATCCTGAAAAACTTACAGTGACTTCTCCCCCATTCCTTGAAAGGTTAGCGATACTCAAATCTATTGCTTATCCAAATTTCGATCTTATATGGGAACTGAAAAAACTTTGTAATAAAATCCCTCTCCTCCAGGCCATTCAAGACGTACCCATCTATGCTAAAACAATTAAAGAGCTATGTGTAAATAAGCCTGCGAGGAAAGAAAAAACCTCACCCACCATTCACGTTGTAGGGACCTTATCTGATTTACTCTTGGGAGGGGAAACTCCAATAAAGTATGAAGATCCTAGAAACCCCATAGTGACAGTTCAGATATATGGCTGCTCTTTTCCCAATACTTTAGTTGATTTGGGTGCAACCATTAATATTTTAACAGCAGAAACTTGTCAATCACTTGGTATTACAACCCTGGAACCAACCACCACTCTATTAGAACTTGCTGATCATTTGGTGGTAAGGCCAGAAGGAATCTTATAGGATATCATAGTTTCTGTTGATTCGTGGGAATATCCAGTAGATTTTCTTGTCATAAACCTAAAGAGTGGATTAGAAGAGCACCCTCTGATTCTGGGTTGACCTTGGCTTGTGACAGTTGATACTTATATTGGCTGCTGAGAAGGCAACATGACTATTGCAAAGGGGGATGCTGTAAAAAATCTTGTGTTATATCCTCCTGTGAAGCCAAGTCTGCCTATTGTAAAAATATGTAATGTACCTCGAGGAAAGAATCCATTCACCACTCACAGTAGCAGAGGCACTAGAATTTAAAGATTACACTAAAGACGACGTTATTAATAATTTTATGAATTAGCCTACTAATGTGAGCAATTTAAAGTGTTAAATGCTAAAATCAATCTTGGATAATGAAGCCATGGAGGATCCTCTAAAGGATACCGAAGATCAACATATTCAGATGACTTTTGTTCATAAAAACAAACCGGTAGAGATCGAACTTGACAAAATTCTAAACATTAATGATGTTCTGGATAGTGATCAACAGCAAAAGATCATACAGGTCCTATAGAAATATAAAGGGGCTTTTGCATGGGATTATCCTGATATGAAAGGAATAGACCCACAACTATGTACACACCACATCTATACTGAGAAGGATGCTCAACCCATCTGGCAACCTCAACAGAGATTGAATCTGCATCTCAAGGACATTGTGAAAGAAGAGTTATAGAAGCTGTTAGATGTAGACTTTATTTATCCTATCTCAGATAGTAAATGGGTCTCTCCATTGGTGGTCGTCCCTAAGAAAAATGGGAAGTGGCGTATCTGTGTAGACTATAGGGATTTGAACAAGGCGACATAGAAAGATCATTCCCCCTCCCATTCATCGATCAGGTCCTTGATACTTTGGCAGGGAAGCAATTATTTTCCCTTTTAGATGGTTTCAACAGATATAATCTGATTCAGATCGCCCCTGAAGACTAGGAAAAAACAACCTTCACCTATCCCTAGGGTATGTTCGCGTATAGAGTATTACCATTTAGCTTGTGTAATTCCCTAGCTAGATTCTAGAGAGCTATACTTCGCATCTTTGCTGATTTAATAATTGAAGGACTTGAGGTATATATGGATGATTTTACTCCATATGGGGATGACTTCGACCAAGCACTACAAACATTAGAAAAAGTCTTAGAACAATGCATTGCTACCAAGTTATGTTTAAGAAATGTCAAGTGCCACATGATGATTACCGAGGGCATAATCTTGGGACACTATATCTCTGCAACAGGAATACAGGTAGACCCAACAAAAATTCAGGTAATTCTTTTACTGCCTACCCCCTGCACTCAAACAAAGGTACATAGCTTCCTAGGATATGCAGGCTATTATCATAGGTTTATTAAAAACTTTTCACAAATTGCTGCGCCTCTATATGCTTTAAATGGAAATGTTGATTTCAGTTGGTCTGACAAATGTGACACATCTTTCACATGTTTAAAGAAACTAGTCTCAACAACACCAGTATTGCGTGGACCAAACTAAGAGTTGCCTTTTCACATATCCATGGATGCATCAGATGTAGCTATAGGTGCTTTCCTTGGCTAGGAGGAGGCCAAGAAACCTTATGCTATATATTATATTAGAAAAATTCTCACTTTTGCAGAAATTAATTATACAGTGACAGAAAAAGAATTTTTAGATGTTATCTATGCATTAAACAAATTTAGACACTATATAACTGGCTACCCAATCTTTCTGTACACTGATCACTCTGCCATTTAGTATCTAGCTAATAAACCTATCACAAATGGTCGAGTAAAACTATGGCTATTGCTTTTGCAGGAGTTTGATATTACTATCAAGGATTGTCTAGGGAAGGAAAACCCGGTTGTTGACTTTCTATCACGAATTCCGAAGGTGAATGATCCACTGGTGGTAGATGACCAATTTCCGGATGAACATCTATTTGCCGTGGTAGTTAAAACGCCATGGTACGTAGATGTGGTGAATTATCTGGCAGTCGGGAAGCTACCTAGGAATTTGACAACAAGAGAAAAGAAGTTGATCATTTAGCGCAATGCCCGATTCTCTTGGATAGGCAGATATCTTTTTCGTATAGGGGTCGACATGTGTATACGCAGATGCATTCGCGAGGACGCGATTCATGACATACTTAAAGCTTGCCATGACAAGCCTTGCAGGGGACATTTTGCAGATCGAAGGGCAACACATAAGGTATTACAGATGGGCTATTATTGGCCCACTATTTTTAAGGATGCTAAGAAATATGCCCAGGCTTGCGATAACTGTCAAAGGATGGGCAGGCCTGGCCAATCTGATGAAATGCCTCTGAAACCTCAGCTAGTCATAGAACCCTTCGAAAGGTGGGCTTTAGACTTCGTTGGCTAATTCCATCAGCCTTCAAATCAGAAGGCCTACATACTGGTTGCCATAGATTATGTGACAAAATGGGTGGAAACAATAGATTTACCAAGAGCCATAGAGGAAGTTGTGATTAACTTTTTGGACTATTTGTGTGATATGGGTTACTGCGCAAAATGATCACATATGGGGGAGGGAAATTCATAAGACATAAGATTACTAACACACTCAGGAATCATCATATTACACATAGGATCACTTCCTCATATCACCCGCAGGCGAATGGGCAGGTCGAAAGCACCAATAAGGTCATTGAAGCAATTCTGACCAAGATAGTCTCAACACATCGATGAGACTAGGCAGCTAGACTACTAGAGGCCTTATGGGCCTATCGCACGACTTGGAGGAATACTACTGGATACTCTCCATACCAGCTCGTGTTTGGCAAAGAACCTATTTTTATGATTGAATTCAAGATAAAGACTCTAAGGATGATCTAGGAAGTAGGGTTGGATCTAACAGAAGCCCAAACCAAGCGACTCTAGTAGATTAACAAACTAGATGAGGCTCGACTGCTTGCTTTGCAACAGACTGTAATTATTCAACAACAAAGGGAAAAATGAAATTACAACCTTATCAAGAAGAAAACATTTCAAAAAACGGATTGGGCACTGCTTTACGATTCCAGATTCCAAGATTTCCCGGGCAAGTTGCAAACAAGATGGCTCGACCCTTATGAGATTCAAGAAGTGCATAACAATGGTACTCTTACCTTGGCTATAATTGACGGATCTTACCATTCTTTTAAGGTGAATGGACACTGAGTACGCCTCTATCACAAATCGCTCACGAAGGAGTCTTTCTACAAGCAGGTATGCGAGGACCCCTCCATGCAAATTTTATTTGCGAGAAGTGATGACCCAACAACTTTTCTTTCAAAAAATTGAGATCTTGTTGGAAATTGTAAATAATGTATATACTCTTTTCGATTGGTTGCAATTAAGAGTAGACATTACCATGTAAATATGAGAATTTTTATTGCTTGATAAGTGTTGTTCAAATGATTGAAGGATTGTTGTTCAATCGATTGAACAACACACTTTTTTTTTTTGCCATTCAAACGATTGAACGATTGCCGTTTAATTGATTAAACAACACACTTTTATTGTTTATTTTTCCGTTCAAACGATTTAATGATTTTCGTTCAATCGATTGAACATCACATTTTTGTTTTTTATTTTTCCATTGAAACGATTGAACAATTACCGTTCAATCAATTGAACAACACAATTTTTTTTATTCTGTCGTTCAAACAATTGAATGATTGCCATTCAATCAATTGAATAGCACATTTTTGTTTTTGATTTTGTCGTTCAAACGATTGAATGATTACCGTTCAATTGATTGAACATCACATTTTTATTTTGATTTTTCCGTTCAAACGATTGAACGATTGTCGTTCAATCGATTGAACAACACATTTTTGTTTTTGATTTTGTCGTTCAAATGACTGAACGATTGTCATTCAATCAATTGAACAACACATTTTTGTTTTTTTGATTTTGTCTTTCAAACTATTGAATGATTGTTGTTCAATCGATTAAACAACACATTTCTGTTTTTGATTTTGTCGTTCAAATGATTGAATGATTGTTTTCAATCGATTAGACAACACATTTTTGTTTTTGATTTTTTCGTTCAAATGATTGAATGATTACCATTCAATCGATTGAACATCACATTTTTGTTTTGATTTTGTCGTTCAATCGATTGAACAACACATTTTTGTTTTTATTTTTTTATTTTTCCGTTCAAACGATTGAACAATTGTCGTTCAATCGATTGAACATTACATTTTTATTTTTGATTTTTCCATTCAAATGATTTAACGATTGTCATTCAATCGATTGAACAGTACATGTTTGTTTGTGATTTTTCCCGTTCAATTGATTGAACAACACATTTTTGTTTTTTGATTTTGTCATTCGAATGATTGAACGATTGTCATTCAAACAATTGAACGATTGTCGTTCAATTGATTGAACAACACATTTTTTATATTTTATTTTTCCGTTCAAATGATTGAACTATTGTCATTCAATCGATTGAACAACACATTTTTGTTTATTTATTTATTTTGTCATTCAAACGATTGAACAATTGTTGTTCAATCGATTGAACAACACTTTTGTTTGCGATTTTTTTTGTTGTTCAATCAATTGAACAACACTTTTGTTTGCGATTTTTTGTTCAATCAATTGAACATCACTTTTGTTTGCAATTTTTGTTGTTCAAACGATTGAAAAATTGTTATTCAATCAATTGAACAATAGTTTTTTCCTTTTTATAGAATAAATTGTGAATTTTTATTAACGATCATGATGCCATATTTTCTTTCTTTCTCCTTTGTATTGTGAATAAGCACCATTTGAATGGATTTGTGCTTGATGTAAGAAAAAAAAATAGTAATAACAATATCATCATAACTCATGCAGCCGTTTGATGGTTATCTTTGTTCCAAAGCTGATACGGTGTATCTTTATAATGATTGACTAAATATCTCTTCTCTGGACACATCATAAAATGATTTATTATTTTCAAACCATGTTGGCTTATGTTTTTACACTGTCAATTGGATAAACCTCATTAACCTGAGGATATGGGGGTAATAGTATGAACTTTCATTGGCATATTCTTACTTCTTACACCATCCCTGACTCTTAAGGAGAAAATGGGCCTCCATCTCTTTAATAAATAAAAATTCCACTAGAAAAATGGACATAATGAGATGTGAAAAAGAATCAAACTTTGTTTAAAAGAGGATAAGGGGTCTCATCACAAGCCAACCTACCATGATCAATAGGATGTAACAAGTGACATTCCAATTTGTCTACCAAACCAAGGTAATGACCTTCTTGATGCTTAAAACTGTCATAAGGGAAGGGGGTCTCATCATGAGCCAACCTGATCACTTTGTTATATCCTGGTGAATGGCACTATGGTCATCTGGTCACCATGCCAGCATAGTGGTCTCTTTATGACAAGAAAAAGAAGAACCATCTACATTCTAAAAGGAGGACTCTAGCTCATTTGTGGGGTTAAAAAGAAACCCTGTTGAGGTTATGAGCACCTGTTAGCAACGGATCTCCTTATGGTATTGAGGTATCATCTTACACTGCCAAATGTTCTCTAAGCTCTTATCACCTATGGATTTGTTTCTAAAGGGAATTTTCCATTTGAACAACACTCTTACAAGCCGATCTGCATGGTAAACTTATATCATATATTCATTATATTTCAAATCGTCCAATCATTTTACGTCCGTTATTAATATATACTGCCGATTATGCCTTTGTCATTAATACCAATTATGGCAAAAATATTTTGACATAATGTATTAAAATCTATGTTTTAATTTCTTTTTAGCCATTTCACATCCAATGACATGTATTGCTTTAATTGCTTTATTGATTAACACACTGTTTTTAGAATTGGTTGCCGACATTTATGTCTTGTTAATGCTTTCACTTGCTTTTCACATGCTGAAAGGACATGGATGCCCTTTTCTAGTCAGAAGGGGGATGGCCTGCGTATGCACGACATGTGTGACAGTTAAGAATAATTGTGTGATAATCATTTGAATTAACTTTTGGGGAAGGACTGAATGATGATTATGAATGAGTAATCATTAGCAAGTATTTCTGATTGGGTTAATGATGGCAACTATTATGGTTGGTATGTAGAATCATGATCCTGCATTAAGTATAGTTGATGGGACCAATGCCTTAACTATATATGACATTAATTCCCAAAATATCAGCATTTCTCTAGTAATTGCTGCAATATTTTTTGCTGTTGCTATGAATTATGGAAGTGTAAAACAATTGTATACAAGCGAACCAGTGATAGGTACAACAACCATGGGAGGACGAGCTATCATGAATGAACCGCCAATACTTATGGTATCATATCAAGCTCGTGCAATTCTCGAGCGTGTAGGATGGCTGCAATATCTGAATAGGTTGCAGGATTTTCATAAGGGGTTGAGGTTGGAATTTCTACATAATTTGCAGAATGGTAGCACCACAGTTAGAGGTAGAAGTATAACAGTTTCTGAAGTAGTCATAACCGAAGTCACTGAACTTCCGGATGAAGGAACTAAATGGACATAAAATCATGTCTTTCTACACAATGCGATCGAAGTATTCTAGGATCTAGGAGAGCAACTGGTGCGAGCACGAAAAGGGATCCATCATTTGGCATTAAGGAAGACGTGGAAAGAATTGGCCGTCATCATGCAAAGGTACATTACTTGCGATGGTCGACATGATGTGGTAAAGCCTTGCCAACTGAAACTTCTAGCCATTTTAAAAGACAAAATTTCAGTTAATTTGTCATTTTACTTGAATTCCCTATTAGATGATGTCACCTGTCGAGTTAGGACATCCAAGGACCCACACAAAGTAATCAGTCATCATCAATTGATTAAATTAATTACTATGAATGGACTGGCCCAACAACAGTTAACTTGGGATAATGTTATAAATCCTACCTTAGCTCCACCACCAAAAAACACAGTAACATAGCAGCAAGGGCCAAGAACCCCAGGTCTGAGAAAGACACTAAAAGGAAAGAATTCCTCCATTCCCCTGAACCCAACAAAACATAGGTGCTTTGTGCGATTGAGAGCCCAACGAAGCATCCCAATTCAAGTAGACGAGGCTAGACTATCCTGCACACCACCTGCAAGTCCGAAAAATTCCCCTTTGGAAGACTATGAGGAGGAAGTGGCTAGGGTATTGGAAAACATGGGGATATTTGGAGAAGGTAAAGAACAATCTGAGAATGTTGAGGAACATAATTGCACCCCCAAGCAGTCTACCCCTGCTGACAGCTATAGTCGTGAGCAAAACCTGCCATGCACTGATTCCGTGGAAGAACAAAGGGAACCAATTCCTTATGTGGAAAAACCCCTTGAAGCAGAGATACAAGAAGAAGATGTCACTAAAGGAGCAAATCGGGCAGTAGACACTGGTCCAGTGGGCCCCCCAGCTGTAGAAAACCCTATAAAATATGGAGAATGACAATTTTTCAGGAGACAATGTTGTACTGGGATCTCTTGAAAGAGAAATCCATGATAAGGTAGAGTTAGAAGATAAAGCTCCCTCGGGAGATACAGTTCCAGATGGAACCCTCCCTGATGCCAACACATTACCACCTGTACAGTAACCAGAGGATAATGCAGTTAACCCATTACTGGTTGGAAGTCCCTGGATAATGAAGTCCTACAGGGACAGGCTCAGAAAAGTACTTAAGAAGTATAGAAAATAGAAGCGAATAATTTTTTCTAAGTCCCCTGAGGATGAGGCCTACCCAAAATAAAATCTGGAGAATGACAATTGTTTAGGAGACAACATTGTATTGGGATCTGTTGAAAGAGAAATCCATGATAAGGCAGAGTTAGAAGATGAAGCTCCCTTGGGAGATACAGTTCCAGATGAAACCCTCCCTAATTCCGACACATTACCACCTGTACAAGAACCAGAGGATAATGCAGTTAACCCATCATTGGTTGGAAGTCATTGGATAAAGAAGTCTTACAGGGACAGACTCAGAAAAGTACTTAAGAAGTATAAAAAACAGAAACGAATAATTGGGCAACTAAGGCAGTGGTTAAAGGAGGCAATTAGAGCCAAGAATTTGAAAGTAGAAAAACAGACCACAGGCACACAAACAGAACATTGTTCTGGAAGGAACATTGAAACTCAAACAGGGTCGTGCCTTGTAGAAGACACTCAAATGCAAACTGGGGACCCCGGTTTTTTCTCACAAGAGAACTAAATGGACCACCCTACCATGGATATTTTTGTTCAAACAGATGTTGAAGAGGACATTCCAATTGGTTGTTGCATGATTCAAGAGGTAGCTGAAGTTGCTATTCAGACTGATCCCATGGAGATGCAGGAAGCAGAAACCCAAACCGAAGAAATATTTGCCTATACTCCCTTAATCAGGGAAGAATTTATTAGCAGATTGCAGAATGAATTACTGAAGGTGCAACAGGAATTAGCCCAGTACAAGGAGGAGGTAGTGCCCCTAAAGATACATCAAGAATTAAAGAAAAAGTTTGTGGCACTAACCATAACTGAGGATGAAACCTTTGCTCAGTTCAGGGTTGAACAAAAAAAGGTTGAGAAAGCACAGGAGAAATTATAGAAGGCTAAAGAGCAGTTGGAAACTATTTGCTCTCTCTACTCAGACACCTTGTCATGTAGAGCCCCTGCTACAAATTATGCCCTATACCTCCTAGAAAGGTTCCTCCTACTAAAAATCAAAGCTGCTAAGGCTGGTAAGCCTGTGGAAATCAAAACCACCCTGGATTTTGTCAAATGCTTTAGAGAACATAATGAGAAGGTACAACGCCTCATTTGTGAGTTGTATATGCACAATTTCTTTCTGGAAGACAACAAGGATAGTAACCCTAGGCCCTTTATAGGGGATGTACAACTCCAAACATTTCTCTCTTTTGCTACTAATCAACTCAAGTGGGCCAAGGCCCACAATAATTTTAGGAGGCGTGAAGAAGGAATTGATCTATGGGTGAGAGGGGAACGAACCAAACCCTTGCAGCTCTTAAGTAAACAAAAACAATTCATGAAACGAGCTAGTGTTATAGGCCAACTAGGGCCATTCCATACATATGTTATACAAGCTCGAAAGGAGTACTTCCATGAGATTAAGGAGGAATCCTTGTCTGCAGCTAGATAAAGGTGGGAAGCCTCCAACATTACTGTTAGAAATCGAGAACCATTTGGATATCAGAACTTTAAAGTCACCTCCTCTCATTTCTATAAATACAGTAATATGATTTTGACTATGGGACCTGAATGGATAGGATGTCGGTATAGGACTCTAATCATATGGTATCCTCTAGATAAGTATCGTTGTGATTACACCTTGAAGGATCAAGATGTTACCCAGGATTTTGTTATATTAAAGAAGAAAAATGGCTTCAGACATTATAAGGAGGAGGTATATTCTACCTACTCCCTAACTCAGCTACACATCAACTATTTAATTGCATGAGGACATGCAACAAGGTAAGCTGGGGAGTATGTTGGGTCAAGAAAAAGGTATATTTTCTCCTTAGTAATTTCTTTATTTCGTATTTATCCTTACATGATTATCTCTATTTATGAACTGAAATAAATTAAATTACAACTAAAGTTGGATGAAAGCACTTGGTAACAAATTAGATAAATCTAGCATTAGAAACTGACTTTTTACTATCCTTGTGTGTAGAAGATGCGGACTGGTCAATAACCATTCATTTGACAGAGTAGCACCAGGCCGTAAAAGGGAAAGACAATGTCCAATGTAGGCAAGGCAGTGAAAGATCAGGCAAACCAATACTATTTCATGACAGAATCAGATTATGTATTGTGAAATCCTCAAGATCCCCTGATCCTTAGGATTCACTTTTATCTAGTTTTCTCTTTTACTATTATATATAAGGCCAAAAGGAAAATGAAGTTTAGTTCAAACTTATGTAATGTATAATCATTCTTTTTGAGACATATCCTACTGTTATCTCAGTGATGTTGTAATCTGGTTGCTCATATTAATGAAATATTATGTTTGATCTTCACTTATATTCTGAGTACTCCTCAGCGGAGACTTTTGGCGACTCTGGGCCCGATCAAGAGAATTTCTACTACTTTCTTGTGTTATAATATTTCCATTTGAATCTTTATTGATTGTTAATATTCAGTTAATATTATTTCCCTTATTGTGAGGATTGGCGATTTCAATTCATATTGTTGTTCATTTCAATTCATACTTAGTCGTGTGATGTAACTGAGTAATGCTTTGATTTGATTGGTTATATTAGTTTCAGAGTAGATTGTTGTTCTTTTTGAGTTATGATACCATAGATCTTAGGGATAGTGTCAATTAATTTCCATACTCTACTGACAAAAAACAATTGTTGTTTAGAAGTCATTTATCGTATTTGCTTGATTACCATTCAATTAAGAATTGTTGTTCAATTGAGATTGTTGTTCAATTGAGAATTTTCGTTCATTCGAGATTGTCATTCAATTCTGATTTGTGATAGATTAACATTGTTGTTCAGTTGTTATAGTTCTCTTTCTTGATCGAGTGAGTTAGCTTTAATTCTATTTGAAGATTGCCAAGTGTGATTCTTTGCATTCACATTCAGATTCATTTAATTTTGGAATAAGTAGATGAAATTGTAGAAGTGTGTTAAGAATTCTTTCAGATTTATTTCTCCCTTAGTTATTTCTTTAAGAGTTGTGTGACTTAAGTTGAAGAAATAAGTTATTAGTGATTGCAACGATTTACCTTTAGCTAACCTCTAAGTTCACTCCATAGATTGTGCTAACACTCTTGAGATAAAAAGACTTACCTTGGGTTGACAATTAATGTAGGAATTAAGATTGCCTGTAAAAAGACATCTTAGTGCACCAATAGCCACACTGCACAAAAATGAATGACACACTTATTGTACAAAAGTAACCATGCAAGATGACCTAAGCATAGTACTTTGTGAGAGATTCCATGCTCGAACTCGGGTAATCAATCAAAAAATATGAACACCAGAGTTTTACTATTAACATGATGAGTAAACATCGACTCAGCCAAATAATAGAGTAGAACTCATATAAGGGTCTGCCCCCATGCCCCCCAGGCGAGGGAGGGTTACGAGTCAAAAGACAACCTGATTGCAATAATGGGCAATCAATAAAAACTCAGGGAGGGAGAAAAAACACGAATCCATGAAGAGATAAAGGTGCCCTCAGTTGAAAGATCTTGACAATGTTAGGAGAAACTGACATGTCAATAGGTAGCAGAGAAGAGAACTTATCAAGACACATAGACATGACCATCAGGCCAGAACTAAGCCACAAGGATTGAGAAAACATGTCGAGAGATGAACTCAAAATAGGATGATCAGAGGACACCGAAGGCGAAGTCAAAACAATTTCCACGTAATTACTTTTAGCGGGACTTAACGGCATTACCTCGCCCCATGTGTCAACAATATTTGGAGAGGGAATGACCCAAGGATCAGACTTGACCAAAATCATGTTAATAGAGGCAACATGAGGAGGTGGGAGCAGAAAGATACCCATCAGAGAAGGATCTTTAAAGAGTTCAGGCCCCACACTCTCGTAAGGATCATTGGTGTTCTTAACATATGAAACATTGCCATCCGAGGAGGAAGAGGCAAAGAAGGACAGTTGGTCAACTGTGACTATTTTCCCTTGATGGGGAAAACAAATCACGCAGAACAAGGAGGAGGCTACAGTATGCATGGCATGCGTCCAACTCCGTCCGAGTAGAAGATTATAATTGAGATTAGCATCAATAATCACTACCTCGATGTGCATTGTCTTTCCCTCTAAAGTAATGGCAAGGTTGGGTAAGACACTGAATGGTCACGAATTGCACCCATTAAAATCTTCCAAAGTGTTAGGGGATTGGCTCAAATTAGGAGAACCAATTGCCTTCCAACAAGCAACAAACATGATGTAGGTGGAAGCACCTTCATCAATGACGGTTCTATGAATGGTTTTGTCATTGATGATGACCTCAATGAGAAAGGAAATCCAATGAGGAAGACGCAGAATGTGGTTTTCTAGATCAAAACACATAAGACTAGAATTAGTAGGATCAATACCCCCAATATACCTGTAAGTTTTAACCCCGTACAGAAATTACCTGCATACGAATTCTAAAACACAAAAAATAAACAATGCGAGAGCATAACACATAAAACACATATACACAGATATTTCCCCTAGATCCCAAGACTGGGACTACCAGCTTGATTTTTCATTATGTTCCTTTCAATGTTATAATACATATTTATACATGCCGAAGCATCCAATACCATGGACCAAAAACCATTGCGCCCAATACCATGGACCGAAAACCATCACGTCCAAAAAACATGTGCGAAAATCATGCACAAAACCATAAGTGGGTCCGTCTAAACTAACATAGGGTCCAAAACCAAAATTTTCCAGGGCGCTACCCCAGACCCCATAAAGTGGGGTTACGGGTACACCTCAAACCCCATGTGACCCCCCCCCCGCTACACAATTAGTGCAACGAAGGGGGGCTATGCCCCCCCTCTAACCCCCCGATTAACTACGTGGGCTAGTCGTGGAAAGAATAGAACACAACCCAAAATTCTCCCACTTATTGTTTTCTTTCCACAAGGGGCCACAAGAGAGCTTAGTCATTTTTCCAGCCCTGAAATTACCATTGTATATCTACACCAAGAGAACTTCTCAGAGCTCACAGATTTTGTCAATGCATCTGCAGTATTCTTCAAAGTGTCCACCTTTACTAGCAAGACCTTTTTGTCTTCTGTCATATCCCTCACAAAGTGATACTGAACATCAATGTGCTTTTTCTTTGAATGATATGCGGGGTTCTTTGCCAAGAAAATTGCACTTTGGCTGTCACAGTCTATCCTTATAGCTCCCTATACTAACCCCATACTTGAACACAATCTTTGCAACCAAACTACTTCCTTGCTTGCATGAGTGGTTGCCATGTATTTTGCCTCTGTAGTTGATAGTGCCACTACAGATTATTTCTTAGTCATCCAACTGACTGCACCTCCAAATAGGTTAAACACATACCCACTTGTAGATCTCTCTGATCCAGATCTCCAGCCCAGTCTACATCAAAAAAGCCATGAATATCCAACATTCTATCCAATCCTGATCTTCCTTGGTAGCACAAAGCATAATCACTAGTGCCACGCAAATACCTAAAAACCCGTTTCATTACTGCCCAGTGCTCCTTTCCTGGTTTTCACATAAACCTGCTCAATACTCCCACTGCATGTACAATGTCTAGTCTAGTATAGACCATTGCATACATCAAGCTACCAACTGCACTTGCATATGGAACACGGGACATGTCCTCTTCCTATTCTTGTGTCTTGGGACACTGTTCAGCAGATAACCTCACACCTACAGGAATAGGAAACTTCACCAGTTTACTATCCCACATATTAAACCTCTGTAGTATTGTCTCAACATACTTCCTCTGGTTTAACCAGAGCTTCCTCTTTACTCAATCTCTTTTAATTTCCATGCCCAAAATATAGTTTTCAACACCAAGATCTTTCATGTCGAATTTGGAGGACAATTGGGTCTTCAAATCCTAGATAATTTCTTTGTCATTTCCAACCAACAACATATCATCCACATACAAGACCAGATAAATAACATGGTCACCAATTACATTAAAATACACACAGTGATATGCTTTGCTTTTGGTGAAGCCAAGTACCCGTATAAATGTATCAAATTTCTGATACCACATCCTTGGTGACTGTTTTAACCCATACAGTGACTTCTTTAACTTGCATACCAGTTCTTTCTTACCCTTCACCGCAAAGCCTTCAGCTTGCTTCATGTATATTTCCTCTTCCAGATCCTTGTGAAGAAATGTTGTTTTCACATCCATCTGTTCTACCTCAAAATCAAAAGCAGTAGCAACAGATAAAAGTAATCTAATAGAAGTTACCTTGGCAGCAGGAGAAAAAATATCACCAAAATCAATTCCCGGCATGTGGGAATACCCTTTTTCTACCAACCGAGCTTTGTATTTCTCCACCTTTCCTTCTACATTTGTCTTCTTCTTAAACATCCATTTGCTGCCAATGGGTTTCCTTGCAGCTGGAAACTCCACCAAATCCCAAGCCTCATTTTTGTGCAAAGATGCCATTTCATCAACCATGGCCTCTTTCCAGAGTTTGCCATCCTCTGAATCTACTACTTCCTTCACAGTTCTGGGATCATCATCAGTAATAGATAAAGCAAAATTTGAATAAAAAGCAAATGGACTATACCTTTCTGGTTGCCTTCTTTCTCGAACTGATCTTCTCACACTTGGAGTTTGTGGCTCTTCATCTTCTAATTCCTCCTCTACCGTAGAGTTTGATTCTTCCTCCTTAAGCTCAAACTCTATCTTCTCAGGTTCCTTTGGTTGGACTTCATGTTTAATAACATCTTTTACCTCTCTGAACACCACATCTCGGTTGTACACAACTTTCCATGTGATTGGGTTCCAAAGCTTATAACCCTTTAAACCATCCTTATACCTAATAAAGATGCACTTTTCATATTTACTATGCAACTTGGTTCATTTCTCCTTTGAAACATGTACATATGCATCACATCCAAATACCCTCAGATGTGAAAGAGAGGGTTTCTTACCAGTCCATACCTCTTATGGAGTGTTATCCTCCAATGCTGATGAAGGTGACTTGTTGACCAGGTAGCATGCAGTATCCACCACCTCTCCCCAGAATTCTTGTCCTAACCTGGCACCACTAAGCATGCTTCTTGCCCTTTCCATCAACGTCTTATTCATTATTTCTACAACTCTGTTTTGTTGAGGTGTATATGGAGTAGTCTTCTGTCGTGCTATACCACACTTCTTACAGAATTCTTCAAATTCCTTGCTACAAAACTCTCAACCATTATTTGTCCTCAACACCTTTATCTTCTTCTCTGTCTAATTTTCAACGAGAGCCTTAAATTCTTTAAACCTGTCAAAGGCTTCAGATTTCTTCTTAAGGAAATATGTCCATGTATTCCTTGAGAAGTCATATATAAATGATACATAGTACACAAACTTACCCAATGATGAAACCTTCACAGGTCCAAGCACATCACTGTGCACAAGCTCTAATATCTGTTTCGCCCTCTTACTACCAGAGGGGAAACTCACCCGATTCTGCTTCCCATATACACAATTTTCACATAAATCAAAATCCAGAGAGTTATTACTCATACCTACTACCACACCTTTACCATGAAGTATTTGAAGGCCCTTCTCTCCAACATGTCCAAGCCTTTGATGCCACAACATGGTCTTCTCTCCACAAACCACTAGATTTTCTGCTCCACTTTTAGGAGCCACAGAACTGTTGCACCCATCAATAACAGTGCTACCTTGTAGCTTGTACAGAGTTCCAATTTGAACTCCTCACATCAATACAAGTGCTCCCCGAACCATTTTGCAGGTATCCTTCTCGAACACTGTTTTTACACCTGCATTATCCATCTTTCTTATAGAAACAATATTTCTGGCCAATGCAGGAATATGCAGAACACCTGGAAGTGTTCTAACCCTTCCACCTTGCAACTTCAACTTTACTTTTCCATGACCAATGATTCTAGCCTTCCTATCATCCCCTAAGAAGACATCACCTCCATGATATTTCTCATACTCGCAGAACCACTCTCTATGGGGAGTGAAGGGAAAGGATGCACCTGAGTCAATCAACCATGCCTCATGATCTACATGTGTACTTGAAGAAGCCAAGTACACATCCCCACCTTCATCTGAGGTGGTTTTCGCCTCTGTAGAAGGAGCATCATTAGATCCCTTTCCTTTATCAGGAGCTTTAGATTTACATTCCCTTTTGTAGTGCCCTTCCTTTCTGCATTTCAAGCACACCACCTTTACAGGTTTTCCTGGACATTTATATCTCCCTCTAGATTTATATCTCCCACTCGATGACTTATTTTTGTTTATGTTCTGGGACCGTCCTCATACAGACAAGGCATCGCCATTCTAGCTCTCCATATTTTTCTGTCTCATCTCCTCCGTCAGCAAGGATGAGACTATTTCATCAAACTACAAGGCAGCTGCATTGCTACCTATTGCAATAACCAGACTATGCCAAAAATCTGGTAGAGAACACAACAAACTGATGCACTTATCTTCATCTGAAATTTTAATATCAACAGATGCTAACTGACTTACCGTAGTATTAAATGTGTTCAGATGCTTTATCACCGAGTCTCCATCTTTCATCCTTAGGTTATATAGCTTTTTCCGTAGGAACAGTTTATTCACCAGAGACTTAGATTGGTACAAAGTCCCTAACTTGTCCCACAAAGCCTTCGTCGTAGCTTCCCCTGATACATTCAGCACTACTGAATCTGAGACACACAATCATATTGTGCTCTTTGCCTTCCGATCCAACTTCTTCCATTCTTCATTGAACACTCCCATTGGTTTAGTACCCGGATCTACTGCGATCCACTGATCTTTACCCACCAACAGATCCTCCATCTTGAGTTTCCACAACTCAAAACTCTGACCATTAAATTTCTCGATCTCTATCTTTCCACTGCTCACCATCTTCTTTCACCACCAGAATCGATCTCACAGATCTCCCACTGAGCAAGGTCTACCATAGGCCCGAGCGAAACCCCTCAGCAAAAAAGGCGTCCCCTTGAAGCCAAAACTACTCCGATACCAAATTTAAGTTTTAACCCCATATAGAAATTACCTGCATACCAATTCTAAAACATAGAAAATAAACAATGCGAGAGCATAACACATAAAACACATATACACAAAGATTTCCCCTAGATCCAAAAATCGGGACTACCAGCTTGATTTTTCATTATGTTCCTTTCAATGTTATAATACATATTTATACATGTCGAAGCATCCAATACTGTGGACCAAAAACCATCGCGTCCAATACCATGGACTGAAAACCATCATGTCGAAAAAAACATGTGCGAAAATCATGCACAAAACCATAGGTGGGTTCGCCCAACCTAACATAGGATCCAAAACCAAAATTTTCCGGGGTGCTACCCCAGACCCCATAAAGTGGGGTTACGGGTACACCTCAAACCCCCTGTGACCCCCCCTATTACACAATCAGCGCAACAAAGGGGGGCTCCGCACCCCCTCTAACCCCCCTGTTAACTATGTGGGCTAGTCGTGGAAAGAATATAACACAACCCAACAATACCCGTACAGTAATGATTTCCATTGAGATAGATAGCTTTGAAGTACCTCGAGGGAAGACATAGCCAATGGTGCCTGAGCCAAATACTCAACAATATTATAGTGCTGAGTGGCACACGCATTGGGATTGTATGAGGACTTTCGCAGCACAACTCGAGAAGGTGGTCGAATGACGGAATTAGGGTTAGGTTGCTCTATATGAAGAGGACCAGAACTTGACGGGGTAGAAGAAGAAGGGGTAGCTTCTTTTTCTTTCCCTGTTGTCAGGGTAGGAGTTTGATAATATTTTGATCTAGTAGCCACATTAATGGGCATACTCATCATGAACACTTGTGAACCTGAGGAAGCAGACGATTGAGGCTGGTATACCATTTGGGTTTGCTGGGATGGAAATGACTCTTTTAGGACAACTGGGGTCCCTTTGAGCAAACGACTAACATCAGATCATCTGGGACAATCCTTAGTATAGTGGTCCTCTTCACAAATGAGGCATAGATACTTAGGCTTTCATTGGGAAGAATCACCAGCAAATGTCTTAGGAGGACCCTATTTTGGGGCATCAACTTTAACTTTGTCTTTGCCTTTCTTCTTGCCTTTTGAGGATTTGTCCACTGCAGTAGACTGAATAGCATGGACCTCTAAGGCTTTACCAGGGCTAGGTGGATTCTGTGAGGGACTATTGGAAGTAGTATTTGAGGCCGACTTCTATTTGGAAGAATATTTTGCAGGGGTCTAGGACACTGAACCAATTACTCCATCAACAGGAGGTGTAGCCTGTGACTTCGATGTCATTGGGTCAGATGATGGCCTCCGAGCATCGGGTAATAACTCATACAAAGTTCCAAACTAAGAGTAAATGAGATCTAAGTATTGGGCACGAGAAATGGCTTTCTCCTCTGTAATGCACCCACCCATAGCAATATCGCGAGCAATTGGAGTGACGAATGATTTGGTGAACCATTCGGTCAATAACTAATCAACAATCGTGAATTTGATCAGGTGATCCCTACATCTCCATTCATGGATGTGATCTGAGATGTGGGTCACAATATTTTGCTTGAGCGATGTAAGCAAATAGTTGCCTGTTTCATAGTGAACCAGAAATTGGAAATGCTTGAGGAAATCCATAGCTAAAGAGTTGAAGTCATAATAAGTACATCGAGGAAGCTCGATGTACCCCTTGGCTACAGTGCCTGTGAGAGTTCGTTGGAAAACAAGGAGATGAATAGAATCATCAACGTAAGAATTCGAAGAGCATCAGAGGTGATATGTCATCACATGGGCTTGAGGATCTTCTTCTGCTTTCCCATCGAACTTTGGACAATCAATCGGGATATTGGATGGGATCAGAGGCCAGTAGGGTGAATGAAGAATTGGATCATTCGTGAGTGGAGACACATATGACAACTCTAGCATAGCCAAGAACCCAATTGAGTATTGGAAGGAATTGGAGGTCAATAAGCAGGTCCAACCGAAGGAGCCCATCCCTGTTGGTAAGGATTTTATCCCCATAGTGGAGGTTTTTGTCCAAAGGGCATTTGATTTTGCCCCAATGTAGGTTACCTTTCCCGTAGGGTGGGTTTTGACCTTGCAAGCCTTGAAATTGTCCAGCCATAGGTTGTTGATAAGCAACATATGGGTTAAAAGGTTGTTGAGCCTATTGAACTTGGACATATGGGTTTTGCACCTGCGGTCCATGGGCATATGGGTTTTGAACCTGTTGGTCGTGGACATAAGGATTTTGGACCTGCTTTCCTTAGACAAGAGGAATTTGAACCTATTGCCCTTGGACATGAGGATTTGAGGTCTACTACTGCAGGATTTGACCTTGACCTTGTCCTTGTAAATGTTGACCCTATTGATATGTATATAAGGGTTGTTGTTGCCTGGGTTGGCCTTGCTACTGTGAGGGCTGACCTTGTGGCTGCAAAAGTTGTCCCTATGGTTGCAGAGGTTGGCCTTGCGAAGACATAGGTTGGGAGGTTTGCTGAACATACTGCATTTGTGGCTACATGGTTTGTTGCAATTGCTGCGAGGGTTGCCCCTGCGACTGTTGCAGTGGTCCCTGTTGCTACATCATTGGACCCTACTACTACATGGATGGCCCTTGCTACAACGAAGGTTGTCCTTCTTGCTGCACAGGTTGTCCTTGCTGTTGCAAGGGCACTTGGACAGTTCCCGGATTGAAACCTTGAAAATTTCTGAACTATCTCTGGCCATAGCCACCAGGAACAGTGGTCGAACCAGGCTGAATGTACTGCCAAGGCTGAAGGACGTAAGGTGGATTTACCATTCCTTGGGAACCATATGGAACATAAGGAGTTTGGTACTGAACTTGAGCCTCATAAGGATGCTGATACTAGAAATTACTTGACCCAGACAGACCAATGGGATTCTAGACTTATTGGTATTGGACATTGCTTGATCTAGCAGGACTAGTAGGGTTTTGAATAACACCAGAAGAAGGTTGGTTCACCCCAACTGTGTGAGCATGCAAGCTACTCACATTAGTTGTGCCTGACACCATAGAGATATTCAGATTCTCCCCCCCAGGTGGTGGCACAACCTGTGCACTTACTGGAGGGACCGAACGACTGACAGAGGAAGGACTCGAGACCATCATTTGCACCAAATGGGTGACTTGGATTGACAAGACAAGAGGGTTTGGAATGGTGGGTTGCACCAGGACTGAAGAAACTGTAGAAATCAACGTCTATTGGGGGGTTGGATTCTAAATGAATGGACCCATGGTAGGCATGGCACCAGATGCCCAAACATGATTATGATAGAGTGAAGAGGTGCTAGGTGTGCCTCAGACCAACTGTGCTAAAGTCACATAATTAGGAGGTAAGATCTAATAAACACTGATGGGAATGCTTCAAATGTAGGGGAAACCTTCAGGAGGAAACTGATCTTCTTCCTCTTCGATAATGTGTGGAGTGGAAACCTCCGAGTGACCTGGAGAGGAGACTGGAAATTCGCCTACGGGATCCATGGGTGGAAACAAGCGATGATGAACGATCGAAGATGTTCGAGGGGATAATTCCAAAGGAATACCTGGCTAATCGTACAGACTGTACGGACGTTGCAGTGATATCACAACAGGGTCAAACAAAGGATTCAGAGGATAAACAACTAGTCCAAGCTGACTGTTAGGGG
Organism: Pinus tabuliformis; assembly: GCA_031772625.1. Taxonomy (NCBI): domain Eukaryota; kingdom Viridiplantae; phylum Streptophyta; class Pinopsida; order Pinales; family Pinaceae; genus Pinus; species Pinus tabuliformis. The sequence goes on along the minus strand of CM062804.1, from coordinate 1,334,183,319 downwards.
TCGGCTGACTCTCGAGAGTGTGGATAGGATTATTCGGAGATTTTGGGCCAATATTAGAAATGACCTAGTATCTAAGGGAGGTTATGTACGATATGACAAAGGTTGAATGCTAAGAACAATTCCAAGATCAACATCTTGGTCCTCAAGTGACTATGGTAATTCAGGAAATGGCTCCTCAGACAATCTTTCAGGCGGAGGAGAGGAAGAGGAACTAAGTGAACCAGATGGTTCAGCCACAATGGATTTGCCTCAAATAATAGGAACAAAGAGATAAATTCCAAGGCTTTAAATATACTTTAAAAGGAATACTCATGATTTGGTCTAGAAAAGACTAACAGGGATGCCATGAGATCATGGGCAACAATTTTTTAATATGCATAAAAAAAACTGGTGGTCTTTCATGTTTTAAGAGTCGAGAAAGAAGCAAAGGTGACTCTATCACTTTCTATTTGAAGCGAGCTCGAAAGGACAAGTGATTGGATGACCTTTTAAGCTTAAAGAGTTAGAAAGATCAAATGACTACTCAGGATGATCTAGGTAAAAAGGATTACTAGGTAACTGTGAACTGTAGAATACCTCATGGCGAACCAAGAAAGGTGATCTCCTTAAATGTTGTGTTTGGTGTATCATGTTTACAAGGCATCAAACTTGACTTCCTATGGATAAAGGATTGCAGCCTAGTGGGGTCTCCCTTTATATACTCAACGGTACAGGGAGCACAAATCCGTACTAGCATTGTCTAGTGCTGAAGCGAATGACAGCTGCTAGGTTTACAGACGCTGGAACACATCTCTATCCTAGACCTTCTAGATGTGATCATTAGGTTTCAAATGTGCCTTAGGTTAATTGAGTTCATTTTAAAGTTTATCTTCAATTATTTCTTGGTTTTCAGGCCTTAGCGATGTGACTCAAAAAATCCTGTATGCAGCCAAATGAGACAAGACCCTTTCAATTCGATGAATTGTTTACACTAGAGAGGGTATAAAACACAATCAAATGCAAACAACCAAGCAACTAAAAGTAAAATGATTTTTTCACTATTTTACTTTTTGAAAACAAAATAATGAAAAACTCTTCCCAATTCCTATTTTACTAACGAGTGCATTTCAAGCAGTCCTTTCAAAGGTAAAGATAATTCTTGTCTTTTCAAATGCAAATACAACTCTAGTCTTCAATGATGCTAACTAACATAACATATTGATGTAGCAAACTAGAATTGTGTACTTTTTGTGAAATGACAAAAATGAATTTTTTGTAAAACACTTCAATGAAAACGTTTTCAAGACAATCAATCCTCAAATAGATGGAAAGACACAAAAAGAACTTCTTCCAAACTAATGATTCAAAGACTCTACCAAAAAAAAGACAAGCAATGTGATATATGTCGAAAAAGAGACTTTTAAACAATCAATCGAAACTTTTCAAACTTGAAAGATGGAGATCAAAGCAATAAAAGGACTACAAACGAAATGCAAGGAGTAAATTCACCAACAACTTGACTCACTGAGTTCACAATCAACGGGATGGATGAAAACCTAGATGTCCTAGAGCCACTAACCATCCAACAACTCAAGAAATCAAGCAAAAGAAGGAAAACCAAAAAGCACATAAACCAAGCCAAACCAAGCTTTCCAGTCAGGGAGAGATAGCCTAAAACCAGCTAAGAGGCAGAAATTAGGAGAGCAAGACACACTGGTTGAGATCTGGGGTAAACCCCAATCTCCATCTATAGGCATTGGTGCAACTGCCTAACTGAAAAAAACTGCTAGAAGGGGGTCAGCGTGACTGTTTTTGTGAAACTCGATCCGATTGGCACGACTGTTTTGGAAAAAACCACGCTAGTCGAGGATTCAAAGGAAAAAATGAAAATTTCCTTAGGTAAAAACTAGACTTGCTACTGTAAATTTCAGACTCAGAGCAGTAAACCAGGCAAAGTAGATAACACTAGAGGGAAATGGGAAGTTCACACAAAACCATGAAATTACAATCAATCAAACAGAAGTATTGGTTTCCTTGTGGAGTCGCCAATTTGTGATGCAGGTAAATTCTAAGTGCGGACACAAACAATTCCTCTAGCCCAAGAGAGTGGGTCTAGTCACAAACATACAATCTATGGAAGATTTCCTTAATCTAGAATCAATTAAGAGGGCCTACCTCTTAGAATGCTATTCCGCTTGGTGATGATCCTACTTCCTCGCTCCAGCTATCTTTCGTTTCCTTCCTTCGCACACCTGAAACAAGCAAACAACATCAAACAACAAATGTAATAGCATACAATATTGTACTCAACCTACTTAATAGGTCAAGGAACATTAAGCCATAAAGATGTAAAATGACACTTCATGTAGGAAATCAATTGATAGTTTCATTTATCTAAATCAAAAGGAGATTACAACCAGTGCCTTGACATTGCTAGTCTCCTTTGACATATCCAGGTTCCCACACTTTTGCTAGAACTTCATGGACAACCCCAACAATATAGGTTTTAAGGTCGCTTTCCCTCTAGTCTCAAATCACACCCAAGAACACTATTCTCCCTCAATCATACTCTGTAAAACTTCAAACTATAGATGTCTTGTTGAGTAGTCTAACTCCAAAACTGAAACTAGCTTTTTCTTGGGAAAAAGAGAGGTTTTTATAACTTAGATGGATGGGAGATGGTTCCTCTTCTCATGGGAGAAGGCCTTATATCTTGTATTAATTCCATCCTAATAGGGTAAAGGAGCCCAAAATGACCTTCTCAACTTCATCCTGCCCAGCCATTTACCAGACTTCCGTAACGAAGCTTCTAGAGCTAGAAGCTTGGGCTCCATATTTGAAAAACTTTCCAAAAGAGGATCAACGCGACTGAGAAAGGGCTCAATCGATCTGATTGAAACTAGGGACAATTGTAAACCCTACATATCGACGTGAGGACATGGGTCATTAGCGTCGGTCTTGTAAACTATGATAAACAAAATATTTTTTGAAATGATGCAAAAGGGAATTGTTCTGCTCATGAAGAGGGACACAATGGGAGTTTCTTCATTATGGGAAAGCATGTGGGGTTCATTGTAGAAATCCTCCAGGATCATGGAACGGGGAGTACAGGGATAATGACAAAATGTTGTGTAACAGTTCCACACAAATCTCCCAGAGTTCCATCAACTTTCTTCTTTCCCAACCAATTCCGAAGACCCTCAAAACATAAAAGGCAAGAACAAGAGGAAAACAAGAAGAAAATCATGAAAACCAATAACAATATGACACTGCAAACAAAGTCGCATGATCATGCATTAGACACAACAAAATTGCAACTGAAGAGCAATCAAATCGCAAAATATCAAAAGCACAAGATTAACAATAGACACCATGACTCAACCCCCATGGATTCCCAGTGCTTCAAAGGGAAAGCTCAACCTGAGCCTTCTTCAATATTCCATGGAAATTTCTTTGCCATGCAAATCTTTGTATCGTACTACCATAGCACATAACTATCAGTGCATAAATAAATGTAAAAATATACCAATTATCTTTCCTTGTTGTGTCAATCACGCTGCCTTGTAATTGAACACACATGTCAGCCACATGTTCTAAAGATCAAGACAACATATATACTAATTTTAAATCAACCTTTACCAATACTGACAATCATGTCATATTCCATAGTCAACTTGTCGTCATTAGACATAATGCTACAACTATCACCTACTTAAAATCAAGTACATAACATCTATCTCAAGACATATGTATGAGTAAAACAATCTTAAAACAAGATCATTCCTTCAATCAATCTTACATACACATATTCATATTATGAAATTCATCAAACATTCAAACATGCCATGCTAAATAAATCAACTACATGACATAATCAAACATTCAAAAATCAAATATATGACATGGTCAAACTCATACCTTAATGTCATTACCCTAACCATTTGCACAGGTCAATCCAATTTAGCATGATACAGATAACATCAAAATCTTAATGCAATAACCCTAATCATTAACTAACATATAACAACAACAAGTTAAAATATAACATGTTTGTCAACAACATATAACATAATAAGCAAATCAACTATCATAAAACAACAATAACAATGCATACAACCAGAGGTTACTATCTTTCATGACTATCTGACACACGCACATATGAGTACACTAATCAACTAGCATTTATCACACATGTAACCATAATAATAATAGAATGACAAGCATATCATTAACCCTAATGCTTATAACAAACATTAACCAACATATTTGCATGCCCACCATACAAACTTGTATGATGATCTTCTCTTACCCTGAAGTCCATTGTTGCAACTTCACTTCAATGATTTGCATCTCCTTCTCTATCTCATCCAACACATTAGCATCATAATGTACCAATATCATCATGCTGACCTAATTTCATACAATGAACTTATGCACAACAACCTTCACCATGAAAATGCATGCATAAAAACATATAGACACCAACATCCAAAACACATGTATATACAACCATACATTCATGACAACACATCCCACAACAATGCCATCAACCTTCACATGGTGACATCACTACAACCATGATTAACACTATGAAAATGCAACAAGCACATGGACTACAAACATAGGGAACACATATGAAACTGACATAATTCCATGACCAACACATCGTCCATCCAGTCCAATGGGTAAATCATGCTTTGATACCACTCTGTAACACCCTCATCCCACATCTACCCAAGTCACCAACCAACCGGGGTAAATATGCGATGAGAGGCCACTATAATGAGATTCAACCTCCTAAGTCACCTTAAGGAAGTGGAATTGATAGAAACACACCATACATACCTTCTACATCAGCAACAAAACTCCCAGGAGCTTTCCCAACCACTTAGGTAACCAAACCCTAAGACCAATTGATGTTTTAGTGCATCAAACCCCTGGAGGCTCCCTTGATATGGACAAGGGTGCATCTGGGAGGCTTCAGAAACTCCCATAGCAAGGGAAAGGTAGGTTATGGGGACCTTTTTTCCCAATGTTGTTCTTGTGCATCCGGGATTTGTGCCACTTTTTAAGCCCATAAACCCGTGTAGCTTTCAAAATCCATAATTTACATGACAACAAGACTTTTAAGCCAAAAATGCCATTTTTCCTTTCCAAGGCCTTTGCCATTGCCATTTCCAATTTCCTTAGCCATAATAAACCAAATGAACATCCACTAGGATGTTTTTCCCACCACTCATCTTCGAATACGTGTCCCATTACCGTGGTCTTATATATATTTACATGAATTTTTAACTAGGGCCATTGCATTGCCCCTAACCAATTTTCTTCTTTGAATGAATCCTCAAAATGGATTGGCTCATCTACATGACAAAATAGTGCAAATAAGGAATTCAGACCTTTCTCTACCATCAAATTCATTTTTCTCATAAATTTAACTTAAATTTTAGAATTTTTGTCTTTTGATGCTTGCGGAAGATGGACTTGACATGTCACTTGATGTTGTGTTTGAAGTAGATGACCTTGTGGATCCTTGCGGTGTGCATGGAGTAGTATTTTTTTGGTTGTGTGACACTATCCTATTATTTATTGAAGGTGTCACTTGTTGACTGCCTTGTTGAGCTTGAATAGGTGTAGGAGGAGTCACCATTGAGGAATTACTTTTTGTAGTCAATTCCTCTTTGTATTCATGTGGTATAGATGTTTTCACATTGATTTTCTTCTCCAAACTTCCATCCCATGCTTCCTCTTCTATGAACTACACATCTCTATTGATTATGACCTTCTTGGTTAATGGATTGTAGAGCTTGTATGCCTTTGATTCATCACTATATCCAACAAATATGAATTTTTCCCCCTTCATGTCCAACTTCTTCCTTAATTCATTCGGGACATGTGCATAAGCCACACATCTAAACATTCTCATGTGAGTGACATTATGCTTTCTTCCACTCCATGTCACTTCACGAACCATATTCTTGACACTTTTGGTTGGACACCTATTAATGATATATGTTGTTCAAGCAATAGTTTCAGCCCAATAGTTATTTGGAAAATTATTTTCCTTCAACATACTCCTTACCATGTCCATAATGGTCATATTTTTCCTTTCCACAACACCATTTTGCTGAGGTGTATACCTTGTCGTAAATTGCTTGTGAATTCCATGTTTCCTACAGAAACAAAGGAAGTAATTTGAGATGTATTATCCATCTCTGCCAGTCCTCCACTTTGATGTAGTGTCCACTTTCCTTCTTAACAACATATTTATATTGGCAGAAGATCTCAAACACTTCACTTGTTTTCCTTAATAAGTAGAACCATGTCTTCCTCGTGTAGTCATCTATGAAAGTTAAGAAATAATTGCTGCCACCAATTGATGTTGTTTGCATTGGTCCACATAAGTATGAATGGACAATCTCCAAGGGTCCTTTTTCCCTTATTGACTTTCCTGCTGGAAATGGTTCTTTGTGTTATTTTCCCATGATGCATCCTTCACATAGCTTGTCTGGTTTTTCTACGAGTGGAAATCCCTTCACCATACCTTTCATATGCAACAAATTCAAACCTCCAAAATTAAGATGGAAAAAACTCAAATTCCATAAGCAATTTTCATCTTTGACCTCTGCTTGAAAGTTTATTTGTGTGACAATGACAACTTTTCTTTCATCCTCTTGTGAATTCATTGATAGTTGTGCTTGTGCACCTTCTTCCTTTAAATATACTTTTTTCTTGAGAAAAAATATTCTATTACTTGTGATCTGAACTTTTGCAATCTACTATTTGCTTGGAGACTTATCCAAAATTGTTCACTCTCCATTTTTGAAAAAGACATTGTAGCCCTTTTGCATGAGTTATCTAATGCTTATGACGGTATGGTTCAAATCAAGGATAGAATAAAAATCTTAAATGTACTTCTTCTCTGCCTTGTTTGTTTGAATGTTGACTCTTCCTTTGCCCCTCACAAAGACCTTGTTATCAGTCCCTAATGTGACTTTATATTTCACACTTTCATCTAGATTGGAAAACATTTATATATTCCCTGTCATGTGGTTGTTGCATCCTTAATGTAGAAACCATACAGTTTTTCATTTTTCTTGTGCTACACTACAAGCTAAAAACATGTTATCTTAGTTGTGATTTTGCTTTGTGAAATTTGAATTTGGATTTCTACTTATATCATGTTTCTTCTTTCTATATTCATTCACACAATGGCCATAGTTCTTACAATAATGACATTGAACTTTAGATTTATCATACCTCTTTCCTTGTGCTTGATTTTGCCTGATCCTTGACTTGGATTTTGATTGTTGCCCCTTCCATTTAAGCTTGAAGGGTTGCATCTTCCAACTCTATGTGGGTTTCTTCCTCTTCCTCTAGCATTTGATCTTCCTCTACCTCTACCTTGACCAATTGAGACTTGTGTCTTGAAAGAATGATCTAATGCAGAGTTCATTACTCTATTGAATCTATGTTCATGAGAAATTAGTGATGCCTAAACCTCATCCACTGAAAATTGTGAGATATCCTTTGTCTCTTCTATAGTCACAACAATAGGGTCAAATCTTAATGCCAGACTTCTCAAAATTTTGCTCAGCTATTCTCCTTTCTTTAAGTATCTCACCATGAGACCTTATTTGAATAACCATTCCAATTAATTGTCTGAAAATTGAGCCTATATTCCTAGATTCTTTCATACAAATTGTCTCAAAATATCTCCATCACTAGGGATTACATGGTCTGGTTGATGTTTATAGGAGGAGACTACTTGTAGGTATCTGAATTAATAATAGACTGAATCATCGCAAAGACCTCCTCTTGTCTAATAAAATGAAAGTTATCTAATTGCCTAGAGCTTAGTAACTCCAAAGCGTAGAGATTATGCATTTTCATCCAGTAAGGGCTATATGGAGAAAACATGATGCCCACAAAATTAAATGACAAATGTTTCGAAGTGTCAGGATGAATTTTATTTGCTAAAAGATTGTAGTGGGTCTTCAGAAACTCCTTGGCCATGTCTCGATAGGAGATGACTAAGGTTGTGGTGAATCCTAGGTGGAGGGACATGAGAGGCCTGTATTTTATAGATAGAGCAACCAATGCTTGGTGGGGAATATTTCTAAGTATGTGAAGGTTGTCGATAATGGGTAACCAGAAAGGCCCCAAAATTATCTTCCTATTTCTTTCCTTCGAGAAGAAGCTCCATGCAGCTACCAATCCAACAAAATGAAAAGTAGTGGCAAACATAAAAGAAAAATCTACACTCTTTGCAACTCTCCGCTGTTGAAATCCCAACTTCACCGTCATTATTTCGCTCAACGAGAAACCACAGTACAATTAAGCACACCAGATACAAATTGGTCTAAGTTTCTTATAGTTGCATCCAGCGTTAAGAAATTCCATCACAAGGACGACTTTCTTCAAACTTCTCTTCGTTCACAACCACATTGGTCAATATGTTTAAGTGATTTTTGTTTTCCATCATGTTTAATTAATATTTCATTTCTATTTTTTTATTGTGCAGTTGATTATTTATTATAAATGGGTTTCAATGATTTAAGCATTGGTCTTTTTGACATAACTTTTAATTAATATATTATTTATTATTTATTTATGACGTGGTCGAATATTTAGTATAAATGTTTTCTTAATGATTACAGTATATAAGCTCTTACAAGTGTAGATAACATATAATAATAATATGATTTGTTGATCTTGTCGATTATTTTTGGATGCATTGAGGGGTAGTGGGGTGGACAGCCTCATGTTGTTTGATGCCTCATTTCCTGATTTGGGTTTATATATTGGTCGGGTTTTGTGGCAGTCTTCATCTTTTCTCAAGGATTCTTGTGCTTATCATGGAATTGGAAGGGTGTTTTTGTAATTACTTCTGGATAGTGTCCTCTCTTTTCCCTCTCCTTCATCGACACATCCACATATTCCCTACTCTCCAGGTACATTATTTTTTAGGATTTTCAGAGGTGATGGAGCTTGTTTAGGCTCTATTTAGTACCTTCTCTGACCATGTCTGTTCTTTGGATTCTTTCTCATCGTCTATGAGGTTTCTTGAAGTTCGTTTCCCTTATGGTCTCCTGTTGTTGCGATGGCTTTTTTCCTTGGTTAGTAGGGAGTGCATTGTGCATTGGGGTCATCTTCTGAGTCATCCTCCTCAGTGAAACATTGAGGGAATGGGGTTATACGCCCCTTTTGTGCCTCTTCACTTTCTATCAATGGCTTTCATTCATGCTCCAGGGTTCATGGTTTATAATTGGGTCTTCGTTTCCTTCTTTCTTTTCCTCAAGTTTTTTTTGCATTCTCATTGTTATTTGTTGGGTTTCTTTTTATTTTCTCCTATTGGGGTCTTTGAAGGGATTTTGAGTCTTATCTTTTTTATTTTCTCG